>JAUIMM010000566.1:935000-3335000 GCA_031769625.1 Taudactylus pleione | reverse complement strand
GTATAGTATATATCTGACAATATCTGGGTAGTATGTATAAATATATATATATATCTCTATATACTGTAGATGCACAATATATATATATATATATATATATATATATACAGTACATCTCCAGGTAATACCATCTCTACACCTGGTGCCCTATTGTATATACAAATATCAATACAGTATTGGATATATGGCGACACTCACAGGTACAGTACTATCATGTAAGACTTCAACTGACAAACAGTGTCTGTGTCCACCATTTCAGTCTATCCAGATTTTTTTTTAAGAACATTCTTGTTAAAAGTCCACATGGACTGAAACTTTGGGCACAGACACTGTTTGTCATTTGAAGTCTCGCTAGAAAGTACCCATGAGTGACGCCATATGTCCAATACTGTATACATATATATATGCATTGCATACACACACACACACACACAGAGATATATACACACGTACTGCCAAGTTATTGCTTATAAATACGCATATATAAAAATGTGTATATATACAGTGTGTATGTGTGTATGAATGAATGTATGTATATATATATATATATATATAGCAAATCCCCTCTTGCAAATTCTGCATTTGCCCCTGCAATCCCACTGCCCGCCCACTTCGCCACCTACCCACATCCTCGCCCGTGACACCACGCCTCTGAAAGGGAGGAGCATGTCGCATGAGTAGGTCTCAGAGCACCAAGAACAAGGTAAGTGTGGGGGCGGTCTGGGGCTGGAGAGACAGAAGGTTGGCTGGCTGGAGACACAGAAAAAGGAGGCCTAGCTGGAGACAGATAAGGGGGGCTGGCTGGAGAGACACAGAAGGGGGTTGGCTGGGGAGACAGAAGGGGGGCTCACTGGAACTGGAAAGACACTGCATGGCAGGAGTTGCAGAAACATGTGGGGGGCCCTGCCTATTTTGTCAGTCCCGGGCCCCACAATTTGTGGTGGCAGCCCTGGGTGGCATCACAACACAACATTTGCCTTGTGGTCCCACATTTTGTTGTCAGCTTCGTCATTAAACTTGTGTGTGTCACTGAAAAGGACCTATGACAATAAATAAAGCTTTACTATCCTTTTAGATATTATTTTCCATATAGACTACCATATTCTTCTTTTTTATGTTTTGAAAATACAAGCCTTTTTTCTGGTGTAAAGCCGTGCACCTTTTGCTGGTATTACAGATGCAAACGTTATGCTAATACACCTACATGCCCTTCCCTGGTGTACAGCCGTGCGCCTTTTCTGGTATAACATATGTAAACATTATGCTAATACAGCTACATGCCCTTCCCTGGTGTACAGCCATGTGCCTTTTGCTGGTATTACATATGCAACGTTATGCTGATACAGCTACATGCCCTTCCCTGGAGTACAGCTGTGCGCCTTTTGCTGGTATTACAGATGCAAATGTTATGCTTATACTGCTACATGCCCTTCCCTGGTGTACAACTGTGTGCCTTTTGCTGGTATTATAGATGCAAATGTTATGCTGATACCGCTACATGCCCTTCCCTGGTGTACAGCCATGCGCCTTTTTGCTGGTATAACATATGCAAACGTTATGTTAATACAGCTACATTCCCTTCCCTGGTGTACAGCTGTGTGCCTTTTTCTGGTATAACATATGCAAACGTTATGCTAATACAGCTACATTCCCTTTCCTGGTGTACAGCTGTGCACCTTTTTGCTGGTATAACAGATGCAAACGATATGTTAATACAGCTACATTCCCTTCCCTGGTGTACAGCTGTGCGCCTTTTGCTGGTATTACAGATGCAAATGTTATGGTAATACCGCTACATGCCCTTCTCTAGTGTACAGCCGCGTGCCTTTTGCTGGGATTGCATATGCAAACGTTATGCTTATATAGCTACATGCCCTTCTCTAGTGTACAGCCGTGCGCCTTTTTCTGGCATTACATATGCAAACATTATGCTAATACCGCTACATGCCCTTCCCTGGTGTACAGCCATGCACCTTTTTGCTGGTATAACATATGCAAACGTTATGTTAATACAGCTACATTCCCTTCCCTGGTGTACAGCTGTGCGCCTTTTGCTGGTATAACAGATGCAAACGTTATGCTAATACAGCTACATTCCCTTCCCTGGTGTACAGCTATGCGCCTTTTGCTGGTATTACAGATGCAAATGTTATGGTAATACCGCTACATGCCCTTCTCTAGTGTACAGCCGCGTGCCTTTTGCTGGGATTGCATATGCAAACGTTATGCTTATATAGCTACATGCCCTTCTCTAGTGTATAGCTGTGCGCCTTTTTCTGGCATTACATATGCAAACATTATGCTAATACCGCTATATGCCCTTCCCTGGTGTACAGCAGTGCGCCTTTTGCTGGTATTACAGATGCAAACGTTATGCTAATACAGCTACATGCCCTTCTCTGGTGTACAGCCGCGCACCTTTTGCTGGGATTACATATGCAACGTTATGCTAATACCGATAAAAGCCCTTCCCTGGTGTACAGCCGTGCGGCTTTTGCTGGTATTACAGATGCAAATGTTATGCTAATACAGCTACGTGCCCTTCTCTAGTGTACAGCCGTGCGCCTTTTGCTGGGATTACATATGCCCTTCATTGGTGTACGTAATGTACGAGAACATGCAAACTCTCATGTTTCTCACCCCCCCGCAACTCGCAACCAGATGGTTTGCCATTGTACGAATACAACTCGGCCAATGTAATAGAGTGTGAGTTTTTGACTTTCACAATATTACCTCGAAAAATAATAGACCTGCCTCAGGCTAGCGAGTATAGCCTGAGCAGGTGGGAGTTATGCAGAAAATGCACAGATCAGTGAGATCCATGCATGCTTCTGTACCTGGGGTCAATTTATCATTCCTTAATTTTTGCAAAAGAGGATTAAAATAAACAATTAAGGCTCAGGGCTATTCATTAAGCATCTAACACAGGAGATATCACTGAAATCTCCTGCTAACAATTCTGCCCCTATAATTTCCACAGTCCCCATACTTTAGTAAGAGGACGTAGAAATTATATAATTTGTCAAGTTCCGAAAAAGCGTTTTATTTGTAACTTGACAGTGATACTGTACGCCACTCTGAGATAGCATACAGCATCCAATGCCAACCACAAGCTTGTTCAGCAAAGGGATCTTTTCAGATCCCTCCTGCTATGTTTACTTATCTCTGGTGTCTCTGGCTGTCACTGGCTCCCTCCTGTGCTCTTCTGCATGGTCGGGAAGAACACCAGCGGCCGCAGGGTGAAGGGGGGCCAGAAAGAACAGCAAGGCCGAGGGGGGAGGCCATGAAGGACACCAGCGGCCGTGGGGGGAAGGTGGGCCTTGAAGGACCCCAGCGGCCGTGGGAGGAAAGGAGGCCAGGTGTCACAACCTGGTCCTTGAGGTTTCCAGTCAGAGGATTGGGACTCGGGGTGACTAGGTGGGGAGGCAGCAGTAAACGAGGAGGAAGTACATACGACTTCCTCATCAGCTAATTCTGGTTGTTGACGAGACTTGACCAGAGGTGCA
Source organism: Taudactylus pleione (assembly GCA_031769625.1). NCBI lineage: Eukaryota > Metazoa > Chordata > Amphibia > Anura > Myobatrachidae > Taudactylus > Taudactylus pleione. The sequence continues at coordinate 3,331,494 of JAUIMM010000566.1, read as the reverse complement.
GAGTCTAACTCATTGGTAGTTTCACCAGTGACCCCTCCAATTGGGATATGGGTTTTAGCTGTGCCCAATGAGCAGGTCGCGGCCCCCTGGTCAGGGACCCAGGAATTAGCAACTGACAGGGAGATAAGAAGACAACTGAGTGGCTGGAGATTTCAGTGGTGAATATTGGTAATCACTGATGTGGTAATACTGAAGTATATTGGTAGAGACCGATGTAGAATATCACTGGAGAAATATTGGTAGTGACCGATGTTGAATACCACTGGTAGAGACTGATGTTGAATTTCACTGAAGTGACTTATGTTGAGTATCGATGAAGAATATTGATAGTGACTGTCACTAGTAGTGATTGATGTTGAATATCATTGGTAGTGACCGATGTTGAATATCATTGAAATGACTGACGTTGAATATCACTGAAGAATATTGGTAGTGACCGATGTAGAATATCACTGAAGATTAACAGTAGTGACTGAAGTTAAATATCACAAAGACTGGTGAAGCGTACTGAGGATACAAGAGCGTGGAGCCTGGAACAGCGATCTGAAGCTAGCAGCTGCTGGAGAAGAGAAGTTGTTCAGGTAACTACATTTTTAAAGGGCAGACTAGATGGACCAAGTGGTTCTTATCTGCCGTCAAATTCTATGGTTCTGTTTCCTGGAGTCTTCCTTTATACCCTTAGGTAGCCGTCCAATGGAGGAGAGAGTCAGCTGAGAGGTGACCAGGCTACCATTGGTGGAGGGTCCAGTCAGATGAGATAAACACTATGGCTGCACTCATGATCGTATCCGTGGGAACTCCAATATGGAGGATTGGGTGGAAGTCCACAAGGCCCCGGGATAATACTCAGCATGTCACATCTGGTGTCTGACTGCGCGGCGTAAGGGGAATCTGGACACCAGCGGCTGCACTGGTAAGGGTGGCCAGGAAGGACACCAATGGCCCCGCAGGGAAGGCGGGCTGGGAAGGACACCAGCGGCCGCGGAGGGATAGGGGTCCAGGAAGGACTCTGGTGGCAGCGGGGAGGTTACAAAGACCAGCAGCAGTGAAGGGGTGGCGGGATGGACACCACAGCCATGGGACCCGCTTAAAGGGGTCCCCGGGCCAAAGCATTAGCACCCCACGCTAGTCAGCCCAGGCCGGGGTTCCCTGGAGCGGTGGGAACCCCCCAATAAAGGGGTTCCCCCTCTCCTGGACACCCCAGGCCTGATAGCCTGGGCTATCCACGGCACCCCAGGGCGGTGGGTGCCAGGTTGATTGTGTCAAAAAATAGATTAAATAATATTGCATGCAGGACATTAGTTAGTGCTTCTAGTTCACCTGCAAAACAAATACTAAAATAAAGACAAGACGCACACCGTGAAAGTACAACTTTATTACACTTACACATACTCTCCTTGTCCCTAGTGTAGATCGTGTCCCCTTGTCCAGTAGGAACCATATCGATACCTGTTACAAAAAAATCCATACTCACCTACCCCTTGGTTCCAGTCCTCTTCTGTCCATGTATGCATCCAACATCTTCAGAAAAAAACAAACCGACAAAACCCGAGCCAAGGAGATAAGTACCGTTCTCTAAGGACGGTACTTCCCGAATGACGGCTCAGCCGCTGCGTTTCACATAGAAATGCTTTGACTTAGCGTTCAATGGCTGAGAGAGGCTAGTCTCCGCCTCTCCCAGCCAATGAGTGGTTCCCACCATTAAATCAATGGTTGGAACCACTAGGTAATCTTTAGTGACCAAAATCAGACGTGGTGCTAAACCAGATATACAATATAAGCTCCTGCCCTGTGTACACAGGAAACAATGTGTATATTTGCCCATTTGCAGAGTTTTACGCATCTTACGGTGCACCAGCCCCCTCTTCGTGCACTTGGTTTGTTAATTATCATCATCAGTGCACTTAAACTATACTACAGTAGGTGTAAAGATTCACCTGTAAATAGGCATATTCTTCCTTGCTTCCAGCTTTGCATAGCTCTCAGTGCCATTGACACACCTTCATTGAACTTTGCCTACATGAGAGCATACCGTTATGCCACTTCAATGGTAAGTAGACATGTATTTGAAATATGTCCAAGTTTACATCACCCATACTTGTGTGCACTCACTTACAGAGCATGCACAGTCTGAAAACACGCAAGATATCCTCTGCGCTTAGGCTTTCGTTCAACCCTGCATTAGGTCCTAGTTGAGCACTTTCAGATTTATGCAGCAGATCGTCAAGGTGCGCTGGTGCACGTTTTACAGTGCATATCGAGTGTGCTTTGTAAATGAGGCCCACTGTGTGTAAGGGGCAGGTACTGTACTCTTCACTTTAAGCTACAGACTTAATAGACAACACATCCAATATAGGAAACATATAGTTGGGCTACCCAAGGTATAACATCATCTGTAATTCCAACCAAAGCTTTCTCTAATGACACCTCATTTCATAGGTTTGCTGTTCCCGCTTGGTAAAATACGACTTCTACAGGACGCAAGGCAGAGGAACGATGCTTGGAAAACAAAAGAGAGAGAGAACACTGACTGTGATATATTGCGAAAATGTACAGAGAGAACAAAAACAAAAAGGAGGCAGTGTTAATAACACGCCAGCGCCCGATACATCAGCTGCCGCAGCATTCAGAAGGTGACCTGAGAAAGCTGTAGTAATCCTGTGTGTCAGAATGAATTTATGAGGCCAATTTATCTGACCCTGCTGCTTTCGAAATAGCTGGGTAACAAACACAATCCATTTGGTTTATTAGCTCTGCGCTGTGTCAGGCGTGATAATACAAGCAGCGCGTTTAGCTTATCAATCTAATAGGGACGAAGCGATAGGAGAAACTTGCCTAATAATTGTCATTTTGGTGTCACATCCGCACAGATTCTCTCTGCGTACACTGCTTGACCCCAGTTACTCATTACCGCCATAGATTGCAACCAGAAGCTAATTACACAGAGTCTTGGGTAGGACATCTGCTTGCGTGTTATGTACATGATGATCTCCATGGCTTATTTATAGAAGCTGCTATGTATGCAGCACTGTATGCAAATAAATTAAAACACATGGGGCAGTCATTTAAAAAACAACAAATAAATAAGAGCGGTTTACAGCAAAAGCCATACGTCTTATGATTTAACGTCACACGGTATAAATGCTCTTGCAGCACGCTCTGCAACTATTTTTATGCTACTGTGCACAAATTATTGGCACATTTTGCAGTGTAAGAATTTTACGCTGTGGATGATGGAATAATCGGGCAGTCGCTGGACAGTGCAAGAGATTTCACAAGTCATTTGGCCATCAACATTGTATTCTGCAGTCGGAAAATTGGGCCTAGATATGCAAGTTATTGCAGTGGTTTGCAATCATGCAGAAGGGCCCATTCTAGAACCACCCTAGAGGTGACAATATTTATTACATTTCAGTTGGACATCATTTGAGGAACCTAAGACAAAGGATCTGATTCAGAGATGGATGCAATTTTGATGTCGGATGCAGCGGAGCAATTTTTTATACTGCACATGTGCCAAAGTCGCATTAAACATGCGCAGCGATTGGTTAGTGATGTTCTTTGCGGTTCCCCTCCCAACTTGCCTGATTCAGCAAGGATCGCAGTTGCTAATACGCACTCAAAAGGCCGATTGTTAAGTACTGCGCATGCGTATGCTTCGCAGTGTGTGAACCAGCCACTGCGATCGCAGTGACTACGCAGACCTAGTGATTGACAGGAAGTGCCAATTGTGGGTGGTGATGGAGGGGGGGTGGTCGGTGAAACGCAGGCGTGCCAGTGTATTTGAATGCCGTTGCATGGGCGTGCATAAATTATCCACTGCGATGCGCTACGCATCCTGAGATCTCATAGTGTGCGCTGAAGTTAGTAATTCCTGAGTAAGGTCAGACCTTGTGCAAGTGTGTATGAGGCTGCGATGGTACTTGACTGTACCAATGTTTTCGCAGTCTTGCTAAACATTACCAATGTCTGTAAAGTAAAGTGGGTGTCCTTATGTAGTGCTGCTGTGGCATTGGATCGCAATGAATTGGCATACTATTGTAATGAGACCGCGTTCATAATCGCTATTGCTTTCGCAGTTGCAATCCTTATTGGATCACGCCCTGAGATAGCACCCTGCACTAACAAACCTGGATTGGACTTTCATTATAGCATGGAGATCACAGGTTCTCTTCAGTAGTAAAGTAAACCAGCCTATGTTTTTCAGAACTTGTGCAGGTTAAGGACTTATGGTGGCTATGCTACGGTGCTACCCATTTTTTAAACTGTTTGTTTCATTTTTATTATTTACACAAAGCACTACCAATCATCACCACCAGACTTCCTTGGATCATTTCGTTTAAAGCAGGGGTGTGGAACCTTTTTTCTGCCGAGGGCATTTTGATATATATAACATTTTTTTGCGGGGCCGGTGACGTCACACAGGGGTGGGGCCAAAATAGCCGGTGATTGCAGCAATGCCTGGAGCATCCTGAGGATGCTCCGGGGAGCTGTAAGGGCAGCAATGTGACTGTCTGAAGCGCCCTAAGGACGCTCCAGGTGGCACTGCTGCATAGACTCTGGCTGCAGGGTGCCATTCTAGACATCCTGCTAGTCAGATGAGGCCAGCAGGAAAAAGCTCAGAGGGCCAGACCAAATGATTCCAATGGCCTTATACGGCCCCCGGGCCTGAGGTTCCCCATCCCTAGTTAAGGTATGACACTCATAAGAAGTGTGGTGGGGAGAGCCAGGAACACATGATTGCCTTCAAGGTACTGTACAAATCTACAGAAGTTCCCAATCATCCAGGACATACTATTTATTTATTTATTAACAGTTTCTTATATAGCGTAGCATATTCCGTTGCGCTTTACAATTGGAACATTAACAGAACAAAACTGGGTAATAACAAACAGATATATAGGTAGGAAGGCCCTGCTCGCAAGCTTACAATATATAGGGAAATAGGCATTGATACACAAGGATAGGTGCTATATATTGCATTTTGGTCCAGCCAGAATGCACAGTTTCTTGGTTGGCTGCATGATCCAGTCACACAGGAATATCGACCAAATGTCATGAGGATGTGAGAGAAAGACGATGTGTGAGATTGTGGGCCTCATTCAGAGGCGGTCGGAGGATGCAAGCGGTAGCTCAGAAACTGGGCGATCACTTGCATCCTGACCGCCCGCCTCTGTTGCGGTCGTTAGGCTGTGGGTTAACACCCACAGCTCTAACGACCGCTCGGGTGATGGTCGCGATGGTCAGAGACCATCGCGACCATCGGGACTTACGACGAGACCCTAGGGTAGGGTCTCACTTGTCGTAAGCCCCGGAGAGCTTCTGGCTCTGTCAGAGCCGGAAGCTCTCCACTGACATCACTAGTGATGTCAGTGGGGCCTCCCCCAAACGGCAGGCGTTCCCATGGGAACGCCTCCGTTTGGGCTGCCACCCCCCCGGCCCGCCTTCCAAACGGGGCGAGCTGTCAATCAACATCGACAGCTCGCCCCCTTTGAAAAGAGACCCACTACGACCGTCGCTGTCGGTCGTAGCGGGTCTCACGCATGCACACGAGGGAGCCGGCTCCCTCGTGCGCATGCGCACTGGCAAAACATCGAGGCGGCCGTGCGATCGTAGACCGTACGGCCGCCTCTGAATAAGGTCCAGTGTGTGGACTGTAAAAGGGGATGTAATTAGATATGGAAGCTATGAAGGTTATGTGGTAGGTTCTGGAATCTGATAAGCTTGCCTGAAGAGGTGAGTTTTCAGGGAACGCTTGAAGGATTGGAGACTAGAAAAAAGTCTTATTGTGTGAGGTAGGTTATTCCATAGAGTGGGTGCAGCGCTACTATACTATGCTATGCATAGTACAGGTCACGGCATGCTGTGAGTACGCACATCACTGTATTGCAAAATAGAGGGGTTCTTGTAACAGTGTTTGTATAATTCAAGGAAGACACATCTATACATGAAGTCAGGATTCAGGGGCCTATTCATCATACCTAAACTTTCCCTGGAGGTAATTAGGTATAGAACCCGCATGGAGTTCTACCTAATTACTGGAGGAATTCATCATTCCTCCTCCCCATAACTATCTAATTCAAAAATCTGTCATATTTGCGATGACAGCTTTTCAGGAAATAGATAGTTTTCCCTCATGCGCAGCACTGCCTACAGCGGTGGTAATTTTGTGTGCCCCCCAACCCCCCCTTCTCCCTCCGCTCACCTCCCCCCATCCCCGAATTACCTGCCCGCGCAGCAGCCTCCGTCACAGTTTTTTTTTTCTAAACTTTATTGTGTTCTGTTGGAAGAACACAGTGTCAGAGCAGCCACAGGAGCCAGAGGAGGGAACAGAGCGACGGAGGAATACGCCGGGGGACCTGTAAGTGTTACCTACTATACACCACCATACAGTGGCATATGGTAACACCATCAAATTCCGAAAATACGTAATTTTCGGAATTTGATGAATACCATAATTTCCATAGTGTGGAAATTAGCGCAGGGGGACTTAACCAGGAGAGATCAGTAATATCTCTTGTGTTAAGTATCTTCATGAATACTAAAATAACGTTAATTAAGGAAATGTCCTTAAAAACTTTATTTTAGTGTTGATGAATAGGCCCCTTAGACTTTACCCTACTGCCTGATAAGGGTGTAAAGGACCCAATGTGGAATCTTATACTGGTCCGTTACATTGAGCCTTGAATCTTAAAGGTGTTGATGTAAAAGAGCACTGCTCTGGCATTATACACGTGCCCTCCAGTTATGTAATTGAGGCATATTTATCAATATTATTTCTACTAAAATATTGTGAAAATAGTTGTTTTGTCCCATATTTCACATTATTTTCGTATCACCTAAAATGTACTAAAGGGCAACTGTAGGAGAATGCACAAAATTCTCCTCCAAGCCCTAATTATCGTATTTTTTAGTAAGCAGATCGCATGTACCATACTTGTAATAGGAAATGGGATCTCCTCAGATTTACTAAAGTTAAATTGTAAAAAAATAACGGGGGAAGTCTTGTGATAATTATGCCACCTGGAGATGGAGTTATTAGGGCTTTCCCCTGTTTCACCGACTCCTGCTCTGCTCTGGCACGCAGTGAGAAAACCTCCCCCCACTTACCTGCACCCCCATGGGCCGGTGATCCGGTGAGCTACTCTGTGACTCCGGTACTCTGATCACTGGGCTCCTGCTCTATGACTCTGGTCATCCGATGTGTGTGGGGTCACCATTCAGGAGCCTGGCGATCAGCTAACTGGAGTCGCAGAGGAGCTCACTGATCACCGAGGTAAGTGCAAGTGGAGGGGCAGCAGTAGCCAGGCGCATGCACCCTGAGAAGTGCATCGTAGGGATGGAGCTTTCTTGCAAGCTCTATCTCTGTATGCGATAAATTTATACATCTTTGCTATGTATTCAATTTCAAATATAGCATTGCAAATTTGGGCAATATTATCCCATCCGCATCTTAGATACATTGTCAGGTGTATGACCAATACATCCTGCAACTACTGGGTAATCGCTCAGGGATTCTTATCGCACAAATGTGGGTGCTAAGGTGGCTTGGATGGCAGGTCGGTTTTTTAGTAGTCTATTAGACCATAAATTCTCAAACTCGGTTCTAGTTGGCTGGTTGGAATGAAAATCTGGTAACGTATGGGAGTAACTGATGATCAGCAATTTGCTCCTAAATGCCAGAAAACAGATGAAAATGGTCGTCAGACGACAAGTTTGTTAAATGTGTTATCTAAATAATTTGTTCAAACAACAGGTTTTGTCCATTTTCCGGCATTTGGGAGCAAATTGCTGATTGTCATTTGCTTTCATACCTTACCAGATTTTCTTTCCAACCAATCAACTAGTTGGATGGTTGGACAGATAATCTTTAGATGTGTGGCCAGCTTTACTCAGACTGGCTGGTGCTGGCGGCATTGCGGCTGATGGTCGCTATGGTGATCTGAAGCAGAAATAGTCCATACAACACAAGGAAAAAAATAGAAAAGACATTAGAAAACATTGCAGAACATGCGATCCAAGCTATATAAACATTGTTTAATATGCAAGTCATAATGGGATACATATGCATGATCGACTTTCTTAATGTCAATAAACAGGGGATCGGCAACAGAATGTCCGGCAACAGAATGTCGGCGACACTATGCAGACAAAGTTAAAATGGTGCTTAAAGTACAATATTTTAATGGTATCGGCAGTATAAGTGTAAACATCTTGGTTAAGCAGCATGTTTACAGTACAGCCTTCACCGTTAAAATGCTTTATACAGCATTATAGCTTTGTCTGCATAATGCTGCTGACATTCTGCTGCCGATCTTCGATTGTCCACATTATCAATGTTTATATGTTGAATGCATTCTGTCATAGTACCCAGAGAAGTAGTGTCAGGACAGCTATGATTGGTTGATATACTGTATACTGTGATATGTGGAGTGACTGATAAATGGGACTATAGAGTTTGTGGAATGCATAGGTGATATTGTTTGAAATACATACGAGTCTTAACAGTAGTCTTTGTACTGTACGTAATAATTTGTAACTGGGGCAGTGGTGTTTGTACATTTACAAGTATGGGAGTTGTAATGGGAATCTGGAATATGTGCACACACATGCATATACTATATGGTGATGTACAATACTTATTCCCAGCTATAAACCAGGCAACAAATTCGGCATGAAGGAAACCTAGAAACATAGAATTTGACGGCAGATAAGAACCACTTGGACCATCTAATCTGCCCTTTTTTACCTTTTGGTAACCTCAACCCTATGTGATCCTCAGTTCTTTGTAAGGATATTCTTATGCCTATCCCAAGCATGTTTAAATTGCTCTACTATATTAGACTCTACCACCTCTGATGGGAGGCTATTCCACTTATCTACTACCCTTTCTGTGAAGTAATTTTTCCTCAAATTTCCTTTGAACCTACCTCCCTCCAGTTTCAGCGCATGTCCTCGTGTTTTAGTACCTCTCTTCTTTTCTTTTGAAGAATTTCTCCCTCCTGCACCTTGTTAAAACCCAGGATATATTTGAAAGTTTCTATCATGTCCCCCCTTCCCTTCCCTTCTCTGTTCCAGACTATACATATTGAGATCTCTTAGTCTTTCCTGATAAGTTTTGTGATGTAGGCCATTTTAGTTGCCCTTCTTTGTACAGTTTCTAATGTATTTATATATTTCTGGAGATATGGCCTCCAGAACTGAACACAGTATTCGAGATGAGGCCGTACCAATGAGCTTTACAGTGGTATTATCACTTCTTCCTTCCTGCTACTGATTTCTCTCCCTATGCAACCAGGCATCTGACTTACCTTTCTCATTGCTTTGTTACAATGCTTACTTGCCTTTAAGTCACCTGAAATAGTGACTCCTAGATCCCTTTTCTCCTCTGTAATTTCCATTAGAGTACCCTCAATACTATATTTAGCTTTTGGGTTCTTGAGACCCAAGTGCATAATTTTGTATTTTTTAGCATTAAACTGTAGTTGCCATGTTATTGACCATTCGTCTAGTCTAGCTAGATCCTCCATCATTTGTCTTACCCCTCCAGGTGTGTTTACCCTGTTGCATATTTTTGTGTCATCTGCAAAAAGGCATAGTTTCCCTTCAATACCATTTGCAATTTCACCAACAAATGTATTAAAAAGCACTGGTCCAAGTACAGAACCTTGGGGAACTTGATGTATTGTACTGTTTAAGCTAAACATAACAGTATTATGTGTAAGATTGCTATTGAAGATCAATATGTCAATGATAATCTATATAATAATCGAGGATTGCTTGTCCTTAGATGGACATGCACCATTGGCTCTCACTCAGGAGGGAATGTATCATGTACCTCAATTACATTTTCCGATATAGAGCTGTCCCGGTGAAGTATTGATTTCCAAGGTGTCACACACCTGAGTCCCCATGTGGGGCCCCCACCTAAATCAACAAACCCTGACACATATGCCTTATGTGATGGGTGAGTCGGACGGATCTCTCTCTAGTGACTTCTTATGAAAAGAAGCCCATAGACTTCTATAGGTACAGCAATGCCATCTATAGATGGTGTTGCCTGTCGGGCCCAAGTTCTGGAAGGTTACGCATTCTGGAGCTTAATGCATATCGGCTCATTGCAGCCCAATACAATTGTATGGGGTTCGCTGTGCTGTGGATCCGCAACAGATACAGTAATTCTGATATCTGCTGAGGACCTTTTTAATACATATAGGGACCCATATGTATTGAGGGTATCCTTTGAGAACTGAAGTTGTACTGGATTTTTTTTGTAATTATACATCTCGTCCTCAGTCATTGAAATTTCCATTAAGTGTAAGTTTTTAAGAGATAATTATATTGTACCTTGATATTCCCTGTTTCATGTACAGTGTAAGGAAATTTAAATATAGCTATCAAGTCAAAACTTGATTGAAAAAACAGGATCTAGATAGGTCATCAGCTAGTAAATCAGAGTTTACACAGGGGATTCCGGTCACATGGTCGACAGTTACCATGTCGACATTCATATTGTCAACACTAGAATGTCAACATGATTCAAGATATCAACAGGCACAGTGTCGCCTTGTGAAATATTAACTTTCTCAGAATGTCAACGGTTAGGGTTAGGTGCCGCCAGAAAGGTCAGGGATAGACTGTGGAAGCGGAAAGATTAGGGTTAGCACTAGAGGGAGGGTTAGGGGCAGGAATTAGTGATAGGGGCAAAATACTCAACTGGAACACCGCTCAGCCACACGTCTGAGCCAGAACCGCTGGTCACATGACCTCCAGGACCCGGAAGATGATGCTGGAGGTGATGCTGTCGCTGGGATCAGATAAGTGACTGCTGTACCACCAGGGATTTTATAGGTCAACATTCTGTGAAGACAGGATTGATGTTGACACGGTCACAGTTGACCTTATACATGTCGACATGAGAACATACCACAACCTACAGAGGAACTATCACTGAATTTTCAAAAGAAAATATGTACTATATATTTCTGTATGTTAAATCAAGTAAGGTGTCACTATACTAGATTTGTTTATAAGTTGTGTACTGTATAATGACATAATATAATTTAACTGTGAAACATATTCTGTAGATTTGATTGTGTATTATGGATTGTGCCAGTAATAAGTACTATTGTCTAAAGCTCTGATTTAGGCTACTGATGTGTCATTGGATCCTGCCTTCTCCATGTTCTCTATAATACCTCTTTGATATATACAACTTTCTTTTTATGTCTAAAATACAGTATTATACTTAATTTCACGTAAATCTTGCATTACCGTCTTTTGAATATGTCCTTTGCTTTTTTGTATTTTGCCGTTGCTTGTCTTGTCGTGCCTGTGGTCTGCGTCTTTGTACCATCCTGTATTTCCCACTGTATGGCGCCGAACAATTTTGTGGCACCATATAAATAAACAATAATAATAATATGCTTTCAACAAAATGCTGTCCATTGGAAGTAATTCACATACCAGGAAGCAAGATGTTTATAGCACTGCCTCTAAATGGAATGGCGAGTATGTTTTGCTTATGCAATTCTGTAATGAGATACTTCTCTTTGCAGTGGTGTAGCTTTGTTTTAGTCAGCAAGATGAGCCGCTCACAATATAATTATTTATAAAGCGTGATCTAAAACCACTTTGTCAAAGTCATTTCTGGGATCCATTTTTTCTGCTTAGAAAAGACTCAGATATATTTCCATGTACTGTATAATTGTCATGCTGCATTATCTACAATAGCTCAAAAACTATTTTGCAGACGGGTGTGCTGCTGCCATGATCCATCTGCAATCTTCAATTATTCTCAGGGCTGGATAAACAATGGGGTCTTGGGAGCTATAACTCCAGAATAGAGATTTACTAAAGCTTCTAAAACATACAACTAGTGGTGTTGCCCATCGCAACCAATCAGATCATGTCTATCATTTTCTAGAATACAATGGATAAATTATAGCTATAATCTGATTGGTAGTTATGGACAATTCCACTACTTGTCTGTTTTAGAAGCGTAAAGCTACCCCCTGGGTCACTTTTCACAAATAAGCACAGGGATGGATTGACAATAGGCCTCACAGGGGATCAGGTCTGCTCCCTGGTGGCTGTCCTCTCCCCATTGAGCAGACACCTTGCTACAAGTGCTGATGGTATTTACTTATTTAAATAAAGCATTATCTCATCTAACATTTGCTGATATTGACATTCTCAGGTGCTGCTGGCGAAAGGAGGATTATGGCGGTACATACATGTCCTGCTACATCTTTGCCATCGATGTGGAAAACGTGCACACACATCGTGGCTTGCGACTTGCCGCGCATGCTTACGGTACAGTATTAGAAATAGATATAATAATCCAAAATCAGACATGTCTCTATGCCCTTCTGAGCTGAACCTACATGAGGACGTCCCTCACTGTCTATCCAAGTGCAAGTGGATGCAAATATAAGATACATTCAACTCTATATAAAGGCACTATATATTTACACAGTCACAATTTTACGTAGCGCTTTTACGTTCAACTCTGATGCTTGGGTACACACCTGAAGGTTGACAATGTCTAGAAAGACACCATATGTTAGACAGTCAATAGGTCGATTGGGACAAAAGGTCGACAGGTACAAATGGTCGACATGGTCAAAAGGTCGACATGAAAATGGACGACACTAAAATGGTTGACACTTGATTTTTTTTTTAGGGTTAGGCACTTACCGGAGGGTTAGGGGTAGGCACTTATCCCGACGGTTAGGGTTAGGCACCATGATGGAGGGTTAGGGTTAGGCACTTAACGGAGGGTTAGGGTCAGGCACCTACCCTGACGGTTAGAGTTAGGCACCAAGAGGAAGGGTTAGGGTTAGGCACCAATGGATGGGTTAGGGTGAAGATTAGGGCTAAAAATCCAAAAAATCATGTGTCAATCATTTTTGTGTCGACCATTGTCATGTCAACATTTTGACCCTGTCGACCATTTATACCTGTCGACATTTTTACAGGTTGACATTTAATGTGTCAACCTTTTGTCCCAGTCGACCTATTGACTGTCTAACATCTGGAGTAGACACTTTCGATGTTTTTACTGTCTATCTGTTAATCCACACCTGTACACACATGCAGATGCACTAATATAACTGCATGATATATCGGCCTCGGGTGTGCTGCAGGACCGACCTGATATGTCTGTGAACAAAGTCATTTACAGGCATATCGTGTGTACACACCCACCGATGCACTACCGTTATATCGTTTGTTTAATGAACAATATATCGACAAGTGTGTATCCAGCTTTAATCAGATCTTAAAAATGAAACCGTCATCTCATGGATTTGTTGGATTATTCTGTAAATCACTGCTTATCAGTACCGCCTTTTCATTTTCAGATTCCTGGACAGGGGGAGTGACAAGGGGAATGACAAAAGCCTCAGTAGGGTTACAACCATTTTATTACTCAGATTTCATGCCTCCATGTGTCCCTTTATATGCCATGTGCTCCACATGCAACTTATAAGGCAGAGAGCCCCCTCATAGCTCTTTATAGGCCCCAGAGCCCCCTCATACCCCTTTATATACCAGACAGGTGGCTCTACATTGGCCTTATGCCACCAGGGATCTACTAGGGAGCAGCCACATCATACCAGCAGAGACTCGTAGCTCGGGGCTACTAGCCCCACAATGTGGGCACGAGCAGCAGAGCCGCTCATCTCTGCAGCTCCATCTCCAGTGGGGTGGCCTCTTCCTCTCCCATCCCCACAGTCCGGACCCAACCACAGCCAGGTGCTGCGCATGATACTGCAACTGCGCTGCTCATTGTGACCACTGCTGACACCCCTGGTCAGAAACAAGGAGGTCATTTTCTCCTGCCGCAATATTGCTGATCTGATTCACCGCCGGTGGTGATAGAGAATGGTGGGTGGGTGTCAGGAATGCACATTGACAGAGTCAGTATTGACTCTGGGCCTGATTCAGCATGGATCGCAATTGCAACTGCGTATGCAGATTATCCGATTGTTGCTTACTGTGCATGTGCATGCACGGTTATCGCGCTATGATTACGGACGCTCTGTGAAATCCATTGCAGAATGAGTTACAGGCCGTGAGCGTTTGGGGGTGATGATGAGGGAGTGGTTGCAGAAATGCAAACGTGCCTGTCCATTTGAAAACCGTTGCATGGGCGTGCATAAATTAGCCACTGACGAGACTTGCAAATTCTGAAACAGGTCAGACCTGCCGAGGGGCCAATGTTCACCAATGTTGTCGATGTATGCGCAGGACTGTATTATTACGGATGTGAGAAGACAGTAGTGGGCATCTCTATGCTGGCTGAGCATATTTCCACCTGTCTGGGATTAAAAGCTCTCTGAACTCCAGACAGATCCTATGAAATTTTTAACTGTCCAGAGGAATCCCAGATGGGTGGTAATAACACTAAAAATACTTTAGAGTTCATAAATTTCCATACAATCAATTAGATGCCCTGTTACACCATTATTTTTCATAGTTTGTGATATTTTACTTACAATATTCAAGTCAGAAGCAGCGCTACATCAGGGCAATATTGAATCCTGGCACACGTGGCATCACAAAATCACGAAGAGGGAACGGGAAGCAGAGCTGGGTACGTCCTAAGTGCTCAGGTCTCTCACCCTGGTTTTCAGCATTGCTCATACCCCTAGTTATAGTCCTGGCGGCCAGAAATGTTTTAATAATTAAATGAAGAGTCGGGCACCTTGTTAGTAAGTAATACAGGCTTTATTAGAGGGTCATTCCCATAATTTCATTGAGCCCATTCTTTGGGGTCACCCTGGAGGACCTTGGCCCTCTTTCAGAGGCGCTCACAAAATGCGAGCGGTCGCTCTGAATGTGGGCGGCCGCTTGTATTTTGAAGTGCGGCCTCCTGGTCACTAGCTAAGCTGTGGGTTACCACCCACAGCTTTAGCGACTGACCAGGTTGATGGTCGCGATGGTCAAGACCATCGCAACCATCGGGGCTTGCTTCAAGACCCTTGAGGTTGGGTCTCGGCAACCGCAAGCCCCTGATCGAGCAGGAAGCTCCCCACTGACATCACTGCTGATGTCAGTGCGGCCGCCCACAAAACGGCATTCATTCCTTAAGGAACGCCTCTGTTTGTGAAACCACCCTCCCCTCCCTGCCTACTAAACGGGGCGAGCTGCCGATCAACATCGACAGCCGCCCCGTTGGTAGCGAGCCCCGGAGTGAGAGAATTTCTCTCTTACTCTGGGGCTTGTGCACTCGCAGTGCGGCCGCTGCGCGTGCGCAGGGCCTAAACATTGACCCGCTTGCGAGCGCTCAGCGCTTGCGAGCGGGTCTGAATGAGGTCCCTTGTGTGCTGAATGACCTTGTGTGCTCGCAATGCGATGCATTCCGCTGGTCATAGCATGGATGTTGGTGTTGGTAGCAACATGATGATCCCCGCAAAGGACTGCTCTGCCGGTAAGAGCGGGCTTTTGCGATGGAGGGGCTTCTGGGTTTATGATCCAGAAGCACCTCCGGTGTCCTTCTGCGCATGCGCAGAAAGGAGCACGTGCCTCGGGCTGGGAGGGATCCGATTGGATCCCTCTCACAGCATTCTGCGGAGAGAAGCCCATAGGCTTCTATGGGTAACGCCAACAGGAAGATGGCGTTACCCACCGCAACTAAGTCCCGGAGTGTTGCGGGGCTTAGTGCATATGAAAAATATGGCCAAATACACATTTTTGAAATTTGACCGCATTTTTACCCTTGATGCATCTCGCCTCAGGTAGTTTTGTCTTTGTCTTAAAAATTATTCTAGCTTAGTGTCATGTTATATGTTATCTTTAGTAAACATGCTATGTAGAAATATTATATTTAGGAAAGGTCTCTACATAAAAGAGTTTAAAGGGACATCACTGAGTGACCCCTTGTTCTTCTGTAAGGGTTGGCATTGAAGAAGACTGTCTGAAGAGGTTAATAGAAGCCAATAGCTAACAAGTCTGCCACAAGACTATTCCCTCTTCCAGCACGCTAAATGTGATCTACTGCAAGCAGTTTAAAGTATTTTTGACTGTCCCTGTCATCATCAGGTTTACGGATGGTTAATTTATTCTTTACAGCACAGTCATTGATGGCTGTTAAATCACAAATGAGAACCAATAAAGGGAGAATTGCAGTAGAAATTACACTGTTTATGCGACAGCGGAGTGCAGACTAAAAGATTCATATGCTGCCCACAAAGTACGTTATAAATTTTAATTACCACAGTTTGCACAAATGACATGTTTGAAATGCCGTTGAGTAATGTGACCCCTGATAATGAAACTATAAAGTAAATCATGAAGTTTTTGATCGAGTTTTTCTTTATTATTATTCTTGCGACTGTTAACCTGTTGGTTCTACAGGGATTTCTCTGTAAAACAGGACATACCAGACAGTGGTCGGTATAAATGCCAATTGGACTCTTTCAGGGGATTGATGGACGTAATGTTGAAGATGATGATGTTTTTGGATTGGCGCGAGCAGAAGAATAAAACTGGCATTACTATAGGGGAGATGTACCAAGCCTTGGAGAGAGACAAAGTGGAGAAGTTGCCCAAAGCAACCAATCAGCTTCAAATTGTCATTTCATAGACTGTGCTAGATAAATGACAGTTAGAAGCTGATTGGTTACTTTGGGCAACTACTACACTTTGGGGTCTATTTACTAAGCAGTGTTAGGAGACAGAGTGAAAAGTGATAAGGTGCCAGCCAATCAGGTCCCAACTGTCATTTTTCAAACACAGCCTGTGAGATGACAGTTGGGAGCTGATTGGCTGGCACCTTATCACTTTTCACTCTGTCTCCTAACACTGTCTCTGTCTCTGTCTCCACACACATGGCCTCATCACAGCCTGTGAGTGCGGTTGAAGATGACTGCATACACAAGCCAACAGCGGCCATCCTTTACTTGTACTTTCCTCCACGCCCAATTATGAAGCCCTCCATTTCAGGAAAATCAAATTCAGTGTAACTTTAATGATGTGGGAACTCCGTTGTTTCCCAAAAGTTCCCCCATCCCATCTGTGATGTGGTGATATGTAGGCTTCAACTGAAAGTGATTACTTAGATTCCTGACAATTACTATATTCTCTGTCTCTAATAAGGAGTAAGGTATATTAATTTTGCATGGAGAGAATCCACTATGTGCTAAAGCAGATCTCCTGTTGGCTAAGCTGTATTTCCTTTCCTTATTTTTTTGCCTTCAATTTACAGCAAATTAGAATACCTACACTTTATTTTAAAGCCAAGGACTGTACTGTAATCACAAAATCAACACTGCAAGCAAAAGAAGCACACTTCAAACCTATCTACTGTATTGCTCTTAACAAAGGGCCTAGTCCTCCAGTGGGGCTGTGTGACAGGGTTATTAAATTAACCGCTCCACTAAAGGTGAAGATGACCATTCGGTACGTGATCACCCACTGAAGCCAATTTAGACTACTTATACATAGCAATTATAATGCTCAAGTGTAATACACAGTAACTCTTCAGCCCAGGCTCAGTATGGGGCTGATGCACTGAATGAAGTCGAAAGTAATTGCTTCTGCCTTGCGTGCCCAGAACTAAATGTTTCTATTCGAGAGAACTTTTTCCCTCCAACATCAAACAATCAGCAGCTGAGTGACTCTTACATCATTCCAGAAAGTGGGAGATGTATCAAAGCGTGGAGAGAGATAATGTACCAACCAATCAGCTTCTACATGCCATAAATCAAACAGCGCCTGAAAATTAAAGTTAGAAGCTGGTTGGATGGTACTTTATATCTCTCCAAGGTTTGATACATCTCCCCCATTATGTGATATTAACAACACCTGTAAAGGCTTCAAACTACAAAAAGATCGGTAGATGCGGAAAACAGCTGGGGAGGTAAAATCTATCTGAATTATTGGTCATGTGGAAGTAAATCATTGTACATTATTACTGTAGGCAGGAAGGAGGTTGCATGTATAAGGTGATACATAAGAAGTCAGTAAGACACATATACATTAGGTGATGTCAGGTGTTGTCCCTCCAGATCACATCAGATAAACCACCGGCACAATGTCTCTGACCTCCCTGCATTTATATAACACACGTCACTTTAATGGGGTGATTCATTTCAGGACTCTTATGAGAATTATATACAAGTGACAGGAACAGTCCAAACTGTGGGTATGTTTGTTAGATCTGGAAAATGAAACACGTTTTTATGAGATGTTTGTATAACTACGAACATCTGTCTCTTTCTCTTCCTGACTCCCGCTCTTCATTTATGGGATTCATGCTGGAACACTGCAGATTAACCTGAATAAACCCTTTGCTTGTATCCTAGTGCCTCTATAAAGAATGCATAATCCCAAATAAACACACACACACACAAAAAATAATAATAATGATGATAAAAAAAATATTTTTAGATATATATATATATATATATATATATATATACACACACACACATATGTATATATATATATATATAGACAGTCAGGTCCATAAACATTGGGACATTGACAGAATTTTCAGATTTTGGCCTCAATTCACCACCACAATGGTTTTGAAATGAAACAAACAAGATGTGATTTAACTGCAGACTTTCAGATTTAATTTGAGAGTAATTACATCCAAATCGGGTGAACGGTGTAGGAATTACAACAGTTTCAATATGTGCCTCCCACTTTTTAAGGGGCCAAAAGTAATGGGACTATCAACTCAAAAGCTATTTCATGGACAGGTGTGGGCTATTCCCTCGTTATTTCATTATCAATTAAGCAGGTAAAAGGTCTGGAGTTGATTCTAGGTGTGACATTTGCATTTGGAATCAGTTGCTGTCAACTCTCAATATGAGATCCAAAGAGATGTCACTATCAGTGAAGCAAGCCATCATTAGGCTGAAAAATGAAAACAAACCCATCAGAGAGATTGCAAACACATTAGGTGTGGCCAAATCAACTGTTTGGAACATTCTTAAAAAGAAAGAATGCACTGGAGAGCTCAGCAACACCAAAAGACCTGGAAGACCATGGAAAACAACTGTGGTGGATGACAAAAGAATTATTTCCCTGGTGAAGAAAAACCCCTTCACAACAGTTGGCCAAATCAAGAACACTCTCCAGGAGGTAAATGTATATGTGTCAAAGTCATCAATCAAGAGAAGACTTCACAAGAGTGAATATAGAGGGTTCACTACAAGATGCAAACCACTGGTGAGCCACAAAAACAGGAAGACCAGATTAGAGTTTGCCAAACAACATCTAAAAAAGCTATTACAGTTCTGGAACAACATCCTATTGGCAGATGAGACAAAGGTCAACTTGTACCAGAGTGATGGGAAGAGAAGAGAAGGAAAGGAACTGCTCATGATCCAAAACATACCACCTCATCAGTGAAAGCATAGTGGTGGTAGTGTCATGGCGTGGGCATGTATGGCTGCCAATGGAACTGGTTCCCTTGTATTTATTGATGATGTGACTGCTGACAAAAGCAGCAGAATGAATTCTGAAGTGTTTCGGGCAATATTATATGCTCATATTCAGTCAAATGCTTCAGAACTCATTGGACAGTGCTTCACAGTGCAGATGGACAATGACCCGAAGCATACTTCAAAAGCAACCAAAGAGTTTTTTAAGGCTAAAAAGTGGAATGTTATGCAATGGCCAAGTCAATCCCCTGACCTGAATCCGATTGAGCATGCATTTCACTTGATGAAGACAAAACTGAAGGGAAAATGCCCCAAGAACAAGCAGGAACTGAAGACATTTGCAGTAGAGGCCTGGCAGAGCATCACCAGGGATGAAACTCAGCGTCTGGTGATGTCTATGTGTTCCAGACTTCAGGCTGTAATTGCCTGCAAAGGATTTGCAACAAAGTATTAAAAAGTGAAAGTTTGATTTAGGATAGTTTAGGTTGTCCCATTACTTTTGGCCCCTTAAAAAATGGGAGGCACATATACAAACCGTTGTAATTCCTACACCGTTCACCTGATTTGGATGTAATTACCCTCAAATTAAATCTGAAAGTCTGCAGTTAAATCACATCTTGTTTGTTTCATTTCAAAGCCATTGTGGTGGTGAATAGAGGACAAAATATGAAAATTCTGTCAATGTCCCAATATTTATGGACCTGACTGTATATATATATATATATATATATATATATATATAGCCATGTGTGGGTTGAGTACTATGAACAGGCAGTGTTGGGTAAATGTTACATACTGACATACAAGGTACGGCTCCTTACTCCTATCTCCTTTGCTTGTTGCCGATACAGTGTTGGAGGTATGGGCGACCATATTTAAAATCTATGCATTTTTTCATGTGGTTTGCTGTGCGCTTTTGCAGGCTGCCGCTTGAAGCATCTGCATGGATCCAGGATCATAGATCTCAAAACCATCGTCGCAGTTTAAAATCTGATGGTTTGAAATAATGCAGTATGACAAATCTGGTTTTGATAAACCACAAGAAGAAGGAAACGGCACATTTAGCAAATACCCCTCTAGTCTCTTATTGTTAGAACATAAAGTCATCTGATTATATGTTGCAGAGCACAGCAGGAAACGTCTTTAAAAGGGTTCTGACAGCTCAAAATACATTCAGCCCAGTTAAGATAAATGCGCCTGGTGTATTTGCACATTTCACAGCACACTTTCCCATGCTGGATCGTTTCGGCTTACAGTACTTTATCAGACTTCCTCTTTCATACGCTTAAGTCCAAACTTGCACTGACTGGCCTGGCTCCATTACGGGATAGGAAGAAAATGATATGGAAAAAAAAAAAATAGAGTCAGCACCTTATTATCTGCAATAAAACAATTTCTCTGGAGCTTCCCCACTGGCCGTTAAACACAAAGGCCACATTATCTCTGCTGTAAACCTTGATTAAAGTTTATAACAGCAATAAGCCCCTCAAAAATTCATTGTCCCCGCAGTTAATGAGACGTTTAATGGCGCTAACAAGCTATCGCTCACATGTTATGGCTCAGATAACACTTCTCCCCCTGTGTCTCTGGATGGCAGAGGCGGCTCTTCATTATCTGTAGGTTTGCAGCAATAAAATTACTCGGACAGAAGTAATGTGTTAGACAGTGCACCCCTTTCTTAGCTTATGTTAACACCCCAAAACAGAATGCCTGAAGGAAGGAGTTCTAGCAGCAGATTTTTAGACATTGGGTACTCAGGTATTAGATAAATGTATAGTCAAAAGTTAGAGAAAACTTCAGATCACCTCACTGTTTACAAACTAAGGGGCCTATTCATCAAACGATAATGGCCTGGTAACCATGCGGAGACGCCAGTTTCCACATAATTAAGTTACCGAGCAATTCATCATGAGGGGTCCGAACGTTTTCGGAGTTTGCTGCCGAGAACAAGCGCCATCTTCAGACGGCGCTTGTTCTCGGATCCCTGCTCCTTCCTATGGTAAGGAGTTCCGGGGATGCGAAGAGGGATCCAAGCGGATCCCTCCGCTGCCTCCTCACCAGCTCCCCGGCAGCTTTGCGCATGCCTGACCCAAGGTCACTCATGTGTAGCCGGGCCGACGGGGAGCAGGTAAGTAATGCAGCTACAGAAGTAGCTACGATACTAACCACAGGGACAACTGCTTTTCGGAGCAGTTGTCCCCTCACTGGAGCAAACATGAATTGCTCCGGTGTCAGGCCTCCCCCGCTGCGAGTTGGATACTTAAGTATCCCTCGCTGCGAGTTCAAAACTTCATAATCGGAGGCCATACAGCTTTCGATGATGAATAGGCCCCTAAGGGGATATCGGTATCCTGAACACCGGGATCCAGAATACCGGGATCCCGTACCCAATCTGCTCAAATGCACTGAAGAAATTAGTATATATTCACCCATGGGCAGACATGTACGCATCTCCAGGTGGAGCAGTATCAGCGTGTGTACTGTAGCACATGCACCTGGTTTGCACATCACTGTGCACTTACACCTGCACAATACTAGGAGCAAAAGTCACAACTCAAAAAAAGTCATAATTGCACTTACTGTACGCCTGGTTCTGCATTGGATGCACTTGCGTGAACTCAGCCGCAGTGAGCTTATGTAAGAAAGTCCTGTCACAGCCTATTTCCGTCTCTTCATTCGTAAGCGTAGCCGTAGACCCAATTGTGCAGAAGTCTGCATCGCCCGTATTTGCCGAAGCCCATTTTGTGAGCATACGCAGTGCGGACTCACATAAAACATATGTTCCACCAAAGGGTGTGCGTTCTACTTGCATCAGCCTCTGAGTGTACTGTGCATGGCCTTTTGCAAATGTTTGTTAAAAGTAGATATTCGCTAATGGTTACAAAAGTAAATATAACATTGTAAAGCCTACTGTATACTGTTTGCATGTACATACATGTCATTTATTATCTGACTGCTAGCGCATGGGCATTTTCCAGAATATGTTTAATAAAACATTTATTTATATAGCAGATTCATGTCTTTCTGTAATTTGAGGATCTTGAATGGTTATTCCCTGATTCTCTCCCACAGCTTCATATTGCAGAGTAGCTGTCTCCGCTGACTAACTGTAATAGCGCTGCGACTGTCAATCTGCGCTGTGACTCTTCAGAGGAGGGTAGCACCTAGACAAACGTCTGCTGAGTTGTAGCCCAATCACACCTGCAGCAAAAGTTAATCTTGTGACTACTGTACACATCAGTCAGCCAGACCCAGATCTCCCTCGCTATTCTATTTCTGAGAGTGATGAGAGGCAGCTCCAGATCACATCACTTCTCTTACCATGTTTCCCACAACCAAACAGCATGTCCAGTAGAATAAACTCCTTGCAAGGAATAATGTGAACGGACATGTGTTGGGCCCCAAGCTTATTGGCAAGCAGACTTTTACATGCTAGGGACCTTTTTCGAGCTTAACACTTTCCTTCCCTTTACTATGCACTGACAGCTTGTGCAGAATAAAACATTCATTTGCATTTTATTACTTAGATGTGGGTCTGACTAATAGATGTGGGCCTGACTAATGTAAAAGCAGCAAGGAATATTGTATCAATTACACAGTGTTATCAGTCTCTAGCCCTGAGCAGGATACTCCTGTAGTCCATCACTATTTTCTCTTGTGAATAATTTAAGGCTGAATTACTCCCCGTGTAGGACGGGCCTGCTGGGTTTGCTGGGAAATTAATTTCGCCTGGTAAACAAGTGACAGGAAATCAATTAATCGTGTATTATTCTATAAGGAGACAAAGTAACAGAAACATAGGAATAGACTGCAGCAATAGATCAGCAAATGATTTTATTGGCATAGTGCTTCTCACCAGTGTGAGTTCAGCCAGAGCAGGGTGAATTTATGTCGGTATAATATATTTAGTGTTTGGACGTGAGCAGAGGATTATGGGAGAGAACCATCGACCAATCATTGATTTGATATGTTGGAGTTACGGATGTTCTCGGTTTGCAAACATTTTGGTTGCTGAACTGGGATTCTAACATACTCACTTAGTGGCCACATTCTTATGTGCACCTAAATAGTAGAAGGTAAACCTCCTTTGCCCCTGGAACAGTCTCGACTTCTTCATGGCATGGATTCAACAAGGTGCTCAAAATATTCCATAGGGATACTGGCTCATGATGACATAATATCGTCGCTCACTCGGCTGCACATTCATGTTGCAAATCTCCCATTACTGTACATCCCAAAGGTGCTGTATTGGATTTAGATCTGGTGACTGTAGAGGCCATTAGAGTACACTGAACTTGTTCGCAGAAACAGCTTGAGATGACATGTGCTTAGTAGCATGGTGCATTATCCTGCTTCAAATAGCCAAGAGAAGATGGATGATAGTGTAGATCAGGCATGACAAACTCTAAATCCCAATTGGGCCAAATAATCAAGGGCTAAGATTGTGTGGGATGCAATTAAAAGAAAACATCTTATATGCAATAATACCACATATCAATGTGTGCCCTGGAGTTGATATTTAAATTAATACTGCCTCCCTTTACCATCCCTGCCAATCTCACCTCAGGTAGGGGGGACACAGGGGACATGTGGCTGGAGAGACACATGTTCCATGTTAGAGAGAAACCACCATATAAGTAAGGCCAGAGCCGTAACCAGTGGTCTCAGCGCCTGGTGCAGACCACGCCCCCTCCATGTGATGTCATATGGAGGGGCAGGGCCATGAACACAAGGATTTACAGCAATAGCCGTAGCACTCTGGCTGTAAGGGCAGCGGTGGGCACACCTGAAGTGCCCTAAGGACGCTTCAGGCGGCACCGCTGCAGAGATTCAGGCTGCAGGGTGCCTGGAAAGGCACCCTACTAGCCAAATGCAGGGGCCGTGGGTGAGCGGCGGTTCCGCCCACAGAGCTCTGCACTCTGTGCAGCCGCAACACTCACACACCCCTAGTTACGGCCCTTGGTAAGGCTTACCTATATGGTGGTTTCTTTCTAACAAGGAAAATGTGTCACTCCCAGCCACCTCTGTCCCTCCAACCACATGTTCCTGTCTCCAAGAAAACTGTGGCATTTAAACAATGCTCAGTTGGTATTAAGGGGCTTAGGGCTCTATTCATTATCAATTAATTTCTACAAAAGCAGGTGAAAATTAAAATTTTCTCCTTCTTTTGTAGAAATGAAGTTTTTGGGCAGATGTATACATCGGTCATGTGTGTACCCACCTTAAGGCACAATGATCCCTATGGCTACATGCATGTTTTGAAACGTATCAGTATGTTTTTGTTTACCTTTGGATGCACATTTATGGCATGCCTCCCAGATGTAGTAATACACGCCGCGCTCATAGTTGTTGCTTTCACAATTTCCCTGAAATACTATTTCAAAGGTATGCAGTCAGGAAGCCGACGGTCGAAATGCCAACCTCCAGCTTCCCGACTGTCATATCCTGGCAAGGTACTAATGATAGGTGTCGAAATCCCGCTGCCTATCATTATCCATACGCTGCGAGACAGATGCCCGGTATACTGAACAAAGGTAAGCCAGGCGGCGGCAGTGGACAGCTGCGCATTAGGTTAAGAGCTCCTGGGGGAGGTTAGGTTTAGACACTGCTAAAGGAGGGTTAGGGTTAAGGGGGGAAAAGGTTAGGGATAGATTAGATACTTACCGTGTCGGGATCTATTCCTGTCGAGCTTCCAGCGGGATTTCATACCGATCCCATTTCAAAAGTAGGCAAGTATGAATTAAAGATAATTTAACCTTAAGCATGCATTACACACAAAGGATCATCTGAGGTAAACAAAATGGCTACTCTACAATTATACCTCACCTTGCATCAGTTTTCCCTGACTGGTAGCAAATGACGATCAATTCTAATGTTTTTGCTTCAGATCTCCTAATTATCAGCAAGTCGTAATTTTGTAAGAGATATTTCAAAATATTACTTCCATTTTATGCTTTAATTTGCATTACTCTGTGCCATTGTAGGACAGCGTTTCATCCATCATGTGGCTTCCTGTAGTGGCTTTTCATTCTAATAATGAAATCAAGCATTTACTGTATGTGGATGTCATATTATTATAGACAAATGTCATAAACCTGTTTAAGTGCTCAGTCTGATAAACTCTGTTATACAGTCCCATTATTCATAATAACAAATAAACAACATCATTATGGAACAGTGTGGGTTCATTATTCTTAACTGATGTGCAGCTCTAGTTACAGGCACAGCAGAATTGTATCACTCTCTACCAACAGGAGATTGTGTTACTATTTTTGGGGAACAGCATTACTGAAATGCAATCTAAAAACTAAGTGACCTATTAGTTGGATACGTTACTAAGAATTTATTTATAAATCCAGATTTAGGAGTATATTTTATAAATAGCAGGTTTTTAGAAGCGATGTTGCCCATAGCAACCAATCAGATTCTAGCTATTATCTTCTAGAAGGTTCTAGATAAATGTTAGGTAGAATCTGATTGGTTGCTATGGGCAACATCTCGAATTATAAAAACCCGCACTTTAGTAAATATACCCCTAAGTATCTTAGGGGTCTAATTACTAAGCCTTGGGTGGAGATAATATGAGATATGGTAAGAACTTACCCTTGTTATCTCTATTTCTACGAAGTCCATAGGGTTCCACAGGATACCTTGGGTATAGGTGTGACGTCAGTCGCAGGGCACCAAAGAGTTAAGCTTTCAGCCTCCCAGGATGCACTAGGTCCCCCTCCTATACCCCGCCCCCGGGCCAAGGCACCTCAGTTAGTTACCAAGCCATAGGCCGGAGGAGGAGAAGGAAGAGAGAGAACAAAGATCTGGACACATACAAGAATCACATTCTCACCAGAGGGAGACGGAAAACCGGTGACCAGAGCAAAGCCCATCTGCAGCACAGGTGCGACAGGGCGGGAGTCCTGTGGAACCCTATGGACTTCGTAGAAATAGAGATAACAAGGGTAAGTTCTTACCATATCTCATATTTTCTACTTCAGGGTCCATAGGGTATCCACAGGATACCTTGGGGATGTCCCAAAGCAGTATCCTTTAAGGGTGGGGACGCTCCTGTGCAGAAAGGAGAATCCGCCGCCCGAAGGAAGCATCCTGAGAGGCGAAGGTGTCAAACCAGTAATACCTCACGAAGGTATGGACAGAAGACCACGTAGCAGCCTTGCAGATCTGAACTGCCGAGGCACCACGTCGAGCTGCCCACGAAGGACCCACAGACCTAGTGGAATGAGCCTTCAGAGAAGGAGGGACCGGTAGGCCTTCATGAAGATAAGCTTCAGAAATAGCCATACGGATCCAGGCTGCCAAAGTTTGCTTTGAAGCAGGCCAACCCTTTTTACAGAAGCCATAGAGGACAACAAAGCGTCCGACTTCCTAAACAAAGAAGTGCGGTCAACATAAGTCCTTAAGGCCCGCACAACATCCAAAGAGGCCTCACCCACGGAAAGACCCGGTGAGTTAAAGGCCGGAACAACTATTTCCTCGTTAACATGAAACTGGGAAACAACTTTGGGAAGAAACTTGGGCCGAGTGCGGAGCACTGCCCTGTTCCCATGAAAAACCAAGAAAGGGGGTCTACAAGAAAGAGCCCCTAACTCAGAAACACGTCTGGCTGAAGCAACGGCCAGAAGGAAAACAGTCTTAGCTGTTAGCCATTTAATATCCACTGAGCCCAGTGGTTCAAACGGCGGTCCTTGGAGAGCCCTCAGGACCACAGCCAAATCCCAAGGCGCCACAGGTGGAACAAAGGGCGGCTGAATACGGAGAACACCTTGCATAAAGGTGCGCACATCCGGGATTGTAGCAATCCTACGGTGAAACCAGACAGATAGGGCCGAAACCTGTACCTTCAAAGAAGCAAGGCGAAGCCCATGATCTAGTCCCGCTTGCAGGAAGGCGAGAATCCGAGACAGACGAAACTCCCGCGGTGCATAACCTCTCGGTCGACACCACTGGAAGAACATATGCCACACGCGATGGTATATCCTCGCGGAAGACGGTTTCCGAGCTCGTAACATGGTACGCACCACAGAGCTGGAAAACCCCCAGGACCTCAGCATGGCCGTCTCAACAGCCACGCCGCCAAAGACAGCCGAGTCAGGTCCGGGTGAAGACAAGGACCCTGAGACAGAAGGTCCGGTCGTAGCGGCAACCGCAGAGGACTGTCCACGGACAGACCCTGAAGGTCTGAGAACCAGTGCCGTCTGGGCCACGCGGGAGCTATCAACAGGAGCGTCCCTCCTTCCTGTTTGAATTTCCGGATTACCCGTGGAAGAAGGGAGACCGGAGGGAACAGGTATGCGAACCTGAACGTCCACCGGACGGACAGAGCATCCACCAGAGACGCCCCTTCGTCTCTTGTGCGAGACCCGTACACCGGCAACTTGTTGTTGTGCCGGGACGCCATGAGGTAGATTTCTGGAAGACCCCACCTGTCCACCAGTAGTTGAAAAACGTCCGGGTGCAGGGACCATTCCCCTGGATGAACGTCCTGGCGACTTAGAAAGTCTGCCTCCCAATTTAGCACTCCCGGGATGAAGACCGCTGATATGGCCGGAAGATTGCGCTCCGCCCAAACCAGGATCCGAGAGACCTCTACGAGAGCCGCCCGACTGCGAGTTCCTCCTTGCCTGTTTATGTAGGCCACGGTGGTAGCATTGTCCGACTGGACCTGCACCGGGTGACCCTGGAGAAACCGCTGTGCCTGCAGGAGAGCATTGAAGACCGCACGGAGTTCCAAGATATTTATTGGAAGCTCCGCTTCTGTCGGTGTCCACCTGCCCTGGAACAAGTGTGGACCCGAAACTGCTCCCCAGCCCCGAAGACTGGCGTCCGTTGTCAACAGGACCCAATTTGGAACCCAGAACGGACGTCCCTTGTTGAGGTGGGTCGTCTTTAACCACCACGCAAGGGACAGGCGAACCTCCGGGGTGAGCACAATCGTCTGGAACTTCAGAGACTGAGGCAGCCCGTTCCACTTGGACAGGATCAGGTGCTGCAGAGGTCTGGAGTGAAACTGGGCGTATTCCACCATGTCGAACACCGACACCATGGAGCCCAGTAACCTCATCGCCGAGTGTAAGGACACCCGGCGGCTGTGCAGACAACTGCGCACCCTTGACTGTAAAGCAGAGATCTTGTCCTCCGTCACGAAGATCCTTTGCTGTCCCGAGTCCAATAAGGCTCCAAGATGCAGAATCCTCCGAGACGGGATTAGAGTGGACTTCTGCCAGTTGATTAGCCAGCCGTGCCATTGCAGCAGTGCAATGGTCAGGTCCAAGTGGTGTAACAGGAGCTCTGGAGATCCTGCCACCAATAACAGGTCGTCCAAGTACGGCAACATGCGGACTCCTTGCAGCCGCAGAGAAGCCGCCATGACCGCCATAGCGTCCTGTAAGTTCAATGACACCATGTAGTCCCCAGGTTCCAGCGCCAGAATGATGGACCGTAGGGTCTCCATCCGAAACTTCGGGACCCGCAAAGACTTGTTGAGTGCTTTGAGGTTGAGAATCGGACGATATGACCCATTGGGTTTCTGTACCAAAAAAAGATTTGAATAGAAACCCTGGCCCCTCTGGGAGAATGGAACAGGCACTATAACTCCAGCCTGGAGCATAGTGTGCAATACCTTCCGCAGCTCCGTAGCCTTGTTCCGGTCTGATGGTAGACCCGTGGTGAAGAATCGAGCCGGGGGTCTGTGCCGGAAGGAGAGGGCGTACCCGTGAGAGACCACCTCCAGAACCCAAGTGTCTGTCGTAGTGAACGACCAACACCGGGAGAACTGCAGCAGGCGGCCTCCCACCCTGGGATCCCCCAAGGGGAGACCCGGACCGTCAGGCCGCAGGCTTGTCATCTGGCTTGGGGGCCGGACGTCTGGTACTCCATGCCTGTTTCCGGGGCTTGACCGATTTCTTAGGGCCAGCCTGTCGAGGAAACGACTGTGGTTTGGGCCTGCCCTGGGCCCTAGATGACCGAAAGGACGATGGTCCAGAACCAGAAGGAGCAGCGGCCGACGGGAGACAAGCAGATTTGGCTGCCGCCAGCGTGGCCACAATCTTATCCAGATCCGGACCGAAGAGAACTTCTCCGGTAAACGGCAACGCTTCCAGACCTTTCTTGGATCTGCGTCCGCCTTCCAGGATCGCAGCCACAAGGTGCGACGAGCAGCTACCGCTGCTGAAGAAATTCTAGACACCAGAGTACTAATGTCTAGAGCCGCCTCGTTGATGTAGGTGGCCGAATCACGGAGATTGCCAATCAACTCCGCCTGTTCGGCCGGACAGTCGGATTCAAAAGAAGCCTCTAATGAATCCGCCCAGCGCTCCATCGCTCTGGCAACCCAGCAAATGGCCATAGCCGGCCGTGCTGCCCCCCCTGCAAGGGAATAAGCAGACTTCAGGCAGATTTCTACCTTGCGGTCCGTAGCATCCTTAAGGGAGGACATGGATGGCATCGGCAATGTGGCACTACGGACAAGACGGGTCACGTGAGAATCCACCTGTGGAGGGGATTCACACTTAGCAAAATAATTATCCGCGAACGGATAAGCCACCGCCAGGCGTCTCTGCGGCTGGTATCTTTTGCCAGGTTGTTTCCACGCCTCCTCTAAATGGTCCACCAACTGACCCGAAAGAGGAAAGACTGTGGCATCGCCCTTCACATCTTTGAAAAAGGCATACTTAGATTTAGCCGCTGGGGGAACTTCGTCCTCAATCACCAAGGCTGTGCGGACCGCCCGAATAAGTCCAGGAATATATACTTTGGACTTAGCATCAGCGTCCTTAGTATGGAAAGGTTCCTGATCGTAAGGATCCAGAATCTCCCCATCATCAGACGTCCCTTCGTCATCCTCATAAGGAGCGGACAGAGACGCCACCGGCCTTTTATGAGGCCGCATCACAGACTCCCCTTGCAACACATCCGACAAGTGCTGTACAGAACTCGTCAGGGAGTTAACCCACGCTGGCTCCTGAGAACCCGGGAGCGGGGAAATAGGGAGACTGTGGGGTACCACCAATTGTCGTGGGAACCCCTGCATGGGTGACGACACCACAGACTGCTGGGACAAACCCATCGGAGTAAACGCGGGCTGCGGAGCTAACTGGCCCACTAAAGCCGTTAACGCCTGAGCGAAACAAGCCCAGGGCGGCTCCTGTACCGGTGCTGTAACCGTAATAGGCCGCGCCATGGACAACACTGCCGGCAAAGGCCCTCCGCGCTACCCTCCCCCTCCGCTAACGGTACTTTGCACGTGGTACACTGTAGCCGGAGGGGAAAATCACTTTCAGACATGATGGCACCACGTATGTGACCTCTCTCACCAATTAAGTATTAAATAGGCGAGAGACCACCCTGCAGCACCGCACCGCAAGGGCTTTAGCAGAAAAAACAGGGACAGTAATAAAGCTGACAGTTTAGAGAAGAAAAGTTACAGGCAGCGCTAGCACAGTCACATACAATGCAGAGAAATAACAATTCCTGCACTAACAGCGCTGATCACTCAACTACACAGACACAGGGCCTGGTAGGACACAGCGCTGCATACACAGACCTGAGCCACAGCGGAGGAGAGGTATGCGGGGGGACCCAGACCACGATGCTTCCTTCCAGACTTCCAGCAGCGTTCACCATGCGTTGCAGAGAAGATGGCCGCCGAGGAGCAGAGAGAAGCTGGCCTGGGGGAGGAGCGCTGACACAGGACCAGTCAGCACAGTGCAGAGAGGGCTGTGTGCAGCGGGGGAGGCGCCGGCTGTGAGACAGGGAAGGCGCGCTCCCCTGGCATGCATTTAACCCCTGGGACGCCGCAGCGCTACCGCTCTGCTGCGGTCCGCTGTCCCAGGGGGTAGTGGAAGCGCAGGTTGGTCGCCTGGCTCCACGCTGCAGCCAGTCCCCAGGGAGCCCCCTGCCTGGGGACTTAGGACCATGTGATCAGCGGGGACCCACCGCGGAACCCCGCTGCTTACCTCTGTCCCCCTTGAATCCGGCCATGGTCCGGAACATCTGGGGTCACCGCTAGCTGTGACCCCAGACGCCCACCAGCATCCCCGGATCAGTACCGGCGTTCTGGTACCGGCGGGGTGTAGGGAAGACAGCATGGACGTCAGGACTGACTGTCCATGCTGTTCATCCAGATGTGCAGCCACAGCTGCATGAAGAAAAAGCTTCAGGGGCTCTTCTAGCCCCCACTCCAACAGGTGCACCCGACTCCGGCCGGGCACCAAACTAAACTGAGGTGCCTTGGCCCGGGGGCGGGGTATAGGAGGGGGACCTAGTGCATCCTGGGAGGCTGAAAGCTTAACTCTTTGGTGCCCTGCGACTGACGTCACACCTATACCCAAGGTATCCTGTGGATACCCTATGGACCCTGAAGTAGAAAAAGTGAACGAAGATATAGGCCCTCATTCAGAGCCGGACGCTCTGACCAGAGCGCTCGCTCTGAATGAGGGCCGTCCTCCATAAAAATGGAGCGTCCTCCTGGACGCTCGTATAGCTGTGGGTCACCACCCACAGCACATACGAGCGTGCAGGATGATGGTTGCGATGGTCTTGACCATCGCGACCATCACCAGTGCGACCAGAAGCCTGTGGTCGGGGTTTTCGATCACAAGCCCTGGAGTGATTTTGGCTCTATCAGAGCCAAAATCACTCCCACTGACATCACTAGTGATGTCAGTGGGGCCGGCTTCTGACGGTAGGTGTTCCCTTGGGAACGCCTCCGTCTGGCAGGCACGCCCCCGGCACGCCCACCAAAGGGGGCGTGCTGTCAATCAACATCGACAGCATGCCCCCTTTGATCAGACACAACGAGCGAAGGAAAGTCCTTCGCTCGTCGCGTCTGGCGCATGCGCACGACGGAGCTCCCTCCGTCGTGCGCATGCGCAGTGCACACCATCGACCCACTTGCGAGCGGACAGCCGCTTGCGAGTGGGTCTGAATGAGGCCCATAGTCCCAACCAATCAGCTCCTAACTGCCATGTCACAGGCTGTGTTTGAAAAATGACAGTTAGTAGCTGATTGGTTGGGACTTTATCTTCGTTCACTTTACCTCCATCCAAGGCTTAGTAAATAGACCCCTTAGAACCTGGATTGCAGTTGCACTTTCCCTAACTTTAGGCGTCTCTGATAAAACAGCTTGTTCTGTACTTAGAGCTCACTACAACCAACATGGCCGGTATTTAGCACACGACGTACCTGCTGCATCAGAGCAGGGACCCCGCACAGCAAAGCTTTCTCATTTTCCTCGGGTGCTGCATTGGAATCTCTATGTATGTTGGGGGTATGCTATACCATCCGGACGTCACCAAACTTTTCAGGAGCATTATACTGTTTGCACCAGTTGAGGTGTTTGTTTGTTGCAATATTTGTGCTGCAGGTTTATGTGCACTTGCCCATAACAGTCCCAATTTTCAGAAACACCTGTAATCAATACGGCAGAAACATGTATGGACATTCTGAATTATTGCAGGTATATGGACATTGGAGGTCTTTGGCCGGAATACTGTTTTACTAAAATGGGGACAATGCCTTGCAATGTGTTTTATGTGCTATTAAATGTTTTTCTTTTTTTTATTTAGTCTTTCTTAAATGATGCCAGGTGGCTCTCAGTTTAGTTAGAAATAGGGGCGGAAAAAATTTTACTCAACTGTGCAAACATCAACACCGCGTCGACCGCGGCCAATTGATCGGCCAATATATCTGCCAGCGTGTATCCAACATAAGCTCCGCTGGAGCAGGGAGTAATGTGAATGACCAAATATTTATTTGTATGTGCTGCATAAATAAATGAGCACACAGTGATGCTGATTGGTTCCTGCCCATAATTTGTGTCCTTATCATAGGCAGAAACAAAGGTGTAAACATATTGCTGGCAGTTCTCCATTCAAGAACTAATCAATCTCGTCTGTTAGTTTAAACTCAGAATAAGCAAGAATAATGCATTTATCTGGCCACTTAGCTTCAGATGAGACCCATTTGGTCTGATTGCATACACTTTGTGAAATGGTGCTTGAAAAAACTTTCTGTCTACAGTAGAGGTTTATTAGCAGCTGTGAATTCCTGAATACATTGTCCTTATATTTTATTGTGTACGTACATCGAACTTAGGCCCTCATTCAGAGCCACTCGCTATTTGCGGTCGTTCGTTCTAAAACTAGGGGTGGCTATTCAAATGATCCGTTCGCAAATTGCAGTCTGTTCACACCTCTAAGTCTGAACGAGCGAGCAAAACATACGCTCGTTTATTTGATAAAAACGCCCCCTGGCCGCTCGCACCATACGTCATGTCCGCTATTTATTAGATTAATCGAGTACATCGTAAAGCGTATGAACTGCTCGATATTCTTGTGGTTGGTTTTTTCAACCGCTATTTTGCGAGCAGTCCTGAGTTAAAAAAAAACAAGTGACGTGGTCAATGACGCTGCTGTATTAATTATGCACTCCCTTAAAACGCCCGTTTTGACCTTTAAGCACGCCTGCGTCCGAATTCCACTCCCCCGTTTTCAAACACCTTCCCCTGTTACCACCCACATACGCCTCATTCTGTCACTCAAAATAGCAGGCACTCGCTATATAGCGTACAAACGATTTTCGGCCGCACTGACTGGTTCGCGTATGCATACTAAAAACCGTACGCATGCGCAGATGTGCAAACATCGCTCGGAACGAGCGTACTGCCGCTAGCGAGCGGCTCTGAATGAGGGCCTTAGATCTAAATACTTTACTTATATAACGTATAACGACTGCACTGGATAAATGACAGCATGTGCCTAGGCCATGAGCTCAGCATCAGTAACAGCAGAAAGTAATAATAGCAGGAATCTCTTGATGCTTTCGTTGGGGAGGTGTCTTATAGGTTATTTTTAGGCTTATCTCTAATTTTATACAACAGAGTTGATTAATGAATAACGTGCACCTGTCACATTGGATGAAATGTCCTTATATAATAGATAATGTATCAACGGAACCTCCTTTTTATTTATTTATTCTCTATTTTCTTTCTGGCATTGTCATATATATGCCAAATGTATAAAGGTAAGTGTAGCTATGTACATGATACATGAGGTAACTTCTTTGGTTGTGATTTTGCAGCTGAAAGCAGATTGTGTGTGGTCTGAAAATAACCCTGATTGTGAGACAGAGAAGATCATTATGGAACATGGTGGTAAATTCTGCCCGTTGTCGGCCTGTGTGAGTGATCATCTACTGACCGATCTAATGGAGCCAATAGTGGCAGTCCTGGACCAAAGGAGTAACTATAGTGGATGCAGGGTGTTCTGTTGCTATGGGGCCCATAGGTTTAGGGGGCCCACCTCCCTTGTACCCATAGAGAAGCTCCCAGCCAGCAGCAGAGCAGCAGATTGGCCATACACCTTGTAGTAGCCAGAGCTGAGGCATTGGTTAAATTGAGAGTAGCTGGCTTCTTCCATTGATCAGCCATCCTCTGTGTGCTCTGTCCAGAGCTGATCTGATCCTCCTCTTCCTGCGAGTCTTCCATTTCGCCTACTACAGGGATGGTGGTGGTATTACTCTAGTGTGAGGTTGGTGGTATTGCTAAAAGGTGGGGGTATTCCTAGAGGCAAGTTAGTAATATTGCCATAGTGGTTAGGTGCGGTGGTAGTATAGCTGTAGCCTGTAGGCAGATAATTACTCCACCCTTCCTAGGTATAGGTGTGTTTTGGAGGGGCCCTTTCAAAATGTTGCCACGGTGCCCCCAAAGTTCTAGTAACGGCTTGTCTTGGACATTGGCAACATTAGTAAGCATATTAATGATGGGATGCATCAAGCACTGCATTTGGTAGTAACGCTGTATGCATGTACAATTGCGATTATAATTGTGAAGGAGAGCTCTTCTCATAAGAGTTGCCCTTTACGCAGTGCGGGCTATGACTGTCAGCCTACTCATGCACAAGCTGCAGGGGACACTGGGATCCCTCTCGGAGAATTATACAGTAAGAAGCCCATAGACTTCTATTAGGCAATGCCATCTATAAATAAATACATACATTTATGGGTAATGTGGTCAAATTTCCCGTAAATGGCCGTTTTCTGAGTTTTGACCGCATTTTGGTCTTGATGCATCCATCCCTAAATGATAATTGGGTCTTAAGCAGCAGAATTGGCCAGGGGGTTGTGCATCCAACCTCTTCATATATACTTTTTTTTCTGCTTGAATGAGCAATAAAGTTCTATTTACTGGCCTAGTATCTCAAACTGAACTGAATGAGGCTCTTTCATAGCGATGCTGTATGACTGTGGTACTTTTATAAGCATTAATGTAGATAAACGTCCCTGTAAAATGAAAGAAAAAGACATTGTCCAGGTTTGTGACATCTCCCTGCACTGACCTGTCTGCGGGTTCCCAAGACGTCACAGGGCTCTGCTTCATGTCTCAGGGCCTTATTTCCAGACCTGACTGTTTAACTCTGATCATGATTTATGACTTCTCTTATACTCCCATATATTTTCTCCTGCATCAGTATGTTTAACACTTGTCACAGATGTTTTTTAAGTGTGATATAGTCTCCTCTTTCTGCCAAGATGTAAGTGGGGGCTGAGGGGTCTCCTGCGCAAGCGGATTGGAGGAGAGCACATTCCTGTTTGAAAGACTGCAGACTGCTAATTGCTTTCCATTCCTGGTAACTGGTTATCTGTTAAGAGCTGAGACAGTAAGGACCTATGGGCCCAACCACTCATTACTCCTACTTTGGCATTTCTTCCAAATAAAGATAGTCAGAGGTGATTCGTATTCCTAGCAAGACAATTATTGGCCTGCTCCTGGTGCCAAGGAATGAATAATCTGTGGACGAGAAGAACTTTTACATGCTATTTAAACATTCAGCCAGCCATTATTAAATAGTACACACTGTTTGTGTCTGTCTTTGTGTGGTATAAAAGCTCACTGGTTGGAATGAAGCGGAGTTCTTCTCCCGTGGCTTTAGAGCTCATTGACAAATGGCCCTGCTAGCTATCACCTTTGAAAGCAGCAGTCATAAAGCTGTTATAGACCAGGTGCCATTGTTGGCCCTGTCATTTGCTGGACGCACAATGTGTTTTGCAGATAATGCAGCCAGGCCCAGGTGTGCACTGCAGGCACCTGTGTGCGAATGTTTGTAAGCTCATCCATAACTCTGACGGGACCCGAGCTGAACGCCGAAATGATGCACATGAGATGATGCCATGTAAGCAGGGTGACCATATGGTGCTGGCTCATTCCGGGAAAAGGCTGCAAAATAGCATTAACCAGGATTAACCTGTATGATGCTGGACCACTGAAAGTCTGTTTTCCGAAACCATATACACCTCACTTATATCTACACTATGGACAGAATTAAAGTGGTGCCAGCGGATACGGATAATGAGATCATTACTTGTTCCCAGGAATGTAAAGCTAAGCATGTAGCATATGGATTAAATATAAGGTCTTTGGTCTCTTGTAGTCATTCAAGTCAATATATGTTTACCAAGAGCTGTACTGTTGTATCAAAATATAGATGTGTTTGTTGTATGACAAGATAAATAATTACTTACATTTTTAGATATTAAAAAAATATGTTTAGTGTTCGCAGTTGTCACTCTTGTCGTCCATGAAAAGCTTTATAGAGTTGCTACCTACATACATACAGTATATACAGACAGTGAACGTAAAAATGGAAACACCTATATTAATTCACTTAATAGTGTGTTTTGCTACATTGTGCAGCCAGTACGGCCTATATACAGCATGGCATTGAGTCTCCACTCCACTAATACATGATGGATACGCTGTCTCAGGCATTGTTACAGAATACCACATAAATGCTCAAATTGGTTCTGTTGACTGAGATGGTCATGATATTGAGTGCCAGATTAACAACAGGGTGGTCACCCAAGGGCCCCCACACACATTGGGCCCCCCCAGCACATAGCTACATCACCAGTTTGGAGGCACTTTGGCATATGTGAACTGGGGTATCTGTGTGGCATAATATTAACTGGGGGCACTACAGATTTGTGTACTTGGAGTATTTACAGTTTATATTTTTTTTAATAGCATTGCTAGCATATCATATTGACAATGTTATTGGCAGGACTCACACACGTTAGTTGCCTTGGGGCCCCCACAAACCTTACTCCAGCCCTGATGGAAGAAGCAAGAACTAAAAATTTCAGTGGACTTTCTTGGGAGGTAAAAGGGGGGTGGCTATAAAGAGACGTGCATGTAGCAATCAGCGCCTACTTCTAAAGACGCAGCTGCACTGAAACAGGTGGCCATGTAAAGATAGATTATCTGTGCCTTAGTAGGACTGGTGCAATATTCAATGGCGCGACTGATGATGCAACCCAATGAAAGAATTTAAAAGTTATGTCCTGGTCTTGCGCAGAAAAAACACTAGCACAAATCAACCATAAGAGTGTCACCTAACACTCAAGACTAAGCAATATGCAAATTAAATAATAGGATGACTCATATAAGTGCTTTAAGTAAATGCAGTCCAACCATGTGATGATCATATATGGAGACCGTAGTAATAGGTTCTTAATCCTCCAAAAAATCTATTTCATACGGATCTTTGAATTCTTGCCGTTGGTTTCAGCTGCAACAAAACTTCTCCCAAA
Organism: Taudactylus pleione; assembly: GCA_031769625.1. NCBI lineage: Eukaryota > Metazoa > Chordata > Amphibia > Anura > Myobatrachidae > Taudactylus > Taudactylus pleione. The sequence continues at coordinate 3,293,494 of JAUIMM010000566.1, read as the reverse complement.
TTTTCCAATGTAGGAAGTGACACTCCCAAAATGTATATGGAACAAGAAAGGAGAAAAATATAGCATAAAACCCTTTATTAGATATGTAAACAAAATAGTGCTGTATAATGCACTCCTACCAGATGTGATGTGAGACAAGCATGGCCTCAATTCAAGCAATGGTTAGATAACCCGGGTATGCCACCGTCAGGAATATCAGTCCTCCCTTCACATCACCAGGTACTTACAAAAGTTCTCATCCACCAACATGTTTCGACCAGTCTGTGGTCTTTTTCAAGGTAAGGAGGAGTTCCAAATGCACTGATATTTAAACCAGTCTCTTAATCAAACCAAAGTCACATGAATTAATCACATGTCCTTCATTGTAATCTACAAACACAATATGTGTACATGTGTACATATAAAACATATTATATAAAGTTTCATATCATAAAAATACAAGAACCTTTGTCAGTGTATAATGAACAACCTAATATGGTTTCATGTATTATTAGTTAAAATCAGGTTTAGCATAATTCTTGTATCATAGGATGCTGTCCTTATTAGGCTTATCCTACTGATGTATGTCATTTTGCATAGGTGGTTGCCATGGTATTTACCCTAGGCAGTGAAGATGGGAGTGTCCTTCAATATAACAATTATGCTGCACTTTGTACACTTCTGGTCAGGGCTGCCATCAGGAATTGTGGGGCCCGGGACTGAGTAAATAGGCAGGGCCCCCTCCCTTTTCCCACATAGTACAGAAACCGTGAGTCTGAGGTGTGGGCGGCAGCCGACTACAGGTTCGGCTAGTATCGCCCTCAGGCGATCCCATCCTGTGCAGCCGCACACACCCCTCTTTATGGCCCTGTATATCTATAGATTTTATTTTGTGTGTGTGTGTGTACATACAGATACAGTATACTCTGTCTCTCAAGCCCCCTTCAGCCTCTCTGTAGCCCTGCACACAGTGCTGTACCAGCCCCTTCTGCCTCTCTATAGCCCTGCACACAGTGCTGTACCAGCCCCTTCTGCCTCTCTATAGCCCTGCACACAGTGCTGTACCAGTCCCTTCTGCCTCTCTGTAGCCCTGCACACAGTGCTGTACCAGCCCCTTCTGCCTCTCTATAGCCCTGCACACAGTGCTGTACCTGCCCCTTCTGCCTCTCTGTAGCCCTGCACACAGTGCTGTACCAGCCCCTTCTGCCTCTCTGTAGCCCTGCACACAGTGCTGTACCAGCCCCTTCTGCCTCTCTGTAGCCCTGCACACAGTGCTGTACCAGCCCCTTCTGCCTCTCTGTAGCCCTGCACACAGTGCTGTACCAGCCCCTTCTGCCTCTCTGTAGCCCTGCACACAGTGCTGTACCAGCCCCTTCTACCTCTCTGTAGCCCTGCACACAGTGCTGTACCAGCCCCTTCTGCCTCTCTGTAGCCCTGCACACAGTGCTGTACAAGCCCCTTCTGCCTCTCTGTAGCCCTGCACACAGTGCTGTACCAGCCCCTTCTGCCTCTCTGTAGCCCTGCACACAGTGCTGTACCAGCCCCTTCTACCTCTCTGTAGCCCTGCACACAGTGCTGTACCAGCCCCTTCGGCCTCTCTGTAGCCCTGCACACAGTGCTGTACCAGCCCCTTCGGCCTTCCTGTAGCCCTGCACACAGTGCTGTACCAGCCCCTTCTGCCTCTCTGTAGCCCTGCACACAGTGCTGTACCAGCCCCTTCTGCCTCAGCCAGGCAGCATATTAATCATCTTACCCTTCTGTTCCAGGCTGCGTCTCTGTGACTCCTCTCTCTTCTCTTCAGTTCCGCTGTCCACCGTGAAAGTGGTGCCTGTCAGTCTCCCTCTGCCTCTGTATAATAAAGTTTACTATCGGGCGCGCGTGACGTCATGACGTCACGCGTGCCCGATAATAAACTTTATTATTCAGAGGCAGAGGGGGACTGACAAGCACCGCTTTCACGGTGGACAGCGGGCTCCAGTAGCAGTAGTGGCGGGGCCCCATTAATTTGTAGTAGCGGCGGCGTTGAACGGGAGTAGGATGAGGGCCCCTCCACTCGCACTGGAAGTTGCGGTGGTATCAGCGGGCGGGTGGAAGAAGCGGAGCAGGCCGGGCCCCCCTTCTCTGTCAGAGTGTCCGGGCCCGGGACAGTAGTCCGGACTGTCCTCCCCTGATGACGGCCCTGCTTCTGGTAATCATGTATCACCATCTCACGAACCGGAAGTATCAGTGCTGCTAAGGATGCCGGCTGATTTCTAGGGAATGTAGTTTCTATCCAACCCGCAGACCGGAAGTGTTGCTACACACTGCTCAAAGTCCGACTGGGTATGGGAGACTACGCCATACTTGCCTACACTCCTGATTTGGTTGGGAGCCTCCTGAAAATCAGGTGCCGCTCCCGACCTCACGGGAAGGCAGACAATCCTCCCGGCCCCGGCAATGTGTCCGCACTCCCCCGCGGTTTTAAGTAAAAATCCCGGCAGCAGGGGGGCCTGTGACGCAATTCGCGCTGAATCGCGTCATCGTGGCTCCGCCCCCGGCAGCAAAATGCCATTAATTACAGCATTGTGAAGAGGGGGCGGAGCCACGATGACGCAATTGTGTTGTCACGCCCCATGCTCCGCTCCAAATGCCGCGTCAGGTGCCGGGCCCCGCCCCCTTTGACCGCGTCACGCCCCCAGCCCTGTAAGCCCGACAGCTCCCTCCCGGAATGAGGGAGCTAAATGTCGGCAAGCCTGGACTACACTTGTGGTGTATAAGCTTCATAATCCGCTGATTTCTGGGAAATGTAGTTTCTATCCTACCCGCAGAGAGATTTTTCAAAAAATTTGTGATGTGAGCTAAAATCTGTTATAAAAGCCAACAGGGTTGTCATTGCCGATTTGCCCACATTAAATATACCCGGTCGGACTTTAAGCAGTGTGTAGCAACACTTCCGGTCTGCGGGTGGGATAGAAACTACATTCCCTAGAAATCAGCGGGCATCCTTAGCAGCTCTGATACTTCCGGTGCGTGAGATGGTGATACATACTTACCAGAAGTGAACAAAGTGCAGCATAATTGTTATATTGAAGGACACTCCCATCTTCACTGCCTAGGGTAAATACCATGGCAACCACCTATGCAAAATGACATACATCAGTAGGATAAGCCTAATACCCCTTTTACACTGGAGCTAAAACCCGGGTTATTGCAGGGTTAACCAGGGCAGCTCCTTGGTGTAAAAGGGGTGAGAGTTGAATCGCTGGGTCGAGTGACCTGGCAATCCAAACCAGGTAAATAGCAGGGTTTAACACGGGAGTAACCCGTGAAACCCTGCTGTGTGTACGGCGCACTCCGGGTCTTGATGACCTGCAGTGCACCGCAAGCCGGCCGATTGGTCCGGCTTCAGTGGCGCTTGGAGATGACGTCATCTCGAAGCGTCCACTTTTATGCCGGAAAAGCCGGGTCTACGCAGACCCGACTGCGGTGTGAGTGGCGCCGACTCGGGAATATCCCGAGTCGGCGCCAGCTACATTCCGGGTCTGATCCGGATAGGAACCCTGTTCCAACTCTGGGTCAGACCCGGAATTTTGGTGGAAAAGGGGTATAATAAGGACAGCATCCTATGATACAAGAATTATGCTAAACCTGATTTTAACTAATAATACATGAAACCATATTAGGTTGTTCATTATACACTGACAAAGGTTCTTGTATTTTTTATGATATGAAACTTTATATAATATGTTTTATATGTACACATATTGTGATTGTATTTGTAGATTACAATGAAGGACATGTGATTAATTCATGTGACTTTGGTTTGATTAAGAGACTGGTTTAAATATCAGTGCATTTGGAACTCCTCCTTACCTTGAAAAAGACCACAGACTGGTCGAAACATGTTGGTGGAGGAGAACTTTTGTAACTACCTGGTGATGTGAAGGGAGGACAGATATTCCTGACGGTGGCATACCCGGGTTATCTAACCATTGCTTGAATTGAGGCCATGCTTGTCTCACATCACATCTGGTAGGAGTGCATTATACAGCACTATTTTGTTTACATATCTAATAAAGGGTTTTATGCTATATTTTTCTCCTTTCTTGTTCCATATACATTTTGGGAGTAGAGCGTACACACGGTCAGATTTGTCAGACTTGTCAGATTAGTCAGATGAACGACTGAACGATTAAATGATTTGAACGATTTGGACGATTTGAACGATTGAACGATTTTTGACTGCATTAAAATGAATGGAATCGTCCAAGTCTGACTGCAAACACATCAGATGTCAGATATCGTTATCTGACAAACGGGAACGCGCATCGTTGATCGTCCATCGTTCAGGCATGTCAGATATGAACGATTTTCCTTCAGATATGAACGACTGAACGATTTTTAAATCGTTATCGTCCATATCTGAAGAAAAAATCTGATCGTGTGTATGCACCTTAATGGAGCGTACACACGGTCAGATTTGTCAGACTTGTCAGATTTGTCAGATGAACGACTGAACGATTAAACGATTTGAACGATTTGGACGATTTGACCAAAGTTTTGAACGATTTGGACGATTTGAACGATTGAACGATTTTTACCTGCATTAAAATGAATGGAATCGTCCAAGTCTGACTGCAAACCCATCAGATGTCAGATATCGTTATCTGACAAACGGGAACGCGCATCGTTGATCGTCCATCGTTCAGGCATGTCAGATATGAACGATTTTTCATCAGATATGAACGACTGAACGATTTTTAAATCGTTATCGTCCATATCTGAAGAAAAAATCTGATCGTGTGTATGCACCATTACACTTCCTACATTGGAATATTTGGGAGAAGTTTTGTTGCAGCTGAAACCAACGGCCAGAATTCAAAGATCTGTATGAAAAAGATTTTTTGGAGGATTAAGAACCTATTTACTACGGTCTCCATATATGATCATCACATGGATGCACCCCAATGGTTCGTCTTAATACGCACAGCGTTGAGTTAACACCGCAGCCAGCGGGCTTTTCTGTACGAATAACATCGGGCACGGCATCAGCATAAACACGTGGTCATCCTGCGGCAAAAGACGCAGTCGCGGCTGCAATAATGTGCACGTCTGAATCAGGCTCCGAAGCTTCTTCTAAGTGAACCAAAGAATCACTCTTCCTCCTAAGGGTGAATGTATCAAACATTCTAAAGAGTGAAGGAGTTACCCATAGCAACTAATTACCCTCTAGCTAGCATTTATCAAGTGCATTCTATAAAATAATAGAAGCTGATTGGTTGCTATTAGCAACTTCTACTTGTCCACCTCCACTCTTTAGAAAGTTTGATACAAAGTCACTGAGGTCTTTTCCTGCGCCATCTGAGCCATAACTATAGGCATCCAGCAGCGCAGTTCATCATTCTGAGCATGACCTTGAGGACGCTGGGATGTTATTTGTTTTACTAATATAGAAAGAGAGAGAGGGGAATCTGTATATTACCCAAGCCATTGGCAGTGAGAGGAGAAAGTCTTTTATTGTAAAGGTTGCAATTAGATATTTATTAAGTTTTATACTTAATGGATTATAAATTTAAAAAAAAAACTTGTTTTACGATATTTATTATTTACAGAAGCATAATTTTAAGTTTTACTCCCTTCCGCCTCTGCTAATGGACTGCACCTCAATCAACATAAATATACTAGTAATGTCTGGATAGTAGACAGCACGGACAGCATGCATGGTGTAATGGATAGCATTACTGCCTCACAGCCCTGAGGTCTTGGGTTAGATTCCCACCACATCTCTAACTGTGTGGAGTTTGTATGTTCTCCCCATGCTTGCATAGGTTTCCACTGGGCACTCCAGTTCCCTTCCACACTCCAAAAATATACTGTTAGGTTAATTAGTTCCCCCATAAGAAGAAATTAACCCTAGTGTTTATGTGTGTGTACTTGTGGTTGGGAACATAGGGCCTGATTCATGTTTGGATACAAATGCCATCAAAGCTCCTATCTCTCATGGATCGCAATAACAAAAATATGCTAATGTCCTCAAAGCCTCTCTTGGCATAGGGTCGCCCACTGCTGCCTTCTCTCATTCCCCCAACAAAATACAACAGTGTAAATATCGGTAACATCGATGCAGATCGGGCAGCCACGGAGCTTCTGAGTTAAGTCTGACCTGCCTCAAACACTGCGGATCTCCTGACACGCTCATAGCTCTCATGCTGTGAAGGAGATTGCAATGGCTAATTTATGCACGCCCATGAAACGGCATTTAAACAGTCAGACATGCCTGCGTTTGCCTAGCCACCCCCTTTACCTCCCCCAAACGCTGACTACCTGTCACTCACTTTGCGATGGATTACTCTATGTGCGAGTGATCGCTAATCAATCGCCGTGGTATACAATCGGGAAACTGGCTGCCTTAATACCGACAGCCGGCTTCCCGACTGTCATATCCCGGTGAGGGTGAAATGCCGGGCGTCTATATCTAGATGCCTGTCAATTCCCCGATGCCGGGAGACAGGCGCCCGGCATGCCGATCGAAGGGATGCTGGGCGCCACGAGCAGACAGCCACGGGGGGGGGGGGATGGGTTCGATTTGGCGCACCCGGGGGGGATCAGGGTTAGGCACCCCCCCGGGAGGGTTAGGGTTAGGCTAGGGGGAGGGAGTGTTAGGGTTAAGCACCCACGGGGGGGACTTAGGGTTAGACACCCCCCGGGGGACTTACGTTTAGGCAGCGGGGAAAGGGGGTTAGGGTTAGGCACTTAGAGGGGGGATTAGGGTTAGGCACTTGGGGGAAGGTTAGGGTTAGGCACCCCTAAGGGAAGGTCAGGGTTAGGTTAGTTTATACTTACCTTAGCGATGATCGGGATTTCCAGCGCTGTCGGGCTTCCTCTGCCGGGAACTCTGCTTTTGTCGGCCAGGCGCTGCCGGGAATTGAACCCCCGGCCGTATTTCATACCGATTCCATCGCCATGCATTCTTAAGCATATCACCTAAATTAATCTACATCCTAATAGCTTTATTTTTTGTATGCTACAACTTGTAAAAATGTAATATGGTATCTCAAATCACACCAGTACTGCTGTCAAAACACCATTGTGCGCTCTGCACTAGGGTTAATCTACCATAGAATATCATACATTAGCATTTGCACACTTTCCAACATTTGGGAGGACGGGGAACAGGGGAAAAAAAGGGGCATGTTTAGTCGCAAAGGGCATAGCTACACATCATGGGGCGTGTCCATATGTAATATCCTCGTTCTCGTCTCACTGGGAACATGCCGAGTATGCTGGGCTGCCTCTAGTCTCTCTGTACTGGTATACAGAGCAGCAAGTGAGAGATAGACCGCTCAGCCTTTCCCCACCCCGGGACATGGGTTGGATGGTAGGACAGTGCTAAAAAGGCAGGACTGTCCTGCCATAATTGGGACAGTTGGGATGTCTGCAATAGGTATAGCCTGTGCTGCACCTTTTCCTCATTTTCATCAAAAGTCCTAGGGGCCTATTCATCATACCTAAACTTTCTCTGCAAGTAATTAGGTTTAGAACTCGCTTGGAGTTCTACCTTATTACCAGAGGAATTCATCATTCCTCCTCTCCATAACTATCTATTCCAAAAAGCTGTCATTTTTGCGATGACAGCTTTTCGGGAAATAGATAGTTATCCCTGCCTGCTCTAACTTACCGCAGCTGTAATCAGTGCTGCGCATGCGCTGTTACATTCGTAAACCCAGCGCATGCGCAGCACTGCCTACACCTGCAGTAAGTTTGTGTGTCACCCCCTCCCCCCACTCACCTGCCCCCCCTCCCCCTCCACTCACTTCCCCCCCATCCACGACTTACCTGCACGCGCAGCAGCCTCTGGCTCCGTCTGCTATGCTGTCACATGTTCTCCCAGCAGAACACAGTAGTTTAAAAAAAAAAAAAAAACTTTTTTCTTTCTAAACTTTATTGTGTTCTGCTGGGAGAACACATGACAGCATAGCAGATGGAGCCCGAGGAGAGTCCAGAGCGATGGAGGAAGACGCCGGGGGACATGCCCAGCTGAAAGCAGGTAAGTGTTACCTACTATACGCCACCTCACAGTACCTGATAGTAACACCATCAAATTCTGAGAATACATAATTTTCGGAATCTGATGAATACCATAATTTCCATATCCCCATACTAATGTGTGGGGAGTGTGGAAATTAACGCAGGGGGACTTAGCAAGGAGATATCAGTTATATCTCCTGTGTTAAGTCTCTTCATGAATACTAAAATAATGTTAATTAAGGAAAATGTCCTTAAAAACGTTATTTTAGTGTTGATGAATAGGCCCCCTAGATGTAAAATTTTGCTCCTGGAAAACCTTCCTGGCCAATGGCACACTAACATTTTTCTTTTTCTGTGTGTCAGATTTGAAATAAATTCAGAAACAATAAAAAAGAATAATAAAAAACATGACGTGTATGGAACATAACATTTCTAATCGTAAATGATTATTGTTAAACTAAAGGAAGTTAGGTTGGAGGTATTGTAAAGAAATGAGTTAACATGACTGAGCTTGCATTGGAAAAATGACACAATGCTGTGATATTTGATAAGCCAGACTTTTCTTTAAAAAACAATTGGGGTGTAAGAGACATATGTAAACTTGACATAATATAAGATTTCAGTGTTTAGCTTAGTTTAATAAGATGTAATTTCATAATCAGGTGAAACTCGTTGGTGGGTTCTCTAAGTCTAGGACAAGAATTCATGTTGTAGAACCCCAAAATATGAGTAAACAATCGTGACAATGAGCCAAAAGTCAAGTGAAGCAGTTGTTGCAGAGAAATGTAGTCAGCATCCTGGTGTGCTGGATGCCGGCGGTCGAAATACCGGTGCCGGAATCTTGACAGCGTCGGAATGCCGGCACCAGAATCCTAACCACCGGCATCCCGAAGGTAAGTAACAGGGGTTAGGGGGTGGGTTAGGCTTAAGCACTGGGCAGGGGGAGGTTAAGGTTAGGCACTAAGACGGAAGGATAGGGCTAGGCACTAAGGAGAGAGGTTTAGGCACGGCGAGGGGGAGGTTAGGATTAGGCACTAAAACGGGAGGTTAGGGTTAGGCACCGGCGAGGGGGAGGTTAGGGTTAGGCACGGCGAGGGGGAGGTTAGGGTTTGGTACGATGAGGGGGAGGTTAGGGTTAGGCACGGCGAGGGGGAGGTTAGGGTTAGGCACGGCGAGGGGGAGGTTAGGATTAGGCATTAAAACGGGAGGTTAGGGTTAGGCACCGGCGAGGGGGAGGTTAGGGTTAGGCACCTGTAAGGGAGGGGTAGGGGTAAGGTTTAGTCTTACCTTACTTACCGAATGGTGTTGGAATTCTGACTGTCGGGATGCCATAGTCGGTATTCTTACCAGCGGCATCCCGAATCGCCTGGATCCCAAACCCAACCCGTTGCAGCAAATCTATATAATAAGCACAGCCAGAATTTTGGACCTAGCTCCACCTAATTTGGATGGTGGTGTAGTTTGATCAGGATTAGGCTTTTGCAAATGTTTGAACTTTGTCAGGGCCACACACTTTCACACAATCCTAAAAATGGGGACACTTAAATTACACAGGATCTGGGGCTGGCTCCAGTGGAAATTGGCAGTCAGCAAAAAACCTGTGTGAAAGCTACAAAAGTATCCTTTTAACCTCACAGTCTGAGCCAGTGTCAAACTTGATGTCTCATGCAAGTTCGTATTAAATCCAGAGTTGAGGTGCCTACACACTTGGCGACCTGCACACGATCCCACGATGTGTACGATTTCCCTTGAAACTCCTCCCCGGCAGCTCTGCACACGATTTGGTGTTTAAAGTGTCCAATTTACAAACGATCTATCGTGCGTCCAGACTTTTTCCAGTGCATTGTGTCCCAGATTGGGAGATCTGCCCTACAGCACGGCAGATCTGAAGAAGCGATATGTGACCAGCGGGGACGCGCATCGTATCGTGATCGTTAGTGGGGACTCATGATTTGGGCATATTTTACATGATCTGTCGCTCCGATGCGTCGAAATCGGCCAGATCGGGTAAAATATCGCCAAGTGTGTAGGCACCTTCAGTCCTTTTTAGCCACTTAACTGGCGATTATTTTCGGGAAAACCAGTCAGAAATTGCTGAGTCCGCAGGAGAGTCTGGGGAGTCAGAGGAGTCTCATTCTGCCCATGTGTAGAACGGATTTCCTCTTCAAAGACTGCTGGCGGCCCAGCACCAAATCAACACCGCTGCCACCCAGGCCCCCCTCGGTGGCCCTGACTGGACTAGCCCACCTTGTGTGTGTCACTAGGTGCTGCGGGCCACAGAGGCAGCTTGGGCACCATAGCAGCTGCACTCCTTGCACCCACGGTAGTTACACCACTGTGTGCATGCATGTTAGCAAACAGTGGGGTCCTCTTCAGGATCAATGGAATGGGGTTATAGGCGAGGATAATGTACACAAATAAAGGCTGCAGGTGTACTTCAGGGTCCAGTCTTCAACCCAGGCAACACCGGGTATCCCAGCTAGTTCTGTAATATTTTGTCAATTGCTATCTGCGAACTGTGTGTCTGTCTGACTTCTCATGTCAACTACATCATATTCAGAGCAGGATCTATCATTTCTGTGGTAAACTTCAGAAAACAGGAGAGAATTACTGTAATATATATGGACCCCCATATGTATTAAATAGGTCTGCAGCAGATATTGGAAATACTGTACCTGCTGTAGACCTGCGATACAGCAAGAATTCTATTGTGCTGCGATGTTACCCATACGCATAACACTCCATAAAGCTTACATTTCTGTAGCTTGAACCTGATAGGCAATGCCATCTATAGATTACGTTGCCTATAGCAGCCTATGGCTTTCTTTTTGTTAAAAGCCCTGGAGAGGGATCAAAAAGGATCCCTCCCCACCCCCCCAAATGGCTTGCGCATGCACGGCACTCAGTCAGCGCATGCACAAGCCGTTTGGGGGACAGGACTCCTGGATCATGAATTTGGAAATCAGTACTTTTCTTTGATAGCTCTACATAGGAAGACCTGTCCCGGCAGGAAAGTAATCATGCATACCGGCATAAAAAACACTGGTTTGTGGCTAAGGAGTCGGACGTGATGTATTGCAATCTAATTGTAATATATGATACATCTCGCCCTCAATTTGCATCCCATGGGTAAAATCCGATGCAGCACTGGAACATAAACCATAACAACTTATACAGTATTTCCATGTTAATTTGAACATCATTATCCTGTGGGAAAGAAAATAGGTAATAATCCATGTGCATTCCTCAGCAGGATGGTATAAAATATGTTGGCTTTTTGTCTTTGGGCTTTTGGGAATCTGAAGAGAGGGAGAAACTAAAGTAATCCTCTTATTTTCCTGTGACCTCATATGTCACACTTAAGTTATTGGTCTTTACGTTTCCAGAGAGGTCAGAGGTTGACAGTGAGGAGGAGGCAGAAGGAGTGGAAATATTACTTAGCACTTTTTCAGGAAACGGGGCCCTGGAATTTCAGTAGATTTGGCCCACACAGGATGTGGATTCAGAATGAGCAATCTCTTATCACTAGCTGTCAGAAGAGAAGAATTCAAGGCTCCTGTCAGCAAGGTGTTGTGGATGTGTGTATATATATATATGCTAGTGCATATCGGGAATCAGTGGGAGGTTGGGGCGTGGCTGCTAAATCCGCTGTTCTCATATGATTCATTTTATGACTCAGTACCTCAGATGTTTTCTTATTACTTTAACCAGCATTGAAATCCATTAGGGGGAGGAACATTGCTTTTGTTTGAACCCCAGACTTATTTTAGTCTTTGTCCACACAGAAGTTAACGGTTAAGGAGCAGACACTCTTGGGAAAGTGGATCAAACCTTCTAAAGAGGACAAATAGAGAAGTCATCAACAGCGGCCAGTCGGCTTCCAGCCATCATTTATCAAGTTCATTATATAAAATGATACCAACTGTTTGGCTGCTATTGGCAACTTTTCCACCTGTTCTCTTTAGAAGGTATGATCCACCCCCCCCCCCCCCGTGTAACATGAATATATATAACTAGCTGAAGTACCCGGGTTTAAATCTACAAGTTATTAAGTTTTATTATGTTACGTTCCAGTGGAAGGCCCAGAACAGGATCCTTGGGTCAAAGTTCTGCCCAGTGTACACCAATGGGAAGTCTGACCGGGACCCTTACATCCTAAAACCTGGCCAGGATCTAACTGGACCAGCTCAAGTTGGTTTCATCCCAATCGCTGCAGGGGTGTCCCAATACATAACCGGACAGACAGATAAACAAACAGACCAATGAATTTTGTATATAAGATAATAAAAGGTCATATTGCTGTAGAAAGTGCCACTGTATGTACCACACACAAAGGGGGTCATTCAGACCCGGTCGTTAGCACCGATGCGCTCAGACCGGGTCGATGGCCCCCCACAGAGCATGCGCACGACGGCGCCAGCGCCGCCGTGCGCATGCGTGAGACCCGCTACGACCATCAGCGCCGGTCGTAGCGGGTCTCGATCCAAAGGGGGCGAGCTGTCGATGTTGATTGACAGCTCGCCCCGTTTGGAAGGCGGGCCGGGGGGGTGGCAGCCCAAAAGGGGGCGTTACCATGGGAGCGCCTACCGTTTGGGGGCGGCCCCACTGACATCACTAGTGATGTCAGTGGAGAGCTTCCGGCTCAGACAGAGCCGAAAGCTCTCCGGGGCTTACGACAAGGGAGACCTTACCCTAGGGTCTCGTCGTAAGCCCCGATGGTCGCGATGGTCTTGACCATCGAGACCATCACCTTAGGCGGTAGTAAAGGAGGACGTCTTGAAAATTCAAGACGTCCTCCCCTCATTCAGACCGACCGCACGCTCTGTGCGACCGGCTCTGAATGAGGTCCAAAGTCTTTAAAGCTTATCTGCTGTTTCTTTTATCATCAAGCCTGGTGGATGGATCAGCTTCACAGCAGCTCTGTTGGGTATAACAGATCCGTATAGTATATTTTATAAAACATACATTTATTTAGCAACACACAGTAAAACATAGGCCCTCATTCAGTCCCACTCGCGAGCGGCTGTCCGCTCGCAAGTGGGTCGATGGTCCCCACTGCGCATGCGCACGACGGAAGGAGCTCCGTCGTGCGCATGCGCGAGGCCAGACGAGCGAAGGACTTTCCTTCGCTCGGAGTGTCTCATCAAAGGGGGCGTGCTGTCAATGGTGACTGACAGCACGCCCCCTTTGGTGGGCGTGCTGGGGGCGTGCCTGCCAGACGTAGGCGTTCCCAAGGGAACGCCTACCGTCTGAAGCCGGCCCCACTGACATCACTAGTGATGTCAGTGGGAGTGATTTTGGCTCTGATAGAGCCAAAATCACTCCTGGCCTTGCGGTTGAAAAACCCAACCGCAGGCTTTTGCTCGCAGTTTCGATGGTCGTGATGGTCAAGACCATCGCAACCATCATCCTGCACGCTCGTATATGCTGTGGGTGGTGACCCATAGCTATACGAGCGTCCAGGAGGACGCTCCATATTAATGGAGGTGGGCCCTGATTCAGAGCGAGCGCTCTGGTCCGGCTCTGAATCAGGGCCATAGTACAGACAACAAAGTACAATAAAGATAGAAAAAGATGCTTTTTTGTGCTTTCAATGGTTCTCTATGGCCAGTGTACAGGACGGTCTCAGGATCTGGTGGTTCGATGCATAAGTAGTAAATCCAAGCAGAGAGCAATGAAGTAAATGCAATGTCCAGAAGACAATGCTGACAATGTACAGAAGAGGAAGGTTATACAAGCATAGGAGCTTAATCAGGGGTCGAAAGGTAAATGAATGTAAGTATGAAGAATATAGTGCATCTCTCTAAGGGGCCTATATATTTTTAAATATTTGTGGGTTATTCCCTGAAAACAGCTATTTTTGGGTAGTAACCACAAATATTAAGTATCCCCCAGATCAGTGTTGGCTAACCTTGACACTCCAGCTGTTGTGGAACTATATATCCCAGCATGCCCTGCCACAGTTTTAGCATGCCCTAATAGCAAAACTGTAGCAGTGCATGCTGGGTTATGTAGTTCCATAACAGCTGGAGTGTCAAGGTTAGCCAACACTGCCCCAGATGGACTATGGAGGGATCGCAGAAAATATATACAATATCTGCCTCAGTCCCTCCGGATAGGTAATGCCATAATTAGATTGTATAAAACAGTTGCACATGCACATTGCTTGCTGGGCCTGAACCAGGAAGCAGTGTGATAGTGTTACCCTATCACACAGCTTCCAGCTCTTCACCAGGACGTGCTCATATCGTAGCCCATCTCCTGGCAAGAGATAAATTAATTACATTTTTAAGTTGACTCAAACATGTGATTGTTGACACCTAACTAGCCTGGCAAGTGGTAAAGGGGTGGCAGTCGGAATACCGATGGTCCAAATGCCGACCGCCAGGATCCCGACTGTCTAATCCCGGCAGGGATCTAATGACAGGCGTCAAGATCCCGAAGCCTGTCATTTTACCTACGCCGGAAGCTCGACTCCCGGCATACCGATCAAAGGTAAGCCGGGCGGTGGGCGGGGACAGCCGCGGGGGGGAGGCTTAGGTTAGGGGCTCCCAGGGGGGATTTAGGCTTAGGCACCCCCCTGGGAGGGTTAGGCTAGGGAAAGGGGGGGGGTTAGGGTTAGGCACCCCCGGGGGGAGATTAGGGTTAGGCACCCCCCGGGAGTCTTAGGTTTAGGCTGCGGGGAAGGGGGGGTTAGGTTTAGCCACTTACAGGGGAGGTTAGGGTTAGACACTTACAGGGGGGGGGGGTTAGGGCTAGGCACCCTTAGAGAGGGTTAGGGTTAGGGGGAAGAGTAAGGTTAGTAAATAATAGAAATACGTGTTGAGATCTTCACTGCCGATCCCGCAGTAAAGCCCCGTACTCACTGGATGGGCCCAGTGGGGGTGCCGGCATCGGTAAGTGCATACACACTTGTCGTTGCTGGCAATGACGATCGTTGGCAGGAGGTTGGAGTAGGGCCATGCTGCATTTGGCAGCATGGCATCGTTAACGATATACCCAGCTTGAGCTGCATGTTCAGACAACTGGGGATATCATTAACGACCCAAGTTTTTTTTAAAAAGCCTCCGTGGTGGCGAAACATGTCAGAGAATATACCCCATATATGCTAACATCCTGAAGGACTGACCTGCTGAATTAAGCATTTGTCACGCTGTTTTGGATTTCCATTGTGCCAGTTGCTAAAGAGACTCCTGCACTGCTTGCTGTCTAACTGGCTTATATATTGGCTACTTGATCCAAACATCATTTCCTCATCTATAGCCAGCTGCAGGTAAGCGACTACCTCGATTGCTAGACTGCAGGACTGTGCACACGCAGCAACCGTAGCGTGCAGCAGGAGCGGTGGAACCTGTGATCTCATGCAAGTCCAGGTAAGACAATAACAGCGGCTGACTCACAACACAGAGTGGCATTTCTGATTTAACCTTGGAAACAGGATAGATATGTCCTTAGCAGGATTTTCAGCTGCAAGTGACACAAGTTTTTTTTCCTAAACCAAGGTGCCAAAAGCTGACTATCTACTTTCACACTGAGACAATTCAATGAGTCTTTATCCACACAAAGCTATCCAGTTGTGATATTTGCAGCAGGTGCTGGAGATAAAGCTACTACAAGCCCTTATTTATAAGTATGGATGTCTGATATCACATGTTTATATTAATTGTAATTTTATATGTGTAATTTATTGGTATTTTTTTAGTTTAATTGTACTTGTCATTAAATGTACATTGTTTAAGATCGAGTTTTTGAACTTTTCATTCTCTGCCATATTGCAATCCATATATATGTAGAAGCGCAGAATCCATATGTATTGTTTAATTTACTAACGTTACGCTTTAGAATTGGGAACAAACAGTAATAGAACAAGACTGGGTAATAACAGACAGACATAGAGGTAAGAGGACCCTGCTTGCAAACTTACACTCTATAGGGAATAGGCATTGTTACACAAGGATAAGTGCTACATATTGCATAATGGTCCAGCCAGATTGCAGAGGTTCTTGGTGGGCTGTATGATCAAATCACACATCAGTGTTAACTAGGGGTGAGCGGGTTCGGATTTCTGAAATCCGAACCCCCCCGAGCCCCCCCGATCCGAGTCTGATCCGAGTCAGGCTCGACTTTTCCCGCCTGACTCGGATCTGAAATCGAGGCAAAACGTCATCATCCTGCCTTCCGAGTCTCGCGGGTTTTGGATCCTATATAAAGTACCCGCGTCGGCGCCATTTTCTCACTCGGCTGTGGACAGTGAAGAGGGAGGGTGGGAGTTAGGGCTGGCTGGGCTGTGTAGTGTAGTGTAGTGTAGTGCAGAGTAGTGTTGTGCTGTGCTGTGCTGCACTGTGTTGCTGTTGTCCACTACTTCAAAGTCCATAGGGGCTGGCTGTGTTGTGCTGTGCTGCTGTTGTTAATAGGGGCTGTGTCCACTACTTCAAAGTCCATAGGGGCTGGCTGGACTGTGTTGTGCAGTCAGTTCTCCATAGGGGCTGTGTCCACTCCAAAGTCCTGTGTAGTGTCCCAGTCCTAAAGGGGCGCTGTAGTGTTGTCCAGGGGGTGCTCTGTCCATCAGGGGTGCTCCCCCCAAGTGCTAAAAAAATAATATATTTTCTGTGTTTGTGAATTGTGTGCGCAGTAGCCGCACGTGCATCAACAAAGTAGTGCCAAGCGTGCGCCTGTGTCATAAGTAAAGGGCCGGCTGGCTTGACCATTAAAGGGTGCTGTAACCCCCAAAGTACACTCCAGTCCAAACCAAAAAAAAAATTATTTTCTGTGTTTGTGAATTGTGTGCGCAGTAGCCGCACGTGCATCAACAAAGTAGTGCCAAGCGTGCGCCTGTGTCATAAGTAAAGGGCCGGCTGGCTTGACCGTTAAAGGGTGCTGTAACCCCCGAAAGTACACTCCAATCCAAACCAAAAAAAAAATATTTTCTGTGTTTGTGAATTGTGTGCGCAGTAGCCGCACGTGCATCAACAAAGTAGTGCCAAGCGTGCGCCTGTGTCATAAGTAAAGGGCCGGCTGGCTTGACCGTTAAGGGTGCTGTAACCCCCGAAAGTACACTCCAGTCCAAACCAAAAAAAAAATTATTTTCTGTGTTTGTGAATTGTGTGCGCAGTAGCCGCACGTGCATCAACAAAGTAGTGCCAAGCGTGCGCCTGTGTCATAAGTAAAGGGCCGGCTGGCTTGACCGTTAAGGGTGCTGTAACCCCCGAAAGTACACTCCAGTCCAAACCAAAAAAAAAAATATTTTCTGTGTTTGTGAATTGTGTGCGCAGTAGCCGCACGTGCATCAACAAAGTAGTGCCAAGCGTGCGCCTGTGTCATAAGTAAAGGGCCGGCTGGCTTAACCGTTAAAGGGTGCTGTAACCCCCAAAGTACACTCCAGTCCAAACCAAAAAAAAAATTATTTTCTGTGTTTGTGAATTGTGTGCGCAGTAGCCGCACGTGCATCAACAAAGTAGTGCCAAGCGTGCGCCTGTGTCATAAGTAAAGGGCCGGCTGGCTTGACCGTTAAGGGTGCTGTAACCCCCGAAAGTACACTCCAGTCCAAACCAAAAAAAAAATTATTTTCTGTGTTTGTGAATTGTGTGCGCAGTAGCCGCACGTGCATCAACAAAGTAGTGCCAAGCGTGCGCCTGTGTCATAAGTAAAGGGCCGGCTGGCTTGACCGTTAAAGGGTGCTGTAACCCCCAAAGTACACTCCAGTCCAAACCAAAAAAAAAATTATTTTCTGTGTTTAGCCGCACGTATATATCAAATCGATATAACATAAATGGAGGACCAAACTTTCTCCGATAAAAATTAAATAGAGAAAGATCAAGAACCACTTCCTCCTAGTGCTGAAGCTGCTGCCACTAGTCATGACATAGACGATAACATGCCATCAACGTCGTCTGCCAAGGCCGATGCCCAATGTCATAGTAGAGGGCACATACAATCCCAAATGGCAAAGTTCAGGAAAATGACCTTGAAAAAGACATTTAAATCAGCTGAAGAGAAACGTAAACTTGCCAATATGCCATTTACGACACGGAGTGGCAAGGAACGGCTAAGGTCGATCCCTAGTATGTTCATGACTAGTGGTTCAGCTTCACATGACGATGGAAGCCCTCCTCCCACTAAAAAAATCAAAAGAGTTAAGCTGGCAAAAGCACAGCGAAGAACTGTGCTTTCTAAGAAGATATCACAAATCCCCAAGGAGAGTCCAAGTGTGGTGGTGGTTGCGATGCCTGACCTTCCCAGCACTGGACGGGAAGAGGTGGCTCTTTCCACCATTTGCACGCCCCCTGCAAGTGCTGAAAGGAGCACCCACAGTCCACTTGCTGATATGCAAATTGAAGATGTCACTGTTGAAGTACAACAGGATGAGGATACTGGTGTAGCTGGCGCTGAGGAGGAAGTTGGCGAGGAGGATTCTGATGGTGATGTGGTTTGTTTAAATCAGGCTCCGGGGGAGACAGTTGTTGTCCGTGGGATGTAAAAGCCCATCACGGTCATGCCTGGGCAGAAGACCAAACATTCCACCTCTTTGGTCTGGCAATATTTCTATCCAAATCCGGACAACAACTGTCTTGCCATATGTACCATATGTAAAGGTGAAATAAGTAGGGGTAGGGACGTCAACCACCTAGGAACATCCTCCCTTATACGGCACCTGCAGCGCGTTCATAAAAAGTTACTGTCAAGTTCAGAAACTGGCTAAGACCGTAAGCAGTCCAGGGACACCTAAATCCCGTTGTCCTGTTGTATCCAAGCGCCTGCAAACCACACCGTCAAGTCCCTCCTCGTCAATTTCCTCCTTAGTCAGGATCGGAAGTAGTCCTGCAGGCCATGTCACTGGCATGACTGACTCTCCTATCCGGGATTCCTCCGGAGGATCCTGCATTGCTACGCCTACTGCTGCCGCTGCTGCTGTTGCTGCTGCTGGGAGTCGTTCATCATCCCAGAGAGGAAGTAGGAACACCACTACTTTTACTAAACAATTGACCCTCCAACAGTCCTTAGCGAGGAGGATGAAGTACGACAGCAGTCATCCTGAAGCAAAACGTATAACTGAGGCCTTGACTGCTATGTTGGTGTTAGACGTGCGTCCGGTATCCGCCATTAGTGCAGTGGGATTTAGACAATTGATGGAGGTAGTGTGTCCCCGGTTCCAAATCCCGTCTAGATTCCACTTCACTAGGCAGGCAATACCGAGACTGTACAGAAACGTCAGAAAAAGTGTTCTCAGTGTCCTGAAAAATGCCGTTGTACACAATGTCCACTTAACCACGGATATGTGGACAAGTGGAACAGGGCAGACTAAGGACTATATGACTGTGACAGCCCACTGGGTAGATGTATCACCTTACGCAGCAACAGCAGCAGCGTCACCAGTAGCAGCATCTCAGAAACGCCAGCTCGTTACAAGGCAGGCTACGCTGTGTATCACCGGTTTCAGTAAGAGGCACACCGCCGACAACCTCTTAGAGAAACTGAGGGAAATCATCGCCCAGTGGCTTACCCCACTTAGACTCTCCTGGGGATTTGTGATATCTGACAACGCCACCAATATTGTGCGGGCATTACACATGGGCAAATTCCAGCACGTCCCATGTTTTGCTCACACAATGAACTTGGTGGTGCAGAATTTTCTGAAAAGCGACAGGGGCGTGCAGGAGCCGCTTTGGGTGGCGCGAAAAATTGAGGCCACTTTCGCCATTCAGCGACTGCGTGCCGAAGACTGGAGCGCCAGCAAACACTCTTGAACCTGCCCCGCCATCACCTGAAGCAAGAGGTTGTGACGCGGTGGAACTCAACCCTCTATATGCTTCAGAGGATGGAGGAGCAGCAAAAGGCCATACAAGCCTATACATCCACCTATGACATAGGCAAAGGAGGGGGTATGCACCTGACTCAAGCGCAGTGGAGAATGATTTCCGTGTTGTGCAAGGTTCTCCAGCCCTTCGAACTTGCCACACGTGAAGTCAGTTCAGACACAGCCAGCTTGAGTCAGGTCATTCCCCTCATCAGGCTTTTGCAGAAGCAGCTGGAGAAAGTGAAGGAGGAGCTAAGACGGAGCGATTCCGCTCGGCATGTGGGACTTGTGGATGAAGCCCTTCATTCGCTTTGCCAGGATTCCAGGGTGGTCAATCTGTTGAAATCAGACCACTACATTTTGGCCACCGTGCTCGATCCTAGGTTTAAAGCCTATGTGGTGTCTCTCTTTCCGGCCGACACAAGCCTGCAGAGGTGCAAAGACCTGCTGGTGAACACACTGTCAGCTGAAGCGGAACGTGACACGTCAACGGCTCCTTCTTCATTTTCTCCCGCAACCCGCTGGCGGTGATGCAGAGCAGGCAGGACCAAGTTTGGACATCTGGTCCGGACTGAAGGACCTGGCAACAATTTCTGACATGTCTACTGTCACTGCATATGATACTGTCACCATTGACAGAATGGTGGAGGATTACATCGGTGACAGCATCCAAGTAGGCATGTCAGACAGTCCATACCTGTACTGGCAGGAAAAAGAGGCAATTTGGAGGCCCCTGTACAAACTGGCTCTATTTTACCTGAGTTGCCCCCCCTCCAGTGTGTACTCCGAAAGAGTGTTTAGTGCAGCCGAGAACCTTGTCAGCGAAAGGCGTAGGAGGTTGCTTCCACAGAATGTGGAGAAGATGATGTTCATCAAAATTAATTATCAGCTCTTCCAGGGAGACCAGCCTCCAGAAGGTACAGAGGGACCTGTGGTGGTGGATTCAAGTGGGGACGAGTTAATACTTTGTGAGGATGAGGATGTACACACTGAAGAGGGTGAGGAATCGGTGGATGAGGAGGATGAGGATGACATCTTGCCTCCGTAGAGCCAGTTTGTGCAGGGACACATTAATTGCCAGCTTGTTTTGTGGGGGCCCAAACGAACCAATCATTTCAGCCACAGTTGTGTGGCAGACCCTGGCGCTGAAATGATTGATTTGTTAAAGTGTGCATGTCCTGTTTATACAACATAAGGGTGGGTGGGAGGGCCCAAGGACAATTCCATCTTGCACTTCTTTTTTTTCTTTGCATTATGTACAGTTTGGGGCCTAGTTTTTCTAACTGCCATCCTGTCTGCCACTGCAGTGTCACTCCTAGATGGGTCACGTGTTTGTGCCGCCCACTCGTGTCGCTTAGCATAGTCATCCAGCTACCTCGGTGCAACCTTTTGGACATAAAAACACTATTGTGAGGTGTGAGGTGTTCAGAATAGACTGGAAATTAGTGGAAATTAAGGTTATTGAGGTTAATAATAGCATAGGAGCAGAAAAACCTACAAATTCTGTGATTTTAGCTGTTTTTATACTTTTTTTCAAAAAAATACAGATCCAAAACACAAAACCCAGAACCCAAAACACGGAAGGGTGGTTTTGGCAAAACCAATCCAGATCCAAAACACGAAGAAAGATCCAGATCCAAAACCAAAACACAAAACACGAAAAGTGGCCGGTGCACACCCCTAGTGTTAACCTGGGGTCAGTGGAATGTGTGAATTAAGAAAAAATATGTAGTATAAAGTTACTGTATGTGTGGACTGTATAAAGGGGATGTAATTGGGTAAAATTGCTTTTTGATTGTCACTATTCACGGATGGATATTGGATGCTAGCCCATACTTCAGGATTGGCTAATACCCAGTACAGAGGCGCAGGGTCTAAACTGCTGGTGGTATTCACCAGGGATCCCGGCAAGGAGGTTTGTACTTAACTGTACCCGACACGCAGGTCGCGGCCCTCCAGCTAGGTTCTGTAGTACGGATGCTGGTCTGCACTGGAGTGTAATCGGAAGAGCACCGTGAGGTGTACAAGTGTAGTCGACAAGCCGGGTCAGAACCAGATGGATGGAACAGTACCGGGGATTAGACTGAAACAGATCTCTAAGAATAGCCACGATCAAACGGATTGCCAAACGCAGTACCAAAGGATCAGACAGAAGAATCAGGTCACTGGAAATAGCCGAAGTCAGGAACAGATGTCAGGATACACACGCTGGAGATAAGTGAGCCTATACTTCGGTAAAGGTCAAATGTCAAAGACCCTCCTATATAGTGGGACTTAAATTTTGCTGCTCACACTGACGTCACTATTGGAACGCCTGTCCTTTTAAATGTGATTCTGTGCTGTGTGAACAGCCCTGTGGGAGTCGCACCCGCTGCCCATTGCTGCCGGACCCAGTAAGTGAGCATCGGTGTCCGGCGCACTGTGACATTGAGGTTATATGGGTGGTTCTGGAACATATATATAGCCCATTGGCATTTTTTGCAATTTCTTCTTTCCAGTAAGCGATGCTGCACCAGAACATGACACTGTTCTGTACTTCAGAAGGAACACCTAGTTGCACTGGCGCGAATTCATATGCACAGCATTGTGAGGAGGATTTTGTGCCTTCGCAGTTATGCGCTTTGTACATTGTATGTACACTGTACTTTATTTTGACAGTGAAACAGGAGATCAATCATTTGTTTGCTCTTTGTTGAAACATACACTGGGAGAATTAGTTCTGAGTGCTGAATGCGGAAACCCAGCACAGCAGAGCATTATACCTACTAAATGGGTACAATTGGAGTCAATGGTAGAGGACTTTGTTCTGGTTAATGCATGAAGTGGGCTCCTTGCCAGCTCCCTCCTCAGGGGTGATATGAGGTTGCTTCAGACTTTAAATCTTGACAGAGTACCTAGGCACTCAACAGTTTTAATAGCTTGTTACACAAAAGCTTCAACCTCTTCTCCTAGCTGCCAACTCGCCCAGTCACTCACACGAACTTTAAAAAAAAAAAAAAAAAGTTAAAAGCGTATCACACTTATGTTGAAAGTTAAAAGCATATCACACTTATGTTGGTTAATGGACTTCATTCTGCATTAATGTGGTGCCCAGATTACTGGAGTGTGTTTTTCTTTGCAATACACAAGTTAAGCTTCATCTTCCTCTCTCGCTCATTCTGTTTAGTAAACCTATAAAAGCTCAGCAGTACAGTGGGGAAGCAGATTACAGGGTGACTATGCAGTCATGCACACTAGCCACATTATCTGAATGAATGTATTTTTTTTTTGATCATTGCAATAAAATAGTATAGCATTAGTTATCAGTGTTAAGCCTCAGCTTGGTAAATAGGGGAAATTTTGGCAGTCCCCATAGTAAGCTATGGAGCATGGGCACAGCTAAGGGGGCACAGACAGGGCAAGTACAAGGGGGTGAGCAAAGGGGGAAGTCACCTGTACACAGTTATCCCCTCCCAGGGTCCATGCTCTGTCGCACAGTCCCTCCTCAGTCTCACCAACAGCAGCAGCTTTGGTGAAGGGGGCGGTCACCTATACACCGTTATCCCCTCCCAGGGTCCATGCTCTGCATCAATAGGCTGCACAGTCCCTCCTCCTTCTCACCGGCAGCAGCAGCAGCCTTGGCGGGACCTTGGCTGCTACTGCTTCCTGTTTCCCTGATCACTGCTGTATGGCTGCAACAAGAAGATCTGCTGAGATTTCTAACAGGTAAGTTAGGGTATAAGGGGGTGGCATGAGGTTTGGACTTGTTGGGAGGGTATGTTGGAAGACGAACAAGACAAAGTCAACAAACGTCAGAACCAGACGGACAGTGCAGTACCAAGGGGAATGGGATTGTAATGCCAGCGGTTCAAATCCCGACAACGTGAGCCCGAATGAATGAAATGCCAACAGCGGAGGTAAGTAAAGCTAACCCTTCCCTCTCCCCCCCTAACCCTCCCATAGAGGTGCCTAATCCTAACCTCTCTCTCTAGTGCCTAACCCTAACCTCCCCCCAGGGGTGCCTAAACCTAATCCTCCCTCCCCGCTCCCTAAACCTAACCCTCCTGGGGGGGTGCCTAACCCTAACCTCCCCTCGGGGGTGCCTAACCCCCCTTCCCCTAGCCATGCACCCCAGAGTTAGTCATTCTTTATTCCGGTGTTGGGATTATGATAGGCCTCGGTATCTTGACGCCTATCATACATCCCTAGCCGGCATTCTGCCGTCGGGATTGTGACCGGCGGCCTTGCATCCGCCAGTCACTTAATTACATCCCGTACCAAGGATCAGACAAAATCAGGTTGCAGAGAATAGCTGAAGTCAAAACGGAATCACCAATCGCAGTACCAGGGAGGAGATGAATACAGGTCATAATGGAAGCCAAGACCGGGAACGGATAGCGGTATGCATAAGAACACAAGTACGCTGGAGTAGCTATGAGCTACTCCATATATACTCTGGCACTGTTTAGTGCTCAGAGACTCCTATATATAGGGAGGAGCTACCAAACTCATGCCAAACGTGGACCTCCAAGTGGCGCGCCAATGCCTTTAAATTTTACACAAATGGCGTGAGCATTCCTATGGGCGCTGCGGCTGCCTGTGCACTGATGCCTTTGAATGGGGGAGCTGGGAGTGAAGACACCAGCAGCGGGCCAACTGGAACCCCAGCGCTACTGGACCTGGTAAGTAACAGCCGGTGTTCGTTGCGTTGTGACAATATGCCCCTGGAGGAGGTAATTAGGGGTTAATGTACATAAATTATTTAATTATGTTGGGCTAATTAATAATGGAGGTTATGAAGGTAATTATTGTAGAGGGGTTTAATATATTACATTGAATGAGAGTTTTACAATGATGCTGTAATACAAAATAGTATTTAGGGAAGGGTTAATTATTGATGAGAGAATTAAATTGTAAGGCAATCAATAATACTCTATGTTTTATATTGCAGTCAATGAATTTCACTGCATTATATGGTGGTCACTGCAAAGCTCTCTGTATTGTATGACGGTCACTTATAAGCTCTAAAATATGCCGGTCACTTATACTATCTGCATTATATGGCAGTCACTGCAATGTTCTCTGCATTCTATGACGTTCACTGCAATGTTCTCTGCATTATACAGTATGGTGATCAATCTATATTATAGGGTGGTCACAGATACTCTCTGTAACATATGGTGGATACTGTGGTGCGTTTAGTTGTATATGGTGGTCATTTGTAATATATGGAGGTCACTGTGATGTTCTCTGTATTATATACTGTATGGCAGTCACTGATGCTTTCTCTATTATATGGCAGTCACTGAGATGTTGTCTACATTATATGGCAGTCACTGCAATGTTCTCTGTATTATGTGGCGGTCACTGCAATGCTCTATATATTGTATGAGGGCTGATGTGATGTTCACTGGAATATATGGTGACTACTATCTACTGGTTGGGGGTAGTTGAGTCTTTTTTTCCAGCTGCTTTCAAACCACTGTTGCTAAAAAATGCATCAATAATTAATTATGACAGTCAATGCCACAAAGAAAAATTATTTCTTATTTTAATGTTTTTCCTACTTGTAATCAGGGTACCACCTTTACTGGGAGTACCCTAATTATAAGTTTTGAATTATTATCTTTAGTTTAATAATTAATTTGTTTGCACTGGAAAATAATTTGATGGGGAACAGAGCCTCCTAACAGGTGGTATTCTTTGTCAGGACTGGATTAAGGTTTGTGGGGGGCCCAAGGCAACTAACTTGTTGGGGCCCCTACAAATACGATTGTAAGTATGATATGGATGTTATTAAAAGGTTTGTGTGAATGCTCCCAGCACCCAAATATGTTAAACACAGTGTATTGCCCCCAGTTCACATTATAGGGTCCATTCATTATGTTATTGATAATTACGGTAAGTATCCAACTCACTGATTTCTGGACCAGTGTGGAGACAGCAGATCCAAAGATCAGCTGTCTCTGTGTTCCCTATCACTGCTACTGCATATGTGAGCGTCATTTCATGCATATGCGACCTCCAACGGAACCAGCTGAATGGAGGTGGAGGGTTCCAAATGGATCCCTTTTTGCAACCCAGGACCCCTTCCCATAGGAAGGAGCTACGGCCCGGGAACAAACGCCATCTGAAGATGGTGCACGTTCCCGCACAGAAACCCCAGTTCACATATGCCATAGTGCCTGCACACTGGTGATGTAGCTATGTGTGAGGACCCCCTTTTTTTGGAGGTCCCTGGGTGACCGCCCCAGCTGCCCTGCTGTTAATCCCCGCTCAAGTGCTGCAGCCCCTCTTACCCCAGCATTTTAAATTGGGCAGTGTGGTGACATCAATGAACCCGGCTTCTGCTCTGTAATAAAAAATAATATGTATTATAAACAGGTTATTTTATTTTCTAAATCTCACTCTTTTTTTTTTATTTTTAAAGAAGGATAAAATGTATAAATAGTCTTTGAATTTAATACAGGAAAATGAATACAGTCAATTTTCTTTCTACTGGAAAGAGATTGCCACTATTCTTTTCAAGTGGCATTAGGTTGTTGACAAAGAGCTGGAGGAGCCACTGATATATCATATATCATAAAATGTGACTTAGATTCATTGATAAGTGCCAGAAGTTATAAAGAAGAGCCAACTTGAATAATACGATCTTGATTGAAATGCATACTGCTCAAACAGAGGCAATCATCACTTTGGTAATCCTGGAAAGGACAGACAGGTGCTAATGATCTTACATCTTGTACTGACACTCTACCTGTATTATGGTAACTAACACACTGAAGACAAACTGTTCTCTTTAGAAGATAAATATTACTGACCTTGAACATTTAATAACATCCCATATATACAGGGTTGACAAGGGGGGTACTAATTACCCGAGCCTGGACTTGTTAGAGGGGCCCATCCCGGGTCCGGGTCAGCTGCTAAGGTGGACATTGGCACTATGAAAAGTCATGATTTCTAGTCAAATTCCTTTCAGTGGCTCCTTTTAAACCTGGAGAGCCCAAGAAGTGACTCTTTATGGGAACTTCCCATTGGAAAGATTATTCTTCTGTTGATCAATGGTTAAAATACAATAAATAACAGCACACATTTTGCTTTTTTCCTCACACTCCATTTTGAATCTCGTTGCCCTAAGGGAATGCGTTGCTATCTTTTATAGCCTGGCAGCCTGCCCTAGAAAATGAAATTATATTACTGGGAAGCTATTGGCTCTTAATGGCAAGTCCCAGGGGCGTTTCTAGAGAGGAGGGGGCCCGTGTGCAGTTTCCGACACGGGCCCCATCCTCTCTGCCCGGCGGCCGTCAGCGCACTGAGCTGTGTGCGGCCAGCGCCGGAGTTATAGACTCTGGGCACTAGAGTGTGCGCAGAGTCTATAATGAATGCACAGGTCACCGGGAAAATGGCCGTGGCGGCCATTTTCTCTGTGCTGCGCATGCGCAAACGATGGGAAAATGGCTGACGCGGACATTTTCCAGTCGTTTTACAGCGCCGGACCCCCGCGCCGACGTGGGACTCCGGAGAGGTAAGTAATATTACGGGTGCAGGATGTGCGGCCTGTGTTCCCCGCACACCCTGCACCCATTATAGATACGCCCCTGGCAAGTACATCCCAAGCCACCAAAAACAATCTGTTTTGGGAATCTGCATGTGATTTGCTGGCTCGGATTTAGCATTCACACAGTAGGCAGAACTTGACTTTGTCTCTCCGCAATGCATACAGCATGCCAAGCTTTCTTTCCCTCCAAAAAGCAGAATGAAGCAGGAAGATGGAGGAAAATCAGACTACTTGTGGTAAACTGAGGTGTAGAAATGTTATATTAAGAAAAGGGTGGGAAGTTAACTAAGGAAATCTTTTTAGCTAAGGTATGTGTAAACTGGATAAGACATTCTGGGGGTGATTCAGAGGTAGACGCAGGGAAACCATCGGGCGCAAGTGGAAGTGGCCGATGGTTGTGCTCTGCGCATGCGTCTGAGCTGCACTGCGCATGTGTACCAATGGCTACCACACAAACACGCAGATTGAAATTTTGAAGGGCATTTCTGTGTTGGAAATGGGGGTGGTGGCTACCAGACATGGGCGCGTCGCGGGCATGTCAGTGTCAGCGACTATGTTTGGTCAAACATACAGCACCTTCCATAGTGTATGTCTGATGGTGCAGCCAATGGATGCCGATAGTGCATCTTTCTACACACATCGGTGGATTCTTGCTGCAGCCTGGGGTCTAAATAGGACGCCCATCAGCCGTGGCATTAGAATAAAGATGCTGCGACAAAAGATGCAACCGCTACTGCAATAGAGCCCACCTCTGAATCGACCCATCTGTTCTGTAAAAGGACTACTAAATGTAAAATATGTGTGGCAAGTGGGTGGGATGGGTCATAGGAAAATTACAATAAGCCTCATTGCATAAGGTAAATCTGATGATGATGATGATGCACACATGCTCACATATAATGCGAATGCAACTCTGGGCACTTTTTGCAAATGGAATGCGAACGCAATTATATGAATGTTCAGAGTTGTACGTATTTATGTGATTGCACAGCTTCACTCTTCCATTCATGAGAGTAGCTGTCATCATTATCATTGGCATTTACACTTACCCCTTGCTAGGTGCAGGTGATGCAACTGGATTTGGTCTCCACAATGCACACGCGTGACTCAGAATAGCAAGTAACTCTGGCTGCATTTCGTTTCTTTTGTGTGTGTTCTCAATGTAGCCGCCCAGTTGCCCCAAAGATATGGCATTTCGCGGCTACAGAGAAACGGCTGTGATACGTATAGCTCTGAATCGCGTGTATGCTCACAAAGATGCGTATGCAGCCTAGGTATGATTCACACAGCTATTGGCAGAACCTAAGAAGTTAATAGGTGTCAGCAATGTGCAATGGAGGCCAGTCCACACGGTAGATAACTAGACCAGGTAGAGTGGTTGAAAACAGGGTTATTTGGCATGCAGCAGGTACACAATGCAGTATGTCCAGCAGATCCAGCAAGGAGCATATGGGGTTAATGCAGGTGGTTTGCATGTATTGTAGCACACACCTGTATAGACAGCCAGTGGTTATAGAATATACCCAGCGTTGGTGATATACTGTAGCATACATTGGCAATGTCTCACTGCATAATACAGTTCTTCTAGTAAAAGACACTAAGTTGCGTGTCCTCTGTATTGGAGGACGGAGGAGAAGACGTGCAGAGAAACCGCACATGCGCAGTAGCACACTTTGGTCAGGGTCTGAAGTCGTATCTGTGACTCATCTCCTTCTCCAGGACATGGAGTATCAGAGGGATCCAACTTGCGGACAGAGGTAGAGGTAGCACAGAGTGCACTCCCCTCTCAACAACAGCTGCATTTGGACTTGCATGTGATGCAGAAGCATGACAACATCACAGAGCGCTCTGAACTCTTAGGTCTCCTAGTGGGGCTGAAAATTAATGTGGGGAGTCTAATTGCCGCTGGTGAGTGGCGTAACTAAGGGGGGTCGAGCAGTACACGTGCGAGCGCCATGGTAGGCACAGCAGAGGGGAGAACTATCGGCCACAGCATCGTATCCGGAAGTTGTCATTATAGAAGAAACGTCTCTCGGCAATGTTGCTCCCTGCTCTGTGTATCTCGGGCCGGCATCTCCTCTCCGCGTCTGATCACATCTCCTCTCCCTTCAGTCATATTCACATTTCAAACTACATTCATAGCTAGGAATCGAACCTTTCACTTCATGCTTTGCAGTCATACAGCTTACCAATGAGCAATCTGCTATTACAAAGGAAGGCTGTGAATCTAACTATATGATGCTACTTCACAATCTTATTTACCTAAAATTCAGTCTAGGATTCAAACTTAGCACCTTCATGATTTGCAGTAAGTCACCTTACCAATGGAGCCACCTGCTACTACAGTGAAAGCCTGTAAATTCGAACTATATCAAGCTACTTCACATTCTCCACAATCTAAAATACAGCCATACCTGGGATTCAAACTGGAATGGAAAGGAGTGTTACCAGAGTGGCGAGAAATGGTACGCCCACTTTTCCAGTGCCCACACCCCTTATGACATGTGGCCACGCCCATTTTTGGCACACGCACCCAGTTGGCCGGCGGTGTGGGGGGGGGGGGGTCATTTTTCACCTTTCCTTGGTGCCAAATACCCTAGTTGTACCTCTGACGCTTTTGTATATTGTATATTGTATTGTATTTTCAGAGTGATTCATTTAATGCTGCTTTGATGATTAATCGTCATCCTGTGGTCAATTACAGGTACTGTATTGCATGGCATTATGGGTTTGCAGGCTGTACAGAGCTTATTACTCTTACAATCTATCTTCATGTGACAGCCTGCATACCTTCTTCCTTCATTTCACAGCAAAGCATGAAAAATCCAGTCATGACAGTTGATAAGTGAGAAAAACCGTCAGCAAACAGAATAAGGAGCTTAGCAAACAGTTAAATGTCAGACTGAGGCATCTCTTCAACTGTGAGTGTAGAAGAGCTGCAATA
The DNA here is from genome assembly GCA_031769625.1 of Taudactylus pleione. Taxonomy (NCBI): domain Eukaryota; kingdom Metazoa; phylum Chordata; class Amphibia; order Anura; family Myobatrachidae; genus Taudactylus; species Taudactylus pleione. Next base: position 3,263,230 of record JAUIMM010000566.1, on the reverse strand, counting down.
TTTATGGCCTATTGATGTCATTACAAAGTAAATATGGCCTCTTTCTGCAGAATTAGGTATGATTAAGTGACTGACACATGCTTGTTTAGAACATAGGAGTGCCCCAGCCAACAAAGAAATTTCATATTAACCCTTTGTAAGGTTGGATGCTGCTTAAAGTGGTCGCCATAAACCTGGCTGCCTTGAAAAGTAAAAATAAAAGTGTAAATGCTATACTGTATGTGACTTTTAGTGACTATGAAGAAGCAAGACGGGAAGCTAGAGTTTTCCATAGGTAAATGAGGGGTGTAGTATGATGACTAGACGACATTCAGATGGTCGACATTCAGTATGTCAGAATGTTGACATTAATGCTAGCTTGACAACCAATATGTTGCCATACAATAAGGTTCACATTGTTAAAATGTCGTCATGGACAGAATGTTGACACCAAATTGTCAGCATTGGATTTTGGGTCTCATTCAGACCCGCTCGCGAGCGCAGGACGCTCGCAAGCGGGTCGATGGTACCTAAATGCGCATGCGCACGACGGAGGGAGCTCCGTCGTGCGCATGCGCGAGACCCGAATAACGACGGCCAAGCTGTCGTTATGGGTCTTGCACTAAAGGGGGCGTGCTGTCGATGGTGACTGACAGCACGCCCCCTTTAGCGGGCGTGCCGGGGGCGTGGTTGCCAGACGGAGGCGTTCCCATGGGAACGCCTACCGTCTGGGTCCGGCCCCACTGACATCACTAGTGATGTCAGTGGGAGTGATTTTGGCTCTGATAGAGCCAAAATCACTCCTGGGCTTGCGGCAGTGAGACCCTACCGCAGGGTCTCGTCGCAAGCCCGATGGTCGCGATGGTCTTGACCATCGCGATCATCATCATGGACGCTCGCATAAGCTGTGGGTGGTCACCCACAGCTATGCGAGTGTCCAAGAGGCCTCTCCATTTTCAGGTAGGAGGGCCCTGATTCAGAGCGAGCGCTCTGGTCAGAGCGTCCGGCTCTGAATCAGGCCCTTTGTCTTAATTTAGCCTAACCCCAAACCTAACCCTAAAAATCAACAATAAAATATATGCCGGCATTCTGGTGTCGACTTGTTAAATCGTGACATTTTGAATGTGTCGGCATTTTACATATATCGACCTAATTGTATGTTGACATATTGGTTTTCAACCTCACAACCATGTCTACATTCGGACTGTTGACATTCAGAACCTGTCGTCTTCTGGTGTCGTCACTCTGAATGTTGACCTTGTAAATATCGACACGCTGACCAGATACCGAAATGAGTGGACTGATGGTAGATAAAGGGGCTCATCATACTTTAAAGTAGGGATGTGCAGGCTCGGTTCTACTCTGTTCCGTTCGTTTTTTTTTACCGAATCTTATTGGCTATCCAAAACTCGTGACAGCTGAAACCCAATAAGATTCGGGAAAAAAAACCGAACGGAACCGAGTAGAACTGAGCCTGCACATCCCTACTTTAAAGTAGGTGAAAAGATTATTTTTTTGCCTACTTTTGTAGGAAGGAATTATTAAGGTGACACAGGAGCTATCATGCCTATCACATGCTTACCTTACCAATGCTTACTGATGTGGCCTGCTGTCCTTATACACTAGTATAGGGATCTTCATATACCAAACTCCGAAAACTGAAAGTTTTTGTAGTTTGATTGCGGGAACTGATGCCTTCAGATGGCGTTAGTTCCTGGAGCTTCTCTCCTGTGAGAATGAGGTTAGAATGTGAATAAGGAACCTTTGTCCCCTGTGCCCCCCTCAGCAGCACACATATGTGAACTCAGTTCATGCATGCGCAGTAACACTTTCTAGTAGGGGTGTGCACCGGCCACTTTTCGTGTTTTGTGTTTTGGTTTTGGATCTGGATCTTTCTTCGTGTTTTGGATCTGGATTGGTTTTGCCAAAACCACCCTTCCGTGTTTTGGGTTCTGGGTTTTGTGTTTTGGATCTGTATTTTTTTGAAAAAAAGCATAAAAACCACTAAAATCACAGAATTTTTAGGTTTTTCTGCTCCTATGCTATTATTAACCTCAATAACCTTAATTTCCACTCATTTCCAGTCTATTCTGAACACCTCACACCTCACAATAGTGTTTTTATGTCCAAAAGGTTGCACCGAGGTAGCTGGATGACTATGCTAAGCGACACGAGTGGGCGGCACAAACACGTCACCCATCTAGGTGTGATACTGCAGTGGCAGACAGGATGGCAGTTTGAAAAACTGGGCCCCAAACTGTACATAATGCAAAGAAAAAAAAGAGGTGCAAGATGGAATTGTCCTTGGGCCCTCCCACCCTTATGTTGTATAAACAGGACATGCACACTTTAACAAACCAATCATTTCAGCGCCAGGGTCTGCCACACGACTGTGGCTGAAATGATTGGTTCGTTTGGGCCCCCACAAAACAAGCTGGCAATTAATCTGTCCCTGCACAAACTAGCTCTACGGAGGCAAGATGTCATCCTCATCCTCCTCATCCACCAATTCCTCACCCTCTTCAGTGTTGTGTACATCCTCATCCTCACAGAGTATTAACTCGTCCCCACTGGAATCCACCACCACAGGTCCCTCTGTACATTCTGGAGGCTGGTCTCCCTGGAAGAGCTGATAATTCATTTTGATGAACATCATCTTCTCCACATTCTGTGGAAGCAACCTCCTACGCCTTTCGCTGACAAGGTTCCCGGCTGCACTAAACACTCTTTCGGAGTACACACTGGAGGGGGGGCAACTCAGGTAAAATAGAGCCAGTTTGTACAGGGGCCTCCAAATTGCCTCTATTTCCTGCCAGTACAGGTATGGACTGTCTGACATGCCTACTTGGATGCTGTCACCGATGTAATCCTCCACCATTCTGTCAATGGTGACAGTATCATATGCAGTGACAGTAGACATGTCAGAAATTGTTGCCAGGTCCTTCAGTCCGGACCAGATGTCCAAACTTGGTCCTGCCTGCCCTGCATCACCGCCAGCGGGTTGCTTAGGATAGCTACGTTTTTTCCTGGCTGCCCCAGTTGCGGGAGAAAATGAAGAAGGAGCTGTTGACGTGTCACGTTCTGCTTCACTTGACAGTGTGTTCACCAGCAGGTCTTTGCACCTCTGCAGACTTGTGTCAGCCGGAAAGAGAGACACCACATAGGCTTTAAACCTAGGATCGAGCACGGTGGCCAAAATGTAGTGGTCTTATTTCAACAGATTGACCACCCTGGAATCCTGGCAAAGCGAATGAAGGGCTTCATCCACAAGTCCCACATGCCGAGCAGAATCGCTCCGTCTTAGCTCCTCCTTCACTTTCTCCAGCTGCTTCTGCAAAAGCCTGATGAGGGGAATGACCTGACTCAAGCTGGCAGTGTCTGAACTGACTTCACGTGTGGCAAGTTCGAAGGGCTGGAGAACCTTGCACAACACGGAAATCATTCTCCACTGTGCTTGAGTCAGGTGCATACCCCCTCCTTTGCCTATGTCATAGGTGGATGTATAGGCTTGTATGGCCTTTTGCTGCTCCTCCATCCTCTGAAGCATATAGAGGGTTGAGTTCCACCGCGTCACAACCTCTTGCTTCAGGTGATGGCGGGGCAGGTTCAAGAGTGTTTGCTGGCGCTCCAGTCTTCGGCACGCAGTCGCTGAATGGCGAAAGTGGCCAGAATTTTTTCTGGCCACCCAAAGCGTCTCCTGCACGCCCCTGTCGCTTTTCAGAAAATTCTGCACCACCAAGTTTATTGTGTGAGCAAAATATGGGACGTGCTGGAATTTGCCCAGATGTAATGCCCGCACAATATTGGTGGCATTGTCAGATATCACAAATCCCCAGGAGAGTCTAAGTGGGGTAAGCCACTGGGCGATGATTTCCCTCAGTTTCTCTAAGAGGTTGTCGGCGGTGTGCCTCTTACTGAAACCGGTGATACACAGCGTAGCCTGCCTTGGAACGAGCTGGCGTTTCTGAGATGCTGCTACTGGTGACGCTGCTGCTGTTGCTGCGTAAGGTGATACATCTACCCAGTGGGCTGTCACAGTCATATAGTCCTTAGTCTGCCCTGTTCCACTTTTCCACATGTCCGTGGTTAAGTGGACATTGGGTACAACGGCATTTTTCAGGACACTGAGGACACTTTTTCTGACGTTTCTGTACAGTCTCGGTATCGCCTGCCTAGTGAAGTGGAATCTAGACGGGATTTGGAACCGGGGACACACTACCTCCTTCAATTGTCTAAATCCCACTGCACTAATGGCGGATACCAGACGCACGTCTAACACCAACATAGCAGTCAAGGCCTCAGTTATACGTGTTGCTTCAGGATGACTGCTGTCGTACTTCATCCTCCTCGCTAAGGACTGTTGGAGGGTCAATTGTTTAGTAAAAGTAGTGGTGTTCCTACTCCCTCTCTGGGATGATGAACGACTCCCAGCAACAGCAGCAGCGGCAGCAGGAGGCGTAGCAATGCAGGATCCTACGGAGGAATCCCGGATAGGAGAGTCAGTCATGCCAGTGACATGGCCTGCAGGACTACTTCCGATCCTGACTAAGGAGGAAATTGACGAGGAGGGAGTTGACGGTGTGGTTTGCAGGCGCTTGGATACAACAGGACAACGGGATTTAGGTGTCCCTGGACTGCTTACGGTCTTAGCCAAAGTTTCTGAACTTGACAGTAACTTATTATGAACACGCTGCAGGTGCCGTATAAGGGAGGATGTTCCTAGGTGGTTAACATCCCTACCCCTACTTATTCCACCTTTACATATGGTACATATGGCAAGACAGTTGTTGTCCAGATTTGGATAGAAATATTGCCAGACCAAAGAGGTGGAATGTTTGGTCTTCTGCCCAGGCATGACCGTGATGGGCTTTTTCATCCCACGGACAACAACTGTCTCCCCCGAAGCCTGATTTAAACAAACCACATCACCATCAGAATCCTCCTCGCCAACTTCCTCCTCAGCGCCAGCTACACCAGTATCCTCATCCTGTTGTACTTCAACAGTGACATCTTCAATTTGCATATCAGCAAGTGGACTGTGGGTGCTCCTTTCAGCACTTGCAGGGGGCGTGCAAATGGTGGAAAGAGCCACCTCTTCCCGTATAGTGCTGGGAAGGTCAGGCATCGCAACCACCACCACACTTGGACTCTCCTTGGGGATTTGTGATATCTTCTTAGAAAGCACAGTTCTTCGCTGTGCTTTTGCCAGCTTAACTCTTTTGATTTTTTTAGTGGGAGGAGGGCTTCCATCGTCATGTGAAGCTGAACCACTAGTCATGAACATACTAGGGATCGACCTTAGCCGTTCCTTGCCACTCCGTGTCGTAAATGGCATATTGGCAAGTTTACGTTTCTCTTCAGATGATTTAAATGTTTTTTTCAAGGTCATTTTCCTGAACTTTGTCATTTGGGATTGTATGTGCCCTCTACTATGACATTGGGCATCGGCCTTGGCAGACGACGTTGATGGCATGTTATCGTCTATGTCATGACTAGTGGCAACAGCTTCAGCACTAGGAGGAAGTGGTTCTTGATCTTTCTCTATTTTATTTTCATCGGAGAAAGTTTGGTCCTCCATTTATGTTATATCGATTTGATATATACGTGCGGCTAAACACAGAAAATATTTTTTTATTTTTGCTGGAGAGTAGTGCACTTTGTGGGTTACACCACCCTTTAAGAAATGAGCCAGCCGGCTCTTTACTTATGGGACACAGGCGCACGCTTGGCGCTACTCCTTTGTTGATGCACGTGCGGCTACTGCGCACACAATTCACAAACACAGAAATTAATTTTTTTTTTGGTTTGGAGTGTACTTTGGGGGTTACAGCACCCTTTAACGGTCAAGCCAGCCAGCCCTTTACTTATGACACAGGCGCACGCTTGGCACTACTTTGTTGATGCACGTGCGGCTACTGCGCACACAATTCACAAACACAGAAAATATTTTTTTTTTTGGTTTGGACTGGAGTGTACTTTGGGGGTTACAGCACCCTTTAACGGTCAAGCCAGCCGGCCCTTTACTTATGACACAGGCGCACGCTTGGCACTACTTTGTTGATGCACGTGCGGCTACTGCGCACACAATTCACAAACACAGAAAAAATATTATTTTTTTAGCACTTGGGGGGAGCACCCCTGATGGACAGAGCACCCCCTGGACAACACTACAGCACCCCTTTAGGACTGGGACACTGCACAGGACTTTGGAGTGGACACAGCCCCTATGGAGAACTGACTGCACAACACAGTCCAGCCAGCCCCTATGGACTTTGGAGGAGTGGACACAGCCCCTATTAACAACAGCAGTACAGCACAACACAGCCAGCCCCTATGGACTTTGAAGTAGTGGACACAGCCCCTATGGACAACAGCAGCGCAGCGCAGCACAGCACAGCACAGCACAACACTACTCTGCACTACACTACACTACACAGCCCAGCCAGCCCTAACTCCCACCCTTCCTCTTCACTGTCCACAGCCGAGTGAGAAAATGGCGCAGACGCGGGTACCTTATATAGGATCCAAAACCCGCGAGACTCGGAAGGCGGGATGATGACGTTTTGCCTCGATTTCAGATCCGAGTCAGGCGGGAAAAGTCGAGCCTGACTCGGATCTGCCTTGGATCGGGGGGGCTCGGGGGGGTTCGGATTTCAGAAATCCGAACCCACTCACCCCTACTTTCTAGCCGCAAAAGTGTTATTAATAGGGCTCCCAGGGACAGCCGGTTTACGGATCAACTGTATCCACACTAGAGCAGTATTGAATTGCTCCAGTAGTTTAGTATACGCCGCCGCAACTTACAGAGAATTGGTTACATGATTAATGGCACACTGTAGGGGACCAATGATGAATATGCCTCACAGGGTGGCTCATTTAGAATTGTACATGTCTGTCCCCTCCCCAGAAGATATGCATTTTGCACTGCACATTTGCACTAAAAACAGAACACATAATCACTAATAGTTTTTTGTGTATCAACTCACACTTTCTCACACCTACAGTACAAAGCTGGTACGGGAGAGGAAAGGGTTAGGCACGCACGGGCTGAATACTGTAAGGACACATACAGATAACTGCGCCATAATTACATGTGGGTGCAGACTCGGGTACGGCTGTCACGAGATGTTTGTCTTGTGAGTGCTGGATGGATGATGCAAATATATGCAAAGGTGACAATTACTTTTTAGACACTTGTGAATGGCTGTTTGTGGGTTGACCTCCAGCTGATAAAGTAAAGTAGTACTTCATTAGCATCGTGAGTAGATTAGATCAATTCATTACATTAATTAGCGGCTGTCTATTCCTATTACTTAATTGTCATTTATATATGGATTGCTGCAGGAATGTCAATTCCCATTTAATTCTTAAAGGGATAAAGGGGCATATTTATTACAATTGGCATGTCAGATGCCGATGGGATGTGCAAAATTCACTCAAAATCGCAATTCGATATTTGAATACTTCGCAATAAATCAAATATCGCATACAGGGACAGAGCTTGCTAGAAAGCTACTTCCCTGTGAATCTCTGCTTTGCACTTCTCAGGATATTTTTCGCAAAAAATACTACCCTCTTCTTCCGACCGACACTACCCTGTGATCCCCCCTCCCATGATCCTCTCCTCTGCTAAGCTAACACTTAAACTGTGATTGGTGAACTGGTGTGCTCCTCTGTGGCTCTGATCAGCTGATTGCCGAGCTCCTGCTTTGTGACTAGCGTTTCCGCTAGGCTGTTTTAGCAGGGCACCGCGCCCTGCCTGATTTCAACAGGGCAGAATGCACCCTGCCCTTATGGTGGTGCCCTGTCAGCACCCCGCTAAAACAACCTGCCTGGTGCTGTCCCTACACGCGGGCCACAGTGTCCCTCGGGAGGGGGGGGAGGAAATTGCAGTGCAGCGTTCACCGCCGTTGAATAGATGCCGTGCTCATGCGCACAACATCTATTCACAGTGTGGTAAGAGCTTGGGGGCAGCCCAGCATGTCTGTAACTCCTGGACATGTCCCCAAGAGTGATGAAAAAAAGCATGTCTTTAGACACGCCCCTTTTCTTATGGATACGCCCCCTTTTCGTCCACACCAGTGCCCTTTCGGCAGTCTGTCGCTCTGCCCCGCGCCGGACCTAGAATGAACACTATGTGACCCAGGCATCTGATGTGTGCTGTAAACTGAGATGCTGGTTTACAGCAGCAGCAGAGCAGGAGACCGCCGATCAGCTGACCGGAGTCACAGAGGAGATCACCAGATCACCGATCACCGGGTTCAGGTAAATAAATATTTTTTTTTACAGTGATCACATTGTGGTCTATTTAGACACACAAAGCTGATCACAGGCCTCTGTTCTGCTTGGTGTCGATGTAACAGGGGAAAGCCATAACAATGCCATCTCCAGGTGGGATTATTATCACAGGGCTCTCCCCATTATGTTTTTTACAATTTTATTTTAGTAAATTTGAGCAGATCACATTTCCCATTACAGCGTATAAATATGTAATGCCACTTCTGCAGTGTACTATTGCATATGCCTAATGCTTGAGTAACCTATGCTTCCTACACACACTGGTACTTTTTGATTTTTACACACTTTGTGTAAACCCTGAAATATATTTCTATATTTACTGCATTGTGTGTCTTTGTGTAACCTATATTTGAGATTCCTCTTATGTTTATTTTATTACATGTTATGTTGACATCACAAAATGTTAAATATAAATGGCTAGTAAATGGCTAGTGTGTGTTTTAAATTCCCTTTGGAAACACTTTTTTTTTTCTTTTAATTTTCCTTTTAATTAAATCATCTTATGAATAAACTACTACTAAGCTTATGTTAAAGCAGGGTGCAGAGTGTAGAGACTTTACAACTTAAGGGACAGCAGTTGTCCTTGAAGTGCAATTGCTGAGGTTCACCTGGACATACTTTAAGTATATTGCTTAGTGCAGAAAGGCGAGGACACACTGAAGTGAGTACACTGACAGCGGCATCCCGATGCTTGGTATCCCATGAAAGGTTAGGTAAGTACCCTAACCCTCTACTTTTAACCCTCTAACCCTCCTTTTCTGCACCCTAGCCCTAACCCTCTGTACCCCGCACCCTTCTTCTGCCCGGTAGTGGGGATTCAGGTGCCAGGATTTAGAGAGCAGGCAGGTATCCCAAATTCATCCCGTTTATAACACAGAGATCCCATTAAGGGAATGGCACATGCAGTGCATGCAATATGTCCTACTCATGGATACCTGCTATTTTTTTAGACTCTTCTAGTCTATTAACTGCTGAACACCTTCAGATACTAATTGTATTCTGCCAGCACTGACCTCATCTCAGAATTCATACTGATTGTACTCTGCCAGCACTGACCTCTGCTCGGAATTCATACTGATTGTATTCTGCCAGCACTGACTCCTGCTTGGAATTCATACTGATTGTATTCTGCCAGCACTGGCCTCTGCTTGCAATTCATACTGATAGTATTCTGACAGCACTGACCCCTACTTGTAATTCATACTGATTGTATTCTGCCAGAACAGACCCCTGCTCAGAATTCATACTGATTGTATTCTGCCAGCACTGGCCTCTGCTTGGAATTCATACTGATAGTATTCTGACAGCACTGACCCCTACTTGTAATTCATACTGATTGTATTCTGCCAGAACAGACCCCTGCTCAGAATTCATACTGATTGTATTCTGCCGGCACTGACCCCTGCTCAGAATTCATACTGATTGTGCTCTGCCAGCACTGACCCCTGCTTGGAATTCATACTGATTGTATTCAGCCAGCACTGACCCCTGCTTGGAATTCATACTGATAGTATTCTGACAGCACTGACCCCTACTTGTAATTCATACTGATTGTATTCTGCCAGAACAGACCCCTGCTCAGAATTCATACTGATTGTATTCTGCCGGCACTGACCCCTGCTCAGAATTCATACTGATTGTGCTCTGCCAGCACTGACCCCTGCTTGGAATTCATACTGATTGTATTCTGCCAGCACTGACCCCTGCTTGGAATTTATTATTCTGGTTCTTGATTTTAGATATGGTTATTGGTATTTCTACCTCTCTGATCATGACCTGACCTGGACCCTTGGTAGGCCGTGGGGGTTAGCAACTATCAGTAAGCATATCTCAATGAAAGGGGTCAAGGTAAGTGAAAATCATTCTAGTTCGGTTCAGACTTGTACCTTCTTTTTTCAATAAGTGAAACAGCAAAGATTTGTTAAGGGCATATTTATTAAAAGTCAAAAGCTGTGGCTGTTTTTGACAGAGATAGGATTTCTTCCTATTTAGAGAAAACAATGTGATGTGATTCGCTGCACCACTCAGGCGTTAGGCTTTATTGCGAATATAAACTGACCCCATTATAATATTGGTCAATATCTGGAATTCATGTAAAGGTCACGAGGGTGCTATCATTAATAGCTTTCTTAGTCATAGAGCAAGCAAAGGTAGGAGGATAAAGTTGCTGTTATATCATGATGCATAAAACATAAGCAATAAATAAAATATAACTTTTACTGAATAATATTAAAAGTCTCATTGGAAGAATGCCGGTGAAAAATTCAAGACAAATATATATATAAAATACAGAACAAAAATATTGGCACGATTAAGCAGGAAAAACATTTGGTTATTAAAATAAGAATATGTCACTGGGTGTACCTCAATCTATATTATATTCAATTAAAATTATATATCCAACTGTCTCTGTGCTATCTCTTCCTGGATGTCCCAGTGATTTCTTAAACTTAACATGTCTAAGACTGAGCTGATCATCTTCCCACTCTTCTGCATAACCTCACTTTCCACAATTTCATTATCTATTAATGTCACAACTATCTCCTCTAGCCCCCAAGTGCAATGTCTTGGGGTTATCCTTGACTCCTCCCTCTCCTTCAAACCACACATTCAGTACCTCTCACAGTCCTACTGCTTCCATCTCAAAAATATTTCCAGGAACAGACCCTTTCTCACCCTGGAGGCAACTAAGGTCCTCATACACTCAGTGGTCATCTCCAGATTGGACTATTGTAACCTCCTCTTATCTGGCCTCCCTGACTCCCACCTCTCTCCACTCCAATCTGTTCTCAATGCTGCTACTCGGCTCATCTTCCTCTCCAAATATTCTACATCTGCCTCCCCTCTCCTACAAGCCCTCCACTGGCTCCCTTTCCCCTTCAGAGCCCAATCCAAGGTTCTTACACTCACTTACCAAGCCCTCACCCAATCCTCTCCCATTTACATCTTTGTTCTCATCTCACTTCACTCTCCTGTCCGCCCTCTTCGTTCAACCAATACATGCCGCCATGGGCTGTCAAAACTCACTACTTCATCAAAGCCTTCCAGCTCTCATCCTAACCTGCTGCTCCATGCTTCTTCCTCACTGTCTACCCCTTCTGTGTCACACCTGTCTGTCTGCCCCTCCCCTTTAGAATATAAGCTCTAACAAGCAGGTCCCTCTTCCCTCATGTGCTTCTCTTTCCCTCACTCACACGATCATCTACTCCAAACACTCCACAAGGGCACCTAACACTTGGTAACTGATGCCCTGCTGCTTATTCTGAGTGTTATGATTGCTATTGCAGCAATGTTTATAAACTTTGCCCTTGTCCTGCATTGTTTTGTACTGTAAGTCGATGTTTTTGTGTTTGCTACTTTGTTTATGTACTTTGTGAGGTGCTGTAGAACCCGTGTGGAGCCATATAAATAAAGGATAATAATAATAAATACACAATACCAGTATCCAAACAATTAGTAAAGATTTCCCTTCACTATTTCTCACATATTTTGTTCCTTAGTTCATATTAGAATGGTGTCATATAGTATATTGTATAGCAAATGGTATATAAATTAGTTCCAGTCTCAGCTTTGCTCTAATAGGGGAGCTTAGTGCTTAGAGTGTGCATCTGCATCCCCCCTAATTTTCAGTAAAAACAGAAAATAAATATCCCCACACTTGGTTTTACCCATATTGGACATCGTACCAGCTGCATGGCAGTATTAATGCCATACTGTATATGTATACAAAAAGAAAAACTTTTGCTATTGGCACTGACAATAATATACTGCAAATCTGTGTGTATCTAGCAAATAAAAGCATTGGGACTTTGTTCACATTTTGAGCAAAACATTTAAGCTTGCAGTCCACGGTCAAGGGACCCCAATCTCTGCAAGTCCTACACTAGCATATACAGTACAGTATGCTCACACACCATTATATTGCAGCTAAATGAACTCACCTTTTAGGTACAGAGAGTAACATTTATACAGGGGCTGGATTGTGAGCCACACCCAGCCTTTCATAGCCTTGATTGGAAGCACTAGGCAAAATTTTGCCATGCAGCTGGTACCATGCACAATATGGTTAAAACCGAGAGCGATCATATTTCTTTTCTGTCTTTTTTCACAATGTTGCCTAGGGATAGGGACCATCAGATCTCTAGTTGGCTGGTTGGAATGAAAATCTGGTGATGTGCGGGGCAAATGACAATCTGCCATTTTATCCCAGTTGCTAGAAAACTGACAAAAATATTCATTCAGACAAATTGGTTAAATCGAACAGAGGCAATCAACACAGATAGTGGGACTGCAAAGTGTCGAGCTGAATATACCATATTCATACAATTAGATATTGACTACACCTTGCAGGTCAAGCCACTTGCTAGCTAGTCCAGAGGTTCCCAAACACGGTCCTCGAGGCTACCCAACAGTCCAGGTTTTGGAGATATCCATGGTTGAGCACAGGTGACTTAATTAGTACCTCAGTCAATTTGATTTAACCACCTGTGCTCATCCATGGATAGCTCTAAAACCTGAACTGTTGGGGAGCCTTGAGGACCACGTTTGGGAACCTCTGAGCTAGTCTAATTGCTGCAGTTCACATCCAAAATTCAGCAATATAAACTTGTATCAAGAGGTACATGGTATGGCAATCACTGACACGTGTTTCACTGCGCAGTGGGAGCTGGAGTGCATGGTTTAACTTGCAAGTGCGATGCAGCTGCAATTAATACATCGAGGTAAATTTTATAATGATAAAATAATATATATATTTTTTTATTCAAACTCTTTTTTATTTAATTGAAAATAATACATACATGTTCTGGAAGGAATACATACAGATGAAACATAAATGAAAATTCCATGTATAGTATTCCAGGAAGGAATGATACAGGCATATTAAAGTAAAAAACAAAGTTTAAAATTTGGATAATAACTCTTAAGCAGATATAAAAAAATAAGAAAAATAAAAAGGTGAAATGAATAAAAAAGGGAAAAGGGAACTGGGACAGGGGAGAACAGAGGGGTAGATGGGGAGGGGGTGGGATAGGGATTAGATAAAAGGAGGTGGGCAGCCAGTAACTGCTTTTAGTGTACTTTTAGTTGTAGGAATGAAAAGTTTACGGTGGAGGAGTGTCAGGAGAGGGGGATAACCCCATAAGACTCAATACAGTGAAGATTCTATGACCTCCAGCCACAGGAACCAGGTGGCTGTAAAAGTATTAGTAGGATTGCCTCTAGAGAAAGTTATAATTTCTTCCATATCCATGTAATAATCAATCCTCCTGAACCAATCGTTAATGGAGGGGGGGAAGTTGATTTCCATAGAACCGGTATGACAGCCTTAGATGCGTTATTTAGATTCCTTAAGAGGATTTTTTATATAAAGTTGAGAAGGTTGATGTAATATTTCATAACATCTCCAGAAATCCTTAGTAAATCCTGGGTACATTTTGTTTAAGAGCACAGGGTATCTGTACCACCGGGAGAACTTTGTACAGAGTCTTAAGCGTAGATTGAATCTGCATCAGGAAGCCCAAGTCCAAGTGACAAAGCCGGGTCACACCTGCAAAGAGGCGACCAGGACTGGTCGGTGGAGTGTGTATGGGTTTTACCATCAGACTGCATGTTAATGATTAATTGGGTGTGAGAGAATATTCTTTCGATGCAAAAAGCGGAAAATATTTCTTATGCCCGGTATCCACTACCCAATTACATAGAGCGATTGCACGATTACGACATCGTAATTGTGCGATCGTTCAGTAATTGGGGACACACCGGGGATGTCAATGTCGGAAACGACCAGCGATGTTTCCAACATCAATCATCGCCCAAACATGCTAGTCGACCTGATGATAACGTCAGGTTGAGCATGTTAGGGGATGATTGATGTGCCTACACTGAACAAATGATTGTTCAGTGCATACTTGCCAATTCTTAATGAACCTCTTCCGGGAGCAGCCCAGTCATCTCAGCTTCGGGGGGCGAGGCAAGGCTACAGCTGTCATTAGGCCCCACCTCCTTTGCTGGAAAGCCACGGGTCCGCGAGGAGGGGGCGGGGCTAAATGACGCGATTCGTGTTGTTTAGCTATGCCCCCTGCATATGGACCCGCATATCTGTCCTAAAATCTCCACATCCTGCCCACTTCAAAGGGAAGTGGGCGAGATGCGGGAGATATGCCTACTCTTTCGGGGTTGCGGTTGGCTACCCGAAAAATCGGAATCCTCCCGTGACTCCCGGGAGAGTAGGCATGTATGGTTCAGTGTAGGCACAGCACAAACTATGAAACGACTGCACGATTACAATGTCAGTCGTTTCTAAAGTCTGCTAGTGGATGTGCCCCATCAGTCTTGATAAATAGACCCCTTAAAATCCAAAACGATGTAAGTGGATTAGGATGTTATGCATAATATATTTGGTCCCATACATTTAAAATTGCGTATTTAAGTTTGCTTCTTGATACATGAAAGTAGGGATAATTTGCAGTACTATAACAATCTGTTTCCATATAAAGCAAGAAGTGTGTTGCCAGTACAACATATAAGCGTAGCAGGGGTGTTTCTAGAGAGGAGGGGGCCCGTGTGCAGTCTCCGTCACAGGCCCCCTCCTCTCTGTCCGGCGGCTGGCAGCGCACTGAGCGTTGTGCGGCCAGCGCCGCACTTATAGACTCTGGGCACTAGAGTGTGCCCAGAGTCTATAGCGCATGCGCAGGTCACCGGGAAAATGGCCACGGCGGCCATTTTCCCTGTACTGTGCATGCGCAAACGACGGGAAAATGGCCACGGCGGCCATTTTCCAGCCGGTTTTTACAGCGCAGACACCGGCGCTGACTTGGGACTCTGGACACAAAAGTATAATATGGGTGCAGGGTGTGCGGTGCGGGCCCCGCACACGCTGCACCCATTATAAATACACCCCTGAAGCGTCGACATATACATCAGCCGTTTTTCCCTTCTTCCTATCACTGCTTGTAGCGCTCCTCAGTGGCAGTCAGATGCATAAGCACCATTTATTATGTCTCACTTTATAGTTCTCTAGACAGCTTTTCAGTGATTGTTACAATGACAAAGTTCTTGTCATTTCAAAAGATGTTAGGCTGCAAAATTACCGAACGACACATTCAAATTCAGCAAAGAATTACTTTCCAAATACGTCGTACTAAGTCAGATTTGTGTTTAATTAAAAGTGGGGGCGTTTAGACAACACGATTTAAAGAGGTGGTTTTATCTTGGTGCTTTAATAAAGATATACAGCAGCTCTTTTATATTACCCAGCAATATCCAAAACAATATAATACCAATCTACCAGCTGTATCGTAAACGTGTATTTTATAAAGACGGAATAAACCTCCATGCCTGCACACAAACTACTAGTAGTGAATTATGATTCTAGCAGTAACCTTGACCCCATGGCTGTGAGTCCAGTCCTTACGCATTCAATATGAACCTGACAAGCAGTAAAATGTGATTCAGGTGATGTGTTTCTATAGAGTTGGCTTTCTTTGTTGTTGTTGTTCTTTTTTAAATACTTTGAATATCTATAGTATTATATAAAACTATGCTTTTTTCCATGCTACATATGATAGCTCACATGTGGCCATGCTCGGGGATGTGGCCGAGCAGCAGAGGCTGATTGAGAAGCCCACCCGAGGCTCTAGTATTACTATAGTATGTTTAGGGGTGTCCAGTGTTTAGCAGCTGCTTCCTATAGCAAATGTGAAGCCTAATCCTGATCCGGTAACTGAGCTTTCCTGCCAAGCTGTAGGAGGGTCCCAGCACAAGCATATTTATACCTTAGCATAACCAGTAACTCTGATACCAGGGAGTAAGTACACTGTCTGTAACCAGCAAATATATTTAATTCAATAAGGATACCAGAGTCAAACATTTACCAGATCATCAGTGTAAAAAATATATTAAATGTTCCAGGAAAAATCCGGTAGTCGGACTTAACAGCACTGTCAATTGAAAAGCTCTGGGAACTCCTTCCCGGCACTATTTACATCATGTTGAATTGAATCCCCCCCCCCCTTCCCCGTTGAATTGGTTGAGGGCTCCAATCCTCTGCCCATGGTCAACTTGACTAATGCTCGAGGATTATCAAATAAAAATCCTATAAAGCCGATGTTTATAATATCCTCCATTGATTTGGATGGTCCACTCACTATATGAGCCATGAGGAATAGTATACGAAGGCGGGATAAGCGTGAGTATAACTAAGAATACTATGTTTTTTGGTGTATGGCTGTTGATAACAGCCTTGTTGCTGGGCAGATTATAAGGCTGTCTGGTCAGCTGGTTGGGTGAGCCAATGATATTGCTTGAAGGAGTGGTCAGATGATCAGTATATATTGGTCTGTGTGAACATAGACAGCCTCTTGGTTCCTGGATCTTTGAAACCCACCATCCCACCCGTTACTGTTTATGTTGTGTCACACTAACTTTTTCTTCCCAATTCAGGGGAGGTGCAGCATGGCGGGAGTACGCTGCAGCTCAGTGGCTTTATGTGGCGTAAGATACGTTGTGGGGGCACTTGCCCTCGATGAACCTGGCGAATTTGTCCTGCTCCGCACGGGGGGACCCGGGCGCTTTTTGGTACGGAAGCGTCTCGGATTGGCCCAGGAGGGAAGTGGGACCCTCGCAGCATTAGTGCGTCTAGAGGGGGGACGTGTCAGTCGTTCCCCGAGTATTTTGAGCAATGTAAAAGCTAGAACTGAGCCTGCAGCGTCTCTCTGCCACCCTGGTTAGGTTAATTAATTATAAATAAAAGCTGTGACCTTTTAGCCAAGCTCTTGTTGTCTGTGTCGTTATTTATTAGTTTAAGTTAAGTAAGCTATACAAGGTTGTTAAGGGTAGAAGCAATAAACCAATGTATTTCTTATAGGCTGTCTGCACTAAAATCTGACCTAGTTTTAGGTATGCTTGCCTCCTTACAAAGACTAAAGTCCTATATAACTGATTTGAGTGACCTCAGAGCAATGGGCCTACCACCATGATTACAAAGCTGGCCACACACTAGACCAACTTACATCCAACCAGCCAACTTGTTGATTGATTGGAATGAAAATCTAGTAAGGAATGGGAGTAAATGATGATCAGCAATTTGCTCCTAAATGCCAGAAAACAGATGAAAATGGTCGTTCAGACAAGTTTGTTAAATGTTTGATCTAAACAATTTGTTCAAACAACAGTTTTGGTCCATTTTCCAGCGTTTGGGAGCAAATTGCAGATTGTCATTTGCTTTCATACCTTACCAGATTTTCATTCCAACCAATCAACTAGTTGGCTGGTTGGACAGATAATCTTTAGATGTGTGGCCAGCTTAAGTCCATATGTAGGCATGAAAGACCTAAATGGTTGGAAAGTGCTACTTGGAGAGTGGATGATCCAGAGCTTCTGCTCCTCTGCAGAAAGGATGGGCAGACAAGTGACAATTCAGCAAGGGCTGAGCTTTGTCTCCTAACATTTTAAATCACTAGGGGAGTGATTTAGCAAGCCTTCCTTGAAGTACCTATGTGTTAGAGCTGGGGCTCACTAAGTTGCCCAGTGTACCTTAGGATTCAGTGTCACACAGAAAAGACAGAAAATACACATGGGATCTGTATATAGCAAGGTAGCAATGGAATACAGTGGACCAATATCAAACAAAATTTTAACTTATACAATTGACAGTTCAATCACCAAAACCCCTAGATCAGACCTTACCAGCACAGTGTTCCTGGAAGGAGACAGAACTCCACACCCCAAGTTCTGAGCGATGTCAGTCACAGTATTCACACCAATTTTCCCCCAAAAAATGTCCATTTACTAGCACACAGATTCCCACACCGTCATTTCCCTCCCATAGGCTGATACCCTATTGTTATGTAACTTGTGAGTGGATAAGTACCCAAGAGGGCTGTATTGGATGTGCGGATGGAGACCTTCCCCATTTTGCTAGATACACTCTATTCATTGTGTTTGTGGTACTGAGTTTATGTGCTATATTGGTAGAACAATCGGACTCACCCAATGATGTTGGAAGTGAGTGTGTATGGTAATGATAATTCCCTCCTCATATTAACCCCTTCCATACTTTTTACCTGCATAGATGCTTTCAGCTATTTTGAACTTCTTGTTCAGTAGGAGATGTATCAGAGTTTGGAGAAAGATAAAAGTGGAGCAAAATAAAGTACCAACCAATCAGCTTCTAGCTACCATTTTTTTAACACAGCCTGTAAAATGATAGTTAGGAACTGATTGGTTGGTACTTTATCAATCTCCAAGCTTTGATACATCACCCCTTCGCAGAGAACAGGGGGGGAATGGGAATGGACATACTACCATATATTGACTTCCTATAAAAACAAGACTCCCACAGTCCCTGGTATCATTGTAAAAGGGATACAGTATATAATAAATATATTGTATTATGTAAATGTTAATCTAAAAATTAAATGGTCTGCTTCATATAAATTGTTTAAACTGTAATGCAGTGTTATTAACCCTGCTGTTACTTTAATGCTGCTGAAAAAAGGGGGGGGGGTTGCCAGCCTGGACAACGCTGAACAGTATTGGAGAGCAGCCGCATGCTGGCAGCAGGGAGGTGCCAGTGCAAGCTGACAGTTATACACGGAGAGGGAGAGAAGCAGTCAAACAGTTTTTTGTTTTTTTGTAGTCATTTGAGTTGGATGGAGCAAGAGTGCAGCCCGTCTGGAGCTTTGGAGCTGCATCTTATCGCAGGGAACATACCTGAAAGCGGAGGCGCTGCAGCAACAGGCTCAAGGAGGGAACTTGAGCTCCATAGCAATGACGGTAGGCCGGTCAGGCGGTGTGTTAGGACCGGCCTACCGTGAGGCGTGGCAATAAGCAGTGCCCTGAGTCCCATCAGCAGTGAGAGTCAGCCAGAGAGAGAGAGAGAGAGAGAGAAGTGATCTACAGCTCCAGGGCCTTAGAAGCACTGCTGGAGGCAAGACTGAACGTGTCCATCATCAAGAAGGGCGGAGCTAAAGGTCTGACCAGTGTCAGAGTCTACCTGTGTGATTGAGAGGAGCTATCTCAACGCTGTAACCTTTCCAAATGTCACAGGAGTGGTGAGCTCATTTCCAGGGTGGCCGTAACTAGGGTAGTGCGATCCGTGCCATGGCACAGGGCACCGCAGGGCAGGGGGGCACTGTTCAGGCCTGTCAATTTTTTGTTTATTATCATTCTCACTTGTAGCTTCATCTTATTTTATCCCCAGTATCTCCTGGCCTCCCCTATCTCTTCCCTGGCCCTTCCCCATGAGGCTATGGCCATTTTTCGGGTGTGTTATCTCCCTATTTAAAAAATAGGGGGGTGAGGGCGCCAATGCTCTTTCTGGCACAGGGCACCAAAAAGTCTAGTTACGGCTCATGTCACTGATGTTTCTTCAGATAATTGAACCCAACACTTCATACATACTTCCTTAGTATTGACAGCTCAGGATGTAACAAGGAAAAAGTTTCTAGTCTTATAAAATTGAGAAGAGAGATGCAGTTCCACTATGTGCTCTCTAACAGGACAGCCCCTTCATAGCTAAGCATAGAGCACAGTGACCCTTAAATTGACTGCTATTTAAGTAAAGTCAGAGGAACTTCTACCATAGAGATATAGAGCTATAGAGATATCAAGCCTTGCGCAACCAAGCCGCTTTTAGAGGACCCCAAAGTATGGAGCTTAAGAACCAAGGATAAAAGAGCTCTGTAAAGGAGGATCTATTATTTAGCAAAGTTGTCCCTTACATAGAGAGAGAGATATTCAGAGAACTATTTGGCTATTAATTGGCCCATTGTCTTCAACTCAATTACTTTGAAAGTCAAGTTGACTCTATTTCTCTTCAAAAACTTTAGCAACAGTTCAACTAAACATTGTTTTTCCTCCCTCTGGAGAAGCTTCAGCAGCACATTAATGGACTATAGAGATTCCTTTAGCACAGAAAAAGTTTATAACAGCTATAAGTACAGACTTCAGTCATTGTCTACCTCGGACAGACATTACAGGAACTGAGAAGGAAAACCTTTGTGCGACACCGGGCTCATAGGCCTGTGTAATGATATGGCCTCCGATAATTAAGTATTGAACTCGCTGCGAGGGATACTTATGTATCCAACTGGCAGTGGGGGAAACGTGACACCAGAGCAATTCATCATTGCTTCGGTGAGGGGACAGCTGCTCTGAAAAGAAGTTGTCCCCGTGGTTAGTATCTCAGTTACAGAAGTAGCTGTGTTACTTACCTGCTCCTGGTCATCCCAGTCTACGCATGCGTGACCGGGGGGCGCGCATGCGCAAAGCCACTGGGGAGGTAGTGATGAGGCGGTGTAGGGATCCGCTTGTATCCCTCTTCACATCCCCGGAACTCCTTCCAATAGGAAGGAGCGGGGACGAGAACAAACGCTGTCTGAAGATGGTACTTGTCCTTGGAAGCAAACTCCAAAAACGTTCAGTTTTCGGGAATTTCATAAGGTCCTACCGTAGCGTTTCCGCATGGTTCACAGGCCATTTATCATATGATGAATAGGCCCCAGAATCAGCCCAATTACCTCTCATACCCGCTCTGCACAATTTTTAATATAATCCCTACTGTTTTACAGCAAAAAGTTTCAAGTTCAATCGGTTTTACACTTGGCTCAGTATATACCATGCTGCTAATGTTGGCCAAGTACAATTTTTAGGAAACTACACGGAAATTCA
This sequence comes from Taudactylus pleione, assembly GCA_031769625.1. Classification (NCBI taxonomy): domain Eukaryota; kingdom Metazoa; phylum Chordata; class Amphibia; order Anura; family Myobatrachidae; genus Taudactylus; species Taudactylus pleione. The sequence continues at coordinate 3,242,281 of JAUIMM010000566.1, read as the reverse complement.
GAAAAAGAGATTAGGATATGTAATGTTATTGGGTGATTTTGAAATTGTCCTAGAACCAAATTGAGATAGAGCTTCTCCACGTACTAAAAGTGAAATACACAACTATTGAGCTTATAGAATCCTGTTTGCAGCATATGTACCTATATGGCCTCTGGATGTTCAAATATCTGGAAGTGATTTTTTGCACCTTTACTACCATGTTTAAATCTATACTGCCGATGCGATTAAAATGCATTAATTAGAATTATTACTGTATCAGCATGTTGCTGCCGGCATTACGTTGCCTATATTATAACAGTTGACATTGTGTCGACAAATCATACCAAACCCCAAATATCTGACTTCTAGAGATTGCTCATACCTCTCTACAGTAAACAACTCATAAGCCGGGTACACATTGGAGCGATGTCGGGCCGATACAGTATGCCGTTTCGTAACGACATTATTTAAAGCAGCAATTGTTTTAAGGGCAAAACCATGCTGATTAAGCCTTTAAAAAATAGCTGATTTAAGTCTCGTGGCTAAATCAGTAAAATCTTGCTGCTATTATATTTGCCCCAACATGTGTAGACATGTAAGCACGGGATTATGGATCTGGTTGTTTGCATATCAAGTAATTCTCAGTGGGTATTCTGATCTAGAAAAAGCTTGTGGATGTGTAGTTAGCCTGTGGTGTAAGAGCTGCTGAGGGCAAATGATTGTTTAATGCACCAGTACAAAAGACCTCTAGCAGCAGTCTGTATAATGTGGCACTTGAGATAATCAAATATTCATGCAAGTGTTGGCAACTAAACTTTTTTTTAAAAAGTACGTAGAAAGAATTTTCCAACAACCAGCACAACCAGCACTTCCCAAACTGTGCGCCACTGCACCCTGGGGTGCCTCGGGACACTTGCAGGGGTGCCTCAGGTTGGTGGTCCAGCACCAAATCAAATTCTTTACGGTCAATGTAATGTAAATATATGGTCAAACCTTTCCACATCACATAACTGGACCTAAGGATGACAGGTAAGCACAATTTACTTCACTTTACTACTTTACTCCATTTTTTTCTGAATTTCTCATTGACCAACTTTTGACTTGGGGGTGCCATGAAAACAATGCTGATACACTAGGGCACCGTGATTCAAAAAAGTTTGGGAACCTCTGGTCTATTGGAACTTTACTGCAAGGTCAGAGAGGCTTTTGGGCTAATCCAAGCCTACTGACGACACTAACGGTCCTATATATCAAAGCATATTTATGAGTGCTTTTGGCTTGTACCTGCAAATATCAAGTACTACCTGAATGTACCTCAGCATAGCAGCCCCTCATTGATTACAAAAGCTGCTTCAATGCCGAATTTACCAAGCTCCGGAATCTTCAGATGGCGCTAGCTGCTATTGTCTATGGGTTACAATCAACAATAGTTACGGGGTCAGCACTCTCCACTCGTACATGCTCAGTCATCTCACCATGTATGCACAGTAGAGCTGCTGGCTCCCAAAGGATAAGAGAAGTGATTGTATTAATGATGATTACTTCACTCTAGCTCACAAGAATGAGCACCATCAGAACCCCTGTCCATGCGTGTGCTTTTCAATACAGTATAATTTCTTGTTGATGGATAATTATTATTATTATTATTATCCTTTATTTATATGGCGCCACAAGTGTTCTGCAGCGCCTTACATAGAACTAATAGGTGAACAAGAAACAAGTAACTTACAGTACAGGACAAGGACACGATTTATATACATTGCTGCAATAGAGATTAAAGCACTCACAATAAGCAGCCGGGAGTTGTCAGTCACGTGTTAGGTGCCCTTATGGGGAGTAAAGAGTAAAAGAAAATGTAAAGAGGAGCACATGAGGGAAGAGGTCCCTGCTCGTGAGAGCTTACATTCTAAAGGGGAGGGGCAGACAGACAGGTGTGACACAGATGGGGTAGATAGGGAGGAAGGAGCATGTAGCAAGGGGTTAGGATGAGAGCTGGAAGGCTTTGATGAACTTAGTGGGTCTTGACAGCCTGTTTGAAGATTTGCAGAGAGGTGGAGAGTCTGATGGGGAGAGGGAGAGAGTTCCAGAGGTAGGGAGCAGCACGGGCAAAATCTTGGATGCGGGAGTGAGAGGAAGTAATCAGTTGGCAAGAGAGGCGGCATGCATTTGTTGAGCTTAAAGGGCGGGCGGGAGTGTGAAGGGAGATGAGGTCAGAAATGTATGTGGGAGAGGATTTGGTGAGGGCTTTGTAGGCGAATGTAAGAACCTTGAATTGGCATCTGAAGGGGAAGGGGAGCCAGTGTAGGGCTTGAAGGAGAGGGGAAGCAGATGTAGAACGTCTGGAGAGGAAGATGAGCCGAGCAGCAGCATTGAGAACAGATTGTAGTGGAGAGAGGTGAGAGACTGGGAGGCCAGCTAGGAGAAGGTCACAGTAGTCCAATCTGGAGATGACCAGTGAGTGGATGAGGGTTTTAGTGGCATCCTGGGTGAGTAGAGGTCTAATCCTGGAGATATTTTTTAGGTGGAAATGGCAGGAATGTGAGAGGTGCTGAATGTGCAGTTTAAAGGAGAGGGAGGAGTCTAGGATAACTCCAAGACAGCGCACTTTAGGGCTAGAGGAGATAGTTGTGCCATCAATGGATAATGAAATTGTGGGAAGTGATGTAGTGGAAGAGGGTGGGAGGATGATCAGCTCAGTCTTAGACATGTTAAGTTTAAGAAAGCGCTGGGACATCCATGAAGAGACAGCAGAGAGACAGTTGGAGATACGGGTAAGGAGCGAGGGGTAGAGCTCAGGGGTGGAAAGGTAAATTTGAGTGTCATCAGCATAGAGATGATATTGGAGGTCAAAGGAGTTAATGAGTTCACCTAAAGAGGATGTATATAGGGAGAAAAGGAGAGGTCCAAGAACAGAACTTTGGGGAACTCCTACTGTTAGTGGAAGTGGGGGGGAGGAGGAGTCATGAGAGGACACAGAGAAGGAACGATCAGAGAGGTAGAAGGAAAGCCAGGAGAGGGCAGTGCCACGTAAACCAAGAGAGTAAAGGATTTGCAGGAGGAGAGGATGGTCTACAGTGTCAAATGCAGCAGAAAGGTCAAGGAGAATGAGCAGAGAGTAGTGGCCCTTGGATTTGGCAGCAAGGAGGTCATTGCTGACTTTCGTGAGGCCAGTTTCTGTGGAGTGGAGAGAATGGAAGCCAGACTGAAATGAGTCAAGGAGGGAGTGGGAGGAAAGGTGGTAATGCGATTGTAGACAATATGCTCAAAGAGTTTGGAAGCAAATGGGAGAAGAGAGATGGGTCGATAGTTGGAAAGTATGTAAGGGTAGGTTTTTTAAGAATGGGAGAGACAAGGGCATGTTTGAATGCAGAAGGGACAGTGCCAGATGATAGGGAGAGATTAAGGAGGTGAGCCAGATGGGAGCAGGCAGAAGGAGACAGGTAGGAGAGGAGACGGGAAGGGATAGGGTCAAGAGGGGAGGTGGAAGGAGGGGAGGACCGGATGAGGGCCATGACTTCCTCTCCAGAAGCAGGGGAGTAGGATGTCAGAGTTGGTGAGACAGAAGGAGAGGGGTGGTCAGGGCAAGGAGGGGGAGGAGTGCCGAGGGTCTGATGGGATATGATGTCCTCAAGTGTGGAGTCAATTTTAGATGTAAAGTAGGTGGCAAAGTCAAGGGCAGAGAGTGAGGAGGGGAAGGGCAAAGGAGGGAGTTGAAAGTGGCAAAGAGACACCGGGGGTTTGAGGACTGGGAGGAGATGAGGTTCTTGAAATATGTTTGTTTGGAGAGGGACAGGGCAGCACTGTAGGAAGAGAGAATAAATTTGAAATGGAGGAAGTCAGCCTTAGAGCGCGATTTTCTCCACTGACGCTCGCCAATTCTTGAACATTTTTGCAGGTATCTGGTGCATTTGGAATGCCAGGGTTGTGGTGTGGATCTGCGAGGGTGAGTAGTTATTGCCGGAGCAACAGAGTCAAGAGCAGAACTAAGGGAGGAATTGTACAGGGAAGTAGCTTGTTCAGGACAGGAGAGAGAAAGGATAGGGGAGAGAAGAGAGTCCAGCAGGGAGGAAAAGGCAACAGTGTCAATAATTAATTATCCTGTCTAAAACCCGATAATGAATAAATTTGTCCCCAAAGCTCCTCACATAATGTAGTGAGAAGTGAGCTCACCTGCTCTTCTAGGTGATTTCTACAGCCTTGCCATTTCCAAACCTCACAAAAGAAACAGGTGACACAGTTTTTTTTTCATAGCATACAATTATTCACAGCTAATAGTAAATTACAATTGAAAGATCATATATAATATATGATGTATATGACAATCATGCCTCAGAGAAAACAATTTAATTTTCACATATAAACTAAACAGCATTTCGGTGTAGACATATTTTTCATATATCTATTAACATATAGCAGTGGTTCTCAAACTCGGTCCTCAGGACCCAACACAAGACACATTTTCCAGGTCACCCAGTAAGTGCACAGGTGTAGTCACTACTCACTGACACATTTTAAAAGATCCACAGGTGGAGCTAATTATTTCACTTGTGTTTCTGTGAGGAGACTTGGAAAACATGCACCGTTTGGGGTCCTGAGGACCGAGTTTGAGAACCTGTGACATATAGTATAGTAAATATCCTTTTTTAGTCCATATTTCTGATTTTCTTCTTGCATCTCCTGAATAGAATAATTGTTGTATGCTATAAAAGGATCATGTGACCTGGAAACAAAGCCGCCACTGTAATAGTTTTAACATGCGTTCTATTCCTTTGCAGGCTTATCGGTCTTTGGTGCAGGAGAAATGATAACCTCCACCAGCAGAGTTCATTGCATCTGCTGACATAGTTTATGCCAACCTACACACCACCTGTGCATCCCATACTAGCCTCTTAGGCCTTCATTCAGAGCCGTATGCTCTGAGCAGAGCGCACGCTCTGAATGAGGGCCGCCCTCCATAATTATGGAGCGTCCTCCTGGACGCTCGTATAGCTGTGGGTCACCACCCACAGCCTATACGAGCATGCAGTTTGATGGCCGCGATGGTCTTGACCATCGCGACCATCACCACTGCGAGCCGGAGCCTGCGGTTGAGTTTTTCAACTGCAAGGCCCGGAGTGATTTTGGCTCTATCAGAGCCAAAATCACTCCCACTGACATCACTAGTGATGTCAGTGGGCCGGCTTCTGACGGTAGGCGTTCCCTTGGGAACGCCCCCGTCAGGGAGGCACGCCCCCGGCACGCCCCCTTTGATGAGACAAAACGAGCAAAGGAAAGACCTTCGCTCGTCGCGTCTAGCGCATGCGCACGACGGAGCTCCTGCCGTCGCGCGCATGCGCAGTGCACAACATCGACCTACTTGCGAGCAGACAGCCGCTTGCGAGTGGGTCTGAATCAGGCCCTTAGACTCTGCAATTCAGCACTACATGCTTGTAGCACAGTGACTAATGCCATATTTTGTGACTCCAGTAGAAAATAGAATTTGGAAAAAGATTGTGCAGGATATAGATGATTTATAGTTAGTTGCACTCAAATGTTCCATTCAAACTTCTTTCAAGACTATTGCAGACAAATGCAGTGTAAACTAGAGAAAATGGTATCTAATCAGAAGGTCAACAGTAACCATTGCGATATTCATAATGTCAAACCACAATGTTGGCATAGTTCAATCTGTCGACTAGAACCATGTTGACATTCTCAGAATGTCGACATGCCCACAATTTGGACATCTGTCGACACTCTGAGGATGCCGACAGTTAGAGTTATGTGCCACTGGGAAGTTTAGGGTTAGGCCGCAGAGGGAGATTAGGGGTTAGGCTGAGGAGGGGGGAGATTAAGGTTAGGCAGAAGGTGGAGGGCTAGGGATAGGGGAGAGACACTTACAGGAATGCTCCTTAGATGCCTGAGCTGGAGCTGCTCCTCACGTGACCGCCGGGACCAAGAAGAAGTTGCTGGGGCTCACGTTGCTGGCAGGAGAAGGTAAGACACTTCTAGACCACCAGGGATGGTTCATCAACAGTTCATCCGTCTAAACATGATGAATGTCGACATGGTCACTGTTGACAGATCATACCACACCTGCATGACGGCCATAAATGCACCCACACAGCGTTCACAGAAGAAAATGTGTATACTGTATTCGTTTGTAGGCATCTCTGCTGCTTGACCTGCCCCTATCCATTTATTACCCATCATCATTATTAGTGCACGCTTGCACCAGCCTAATCCTTGGTGCAAAAAATCCACCTGAGAACAATTATGTGTCTCCCTAGCCCACAATTCCATTGATCCCCCCCTTTTGCTAAACTTAAACCGCTTTCACATCGAAATGAAAGGTCTCATCCGGAATTTTGTTCACGTGTCCATCCCAGGTGTGACCCGGCTGACACCCCTTTCACACTGGCGGCCTGAGCTGGCTTATTGCTGGGTCGATGATGTCACCGCCATTACATGCCAAGCCGGCTTATTTAAACCTGGCCCTTTCACACTGCACAATAACCCGGGTTAACTTATTGCAGCAAGTGTGAAAGGGGTATAAGTCTATGTGTGATGCTCTGTTACCGCCTAGTTGCACCCTTTCAGTCGCAAATGGAATTTCGACTGAGTTGAGTAGAAATCACCATCATCTCTAGTTGTGTAGACTTAGCTCTGGTGCCTGCACAGTGCAAAAACAAAGATGACTTGCATTCAGCTTTGCATAACCCCCTTTGTGTGCATATAATCTTTAATAAATACGATTTTCAACATTTCATTTTTTTTTTTTTAGGTAACTTGGTTATATGGAGTTTTGATTTCCATACTGTAGGCCTATCTTTCAGACAGCTGGTTGTGCCACTAGCAGATACTTCAATCATGTCCAGTGGGCGCCCTGCTAGGAGGGTAAGGGCTGCCAAGCACCCACTCTGACCATGAAAACCTTTGATGCTTTAAGTATTTGCTTTCACGATGATTAATCAGGGGACATGCAGAACTCGGGAACTCTCCATAATAGCAGGTGCCTGAGTTCTCCTGGTTCCACTGTCAGAGCTGCTAATGGAAGCGTCTGTTTTATAGCCCGGCTGACAGCAGCATTGTCCTGGCTAGGTTACAGTCCTGACATGTGGAATCAATCTTTTTAAACTGTCAATTAATCAGCAAGGCAGCTGTCAGATCCGGCTGAATGGCCCAGAAGGACGGCACCTTTCTCGTGCATTATGCTGAATTTCTCTGACTGCTGAGAATGTGGGAAAAGCAAGTGCTTCACAGGCGTGATTGTCGGAGAGGATGCTGTCCCAGTTAATAGTATTGCAACATAACCAGACATAAAAAAGTACCTCTTAAATAATGTTGCACTGTAATTGTGACTGCAGTGGAGGCAAGGAAGGTACTGTCATGTTTCATTGTCTTTCTTTTTTCTAACAAAAGCAGAAACCTTCTGCCAGGAGCATGGATGTGCCCCTCCAGTTGTGCCAACTCTTTATTATTGCCAAAGTAGTTTAAAACTTGGAGGAGTTCCTCAAAGTTAAATCAGTTATGCTTACCTGCCATCCTTAGGTTCAGATATGGTGCATACACACGATCAGATTTGTCAGATTTGTCAGATGAACGATTGAACGATTTGAACGATTTTACCAAAGTTTTGAACGATTGAACGATTTCTGACTGCATTAAAATGAATGGAATCGTCCAAGTCTGACTGCAAACACATCAGATGTCAGATATCGTTATCTGACAAACGGGAACGCGCATCGTTGATCGTCCATCGTTCAGGCATGTCAGATATGTCAGATTTTCCTTCAGATATGAACGACTGAACGATTTTTAAATCGTTATCGTTCATATCTGAAGGAAAAATCTGACCGTGTGTATGCACCATTACACATATTTACATGACATTGACCATAAATAATTTACTTTGGTGCTGGACCACCAATTTGAGGCACCCCTGCAAGTGGTCCGAGGCACCCCAGGGTGCCACGGTGCACAGATTGGGAACCACTGCCATAGGTATAGAAAATAGTATCCTGCATGGGAGCCCCATTAAGCTGCAAGTTTGTTTTTACAAGTTATTATTTCTGTGCTGCATTTCTAAATTTCTGCTTCTCCACTAACATACCACATTTCACAGGCGGTGTGGCTTATGGAATAGAGGAGGGGCTATATCAGACTGTTGGGTAGATGTACTAAGCCTTGAAAAGAGAGATAAAGTGGAGAGAAATTACCGACCAATCAGCTCCTGTCATTTTTCAAACACAGACTTTAAAGTGACAGGAGCTGATTGGTTGGTGCTTTATCTCTCTCCACTTTACCTCTCTCCAAGGGGGATATTTACTAAAGTGTGGGTTTTTAGAAGTGGAGATGCTGCCCATAGCAACCAATCAATTTCTACTTAACATTTATCTAGCACCTTCTAGAAGATAACAGCTAGAATCTGATTGGTTGCTATGGGCAACATCTCCTCTTCGAAAAACCTGCACTGTAGTAAATATATCCCCAACACTTAGTACATTGTTTAGCAATGTTCGGAATTACACATTCATGTGTCCACTATACCAACACTAGCAAAACAAATCTAAGCACTACATAAATTGATACATTTCTTGATTACATCATTAATGGACTATTTTTTTTGTTTCAGAGTGGTAGTATGGTATGGACACCTACATTGTGCTAGTGAGACACTATCATTGGAGAGGATGCACTTATCCAATGAAAGTGAAAAGTAATCACTGTGAGGCACAATCAGGCTCCACCCGAATCCACGGAAACTAAGCAAAATTCTCTTCTGTAGTCTGCAAAATAAAAAACTAAAAAATCAGGATTGTTTTCGAGCATGCTAGTGGCGATACTTTTGTGGAAACATGACATAGGCGCGTACTTCCCCTGTTTGATCAGTTTTACTTTTAGAGTACCTGACATCAGCAGCTGTACCTGCAGGGTTTGTCTGTATTTGGGCAAATAATAATCCTGTAACTGGCTGCAGCTTCTACCCCTCTAGCTTGAGGATGACTGGCGGCATGTGGGAGGATGTTGAAGATGCAAACACATAAGGTGCATACACACACAATGATTTTTTGAACGATTATCGTTAAACGATATCGTTTAACGATAATCGTTTGAAAAAATCGTTCACTTTCTGAGTCAAATGACGAACGATTATTGTTCATGCGCGTTCACGTTTGTAGTTTGTAGTTCAGTCAGACTTGTCAACTCAACGATTTTCATTAAGTTAATATGCAAAAATCGTTTGTAGTTCATAAAAATCGTTCATTACATTTAAATGAACATAGTAAATGAACAACTTTAGTAAACGATTTTAGTTCATTTTTTCAAGGTAGAAAATCGTTTACTAAAATCGTTCATTAACTCAATCGTTGTGTGTGTATGCAGCTATAGAAGTAACTGACTAAACATACTTTATTTGTTTGACTTGCTTTTAATATAAATGAATTAAATCCCCATATCATTAACATTCATTCTCCTGCCTGAGGGAAAGTGCTCACAGTGACAGGGAGGAGACAAATGATCCTGGATCAGCAACTCCTCTGCTACTGTCACCGTGCAGCTCGCAAGTGAGTACAGAAGTGCGCAGTGTGAGCACAGTGACCTTACAGACTGATCGCTGTGCACTTCCTCCTAAACGCAGTGAGCAGTGTAACCGGTGGTATGGGAATCAATTCTGGCTACACTACAGTATATTTTTCTTCTAAATAAAATTGGCACCTGACCAAACGCATCTTGCAGTGATCACGCTTTGTCTTTTCCTTGTCCTATTTTTGTTTTTTTACAGTGCTTGCAGCAGTGCTGGTTTATATTGACATTGTCATCACTGGTAACATCCGCTCAAACTGTGTTCACCACGAAGTGTACACAGATGCTTTCAGGAGTGGACATGGAGCACCGACGTCAGCGCGTGGTACCCAAGGATCCATATTATCTGGATCATACTAGATGAAATATCAGTAATTATGGCTTCACTATTGATTATGGCTCCTGTTCTCACACCGCCGAGCTCCTTCATCCAAGTAAATAGCTGCGTGACATGTGGCCTTGGGGAGTAATGAGCACACAGTGAGGTCAGACGTTTCCCGACAATATGCTAAATGAGACATGAATAGATACAGTATTCATTTAGGACCATATATTAGTTTACAGTAAACATCCATTGTGGCCCTGATAAATCATTTCACAATTAAGACTCGCAGTACAGTAATAAATATAAAAGATAAAAATAAAGTATAAAACAGACTGAGACTCCGAAGCCTCGTGTAAATGATTGTTGGCTGATATTTACAGCATGATCTACAAGTACAAACTAAATTAGATGTAAGAACTCGCTGCATTGTTTTAGTAACGGGTAAAATAGTTCTCCTCATTTCCTTATGGCTTATGCCATTTCAGATTATCACATTGCCTTGTTAATTTATCCTTAGTGTTTATCCAAAGTCCTACATCTGCGTCATTTCTTCATAACATGTATTGATGTCATGTAACAAAACCAACATGGACTGCTTCTGTAAGAGCCTTGTACTCGCCTTGGTAGTAGACAAGGCAGCAATAGGCTGTTTCCTGCTAGCCCAGCTGACTGGTGCTCATGCTAATGTAAACTGGTATCCAGTGTAGGAATGCCTATTGTCCTCATCTACAGCATGCTGGTAACTCCAAACTTCCAGTTTTTACAAACTTTAGCTTTATGGAGATTGTACCCTTTAAGTATATGAGGATATGTTTTACAGCAGTCCTATGCTCCCTTCTAGGATTCATTTCAAATTGGCGGAAATGACTTACAGCATGTATTACAGTATATCTGGATGTGTGCCAACAGTTGCAGACATTAAAGTTCCAATGGCACTTTGATAAGAGACTCTTCTCATTTCATGTATCTCTGCCTCTCTTGTTGGACATTGTTTTTGTTGTTTTTGTACTCTTGTTAATTGGTGTGCTGACTGGTTTGATGTCCTCCATTCCAAACTTGATGAGCACTGCACTAGTGTACCCTTGTTGGTATATAGTCCCGACATTAAACTTTTGCACAATCCTAAGACCCAGCATGTCGTGCGCCACCCCAAAGGTCTTTTAACCGGAACTTGTCACTCAGCAACAATTTCACTTCGGCTCTCTGACTTACTTGGCCACCATAATGAATAAGCTTTTCTCTTTACATTTGTAGTATAAACAGTAATCAGTTTTGGAACGTACAAATGTCAATTTCTAGCAAAAAGCTATCTAGATTGATATACCACCAGCGGCTACTTTGTTTAGCCCGGGCTCCATACAATGATTTTTTAATAGACATACTTTTCCCTCTGGAAATGTATCAACATTGTAGCTTTCCAATGGCTCCATGTAAATTTCCTCTACTAGCTCACCAATTAAAAAGATTGAATCAAAGTCCAGTTGATACAGAAGCAAATCATACACAGTATAGGTTTAGCAATGACCATACTCAATGTGCAACAGGCGAGAAGATTTCCCTGTAGTCAATGTCTGATTTCTGGTTGTAACCCCTTGGCAACAAGCCAGGCTTTGTAGCGAGCAAGACTTCCATCTGTGTTTAGATTCTTGCAGAAGACCCACTTGTTTCATTCTGACTGTGTAATGGTCTTTTAGCCAGTCAACAATGGTCCATGTATTATTGTTTTTTAGAAGCTGTAAGCTCCTTGTCTAATGCCAACTACAGGTCTTTACTTTCGCTGCTTAGCTTCAAACTCCTTGCTGTATCTTTTAGGTGGTTTGCCTTTGTTGCTCCTCATAGAGCTTCTGCTGTGTGTTTAATCACTTTTCTTATAATTTCAATCTCTATCATGCTACAAGCTGTGGGCATACCTAGCATCGCAAGTTATGTTGCATTATCCTGATTGTCTTTCGTTGCAGTGGTCTTGTAAAGCACTACAATTTTTTACTGTATGAGTTTTTTATTGTCAATGTCCCACAATACAGTATGTATGCCTTGCTATCTTGGCAGTACCCTAGCATGATATTTGTGATGGTCTTAGGATCCAAATGGCACCTCTTTTCTTTAGGGATGTGGACGTATATATGCTTTACACCCAAAAACAAGGAGATAACTGACGCTTGGCTTTTAACTTGACCACGCTTCAGATGGTGTTTTCCTTTGACATCCATCATAGGTGCTTGGTTCTTAAGGTACACCACTGTTAGGACTGCATCTGCTCAGAATCTCTTATCCAGATCCACATCCATGCTCTCTCAATGATTGCCCTTTCACTTACTCAATTCTGTTCAGGTGTGTAGGCAATTGCTTGTTAGTGCTGGATGCCACTCCTCTTTAGATATAGAGCTAGATCTCTGTTCTCATGTTCTTCATCATTGTCAAACATTAGCAGTTTTATACTGAGGCCTGTCTGAGTCTCTATCAGTCTCTTACATAGAATTTGATGGCAGATAGAACCACTTGGCCCATCTAATCTGCCCTTTTTACTTTTTGGTAAATTCAACCCTATGTGATCCTCAGTTCTTTGTAAGGATATTCTTATGCTTATACCAAGCATGTTTAAATTGCTCTACTGTCTTAGTCTCTACCAGCTCTGATGGGAGGCTATTCCACTTATCTACTACCCTTTCTATGAAGTAAAGTTTCCTCAGATTTCCTCTGAACCTACCTCCCTCCAGTTTTAGTGCATGTCCTCGTGTTCTAGTACTTCTCTTCTTATGAAGAATGTCTCCCCCCTGCAACTTGTTAAAACCCATTATATATTTGAAAGTTCTATCATGTCCCCCCTTTCCCTTCTCTGCTCCAGACTATACATATTAAGATCTTTTAGTCTTTCCTGGTAAGCTTTGTGATGTAGGCCATTCACCGTTTTAGTTGCCCTTCTTTGTGCAGTCTCTAATGTATTTATATCCTTCTGGAGATGTGGCCTCCAGAACTGAACACAGTATTCTAGATGAGGCCATACCAATGAATACAGGGGCATTATTACTTCTTTCTTCCTGCTGCTGATTCCTCTCCCTATGCAACCAAGCATCTGACTTGCCTTTCTCATTGCATTGTTTCAGTGCTTACCTGCATTTAAGTCAGCTGAAATAGTGACTCCTAGATCCCTTTCCTCTTCTGTAGTTTCCATTAGAGTACCCTTATTACTATATTTAGCTTTTGGGTTCTTGAGACCCAAGTGCATGATTTTGCATTTTTTAGTATTAAACTGTAGTTGCCATGTTCTTGTCCATTCCTCTAGTCTACCTACTGTAGATCCTCCATCATTCGTCTTACTCCTCCTGGTGTGTCTACCCTGTTGCATATTTTTGTGTCATCTGCAAAAAGGCATACTTTCTCTTTAATACCATTTGCAATGTCTCCAACAAAGATATTAAAAAGTAGTGGCCCAAGTATAGAACCTTGGGGTACACCACTTGTTCTCTCCTGAGACTGCACTCCATTTACTACAACTCTCTGTTTCCTATTCTGCAACCAAGTTCTTATCCATTTAACCATCTTAGAATCGAGTCTCAAGTTTTCAAGTTTATTTATTATTCTGCAATGTGGGACCGTGTCAAAAGCCTTACTAAAGTCTAGATAAGCTACATCTACGGCCCCCCTTTATCTATTACTTTAGTCACCCAGTCAAATAAGTCAATAAGATTTGTTTAGCATGATCTCCCCCTAGTAAACCCATGCTGTTTGGGATCCTGTAAATTGTTGGATTTGAGATGTTCCACCACCCTTTGTTTTAATAGTGATTCCATTATTTTCCCTACTACTGGTCGGTAGTTACTTGTCTTTTCCTTGCTTCCACTTTTGTGCAGTAGGACTACATTTGCTCTTTTCCAGTCCTCTGGAATTACTCCTGTAGCTAGAGACTGGTTGAATAATTTGGTTAATGGTGGTACCAGTTCCTCTTTATGCTCTTTTAATATCCTTGGATGTATCCCATCTGGCCCCATTGATTTATCCACTGTCAGTTCTGTTAGGACCTTTTCCTCTGTAAATATACTTGTATCTACCTCATGTATATCCTTGCAACTTAACTGTGGCCCCTACCCTCTCCTTCTGTAGAGAATACTGAGCAAAAATAATCATACTAGCACCTGCACTGTACATTTTCCCTTTGTATGAATAAAGGACTTTTCTGTACTCACTCAGATCCTTTTATTCCGTGTTGCTGCAGCTGCTCTTCTGGTTCTATTATTCTTCACATGCTGGTGCCTGGGCCCATATCCTATTGGCAGAACCTATGAAGTTAATAGGTGTCAGCGGTGTGAGATGGAGGTCAGTCCACACAATAGATAACTTAGGTAGGCTTGTTGGTTTATTAACTGGCAGAAAACAGGATCCATAGTGTTAATGCAAGAATACAAAAGGCATAACAGATGCAGACGGGAACATTTAAGGTTAATGCAGGTGATGTGCGGTGTAGTGAAGCACACACCTGTATATACAGCAAGTGGTGGCACATATAATATACTGGTGACATAGTGGCACTGACCGGGCTCTGTACTGTGATATACAGTCTCTGCACAGGAAACACTCAGGGGCACGTCCTCCGATATGGAGGACAGAGAAGAAGAAGTCAGGTTGCTGATATGCAGTAGCGTATATCGACTCTCTGGGTCAGAAGTCGTGCTGTGACGCGACTCTGGCAGTGCCCGTAATGTGAAGGGATAACGTTAGCATCATCCCTAGGAGTATATGTATTTAAAGGTACAGTCTGTCCCCGAAAATTAACATTCCATATCACCGCATCTCGCAGCAATAAGGACATTTTTGGGGGGGTTTATGCCACTTCTGCACATAAAGTTGTGCTGGGCATTACAGCCGTTTCATTTCACCGGAGGGAGATCGCACAGTCCTTGTTGACCAATGGCGTTAGCTACTGCAGGGAAGTTCTGAAAGCAAGTCTTTATTTCGGATGATTATGTCCACCTGAAACTTAGTAATTAAATAGAAAAAGGTGCAAATAATCAAAAAAGAACACCATATTGACACAAACATACCCATACACAAAATTGGAATAGGTATGAAATACAGATGGACGGGATGCCGGCTGTCAGTACACTGACAGTGGCATCCCTGTGGTTCAAATCCCGTCATGGGAACGGTGAGTAATGTTCCCCTGTCCTATTTACCCCCTATCCCTCCTTTCCTGCACCCTCATACTAACCTTCCCTACCAGGGCTGCCATCAGAAATTGTGGGGCCCGGTACTGATAAATTAGGTAGGCCCCCCCCTCCGCCCGGAGGTATGCGGCAGAGGTGATCGGAGCCGTGGATAATGTGGGTGGAGCTATTTTGGGGGTGTGGCAATAATTGGTGCATAAGCCAGTTTAAACATTCTCAAAGTTTGGGCTGTGGGGGCAGTTGTTGGAGAAGGCTGGTTGGACTAGAGTGAGCCAAAGGGCAGGGAAGGCTGGCTACACTGGGTGAGGGGCAGGGTAGGCAAGTTGGCTGGACTAGGGATGGCACAGAGAAGGCTGGCTGGACCGGGGCAGGGAAGATAGGCTGGACTGGGACAGGGCAGGGAAGACAGGCCGGCTGGACTGGGGCAGGGCAGGAAAGACAGGCTGGCTGGACTGGGGGAGCTGCAGTGAAGACAGGCTGGACTAGGGAAGGGTGGGGCAGGGAAGACAGGTTGGACTGGGGTAGGGCAGGGAAGACAGGCTGGCTAGACTAGGGTGTAGGGCGCAGGGAAGGCTGGCTGGCTGGCTGGACTGGGGTAGGGCAGGGAAGACAGGCTGGCTGGACTAGGGGTAGGGCGCAGGGAAGACTGGCTGGACTGGGGCAGGGCAAACATAGGCTGGCTGGTCTAGGGTGCACAAAATACTGGCGGGATTGGGGAAGGGCGCAGGGAAGACTTGCTGTATAGGGGGAGGGGGTGCAGGCAGTCAGGAGAAGGCTGGCTGGCTTGGCTGGGGGGCACAGTAGAAAAGGCTGGCTGGGCTACAGGGGTCAGCATACCTGTATTTTCTTACAAATGAACACAGGCTCCAGCGTTTTCTGAGAGGGGGCCCAGGTGGCAGTAGCGGGGCATACACAAATACTAGGGCTGGCAGGGAAAAGGAGCACCGGATGCAGCATGGCGTGGCAACGGCATTTGATATATGGAGCCGGCTGTGATTGGCTCAAGGAACAGCAGCCGCTCCTGATTGACTGCCGTCCCGCGAGCTGTGATTGGCTCGTGGAACGACAGCCACTTCTGATATATATCTTATTTAGGCCCGTATTCAATTTGAGGCGAAAAGTCCGGATCCGCAATACTTTTTCGCCGATGACGTCATTTTTGCCTGTTTTGCTTTTATCCCGTATTCAATTTGAAAGACTTTCCACCTAGACGGAAAGTCAATGCAATGTACTAGGTGAAAAGGTTTCGCCTATGAATAGCAGGCGGAAAAAAGTGCAGAATTGGGGTTTTGGGGTGCAACGTTGCAGGAACCCCCCTGCAGCCTTCAGACAGTTCCCCAAAGGTAAACTGTGTCAAAAACTTAAAAAAAAAACACTTAAGGACACCCCAAAAAATGACTATGAAAAAGGGGGCAAAAAAAAAAAAGTTGGGGTACAAAGTTAAAAACTAGCGAACTTGACTCTGGGGGGGGGGGTCCCCAAGTATGCACCAAGTGTTTTTTTGATTGCAGGTGCTTGTGGAAGGTGGATTTTTCACAATTTTTCAACTTCACTTTAGCAACTTTTAAATATGCTGACTTCAATTTTTAAGTACCCCAAATTTGCCTCGATAAGTTATTTTAAGGAAAAAATACTCCTGAATACTATTCTGCACCAAGTATAGAAAAACGCTATTTAGCAGCTATTCAGCCCGTTTAAAAGCACCAAATACCTTCAGCAGGCCAAATCGGGGGCTACCATAGTGAACCCCCATGTCAGTGCATCTTTTGGGGGGTGTCAGGCTGATTTCCCCAAATCTGACAGTACTTTCCGCCTGTTCTAGTTTCGCCGGGCACACGCGCGATACTTTTCCGCCTACAAAACAGGCGAAGTAGGCAAAAAGTCTGGGACGGGAAAAAGTATCACGGCTCGGCTCAAATTGAATACGGCTCTATGTCTTAAATGCTTGAGTATTCAAAACAAATACTGTAGAGATTACCATCACATCAAATGTACCCTAAGTTGTTGTGTGGAAGGAACAATCGTCTTTGATTGTATATGGGGAGTTTGCTCACACTACAGTAGTGTGCAATGTGATAATTTATAAATAAAAGGATAATAATACTGTTTAATAATCATCTCTCTGAAATGGTATTACAGATGAGACAAGGTAGGTGATTGTACATGTACTACACTCACACAGACGAGTAGTTGTTGCTGTAAGGGGCTAAAGTAGCAGCACACACCTAAGTACATGGTCACTTTTTAGTCATAGGATATTTCTTTATTTTTTTTCCATGACCCAGCTGATCATAGGCCCTGATTCAGACCCACTCGCGAGCGGCTGTCCGCTCGCAAGTGGGTCGATGTTCTGCACTGAGCATGCGCTCGACGGAGGGAGCTCCGTCGTGCGCATGTGCCAGACGCGACGAGCGAAGGAAAGTCCTTCGCTCGTTGTGTCTGATCAAAGGGGGCGTGCTGTCGATGTTGATTGACAGCACGCCCCCTTTGGTGGGCGTGCCTCCCTGACGGGGGCGTTCCCACGGGAACGCCTCCCGTCAGAAGCCGGCCCACTGACATCACTAGTGATGTCAGTGGGAGTGATTTTGGCTCTGATAGTGCCAAAATCACTCCGGAGCTTGCGGTTGAAAACCTCAACCGCAGGCTCCGGCTCGCAGTTTCGATGGTCGCGATGGTCACGACCATCGCGGCCATCAAACTGCACGCTCGTATAGGCTGTGGGTGGTCACCCACAGCTATACGAGCGTCCAGGAGGACGCTCCATTTTTATGGAGGGCGGCCCTCATTCAGAGCGTGCGCTCTGCTCAGAGCGTACGGCTCTGAATGAGGGCCATAGTCCGTTACACTATATTTCTTTTATCCATTGCTAAAAAGGGCCTAACACTTAACTTGCCTGAAAGGTGGATCGAGTTTAAGATGCAGACTGTGGCTGTAACTGTAGGAGTACCATTACCGGGGAAGTTTTCGTTCCCATTGAAAAATGAACTCATCCCATGTGGCTTTAATAAGCTTTTATCTCCTGCAAGCCCAGAGAAGGTCTGGGTTCTCCCTTTGCTGAGATAGACTGGAGAGTGCTGGAGAATGCTGGGAGCCTTCCTGAAGACTGATTACTTCTCGTCATCTTCTCAGCTGGTGGGAGGGAGGCCACAGAGAACCACTGCCAAGATGTCGCTCTATGATTTTAAATGATTGATATTCCTTAAAGTGCTTTCCTGTTCCTGGCTTCACATGCACATAGATTAGGCAATTATAAATTGTTTCAGTGTCAAATTGGCTGAAAAATGTAGTCATGAGAGGGGAAATAAAGAAATAAATAAGTGAGTGGGTTATAAATATTGCAGTAATGACTAGCCAGATGTTTTGTCTCTGACATTTGAGTTGTACTTTAAGGATGAGGCGGGGGTCAAAGCAATGCTCTAATCATAAGCAGTGAATGGGAATTCCAAATAAAAGCTCATTAAAGACTGGAAAGAAAAGGCAAACCCGAGCTACACTTACCTAGTGATGATTGTACAGTATTCTGAGACACTGATTCACACTGTCAGCCGACAGTTCTGTATGTTATTAGCTTAGCTTAGAACAGTAAGTTCTTGATTGTATGCAATTACTGGATCAATAGTTGCTACAGTAACAGCCTGGGCCTGATGCCAAAGTAAAGTGGACATCGTGGGGGTAGTCTTTTTATGTGCCGAACCAATATTCGGCCTATGAATTTACAAGGAGCTAATGACATCTCTGCGGCACAAGGCACAAAATGCCTCATGTCTCGGTGAGGTTACTTGTGAATCCATAGGCCACACTCTCATGAATACTGTTTCTGCTAATATCAGTCTCCATTGTAATTTGGTGAGCGCAAATAGAGTCATATGTATCGGAGACTGTCTGTCTTTAGACATGAAGAAACTGGAGGATTTACACTTCTTTATCTCTGTCACTTGCACGCATCCAGGGAAGAAGTTGATTCTTTAACACAGCCGACAGAGAGTGAGTGACAGCTTGGGAGCCTTGCTTTGTAGAGAAACCTAGGGGTATATTTACTAAAGTGTGGGTTTATAGAAGTGGAGGTGTTGCCCATAGCAACCGATCAGATTCTAGCTATTATCTTCTATGAGGTACTAGATAAATGATAAGAAGAATCTGATTGGTTGCTATGGGCAACACCTCCATTTCTATAAATACTAAATATACCCCCTAAAGTGTGTGTGCTGGTTGAATGGATAATTGTAGAATTACTAATCAAAGTGAAGGTCAAAGCTGTAACATTGCAAATGCCGCCAAGTCTGTGGGTGTTTGATGATCCTCAGTATTTCTCCTGCCACTAATCATGCCTATATATTTTTTCAGTTATATAGGGGAGGGGGAGTGGGGTAGCTTAAGCACCCTCAATCTTTTTTAAAAAGTTGGCTCCTATGATAAGATTGTGAAATATATATATAAAGGCACATTTATTTTCAAAAGGCCAAGGCAATACAAAATAGGATGTTTGGGTTTAACTTGTTTCTGTAGCTCTAAATACAAATATCTATACCAAAAAGTGAGTGCATGGACTACATGGCATCCTAACTTTGGGTCTGATTCATTACAGATCGCAACTGCATCAACGTACGCAGATCGGCCGATGGTGCATACTGCGCACGAGTATGTACAGAAGTGCGTGCGTGAGCTAGCATTGTGATCGCACTGTGATCACCTACACAGATTGGAATCCATTGCAGAGTGAGTGACAGGTTGTGATGGTGATGACAGGGGAGTGGTCGTAGAAACGAAGGCGTGCCTGTCCGTTTGAACGCTGTTGCATGGGCATGCATAAATTAGCCACTATGTGACGGAATACCGATGTTACTCGATGTTCCCGATGCATGCGCAGGATTGCAAGGTATTACGGATGTGCGAAAGCCGTAGAGGGTGTCTCAATGCTGGCTTTGGGTGTCTCTGAACTGGCTTTGCGATTGCAGTCATTAGCATATTTTCGCAGTAGACCTGTGTGCATGCGTAATTGCAGCTGCGATTGCAATAGTGATCCGTAGTGATTCAGTCCCTTAGAGTACTATTGTAAAAAGCGCAATACTGTATATGCACGGTATGGCAAAAAAACACAACTATACTTAGTATGCCATGAATCACCGGAAGCACAATACTATGTCATAGTGAACACTAGGCATGTGTGGTATGCAAATAGGGATGTTCTTAGCATAGCATGACACAGTATTGCAGTCAAGTAAATAGCACAGTATATCACAAGAAGTAAATATGATGCATAAATCCCAATGCCCATCTGACTGACGCAGATCATATCCCAATCCTTCCATTTACTGTGAAACCAACACAAATTGTGACTGACCTTCAAAAACAGTTCTATGGAAAAATAGCTAAAAGTAGAAAGGTTTTGAATCAAAATATGTAAAGAGAAAATGCAGTGAAAATGCTACAACACACAGCACATGCACATGGCACAGCATTTCAAGGGGCAGCAAAATTATTTAGCAATAGTAATTTATATAACACACACCTATTCCACATCGCTTTTACAGATAATGGCCCTCATTCAGAGCCGCTCGTTAGCGGCAGTACGCTCGTTCCGAGCGATGTTTGCACATCTGCGCATGCGTACGGTTTTTAGTACGCATGCGCGAACTAGTCAGTGCGGCCGAAAATCGTTTGTACGCTATATTGCGAGTGCCTGCTATTTTGAGTGACAGAATGAGGCGTATGTGGGTGGTAACAGGGGAAGGTGTTTGAAAATGGGGAGTGGAGATCCGAACGCAGGCGTGCTTAAAGGTCAAAACGGGCGTTTTATGGGTGTGTATATTTAAAACAGCAGCGTCATTGTCCACGTCACTGGGTTATTTTATAGCCAGAACTGCTCGCAAATTTGTGGTAGCAAACACCAACCACAAGAATAGCGAGCAGTTCATACGCTGGTCGATGTACTCGATTAATCTAATAAATAGCGGACATGACGTATGGTGCGAGCGGCCAGGGGGCGTTTTTAACAAATAAACGAGCGTATGTTTTGCTCGTTCGTTCAGACTTAGAGGTGTGAACAGACTGCAATGTGCGTACGGATCATTTGAATAGCCACCCCTTGTTTTTAAACGAACGACCGCAAATAGCGAACGGCTCTGAATGAGGGCCAATATTTGGCCATTCACACCAGGCCCTGAATATACAAACTTCACACAGTGCTCTGGTGGGAATCGAACCCAAGATATCAGTGCTGTGAGGCAGTAATGCTAACCATTACACAATCCAGAGGGGGGCAGTCACAGTCTCACATACTTTTTGCAAAAAATATAGTGAGAAGTGTGTGAAGTGGATTTGCAGGGACAGAGCTTTATCACAAGCTCTGTCTTTGCTTGAGACTCTGCATACATTCCTGTGATATATCCGAAATTCACAATGGAAATTTAGGTGAAAATATCATGCTGCAACCGCATGGGGATTGTAGTAAATAGGGGCCAAAGTGCTTTACATTTGCATTTAAAACACAAAATACAACATAGGCTTAACAGAAAAGAGCAGCATTAGTGAAGGGACATTAGTGAAATGCATGAGAAAGCAGGTGAGTCTTGAATCTATTTTTGAAGAGTGGAGGCCTCTCAAATTGTTTGGGGAAGCGATTTCAATAGAGTCAGAGCCGCAAAGCTAAAAGCTCGACCCCCAGATGAATTCAGGGAGATTCTAAGTGCTGCTAATAACCTTCATCTACAGATTGCTGCAACTGAGTGGGACAGTAAGTGAACAGAAGCTGCGCCAGGTACCTTGGGCCCTGGTTATTTAGTAGAAATAATGAAGAAAGAAGTAGGATAGAGAGGGATTAGTATGTGGGTTGCTTAGTTATAATTTAAAATGAATAGTTAGTTTTGACAGAAGCTGTCACCAAACAAGAGGAACATGGGTCCTAGCTCCATTTCCAGCAGCAGAAATAGTAAAATAGTAATTAAGAAAACACCAGAGATACAATTACTCCAAACTGGTGAATAACTATGTAGTACCTGTACAGAATGAAAATCTTTTCTAGCACCAGAGGTGGAAGGTTACTAGGATGCGATAAATAATTAAAGACAGGTATGGTTGACATCAGCAGACTGTTTAAGATCTCTTCAGGGACTGGCTCATATTTTGTATCTCCACTTTCCTCTATTTTTCCCAAAAAGTGGTCCACCACCTGTAGCTGTACAGAAATGTCAGTCACCGATAACTGCTTTATAAATGGTGGCTGATAATGTCGCTGCATTACAGTAGCCAAACGCACTTTCCCCACCAGCAGCTACTAATGTTATTTCACCACCTTATGTATCAAGTGTTCCTTGTGGTGCTGATGGCTTCATTCTAACTGGGCACCTGAATTACTGTAGATCCCATTATGGATGATTGGTGTGGCTTACACTGCTTGTAATAGAATGGGGATGTAATGCTTTACTTTTTTTTAACAGAGTTTTGTGGTGTAATGGTCATTTAATTTTTGCTAAATCATTTCTACATCCTTTCTGCTTGCTTCAAAGAATGGAGCCTCCTCATCGAGGTTGCTTCACCAAGGTGGTTCCATAACCTTTAGGTAGTGAGAGACTGAAACTAGCAACATTGATCGGTAATCAAACTGAATTTTCACCCCATAAGGTAGTACCTGGGTGTTTTCAATGCCTACTTAATTGCTAATGCTTCTTTTTCATAAGTGCCATAGTATCTCTCATGTACATTTAACTATCTACCTAATTAAATAAGAGCATGTTTTTCCCCCCTCTTTGTTCTGAGACAGAACCCCAACTATCCCTACATCTGATGCATCTGTTTGCACCACAAATTCACGTTTAAAGTCAGGTGTCATCAAAACTGGTTGGGTGCACAACGCTACCTTCAACGCCTGAAAAGCCTTTTCTGCCTCAGGATTCAATTTAACTATAACTGGCTGTTTGCCCTTGGTAAAGTCAGTCAACTGGGCAGCAATAGTTGCAAAATGAATCCTCTATAATACCTTGTGATTCCTCAAATAGCTCTCACCTGCTCCTTATTTAAGCATCGTGGCCAATTTTGTATTGCTTCAATTTTATTAAGTTGAGGTTTTGTCAAGCATCTGTCTATGGTGTATCCAAGACACTTCACCTCTTCCATTCCTAAGTAACACTATTTTGGGTTGGATGTCAGTCCTGCCTCACTGATGGAGTCCAACACTGCTTGTACCCTGGATAAGTGAGGCTGCCTATCAGGACTATAGATGAATACATAATTGGGATAAGCAACAGCATACTGTCTATGAGGCCTTAGAAATGTATCCATCATCCTCTGAAAGGTGGTGGTTGACCCATGTAACCCAAATAGCAACATTATATATTAGAACAGACCCACCAGTGCAGAAAAAGCAGACTCATTTTTTTTTTGCCTTGCACTCACCAGTACCCTTTGGTTAAGTCTAGAGTGGTTAAGTATCAGCCTTTCAATAAGTTCATCCACATGAGGCAATGGACAGGCATCAACCCCAGAGATACTACTCAATTTAAGGAAATTATTGCAGAAACGTAAACTGTTGGGTTTTAGGAATGAGTACAATGGGATGTGACTCTTCAGTTATATCCAACTCCAACATTTTTTTTTAATTTCTATAGGCACTGATTCCTGTTGGGCTTTATGTTAACCTTAACCCCTGGTTCGGTGATTATGTTATGTGTAATGATTGTTGTTTTACCAGGTATGTCAGAAAACAAACCTCTATTTCTCAAAGAGAAATTATTTCGTCTCATGCTGTTGATTATTTGTGGGGGGTTCTGGCTATCATTACTACAGGAACCAAAGGTACTGTGCGTATCGGAGGGACCGGGGTGGCCAACAGAACTTAATCCTTCCAGGATTTTATAAGATTTACATGGTAGATCTGTTCTGCCTTTTTATTTCTGGTCTTTTACACTTTATAACTATCCTCTCCTGCTTTTTCTATGACTTCAAATGATCCTTGCCACTTGGCCACTTTCTACCGTGGAAACCAAAATAAGCACTCCACTTCGAATAAGATGTGATAAAAATGTGATCAGATGTTTAAGATGTGGTGGCTTGGGCCACGTTGTTGCTAATTTTCCACTTACCTCTGAACCTATACAATGTGATACTGCATATGTGAATCGCAGAGTATCTTTCTTCAGCTCAGTTAGCCTGCAGTGCAGACCGACAGGCTGAGCCAGACAAACAAATGTGTATAATCACTATAGAAGGCAAATGGGTAGAGACTTTGTTAGATTCTGGTAGCCTGACTACTCTAGTAAAATCCAAGTTAGTCACTAAGGGATTGGTTACTTATTTGATACCATATTGGGTAGAGACTTTTCCCAGTTCTGGAAGCTGTGTGAAACCCAACTTGTTACAGAACTAAATAACACAGACCACTTTCATAATGTCACTGATAAAGTGGCAGTGAGAGAGTTCCCCGAATCTGAAGAAAGTGATAAGAGCAGCAGGGGGAACAGAATGATGCACCTCCTGCTGAAGTAGAAAATATTGTTGAACCACGTGACTGTATGTCTGATCTAAAAGTAAGAAAAGAGATCTTTGCCTCAGCACAGTTAAAAAATGCTACTCTGGTAAATGCTAGAGAGAATGTAAAAATGGTAGATGGAAACCAGTAGAGCCTGATAGTAGGTTGTCATACTGGCACATGGCAGTATGTCAGATTTGTTGCACCAAGTGTCCAAGAAAGGAGAACATATTGTCGAACAATTACTAGTTCAAAGGCATATAGAAGAACATTGTTAGACCTATCTCATTGGTATATAATTGCGGGACATCTAGGGGTAGAAACAGCTTCTGAAAGAATTTTACATCAGTTTTTCATAAAAATATATTGGAATACTGTGCATCCTGCCCTGACCGTCAGTACCATGCTCCCCAGCCATATTATAGAAGTTGACTTGTCCTATTACCCATTCTTGAGGTCCCATTTGAGAGAATAGCAATGGATTTGGTTGGACCTCTAGTAGAGCCTGCTGGTGGGTCATCTGTATATTTTGGTGGTAATGGATTACGCTACCAGATAACTGGAAATAATACCATTGTGCAATACATAAACAAAGACAATTGCTAGGGAACTAGTACATGTCTTTAACAGAGTGGGAATACCTGAGGAAATCCTTAAATGATCAGGGTACCCCATTTATATAAAGAATCATGAAAGAGTTGTGCCGCCTGTTTAGGGTTACTCAACTATGGACCTCCGTGTATCACCTTCAGACACAAGGTTTAGTGAAGAGGTTTAACAAAACTTTAAAGAATATGCTAAATAAAGTGATGGGAAGGATTGGGATTATTTGTTATAGTATTCATTAATGGCCATTGAAGAGGTTCCACTACCCTCCATGGCATTTTCAATTTTTGATTTGATGTATGGGAAACACTTAAGGGGATTGCTGGATATTTGAAATGAAACATGACAGGGACAACCCTTATAAAACTGGTACTGAACATGTTTCTCAGATGCAGGAAAGAATAGTTGCAGTGGTGCCAATAGTGTGAGAGCACTTGAAACAGGCCCAACAGCCACAACAAATGGTGTACAATCGTAATTCTCAATTACACACCTTTGCCTAGCTATCCGGCTCTAACTAAACAAATGATTCCCTCTAGTGTGGAGGAATCAAACAACTCTCTCACTAAACAGCAGTATTAGCACAGTACTTACAGCCAGAGTCTCTCTACAGGCCTGCTGCCTGTTCCCCAGGTAGTGAGAGACTGAGACTTGCAACTGACACATCTTTTAACAACCTCTCACATGTGCACTGACAATGAATGTAGCCAATTAGCTTCTGTCCACCAGACAGCCAGACAGAGGAGGAGGCGACGATGGATTTAAGCATTAATGTAGATTTATTGGCCTGCATGGTCTTGATGTATCTTAATTGTTGTATAGAGAGTGTTACTAGGAAAAAGGTAATTCGACTATTTCCTAACGAGAAGCCATGGATGAATAGCAAGGTCCGTTCTTTGTTTAGATTTAGAAATAGTGCATTTAGGGCTAAAGATAACATAGCATATAAAATTGCCCATTCAGATCTGAAAACAGGTATTCGTTTGGCTAGGGAGGCATACTCAAATAAAATTGAGAGTTATTTTAGAAAATCAGGTGATGCGAGGTCAATGTGGCAAGGGATTAAGCATATAACTGATTATAAAGACTTAAATACCTGCATCCATAAAAAAGATGGCCCTTCTGCAGATGAGTTTAATACATTTTATACAAGGTTTGTCTGAAGTCAGGCTTTGCCTTCATAGAACCGATGCTAGGAAGGTACCAGGTCCGTATTGTATTCCGGGTAGAGTTTCACGTGTGTGTGCTGATCAGTTAGCAGGCATTTTTACTAAGATTTTTAACCTCTCACTGGCTCAGTGTATTGATCTGCAATGCTTTAAAGTTTCTATAATTGGTCCTGTCCCCAAATCTGCAGCAGTAACTGGTCTAAATGACTATCGCCCAATTGCTCTCACATCATTACTTATGAAGTGTCTTGAAAGAGCTGTTTTGGGCCACCTTAGGAGTGTCATACCGGTGGGTTTTGACTTTCACCAGTTTGTGTACAGGTCAAATAGATCCAGCAAGGATGCTGCTTTACGGTTCTTCATAAGGTTCTTAGGGCTCTATTTATTATCATTATTTTTACTAAAATAAAGTGAAAAAGGGTGTTTTCACACCCTTTTCACATTATTTTAGTATCACCTAAAGTTACTAAAGGGCAATTGGAGTAGAATTTGTAAAAATCTACTCCAAGCCCTAATTATCACATATTTTTAGTAAACAGATCGCATTTCCCATAATTATAATGGGAAATGCGATCTGTCCGGTAGTTACTAAAAATAAATTGTGAAAAAATACCGGGGGAAGCCCTGTGATAATAACGCCACCTGGAGGTGGCGTTATCCAGGGTCTCCCCCTGGTTACCGGACTCCTGCTCTGCTCTAACAGGCAGAGCAGAGCCTGAAGCCAGCCCCAGTGATCAGCTGTGTGGTCTAGACAGACCACACGCTGATCACTGCTAACAAAAAAAAAATTGTAAAAAAAATAAAAATAACTTACCTGAGTCCAGGGATCGGAGATCG
The DNA here is from genome assembly GCA_031769625.1 of Taudactylus pleione. Lineage (NCBI taxonomy): Eukaryota > Metazoa > Chordata > Amphibia > Anura > Myobatrachidae > Taudactylus > Taudactylus pleione. The sequence continues at coordinate 3,215,173 of JAUIMM010000566.1, read as the reverse complement.
GGGCTCCGATGATATCCTCCCTCCGGTCAGCTGTTCTCCCATCCTACACTGGGACCCGGTAATCAGCTGACCGGGTCACAGTGCAAGATGGGAGATCAGCTGACTGGAGCCATGGAGGACATCACCGGAGCCCTGATCACCGGAGCTAAGTGCAATTAATGGAGGGGGTGTCGCGGGGGGGTCATGATTGTGGGGGTGGGGCTTAGCGGCAAGGGGCAGGGCTTAGCTGCGGCCGGTCGGCGCATGCGCGGGCTCTAGTCACGGTATTTTTTGAGAAAATACCGTGATAAGTGTGCGGAGGGGATTCGCAGGACAGAGCTTTACCACAAGCTCTGTCCCTGCAAGGGATTTTTAGTAAATCCCTGTTATATTGGCTGAATTCGCAATGCGAATTCAATCGGTAATATCACACTAAATCTGCATTCTTAATGTGTATTGTAGTAAATAGAGCCTATATTTTTTATACTTACCTCTTGGAAGTCCCACGTCACCTATAGCAGTGCTACACAAAACCCCTGGAAAATGGCTGCTGCAGCAATTTTTCCGGCATTTTGCTCATGTGCTATAGGGAAATCGCCGGGAAAAAGGCTGCCGCACCATTTTCCCAGTGACCTGTGCATGTGCAGTAGACTCTGGGCACAGACTAGTGCCCAGAATCTATGCTTCGTGCTTCGTCACGGGCCCCCTCCTCCCTTAATGCCTTAATATGCCCCTAGTATATATATATATATATATATATATATACATAATACGTTTTAAGATGTCGGCGGGCGGGATCCCGGACATCGATATACCGACGCCAGAATCCCGATGCCCGGTATAATGCCGGCACCGCAATGCCAAACACATAAGGATACTGACACACACCATCCTGAACGCAAGTCTGTAGGTAAGTATTACACTTTGCCTGGGTAGGTTTGGGAACCTCCCCATGTGGGTTAGGGTTAGACACCCTCCGGGAAGGGTTTGGGTTAGGCTGCGGGGGGGGGGGGGGGTTTGTCAGGGTTATGCACAGTGTTGCCAAATCTGAAATGGAAAACAAGCACCCTATAAGTAAAAAACAAGCCCAAAACAAGCCCAAACCAATCCTAAAAGGCTCTCTACCTGCCTAACTTCCTTTATTCCTCCTCTTCTCTAACCTTAATATTTTAGTGTATGCACAGCCTTATTATCTGCCTATATTGCTAGTTTCCCTCTACACCAGCCTCCATATTTTTTACCTCCTCCCTCTTTTCATACCTCAGTCCCTTGCCAGTCTTCAGCTGGGTACCCAGCGTTGCGACACCTGACCATGCAGTATATATAGGGCGATCAATACATACTGCATGATGTGGTGACCAAACGTCCAATATGTTGGGCATGGATCCATCCACTATGCCGGCGTCGGCATCTGGGTCGTTCCATTGGCCCTACATGCAGGCTGACGGAACGTCCCCATTGGGACGACCTGCAGGAGTGCGCAGGGTCGTGCATAGTGGTTACACACTGGCCGATGTGGTCGATATGTCGGCCCAATCAGCAGGATAAGGCGACCTATTGTCTAGTGTGTGTACTTACCTTTCCTTTACCTTACTCTTCTCTGCATTTCTCTCACCCCTCTTCTTTTCCTCCTTCATTCCGGTCACCTGTCTAATTCCATTATCCCCTCTTTTTAACAGCCTCAGTCATTTAACTCGCCCCAATGTACCTGCCTCATTTCTATCATCTAGTTTACCTCTCCTTCTTGCCTGCCCCCTCCAACTTCACCCTGTCCACTGGCTACAGCCCTCTATTCCCCAGACAAAACCTTCCCCCGTCCCTCCCTCACACACACACACACACACACACACACACACACACACACACACACACACACACACTTTTACTTACCTCCAGGGGTGCCTCGGCAATGCACACAAAAATAACAAGCAGAAAAACAAGCAACCTTAAAAAAATAAGCCCAAAAACAAGCAACAAGCAACTTGCAAAAAAAATTTGCAATTTGAAAAAAAATTAAGCCCAATTCCGCTTGTTATAAGCGGACTTGGCAACTATGGTTATGCACCCCCCAGGGCGGGTTAGGTTTAGGGTGCAGGAAGTGGGGTTAGGGTTAGCCACCACCGGGGGTGGGTTAGGGTCAGGCACCAGCAAAGGAGGGTTAGCGGGGGAGAGGGGGAGGGGGTTAGGGTAATTACTTGACTCTGTAGGGATTCTGCACGATCGAGATGCCGGCATCTGTATTTCAACTGTATTTCAATCTTTGGAAATATCATACTCAACCCATATATATATATATATTAGGGGTGAGCGGGTTCGGATTTCTGAAATCCGAACCCCCCCGAGCCCCCCCGATCCGAGGCCGATCCGAGTCAGGCTCGACTTTTCCCGCCTGACTCGGATCTGAAATCGAGGCAAAACGTCATCATCACGCCTTCCGGGTCTCGCAGGTTTTGGATCCTATATAAGGTACCCGCGTCGGCGCCATTTTCTCACTCGGTTGTGGACAGTGAAGAGGGAGGGTGGGAGTTAGGGCTGGCTGGGCTGTGTAGTGTAGTGTTGTAGTGTAGTGTAGTGTAGTGCAGTGTAGTGTTGTGCTGTGCTGTGCTGCGCTGTGCTGCTGTTGTCCATAGGGGTTGTGTCCACTACTTCAAAGTCCATAGGGGCTGGCTGGACTGTGTTGTGCAGTCAGTTGTCCATAGGGGCTGTGTCCACTCCAAAGTCCTGTGCAGTGTCCCAGTCCTAAAGGGGTGCTGTAGTGTTGTCCAGGGGGTGCTCTGTCCGTCAGGGGTGCTCCCCCCAAGTGCTAAAAATAATAATATTTTTTCTGTGTTTGTGAATTGTGTGCACTGTGGCTGCACGTGAATCAACAAAGGAGCAGCGCCAAGTGTGCGCCTGTGTCCCATAAGTAAAAGGCCGGCTGGCTTGTCCGTTAAAGGGTGCTGTAACCCCCAAAGGGCACTCCAAACAAAATAAAAAAATATATTTTTTTGTGTTTGTGAATTGTGTGCGCAGTAGCCGCACATGCATCAACAAAGTAGTGCCAAGCGTGCGCCTGTGTCCTATAAGTAAAAGGCCGGCTGGCTAGTCCGTTAAAGGGTGCTGTAACCCCCAAAGGGCACTCCAAACAAAATAAAAAAAAATATTTTTTTGTGTTTGTGAATTGTGTGCGCAGTAGCAGCACGTGCATCAACAAAGTAGTGCCAAGCGTGCGCCTGTGTCCCATAAATAAAGGGCCGGCTGGATTGACCACTAAAGGGTGCTGTAACCCCCAAAGGGCACTCCAAACAAAATAAAAAATTTTTTTCTGTGTTTGTGAATTGTGTGCACTGTGGCTGCACGTGCATCAACGAAGGAGCAGCGCCAAGCGTGCGCCTGTGTCCCATAAGTAAAAGGCCGGCTGGCTTGTCCGTTAAAGGGTGCTGTAACCCCCAAAGGGCACTCCAAACAAAATAAAAAAAAATATTTTTTTGTGTTTGTGAATTGTGTGCGCAGTAGCCGCACGTGCATCAACAAAGTAGTGCCAAGCGTGCGCCTGTGTCATAAGTAAAGGGCCGGCTGGCTTGACCGTTAAAGGGTGCTGTAACCCCCAAAGTACAATCCAAACCAAATAAAAAAATATTTTCTGTGTTTGTGAATTGTGTGCGCAGTAGCCGCACGTCCATCAACAAAGTAGTGCCAAGCGTGCGCCTGTGTCATAAGTAAAGGGCCGGCTGGCTTGACCGTTAAAGGGTGCTGTAACCCCCAAAGTACATGCCAAACAAAATAAAAAAATATTTTCTGTGTTTGTGAATTGTGTGCACTGTGGCTGCACGTGCATCAACAAAGGAGCAGCGCCAAGCGTGCGCCTGTGTCCCATAAGTAAAGAGCCGGCTGGCTCATTTCTTAAAGGGTGGTGTAACCCACAAAGTGCACTACTCTCCAGCAAAAATAAAAAAATATTTTCTGTGTTTGTGTGCGCCTTAGCCGCACGTATATATCAATATAACATAGATGGAGGAACAAACTTTCTCCGATAAAAATAAAATAGGGAAAGATCAAGAACCACTTCCTCCTAGTGCTGAAGCTGCTGCCACTAGTCATGACATAGACGATAACATGCCATCAACGTCGTCTGCCAAGGCCGATGCCCAATGTCATAGTAGAGGGCACATACAATCCCAAATGACAAAGTTCAGGAAAATGACCTTGAAAAAAACATTTAAATCATCTGAAGAGAAACGTAAACTTGCCAATATGCCATTTACGACACGGAGTGGCAAGGAATGACTAAGGTCTTTCCCTATGTTCATGACTAGTGGTTCAGCTTCACATGACGATGGAAGCCCTCCTCCCACTAAAAAAATCAAACGAGTTAAGCTGGCAAAAGCACAGCGATGAACTGTGCGTTCTAAGAAGATATCACAAATCCCCAAGGAGAGTCCAAGTGTGGTGGCGGTTGCGATGCCTGACCTTCCCAGCATTGGACGGGAAGAGGTGGCTTTTTCCACCATTTGCACGCCCCCTGCAAGTGCTGAAAGGAGCACCCACAGTCCACTTGCTGATATGCAAATTGAAGATGTCACTGTTGAAGTACAACAGGATGAGGATACTGGTGTAGCTGGCACTGAGGAGGAAGTTGGCGAGGAGGATTCTGATGGTGATGTGGTTTGTTTAAATCAGGCTCCGGGGGAGACAGTTGTTGTCCGTGGGATGAAAAAGCCCATCACGGTCATGCCTGGGCAGAAGACCAAACATTCCACCTCTTTGGTCTGGCAATATTTCTATCCAAATCCGGACAACAACTGTCTTGCCATATGTACCATATGTAAAGGTGAAATAAGTAGGGGTAGGGACGTTAACCACCTAGGAACATCCTCCCTTATACGGCACCTGCAGCGCGTTCATAAAAAGTTACTGTCAAGTTCAGAAACTTTGGCTAAGACCGTAAGCAGTCCAGGGACACCTAAATCCCTTTTTCCTGTTTTATCCAAGGAATCGGTGGATGAGGAGGATGAGGACGACATCTTGCCTCCGTAGAGCCAGTTTGTGCAGGGACACATTAATTGCCAGCTTATTTTGTGGGGGCCCAAACGAACCAATCATTTCAGCCACAGTCATGTGGCAGACCCTGGTGCTGAAATGATTGGTTTGTTAAAGTGTGCATGTCCTGTTTATACAACATGAGGGTGGGAGGGAGGGCCCAAGGACAATTCCATCTTGCACCTCTTTTTTTTCTTTGCAGTATGTACTGTTTGGGGCCTAGTTTTTCAAACTGCCATCCTGTCTTCCACTGTAGTGTCACTCCTAGATGGGCCACGTGTTTGTGCCGCCCACTCGTGTCGCTTAGCATAGTCATCCAGCTACCTTGGTGCAATCTTTTGTCCATAAAAACAATATTGTGAGGTGTGAGGTGTTCAGAATAGACTGGAAATGAGTGGAAATGAAGGTTATTGAGGTTAATAATAGCATAGGAGCAGAAAAACCCACAAATTCTGTAATTTAAGCTGTTTTTATGCTTTTTTTAAAAAAAATACAGATCCAAAACACAAAACCCAGAACCCAAAACATGGAAGGGTGGTTTTGGCAAAACCAATCCAGATCCAAAACACGAAGAAAGATCCAGATCCAAAACCAAAACACAAAACACGAAAAGTGGCCGGTGCACATCCCTAATATATATATATTTTATATATATAGTGTAAAGCATACACATATACGGTATATTACATAAAACAAATACACACACACACTTTTATTCACTTTGGAAGCCTGAGATGCTGCAGAATGTCATTGATGGAGATGGAGTCAGACACCTTGATCATTAGGCCCCGTCCCTGTAGGCATTGGGTGTAACCAAAATGATGCAATTCTCATAGAAGCTCCAACCCCTCCCCACATACAAAGGAATCGCAGCACAATGCCATGAGGGGGTGGGGAAAAAACATGTTGGTCCTTAATGAGGGTTTCTGGTTACTTAGGATCCCCCCCTTTTGTGCGCCGCAGGGTCCCATTATGCCCTGTCTTGTCCAATTTTAATGGCTGCTATTACAATTGGGCATGAAAGAGCTTGCTGGGAAGTAGTGCACCAGGAAATAAACATATGGTCAAACATTCAAAGATGATTATTACCTAATTACCACAGCCCAGAGTTGCTGGGAAGAGCTCTAGTGCTATCAGCATGGAGCTGGTTTTTCCTAGGGTTGTGGGTGGAGATGCATTTATTTGTGTGGGCCCTAGAATCCTTAGGAAATAGAGCGCTGTGCTGACTGGTCTAGGGCTGGTTGTGCATTATAGCTCCTTGCTATAGTGCCAAAACCCCTGACTGGTAATGCCTAGGGCCATATCCAATTAGCCGTGGTAAATTACCGTGGCTAATTAGCTCGCCCGCTGCTTGCTCGGGGCTATCCAATTAGCCCCGAAGTCGGCCTGACAACGGCACTTATCAGGGTTTCCACAATAATCCACAATAAGTGCCGTTTTTTCGCCCAAAAAAAGGCGAGAACACATAGGGCCGCGAGCTTATCGCGGCTCCTATGTGTTAACGGGCGAACTATCCTATTAATTCACCCGAATTAATAGGATAGGGAGGAAAAAAATGTTGGCAAAAATTGTGGATTTTCGGCGAAAAATCCCCATTTTTCGACGATTGTGGGGATCAATTAGCCCCCGAACAGTGTTCGGGGCTAATTGGATATGGCCCCTAGTGTTGGTAGTGGAGAATTTGTCGGACCGTGCTCTCTTTGTCTCCCTGAGTTTTTTCACTGCCAACTACCAGTTTAGGCTAGTGCTGGTTTGAAATGGGGAGGAGTGGACTCTTTGTTTTTAACACATGGAGCCAAGTGAGAAAGTTGCTTGGGCCACAGGCACTTCTTTTATTTGGCAAATATTTCTGGCGCATTTCTGCTGAGTTCTAAAATCAGTGGCTATTATATCTGGTGACTTGTATGTTTAAACATTAGACAGATTGAGACAGCGACTTGAGTCCAGGAACTAGATGTACTAACTCAGTGTTTGTCAGAGCCTCCACTGACTGGCGGCTTTGAACTATACTTTTAAAGCGGCAACAGAAATAAATGTTAACCAGCTTGGTTTAGCATTTATTTCTATTGCCGTTTATAAACTATCAGTCAAAGCCACCGATTATCGTTGGCTTTGACAAACTGTGTGTTAGTAAATCTAGATACAGTATGTTTCATTCTGGCGATTTCGGGCCCATTCGCTATCTATTACATCCGGTGACTAGCAACTTGCAGGAAAATTACCAGAACTGCGTCAGTTTTCAGACGTCGGAGGCTATTATTTCCCCCCCTGTATTATTTCATAGCCAGCACTGTGTTTGTGTGCCGGAACACCACTTAGTGAATATGGGCTTGTATATTTTTATAAGGTTTCGAGCTGAGATTTTCTTGTTAAAGCTGCTGTTGTTCTTCTTGTTTTATTCTCATTCATCCAGGTCTGCCTCTTCCAATATATATTTATGTTGTTATTATTTAAGGGCGGCTCCATCAAGTAAAATGGATCGTCTTGTTTTTTTTAAGACAGTTCAAGGTCTCTTTGTTTGCTGGCCTCTGGAACATCCATCACCCAGTTTAATTCAGTAATATCATCACTGTCAGAGCACATTCCGCGGCTGGGAGCTATTGGTCATCCCAGCCTGACACAAACTCAATATATACTCTATAACCCTTGACAGCCGCTAGCAGATTAGCCGGGAATGAACGATTGCACAGCCAACACCTGCTGAACCAAATCAGCGCATTGACGGATTGTCCTATTCTGAGGCCTGACCACAAGTGAGATCAGTGGAAGAATGATTTCATACTTTGCCAGAAGAATTAGGGGTGCTGAATGTCTGCGCTGGAGAAGCCTGCTGGGTTGTGATTTTACTCATTACCGACATCATGATTAAACTGTCTTTTTTGGCGATTATGGATTGGCGCTGGAGAAGGTGAAAAGTTTCCAAAATAATGGACTCTGTGCTCTGATTGCTTAACTGAACTTAATGAACTAGGAGAATAATCCTGAAAGGAGCAAGCAAGAAAGACTGTTGTTGTATGTGCACTTCTAGAATATTTTTTACATATGTTTTGTATATTTAGCAATGTGTATCTTTACACACGTTACAGTCCAATCAGACTAGTTAAGTGCAATGTGAGCGGAATGAGTGGATATGTGGGTAGTTAAGTACACAATTGACGGGCCAAATTGCATAGATTTGATTAGATTAAAATAATCCATTGCAGCGTAATGTGACTCTATGTATTACCCAAGGTACATTGCATCACACGCAGTGCTGACTCATTGCATCACATGTAGCCAACATGATTGCTCACTCTGCTGGATCAAGGACATATTATGTTTGTATTTTTATTGTCTATGATGGGGCCACACACTGGCCCTGATTCAGAGCTGCTCGCAAAAAGCGAGCGCTCGCTCTGAATCAGGGATGTCAGTGGGGCCGCCCTCAAACGGCAGGCGTTCCTTTGGGAACGCCTCCGTTTGGCCAGCCACCCCCCTCCCCGCCTAAAAAACGGGGCGAGCTGTCGATCAACATCGACAGCCGTCCCGTTTGTAGTGAGCCCCGGAGCGAGTGAATTTCTCACAACCATCGACCCGCTTGCGAGCGCATAGCACTTGCGAGCGGGTCTGAATCAGGCCCACTGTACAATGGTTGGCCAATTTGGTTGAAACGTTCTCCTTCTTTCTTGTTCTCGAGTAAAAATGCAGGAAACATAGAGAAACTATATAGAATACAATTTTTATTTGTACAATTCAGATTATGTTACTTTATTTGACCTGGTTGTCATAGTTATTTGGAAGAAAGCTAAACTTTACTTCAATTAAATGATTAGAAAAGTCTGAAGTTATTATTACTCTAATTATCTAGCATACATATAATTTAACATAGAGTTGTATAATTAATGAAGTTTAAAATGACAATACATGCAAGTACAAACTAAAACAAATGGAACAAGTTAGTACGAGAGACATAGATTTATGTGGATAAAAGTGCGCTTGTCGGAATGCACTTTTATTCAAGCGAAGAGTCGGAAGAGGGGTCACTTGGGTGCTTTACGGTATGTGTGAACATAATGTGAGATGTGGTAAGCAACAGAAGAACTCTTTACATATGATGATTAGGTCAAAATGATGAAAGCTTTGCCATTTTACCTTTTTGCTGCTTGTGCCAGGAGAATTAAAGGTGTTGAATGCCTTCTGGGTTCTGATGCTTGCTCGACTCTTAAATGCATTTAGGTATTAGAAATAAGAGCATACTCCTCAAAATTACCTCTTTCATCCAGTAGACCAGAGGTGGGGAACCTTTTTTCTGCTGAGGGCCATTTTGATTTATGAAATATTATTTGTGGGGCCGGTGCAGGCCACGACCCCTCCATTTGATGTCACACGGGGGCGGGACCACAATCGTCGGTGATTACAGCAATGCCCGGAGCATACTGAGGATGTTCCGGGGGGGCTGTAAGGCCAACGGTGTGACCTTCTGAAGCTTCCTAAGGATGCTTCAGGTGGCACTGCTGCATAGATTCTGGCTGAAGGGTGCCATTCTAGGCACCCTGCTAGCCAGATGAGGCTAGCAGAATAAAGCTCCGAGGGCCTAATCAAATGATTCCGGGGGCCTTATACAGCCCCCGGGCCTGAGGTTGCCCATCCCTGCAGTAGACCATTTTCTATTCCATCACTGTATTTAACACTTATCTTTAAGGGGTCTATTTACTAAGCAGTGTTAGGAGAAGTGAAGAGTGAAAAGTGATAAGGTGCCAGCCAATCAGCTCTTAACTGCCATCTCACAGGCTTTGTTTGAAAAATGACAGTTGGGAGCTGATTGGCTGGCACCTTATCACTTTTCACTTCTACCAACACTGCTTAGTAAATAGACCCGTCAGTCTCTATTAATGGTGCTGACTGTAGGGACATGTCAATCTTCTATTGATGGGAATGTCTGCACACTAGACGATGTGTACCCAGCCCGACATCTGCAGTGACGGGACCCAGCAAGGGGAGCTGGCATCAGCAAATACATACACACTTGCCGATATGGGCAGCAACGGAGCGACAGCAGAGGCCATGCTGCATTCGGCAGCATGGCCCTCTCTAACGACATCCCCCCTCGGCCCTGCATGTAGAGCCGACGGAGGATGTCGCTGACGACCCCCGGGAGCGCACATCATCAGCGACATAGGGGGTACTTCACAATGTGCCTGATATGTCGGTTCGATCCACTAGATAATCGTCTAGGGTATACCCAGCCTAAGTGAATGCTGCAATTCAATGAGGTACTGCATAGCTCTCACACATCCTGGAGATGCAAACCCGTGAACACCAAAGTCTCTCTGCTCACTATGAAAACAGTATGGTCTCGTGGCATCTATCAGGGTTACCAGATGAAAATTACCATCAAAATGGGTGTCCTTTAAGAAGACATCACTTGTTTCCAATAAATATATTAGGCACAAATATCTGTTTGCCAATGGACAATTTGGTACCTGTGAGGTTTTATATAGTAGATACAGACATTCCCAGTCTCATGTACAGCACTATTGTTTAGTTGCTATAGACTGTCTGGCTCCATTTTTGTGCCAGCTTGTCTGAAAATGTCAGCTCTGCACATGGTGGATTTTACACCCTTTGTGCCCCAGCCATGGTGCAGGCAGTTTGGCGCTGCCAATGTGCTAGTGTTAGATAGCTGTTATAATTATTGCCACAATCTTTGTACACAAGACTCAGATGGCACCTAGAAATGCGCTTTTCTTCGGAAGTGTAGCATGAAGGTGCTAAATTGGTCGTCCCATCAAAGGTATAGGATGAGACCTGAAGACAGCCAACTGCTGGTACAAAACTGTTGCTTTGGAAAAATGGATGAAGCCAGGCATCCCTCCACACTGCATGGAACAACCCTAAAATTGTGTCCTCTTCACCCCTTTTTGCTGATTTCAATAAATTTGCCCCACAGAAGTAAATCTTGTTTTTGCACTGCCCCATGAAATAAATCTCCAGCACCACCAAGACAAATGCCAACTCTAGTATGCAGCAGGTGTGGCCATACCATGTTGTCATCTCTGAGCCCCTTTGTGGCAATGCTGAGGTAATGGGGGTGTGGCCATACCATGTGATCTCTGGGCCCCTTTATGGCAGTGCAGTGGTGAAGGGGGTGTAACCATACCATGTTGTGATCTCTGGGCCCCTTTGTGGCAATGCAGTGGTAATGGGGGTGTGGCCATACCATGTGATCTCTGGGCCCCTTTATGGCAGTTTAGTGGTGAAGGGGGTGTGGCTATTCTTTGTTGGGGCATGGCTGCACCCCTTTAACAGATCAAGATCCCTGTACTTTCTACGCACCGTTATTATCGGCACCCCTGCAAATCTCACCAGTGCACCTATTACATACATTTCTAGGAACTACTTCATTTTGCTAATTTCCTTTCCTCGTATCTCCCTCCTGTTCGACCGGTAACACCACCATCTTCATCTATATATGCATTAGCCTCAGTAAGAAACTGGGGGCTGATTTAAAGGGATACACAGCTGCAGCTCTTGGCGGTCGCCCGCCTGCGGCTTTATGCAAATGCAGCTACAAAATCTTTCCCTGGAGTACATTATTGCTATTTTATTATTATTATCCTTTATTTAAATGGCGCCAAAGGGGTTCTGCAGTGCCTAACAAAGTACATAAATAATTGAGCAGCACAAGAGAACAGTGACTTACAGTACAAGACAATGCAGGACAAGGATGTGGTTTATAGACATTGCTGCATTAGCGATCATAGCACTCAAATAAGTATTACAGGCTCAGAAGTTAAGGGTTATAGTAATAGTACGGGAAGGAAAAGCACATGAGTGAAGAGGGCCCTGCTAGTGAGAGCTTACATTCTAAAAGGTAGGGGTAGACAGACAGGGGAGACACAAATGGGATAGATAGTGAGCATGGGACAGAGTATTAGGATCAGAGATGGATAGCTTTGATGATGTAGTGGGTCTTGAGAGCCCGTTTGAAGTTTTGCAGAGAGATTGAGAGTCTGACAGGGAGAGGGAGAGAATTTCAGAGGTAGGGAGAAGCATGTGCAAAATCTTGGAGGCGGTCGTGGGTTGAAATAATTACTTGGCAGGAGAAAGGCGGTATTCATTAGCGGAGCGAAGAGGGTGGACGAGAGTGTGAAGGGAGATAAGGTAAGATATGTAATTGGGAGAGGAATAGGTGACGGATTTGTAGGTGAGTATAAGAAGCTTAAATTGGGTTCTGAAGGGGAGCCAGTTAGGGACTGTAGGAGAGTGGAGGCAGATCTGGTACGTTTAGAGAGGAAGATGAGCCGGGCAGCAGCATTGAGTACAGATTGGAGTAAAGAGAGAGGTGGAAGGCAGGAAAGCCAGATAGGAGGAGGTCACAGTAGTCCAATCTAGAGATGATCAGTGAGTGGATGAGGGTCTTAGTAGCATCAATGGTGAGAAAGGGTCTGATCTTGGAAATATTTTTGAGATGGAAATGGCAGGACTACGAGAGGTACTGAATGTGAGGTTTGAAGAACCATATGCAAGGACTGAGACACCCACTTTGAGCGCCTGTAGGCACTGTAATACCACCTGGTGTGTCTTTAGACCACCATCGGTTGCACTATCAAAATCATGGCAGCTGCAGATTTCCTATCTGAGTATGACCACCAAAGTGAACGATTGAGCGTCTGTGTACACAATCACTTCAGCAACACAACTGAGATACTCCCAGTCACTGCCCAGGATCACCCAGAACTTTTCCAAGACATTTCTGATACTGCGCATTTCAAATGCAACAGCGCCTTTGTGCATGAACTCTGTATAACGCATGTATGCGCCGTATGAGTTTTTATGGTTTATCATGAGCTCACAATAACAAAATATCGCTGTACTTTGTGAACATCGGCAATGAGTGCGACTCTGAATCAGAGCCTCCTGTAGATCTGTTTGTGCAAATCAAGACATCAAGGGGTCCTAAGCTGCATTTGCACTGCACAGTGCACGTTCTGTCCATCATAAAAGACATCCATTGAGGTTAGTCTCTTTACACGTATTATTATCTGTAATTGTAAGTAATTTATGTTTTTATAGCACCAACTATTTCATTCATCCCTGGTGTAGAAAATCTTTTGTTCCTTATATATTTCTTTATACTCTTTAGAACAGGAACAACTTCAGTTTGTATAGAAGGTGGTCTATTATTCCAGCTTTTTACATTGGCTATTTCAGCCGTTCTCAGTAAATCTTTGTATATGACAGCCTAGCACGTGTGGCGTATGTGTCAGTGTGTGTGATAGTGTCAGTGTGTGTGATAGTGTCAGTGTGTGTGCTAGAAGAACAAAAATTTTTCAGAAAGAGCTATAGGGGTCTATTTATTAAACTTACCAAAGCCTTTTCTCCAGCTTTTCTACTTTTCTCCAAACTTTCCGTTTCTGAATTGTATAATAGTACTAACTGCGCAATGGGAGCTTCGCCAATTTCTTTTGTTAAGAATAAATGATAATAATAATGTCCACTTACACAATTTCTTCTTGCTTTCTCCCATGATGCATCTGTCGCTCAGCCCTTCCCTGGTTGAGTTGGCTGAGCTGACGATGTGAATTGCAGAATGCACATGCGCGCATTTAAGGCAGAATTCTATTCATTGAGGTCCTGACTCAGAGGTAGGTGCAGTGTCAATTTCGGTCACAAGCAGCTGATGTTTTCAGTCTGTGTATGTGTCAGAGTCGCACTGTGCCTGTGCTGGGGGGCCCAGCACAAATTTGGACACAGAGAGACGATTTCAGTGGTGTGTTCCTGGGTGGTAGCAAGGGGTTGCTAGCCAGACGTGGGTGTGTCGCAGCCAGCTACTGTGTCTTACAGATGTGCCCAGGTATCACGTGGCATTACAGCGTTATCTCTCACGCCACGCATGGCGCGCCACACACCACGCCTTGAGCTGTGCCACAAAGAAAGTTTAGTAGTGTAGCGTAGCGTAACGCTGGAAAAAAGTAATTACGTGTAATACAACTTTTTGCCCACCAGATGTCACTTTTCCTAAACTACATAGCGCATGTGTCTGATTTCATTATGTGTAATACAACTTTTTGCCCACCAGGTGTCACTTTTCCTAAACTACATAGCGCATGCGTGTGATTTCCAATGTACCGTACGGTATTCTGTATCACCGCACGATGATTGGTTGACAGAAGCGGTGATTCGGTACACTATACAGTATTACAGCGTCTTCCACATGGAATCAGGAATGTACGGTATAATAAAGCGGTAGAAGAATGTCTAATAAAGTTTGAATCATTAAGCTCTGTATTACCCACTGACTGTGCGGTTGAAATCATACTTGCGCAAATGTAAATACTGTCGGCACTGTCCCAGACTTAGACATTGTAGTGGTTTCATTACTTTACAAACTACAGAACTCTAGTAATGGGCGAAGCGTGTGGCCTAGCGGTCTAATGCCTAGTCTCACTGCTTCTCCCCTCTTCTTGTTCCGTGGGTTGGAGACCTTGAAAATATGTTTTTTTTTCTTATTTTTAAAATCTTCACTTAAAATATTCAGTATTCAATACAGTACATGTGGAGCGCATGCCCAGTGCTTCGGGAGTCAAACAGCGAAATTTGGATTTTTATTACTGTACATTCTGTACCTTAGAACACAAACTTGCGTCAATGCCGGCGCTGACCCAGACTTGGACATTCAAGTGATTTTTTATGACCATCAACTGGTAGTGGGCTCTGTATTACAAACTGACTCTGTGTTTAAACCGCAAAATTGCATCAATGTCAGCGCATGCTCAGTGGAGGGGTTACAATGACAATGGAATGTGTGCCGCATGCCCAGTGGAGCCAAGCCATAAACCAAGTAGCGCTATGCCCAGTTGTCTGTATTCCTACAGTACTGTTGAATTTTCACACTTGTGCCATTCTGCACTGTCCGAGACTTACAGTATACACAATAGTCATTTCATGACTTCAGAAAGTGCTACAGTAGTGGGCTTTGTTTGGGAGGAAAGTCTCTGTATTACAAACTGACTGTGCTTTAGAGCGCAAACTTGCGTCAATGTCGATGCTGTCCCAGAATTGGAAACTTTAGTGATTTTATGAGTTCAGTAACTGATAGTTGGCTCTGTTTGAGAGAGAGGTCTCTACATTACAAACTGACTGTGCGTTTAAACCGCAAAATTGCGTCAATGTCAGCGCATGCCCAGTGGAGGGGTTACAATGACAATGGAATGTGTGCCGCATGCCCAGTGGAGCCAAGCCATAAACCAAGTAGCGCTATGCCATGGTGCATGCCCAGTTGTCTGTATTCTTACAGTACTGTTGAATTTTCACACTTGTGCCATTCTGCACTGTCCGAGACTTATAGTATACACAATAGTCATTTCATGACTTCAGAAAGTGCTACAGTAGTGGGCTTTGTTTGGGAGGGAAGTCTCTGTATTACAAACTGACTGTGCTTTAGAGCGCAAACTTGCGTCAATGTCGATGCTGTCCCAGACTTGGAAACTTTAGTGATTTTATGAGTTCAGTAACTGATAGTTGGCTCTGTTTGAGAGAGAGGTCTCTGCATTACAAACTGACTGTGTGTTTAAACCGCAAAATTGCGTCAATGTCTGCACAGTTGGCACTGTGGTGACTTATAGCCAGTTCTGAGGGGTTACGGTACAAATAGGATCTCTGGCACGTGCCCAGTGGCGGGGTTGCAATGCATTGCCAGTGGTGCTGCGCCATAGCCATACCCTTGTAGCGCTATGCCATGGCGTACAGTATGGAAGATCATACAGTAGCGGGTCATGATTCACACACAGTGAAAGTGGGATCTCCGTATTACACACTGACTTTGTAATAATAATATTAAAAAATAAAAAGTGTAACCTTGACTGTCTAATAATAATAAAAAAAAATTGAAAAAAAGTTTAACCTTCCAGGTTTCGAACCCGGAACCGGGTTGTACAGACGTCTGCAATGTAGAAGTTCGATTTCTTACCTCTACGCTACAGACGCCTGAGTACTTCATCGTACGGTACTGTAGATGTCACATAAAGTACTGTAGAGGACAGATGCAATTCTTACTAGGAGAGACTTGTGAGCAAGGGGTTAGGTGATCCGTCTTGCTTACACTTCTCTCCTTCTGTTCGAGATCTTGATAATTTTTTTTTTTTTAAATGGTCACTATAGTACTGTAGTTCAGTATTGTTATCCAACCCTTACAAAACTCAATATATTATACTGTATGTACTGTAGATGTGCCCAGCTACAGTACTGTAGTTTGTTGCTCCATACGGTATGCCATATACCGCATTGCTAGTTGCGCGCTACACTGTGGCGTATTGAGTGTCATAGCACTGCGCATGCCCAGTTGTCTGTATTATAGTAAGTACAATACTGTCGACCCTGTCATAGTTGCACTGACACTGGTGGCCATGTTTCCGACAGACAGTCTTTGCAACCATTTGGCTGCTATAATGTTTGATGGTGCCGATGGACTTGTTACGCTAATGTCCCATCTAGTGTGACATTAGCATAAAGACGCAGTCGTGCTGCGTAAGAAAATGCAAAGTTAAAATCTTTTAACTTTTTCCTATTAACATCCCTCATCTCTCACAGGTTGCTCAGATGTACAATGTGTGCTTGCTTTTGTGGTGCAACGTACTAAAGAACCAATGCCAGCTTGTCCTTACAAGGAAACGTGGAATCCATTGGAACTATAAGATGAGCAAAATGTTTCAAACTGTTGAGCTGAATCTTTGCCTCATTTTACACTTGGTTGCAAAATTTTGCAACGATCCCCACCAGAAATGAGCATTTATGAGATGCAGGCCATGCCGATGGTCATGCACAGGGTTGGACTGGCCCACAGGGGTACAGGGGAAATCCCTGGTGGGCCCATTGCCTAAGAGCCCAACGCCTCTTCAAGGTGTCAGGTTACAGACCTCAAATGATACATTGTTACTCTCTTAGACGGTTAGTTACCTGGTGGAGCAGTACCACTGATCAATATGGGTGCTTGGTTCCCTTCTATAGAAACTACACCAAGATTTGTCTATTGGTTAGCCAAGCATCTGGGGTGACTGGATACCCTCCTCTAATGGATAACCACACCCCTTAAGCATGGGCTTCAACCACTGCATTCCCCTAGTGGGCTCTTCATGCCCCAGTCCAACACTGGTCACATAGCTGAGCGATTATTTGCAACTGAGCGAACATTTCAGAATACCCCTATGGCGCATCCTTTACTCAGAGTGTATGCACAAAGGTGCTGATGTGATCGGGACAGACGGTGCCGGAAAAGGTGCCCCTGGACGGTGACTGGGAGTTGGCTACTAGTGCATGCAAAAGTGGTCTGTTCAGTGAACATATTATGGGAGTGTTGCACACATGTCAATTAGAGATGAGGAGTTCGGCTTTCCTGAAAAACGAACACACCCGAACATTTGGGGTTCCGAGTTGAATTGAGTCCCAGCTTGGATCACTTTTGAGGTTCCGAGTAGAGCCGAGTCCCGCTTCTGATCTGCTCTAAATATGGAACTCAGATATGAAATTCAAACCTTGGTTTTGGATTGCATGTAAACAAGGGCAAACAGGTCCTAATGACATGACTTAAGCTGTTTGTGTCAATTTTAATGAAATCCAAAACCAAAATCAAATCTGAACCAAAATACTTGAGGGTGGTTTTGCCAAAACCAAAACCATAACATTCAAAGGTGGTTTTGGCAAAACTAAAACCAAAACACGGGCGGTCAGCGTACCTAAACATAGCCGCAAGCATAGGAGGCCAAGGTAAAACTGAGGAACTGCATCTGCCATAAGGATGGTGCAACTGAAGGTGGCAGATAAGGACGCACCAATCGGTATTACAGTGTGCATGGGCGCTAACAGTGGGTGTCCCAGTCCTTGCATCCTTGGCCTCACGGATGTACACAACAAGGGAAGGAGTTTGCCATTTGCAAAAAGTTGCAGACGGGCGACCGCCAATAGACGCTGCTACAAGTACTTTCACGTGCAACTCAGAATCAGGTCCTCAGTTTTCTGTGCAGAACGTCTCCTATAAGGCATCCAATCATTTATTGTGACAAACATTATAACCTCTTATGTTAAGCTTAACTTCTGAACACAGAAAAAAAAAAAGATTTGCCCCCCAGCACACTGCAGCAAAAACAATATTTAAATCCTACATGATAATAGAGATTTAGAGGTATTAGTTACACACATTTGCAAATATATGAATAAGCGCCAGGCCAATCGTCAAGGCTCCTCTATACTGGCGTCCCTAACATTAAGGGGCTCACGTCGGAGAAGCAAGGCACCCCAAAAAATTCCAGCCAAGGGCCATCCCCAGGGCATCACACGAAAAAGGGAAAAAGGTGATAGTGAAGTATAGAGAAAAGACGTGTAAAGATAAATCAATAAGTGTTAATGAAATGATAAAGAATTAAAATGACATAAATAATGTACAAACAAATAGAGAAGTGATAAAAGTATTCTATGTGAATTAAGTGGTGATGCCATGAGAAAGGCCCAGTCAGAACCCCTCCCAGGGGCCCCACTCCCTAACGCTCACCCCAGAATAATTATTGCTACATAATGGTAGCACCCACTCTGGGTCATATAATTACAATTGATGTACTGCATGATAACAGTACATATATGAGCTGAGAGCTAACTTACCTTGGAGGTACCCCAAAAAACCTCCACATGGCACTATAAGCATCAGCACCTCCTCCTAATGCTGACTGCCTTCATGCCTCTCCAAACTTGCAAAAAAATAAAAGGTAGTTGCTCAGATCAGCTTAATTGCATAACACAGGTGCTTGTAAAGGGCGGGGTTTACACTGAACACAGAAAAAAAAAAAAGATTTGCCCCCCAGCACACTGCAGCAAAAACAATACTTAAATCCTACATGATAATAGAGATTTAGAGGTATTAGTTACACACATTTGCAAATATATGAATAAGCGCCAGGCCAATCGTCAAGGCTCCTCTATATTGGCGTCCCTAACATAATTTTGGGGCGACAGATTCCCTAAAGCTACCAATCACCAAAAAATTGATGATGCTTATATAGTCTCACGCTTATACAGCCTTCGCCTAGTCTAATGTTTGTAGCAAGCATAATTTGTCTACAAGTTTTGTTCCACCCATTGTCGTCCCTTATAACTTCCATTATGTGTCATGATGTCAAAATCAGAGATTAAGAGAAGGAGACAGGAAATAAGAAGTGTCAAGTGTGTAAGGCGAGAAAGAGAGAGAAGGGTAGTGTCGTGTGCTGTAGTTCTTACACTATGCTTGGTGATCCTGTCCCCGCCCATGGAAGCGCAGCGCTGCGTACACCGCAATCCCCGGGAAACCACCTCCTTTACATTAATTTCTGATTGTCACCAGAGCTATGACCTACACAGACACCTCACATAGATTTCACATAGGGTTTATATAGTGGTTGTGCAGGTTAATTGTATTTTTATTTATTTTTAAATCATTTCAGTTCTTAATTCTCTCACATTTCTAAAGGTTTCCATTTTGGGGATCCAACTAAACTGCTCAGACATCTGTAATGTAATGATACTGCAGCATCCTAGATGACTATGATGAATGGTCTACATAAGTTAAAGTGACAAGATCATGAAAACTATGGGGTTTCATGCCAGCTAGTATAAGTGACGCAAAAGAGAAGGGATTCTTGAAATAGAATAAATGGTTACACAATCGCAATAGTCATACAGTCCCAAATTAAACTAAACCCTGTAGTAGTAGCATATGCCAAATTGCAATCTTAATACCGCCAGCATAATATCATTAACAGATCTTCTGACAGCCTATCAGTGATAAACAGATTCTGGATCTTAATGAAGGTAAGTACAGTGTGACAGATTATTTAACTTAGAGGGAAAGTGTAATGTCATCCAGGGTAAAGCTACTTTGTATCTGGAGGAAAAGACTGAAGGCCTGATTCAGAGCCGGACACTCTGACAGAGCACTCGCTCTGAATCAGGGCCGGCCCTCTGGTTTTTTTGAGCGGCCTCCTGGCCGCTCGCATAGCTGCGGGTGACCACCCACAGCTATAGCGAGCGGCCAGGAAGATGGTCGTGATGGTCAAGACCACCGTGACCATCGGGCTTGCAACGAGACCCTTGTGGTAGGGTCTCGTTGCCGCAAGCCCAAGAGTGCTTTCGGCTCTGACAGAGGAACGCCTCCATCTGGGGAGCCACGCCCAAGCATAGCTCTTGCGAGCGGGTCTGAATCAGGCCCTGAGTTCAAGTCTTGTTGAACACTCTGCCATTGATGTACCAACCTGTGAATGTGTACTATATGCTGCAATACATATTTTACTCCAAGACACTTTTACCTTGTTGTGTCAATGTATCTCCATAAAACCAGTTTTACTTCCTCTTTTCTCCTTTATCAAGCAGATAATGGTATAAACTAGAGATGAGAAGGTTTGGATTTCCCGCCTCATCGGATCTCAAAACCGAGGCAAAACCATAGAGCCGGAAATCTCGCAATTCGCAAGCTTACGTCTCTATGATCAATGTAGTATATAGGGACCACGCGGCGGACGCCATTTCACTCCAGCTGTTGGAGACTGAACAGGGAGGGTGGGTAGTGTAGGGCTTGGAGACTTGCTGGTGTTGATTGGTGTTATGCTGTCTGCTGTGTCCTGGGATGGTGCTCTGCTGATCCATTCTGGGCTGGTGCTGTCTGTTGTGCCCTGGGCTGGTGGTGCTGCTGTGCTGTCTGCTGTATCCAACTGGGCCAGTGCAGAATACATCTGGGCTCTGCTCTGCTGGACTCAAACAAAAAACAAAAAAAATAGTCAAAAAAAACAAAACAATAAAAGTGTCTTTTTGTGTAATATTTTTCTGTGTGTGCGTGCATGTTAGGCTTAACCGCACAAGATCCAGCCAGCTACGCAAGTTGCAACCTAGTGCTGCCCAACTCCAGTCGTGATCAATCGGTGCTCTGTGCTCAAGTTCTGGAGCTGAAAAAAATAAAAATCAATTGTCTTTTTTTTGTCTAATATTTTTGTGTGTGTGCACGACTGCACATGTGTGAATTTTGTAACCGCACCTTGGCTACACTATCGGTTTTTGTGACACTGCTTCAAGACTGCAGAAAATATGGAGGGCTGTCACATGACAGGAGAGCAAGGCCAAGAACCACATGTTGTAGCTGCCACCAGCAGTGCAAGGCCGTCAACTTCCTCGTCCTCTATGAAGGCCCGTGCCCCAGGACTTAAGTCACGCCATTGATATGGTAAAGCTACTTGTACTGAAGTTAAGAAAAAAAAATTGAAAGGGATAAACATAAAATTGGCAATATGCCCTTCACTACACGAAGTGGCAAGGAAAGGATAAGGCCTTGGCCTTTCTATAGGAAGACTGCTGATTCTGATAGCCCTTTGGAAAAAACAACTGTGTGCCCTGAGAAATCAAAATCACAAAGTCCCGAGGAGAGTGCAAGTGTGTCCGCTGTTGCCATATGTGAGCCAGACCTAAATACTAGTGTACTGGAGGATCCTCCAAGTTCCAACATTTGTGTGCCCTCTGTAAATGTGGGGAAGGGCAGTCAACATCTTGCACACGTAGTCATTGAGGATGCTTCTGTGGAATTGCACATGGAGGAGGAGGATATTTTGGTAGTTGAAGGCGCTAAGGATGATGAGGATGTTGATGATGAAGATGTTGGTGATGAGGATGTTGATGCCGAGGATGTCCTTTGTGTAAGTAAGGCAACAGCTGTTGCCCATGGATTGAAATAGCCAAAGCCCATTTTTGTCATGCCAGGACAAAAGACAAAAAAATCTACTTCTCACGTGTGGAATTATTTCCGGACAACAGTTGTCAAGCCATATGTGACCATTGCCATGCAAGAGTGAGTAGAGGGAGGGACCTAAACCACCTAGAAACCTCCTCCTTGTTACGTCACTTGGAGCACATTCATCAAATAGCAAAGTGTTTGGTGACAATTTCCAAAACTCAAAAAGTAACAAGTCCTGTATCACCTACCTGCTTGCTCTCTGTGAGATCCAAGCGCTTTCGATCTCCAACACCAACACCTGCATCATCAACATCCTCATTCGTCATCGGGAGTAGTCCTGCTACATCCAATGTTGGTATGCAAAGCATTATTGACTCCTCTTCTATCCGTGATTCCTCAGAAGGATCCTTGTTAACTACGCCTGTTGCTGCTGCTGTTGCTGTGATTGGATCTTCATCCCAGAAGGGGACTAGGAAGAAAACTACTTGTAGCGTATCCTCCAAAAAACAATTAACTGTCAAACAATTGTTTGCAAGGTCAAACAAGTTTGACAGCAACCACTCAGTTGCACAGCGGAATACTGATGCCATAACAATTATGCTGGTATTAGATGTGCGTCCAGTATCCGCCATTACTGCAGTGGGTTTTCAACAGTTAATTGAGGTCCTGTGTCCTTGCTACCAGATCCCTTCTAGATTCCACTTCGCTAGAACAGCAATTGCAAGTCTGTATAAGAACATTGAAAAAAACCTTACTAATGTCCTCAGAAATGCCGTTGTACCCACTGTCCACTTGACCACTGATATGTGGACAAGTGGGACAGGGCAAACTAAGAATTACATGACTGTAATAGCCCACTGGGTAGGTGTATTGCCTACAACAGCAGCAGCAACATCTACCAAAAGACAGCTGATACAGAGGCAGGCTACTCTGTGCATCACCGGTTTCACTAAGAAGCATACTGCTGAGATTGCATGACCAGCAGGTACTGTTATATTTGCCCTGCCATCAGCTGAAGCAAGAGGTAGTAACTTGGTGGAATTCTACCCTCTATATGCTTCAGCAGATGGAGGAACAGCAAAAGGCCATCCAGGGCTATACAACAGACTATGAAATAGGCCATGGAGGGGGAATGCACCTTACTCAAGCACATTGGAGAATAATTTCCATATTGTGCAAGGTTCTCAAACCCTTTGAACTTGCCACACGTGAAGTTAGTTCAGACACTGCCAGCTTGAGTCAGGTCATTCCCCTCATCAGACTTTTGCAAAAACAGCTGGAGAAACTGAAGGAGGAGGTGAAATGGAGCGATTGCACAAAGTATGTCGGACTGGTGGATCAAGCCCTTGATTCACTTAACCAGGATCCACGGGTCGCCAATCTATTGAAATCTGAAACATATATTTTGCCGACCATTCTGGATCCTAGGTTTAAGTCCTACCTTGTGAGTTTTTTTCCAACAAACCAAAATCTAAAACAGCGAAAAGAGCTGTTGGTAAAAAAAATTGGTAGTTGCAGTCGCATTTGAAACGCCATCATCTCCTCCTTCAGTTTCTGCAGCTGCCAGGAAAAAAAATTTTTTTCTTCACAGCATGCCAGCTGGACATGCAGATCGTTCATCAAAAAATGACATGTGGTCGGGCCTGAGAGAACTGCCTACTAGTGACATGTCTTCTGTCGTGATACGGTCTCCAGTCACAGAATGGTGGAGGACTATTTCAGAGATAACATCCTAATAGGCTTGTCAGATAGTCCCTTTCAGTGCTGGCAGGAAAAAGAGGCAATTTGGAGTCCCATACACAAACTGGCTTTGCAGTACTTAAGTTGTCCACCCTCCAGTGTGTACTCCGAAAGAGTTTTCAGTGCAGCTGGCAACCTTGTCAGTGATCGGCATAGGAGGTTACTTCCTCAAAATGTGGAAAAGATGATGTTCATTAAAATTAATTACAAATTCCACGAGGAAGACCTCTACCAACAATTACATAAAAAATTACAGAGGCGCCTATGGTGGATTCCAGCGGGGACAAATTTATATTGTGTGAAGAAGAGGATGTACACACTGATGGGGATGATGAGGATGAGGACGACAATGACATCTGAAGTTGTAATGTAAAGCCAGTTTGTGTATGGGATCATTTCCAACTTGTTTTAAGGGGGTCCAAACAAACCAATTATTTCAGCCACAATTGGCAGTCCTTGTCACTGAAATTATTGGTTTGTTAAACTGTGAATGTCCTGTTTTGTATACAACATAAGAGTGGGTGGGAGGGCCCAAGGACTATTCCATCTTGCACCTTTTTCCTTTCCATTATTAATGTTATGGTTGTTTTAGGAACCAATGACTTGTATTTAACTTAATTTATTATCAATTTTATAGCCAGGGTCTGCACCAATTAATTTCTTTTTATTAATTATTCAGCCAGGGGCTGCACCCAATGAATTGTTTTTAAATTAGTTTATTATCAATTTTACAGCCAGGGGCTTTCTTTTTATTATTAATTATTCAGCCTGGGGCTGCACCAATGAATTGTTTTTTAATTAGTGTATTATAAATTTTACAGCCAGAGGCTGCACCAATGAGTTTCCTTTTTATTAATTATTCATCCAGGGGCTGCGCCAATGAATTGTTTTTAATTAATTTATTATCAATTTTACAGCCAGGAGCTGCACCAATGAATTGTTTTTTAATTAATTTATTATCAATTTTACAGCCAGGGGCTGTAAAAAAATCATAAAAACAGCTAAAACCACATAATTTGGGCCTGTTTTTGTTCCTACAGTATTATTAACCTTAATAACAATGATTTTCAGGCATTTCTAGGCATGTTTAACCACCTCACAGCTCACAATATTGATTTCACTATTTTTCACCAATATAGGCCAAAGGCTGCAGCGAGGTGGCTGGCTAAAGTAAGCAACAGAGCAGCGGCACAAATGTATAGCAGTTTAAAAAAATATCAGACATGTATGAAACATTGCCACACAGCAGTGGCAGACAGGATGGCAGTTTATAATATAATAATGTCAGTCGGCAATGCCCCAAATTGTGCCAAATCATATATTTGCAAATGTATGCAACCAATACCTCTGAATTTCTATTATCATGTAAGATTCAAGTATTTTTGCTAATATTGCTGCAGTGTGCTGGAGGGAATCTTCTTTTTTCTGGCCTTCACAACTGTTGTCAGAATTTAGATTAAAATAATTCCACACCCAAGACGTTGCTTTTCTGGCTTTCTTTTATCATTAGCAAGAACTGCTGCCACTGGTGGCTGATTTACGCAAACCACATCTTTATCATCAACATCCACATTAGCGTCAGATAGGACACAAATTTCCCCCTCATCCTCCTTTTGCACTCCCTCCACACTATCAGCCTCATTTTTTATTATTTCACCATCTAATACTAGCACAGCCGTCATGGCGTCAGTGATCCGCTGTGAAACTGGGTGACAGCTGTTATACTTACTTCCTCTGTCAATAGTCAATTGTTTTTTTAAATTACTTCCGATCACAAATGAGATGTAGATGATGGTGCAGGTGTTGGTGTTGGAGATCGAAGGCGCTTGGATCTCAGAGAGGGAGCAGGTAGGTGACACTGGAATTGTTACGTTTGGAGTTTAGGAACTTGGCGACGTACACTTTGATATTTGATGAATGTGCTCCAAGTGACGTAACAAGGAGGAGGTTCCTAGGTGGTTTAGGTCCCTCCCTCTACTCACTTTTGCATGGCAACGGGCACATATGGCTTGACAACTGTTGTCCGGATCGGGATGGAAATAATTCCACACGTGAGAAGTAGATTTTTTTGCCTTTTGTCCCGGCATGACAACAGTGGGCTTTGGCTTTTTCAAACCATGGGCAACAGCTGTTGCCTTACTTACACAAAGGACATCCTCGGCATCAACATCCTCATCACCAACATCTTCATCATCAACATCCTCATCATCCTTAGCGCCTTCATCCACCAAAATATCCTCCTCCTTCATGTGTAGTTCCACAGAAGCATCCTCAATGACTACGTGTGCAAGATGTTGACTGCTTTTCCCCAAATTTACAAAGGGCACAAAAATGTTGGAAGAACTTGGAGGATCCTCCAGTATACTAGTATTTAGGTCGGGCTCACACATGGCAACCGCAGACACACTTGCACTCTACTCGGTGATTTGTGATTTCGATTTCTCAGGGCACACAGTTGTTTTTTTCGGAGCTGTCTTAACAACTTTCACATTTTTAATTGGGCCACCACCACTACTACTACAAGCAGAAGGGCTATCAGAATCAGCAGTCTTCCTCATAAAGTAAGAAGGCCAAGGCCTTATCCTTTCCTTGCCACTTCGTGTAGTGAATGGCATATTGCCAATTTTTGTTTGTCTAAAGTCAAATATCCTTTCCATTTTTTTTTTCATTTCAGTAAAACCTGCTGTACTACCATATCGATGGTGTGACTTAAGCCCAGGGGCATTGGCCTTACTAGATGTCGAGGAAGTTGACGGCCTTGAACTGCTGCCGGCAGCTACAACATGTGGTTCTTGGCCTTGCTCTCCTGTCATGTGACAGCCCTCCATATTTTTTCTGCAGTCTAGAAGCAGTGTCACAATCACCAGTAGTGTAGCCAAGGTGCGGTTACAAAATTAACACACATGCAGTCGTGCGCACACACAAAAATATTTGAAAAAACGACAAATGATGATTTATATTTTTTGTCAGCTCCAGGAGAACTTGGCCCCAGAGTAACGATTGATCACGACTGGAGTCTGTCAGCACAAGGTTGCAAGTTGCGTTGCTGGCTGGATCTTGTTCACTAATGAGGTGAAGCCGAAAACTCACCCACACAAACAAGAAAAAAATATGACACTTTAAATGTATTTTTTTTAAGAACATTTGGAGTCTGTCAGCACAAGGTTGCAACTTGCATTACTTTCTGGATCTTGTGCACTACTATGGTTAAGCCGAAAACCCACCCACACAAACAAGAAAAAAATATGACACTTTAATTGGTTCTTTTTTGTTTGAACACGACTGTAGTCGCTGGATCTTGTGCACTACTGTGGTTCAGACTAACACCCACGCACACACAGAAGAAAAAAATATATAAGACAGTGACTCTCGTATTGTTTATTTTTAATTGAACACGACTGTAGTCGCTGGATCTTGTGCACTACTGTGGTAACACCCATGCACACACAGAATAAAAAAATATATAAGACAGTGACACTTGTATTGTTTTTTCTTTTAAGAATGACTGGAGTCGGGCAGCACAAGGTTGCAAGTGCAACATGCGTTGCTGGCTGGCTCTTGTGCGCTACTGTGGTTAAGCCTAACACGCATGCACACACTGAAAAATTTAAAAAGACACTTTTTTTTTTTCTGGAGTCCAGAACTTGGGCCCAGAGATGGACACAGCACAAGCCCAGGACACAGCAGACAGCCCAGATGGATCACCAGACAGCACAGTGACAGTGACAGCACCGTGACCAGAGACCAGAATGGATCAGCACAGACAGCACAGTGATAGTGATTACTGATTAGTGACAGCACCGTGACCAGAGACCAGAATGGATCAGCAGTCACCACCCCAGGGCACAGCAGATAGCACCAGCACCTCTCCCAGCCCTACACTACCCACCCTCCCTGTTCACTTTACACAGCCGGAGTGGAAATGGCGTCCATTGCTTGGTCCCTTATATACTACATTGATCACAGAGACGAAAGCTCGCGAACCGCGAGATTTACGTCTCTATGGTTTTGCCTCGGTTTCGAGAACCGAGTAAGGTGGGAACCTCCGAGCCTGCTTGGATTTGACTCGGTTAGACTAAATTCGGGTGGCCTCGGTTCTCTGAGAACCAAACCCGCTCATCTCTAGTTGTTTTATGTGATTTTAGCTGTTTTTTAATTTTTTTAAGAAAAAATCCAGATCCAAAACCAAAACACGAAAACAAAACACGGAGGTGAGGTTTTGGCAAAACCAATTCAGATCCAAAACCAGGGGAGATCCAGATCCAAAACCAAAACACGGGGGTTGGCGCACATCTCTAGTATAAATCTGTTGACCCATGATTTTATGTACTTCAATGGACCCACCTGTGCAGTTGACAAGTTGTCAGGCATGGTGTATTTATTTATAACTTTATACTGTACTCAGGTGATGTGCATTCATGGCTTACAACATGTGACAGTGTCAAGGACGAAAATGTAATTGTAAAGAACAATCCCCACTTTTTTGGGACAGACTTAGGGCCTGATTTAGAGTCGCTCGTAAGCGGCCGCTCGTTCGTTCTGACCGATGTTCGCACATCTGCGCATGCGTACTGATTGTAATACGCATGCGCGAACCAGTCAGTGCGGCCGAAAATCGTTTGTTCGCTATATAGCGAATGCCTGCTATTTTGAGTGACAGAAGGAGGCGTATGTGGGTGGTAACAGGGGAAGGTGCTTGAAAACGGGGGTGTGGAATTAGATCGCAGGAGTGCTTAAAGGTCAAAACGGGCGTTTTAAGGAAGTGCATAATTAATACAGCAGCGTCATTGACCACGTCACTTGTTTTTTTTTTACCCCGAACTGATCGCAAAATAGCGGTTGAAAAAACCTGCCACAAGAATAGCGAGCAGTTCATACGCTGTTCGATGTGCTCGATTAATCTAATAAATAGCGGACATGACGTAGGATGCGAGCGGCCAGGGGGCGTATTTTTCGCTCGCTCGTTCAGACTTAAAGGCGTGAACAGACCGCAATTAGCGAACGGTTCATTTGAATAGCCACCCCTTGTTTTAGAACGAACGACCGCAAATAGCGAGCGGCTCTGAATCAGGGCCTTAGCTTGTAAGAATCTGTCACTGGACTTGTTTGCCCCAGGAGATGTCTCTGGGCCTGATTCATTATGGATCGCAACTGCGAATGTAATTGCGATTACGCATGCAGTTCAACTGCGATAGTATACTAATACATTGCCATCGCTATGCCGCCGCAGCACAACATAAGGACGCCCAGCTTACCTTACACACATCCGTAATCCTTAGCAAGACTGTGAAACCATCAGTGCAATCGAGTACCATCGCACTTGCACCTTACTCAGGAATTGCTAACTTCATCGCACGCTATGAGGCCTCAAGCTGTGTATGGCATCGCAGCGGCTAATTTATGCACACCCCTGCAACGGCGTTGAAACGCACTGGCACGCCTTTGCCGACCACAGCCCCATCACCACCCACAAACGGTACTTCCTGTCAATCACTCTGCGATGGGTCGGCGTAGTCACTGCGATCGCAGTTCCGATCTCAGTGGCTGTATCACACACACGCACTGCGATAGATATGCATGCGCAGAACGCAACAATTGGACGATTGCGTGCGTATTAGTAACTGCGATCCTTGCTGGATCAGGCCCTCTGTTTCCATTCTGGACAAGTGCTTAATACAATCCCTCTTGTTCTGTACATTGTACCATTGTACACTGTTCACCATTCTTTGTTTTTACTATCTGGGCCGTAAAGTACAGCGTTAGCTCGCAGAGCCCTCTGGAACAAATGCCTTATCATTAATAAAAAAAAACTTTGGACTCCACAGTTCACTTTGGGGTTGAACCCCCCTAACCACTATATAGTTTCTTTCTATATAGCAATACTTTCCTTTTTCACTACACATACAATATACTGGCTGGTCCCTCCCCTCCGTCCACCTCAGATTATTTCTTTTTTCCCCTCTCTATTCTCTTTTTATAGGTCAATGATTGTGAATATCCTTAGCATACAGTATGTTATTCATTCATATTCTAATAGTTTCTGTTATGTACTTTTTCTGGTCTGCAAAGTAAATTTCGTAGGAAACTCGTCTATATATTACAGCCTGCTCCAGCCTCTACTATTCACACTATTACACCCTTTCTACAGTCCCGATCACCACTCCGAGTCACACCTGCTCCTCTTGTTATTAGACTGTAAACTGTTGCATGAGCAGGGCCCACCCTACCATCAGCATTTATTTTGTCCTTGTTCCATGTGCATGATTTGGATACATACATTTACTTGTCAGCAAAGTGCCCTTGGCTATAATTTAAATTATTTGATATTTGGATTAAATCAATTACATTTGAGATGACCCTAGAAATTTGGAACAGAGGGCCTGATTCCCATGAGAACGCCTGCCGTTTGGGGGTGGCCCCACTGACATCACAAGTGATGTCAGTGGAGAGCTTCCGGCTCTGTTAGAGCCGAAAGCTCTCTGGGGCTTGCGATGAACGAGACCCTACCACAAGGGTCTCCTCGCAAGCCCGATGGTCACGATGGTCTTGACCATCGCGACCATCATCATGGCCGCTAGCTATAGCTGTGGGTGGTCACCCACAGCTATGCGAGCGGCCAAGAGGCCGCTCCAAAAAAAACAAAAGCCCGGCCCTGATTCAGAGCGAGCGCTCTGTCAGAGCGACCGGCTCTGAATCAGGCCCAGAATATTTGCAGTGGGGCAACATGAGAATGCAGCCTATCAAACAACTAGCTCCTGGTGATGTCATAGGCTGACGATTGGTTCAATCCACAATAAAATATTCGCCTGAACTGTGTTTAGGCAGAAATATTGAAGTAAGTTGGGTCTATTGGCATTATCAGACATCTGACCCTCTGTTCTAAACCTTTCTTTTCTCGTTGTATTTTACGTCTTAGCTCACAAGACAGTTGCAAGCCGATCATTGGAATATCTGCGGGAAGCTATTTGATCTTGATTTGAACGCTGTGCTCAATACTATGTAGCAGCTTTTTTCTTCTCTGAGCAATTACTGTCTGCAAGTTGTTGTCAGCAAGACACACAAGTTCTTCACAACCTTCAGACCAAGGAATATCGACAGGCTGCCCATTGAAATTGAGCTGTGTTGTAGAGTCCACAGGGATCCTTGCTGCACTAGCACTCTTTGAAATACGTCAATGCCGGCATCCTTGGGCTTCAGCTGCCAGCAGTTTGTTGACCCTTAAGTCTGAGGCTGGTCAATACTCAGGTGTTTGTATTGACAGTGGTATTGACAGACTTCTTATTGCAGGGTGAGGATGGGACAGGTAATTGTGTACGTTGAAGCTCTGTAAAGATTCACGGAGAGACCTTCACTTTAATATTGACAAGGTAAATAGAGATGGTAAATGGAGAAAGTGCTTGTGGCAATCATACGTAACCCTTTCTTTCAGCAGTGATTGATTCCTTTCTTGAGCTGCATCTCGTGGGCGCCTAAAAGCAAAATATACCTATTTTAAAGGTGGTTGCCATTTGTATGTGTGAATGTTCAATAGAATTTTCTAAAAAGTATTTAGAAGTGCTGCTCATGGCAGAGGCAAACGCCGGGTTTTATGGCGTCAGTAAAAAAAACAACTGATGCAGTAATCCTGCTGGTGGTATGAATAGTGTTTTATAAAGGATAAAATGGTTTCTTCATGCTGTAAAATAACATTTCACCTGAAATGAAGTTAGTTGCATCAACCACATATTGGGCCTGATTTGGACGCAGTGCCGATATTTGCGCAAATTGTCAATGCAGAGCATGTGTTCGACGGTGTGCATGCACAGAGGTGCGGTTGAGATTGAGACATACTGACTCAGTAATGTACTGGGCATTCCTGGGCAGCGACTGGGAGGTGGCTATTGCAGAGATGCACTGTCTTATGGGAGTGTTATGGGAGTGTCAAGGGAGTGTAGCTGAGGTGGTTGCGAACTCAGAGCCTGATTCAGAGATGGATGGTAATGCGATCTCAGCTACGATTTCATATGGAATAGTCCCACACATCACCTGAGCATAAGGACGCCCACTGCTGCCTTCTTATCTGCGTACAATGATGCTTATCTGCGGAAATATCTTGTGCTTGTGGCAGGTCTGACCAGCCGCAGACTCGGCAGAGAGCTCTCCTGCTGTGTATGCAATCGCAGTGTCAAATTTATGCATGCCCATGAAATGGTGTTCAATCGGACAGGCACGCCTGTGTTTTTCTGACCACCCCCTGTTACCACCCCCAAATGCTTATAACCCGTCACTCACTTTGCAATGGATTACTCTTTGCGTCCGTAAGCGCAATGCAATCGCTGCGCACATGCGCAGTGTGGCTAATACCATGCGTGATGGCAAACAATCGCTCAATCTGTGTAAATATCAGCATTGCGTAAATCTCTGAATCAGTCCCTCTGACCCTTAGGGCTCTATTTACTACATCCGCATTGGTAATGCAGATTGTAGTGTGATATTACCGACTGAGGCCCTGATTCAGAGCGGACGCTCTGACAGAGCGCTCGCTCTGAATCAGGGCCATCCCCCCTACTTTTTGGAGTGGCCAAAATGATGGTTGCGATGGTCAAGACCATCGCGACCATCGGGCTTGCGATGAGACCCTTGCGGTAGGGTCTCACTGCCGCAAGCCCTGGAGTGCTTTTGGCTCTATCAGAGCCAAAAGCACTCCCACTGACATCACTTGTGATGTCAGTGGGGCCGGCCCCAGACGGTAGGCGTTCCCATGGGAACGCCTCCATCTGGGCAGCCACGGTTCCACCACGCCCACCAAAGGGGGCGTGCTGTCAATCAGCATCGACAGCAAGCCCCCTTTGGTGCGACACCCATAACGACGGCTTGGCCGTTGTTATTCGGGTCTCGCGCATGCGCACGACGGAGCCGCCTCCGTCGTGCGCCTGCACACTTGGGAAACATCGCATGCACACTTGAGCTTGCGAGAAAGCTCTGTCCCTGCGAATCCCCTCCGCACACTAGTCACGGTATTTTCGCAAAAAATACCGTGACCAGTGCCCCACGCATGCGCTGACCAACCGTCGCTCTTAGCCCCCGGCGCTAAGCCCCACCCCTGCAATCGCGGACCCCCCCGCGACCCCCCCTCTCCCTTAATTACACTTACCTGCATGATCCGGGCTGCGGTGATGTCTTCCATGTCCTCCAGTCAGGTGATATCCCATACTGCACTGGGATCCGATCACCTGATGACCTGGCCGCAGTGCAGCATAGGAGACCAGCTGACCGGAGGGAGGACATCACCCGGAGCCCCGACCACTGGTCCCTGGAGTCAGGTAAGTAAATTTTTATTTCTTTTTTACACTGTATCAGCGTGTGGTCTGTTTAGATCACACAGCTGATTACTGGGGCCGACTTCCGGCTCTGCTCTCCCTGTTGGAGTAGGGCAGGAGTCCGGTAACCGAGGGAGACCCTGGATAACGCCACCTCCAGATTACAATTATGGGAAATGCGATGTGCCTACTAAAAATAAGTGATACTTAGGGTTGGAGTAGAATTTTACGAATTCTACTTCAATTGCCCTAAAGTAACTGTAGGTGAAACTAAAATAATATGAAAAGGGTGTGAAAACACCCTTTTTCACTTTATTTTAGTAAAAATAATGTTAATAAATAGAGCCCTTAATCACTTACTTTGGAGGCCATACTCTGACGAAGAATCTGCACCCAGTATAGGGCAGGTGTACATTTCGACAGTGCGTCTGATGGTAAAGTCTAAAGATACACCAAGTGGGCTTCCCAGCCCTTGCACATTCAGAGCCTGATTCAGCTTGGATCTCAGTTGCTTATACGCATGCAATCGGCCGATTGTTGCGTACTGTGCATGCATACGCATCGCAGTGCGCATGCGAGAGCCGACCACTGTGACCGTGACTGCGATCGCAGAAACCACGCAGACCCATCGCAGAGTGATTGGCAGGAAGTGCTGTTTGTGGGTGGTGAAGGGGGGTGGTCGGGCGAACTCAGGCGTCCGATGTTACTCGATGTTGCCGATTATTTCGCTATGTTACCAAAGTATACGGATGTGAGTAAGGGGAAGTGGGCGTCCATATGCCAGGCTGCGATCGCAATGCGAATGCAATTGCAAATATTTACATATCATCGCTGATATTAGCAACTGCGTTGTGTGTGTGTAAGCAGAATAGCAATCCTTCTTGAATCAGTCACAGACTACGATGATAGAGCATTTGCAGCAGCATGCAACTATGAATCAGCCCCTGTGTGTGTTCCAGGTAAGTGCAACACTGTAGTAATTATGCACCAAGTTATGTACATTTACAATAGAGACGGCAGTATTTGTAATAATATTGTACCATTTGGTCGATGCCGCTAACTGGACTGCAACTAAAATGCTCCTGTTTTAGGTTTCCATGGTTACCTAGTGTGTTTGAGCCCTTTGAACAAATATAGTAAACTTAGAAATTTACTATCACAGTGAATATTACTTATACTGTAGGCATGCTTTGTGAATGACTGCCAATCTGCAAAAAGCAACTCAGCTTGTGCAGGGGCTACTGACAGGACTGGAGGACACACAGACAGGACTGGGACATAGACTCAACGACAAGGACAGACGGAAACACAAGCTGGACTGAGGGACAGATGCACTGACAGTGCTGGGAGACAGACTAAAGGGGCATATCCACTACACGATTAATGAACGATTGAACGATAACATCGTTATCGTTCAATCATTAATTATACTGTGCAGTGGATATTGTGCCCACACTAAACGATATGTCGTTCAGTCCCGGCACCTTCCCTCATCCCCAAACCTGCGCAACCTGATGATATCATCATGTTGGACAGTAGCTTCAGGCGATGACAGATGCCGACAACGACCAGCTGGAGCGCGCATTGCTGGTCATTCCCGGCATATACTGCACGATATTGTGGATGATTAATGATATCGCTAACACCACACTGCAACCGCAATTGCAGGACCATTGTGGCACATGTGCACTGCAGCTCCGGCGTAATAAAAACTCCAGTCATTTGCTGCCGAATCGGGACGGCATTCGGTTCTGAATCAGGCCCAGAAACACAGTACATTTTGACAAACAAACAGTGATGGAAGACAGGCTTACTTGTTGAACAGACACTCTCACAGTCTGGAAAACAGGCTAACAGGACAGAAAGACACACTGACAGTGCTCACCCTTTTTCCCTTGCAGGTCAGGCAGCCACAGATTATCTTCTTACTGTACATGAGCTATGTACTGCAAACCTCCTGATGACATAAAGCACACACGCATCACATGATTGGTCTTTTCTGCTTCCTGTAAGAATAGCCATTGTTTGGTTAACTATGCATGGTGCCATCAGTAGTAAACACAAGTAACATGAAACTGTTGATGGGGACTGGCCAGTGGTTTACACCCATCGATGGCTGTCCCTGCTGTGGGGAATGCTGGGTGGCAGGCCAATCAGGGAAGGGGTGCTGACATAAGGGGCCCACCAGAAGGCAGGGCTAAACTCTGTCCTGCCGATGCAGAAAAAGGAAAAACAATGCTACATGATCTCACAACCATCAATGGTGGAGAACCATTGGATCTCTGCCATCAATGGCAAAACCATTGACCATCAGTGGGTTGTTACCACTGTAGCAAAAAGGAGGGGTCTCTCTGTTGCTGGATCTCGCTGCTGCCTTTGTGAAAGATGCACTGTAACTCACTGTGCAGGGTGCACAATCCTGTTCTATTAAATAGAACATTAAGCATCTTCAGGTCTAACTAATATTGATTCAGGTATGGCCATTGGTGGAGCGTTATCAAAAATTTGCAAGGATTTCCACCATTGTTTCATTGAATGAATTGTTCATGGTGTGCATGTACAGATGATCAAGCTAGTTTTGTGCATGTGCAAAGGAGTACTGCTGCTGAGACAGTGTTCCGTTAACTGTGGGCGCAAGCAATGGTGGCAACAAACACAATCAAGTATTTAATCTGCAAAATCAGCGGCATTCCATTGGCCATCCCTATGTTGGCCTGCCCCCGACCTCGTATGCGGAGTTATATATACAGTAGTTACAGTCCACAGTTAACTCCAGCTGAAAGTGAAAGGTTTTCTTTTGTAAAAATTCACCTATTGACGATTAAAACCATGAGGTTCTCCTAGCAGTGCCATTCATGGACTATCATCTTCACCAAACACTTCATTTAGCTGTGAGAAGGGGGCTCTCACATAGAGACATCATTATTAAAGCAGGCTACAGCTAGATAAACCTGCGGTGCATGCCGTCCATCTAAACAAATGGCATTTGTACAGCTCATCCGTATCACACCATGTTTATAAATGATCCATCTAGTCCACTGAAAATATGCTGTACAGAGATATTACTCATTCACCCTGGTCCTATGGAGTTTGCATTATAATTTCCTGAGTAAACCCACACAAACACAGGACACAAACTCCATGTGTATGGTGCCCTGGTCAGAATGAAACTCATGGCATACAGCAGTAAGTAAATCATATATGTTACTAATAAAACAATAAAAAACAAAATAGTTACCTTTTTATTATAATATCTCTCTCTCTCTCTCTCTCTCTCATCTCATAAAGTGCCTGGTTTAGTGGTCTGTCTGTCTGTTCGGGCTAATCTCTTGAACCACTGAATCTTGATGGGGCTTTCACTATTCTATACAGAATTGGTCAAGGAAGATTTAGGTGTATGAACCATTCATCTGTGACAAAAGGGAAGCACAACAGTGCCGATTTTAGTGAAGCAAGTTACTGAAAAAAATATTGCATCAAGCTGTTGTATAGGAGCCGGCCAGGGCGCTGAAACAGCAAGACGGCATCTGAAACTAAGGCTTGGAATGAAGCAAGTCACAGAAAACACTGTTGTGCTGTGTGTGACTGATTGCTGCTGCCGGGCTGAAGACTGCGCTCTGATTGGCTTTCTGAGACAGTGTAACTGGCTGTAGGAAAGTGCCCTGTTGCTTAGCAGCAGCTTAGAGAGGGGAGGGAGTCAGGTACTGAGCAGGCTCATGTCTGAGGCAGAAAGAGGGTCTCATTCAGACCAGCTCGCAAGTGCTGAGTGCTCGCAAGCGGGTCGATGTTGAGGCCCTGCGCACGCGCAGCGGCTGCACTGCTCGTGCACAAGCCACGGAGCGAGAGAGAAATTCAAAAGGGGCGGCTGTTGATGGTGATCGACAGCTCGCACCGTTTTGTAGGCGGGGTGTGGGGTGGCTGGCCAAACGAGGCGTTCCCGAAGGAATGCCTGCCGTTTGGGGGCGGCCCCACTGACATGACTCGTGATATCAGTGGTAAACTCACTGGGGCTTGCGGCAGATGAGAACCTACCACAAGGGTCTCGTCGCATGCCCCGATGGTAGCAATGGTCTTGACCATCGCGACCATCAACCTGGCCGCTCGCTAAAGCTGTGGGTGGTCACCCACAGCTTAGCAGGCGGCCAGGAGGCCAGTTTTTTAAAAGGAAGCGGCCACCCTCATTCAGAGCAAGCGCTCGCATTTTGCGAGTGGCTCTGAATGAGGTCCAGAGAGTGAGAGACAGCCTCCAAAGAACCCATGAAGATGTCCTGATGCAGACACAGAAGCCAGGAGAGTCATAGCTATCAGGAATTAAAAACAAAAAAACACAACAACCATCGAAACACCATCAAATGATTTCCATTTGATGGTGGCAAACATCGGACCACCACCATCAAATGGTAAAAACACTATCTTTGGAACAAAAACTTTGATGGTTGGTACCATCGGATACCGATGTCCATCCCTATGTTGAACCTGCTGTCAGACTCCAGCCACCACTCCTCCACCGTGAAGTGCTCCCTCTCCAGGGTGATGTTCCCTCTCAGCCACACGCCCACGGTGAACAGGAGGCACCTCCCATGGAGGTCAGTGCTGTTCTCGGAGAGGGGCACCATGGCGAGGAAGCTCAACAGGAAGCCCAGGAAATACAGGGTACATTGTGCAAAGAAGACGTTGCTCATCGCCATGTTTGACAACTGGGTAGTGGCGTGCATGGAGGCTGCGGAAATATGCACAGGTGCCCGAGCCCCGGGGATGTGCTGCTGATAATGCTTACTGTAGCTGCAATACAAATCTCTCATCCATGATCCTCCTGCCCTTCCTAGCATATCACAGTGGCTGGCCCCCGGTTGTGGTTACACTGGGGAAATGCATTGGGCAGGATTGAGAAGAAGGAGGTTGTGGTGAGATGCAGGGGACTGTGCTGACATGGCGTAGGTTGTTATGAGATGCAGGGGCTGTGGCGATATGAAATTGCTCCCGTGCGAAGCCGGGGCAGGTCGCTAGTTTATTATATTATATGT
The DNA here is from genome assembly GCA_031769625.1 of Taudactylus pleione. Classification (NCBI taxonomy): domain Eukaryota; kingdom Metazoa; phylum Chordata; class Amphibia; order Anura; family Myobatrachidae; genus Taudactylus; species Taudactylus pleione. The sequence continues at coordinate 3,177,392 of JAUIMM010000566.1, read as the reverse complement.
TAGTTACCATATACGTTAGTTACCATATACTGTTATAGCTCATCATCTATGAAATTGCCATTCTATTATTAAAATCCTTGCTAACACACTATGTACAGTAATATATAATAACACTTTAGGGCCAAGAGACGTCTTACAGGAGAAGGTGATGAGAGAACCTGTCTCTGGAGAGGAACCTGTTTAACTAGAAATGCAGAGTAGGTACAGAACAGGTATTGACTTTTGCAACGAGAATACTTGGATGGATTGTCCTTAAAGGTAAATATTGAGTTTGGCTCTGCTAAGGTCAATGTTTACCTTCTGGCTCCATAAATCACAGTGATTGGCTCCACAGGATCAATATTTGCTGACTGCTGACTTCACAGTCATGTCCCTGCAGTAGCAGACAGCGCTGTGATTAGCTGCTACCGCAAGTGACGAAGACGAGGGAAGAAGGCTGGAATGAAGTACAGTCCTGTAAAATACAGAAGTGTCAGTGATGGGACAGCAGACTGCAGCTCACGGAATAAATAAAAAATGGTCTGAATTGATTGGCCACTACCATAGGTGACCATGTGCAGCTATGTACTGTATGTCTCATGTGTGGATGATCTGCATAAAGTCTTGTTAACAGTTTGCGTAAATCTTCACTTGCGGTCTAATGAGTGGTGCGACTTATGGAATATAAAAGCTTCTTTTGCTCCGTCATTCCACTCTGCAAAATGATGCTTTTGCTGAATCAATAGAGCTGGGCCCACACTACATTGCGCTGTACTGTATGGTTGGGGTAGGGCTGGTGACATGTGAGATTGCTGATGTGGATTGATCTGATTATTCTACAGAACGGATTTGAGACTTGTTCTAACCCTGACCACATGCAATACAGTTGCATAGCTACTAAAACCTATCACTATATGGGTTTTGAGCTTAATTATTACATAATGGTTTGCAATTTAAATATTCATCTACGATATTATCTTACTGGGCAGTATGCATACCCCCACGCATCGCATGCATACTGGCATAAATAACGCAGATATGCATGAACCAAATCACAAAGGACAGCTCTCCCAGTAAAACTGTCCTTTGCGATAGAAGGACTTCCGGGTGTGTGACCTATAAGTTCTTCTGCGTCTGCGTCAAGTGATACACGTGCCGCAAGGGGTGCCAGGAGAGATGCGATTGGATCCCTCCCAAGGGAATGTCGCGAATAGAAGCCCATAAACTTCTCTTGCGCAACTCCATCTAAAGATGGCGTTGTCACCGCATCCAAGTCCCGGAATGTATCTCATTCTGGGGCTTTATGCATGCGCAGTGAGCGGCCAAACCTCCAAAAACGTCATTTTCAGAGGTTTGACCCAAAAAAAATGCAATAGTGCATTCCGACCACTGTATACAAATGGCAAAATACACATAGATAGAATTGCACCCAGTATGAACAATAAGAGAAAATGGCGCTGTGCAGTTTGCTACTATTTCATGGGGCACTCCCTGACTTGCCAACTATCCCAAATATGGGTACAGATATGGCACACGATGAAATACAGTACTTGTGCACCAACTGTTTTGTACTTACTGAGAAAAGTTGTTTAGAAAAACGAGATGCACATCCCTCTCATACAGGGTAATGTGATCTGTTTAACATCTTTTGGAAAGTTTGAGAGATTGCAATGACGGGTTCTGTCCTGCCAGTGTCCTTGTGCATGCAGGAGATCAGTCTGTGCACTCTCATAGCTTTTCCATAGGATAGAGCGGCTGACGCCATCTGAAGATGGTGTCAGCTATGGGAGACAAGCTCCAACAATGGAAGCTTTTTCTAACCTGTTAAATTGGACCAGACCACTGTCCCTACTGAGAAAAATGGGGGCCGCGGTCTGCAGTGTTAGTTTGCCCAACACAGAAGCTAAGACTACTAGGCCATGCTTGCCGACCTTTGGGCTGCCCCCTTTGGGAGGGTGCAGCCATATTGACACTGTGGGGGGCGTATCACTGCAGAGGTAGGCGGTGCTCGGGGCATGGTGATATGATTACTGGCAGAGGGCGGGGCCATGAGGATGCGATTCTTCCGGATTTTTGGGAGCCTCCCGGTCGTTTTCGGTAAAGTAGGCAAGTATGCTCTAGGCTCTTCCTAAATAGGCAGGTTACTTAAATAATGTGGAAGCTGATGTGTCTGCTTGCTTTAGTTTAATTAATAGGCCCTTATATTTATTTATTAAATAAAGTTCAGAATCACTACTGAAGTTAGGAAGGAAAGCATAGTATTTTTGCAGCAGCAGATAGATGTACGATGCAATGCACAATGATTAGGTTCCAAAAGAGTCATATTTACTGTAGCAATCTGTACTGAATAGGATAAGAGCACATAGCAAGCCTCAGAATACTGCAAACATTCCTATTTACATGCTCCATGTTGGGTTTGGCAGCTAAAGTGGAAGTACAAGTCATTTATACCAGGAATAGAAAGGCATTCTACTACAGTGGTGTAAGGGGCTGTAGTAACTGGACATTACTTAGGGCCAGTTAATCTGCCATCACATAGTAGTAAGTAAATTGATTTAAGGCTTACGTGGGCTGTAACTATGAAATAGAAAGGGGTGGCTTTGTAAGGGAAGGTTTGCAGGTTATTTACAATATACATTAAATAAGTAGATGATCTAATGTTGAAATGTGAATTGACAGTGTCATTTTTAACTTTTTCCGCAGTAAAATTAGTCATTTAATTTAAATGAGTGAACGAAATGCTATAACAGAAATTTATTATGAGTGAGATATACTGTAATCCAACTTAGCAATTTATCTTGTTAAGAAAGTGCTTAGTTTTGATAACATGTATTGACTTTTATGAGTTATGTGGCTCCTTTCCATAAATTATTTACCAAACAGAACTTAGGCCCTCATTCAGAGCCGCTCGTTAGCGGCAGTACGCTCGTTCCGAGCGATGTTTGCACATCTGTGCATGCGTACGCTTTTTAGTACGCATGCGCGAACCAGTCAGTGCGGCCGAAAATCGTTTGTACGCTATATAGCGAGTGCCTGCTTTTTGAGTGACAGAATGAGGCGTATGTGGGTGGTAACAGGGGAAGGTGCTTGAAAATGGGGAGTGGAGATCCGAACGCAGGCGTGCTTAAAGGTCAAAACGGGCGTTTTATGGGTGTGTATATTTAAAACAGCAGCGTCATTGACCACGTCACTGGGTTATTTTAGAGCCAGAATTGCTCGCAAATTTGTGGTAGCAAACACCAACCACAAGAATAGCGAGCAGTTCATACGCTGGTCGATGTACTCGATTAATCTAATAAATAGCGGACATGACGTAGGATGCGTGCGGCCAGGGGGCGTTTTTAACAAATAAACGAGCGTATGTTTTGCTCGTTCGTTCAGACTTAGAGGTGTGAACAGACTGCAATGTGCGTACGGATCATTTGAATAGCCACCCCTTGTTTTTAAACGAACGACCGCAAATAGCGAACGGCTCTGAATGAGGGCCTTAGTTCCTGCTGCCTAAGGAATGACATGGCGTGAACATATAAAGAACTGTTACAAAATCTAGATAAATAATAATTGACTTATTATTACTGTAGCTAATAACTGTTTCAATGTAAATTATTGTTCGATATCACAAGTTGATAAACGATGTCACTCATTGCTGCAAACACCTGTGGACAGCACGAATAGAATACTTATGTTTAGGATTCCGACTAGGCAGTATTATTCTATCAGCTCTAATCCCAGCAATTGTATAGTCAGGATTGTAACCAACACAGATATGACTCAATCCACTTATATTTATATTTCTAATTGTAATAATAATGACCTGATTATGGGGGAAAATGATTATAATTTTCTTCCCCTATGGTCTACTGTATCGGGAAATGGTTGGGAGAGGGGTGCTTGTATATGACTGTGGAGAGGGCATGCCCTGCGTTACATTCCCGAGGTGGGTTTCTATATTCCTATGCTCTGGCCTACCAAATAGGTTTATTTGCAGGAAAGAAAACACTTGTAAAGAACACTGAATGTTCTGCGTTTTCATTTCCATTAGTACATGTTTTAAATAGACCGTTTTACTAATCTATGTTCCTGCTGCTGTTATCCAGTAACGCTAATACCATTTCTTGCCAATGGATTTTTGTGTCTTAAATATATTATTTTACATTTACATTTATTGGCATTTGTGCATTTTCTACCTTCTCAGCTTTTCCTCTAATTTCCCTAAATCATTATTCAATCTATTTACCCCTACAGGAACATTAACCCTGTGATTAATCTTTTCTGTCTGCCTTGGGGAGCACTTACCTTCATCTATAGATCTTTTCTTACATCACTAATGAGAAAATAGGAGACATAAGACTTGGGAAGCCAGTGAATCATTATTGAGTCATTTCCATGTTGAGAATGGTGTGATCATGTAGAGGATACACACAGACAGGTGAGCACCTATAGGTGACAGTGTAAGAACATTTATCCTTCACAATGACTGGTTCCGGCTACTCGTCTGTGGCACTGTAGAGCATTAAATGTCCCCCCTTGATAGGTTTGTCTGTCAGAGGGCATGGGGACTGTAATTAACAAACATTCACTGACAAAGTAGCTAATTTGTGATGTTTTAATAACAGGGTAATTACCAGCCCATGAAAATCATCCATAGTATTTAGTAATTACAATCAGCTGGCTGTCGCAGAAACTATTAACATCGCTTCACAGTAACTGTTTCTCACTGTAGGATTTACCTTTATTCATTTGTGCGATGAGTATTTTGAGGTTGTCAGTAAAACACAGGGGTTTATTTACTAGTACAGGCACAGAATTACAGTGTGGGGTAACGCATAACAGCCAGTGGGATATTTGCTTAATTTAGTCTGCATTGCACTAAATCAAACACATCTAATTGTGTAATGTCAGATGATCACACCATCACCAAAACACCAATATTCCATCAATTCTTTCCACTGACAGCAGCCCCTTTCCATAGAGATAAATAATGGGCCAAAGACAAAGGGCCTGATTCAGACTCGCGAGCGGGTTGATGGTCCTTCACTGCGCATGCGCGAGACCCGGCCAGCGACGGGCGCTCCGTCGCTACGTGTCTCGCACCAAAACGGGGAAGCTGTCGATTGTGATTGACAGCTTGCCCCATTTTGGAGGCGGGCAGGGGGCGTGGCTGGCCAAACGGAGGCGTTCCCGAGTGATGTCAGTGGTGAGCTTCCTGCTCTATTAGAGCCGAAAGCTCACTGGGGCTTGCGGGAACGAGACCCTACCACAAGGGTCTCGTCGCAAGCCCTGATTGTCGCGACTATCACCTGACCGCTCGCTAAAGCTGTGGGTGGATACCCAGCACAGGGTCTCCGTGCCATCACATTACCCAGGCTCAAAATAGTCAGCTCACAGCTGGAATTCCTCGGAAAGTAGGGACCCCCCAAAAAATAGGTGCCCCCCTCCCAAGGTACAACCAGCTATTCCCCACACACCTGGTGGCGGTGCATGCAGAATTAATGGTGAAATACTAATATTGTTATTTACAGGCAGACTATAGGTCCCAGCAAGCCTGCCCCAATATGCAGGCACTTCTGGAACAACAAGAGCCAGCATGCCCGGACATTAAGAGCCTGCTGGTACCATTAGAATTAATGCCAGAATTCGCACACCAAAGGGGGAAGTCCTTTATTTAAAAAAAAAAAATCATACTCACCAAACCCATTGGATCGGCTCCTCTTTGGTACATGTAGTAGTCCATTGGTCTTCAGAAAACAAAAAACAACAATCCAGATCCCAAACTGACAGAACTGTTCACTTGGTACAGTACTAGCTCGTAATGGCAGGCTATTGCCGGTCACTGTCATTGGAGTGAATGTGGGAAGCGCTGAATGGCTGAGAGTGGCTCTCCCACGCTCTCAGCCAATCAGCACTTCCCCATTTGATGCAACAACCAATTGACATCAACGTCGGGTTTCAATTGAAACTGAAACACGGATGATAAATATCCATTTTTTTAAATCTGTAAATGATAGCAATAACCAAAACCGACCTTTAGTGAATTGACCCCCTGTACTCTGTTGCCTCCAGGATTTTTGTACATGTAACGGTAATTACTACTCAGATATAAAGAATAGGCAACAAGTCTCTTCTACCTGACAGGACATTACAGAATTAGCTGGCAAAGGCAAAGCCAAATGAAGTATGGTCAGGAACCAGAATAGCAGCGACAATATAAAAAGTTAAGGTCAGTTAAATTAAATGAGTTTATTCAAAGTCCAAAGTACAGACAAAGTGCCTGATTCATTACAGATCGCTATTGCCATCGCAGCTGCGATTACGCATGCAGTTCTGCAGCGAAAATAAGCTAATGTTCTCAACTGCTCAGCCAGCATAGAGATGCCCACTACCGCTTTCTCACATCCATAATACCTCGCAATCCTGCGTATACATCGGCCTGTCAGGCAGAATTACAGCTGGTCTGATCTGTCTCAGAAATTGCAAGTCTCGTCGCACGCAATGAGTACTCATGCTGCGTATGCCGTCGCAGTGGCTTATTTATGCACGCCCAGGAAATGGTGTTCAAATTAGGGGTGAGCGGGTTCGGATTTCTAAAATCCGAACCCCCCCGAGCCCCCCCGATCCGAGTCCGATCCGAGTCAGGCTCGACTTTTCCCGCCTGACTCGGATCTGAAATCGAGGCAAAACGTCATCATCCCGCCTTCCGAGTCTCGCGGGTTTTGGATCCTATATAAGGTACCCGCGTCGGCGCCATTTTCTCACTCGGCTGTGGACAGTGAAGAGGGAGGGTGGGAGTTAGGGCTGTGTAGTGTAGTGTAGTGTAGTGCTGCTGTTGTCCACTACTTCAAAGTCCATAGGGGCTGGCTGTGTTGTGCTGTGCTGCTGTTGTTAATAGGGGCTGTGTCCACTACTTCAAAGTCCATAGGGGCTGGCTGGACTGTGTTGTGCAGTCAGTTCTCCATAGGGGCTGTGTCCACTCCAAAGTCCTGTGCAGTGTCCCAGTCCTAAAGGAGAGCTGTAGTGTTGTCCAGGGGGTGCTCTGTCCATCAGGGGCGCTCCCCCCAAGTGCTAAAAAAATAATATATTTTCTGTGTTTGTGAATTGTGTGCGCAGTAGCCGCACGTGCATCAACAAAGTAGTGCCAAGCGTGCGCCTGTGTCATAAGTAAAGGGCCGGCTGGCTTGACCGTTAAAGGGTGCTGTAACCCCCGAAAGTACACTCCAGTCCAAACCAAAAAAAAATTATTTTCTGTGTTTGTGAATTGTGTGCGCAGTAGCCGCACGTGCATCAACAAAGTAGTGCCAAGCGTGCGCCTGTGTCATAAGTAAAGGGCCGGCTGGCTTGACCGTTAAGGGTGCTGTAACCCCCGAAAGTACACTCCAGTCCAAACCAAAAAAAAATTATTTTCTGTGTTTGTGAATTGTGTGCGCAGTAGCCGCACGTGCATCAACAAAGTAGTGCCAAGCGTGCGCCTGTGTCATAAGTAAAGGGCCGGATGGCTTGACCGTTAAAGGGTGCTGTAACCCCCGAAAGTACACTCCAGTCCAAACCAAAAAAAAATTATTTTCTGTGTTTGTGAATTGTGTGCGCAGTAGCCGCACGTGCATCAACAAAGTAGTGCCAAGCGTGCGCCTGTGTCATAAGTAAAGGGCCGGCTGGCTTGACCGTTAAGGGTGCTGTAACCCCCGAAAGTACACTCCAGTCCAAACCAAAAAAAAATTATTTTCTGTGTTTGTGAATTGTGTGCGCAGTAGCCGCACGTGCATCAACAAAGTAGTGCCAAGCGTGCGCCTGTGTCATAAGTAAAGGGCCGGCTGGCTTGACCGTTAAGGGTGCTGTAACCCCCGAAAGTACACTCCAGTCCAAACCAAAAAAAAATTATTTTCTGTGTTTGTGAATTGTGTGCGCAGTAGCCGCACGTGCATCAACAAAGTAGTGCCAAGCGTGCGCCTGTGTCATAAGTAAAGGGCCGGCTGGCTTGACCGTTAAAGGGTGCTGTAACCCCCGAAAGTACACTCCAGTCCAAACCAAAAAAAAATTATTTTCTGTGTTTGTGAATTGTGTGCGCAGTAGCCGCACGTGCATCAACAAAGTAGTGCCAAGCGTGCGCCTGTGTCATAAGTAAAGGGCCGGCTGGCTTGACCGTTAAAGGGTGCTGTAACCCCCGAAAGTACACTCCAGTCCAAACCAAAAAAAAATTATTTTCTGTGTTTGTGAATTGTGTGCGCAGTAGCCGCACGTGCATCAACAAAGTAGTGCCAAGCGTGCGCCTGTGTCATAAGTAAAGGGCCGGCTGGCTTGACCGTTAAATGGTGCTGTAACCCACAAAGTACACTCCAGTCCAAACCAAAAAAAAAATTATTTTCTGTGTTTAGCCGCACGTATATATCAAATCGATATAACATAAATGGAGGACCAAACTTTCTCCGATAAAAATAAAATAGAGAAAGATCAAGAACCACTTCCTCCTAGTGCTGAAGCTGCTGCCACTAGTCATGACATAGACGATAACATGCCATCAACGTCGTCTGCCAAGGCCGATGCCCAATGTCATAGTAGAGGGCACATACAATCCCAAATGGCAAAGTTCAGGAAAATGACCTTGAAAAAGACATTTAAATCAGCTGAAGAGAAACGTAAACTTGCCAATATGCCATTTACGACACGGAGTGGCAAGGAACGGCTAAGGTCGATCCCTAGTATGTTCATGACTAGTGGTTCAGCTTCACATGACGATGGAAGCCCTCCTCCCACTAAAAAAATCAAAAGAGTTAAGCTGGCAAAAGCACAGCGAAGAACTGTGCTTTCTAAGAAGATATCACAAATCCCCAAGGAGAGTCCAAGTGTGGTGGTGGTTGCGATGCCTGACCTTCCCAGCACTGGACGGGAAGAGGTGGCTCTTTCCACCATTTGCACGCCCCCTGCAAGTGCTGAAAGGAGCACCCACAGTCCACTTGCTGATATGCAAATTGAAGATGTCACTGTTGAAGTACAACAGGATGAGGATACTGGTGTAGCTGGCGCTGAGGAGGAAGTTGGCGAGGAGGATTCTGATGATGATGTGGTTTGTTTAAATCAGGCTCCGGGGGAGACAGTTGTTGTCCGTGGGATGAAAAAGCCCATCACGGTCATGCCTGGGCAGAAGACCAAACATTCCACCTCTTTGGTCTGGCAATATTTCTATCCAAATCCGGACAACAACTGTCTTGCCATATGTACCATATGTAAAGGTGAAATAAGTAGGGGTAGGGACGTCAACCACCTAGGAACATCCTCCCTTATACGGCACCTGCAGCGCGTTCATAAAAAGTTACTGTCAAGTTCAGAAACTTTGGCTAAGACCGTAAGCAGTCCAGGGACACCTAAATCCCGTTGTCCTGTTGTATCCAAGCGCCTGCAAACCACACCGTCAACTCCCTCCTCGTCAATTTCCTCCTTAGTCAGGATCGGAAGTAGTCCTGCAGGCCATGTCACTGGCATGACTGACTCTCCTATCCGGGATTCCTCTGGAGGATCCTGCATTGCTACGCCTACTGCTGCCGCTGCTGCTGTTGCTGCTGCTGGGAGTCGTTCATCATCCCAGAGAGGAAGTAGGAACACCACTACTTTTACTAAACAATTGACCCTCCAACAGTCCTTAGCGAGGAGGATGAAGTACGACAGCAGTCATCCTGAAGCAAAACGTATAACTGAGGCCTTGACTGCTATGTTGGTGTTAGACGTGCGTCCGGTATCCGCCATTAGTGCAGTGGGATTTAGACAATTGATGGAGGTAGTGTGTCCCCGGTTCCAAATCCCGTGTAGATTCCACTTCACTAGGCAGGCGATACCGAGACTGTACAGAAACGTCAGAAAAAGTGTCCTCAGTGTCCTGAAAAATGCCGTTGTACACAATGTCCACTTAACCATGGACATGTGGACAAGTGGAACAGGGCAGACTAAGGACTATATGACTGTGACAGCCCACTGGGTAGATGTATCACCTTACGCAGCAACAGCAGCAGCGTCACCAGTAGCAGCATCTCAGAAATGCCAGCTCGTTACAAGGCAGGCTACGCTGTGTATCACCGGTTTCAGTAAGAGGCACACCGCCGACAACCTCTTAGAGAAACTGAGGGAAATCATCGCCCAGTGGCTTACCCCACTTAGACTCTCCTGGGGATTTGTGATATCTGACAACGCCACCAATATTGTGCGGGCATTACATCTGGGCAAATTCCAGCACGTCCCATGTTTTGCTCACACAATAAACTTGGTGGTGCAGAATTTTCTGAAAAGCGACAGGGGCGTGCAGGAGACGCTTTGGGTGGCCCGAAAAATTTCTGGCCACTTTCGCCATTCAGCGACTGCGTGCCGAAGACTGGAGCGCCAGCAAACACTCTTGAACCTGCCCCGCCATCACCTGAAGCAAGAGGTTGTGACGCGGTGGAACTCAACCCTCTATATGCTTCAGAGGATGGAGGAGCAGCAAAAGGCCATACAAGCCTATACATCCACCTATGACATAGGCAAAGGAGGGGGTATGCACCTGACTCAAGCGCAGTGGAGAATGATTTCCGTGTTGTGCAAGGTTCTCCAGCCCTTCGAACTTGCCACACGTGAAGTCAGTTCAGACACTGCCAGCTTGAGTCAGGTCATTCCCCTCATCAGGCTTTTGCAGAAGCAGCTGGAGAAAGTGAAGGAGGAGCTAAGACGGAGCGATTCCGCTCGGCATGTGGGACTTGTGGATGAAGCCCTTCATTCGCTTTGCCAGGATTCCAGGGTGGTCAATCTGTTGAAATCAGACCACTACGTTTTGGCCACCGTGCTCGATCCTAGGTTTAAAGCCTATGTGGTGTCTCTCTTTCCGGCCGACACAAGCCTGCAGAGGTGCAAAGACCTGCTGGTGAACACACTGTCAGCTGAAGCGGAACGTGACACGTCAACGGCTCCTTCTTCATTTTCTCCTGCAACTGGGGCTGCCAGGAAAAAACTTAGGTATCCTAAGCAACCCGCTGGCGGTGATGCAGGGCAGGCAGGACCAAGTTTGGACATCTGGTCCGGACTGAAGGACCTGGCAACAATTTCTGACATGTCTACTGTCACTGCATATGATACTGTCACCATTGACAGAATGGTGGAGGATTACATCGGTGACAGCATCCAAGTAGGCATGGCAGACAGTCCATACCTGTACTGGCAGGAAAAAGAGGCAATTTGGAGGCCCCTGTACAAACTGGCTCTATTTTACCTGAGTTGCCCCCCCTCCAGTGTGTACTCCGAAAGAGTGTTTAGTGCAGCCGGGAACCTTGTCAGCGAAAGGCGTAGGAGGTTGCTTCCACAGAATGTGGAGAAGATGATGTTCATCAAAATGAATTATCAGCTCTTCCAGGGAGACCAGCCTCCAGAACGTACAGAGGGACCTGTGGTGGTGGATTCAAGTGGGGACGAGTTAATACTTTGTGAGGATGAGGATGTACACACTGAAGAGGGTGAGGAATCGGTGGATGAGGAGGATGAGGATGACATCTTGCCTCCATAGAGCCAGTTTGTGCAGGGACACATTAATTGCCAGCTTGTTTTGTGGGGGCCCAAACGAACCAATCATTTCAGCCACAGTTGTGTGGCAGACCCTGGCGCTGAAATGATTGGTTTGTTAAAGTGTGCATGTCCTGTTTATACAACATAAGGGTGGGTGGGAGGGCCCAAGGACAATTCCATCTTGCACCTCTTTTTTTTCTTTGCATTATGTACAGTTTGGGGCCTAGTTTTTCAAACTGCCATCCTGTCTGCCACTGCAGTTTCACGCCTAGATGGGTCACGTGTTTGTGCCGCCCACTCGTGTCGCTTAGCATAGTCATCCAGCTACCTCGGTGCAACGTTTTGGACATAAAAACACTATTGTGAGGTGTGAGGTGTTCAGAATAGACTGGAAATGAGTGGAAATTAAGGTTATTGAGGTTAATAATAGCATAGGAGCAGAAAAACCTACAAATTCTGTGATTTTAGCTGTTTTTATGCTTTTTTAAAAAAAAATACAGATCCAAAACACAAAACCCAGAACCCAAAACACGGAAGGGTGGTTTTGGCAAAACCAATCCAGATCCAAAACACGAAGAAAGATCCAGATCCAAAACCAAAACACAAAACACGAAAAGTGGCCGGTGCACACCCCTAGTTCAAATGGACAGGAACGTCTGCGTTTCTCCGACCACTCCCTTATCACCCCCTCTTTCTATCTGCGTGCATAATTGCAGTGTGATCCCAATCCTAACCTGCGCACGTGCACAGCGGTGCAATACGCACCATCAGCCGATCTGAGGGCCTGATTCAGCAAGGAACGCACGGATGCAGACGCACGCACCCGTCTGCTGCGAGTATATGCTAATAAATGCATACACACGCAGAACAAGCAGACGCCTAGCACTACACAATACCACCCACTTCCCTTAACGTGCGTCCTGTTATACCATGCAAGACAGCGGAAACATCGGTAACATCGAGAAGCATCGAACACATTAGCCTAATAATGGTTGACCTGACTTCATGCAGGATTTCTGTCACTTCCTGCGTGCAACTAGACTTCACTCTTCATCTGTCGCCGCAAGGGCTTAAATATGCATGCCCATAAAACGCCATCCAAACGCACAGGCACGCTTGCGTTCGCCTGACCACCCCCCCCCTCACCACCCACAAACAGCACTTCCTGTCAATCACTGTGCTCTGGGTCTGCGTAGCCTCTGCAAATGCAGTTCCCATCGCTGAAGCTAGTTCGCACACGAACAATGCGATTCATACGCATACGCAACAATTGGCCGATTGCGTGCGTCTGCATCTGTGCATTCCTTGCTGAATCAGGCCCTGAGTACGCTGTTGCAATTGCGATCCATGATGAATCAGGCCCTAAGTTTGTGCACAGAATAATGAGCACTGAGGTAATAGCTAGTAAACCTATAATAAGCAATACATACAATATAATAGAGGTTCCCAAACTCAGTCCTCAAAGGCACTCTAACAATCCATGTTTTAAGAATATGCATGCTTGACCACAGGTGACTTAATTAGTACCTCAGTCAGTTTGATGTAACCCCCTGTGCTCACCAATGGATATCTCTAAAATCTGAACTGTTGGGTTGCCTTGGGAAACTTTGCTATATACCAAGGATATAATTATCAGGGTGCATGACACGGGCATGTTACCGATGAGGTACATAAATGATGGCAGGGTAGGAAGTCATCGGAAGTCATCAGACAAGTAAAGCCCTAAATAACTGCTGGTTGTATGGTGTGGAATATCGCACTGTGCAAATTTTCACTACAATATGTTAGAAAATAATGTCCTCCATCTTTATAGATTCATTGTCATATAGTTTTTTTCCCCAAATAAATGTTGCCGTTTGCAACTGAAGTATTATAAAAGTTACATTTAGACCATTTATATAATTCATACAATATGACCAAATACATATAAATAAATCGTTACCGTACTGAGCATTTGTGTATGGGCCTGATGCAGAGCTGGACAGAAATTGTGTGTACTGTATATTGTCCAGAACTGCGTGCATGAAAAAATGTGTACAGTATATTCACCTGTATTCAGAGTTGTAGGCACCTTGCTGTGCTCCCACCTGCTAGGCATGACTTAATTGCAAATAGTCATAATCATCAGGGCTCACCTTCCATACCCTACACTAGTAAAGATACCCATCAAAATCAACATATTTGGCCTTGCATCCATCTTTGAATAACCTACTGTAGAATGGAATGTTATGCCGGCTGTCGGGATGCCTCCTGTCAGAGTACCAACAGCGGCATCCCGTTGGTTGGCATCCCGACAGGGGTCGGGTAAGTATACTTACCCTCCCCCTTCCCCACCTAACCCTCCCTTTTTGTAGCCTAACCCTAACCCTCCCCATTCCACACCCTAACCCTCCCCGTTAGTGCCTAAACCTAAGTCTTCCCCCTACGTACCTAAATCTAACCCTCCCCCCTCAGTGCCTAACCCTAACCCCCCCAGTTGTGCCAGATCCTAACCCTCCCCCCAGTGGTGCCTAACCCTTCCCCCTAGGGTTATCTAACCCTAACCTCCCCCCCAAAACCTAACCCTAACTCCGCCATGCTCCCCAAACCAAACCTTCCCCCCCGCAGCTAACGCTAAGGGCACCCCGGATTTACCTCGTTTGGGCTGGCGTCCTTCGGTGTTCCGGCGTTGAGATTAAGATAGGCATCGGTATTTCGTTGCCTATCTTAAGCCCCTTGTCGGGATTCCGATGTCGGTATTGAGACCGCGGCCTTGTGGCCGCCGGTCTCATAACTACATCCCCTGTAGAATGACAGATTACTGCCCCTCCAGTCCAAAGGGTCAGGTCATTTAGGTGTGAGCAGGCTGAAGTACCATTGCAACGTCTGGTAACGCTGACAAAAGCACCTCATCTCGGCCCCTATGAGGCTGTGATCAAAAATCAGCGTGTCTGGGGCTACTGCAAGTGCCACAAACTGTATGCACGCAGTTACTTGTGGAGTGAGCGTAATTGAATTGACCGCTAAGTGTAGATCTGTGTGAGCTATTCCGGAGCATGTGCAACACGAATAACATACAAGAAATGCTCCACCAACTGGTGTATGTGCAATGTGGCATCAGTTCCAAAATGTTTATCCCCTGATGTAGAACGACCTGCAGGTCACACTACAGTATTTAGTGGAAGTACAGGAATCCTACTTTTTGAAACCTATGGATTACAACTTGTACAGCAGATTTCTATTTGCATATGTATTTCCTGCAGGATACTCAAGGCCCGATTCAGAGCTGCTCGCAAGCGGCCGCTCGCTCGCTCCGAGCGATGTTCACACATCTGCGCATGCGTATGGGTCGTAATGCGCATGCGCCAACCAGGCGTGCCAAACGGTCAAAATGGGCGTTTAATGGGTGTGCGTCATCGACCACGTCACTTGGTTGTCCTTTAGCCTGAACTGCTCGCAGTGATTGCAGGAAGTAAAACCTACCACAAGCACTGCGAGCAGTTCAGATGCCTTTCGATGTACTCCATTAATCTAATAAATAGCGGAGATGATGTATGATGCGAACGGCCAGGGGGCGTCTTTACAAAAATAGCGAGCGCATGTTTCGTTCGCTCGCTCAGACATAGAGGTGTCAACAGACCGCAAAGAGCGAGTGCTCAATTGAAATAGCCGGCCCCTTTTTCTGAACGACCATTCGCAAATAGCGTCCGGCTCTGAATCAGATCCTCAGATCATATACTGTATGTTCCCCCTAGACTTTTGCACCTGGTCACTCTCAAAACTTATTTATTAATAAATAATACGATTGGTGACTCTTCTCCTGGGCAGCGTATTGGTATCGCGCATGAGACTAAGTAAACAACAAAATTAGGAACCTGTAACAGTGTAGGCTCAAGTCTTCTTAATTTTCCAAGTCACATATATTATGTTATTCTCGCATTTCAAAAGTGTTCTCAAGTCTATAAAATTTGCTTTAATGCCGATGGTCAAAAAATTATCTAAGGAAATGGAACCTGTATGCACAAGCTCTCAGCTGGGCAATCACTTCACCTCAATTTTAACACTGTATGCTATACACATGTTATACATATGCTAAAAATAAAATGGAGGTCTGTGGATGGCTTTGTTCAGGACAACTTCCTGTGTCATTACCATAGAGAAGCAGCATGGAGCAAACTATAGTATGGAGCAAACTGTATTATACACAGAGCAATATTAATATTGCATTAGTAATCCAGTTGGTGGCAGAACTGTTTTAAATAAAGGAACAAAATGGGCAATTGTCCTGGGCCAACTAGGAGAATGGGCCCATTATTCCGTCCATAACTTCCTAGTAATGGTGTTGAGCAGGAGAATGTATCACAACCCCTTGATGATGTAGGACGAGCCCCTTAACTCTACTAATGTGGAGCAGTGGAAACATCAATGCTGCCAAGGAAGCTTGATACGTTCTTCTTTAAGTCAATAGTCTAAAGTTTATCCTATTATTATGCAACTCTAATGTGATAATTGCACTGGGCTCACTAATGTCTTAACGCGGCCCTAAGTAGAGAAACATCATGAATTGTTTGACGTGTAGTGGAAACATCGCACCATGGACCCAATGGAGATTTTAAGTATGTTATACATAAATATGTGATGCGAATCTGATGCTACTGTAGCTGCCATTTTTGCTAGCCTTTGCACATTACTGTACCATAATAGTATTTTTCAGAATGGTACTTGTTCCATCTTTGTGTTCCATCTACTGCTTGTAAAAGGACGTCTACAGGCAGCTCTAAAACACCAATAAATCATTTTCTTTTTTACTAGCGTTAAAATTGCCAGTAAAACTCCAGTAGGTAGTAGACCTAAAGGAGTAAGGTAATAGTGTACTCCTTTATTAATATTGATTTTTTTTTTTTTTGGTCAGATCTCATTGCCATTGTAAATTCCAGTGACAGAATTTACTCCATGTCCGTAGGCCTAGGGCTTTGCTATCCTTTAAAATGCATTAATATTTTAGATGCAGCTTGTTTTGGATCTAATATAGTAATAAACATGAGGATGCTATTGTCATATGTGTTGACTCCCAAATGGTTTTCATGGCTTAACAGAAAGAGTGAACAACAGTAAAAACCTCAGGTGCACCTATATGGTATCTTGGTTTTTAGGGGACCTACATTCTAAGCTCATTTTCTTCTTAGATTATGTAAATGTAAATAAAATACAAATAATAATAATAATAATAATAATAATAATAATAAAAAATAATAATATATTGAAACATTTTTATTTTTATGTGGCTTACCCTAGGTAAAATAGAAATAAAAAACTTTGATATTACCAATAGGAACAATTATGTATAATGGTTAAAATAAATAAATAAATTGGGTTGAATAAAAAATTAAAAACAAACTCAAAAGCTGGAAAGCCCACAGAAATGGGCCTGGTCATAGAGGTTCAAACCACCTATTTTAATTGTAACAAATAAATAGTATTGGAAAGCCATGGATTATATCATGTTCCTAAATGTATATATATGGGCAGCACAGATGGTGTAATGGTTAGCGTTACCGCCTCACAGCACTGAGGTCGTTGGTTCAATACCCACTACGGCCCTAACTGTGTGGAGTTTGTGCTTGCGTGGGTTTCCTCCGGGTACTCCGGTTTCCTCCCACACTCCAAAAATATACTAGTAGGTTAATTGGCTCCTAACAAAATTACCCCTAGTGTGTATGTGTGTGTGTGTGTGTGTGTGATAGGGAATATAGAGTGTAAGCTCCACGGGGACAGGGACTAATTCAAATGGCCAAATATTCTCTGTAAAGCGCTGCGGAAAATGTGTGTGCTATATAAATAACTGGTAATAAATAAAATAAATAAATAAATATATCAGTGGATCAAAAGGATGGATCACAAATAGTGAATGTTAATATAGTAATAACAAGGCAATGTTATGTGTTCTTTTATTGTTTTATTTCTTAGAAACTTTTATTTTATTTTATTGTGAATTGCCTTTTAGAATGTATTGAGGGAGCTGTTCATTGGCAAAAGAATTGAGTTACACCCATATTTCAAGGAAATTCAGTTCCTTAGGCATTACATGGAAATGAGGCAGTAAGTATGGGTTTATTTTATTATTATATAAAATGAAAATTAATGTTTTGTAATGTTTGTTGTTGTGCAATAACTGAGTAATGTTTTCCTATTCATGACCATGAGCAACAAAGAGGAGAGTGTCTCCGTGTCAGGAGAAGAGGAGATGGTCATCCTCACTGAGAACACAGAGCAGCGAATAGAACCATGAAGACCTGCATTGTCTGTTGGCTCATCTTTAACAACTATGGATCCATGAGCCAGGAGGTGGAATGCTCCAACAAAAGCAACATATAAGAGGCAGATTGTGGATCCTGAGTCCTCTGAGATTATGAGGTTCTTAGGGGACATGCAGGAGCAGCTGAAACAACAGATAGTAAAAACAACTGCTAAAGCTGAGGGTGATGAGATTTAACATTTCTGTAAAAGTTTGATTAATGATCTGTGAAAAGTTCCCTTTGCATGCCCGTTAAATTAAACATTTTGCAGGCCATTAATCTTCTCCCCAATGTACTCACTAAATACACTCACATACTTCAGTTACCCAACACTTGCATCCTTTCCGCCCCCTATTCCCACAACTGCAACATACTCACATCACAGCCAAACACCTACATACAGTCACAGCACAACACACAATGTACAGTCCACAGAATGAGCATACCGCCCACAAGCCACACATGATACCTCTTCCAATTCCATTGCAGCGTACTTTGAAACTTGAGGGTCTATGGCTACCTGCCTAGATCCCTACCCACCATCTTCTCAACAGAACCACCCCTATTTTCAAAATCTTTAAAAATTCTAATTTGTATATAACATTTCTCAGTTGTTTTTGGTGATAAACTGTTGATAATTATAATTGGTAATTGTTATAGACTAAAAACAGTTTATTTAGGAAATATGGTTTATGTATATTAGGGCCGGCTCCAGGGTTAGCCGCACCTTGTGCGGGACCAGGACCTGGCGCTCCTTAGCCGAAATGAGGTGTGACCTAATTAGCATAGGCCATGCCCCTAAATGATGTTATTTGGTGGCGTGCCCATATGGTATGCCTCCTGTTAACCTCAGGCAAGCCCAGCACTGCGTCAGTAGCTTGGCTTCCCCAAGCCCTCTTCCTGCAGTGAATGGATGCTGGGCCCATGCGTGCTGCATCTATTCCTCTTCCCCATGGCTGCGGCGGTGGAGGTGCTGAATCACCCGAGCCCTCGCGGGACACTTTCCCCCATGAGTGGCATAGCGGGGCATTGCCCAAAAAATGGGACTGTCCCGCTTAAATCGGGAATGGCTGGGAGGGGTGCGTCCTCTATGTTTTCATAAATAATATTGTGACACTGTAAGTGGAAATGCAGTGTAATATTAGACACTTATTGTGACACTGTAAGTGGTAGCACAGTGTATTCATAAAACTTTTTGTGACACTGTAAGTGGTAGCGCAGTGTATTCATAAAATATATTGTGACACTGTAAGTGGTAGGGCAGTGTTTACTTCATAAAAAATATTGTGACACTGTAGGTCATTAATACCGCAGTGTAATATTTAACCTTGGTACAAATTGACGTGTGTGCTGTACCCCACTTCATTCGTGTTTGTTGTTATGGAGAACAATCAGTTGAGAGGAGAGCAGGAACCACATACTAGTGCTGTAGCTGCTGCCAGTGCCACCAGTCATGATGATACTAGTCCGTCTATGTCATCTGCTAAAGCCGATGCCCAAGGGCATACAGGGCTTAAGTTAGGGCATCTAAAATCAAAGAACCAGTCTTTTACATTGGTAAAGAAAAAACCATCAAAGGGAAAGGTATCTGCAGAAAGACAGAAAATTGGCAATATGCCTTTCACCTTTATTTATGACTGGCGGTTCTGCCTCTTATGATGATGTAAGCCCTTCTCCCTGTAGATGTTTAAAAAAAATTAAATTGTTACAGCACAGGAACCAACTGTGCATTCAGAAATGTCACAAATCCCTGAGGAGAGTCTAAGTGTGTCTGCAGGTGCCATGTGTGAGTCTGACCTTTCCAAAACTGTACTTGAAGAGGAGCCTCCTTCCACCACTTATGCGTCCTCTGCAAGTTTGGGAATGAGCAGTACAAGTGAACATGCTGACATAGAAATCGAGGATGCTGCTGCAGAAGTGCACCAGGATGAGGAGGATATTTGTGTAGCTGACGCTAATAAGGATTTTGATGATGAGGATGCTGATGATGAAGATGTTTTTGATGAGGATGTTGTTCATGTAAATCAGGCACCAGTGGAAACAATTGTTGCTCATGATAAGAAAAAGCCCATTGTCATGCCTGGGCATAAAACAAAAAAATCCACTTCTTATGTTTGGAATAATTTCTACTCAAATCCGGACAACAATTGTCAAGCCATCTGTACACATTGTCGTGCCAGAGTAAGTAGAGGTAGGGACCTAAACCATCTAGGAACCTCCTCCCTGTTATATTATCTACAACGCATCTATCCGTGTTTCCAAAATTCAGAAACTTTGGCTAAAAAAGTAACAACAAGCAGTCCAGCATCAGCTAGCTCCCTTAATCCAAGCAGATGGCATCTTCACACCTTCATCAACAATATCCTCAATCCTGATCGGAACTAGTCCTGCATCCAATTTGATAAGTCCTCCCCTATCCTGGACTCCTCAGAAGAATCCTTGAGCGCTATGCCTGATGCTGCTGGGAGTGGATCTTCATCCCATAAGGGGACCAGGAAGACTACTAGTAGTAGTTCTAAAAAATAATTGCCTGTTAAACAATCCTTTGCAAGGGGGAGCAAGTATGACAGCAGTTACCCAGTTGCACAGCGGATCACTGACGCCATAATATCTATGCTAGTATTAGATGTGCGTCCGGTCTCTGCCATTAGTGCAGCGGGTTTTAGACAGTTAATTGAGGACCTATGTCCCAGCTACCAAATCCCATTTAGGTTCCACTTCACTAGAAAAGCAATTCCCAGCCTGTACAGGGATGTTAAAAAGAACTTAATTGGTATCCTCCAAAATGCTGTTGTGCCCACTGTCCAGTTAACCACAGATATGTTGACAAGTTGAACAGGACAAATGCAAGTTTACATGACTGTAACACACACTGGGTGGGTTTAATGCCTTCAGCGGCACCATCAGTTGCATCTGCATCTAAGAAACAGCTCAATTGAAGGCAGGCTACTCTGTGTGGGAAATTTAGAATCGAGTCTAATCTAGTTTTTTTTTTTTTTCAACTTGATTAGCATTACAGAAACTCGGGTGATTTGAGGCTCCTGAAACTCCCAAATTTACAAAGAAGTGAGTGTAGCTGAAAGTGAGATGGCTGATGGTGAAGCAGATCGAGATACTGTATCTCCCCGAGTAGCAAGTTTTGAAGATTACTCATCCGTGATTGCAGTTTTCTCTCTGCAAAACTCTCCCGAGCAAGCAGCCTGCACATATCAGGGAGATATGTGAAGGCTGCTTGTGTGTTGTAGCTGTAAAAAATGGGTTACATGTAAAGAAAAAATGACATAGGGTCCCCCCCAAAAGCATAACCAGCCCCGGACTGCACAGCCAGTCCTGGTTCCTAAAATTACGGGGAAACAAAATGTGTAGGGTTGCCCCATAATTTTGGAACCAGCACCTGGCTGCAGGGCCTGTCCTGATCTTAAATATAGGAGGGAAAATGCATAGGGGTCCCCCTATATTTAAAACAGCACCGGACCCAAACCGACCGGGGTGTAATGCCACAGCCAGGAGACCCTATCCCCGGGTCTCCATGGCCAAAGCACCCCAAGCCGGTCAGCCCAAGCCAGGGATCTCAGGGGAGGTGGGGACCCCCCCAAGAAAGGGGCCCCCCTCTACCGAAACCACAGGCTTTGGCTGAAGCCCGAGGCTCTTCCCTGCACCCCTGTGGGCTGTGGGTATGGGGTAATAATGTGTTACATAGTTAAATAGTTAAAAACTATTGTATTTTACGGTGGAACTACAGGTGCCAGCATGCCTTCCCTTTTGCACTTGTGGAACTACAAGTGCCAGCAGGCGGCTGGCACATGTACCTCCACTGTAAAATAAATAGATAAAAAATACAGTATACACACACCATCTAAAGTAAAACTTTATTACACACCTGTGGGCTGTGGGTATGGGGTAATAATGTGTTACATAGTTAAATAGTTAAAAACTATTGTATTTTACGGTGGAACTACAGGTGCCAGCATGCCTTCCCTTTTGCACTTGTGGAACTACAAGTGCCAGCAGGCGGCTGGCACATGTACCTCCACTGTAAAATAAATAGATAAAAAATACAGTATACACACACCATCTAAAGTAAAACTTTATTACACACCTGAATTCAGACACTGCCAGCTTGAGTCAGGTAATTCCCCTAATTAGACTGTTGAAAAAGCAGCTTGAGAAACTGAAGGAGGAGCTGAAACAAAGTGATTCCGCTAAGCATGTCGGACTTGTAGATCAAGTCCTTTATACGCTTCTCAAGGATCCAAGGGTTGTCAGGATCTTACAATCGGATCAATATATTTTTTAGCTGACTTGCCACATGTTAGTGCTGCCCACTGCTGTCTAGCTCGATGCAAACTTTTGGCCTAAACTGGATGAAATTAATATTTTGAGCTGTGAGGTGGTCAAAATTGACTGGAAACAAATGGAAATAAATGTTTATTGAGGTTAATAATACTGTAGGAACAAAAGCAGGCCCAAATTATATGATTTCAGCTGTTTTAATTAAAAAGTACAGATCCAGAACCAAAACACGCAAGGGTGGTTTTGTAAAACCCAATCCAGATCCAAAACTTTGAAGGAGATACAGATCCAAAACCAAAACACGGAGGTCGGCACACATTCCAATATCTATAGTATGAAACTGGTTACAATTCATTATACTGCCAGGCAAGTGCTTGGCAATAGAAAAACGTATCCATTATTTTGTTTCTCCTGTCAGGGCACTACCCTGGCAATACACTGTAATTAAATGTTTCCATCAGAAGACTATTTTACATTTGTATAAGGGTTGGGTCCGGAATCTCAGCGCACACAATACAGGTGCTCAGAATCCAGACCCGGAATCCCGACTGGTTTGAAATACCGACACCTGTAGGTAAGTAGCATTCCTGCTAGGCTGTTTTAGCGGGGTGCGGCGCCCTGCCCTCCTTCCGGAGGGCAAAAAGCACCCTGCCCTCCAGGAGGAGGGCAAAAAGCGCCCTGCCCTCACAGCCTGCGGGTGCCGTTCTCACCCGTGGGACGCAGTGTCCCGTGGGTGGAGAAACATGCGTTGACCTTCACCGCCAGAGAATAGACGCCGGGCGCATGCGCCCGGCATCTATTCTCCCTTTCTGCAGCGCTTGGGGGCTGCCCGGCATGTCCGTAAGCGCCGGGCACGCCCCCATGTATGACGAAAAGGGGATGCGACTTATAGACATGCCCCCTTTTCCATGACCACGCCCCCTTTCCAGGCGCATGCGCGCCTTTGGCGCACGCACAATGTTGCCCTCTCTAGCTCCGGTGCCCTGCCTGCCGCCGGAGCTAGAGTGAACACTACGTAAGTATAACCCTACTCCTACCCCTAAACTTAACTATTTCCCCGCCCGCAGCATAAAGCTAACCCTCTCCTCCTGCAGTCTAAACCTTACCCCCCCTCCTCCCCCCGCAACCTAACCTAACTGTCATCTGTCCGAGAAGACGTGAAAATGAAGGAAAGTAAAAAGCTTCCAGTTGCCAGATCTCTGAATTGAAATATGCAAAAGATAATAAGATACTGTAGGCAACATGTCTATATTCCAAAAACGATACCATACTGTATGTTCTTGCTCCACCCAGCACTTTATATATATATATATATATATATATATATATATATAAAGAAATGCTGACTATACAGCTTGGTATGGCTGTCTATAATAGCCACAGAGCATGGGTATAGGTTTTATACAGCACTTGTTATCAGAATAATGCATTTACAGTATAGTAAGTACACATTTACACTTAACCATAGCAACCAGTCAGTGAATGTAGGTTAAAATGTGCACCTAAATTGAATGTTGTTATATAATGCTTGCTAACACAGCACATAATAGCGCAGCAGGGATAAAACAACCCTGATGAAAGCAGCTCTTTTTAGTTTCAAATTGAAACTACTGCATTACATGGATTAATGGACCACCTATGGAAAAAAGCGTATTAAAAGCCAATAGGGAGTCCACCAGGACAGCATAAAAGCATTTCTTATGATGTGATTGTTGAATACGAACTCATTGGCTTCTAATATCCTTTTTTTTTTCTTTGTAAGGGGTTAATTTATTACATAAAGTGTATTGTATAAGGGAATACAGGTCATGTAAAACATGGCCATAAGGTGATCAGCAGCTTTTCCGCTGCAGGTACAGTAGTCATCATGTCGGCTTATCAAGAGTGACAACAGTCACTCACAGTGTTTCCATTGTTCAAGATGAATGCCGAGATAGCAGTGAGTGAGCCATGCCGAGATAGCAGTGAGTGAGCCATGCCGAGATAGCAGTGAGTGAGCCCAGTACCTCCAGCATCTTACACACTTGACGCTCTCTGAAACAACTTTCTATTCATCACCAATTTTGAAGCAAAATTTTAGCATTAGCTTCCTCATGAGCTAAAAAATAATTCTGGAATTAACAGGAACAACAAATACTGGCTATTCTCCCACAATAAATCATCCTCTTAGTCCACATACTGAGCCTTATTAAAGTTGCATGAAAAGCGGCCACAGATTACATTTTTTGCATTGTGCAAATGTCTTGGGGAGCCCTAAGCATAGATACGCTTCACTGCGGCTCTGCAGGCTATTAAGAGTAGAACGGAAGTCAGCTGTTCCTCCACTTGCAGCTAATTGGGTATAACTGGACAGCAGTGGGTAGTTAGCATGGTAAGAAAGCTGAGCTGTGGGCATGTTCACGGAATTGTGGGAAACTCAGGATTGTGGAAATGCAGAGATCCAGCTGATTTCAGGTGGATCTTCTGCAACATGGATAGGACTGTGCAGTGTAACCACATAGATAGTCTCAGTTTTGCCACTCACTGTTTCTGCTATTAATGTCAGCCAAACCAACACTATAATCCTCTAAGATAAACCTCTGCTGTTACTATTCTTCCATTTGGGGTACTTTTTATTCCACCTTTTCCAATCCTCTTGGCTTCCTTACCCCAGGTAGTCGATATAATAAAAAATCCCCTGGACACCATCAATCATGCTCTAACAATCAAAACTTTCCTCCTTATACCTCTTCACTGGTTGAGAAATCCGCTCTGTCCTCTTATCCTAATACCCCTCCACATGCTCACTTGTCCCCATTCCTGCCAAGTACCTATGCACCTTCTCTCTTGATGCTTACTCCCATCTCACTCACCTTTTTGATCTCTCTCTTGCCACTGGCACTGCCCCCTCTGCCTTGAAACTCGCCATCATCTCCCTAGTCTTAATAAAACACTTTTATTGATCCTGACTGCCTCTCTAACTACCACTCCATATTTCTGCTCACCTTGCCTCTCACTCTTGAAACAATTATTCTTCTAATGCTTGTCCACTTCTTTTTATCCCACTCCCTCACGACCTGCTTCAATCTGACTTTTGCTCCCGACACTCAACAGGAACTGTCCTTACTAAGGTCACTAATGGCCTTCTCACCACTAAATCTAAAGGTAACTTCACCATTCTCATCCTTCTTGACTTGTCGGCTTCCTCTTTCTTCAAACCCGCCACTCACTTGGGCCCCATGACACTGCTCATCATTGGTACCCATCTCCTCTCTCTCTCTGTACCTCCTCCCTTAGAGATTTTCTCTAGCTCTTTTGAACTTTAATAATACTTTTATACTGATATACAAATCTACCTCTCATCCTCTGATCGCTTACCCTCAACCCTCTCTCACATCTCCAACTGTTTCTCATCTCATCTTAGATGTCCCAGATCTTAAATTTAAGACACTTTTCCTTCTCACCTCTCTCTTTTAGTTGTTAACACTATCATCTACCCTGTTCCTCAATTCCATTGCCAATGAGTTATCCTTAATCCACACTCCCTCTTGTCCTCTCCACTCTTTATCTGACAAACGCTTTGCCTCTCTGCGTATCACCTCCTCCCACTAGAAATGTTGCTATGGGGCCTCCATAACAGTGTCTCTCCTCACTGGTGCAGCTGAGGAGAGTTGTATGAAAGGAGGGACATTGCTGATAAGTCTGGCAGGGGCCCCCAGCACTGATGATCCCCTGCAGCAAACTGCTTCCTAGTCACAGGCTGAAGTGTGTGTCACAAACTGCTGCTCTCTGCGCTGCTGCCGTGTCACTTACCTGACTCCCCACGCCATTCTCCAGCTCTATGGAAGAGTTTCAGTGTGTCAAGACATCTTCTGTCTGGTTGCAGCGGCTGCTTCCTCTCTCTGCGGCTGTCAGTGAATTCCCTGGCATCCCCACCGGTGCTGGCTGGTGCCATGACAGTCTGGATCAGATGACCAGATCCCCACCAACTGGAGACCTGTATTCCATCATCTGACACGTGCAGCCAATCCCTGATGACCCAAACAATCCATAGCACCAAATTTTCCCTAATACCTTAACCCAAACCCTTAAACTAATACTAATGCCCTATCCATAATACCCCATCACAAACCCCTAAACTAACCCTAATACCCTAACACAGTCTGCTACCCTACCCTACTACCCTACTAACCCGAAGTCTTAACCCAAACTGCTACACCAACCATAATACCCATACCCAAAACTGCAGACTCTGGCCCTGATTCAGAGCCGGACGCTCTGACAGAGCGCTCGCTCTGAATCAGGGCCGTCCCTTCGCTATAGTGAGCGGCCAAAATGATGGTCGCGATGGTCAAGACCATCGCGACCATCGGTCTTCTGACGAGACCCTGTGGTAGGGTCTTGCTGCCACAAGTCATGGAGTGCTTTTGGCTCTATCAGAGCCAAAAGCACTCCCACTGACAACATAAAGTTCTGTTGTTTGAGTACTCTCTAGCTAAGTGGTCACTGTCCTAAATCATGCATGTACTTGTAATCAACAATAGTCAAAAAGTAATAGGATTAACATCTAATGCTGATTTTTTTCTCCAGAGATCAATAGCTTTGACTTTCCATTAATAAAGCACAATAAGCACTGTTTTCTTCAGCGCTTAATAGTATTAATAGCTCAGCCCCAAAGTGACATTAATCGTCTTATAATTCTCACAAAATGGCTTTCTTTGTAGACTCAGTCACTGGGTCAATCATATATATACCCCAACTTTCTTAAGTTCCGGATCGAGACTTCCCTTGCACGTCAAAGGCTTTCAATATTTTAACAATATGCTTTCAGTATGTTCATACTGTATGCTCTCAATAGGGATGTCTCCCTCTAACAGCTTTAACTCAGCCTCCACGGAGCTCTGCTGCAGCTCCAAGTGCTGTTAAACTGTCTTCAAATCTCAGGATCGCTCTGCTGGTGCTTTCCCAGTGCACCATCATTGGGTATTCAGTGGCCCTTGCACTTTTATTATTCTTATTATCCTTAATTTATATGGTGCCACAAGGGTGCCGCAGCGCCTCACAAAGTACATAAACAAATGAGCAAATACAAAAACATCAAATTACAGTACAAAACAATGCAGGACAAGGACAAAGTTTATAAACATTGCTGCAATAGCAATCATAACATTCAGAATAAGCAGCAGGGCATCAGCTACCAAGTGTTAGGTGCCCTTGTGGAGAGTTTGGGGTAGATAATCGTATGAGTGATGGAAGAGAAGCACATGAGGGAAGAGGGCCCTGCTCGTGAAAGCTTACATTCGAAAGGGGAGGGGCAGATAGACAGGAGTGACACAGATGGGGTAGACAGTGAGGAAGAAGCATTGAGCAGCAAATTAGGATGAGAGCTGGAAGGCTTTGATGAAGTTTTGAGAGGCCCTTTGAAGATTTGTAGAGAGGAGAGTCTGATTGAGAGAGAGTAGGGAGCAGCACTGGCAAAATGTTGGAGGCAGGAGTGGGAGGTAGTAATCAGTTGGCAAGAGAGGTGGCATGCATTTGATGAGCGAAGTGGGCGGGTAGGAGTGTGAAGTGGATCAGAGAGGTAGGAGGACAGCCAGGAAAGGGCAGTATCATAAAGACCAAGTGAGTGAAGGATCTGCATGAGAGGGTGGTCCACAGTGTCAAATGCAACAGAAAGGTCAAGGTGAATGAGCAGAGAGTAGTGGCTCTTGGATTTGACAGCATGGAGGTCATTGCTGACTTTTGTAAGGGCAGTTTCAGCGGAGTGTAGAAAACAGAAGCCAGACTGAAGTGGGTCAAGCAGGGAGTGGGAGGAAAGAAAGGTAGTAAGGCTGTTGTAGACAAAACGCTCAAGGAGTTTGGAGGCAAAAGGTAGGATAGAGATGGTTCAGTAGCTAGAGTGTTAGGATCAAGGGTAGGTTTTTAAGAATGGGTAAGACAAGGGCATGCTTGAATGCAGAAGGGACAGTGCCTGATGAGAGGGAGAGAGTAAGGAGGTGGGCAAGATGGGAGCAGGCAGAAGGATAGAGGTAGCAGAAGAGGCAGGAGGGGATAGGGTCAAGGGGGGAGGTGAAACAGGGGGAGGACCGGATGAGGGCCATGACTTCCTGTCCTGAAACAGGGGAGAAAAATGTCAGAATAGGTGAGATGGATGGGAAGAAATGATCAGAGAAGGGAGGGAGTGGAGTGCTGGGGGTTTGGTGGGACACAATGTCCTGACGTATGGATTCAATTTTAGATGTAAAGTAGGTGGCAAAGTCAAGGGCAGAGATTGTGGAAGGGGTGGACAGAGGGAGTTAAAAGTGGCGAAGGGACGCCGGGGTTTAGAGGACTGGGAGATGAGGTTCTTGAAATATGACTGTTTAGAGAGGGAAAGGCAGCACTGTAGGATGAGAGCATAAATTTAAAATGGAGAAAGTTAGCCTTAGAGTGCAACTTCCTCCACTGTCACTCGGCAGTTCATGGACACTTTTGCAGGTATCTGGTGTATTTGGAACGCCATTTGACTCCCCTTCAGTGTCATCTTTGCCCAGTCTCTCTCCTGCGGCACCTCACCCCGCTCTCCTTCTCCGCTCCTCGGTATCGCTCAGCCTCCACTGTGCATGTGCAACCACTGAATTCCTTTTCTGTTACCAGCTTGTCCCTTTTTCGCATGTTGCAACTCCACCTAGTGGCAGCCTCCAAAATTACACTGTCCATTGGCCCATATAAAGCAAAGGGTATCACACTTCTACCAGGGAGCAAATCAAGAGACTTTTGCACCCACACATACCGTCTTCAGAACTGCAAAGGATATACTTTTCAGAATAGAAACAAGTGGAAAGAATGCTGGTCATGCCTATCATAACACAATGTTCAGTGACATTAGCTTGCAATGTAGCTGACATGCATTGTTCTACATGACAGATAAAACCACGAATGTTATTGAACCGCTATTATTATGTGTACCGTGTCTGTGATGAGTGCAGTTGTATTCTTACTCCAGCTGCCTGCATGTTTGCTAAAGGATATTTTTAAATTGATTAGCAAAGTGTTTTGCAGAGATGCACACAAGCTTAACCTGCAGAGTCTTTATTGATTGGATAAAATGGTTACTTCTCATATAGATGACCCCAAAATATGATGTTTTCTTATCCTGTATATATATATATTTAAAAAAAAGAGCAAATAAAAAAAGCCTCCCTCAAAATCCACAACTCTCACTTCTAACTCAATTGCCCGGCTTGGAAAGTGATTTACTCAGAGTTTTGCTCAATACTTTTCAGCTTTATTTAATGTAACAGTTATGGCACATAAAAACTTTATTGGAAATCCTTTGGGAGTGTGATTGAGCAGGAAACAGTCATTGCTAATAACATTAGGACAGCAGAAAGAGAGGATCTATCGGAGCTGGTTCTTGTGCTGACCTTTTATGGCCGTGCTGATGAAAGGTTCCCTTAGAAAATATTTCCGTACTGTTATTGACTTGTCTCGGGCTGTCTGCGGCCTGTTGGCGTGTAGCTGTGGTAGCTGTTCTCGGATGGAGCAGGGCTGGTGCAGCTGTTTTTCAAATTGGATCTGTTTACCTGCTTTCCACACTAAATGGTGAAGTGGAAAATGGGACCTGTGATGTGGTGAGGTAGCCACATTAAAATGTGTCTGTGATGTCAGCTTCCTGCACCACTTCTCTAAGGAAATTGTGTTATACATAAATCTAGTGGAAGTCTGTAAATTAAATATCTCTCTCTTCTGCTTTTTTTTTTTGTTAATGCTTATTTCACTTCTATACACTAACTTTACTACACCTGCAACAAGAGCAAATTAAGAGAAAATGTAATTAATTGAGGTTTAAAAAAAGGCCAAGATTCTACCGGCTTTCCCCCTTTAGGATATTTTTAGGTCCCTGATAAGTAAGTTTACAACTCGCAGTGAGTTCTGGCGGCAGGTATTAAAGCACGGGAGCAATACAATATTGCTTCTGTGCAGGTACCGCTGGTCTGGAATACAGACATCCCTGCAATAATTACCACAGATGATACCGCCACTAATTCGTAGCCACGAAATTTACACTGCTGGGTCTAACCTAGCACCTTTGTATGTGTATACTGATTTCACGTATGCCCCCTGAGGGAGGGGAGGCAGTGGAAATCGACTGGACCACTGTGAACTAATGTCACCTGAAGATGGCATCGGTTTCCACAAGCAAACTCCAAAAACTTTCAGTTTTCGGAGTTTGCTAAATTACGGGGCGACCACACATTGGGCACCTAATAATGAGTGGGAACCTTATGTAATACATGCGGAAACTAGTGTTCTACATGTGTAACAGGCCCGTAAGGAATGATGAATAGTGTGATGACGCACCTTGCCTACCTTGCTTCTGCATCTTTTGTAAGGGAGGTAGGAAAGGCGAGGTAAGCTATGTGGTATTAGACAGAGCATGGCACCCTTCTGCGTCCTTTCCCAACGAAATGGTCAGGATAGGGGACGTAATTCTCAGGGAATTGCGTCATACCTGTGTAGGATGCAGACAGATGAGTTTACATAATCCGTCACACATTAATACACATATGCTCTATTTAAAAGAAAAAGAGTGCAGTGCACTGTAATCCTGCTATTATATCGCCATTGAAGCAGGTATACTATATTTGTATGATTGGGGTTGTCTTAGATGTGCTTGAGGAATCAGATTCGTCCAGTAACAATCATCATCAGCATCAACTCACAACTTACACCATGGCTCCAGTACCCACATGTCCCTCACCCGCCATCCTTTTCCCTAACAGGCACATTTGTATGATTGGGGTTGTCTTAGATGTGCTTGAGGAATCAGATTCGTCCAGTAACAATCATCATCAGCATCAGCTCACAACTTACACCATGGCTCCAGTACCCACATGTCCCTCACCCGCCATCCTTTTCCCTAACAGGCACATTTGTATGATTGGGGTTGTCTTAGATGTGCTTGAGGAATCAGATTCGTCCAGTAACAATCATCATCAGCATCAGCTCACAACTTATACCATGGATCCAGTACCCACATGTCCCTCACCCGCCATCCTTTTTCCTAACAGGCACATTTGTATGATTGGGGTTGTCTTAGATGTGCTTGAGGAATCAGATTCATCCAGTAACAATCATCATCAGCATCAGCTCACAACTTACACCATGGCTCCAGTACCCACATGTCCCTCACCCGCCATCCTTTTCCCTAACAGTCACATTTGAGCTTCTTATTTTGCCATGCATCTACATGCCCACTCCAACTTTGTCCTGGCTCGGGAAGTCTGGCACGGGGAGCCATAGGAGCAAACTGTGGCTTAGGTGCCAGGATAAAAGACGTGCTTTGCGAATAGTGTGCACAATAATAGGCAAAAGTGCAGTGAAAAACATCACTCTGAGTTGGAGATGTATCGAACCTTCTAGAAAGGACAGGTGGAGAAGTTAAACACAGCAACCGATCATTTTATAAAATGTACTTGATAAATGATAGCTAGCAGCTGATTGGTTGTTATGGCTGGCTTCTCCAGTTGCCCTCTTCAGAAGGTTTGATATATCTCCCCAGCGGCGTTTGTAGAGAAGAGGGGGCCCGTGTGCAGTCTCCGACATGGGCCCCCTCCTCTCTGTCCAGCGGCCGGCAGTGCAATGAGCTGTGCGCGGTCAGTGCCGTAGTTATAGACTCTGGGCACTAGAGTGCGCCCAGAGTCTATAGAGTATGTGCTGGCCACCGGGAAAATGGCCGTGGCGGCCATTTTCCCTGTACTGCGCATGCGCAAATGACGGGAAAATGGCTGTGGCGGTCATTTTCCAGTTGTTCTTGCATCGCCGGACCCCCACGCCGACGTCGGACTCCGGAGAGGTAAGTAATACTATGGGTGCAGGGTGTGCAGTGTGGGGGCCCCCTGAACCTAAGGGCCCGTGTTCCCCGCACACCCTGCACCCATTATAGATACGCCCCTGCATCTCCCCCTAAATATGTAAATGGAAAATTTATTTAAACAGTAAGAGAACATCCTGGAAAAATGGATGCAGTTTTGTGTTACAGTACAAAACACGCTATTTAAAAGACAAAACGTTCTACTGAGTGTGCGTTTGCACCTTTAAGATTATGTAGGGGTGGTTAGGTTGATGCTGTAATGGGGCAGATTAGAATATGTCTCCTGTTTTACTTTATACAATATTCACAAGATTGATAGGAAGGAGTTTATAACTTATACAGTATTTGGAACACAGAAAGAAACATGGGATAGAAGAGAAATTGCAGACAAAACAAACCATGTCAGATGGGAGTTACTTTTAACTTTTTCAAAATGATGGTATTCCTAGTCTACATCTGTATATTTATATGTCATATCTGTAGTATTTATTATATATAAAGCCCAGCTCCACTCCCTAGGACTGCACCATACAGTATAAATCATCCCAGGACAGCATCTGTATACACACTGACTTACAACATACTGTACAATTGAGGTTGTTCCATCTGTATCATTTCTTAATCACGTCTCCTGTGTTTATTATGGTTCCAGTGTCCTGTGCTGTGGAATATTCTCTACATAAGCATAAAATAATAATAATAATTTAGCTGTCAGGCCTCTGCCATAATTTACTTGGAAGAAAAACACCTTTCAGACCTGATTTCCTTTCCTTAGAATCCAAAGTATAAGCTGTATTTGAAGCATGGTCTCTTATTCCTCAGCACTGTAGTAACAAGACTCACAACAATATCCAAGGAAGACGAAAAAAAAAAAAAAAAATAAGATTACAAAAGTGAGTTTTATTGATTGGTAGGGGAGATTGATCGGGCAGTAACTGCGCAGCCAGAAAACCACATATTTTTGGAGAACATTGATGAATAGATCTTTCCAAGCGTAGAAAAACTCGGCTTAACTCCTCTGACGGATGTGGCTTTGTTTCCAGGTCAGGTTCTTTCTTTAACCCATGCCCCACTGGAAGGGTTAAAAAAGGAGAATAGCAATGAATTGAGGGTGCAGGAAAGGCCAGGCTATGATTAATGTGCACGACTGGAAAGTGGAAATTTCTGACAGATGGGTACAGGAGTAGGGCAGGGATGTAGGAGTGAAGGTCACTAGAGGGGGAGAAAAGCACAAAAGTAGAAATATTAGCTGCGGAAATATTCTATATTGCTGAACACAGAGATGGATTATCATGTAATTATTTCTTCACCTTTAAACTATTTCTAGATTATAAAATGCGGCAACAATATGGAAAAGTCATATATGATCAACTGGGTATTTTACGTTACATGATATAGGCCAAAAATGACATCCGAACGTAGTAATGGTGAAGAGGGACTTTGGGGCAAATTTACTAAAGTGAGAGTTTTTAGAAGTGAGTTTTAAAAGAGCTGTTGCTCATAGCAACCAATCAGATTCTAGCTGTTATCTTCTAGAAGGTGCTAGTTAAGTAGAATCTGATCGGTTGCTATGGGCAATTATCTCTTTTAAAACTCACTTCTAGAAACTCTCACTTTAGTAAATTTACCCCTTTGTGTCATAGTTCTGTGTGACTGGCACGGGCATAGTCTCAGAATGATCTTTTACTTGTATCATTAATGAGCACAAATAAGTTTGATTGCTTACTGCATGAGAGCAATTTACCTTTTTGTAGATTATAAATCAACGGGTAACATAGTCAGGAGGGGTCACAGATTGGAACAGAAATCTTGGAAAGCCGGAGTTGGCAATAGGTTGATACCAGGTACATTTCCATGTTACCATAAACTAATGCTGGGTACACATTTATATGACAGATCGATCAGCAGACTGATCAGCCGTCAGAGCAACCAATTGATAAGCTATACACACTTACCAATCGGTATTAAAATTTGCCTGCCTAGTTGTGATGTCAGTGTTGGGCAGCAAGTGTATGGGCAGACGGTGGGTCACCCATACACACGTGCGCCGATATTTATTTCAGGCTGTGCTGCAGGCCGCTCTGATATGTCTGTGATCAACGTCGCACACAGACATATTAGGCGTACACAACCACTGATGCACTCGCGATATATCGCTTATCGATAGAACGAGCAATATATCGCCAAGTGTGTACCCAGCATGAATGAGTAGCAACTACCTGGCATATAAATCTGATACTGGCTACATTGGCATTATTACTTTAGATTATATTCAATCTTGTGTTTGGTAGGAGAAATACAATGTTTCCATTGTTTTTTTCTGCATTATTTGTCCTACGCATACCTGTGTGTTACACAAAATTGCATCAAATAACGGATAACATCCATTTGTATCCCAAATCTAGAGCGCGCTATGCTGTGGGTGCCATAGGTGTAGAATAGGCTTTAGGCTAATGTCAGGCTATTGTTTTTTTTTTTTAATCTCTATATTTTCAATGAATCATTTTTCCATATGACTCAGGAAATGAAAATTCCTGGTTATTGTAAAATACCACGAAGACTATGATAGACTCCATATTTTAATACTAGTAAATACTAAGGGCATATTTACCAATGTTAATTTGCAGAAAATCCCCTGACAACAATTATCCCTGCTATAGCTAAGAATCCAAAGGATCTTATGAGGGGGTGCAGCCACTATAGGAGACAATGGAGGCACCTGCCGCCGGGCTCCAGCTCTGAAGGGTCACCTCCCCCATTGTCCACAACATATTCACCCCACTTAGGGTTGTAACTATGTACCTGGAGTGTACCATCACGGCTGCCCAATACATGGCACTGCTGCCTTCGTCTATCTATAGCCTGTCTGCATTACAGTGTCAGCGGCTGCGACGGGACACACACACACACACACCAAATTATAACTTGCCTCCGGGCATCTGGAATGAACTTACGCCACTGGGTGTAGCAGCTGTGATTCCTCCATTTGTGACGGCAAAAACAGTGTGCATGCATGGGTCTCCGGGTAAATGGCGCCTGTGCCTTATTCCCGGAGACATCAGTACTGCGCATGCCTCAGTCACCGGGAAAATGGCGCCTGTGCCTTATTCCCGGAGACATCAGTACTGCGCATGCCCCTGTCACCGGGAAAATGGTGGCTGCGGCACTGGCCCAGCATTGCAGAGCAGCACTCTGGAGTTTGCAGAGAAGCAAGTATAACTATATTTGGGTGCAGGATGTGTGGGCCCCCCTGGACCCAGGGGACCTTGTGCACCGCACATCCTGCACCCATTATAGATATGCTTCTGCCCGTAGTTATTACTTTGCCTCCAATTCTTCGCTGGCACAGGGCTATCTCGTAAGCTCTATCCCGGCACCTGAAGCAATAATTTGGATTACTAGCAAAATTATCTCACCAGTGCCACCATAAATGCATTTTAAATGGGGATTGTGGTAAATATGCCCCTAATTGTGAGCTTAATTTCTAGAAGGGTCTAGTTCAAAAACTGTTTATAACAATTTACTAAAATGACCTTTTCACACATTTCAAAGCCTCATCTACAACCCTGCAACACCATTTGTTTGCTACATCAGAAAAATATCATGTCACCTCTTTCAATAGAAAGAGTTCTTGTTGCAAGTTGGGTAGATGTATGTTCAGTTACCATTAGAGACGTAAAGCATCATATCAAGGCAGCAAGACACGTAGTAATTATATTATGATTGTTTTTTGGAAGGGACATAACTGGCAATTAATAACTGAACCATTGGCTGTGCAGATGTTTTGTCCATTTCTTGTATACTTGGCGCACACTGGATCTTGTCTCCGACACTGCTAATGTTCTTACATCACAAGGATTCTGGCTTTTCTCAGCTGGACACAAACTTCTTCAATCTATCACAAGACAAGTTTTTTAGTTGGGAATCACATCTCCTTTTAGCCTGGAGACATCTGTTTTATAACTATGAACACAGAACACAAGCATTTTGCATAATCCATCACACATTAAGAATTACTAACATAGTGATCAATTGTTTCTTTCTTTCCCAGAGTCCCGGGAAAGTAAGGCTGTCACTTAAATAGATATTTATTATACTGTAGCTCTGAAAAAAGCTTTGGAAACCGAGAAGGTTAGTTATTAACCAATATAGATACTCATATATGGATGATATGTTGACCAAAGTGGCTTCCTATCACGCGTGCCTCTAACGAACGGCATAATAGTTATACAATTTTTTTTTCATGCTGTGTCTTATAATCTACAGGGCGTATTTATTAATAACTGCAAAAACTTTATCAGTTACAGATAGATACTAGTTAACATGGAGTAAACCTAGTGCCAACTGGTGTGAAAGAAAACTAGATCCTTAAGTCTCTTATCAATGAGAATGACAAGAGTTACATTTATTTAGAAATCAGGTAATCAACCATTTATTGATTCTAAGGGTCCTACCGTATTTATTAAAATAGTGATAACAGCCCAAAACATGACATTCATATTTGTGGTGATTTAGGAAGGGGTTTCAGGACTATATATCATTCCCCTCAAGCCCGGTCAGCTATTCATAATTAAAGTCATCGTTCCTGACAAATTAGAAGGAGATGTACTAAGCAGGGATGTAAATACAGGAGACAAAGGAAGACGATTGCCTCCGGGTGCCAGCCCTGAGGGGGCACACTGACCTCCTCCATTGCTCCAGGTTCTGCTTTATGCGCCCCCGAGCAGGGATTATCAGGAAGCCCAAGGGGTATGTGCCTTGTTCCTTCCTCTACCAAAGCCTCCCCAGTCCAAGTCTAGGGACAGATCTCCAGCAAGGAAACAGCACCAATGTTTCCTCCCTCTCTTTGTTGGTTCTTCCCCCTCACAAACAAGGGACCTGCTGCCTCTGCTGTTGCTGTGGTAGCAGCAAATAGCAAGAATGGAAGACCCTGATCAGCAACAGGCAGTGTTTGTTTGCTGGGGTGCTGGTAGTTAATTGGGAGAGGAGTGTGTTTCTGGGTGTTGCTTGTGTTTGAAATAAATGTGGAGGGGAGGAGAGTGTGTGTCTGGATGCTGCTAAGGTGTTAGATGTGATATGCAATGGGTGGTGAGAGTGCATTTGGGTGCTGCTGGGGTGTTGAAAGTGCATGCAGGAGGGAAGGGTGTGTGTCTGGGTGCTGCGGGGTGTTGGCAGTAAATGCAGGGAGGAGATTGAGTGGGTTCTGCTGGGGTGCTGTCAGTGAATGCAGGGGAGAGAGTGTCTGGGTGCTGTAGTGAAAGCAGGGGGGTCTGTGTGCTGCTTGGGTGTGCAGTGAATGCAGAAGAAGAGTGTGTGTGTCTGGGTACTTCTAGGTTGTTAGTAGTGAATGCAGGTGGAAGGGTGTGTGTCTGGGTGATGCTGGGGTGTTCGCAGTGAATACACTGAGGAGGTTGTGTGGATTCTGCTGGGTTGTTGGCAAGGAAGAGAGTGTGTGTCTGGTTATTGCTAGGGTGTTAGTAGTGAATGGAGGGGAGGAAGGGTGTGTACTTGGGTGCTGCTGGTATGTTGACAGTGAATGCATGGGGAGGGGAGTGTGTGACCGGGTGCTGCTGGGGTGTTGGAAGTGAATGCATGGGGAGGGGAGTGTGTGACTGGGTGCTGCTGGGGTGTTGGAAGTGAAAGCAGGGGGAGGAGAGTGTGTGACTGGGTGCTGCTGGGGTGTTGGAAGTGAAAGCAGGGGGAGGAGAGTGTGTGACTGGGTGCTGCTGGGGTGTTGGAAGTGAAAGCAGGGGGAGGAGAGTGTGTGACTGGGTGCTGCTGGGGTGTTGGTAGAGAATGCAAGAAAAAAGGGGGCGGCACCAACAACTGTCTCACTTCTGTGCTCCTGGTATGCACTTACGCCCCTGTAAACCATGGAGAGAGATAAGGTGGAGAGATATAAAGTACACCAACCAATCAGCTTCTAATTGTCATTTTTCAAACACAGCCTGTAAAAGTGACAGTTAAAAGCTGATTGGCTGGTACTTTATCTCTCTCCAAGGCTATACATCTCCCTATTAAAGTCACTATCTTTTCCCCGGTTCTTTAAATAAAATTTCATATATTCATCTTGCTTTGTTTTCATGAAATAAAGTGTTACTGAATTTCAGTTGTTTTACTTCACATACGAGTAAAGACATAAACACATTTGTGAAACATGACAAATACATGAGAAAAAAACACAAATATCTGTATGCCCTAAAATATTTGTGTGCCCAGAAAATCTAATCAACCAAACTTCCAGATGCAATGTTACTTCTTCTCTATTGTGTTGAGCAGACATCTCGTATGAGTTATTAGGAATATAGACATAGCATTCCTTTTCAATTAGGCCACACAGGCTTCCTTTACAAGCTAGCATAAACTCTAATGCCATTCGGTTCTGCAGGGTCACAGCTCTAATGACAGACATTTCCACAGTCATCTTTTGAAATGCACTAGCAGTTTCATTGCTAACCTTTTCCAGCACTCTGGTTAATAATCTAACTCTTTTAATTGTCCTATCAATTCCATACATGTGGAGTAAGATAGCAATATACCTGCCAGTTTCAGAAATGTCTGTTACAGTATATTGCTACCTTCAGGAAGAGTAATGACAGGCCTTATTGCAGGAAGGATCTATCCCAGTGGTCTCCAACCTTAATTTGGGTGGGAGCTACTTGAGAAAAATGAGATGTCTTGAAGAGCCACATTTTATTTTTGAGAACTAAAATCTGGTTAATAACCAAATTTTTCATAGAAAAACAACAATGCATGTAGTAATACAGTGATAAATATAACTGTATTAATAAATGCATGGTTGTTTTTCTATGAAAAATGTCGTTATTAGCCAGATTTTCGTTTTCAAAAATAAAATTTGGAGCGCTGTCAGCGGGGGACAGGGGGCTGCTGGATGGTTTGTAGAGGTGGGTACAGTGGATGGACAGGCCCCACACCCCCTTTCAAAGTGCCCAACTCTACCTCTTATGTCTGAGAGCTGTCAGCAGGGAGCAGGGGGCTGAGGGGTAGAAAGGGGATAAGTGCAGTACTGGGGAGCAAGGAGGGGATTAGGGGCAGGCAGTACTGGGGGCAGGGAGTGGGCAAGGGTAGATGACAGCTGGGGCAGTACTGGGGGGCAAGCAGTGGGTTTGGGCTGGCAGTACTGGGGTTAAGTAGGGGGCAAGGGTAGATAGCAGTTGGGGCAGTAATGGGAGGGCAAGGAAGTGGTTAGGAGTAAGGAGGGGGTAAGGGTAGATAACAGCTGGGGCAGTACTGGGGCAAGGAGGAGGTTAAGACCAGGCAGTGCTGGGAGAAGGGAGGGGGTAAGGGTAGATAGAAGGGCAGCTTAAAGTCGTAGTAGAAGCAGGCCCATCGTCTCCATCCCACCACCACAAACACCAACACTACCACTTTGCCAAAAGGTGGTATCTCCTTCCGGCAGCTCGCCCGCACCTCTTCACTGATAGCAGCAGCTGTGGGAAGTCACCCTCAGCAAAACACCCCCCACCTGCCACAGCACCACCAGCGCACCAAACCAACCCCCACCCGCTTACTTCAATGATCATCCAGTTCAGGGAGTGCAGCCACACGCGCAGACACCGTCTCCTCGTGTAGCCGGGTGCCATATAAATACTGTGACACTGCAGGCCGTACTCCAGTGTATCCATATAAGTACTGTGACACTGCAGGATCTGCCCCAGTGTATCCATATAAGTACTGTGACACTGCAGGCCATACCCCAGTATATCCATATAAATACTGTGACACTGCAGGCCGTACCCCAGTGTATCCATATAAGCACTGTGATGCTGCAGGCCATACCCCAGTGTATCCATATAAGTACTGTGACACTGCAGGCCATACCCCAGTGTATCCATATAAATACTGTGATGCTGCAGGCCATACCCCAGTGTATCCATATAAGTACTGTGACGCTGCAGGCCATACCCCAGTGTATCCATATAAGTACTGTGATGCTGCAGGCCATGCCCCAGTGTATCCATTTAAGCAATGTGCGTTGTTTTGGGCATTGCTGACTGTCTTTTTGCATTGACGACAAACATTTTAAAGTTTATTAAACAGCCATTCTGTCTGCCACTGCAGTGCCACTCTTGTTTCCTAGATGTGCGATGTTGTACTTTGCACTGCCACAGCTGCTGAAATCTTGTGGTTGATGAATCCCAAAAATGTCCAGAAATTGTTATGGCCACAGACAGCATCCCCTGTATGCTCCTTTCATTTTGAAAAAAAATTCTGAACCACCAAGTTGATTGGGTGGACAAAACATTTTTTTAATTGCTCCCCTCCCCCCCACTCAATAAACGCCTGCCTCCTTTGTATGTAGGTGACTCTAATACCCCTTTTACACCAAAATCCCAGGTCCGACCCTGGAATTTGAACACTGGTCAATCCCGGGTCGAACTCGGCTTCAGACCCCGTTTACACTGCAACTTGACCCGGTTATTCCCGGGTTTGCCCCGTTCACACTGAACCCGGGTAATCCCTGCTTTTCTCTATAGAAGTCATTAAAAATGGTCTGTTTTAAGGTCTGACAAAGATGGTCACTAAAGGCAACAAAAGAGAGGGGTGGGGGCTGATTACAGCATTGCTACAGGTTGCTGTTCTGGCTGTGGCAGGCTGTGTATCAGCCTGCGTTTGTGGCTGCTGGTCAGGCTGTGGTGCAGGCTGCAGTTCTGGCTATGGCAGGCTGTGTGCCTGCCTGCTTTTGTGGCTGCTGGTCAGGCTGCTGTGGTGCAGGAGGTTAGGCAGGCAAGCGATGGCTTCATATGAGTCTCTCTCTGCAGGGCACTGACAAATTACATCATCTGCCAGTGCCCCAGAAGCTCCAATCAGCATCTTTCAGAGCTAGCCGGGTCAAATAAGCAGGGTAGCACCCGTTCACACTGCCGCATGACACGGGAACAACCCGTGTTCAACCCTGCTTTCAACCCGAGTAAGATTCCCGGGTAAATCAACCCGGGAAATTTTTCCGGGAGCCGTTCACACAGAGCATCGACCTGGGTCGACCCAGCAATAACCCGGGTTATTCGGTTGGTGTAAAAGGGGTATTAGTGGAATAACTGGATAGTGTAGATAGTGGGTGTCATGTGAGTGACCAGAAATTTGAGCAGCAGCACAGAGCATCTTCCTGCTAGAATGTGTAAATACGTTTATTACAAAGATTAGATGTGTATATTGATCACATACATACATATTTACATGGTACATACCGTGCATGAAGCAGGCTGAGGTAACCTGAGGCACACCACTCATTGTTGACAAACAACCTCCAGCAGGCCACGCAAACAGCAGGAATGCTGGGAGTTGTAGTTCAGCCGGAGACTACAGGCTGCTTTCCTCTGATGTAAACAGCAAGTCTTGATCCCATTATCCTCAACAACCTCCCTTAGAGCAAAGTAAATGTCTGTTTACAGTGTATACTATTTAGCACCTCCACAAGCAAGGCCACCGCATTTCTATTAACTATTATACTACTTCATCAATGCCTTCGAGCTCTTATCTTAAGTTGCTGCTACATGCTCCCTCCTCCCTGTCTTACCCATCTGTATCATGCCTGTTTGTCTGCCCCTCCCCTTTAGAATGTAAGCTCTTACGATCAGGGCCCTCTACCCTCTTGTGCTTCTCCTTACTTTACTTTAATCTACTTCTTACTCCCCACTAGGGCACCTAACACTGGGTTGCTTATGCACTTTTGCTTATTTGGGTGTTATGGTCACCAATGTATCAATGTATATTATTAATGTCCTTGTGCTGCTTTGTATTGTACTGTAAGTCACTTTTTTGGTTATGTACTTTGTAAGGCGCTGCAGAACACTTGTGGTGCCATATAAATAAACAATAATAATAAATATTAGATGTATAAAAATTATACAGCGTATATGGGCTGAATCAATATTCAATCAGGATGTGGCACAAAATAGCTGCCCTCACTGTGTGTTACCGACAGGTGCCCTGCAGACGCCACTCAGGTGATCAGGTTTTAGGTGGTTGGTTCACATAAGTTTGGACACAAGTGGGCTTCAGTGAGTGTGATCGGATCACACTGATGT
Organism: Taudactylus pleione; assembly: GCA_031769625.1. Classification (NCBI taxonomy): domain Eukaryota; kingdom Metazoa; phylum Chordata; class Amphibia; order Anura; family Myobatrachidae; genus Taudactylus; species Taudactylus pleione. The sequence continues at coordinate 3,135,447 of JAUIMM010000566.1, read as the reverse complement.
TAGGACACTCCCGGTATGTGAGCTCCGTATACCTTAACGCGTTTCTCTGCACTAGGCTGCTTTCTCAAAAGAAAGATCCGATCACACCTACCTTTGTACCTAGCCTGGATTACATCTGCCTCTACTAGCCCGCAGTGGCGCAGTCAAAGAGACCTCCGTGCTTCACTCCCAGTTTCCAGCACAACGGGAGCAAGCACGCACTGTCATGGTCTATGTTACCAGATTTCTGGCCCCTACTATCTTGGGAGCGGACGTACCTACAGTCAGGTCCATAAATATTGGGACATTGACAGAATTTTCAGATTTTGGCCTCTATTCACCACCACAATGGTTTTGAAATGAAACGAACAAGATGTGCTTTAACTGCAGACTTTCAGATTTAATTTGAGGGTAATTACATCCAAATCTGGTGAACGGTGTAGGTATTACAACAGTTTCAATATGTGCCTCCCACTTTTTAAGGGGCCAAAAGTAATGGGACTATCAACTCAAAAGCTATTTCATGGACAGGTGTGGGCTATTCCCTCATTATTTCATTATCAATTAAGCAGGTAAAAGGTCTGGAGTTGATTCTAGGTGTGACATTTGCATTTGGAATCAGTTGCTGTCGACTATCAATATGAGATCCAAAGAGCTGTCACTATCAGTGAAGCAAGACATCATTAGGCTGAAAAATCAAAACAAACCCATCAGAGAGATAGCAAAAACATTAGGTGTGGCCAAATCAACTGTTTGGAACATTCTTAAAAAGAAAGAATGCACCGGAGAGCTCAGCAACAACAAATGACCCGGAAGACCATGGAAAACAACTGTGGTGGATGACAGAAGAATTATTTCCCTGGTAAAGAAAAACCCCTTTACAACAGTTGGCCAAATCAAGAACACTCTCCAGGAGGTAGATGTATATGTGTCAAAGTCAACAATCAAGAGAAGACTTCACAAGAGTGAATATAGAGGGTTCACCACAAGATGCAAACCATTGGTGAGCCACAAAAACAGGAAGACCAGATTAGAGTTTGCCAAACAACATCTAAAAAAGCCATTACAGTTCTGGAACAACATCCTATGGACAGATGAGACAAAGATCAACTTGTACCAGAGTGATGGGAAGAGAAGAGAAGGAAAGGAACTGCTCATGATCCAAAACATACCACCTCTTCAGTGAAGCATGGTGTGGTAGTGTCATGGCATGGGCATGTACGGCTGCCAATGGAACTGGTTCCCTTGTATTTATTGATGATGTGACTGCTGACAAAAGCAGCAGAATGAATTCTGAAGTGTTTCGGGCAATATTATATGCTCATATTCAGTCAAATGCTTCAGAACTCATTGAATCATCTTCACAGTGCAGATGGACAATGACCCGAAGCATACTGCAAAAGCAACCAAAGAGTTTTTTAAGGCTAAAAAGTTGAATGTTATGCAATGACCAAGTCAATCCCCTGACCTGAATCCGATTGAGCATGCATTTCACTTGATGAAGACAAAACTGAAGGGAAAATGCCCCAAGAACAAGCAGGAACTGAAGACATTTGCAGTAGAGGGCTGGCAGAGCATCACTAGGGATGAAACCCAGCGTCTGGTGATGTCTATGCGTTCCAGACTTCAGGCTGTAATTGCCTGCAAAGGATTTGCAACAAAGTATTAAAAAGTGAAAGTTAGATTTAGGATTGTTTAGTTTGTCCCATTACTTTTGGCCCCTTAAAAAGTGGGAGACACATATAGAAACCGTTGTAATTCCTACACCGTTCACCTGATTTGGATGTAATTACCCTCAAATTAAATCTGAAAGTCTGCAGTTAAATCACATCTTGTTTGTTTCATTTCAAAGCCATTGTGGTGGTGAATAGAGGCCAAAATCTGAAAATTCTGTCAATGTCCCAATATTTATGGACCTGACTGTATTCTGGTCATGGAGATGGCTACCACTAGATCTGAGCGGGAGCAGCAGTCCCACTTCGCTGCCCACTTGCAGTGCGATCCCATCTGGGTATGAGACTGCAGCCTGCCAGCTAGTGTATTACGCTCTAATTGGAGACGCCCGGGACGTTCATTTCATCCCCCGGTGAATATCCTCCCAAGAGCATACCAGGCAGTAAAAGGTAATTTCAGACACACTTTAGAAAAGGGTGAGCAAAACTTTTATATTTATTGATGTCTTTGGAACACATTCTCCCTGGATTTATATAATCAGTCCCTGCCTTTGCTAGATGGCTATCTTAGTTAAAGTGGATACATCATATCAGTCAGCTGAATAGCAATAAGGGGTCTATTTACTAAGCAGTGTTAGCCTGTGAGATGACAGTTGGGAGCTGATTGGCTGGCACCTTATCACTTTTCACTCTGTCTCCTAACACTGCTTAGTAAATAGACCCCTTAACTGCTACATTTTATTTCATTTTTTATACATTGTATTCTGCCAGCTGGTGAGATCAGGCTTATACAGCCTGACCCATGTGCATGCTGTTTTTTATTATTAAATGTGATTTTTTTATTGTATATGTGATTGTATAATTATGTGCAATTTATAACAGTATATTATTACATTTTACGATCTTTTATACATATACCAATCCAGAGTCGGATAGATCGCGGAGGTTTTTCTCTGTCTGTGAAATGGGTGCCAGCTGGGCGTACGCATGGAAGAAAACAGTCTCGTGGGACTGTTGTGGAGATTTTGCATGAGGTGCACCAGGTTCTGAGTCATGCTTATGGCCATTTCAGTAGTAACTCTGGCACCTAGCATGGGGTAAATGTAAGTGCTGATGATAATGATGATAGCTGTGCTCACAGATGGAACAAGTGGGGCAGTGTGGTGCGTAAGCATTAAGATGTACTTATAGTCCCATTGGTAATCCATTACCAAGCCATCAGCCAGAGCCGTAACTAGACTTTTTGGTGCTCTGTGCCAGAAAGAGCATTGGCGCCCCCCCTCATTTTTCAAAAGGACATAATGCACCCAAAAAAGGGACATGGCTTCATGGGGAAGGGCCAGGGAAGAGATAGGAGAGGCCAGGAGATGCTGGGGATGAAATAAGAGGAAGCTACAAGCAAGAATGATAATAAACAGAAATTTGACAGGTCCAAACATCGCCCCCTGACCTGTGGTGCCCTGTGTGATGGCACCGGCCGCACTACCCTAGCTACGGCCCTGCCATCAGCATTCGGACCTACAGTACATGTAACTCAGGACCAAGCCCTTTGTCAGTAAATTCCCTCAATTGTTTTACAAGAATACAATTACAGCTGCAGTTATAAACATATATTGTCTGTAACTTAGGTTTTCATTATCTGAACCGAGGCTGTAGGCACCATGGGAAGTTTTCTTCCGCAATCCTCTTCTCTCTGTCTTTGGATGTTGAATCAATTCTCGCTCACGGCAGGCAACCAATATGGCCACTCCGAGATCATGCAGTTGCTGGCGTAGCAAGCCGTGATTGTCTTGTTAGTCATGTGAAACCTGGTAGACTGGCGGTGAGTTCAGCTTGGCTCGACGGCTGGTATCTTCACCCCACAGGCCAGTGCTGGACCGGGGGAGTCTGGTGCTGTGGCTTCCCTGTGTGGTGTTCCCACAGTGACCTCTGCATACGAATGTTAGGGGCAAACAGCATCAATGTGGCGTGTTTTCACATACACACCATAAATTGATATTATGTAATTTACATAACACTGGAGCTGATACAGAGGTGGACGTGGATGCTGCCGCGGTGTCGTCCTTTACCTCAGCCACGTCTGCATCATTATGGTAATGCTGCGTCCGATTCTGACCATACTGAGATGCCCACTTGCAGCGGCATTAATCCGTTTCGGTGTGTCTTTAGCTGCACCATCGATGCACAATCGGTCTCACCATTGAAGCTTGCACCAGCACTATGGCATTCGCAGTTTCTCCGTCTGAACATGGTGTCCTGCGTCAGCGCTACTGCGTGTTTAGACTCAGCCGCTGCTAAGGACACACCAGTGACATGCCTGCATCTGGCCAGTCACCCCCCCTGTTACCTCTCAGGATTGGCCAATAGAATTCCACAACTCTTGCGTCCGCATTTGTTCTGCATCTCTCTGCGGTAGCCATCGGGAAACGTGCAGTGTGACTCCGAAGAATGCGCGGACTTACAACATCGGCCAGCTGGTTGCGGCGATGAACTGCGTACACCTGTGAACCAGGCACAGTATGAGGTCAGTGTAATCATGTAATGTAAATAGGACAAAAAGGCAGGATTTTATATAAAGAAAAGTCACATATTATTTTCTATTAGTCTAATAACAGATGAAAGCATTAGTTGTTGCTATGGAGTTTTCCGTAAATAATATATTGATTTATTGAATTTTTCTCAGGCTTTCTCTGTTTTGCACCAATTTAAACTTCACAACATGCCATTACATCAAATCCCAGATGTGTCATTATTCAGTAAATTGGTTCTAGTGACAAAATGACACATTTAATGCAACAACAATTGTTGTAGCTGTTACGCTCTATGCGTTCACATGGCAGCACACTTACAGTACCAATACATTTTCTATTTTTGAAATCTTTTGTAAACAATTACTGTTAGGGCATGCAAACCCCTCACACCTTTCCTGCATCCATGGTCTGGCAAACCTGAGGATTCATAATCAACCTTTTATTTTATTCACCAACTTGTAACATTTACAGAGATACTCAGTGTATGTTCTTTCTCTGTACATTATATAGTAACTACAGCTAGTTTTATTAGCACAAAAATAAACAAAACAGTAAAAACATCACTGCACTCCCTCCCCACACTACATCACTACACTCCATCCACACACTATGGGCCTGATTCATTACGGATTGCTATTGCGATCTCAGCTGCGCTTATGCACGCAGACCTGCTGCAAAAATATGCTAATGAATGCAATCGCAATGCCATCGCAGGCCAACATAGATGCCCACTACCCCAATACCTTCGAAGTCTGCAAAAACTTCGGTACCATCAAGTAATATTGGAGCCTTGCGCACAATTATACAATGTCAGACTTTACTGAGAAATTGCTAACCTTCCTGCCAGGGCTGGCTCTAGGGGTGTTCGACCAGTGCGGTCGAACAGGGGCGCCACCCATAGAGGGCGCACCCCTCCCCAACATCCCGATTTCAGCGGGACAGTATCATCATCATCAGTGCGATTGCATGGTCGCTGCCCAGTTACTGTCCAGAAACGCCCATTTCATGGAATGTCTGGTTCATTGACAGACGGATGAATGCGTACGCACTAGAGATCTCCTCCGTGTTTGGATACCTGACATGGTGCATGTGTAGAATCCGATGCCTGTCTTTGGCACAGTATGTTGAAATCGGTGAGATCCGTGTGCATTGCGTCTGGCACATGTCTTAGGATCAGCCCTACGGAACACTTGTGGCGCCATATAAATAAATTATAATAATAATAATGTGTTTATGTGTCTGTTATCCTTTTACATGGTGTCCAACCTATGTCAGAGTACGTAAACAAATGCTCTAGAGGTGCAGTGAAAGTCCTCATCTGTGTTTTATTAGACACAGATAATAATGTTTCTCAACCAGGAAATGCCGATGGTCACCTCAGCAGCACTTCCTGTCGCTGTGGTGATTGTGTTACTGTCCCGCTTAGAACAGACATCTCATAATAGGCAGTCCCCCTCACAAGGAGTCTAGCCTGTGTACCGTAAACAAGCTAAATCATTGCTAGCCTGACACTGCAGTGGTTAATGGAATTGATGTAAATGAATGAACAGTATAATCAGAGTATTAGATAAAGACCATTTTTCTTCATTTGCTGGCTGCTTAGGAAAGGTTGAGAAGCACAAGAACAAGCGTTGACAGGTTCATTCTGCTTATTGCCTACTTGACCAATGTTCTCTCCAAGGAATAGAACAATCAAGAATAATGGGAGTCTTACTTCTGAGTGAGATTACCTGATGACAGCTCCTCTCCTATCAGTTGCTCACTTCACTTCAAGATGTAGAGTTTTGGGAGTAAATTATATTCATTTGCAGAAAGTGAAACCTGGTCTATGGCGATACAAGAGTTCATCGTGTATGTCATTTTATACGAGGTGTGATCTTATCTCCTGTCACACTTCTGCTACCTATTTGAAACGTCCCTAGGGTATTTCCAAATCATTCTAAAAAATTCTGCTTACTGGGATGAACTGATGATAAAATATGTTAGCTCAGTGTTGATAATTCTCTCATTACGTTTGCGTCTCTTTTGGAAAAAAAAAAACAGTCAAAGTTTCTTGATAGACTTTTTCTCAGGCAAGTTGTACAGTAGGTCAGAGCGTATGCTGTATAAATGGATAGTGTAGACTGTGGGTACCCTCATAAATGAAGCGACAGTGCACTCGCTTCATAGGCCTTTTTCTCAAAGACTTTGCATGGCATCAGGAGTTCATGAATATATATCTGATTTCTTGAAAAATAGAAACTATTATTGTCTTTTATTTGTTAGGCACCACAAGGGGTAGGCAGTGAGGTAACAAACAAATAAGAAGTACAATAAGCAGTATAAATACAATCCACAACAATAAGCATCACATGTGTACAAAGCATAAATTAAACCATTGCAATGAAACCAAAAATAAGGATCGACAATAAAAGGGGAAAGTGTCAGACAGCTCGCTCTAGCTAGTCAGCAGGCACTGGTGATTTGCAAGGGAAGGCACAACATATCTCAATGAACCTATGCCCATTATATGGGCGCACAGACAGTGTCAGAGTTGATGAAGGGAAGATTGAGACAAAAGACGAGGAGCACTGGTAGTAAATATAAAGCAACAGAAGAAGATCGGGTAATGTCCCTTCTGCATTCAAGCATGCCCTTGTCTCCCCCATTCTTAAAAAAACTAAAAAGACCTGATCCTAACATTCTTTTTAACTACCGACCCATCTCTCTACTCCCTTTTGCCTCCAAACTCCTGGCGCATATTGTTTACAACCGCCTTTCTTTCCTCTCACTCCGTCTTTGACCCTTTTCAGTCTGGCTTCCTTTCTCTCCATTCCACTGAAACTGCCCTGAAGCAACGACCTCCTTGCTGCCAAGTCCAAGGGCCACTACTCTCTGTTCATTCTCCCTGACCTCTCTGCTGCTTTTGTCAATGTGGACCACCCTCTCCTGCTGCAAATCCTTCACTCCCTTGGCCTACGTGACACTGCCCTCTCCTGGCTGTCCTCCTACCTCTCTGACTGATCCTTCTCTGTTTCCTCTCATGTCTCATCTTCCCTCCCCACATCCTCTTTTGGTAGGTGTTCCTCAAGGTTCTGTTCTTGGACTTCTCCTATTCTCCCTCTATACGTCCTCTCTAGGTGAACTCATCAGCTCTTTTGACCTCCATTATCATCTCTATGCTGATGATACTCATATCTACCTTTCCTCCCCTGATCTCTCCCCCTCTCTACTGACTCGTATCTCCAACTGTCTCTCTGCTATTTCTTCCTTTATGTCCCAGCGATTTCTTAAACTTAACATGTTCAAGACTGAGCTGATCGTCTTCCCTCCCTCCCACATAACCTCACTTCCCATTATTTATTTTATCAATTGATGGCACAACTATCTCATCTAGCCCCATAGTGCGCTGTCTTGGAGTTATCCTGGACTCATCCCTCTCTTTCAAACTACATATTCAGAACCTCTCGCAGTCCTGTCGTTTCCATCTCAAAAATATTTCCAAGATCAGACCCTATCTCACCCAGGATGCTATTAAAACCCTCATACACTCGCTGGTCATCTCCAGATTGGACTACTGTAACCTCCTCCTATCTGGCCTCCCCAAATCCTATCTCTGCCCTCTCCAGTCTGTCCTCAGTGCTGCTGCTCGGCTCATCTATCTCTTGAAACGCTCTACATCTGCCTTCCCTCTCCTACAAGTCCTCCACTGGCTCCTCTTCCCTTTCAGAACCCAATATCAAGGTTCGCACACTCGCTTACAAAGCCCTCACCCAATTGTCTCCCAGTTACATGTCTTATCTCATCTCCCTTCACTCTCCTGTCTGCCCTCTTTGCTCAACAAATGCATGCCGCATCTCATGCCAACTGATTACTTCCTCCCACTCCCGCCTCCAATATTTTGCCCATGCTGCTCCCCTCCTTTGGAACTCTCTCCCTATCAGACTCTCCACCTCTCTACAATCATTCAAACGGGATCTCAAGACCCACAACTTCATTAAAGCCTTCCAGCTCTCATCCTAACTTGCTACCTTATGTTCCTTCCTCCCTGTCTACCCCATCTGTGTCACACCTGTTTGTCTGCCCCTCCCTTTTAGAATGTAAGCTCTTACGAGCAGGGCCCTCTACCCTCTTATGCTTCTCCTTACTTTACTTTCATCTACTTCTTACTCCCCTCTAGGGCACCTAACACTTGGTTGTTTATGCTCTGCTGCTTATGTGGGTGTTATGGTCGCTAATGTAGCAATATATATTATCCATGTCCTTGTCCTGCATTGTATTGTATTGTACTGAAAGTCACTGGTCACCTATTTGTTTATGTACTTTGTGAGGCGCTGCGGAAAACTTGTGGCGCCATATAAATAAATGATAATAATAATAATAATAATAATAATAATAATAATAAAAAGGTGTGTTTTGATGGAAAATGTAAAGCTAGGGAAAGTGGAATAATTTCTCACTTATCAAGGGAGAGCAGTCCAAAGGAGCAGGAGAAATCTTGGAGGTGGGTATGTGAGGAAATGATCAGAGAAGAAGGGGAATGGGAGTATGGTCAGAGATGAGGTTAGAAACATAGGGCCGTATTCAATTAGACGCGAAAAGCAGTTTTCGTCAAAAAAGTTTACACCATTAAAGTCATTTCGCCAGGCGGAAAAGTATCGCCGTATTCAATTCCAAATACTAGATCGGAGAAGAGAGAGGACACATAGAGGTAGGGAACAAGGAGACAGTTACAGTAGTCGAGGCGGGAGTTGATAAGTGCATGGATAATGGTTTTAGTGGCATCCTGGATGAGAAAAGGCCAACCGTAGAGGTGTTACAGAGGTAGAAGCAGCAGGACTGAGAGATGGCCTGAATGTGGGGAGTGAGGGAGAGAGTGGAATCATGAAATACACAGAGACAAGGGTGGACAGAAGAGAGGGTGATGTTATCAATGGAGAGAGAAGGGAGGTGAAGGGATCATGGAAGGGAGGAAAATAATGAATTCAGTCTTTGCCATATTGAGTTTCAGAAAGCACTTGGACCTCCAGTATGAAATGGCAGAAATGCAATTAGAAACACAAGTGAGAAGATGTATAAGAGATATTTGAGTTCCATCAGTACAAAGATGGTTTTGGAGGTAAAAGCTGCTTGCAAGATTTCCGAGGATTGAGTTGTAGAGTGAAGAGAAGGGGGCCAAGAATGGATCTTTGGGGGAGACACAGAGGAAGAGGAATTAAATGTGATGTGGATTTAGAGAAAGCAATAGAGAAGGATCTATTAAAAAGGTTTGTAGAGAACCAGGATACGACAGAGTCACAGAGGTCATCGGGAAGTGGAGGGTGTGACGGCAGAAAGGGTGGTTGACAGTGTTGAAGGCAGCAAACAGTTTAAGGAGGATGAGTAGAAAAAAGTAATCTTTAAATTTGGAGGTGAGAACTTCACTGGCCACCATGGTGAGAGCAGGTTCTGTGCTCCTGTCTGAGCATTAGCACAGATGATAAGAATTTTTTATCCATGCAGAGAATACTTAAGGTGCCCACACACATAGCGATGTGTTCTCAATCAGACAATGTGTACGATTTCCCCTGAACTCTCCCCAGGCAGCTCCTCGGCAGTCAAGGTCACGATTTGGAGTAAAAAATATCCAATCTGACTTAAGATCTATCGTGCATCCAGTGCATTGTGTCGCAGATTGGCAAATCTGCCCCACAGATTTGAAGATGCGAGGTGTGACGAGCGGGGACGCATCGGCATCGTGTTTTACACGATTTGTCTTCAGGATTCATCGAAATCAACCAAATCGGGTAAAAATTTGCTATGTGTGTGGCCAGCTATATACTTCTAAGTACCTCCACATTGCACCAGCTATGGCTGGTTGCAAACATGCAATAATGTCACGTGATGAAAATTACATCACCAATTCAATTTAGTAATGCATGAGTGCTTTAGCACAACCACTCTCTTTAGTAAGAACTTCTTATGTATCATAATTTGGTGTGAGTGCCTACCACAAGACCCCTGGAGTTATAGTTATCAGCACTTTTGTAGCAAAGATATTGCAGTGTACAGTACCACGGAAGAAGACAGCTGATTCCAACATTTTTGAGGTTTATAGTGATTGCTGTAAATTATTTTACAGGAGCAGTAGCCGATCCGGAGCTGCACTGCATATACTTCTCATCCATAGCACTGTGGATCCTATGGATGTTTACTGCCTCCAGTGCTGGAAGCTTGAAGTAGCGCTGATTATAGAATAATTGTGGGGGACCTCAAAGCAAGTGCCCACCCAGTAGCTCTCCAACCCTTTAAGGGCTTTACTTTTTAATTTATTTAAAGTCTCACATGTTACTTTTACTGAAAGACGCAATTGTTAAAGTATGTCCTATCCCTTTTCCAAAAAGCAAACATTATGTGTTTGTTAGACTCTCTCTACTGTATATAAGCAGTATGGGCCTGACAATGCCCAATTATTGCTCACAGGTTATAAGTTTCCTTGCGGTTTCTCTGGAACTTAATAGGTTTATAGAGCTAGTAGTACAAACCTTGCTTATGAGCTGTAAAATATTCTAGTATGAAAACGAATGCTTCTATTCCGCGTTCTATAGAGTGGAAACTCCCCGTAGTCCTTGGCAGGAGTTTGATGCAATCTTGTACTCCTGACATGTCTGTGGAAGTTATTTCCAAATAAACCGCACTCCTTCAAAAGAACTAGTAATTACCTTCGGGAATCGGGCACAAGTTTAATGGAAAATCTGACATAAGGCCTGGGAACCACTCTCAAAAACGTTACAGACCATTTGACCATCAAACACAGGTCTCCGGGGTGTCATTGTAGGGTGCAATTAGAAGTTATTATTTGCACCAAACCCAATTGCTTTTGATCGTTCCTGAAATGGTCTGACTTATTTGGCCATACTGGTTCTGTTCTGCGCCTTTAGAAGCTATGGACAGGAAGTTTGCTTTCTAAACATCTGTTGCAAATTATTTTTTTTATTTTTTTTTCAGTGTTTTCCATCCTTCTTCCCATTTCATTTCAGCTGCTGTTAGAAATTAAACCAGACAGATCCACCAATTTGGGGAATTTCAAATGTTCTCACCAAATCCCTTTTCAGCGACCTTGTCTTTCATAGCTTCCTTCTAAATCACTCAGTTCAATTGCTTATCAAGGAAATTAGAGAGGGATTCAGGGGAGAACATGCATGTATTTAGAATTTCTTCTGTTAAATGGTGTTTATTCTGTGTGTGTGAGAATCATTATACAGTATATGTACATGGTTTTGATTCATTTTTATTCCCAATATATACACATATATATATATATATATATATATTATATATATATGTCTTTACCGCTTAGGTCTTATACAGTTTAGGTTGTCTCTAGAGTGATCCTCTATGTTTCCTGTACAATCTTCTTCTATGACCTACTGCACCTACAGTAGTGAACATTTGTACCTCTGGGTCTCATTCAGACCCGCTCGCGAGCGCAGGACACTCGCAAGTGGGTCGATGGTACCCAAATGCGCATGCGCACGACGGAGGGAGCTCCGTCGTGCGCATGCGCGAGACCCGAATAACGACGGCCAAGCCGTCGTTATGGGTCTCGCACTAAAGGGGGCGTGCTGTCGATGGTGACTGACAGCACGCCCCTTTTAGTGGGCGTGCCGGGGGCGTGGTTGCCAGACGGAGGCGTTCCCATGGGAACGCCTACCGTCTGGGTCCGGCCCCACTGACATCACTAGTGATGTCAGTGGGAGTGATTTTGGCTCTGATAGAGCCAAAATCACTCCAGGGCTTGCGGCAGCGAGACCCTACCGCAGGGTCTCGTCGCAAGCCCGATGGTCGCGATGGTCTTGACCATCGCGACCATCATCATGGATGCTCACATAAGCTGTGGGTGGTCACCCACAGCTATGCGAGCGTCCAAGAGGCCGCTCCATTTTCAGGTAGGAGGGCCCTGATTCAGAGCGAACGCTCTGGTCAGAGCGTCCGGCTCTGAATCAGGCCCTCTGTTCCCCCTATAATATTCCTTAGTGTCTTCAGTACATAGCTTCCTTCTAAATCACTCAGTTCAATTGCTTATCAAGGAAATTAGAGAGGGATTCAGAGGAGAACATGCATGTATTTAGAATTTCTTCTGTTAAATGGTGTTTATTCTGTGTGTGTGAGAATCATTATACAGTATATGTACATGGTTTTGATTCATTTTTATTCCCAATATATACATATATATATATATATATATATATGTCTTTACCGCTTAGGTCTTATACAGTTTAGGTTGTCTCTAGAGCAGCAGTTCTCAAACTGTGGGTCGTGACCCCAAAGTGGGTCGAAGCCATCTCAGCTTGGGGTCGCAACTCACGTGGTCTGAGGTTGATGACCCATCTGAGCAGAGTGAAACCAGTTGAACTGTCTGTTATTTCAGACTCCTCGGATCACTGGCTGAGAGCTCCGAGGAGTCATCAGGCAGTCCCGCCCCCACCCCAGTGCTCAGCTTCTCTTGTCCTCCTGCCCCGCAGCAGAAACTGACACACAGGCAGCAAGCCTCAGCAGCAGACAGACTCAGAGGAGCCAGTTGCCAGACTCTCTCTGCAGTCTGTGCAGATGTTGTTATGTAAGTGCAGCCTGGGGGACCATTGCTGCCAGGGTGGGAGGACACAGAATGTATGTTGATTGCTGTGTAGGGAGAAGAAACTTCCCCAGGAGGAATGAGGGGAGTGCTGAGCACAGACCCTATGGGGGAACAGGGGAGCATACAGTGTGGGAACTGGAGGGGGGGAACAGAAAAAAACAAATTTATTAAAAACCCATTGCCTCCCCCCTGTCATCCACTGCCTCCCCCTTGAAACGCACTGCACCCTCTGTCTTTCTCATCTACTACCTCCCCGTCACCCACTGGTTCTCCCTGTTACCCACTGTGTCCTATGTCACCCTTAGCCTCCCACTACCTCCCCAGTCACTCACTGTCTTCCCTGCCACCCTTTGCTGCTCCTTGCCATCCACTGCCACCTCCTGTCATCCACTGCCATCCTCTGCTTCTCCCTGCCACCCACTGCCTCTCTGTCACCCTCTGCCTCCCCCTGTCATCCACTGTTTCTCCCTATTACTCACTGCCTCCTATGTCACCTATTGCCTCCCCAGTCACTCTCTGCCTTTCCATGCCATGATCTGCCTCCCCCTATCACCCTCTGGCTCTCCCTGTCATCCAGTCACCACCTGCCACCCTCTGTCTCTCCCTGTCACCCTCTGCCTCCCCATGTGAGCCACTCATTCTCCGTTACCCACTGCCTCCTATGTCACCCTTTGCCTCCCCAGTCACCCACTGTCTTCCCTGACACCCTTTGCTTCTCCTTGCCACCCTCTGCCTCTCTCTTTCACCTACTTCCTCCCCCTGTCACCCACTGCTTCTCGCTGCCACCCACTGCCTCCCCCTCACCCACTGCCATCCTTTGCTTCTCCCTGCCACCCACTGCCTCTATGTCACTTGACACCCTCTGCCTCCCCGTCACACACTGCCTACGTCACCCTCTGCCTTTTCATGCCACCCTCTGCCACCATCACCCACTGTTTCTCCCTGTCACCCACAGCTTCTCCCTGTTATCCACTGCCTCCTACATCACCCACTGTCTCCCCAGTCACTCTCTGCCTCACCTTGCAGGGACAGGGGCTTCGAAAGGAGCTCGTCCCTGCAATGTCTAAATGAAATTATCGCATTAGCGCAGTGGCGTAAGTTCATACCAGATGCCCGGAGGCAAGTTATAATTTGGTGCCCCCCTAAAACAAAAGGGAAAATAAATGTGGTGCATATCTATCTATCACATATGCACAAAAACACTAATATAGAATAGTCTTAAGTGGGGTGACTATATTGTGGGCAATAGAGGAGGCACCTCCATTGTCTCCCATAGTTCTGCCCCTGCATTAGCAGATACCTCACTTCAGTTTTGCATCTCCATAGTGCTACTGTGAATGAGCGATCTGCTGACCACGCATGTGTGGCAGTCATTCTTCAGTAACTTGCTGGGGTCCTGTGATCATTTTTATTGTTAGACGGGGTCCCAGAGCAAAAAAGTTTGAGAACCCCTGCTCTAGAGTGATCCTCTATGTTTCCTGTACAATCTTCTTCTATGACCTACTGCACCTACAGTAGTGAACATTTGTACCTCTGTTCCCCCTATAATATTCCTTAGTGTCTTCAGTTAATTGTTTTCCTCCCCTTTGCCTCCTGTGCTATCTATCGTGCGCCTCCTTTTTTCTCCTGTACCAATCCTCCCTCATCTATTCGCTTCACTACAGCCTTTGGGCCTATGATCCACCCTATGATCTGTGAAGGCTTTATCATGCTTAAATTTATAGAAATGGTAAAAAACAAACAAATTGTAGCCCCCCCTTCCCCCCCACACACACAAATCCATAACCAGTCCTGGACCCCTGAGCCTGGAAAATAGGTTGAAAAAACAACGTGGGGTTCTCCCTTATTTTCCTATAACCAGCACCAGACTGAACCAGCGCTCATGTAACCAGTTTACGATTGTATGTGTGCAATGCTTGTCTATTGGTTAGCTTCCATTCCACAGTGGCTTCAATAGAAATCGCTGTGGAAAAGAAAACATCACAGCAGGTTGTCATTTAGAAACCGCCGGAGATCGACATTTAGTAAATGCTATCAATTTCAAATTGAAACTGGCGCAAACTAACAGCGGTTTCCGACAATTTTTAAACTACACCAAAACTATTGCTTATTAAATAAAATTTAGCCCTAGGCATTTGTTGATTTTTGTTGGGGGTCACTTGGGCTAGCTGTATGAGCTTTAGTGTGAATGAAGCTGGATGGCTTAATAATGCTATTCCTCCTACAGGTTACTTACTAGTAGCAGTAGGAGACAGATGCTGAAGAATGGTTCGAAGAATAGATATTGAGAACAGGTGCAGGCTAGCAGGATAGCATGTGGCAGTAGCAGCATGTAGGATATTTTGGAGCAGACTGCAGTATACTGGAACTGGGTGCCAGGAGCACAACTGAAGCAGGCTGCAGGAAACACTGGAACTGAGTGCTAGAGTACAACTGAAGCAGGCTGCAGGAAACACTGGAACTGAGTGCTAGAGTACAACTGAAGCAGGCTGCAGGAAACACTGGAACTGAGTGCTAGAGTACAACTGAAGCAGGCTGCAGGAAACACTGGAACTGAGTGCTAGAGTACAACTGAAGCAGGCTGCAGTGATTTATGATGGGGAGCAATACTGGAGATATGCTGGATTGCACTGTAGTGGATTGCTGTGCAGCAATACTGGAGCAGGTTTTCTGGATTGCACTTGAGTTGAATGCTGTCCAACAATACTGGAAGAGGTTTGCTAGAACACAGAGGCAAATGGTGTGAAGCAATTACTGAAGCAGGTGTGCTGGAACACAATGAGACAAATTACTGAAGCAGGTGTGCTGGAATAGACTGAGGCTCATTGCTGAGAAGCAAATACTGGAGCAGGTAACTGGAACAAGAAGATGGTGGCACCCATGATACAGAACAGTAGGAACTGCACGTTTACAGATGAGTAACCACAGGTCTCAGGGATGCCGCAGATGTCCAGCAGGGACACAGATGGCAGTACAGTGACACCACGATGTGTGCCAAAAATGTATATTGTTTAGGCCAGTGCATGGAATGGTATAAATACAATTAGTTATAACAGGTAAAGTATATTGGCTTTAATCAGACTAGATGCACATTTGGCTATTGTCGCTCCATTATGCACAATGATTTAGGTATCTCCGGATGTTTGTTCTCCTCTGGGAAGACTATTATGCTACGCTATAAACACAGAAATAACCACTATTGTTAAACAACGATTTGAGCCACTACAGAATTCCCAAATCCCATTACAATAAGAACATGAACAAAGGTACTTGGGGACGGAGGCTAATATAATGCAAAGGCACAATCTAAATACATACTTCTAGATGCGCCACACTAATAATGCAATGAAAACAACCTAGAAACAGTAACCATTTCAATTGTATTGGGGGGCAACTACACCAGTGAAAATAACATAGGCCTGCTGTCCTGATTCTGTTCAGCGTGCATACATCTATTAACAGTACTGTATCTCTAAACAAAGCTAATAAGCAACACTATGTCACTGCCATTTAAATTGTCTTTCTCATTGCACTTCCATTTTTTTTTATTAGCCTCAATTTTGTTTTTCATGCATTTATGCCAAGGGAACTATGTCTAGGGGTAAATGTAATGGGTGGTAAATGTAATACCCTGCGCGATTTGCAGTCATCTCCGGCAAGGCTACCCGATGTTTATAAAGGCAAAACCAGGTTTAAAACATCAGACAGTCTGGAGATGCTGGTTGCATATATGATATCGCAGGCAATACTGAACAACTGGCCAATATCAGCACGAGTGGGCAAAAAATTAATATTTATTTATTTTCCCCAATTTTGTAAGAATAAACCATATTTAAGACTGAAAAACTCTAACAATAACCACAAAACACTGCAAACTCTCCTTGATGAGAGGACACGCTGGGCCTGACTCTAAGACACATGCTTCTGCGACCGCGTTTCCCTAAGTCTGCGGCATTGTACTCACCTTCATCTGCTAATGTGACAATGGGTTGAACTAAGTTGCAAATCTGTGCATCGGAAACTGCAAGCCTATTCTGCCCACTGCTCTAGCATCTGCAGATGCAGCCATCATCATTATTATCCGCACTTGTGCCAGCCCTGTGCATAGTTTCAAGAAATCCTTTATTTTAAGTTCTCATGAGCAGGGCTCCTACCTCATGTGCTTTTCCTTTCCTCACTTACATCATGATCTCTGCCCCACTGCCAACAATGGCAACAAACCTTTGGATTCGGCTGCCCCGCTGATTATCTGGGTCTTATGACTATGGATGTAGCAATGTTTATAAACCTTTGTGATACCCTTGGCTCTGACAGGAGCCAATGGAAATTGCAATATAGGAGGCTGCTGCCAGGTGGAGCCATTATGTGCCAAAACTGAGACAAGTCAGCAACAGCACAGTGTGTTTGGGGTTGCACATGCACAGTTGAGATCGGAAGATGCAGAGGAGTGGAGTGCAGAGTATGATAAGCTGCCACATGTCTGCTGTGATGGACAAGAGACTGGGCAAAGCATTATCGCTGAAGTGGTGACGTGACAGCAGCCACTCAATTCCCATGGATGGTAACCACTGCAGAAGCACCAGCTGAGACTGAGAGAAGGAGAGAGTGTGTCAGCATTGGTAGCCGTATTTGAGTTCTGTGGAAGCTGTGAGTGAGCAAAAGAGCTGTAAAAGGGAGAAGTCCCTACTGTTTGAGAGCTACTGAGAGCAGTTACAGATATATTGCAAAAGAATATGAGAGATATTGAGAATTATCAACATATACTGAGAATTGCTAAGATATACTGAGATCTGCTATATTTCAAGTACTGTGTAATCCTGACTTGCGCAACAGAATGTGTTTGAGTAAAAAGCATGTTTTTCATCTAGTTTGAGCTACTAGAGAAACAGTGCCCAAGTTTGTCAGGGTAAACAGCTTTTCTGTGCAACTACTGAGCTGAGTTAAAGAGCACGATGGAACTGAGTTATTGCTACTATGCAGTACAGAAGACAATTGAGATATATTGCAAGTGAAACGGTGTTTATTGTACCTTGTTATTGGAAAACCAAAGCTATTGCTCTCTGGAATCCGTAAAGAACAGCAATAGATGATCTTATTGCTATTACCAATTGTGGATTACAAATACATGCATGATATAGGTCAGTGATTGTCCAACAACAGAGTACTCCAGCGACAGAAGTTTGTGTGCACTTTAGAGTATAATTTTGAACAGTTTTGAGGTTTTTGATAAATCTATAATAATCCATGATACTACTGTTTTATTAAATATTCATGTTTTGCAAAGGCTAACGTATGTTTAAAGAACAGTATATTAATACAACCCAGAAATTGTCTTTATCATAGTTATAGCCAAAGAGGTACTGCAGCAGCAAATATAAAACAGCCTGTTAACTAATGGAAAGAGTTATTGCCTTTTGCTTATTCACTACTGTATTGCTAACTACTGTGCTAAAATTGCTATATTCCCCTTTGTAATGCAATCTCCTGTTATATGTATGATGGTCATTATATTTCGTACAGTGACCTGCTCTAGATCTATCTCCTCCTACCCCACTTTAATAAATCAGCTTTTCTATTTCATTAAATGTGTGTTGTGAAGGTTATTGTGTGTTTAGAATCTTGTCCCTAGTTATAGCCAAAGAGCTGCTGCAACAGTTAAGTTAAAGAAGCATATTTCACTATTTAACAGCGTTATTACCCATTGCCATATTCCATTTGTGCTGAGTTGCCAGTCATATGTATGGTGATTATAATATTCTTCAAGCAGTGACTTGCCCTGGACTTACATCCTCTCACACCCCCTTTGATAATGTACAAAAAAAGAGAAAAAGAAGGCTCTTTTTCTGGGGCACTCTTATCTGTATTATTGTTTGATTAAAATATAACTTTAATTAAAGTCTGTTAAAATATATTTCTCTAGAAGATATGAAAGAAAAAGGGAAAATAGGGGGATACAATATTTTATATATGAGTCCTTCCTTAGACCAGTATATAATTTGATTTTTAAATGGATGTACATCTCATCCAATATCACCAATAATCAAGGTTTTGAGATGTCATCCCTGATTGTCAACTCTGTTCAAATATATCTATACAAAGTACCGTATATACTCGAGTATAAGCCGAGTTTTTCAGCACAAAAAATGTGCTGAAAAAGTACCCCCTCGGCTTATACTCGAGTCAAGTGTAGCGCTGACCGGACGGAGTTCGGTCAGCGCTACACACTGCCAAACACACAGCCGCCGGAGCCGGCAGCTGTGTGTTTGGTGTAATCAGCAGCCGCTGAGAGTCTGTCAGCGGCTGCTGCTGCTCCCACTGCGGGAGCCATCTTCCGGCTCCCGCAGTGGGTGATGGGAGGCACGTCGTCATGACGACGTCTCTCCCATGCAAAGCAGCTGGAGGAGCTAACAGCGGCGGGACCAGGAGCGGGAGTTTAAGGTAAGTGTTTATTTTTTTTTTATTCTTTTCACGTCTCTCTCTACTAGGGGGGGGGACTACAGGGGGCACTACCAGGGGGCGATGACTGCAGGGGGCACTACCAGGGGGCACTACCAGGGGGCGATTACTACAGGGGGCACTACCAAGGGGCATTATCAGGGGGCGATTACTACTGGGGGCACTGAAAGGGGGGATTACCACTGGGGGAACTACAAGGGGGGGATTACTACAGGGGGCACTACCAGGGGGGGTTACTACAGGGGGGGATTACTACAGGGGGCACTAAAAGGGGGGATTACTACAGGGGGCACTAAAAGGGGGGATTACCACTGGGGGAACTACCAGGGGAGGATTACTACAGGGGGTACTACCAGTGGGGGATTACTACAGGGGGCACTAAAAGGGGGGATTACTACTGGGGGTACTACCAGGGGGGATTACTACTGGAGGCACTGAAAGGGGGGATTACCACTGGGGGCACTACCAGGAGGGATTACTACTGGGGGCACAACCAGGGGGAATTACTACTGGGGGCACAACCAGGGGGAATTACTACTGGGGGCACTACCAGCTGCTGCCATTTCCCACACTCGAGTCAGTAAGTTTTCCCAGTTTTTTTGGGTAAAAGTAGGTACCTCAGCTTATATTCGGGTCGACTTATGCTCGAGTATATACGGTAATCACAAAATAAGCTGAGAGGCGAATATTTGTATACGTGATGTTAGAAAGTAATTAGTCTCTTTGAGTCTCCCTTTTTGAACCTAGGTACATAAATTGATATAGAATGTAGGTTCATATAATGCTGAGAGGCGAATATTTGTATACGTGATGTTAGAGAGTAATTATTCTCTTTGAGTCTCCCTTTTTGAACCTAGGTACATAAATTGATATAGAATGTAGGTTCATATAATGTGATCTATGTTGGTATGGAGGGAACACTAATAAGATACCTTTGGGCTGAAAACTTGTTTTTTATAATAATAATAATAATAGATAATTAGGTTCAGGGCTAAGTGATGGTATATACGATAGGTCATATGTGGCACAACATCATTATGCAGGTAAAAGAATAAGACCATGCACCTATAGTGTAATATGCTCACAGTTATACAGTGGTAAACTAGAACCCCTTATTGATCTTGAGTGCTACTCACTAAAGTCAGGTCTCCAGAATTCTGTCCTAGTTACATAAATTCACATGAGGTATTTTATCAAATTAGTTCAGTGGTATCATCGTGGTGTACAATCGTGTGTCAATTGACTGCAGAAACACCACCAGGATATTGTATCAGTGTACCCTCTTAAATGATGTATACCCACAGCCCATATGTATGAGTACCACACTATTCACATACAGTAGATGTCTCAAAATTCTATTGGTTACAGTAAAGTAATCTGGTCCCTTAAATCATAGCTGATTTGCAGTGAAAATTCAGACATCCACAGATCATACCAGTGTTAGTTATTGCGTACATATGGTAGCCTCCTAAATACAATTCAGACTGCTTGTTACAGCTTAGGGAGACATCAATCAAGCATAGATAGAAACGGACACAGTGGTCCGGGTAGAGTGATACAGTTACCCTTTTGTAGATCACAGGGAGGGAGAGTGGTCGGCGTGTGCACCAGCCAGACCATGTCCGTATGTTGCTGCTGGATGCGCGTTTCGCCCTTTAAAAGGGCTTGTTTACCATCACACTGCCACTATGCAATGGTGAACAAGCCCTTTTATTTTGTGATTACTTTGTATAGATATATTTGAACAAAGTTGACAATCAGGGATGACGTCTCAAAACCTTGATTATTGGTGATATTGGATGAGACGTACATCCATTTAAAAATCACATTATGTACTGGTCTAAGGACTCATATATAAAATACTGTATCCACCTCTTTTCCCTTTTTCTTTCATATGTTCTAGAGAAATATATTTTAACAAACTTTATTAAAAGTTATATTTTAATCAAACAATAATACAGATAAGAGTGCCCCAGAAAAAGAGCCTTCTTTTTCTCTTTTTTTGTACATGATCAAATTCTGGCTCTAGGGAGCACCACCAACCTAAGTGACTCATAACCCTAATTGGGTTCACACACACCATATATGTTGGTCAATAATATCTGAAAATACTACATTTTATTTCTGTGCGGACTCATTCCTTTTTCTTCACCCCCTTTGATAAATCTACTTGATTATTCTACTTATTAAGGCTGTCACATTATGTCATGTTACTGTGTGTATGGGGCTAGCCTCTCTGTTAGAGCCTGAGGTGGATAAAGCTCATTGATTCATTGCCAAAGGAGAAGGAAGATCCGCTGGAGCTGCTGTCTTAGCTGTAAGGTACCATCTACACCAGGGGTGGCCACCAGTCAGAGGCAAAGAGCCCAAAAATATCTGTGGTCAAGTTGAAGAGCCGATCGCATGCGCATGCAAAAATGGGGTGTGGTCTACATGTCACAAGGCCATGCCCCATTTTTGTGCGCACGCCTTTGATATAACATTCGCAGGAGCATGACCTTGTGTCACACCCCCGTTTTTAGTAGAGATGTGCGCCGACCCCTGTGTTTTGGTTTTGGATCTGGATTTCCCCTTGTTTTGGATCTGGATTGGTTTTGCCAAAACCTCACTTCCGTGTTGTTTTGTTTTCGTGTTTTGGTTTTGGATCTGGATTTTTTTCTTAAAAAAATTAAAAGAAAACAGCTAAATCACATAAAATGGGTCTTTTTTTGTTCCTACAGTATTAATAACCTCAAAAACATTTATTTCCACTCGTTTACAGTCAATTTTGACCAACTCACAGCTCACAATATTGATTTTTTCATCTAGTTAAAGGGACAAAAGGTTGCATCCAGCTTGCTGGCTCAAAACTGATTGATATAATTATTAATAGAGTTGAGGACTGTGCAAAGATGATGGTTGGGATACCCTTGAGGATTGAAGAATTGATAGTTGATAGTTGGTGCAGCCCCTGGCTGTAAAATTGATAATACATTAATTAAAAAACAATTAATTGGTGCAGCCCCTGGCTGTAAAATTGATAATAAATTAATTAAAAAACAAATCATTGGGTGCAGCCCCTGGCTGAATAATTAATAAAAAGAAATTCATTGGTGCAGTCCCTGGCTGTAAAATTTATAATAGGTTAATTTAAAAACAAATCATTGGTTCCTAAACCAACCATAACATTAATTTAAAATGTCAGGCAGCAATGCCCCAACCAGCACATAATGGAAAGGAAAAAGGTGCAATGGAATTGTCCTTGGGCCCTCCCACACACCCTTGTGTTGTATACGAAACAGGATATTCACAGTTTAACAAACCAATCATTTCAGCGACAAGGACTGCCAATTGTGGCTGAAATTATTGGTTTGTTTGGACCCCCATAAACAAGCTGCCAATGTGCATTGGACATGGAAATGAAAATGATCCCATACACAAACTGGCTTTACATTACAAGTTGTCGTCGTCCTCATCCTCGTCATCACCATCAGTGTGTACATCCTCTTCTTCACACAATATTAATTCGTCCCCGCTGGAATCCACCATAGGCGCCTTGTAATTTTTTCATGTAATTGTTGGTAGAGGTCTTCCTCGTGGAATTTGTAATTCATTTTAATGAACATCATCTTTTCTACATTTTGAGGAAGTAACCTCCTATGCCGCTCACTGACAAGGTTGCCAGCTGCACTGAAAACTCTTTCGAAGTACACAATGGAGGGTGGGCAACTTGAGTAATGCAAAACCAGTTTGTGTATGGGACTCCAAATTGCCTCTTTTTCCTGCCAGTACTGAAAGGGACTGTCTGACATGCCTATTAGGATGTTATCTCTGAAATAGTCCTCTCCACCATTCTGTGAATGGAGACCATATCACACATAGTCACAGTAGAACACATGTCACTAGTAGGCAGTTCTCTTAGGCCTGACCAGATGTAAGTTTTTGGTGAACGATCTGCATGACCAGCAGGCATTCTGTAAGGAAAATTTAGTTTTTTCCTGGCGGCTGTAGAAACTAAAGGAGGAGATGATGGTGTTTCACGTGCGGCTGCAGCTTACCAACAGCTCTTTGCACAGTTTTAGATTTCAATCTGTTGGAAAAAAACTCACAAGGTAGGACTTAAACCTAGGATCCAGAATGGTCGCCAAAATATATTTTTCAGATTTCAATAGATTGGCTACTCTTGGATCCTGGTGAAGTGAATCAAGGGCTTGATCCACCAGTCCGACATACTTTGCGCAGTCGCTCCATTTCACCTCCTCCTTCAGTTTCTCCAGCTGTTTTTGCAAAAGTCTGATGAGAGGAATGACCTGACTCAAGCTGGCAGTGTCTGAACTAACTTCACGTGTGGCAAGTTCAAAGGGTTTGAGAACCTTGCACAACATGGAAATTATTCTCCACTGTGCTTGAGTAAGGTGCATTCCCAATCCACGTCCTATGTCAGTGTTGGCTAACCTTGACACTCCAGCTGTTATGGAACTACATAACCCAGCATGCACTGCTACAGTTTTGCTATTAGGGCATGCTAAAACTGTGGCAGGGCATGCTGGGATATATAGTTCCACAACAGCTGTAGTGTCAAGGTTAGCTAACACTGGCCTATGTCATAGGCCGTTGTATAGCCCTGGATGGCCTTTTGCTGTTCCTCCATCTGCTGAAGCATATAGAGGGTAGACTTCCACCGAGTTACTACCTCTTGCTTCAGCTGATGACAGGACAAATTTAACAGTACCTGCTGGCCATACAAACTTCGACAAGCGGTTGCCGAATTTCTAAAATGTCCGGATATTTTGCGGGCCACCGAGAGCATCTCCTGCACGACCCTGTCATTTTACAATAAAATGTTGCACTACCAAATTAATTGTGTGAGCAAAACATGGGACGTGTTGGAATTCGCCCACATGTAATGCTCTCACAATATTGGTGGCATTGTCCGAAAACACAAATCCCTAGGAGAGTCCAAGTGGGGTAAGCCATTTAGCAATGATTTCCCTGAGTTTTTCTAAGAGGTTCTCAGCGGTATGCCTCCTAGTGAAACCAGTTATACAAAAAGTAGCCTGCCTCTGTATCAGCTGTCTGTTGGTAGATGTTGCTGCTGCTGTTGCTGTTGTAGGCAATACACCTACCCAGTGGGCTGTCACAGTCATGTAATCCTTAGTTTTCCCTGTCTCACTTGTCCACATATCAGTGGTCAAATGGACAGTGGGTACAACGGCATTTCTGAGGAAATTAATAAGGTTTTTTTTTAATGTCCTTGTACAGACTTGGAATTGCTGTTCTAGCAAAGTGGAATCTAGAAGGGATCTGGTAGCGAGGACACAGGACCTCAATTATCTGTTGAAAACCCACTGCAGTAATGGCGGATCCTGTACGCAAATCTAATACCAGCATAGCTGTTATGGTGTCAGTAGTCCGCTGTGCAAATGGGTGATTGCTGTCATACTTGTTTGCCCTTGCAAACTATTGTTTGACAATTAATTGTTTTTTGGAGGATACGCTACAAGTAGTCTTCCTCCTGGTCCCCTTCTGGGATGAAGATCCACTCACAGCAACAGCAGCAGCAACAGGCGTAGTCATCAAGGATCCTTCTGAGGAATCACGGATAGGAGAGGAGTCAATCATGCTTTGAATAACAACATTGGATGCAGCAGGACTACTCCCGATGACGAATGAGGATTTTGATGATGCAGGTGTTGGTGTTGGAGATTGAAGGTGCTTGGATCCCACAGAGAAGGAGCAGTTAAGTGCCACTGGACTTGTTACGTTTTGAGTTTTGGAACTTGGCGACATACACTTTAATATTTGATGAATGCGCTCCAAGTGACGTAACAAGGAGGAGGTTCCTGGGTGGTTTAGGTCCCTCCCTCTACTCAATTTTGCTTGGCAACGGTTACATATGGCTTGACAACTGTTGTCCGGATTGGGGTGGAAATAATTCCACATGTGAGAAGTGGAATTTTTGTCTTTTGCCCGGCATGACAACAATGGGCTTTGGCTTTTTCAATCCATGGGCAACAGCTGTTGCCTTACTTACACAAAGGACATCCTTGGCATCAACATCCTCATCACCAACATCTTCATCATCAACATCCTCATCATCCTTAGTGCCTTCAACTACCAAAATATCCTCCTCCTCCATGTGCAATTCCACAGAAGCATCCTCACTGACTACATCTGCAAGATATTGACTGCCCTTCCCAACATTTACAGAGGGCACACAAATGTTGGAACTTGGAGGATCCTCCAGTACACTAGTATTTACTGTATGTCTGGCTCACACATGGCAACCGCGGACACACTTGCACTCTCCTCTGGGATTTGTGATTTCAATTTCTCAGGGCACACAGTTGGTTTTTCCGGAGCTGTCTTACTCATCTTAACAACTTTCAATTTTTTAAACGTACCACCACTACTACTGCAAGCAGAAGGGCTATCAGAATCAGAACCAGCAGTCTTCATAAAGAAAGGCCAAGGTCTTATCCTTTCCTTGCCACTTTGTGTAGTGAATGGCATATTGTCAATTTTTTGTTTATCTAAAGCCAAATTTCCTTTCAATTTTTTTTTCTTAACTTCAGTAAAAGTAGCTTTACCATATCGATGGCGTGACTTAAGCCCTGGGACATGGGCCTTCATAGAGGATGAGGAAGTTGACGGCCTGGCACTGCTGGCGGCAGCTACAACATGTGGTTCTTGGCCTTGCTCTCCTGTCATGTGACAGCCCTCCATATTTTCTGCGGTCTTGAAGCAGTGTCACAAGCACCAATAGTGTAGCCAAGGTGCGGTTACAAAATTCACACACGTGCAGTCGTGCGCACACAGAATTTTTTTTTACCAAAAAATACACTGTTTTATTTTTTTTGCCGGTCCACAACTTGGGCCTAGAGCAGAGATTGATAACGACTGGAGTCGGGCAGCACTAGGTTGCGTTGCTGACTTGCTGTATCTTGTGCGGCTAAGCCTAACACGCACACACATACAGACAAATATTAGACTAAAAAATACACTTTATTTTATTTATTTCAGTTCCCGAACTTGGGCCCGGAGCACCGATCGATGACGACTGGAGTCGGGCAGCACTAGGTTGCAACTTGCTGTATCTTGTGTGGCTAAGCCTAACACACACACAGAGAAAATAAATTGACAATATATATATTTTTTTGGGGGTCCAGAACTTGGGCCCCGATGGACGCAGCAGACAGCACAGCTCCAGCCCAGATGGATCAGCACCGGCCCAGAACACGGCAGACAGCACAGCACCAGCACCTCTCCCAGTGCTACACTACCCACCCTCCCTGTTCAGTCACCACAGCCGGAGTGAAATGGCGTCCGCCGCATGGTCCCTTATATACTACATGGACCATAGAGACGAAAGCTTGCGAGCCGTGAGATTTCGTCTCTATGGGTTTGCCTCGGTTTGAGATCCGGGGCCGGCGGGGGAACCGAACCCACGTTCGGTTTCCGCCCTGGATCTCAAAATTTGGGTGGGTTCGGATCTCTGAGATCCGAACCCGCTCATCTCTAGTTTTTAGTCACGCTGGCGGCGAGCCCAGCACATTGAAAAAAACAAGCCAGATCCACATTATTATTATTATCCTTTATTTATATGGCAGTGTTCCGCAATGCCTTACAGAGTACATAAACTTATAAGTGAACAAGAAACGAGTAACTTACAGTACATTACAGTGCAGGACAAGGACATGATTTATATACATTGCTGCAAAACACTCACAATAAGTAGCATGGAATTAGCAGTCAAGTGTTAGGTGCCCTTGTGGTGAGTAAGGAGTAGAAGAAAGTGTCAGGAGAAGCACATGAGGGAAGGGGTCCCTACTCGTGAAAGCTTACATTCTAAAGGGGAGGGCAGACAGACAGGCGTGACACAGAAGGGGTGGATAGGGAGGAAAGAGCATGAAGTGGATTAGGATAAGAGTTGGAAGGCCTTGATGAAGTATTGGGTCTTGAGAGCCCGTTTGAAGCATAATGGGCTCTACTGCAGGGGGCATTGTATAAGGGGCACTGATACTGGGGACATTGCAGCACTACTGCAGTGGGCATTGCATGAAGAGCATTACATAAGGGTCACTACTACTGGGGGCGTTGCATAAAGGACACTACTACTGGGGGCATTAAGGTGCATATGGAGTAGAAAGGAATGTTCCCAGAGTGACGAGAAACAGTGGTGTGTCATGTTGACAAGCCCCCATATTTCAGTTACTACGCTCCTTGTGGCATGTGGTCACGTCCACTTTTTCAACGCACGCGCCTTTGGCTCGTGCACATACTTGGGGAGCAACATTTTTCATCTTGCCCTGGGCTCCAAATACCCCAGCACATGCCAATTCTGTTAAACTAGCAATAATAAGATTTATACAGGCTTACATTAGGCAAGGGTCAGAATCGCACAGAGATGTACATGCATGCCCACAACACTACAGATGTGTCCACACACATCTAGCCTCCTTGCACGTTAAACAGCCCTTCTAGTCGCGCCATGCCGTGGCGCATTTTGGTAGTGCCGAGCATCTTTTTGTGTAACTTTTCCCTTAAAATGCATATTATTCGCATAGCGATGCAAACACACAAGCAGCTTATGCTGATTAAAATGATATGCAGCATGCCAGGGGCATCTTCAGAGAGGAGGGGACCCGTGTACATCCCCCATCACAGGCCTCCTCCTCTCACCCCAGCGGCCAGCAGCCGACTGACGCGGCTGGCCGGCCACAGCAAAATCCCACTAGAGTGTGCCCAGAGTCTACTGCGTGGCCGGAATTTACCCGATGATTTCCTCACAGTGCATGCGCAAACTGACGGAAAATGGCCATGGCGGCCATTTTCCTGCATTTTGTGCAACGCTGAGAGACCTGACGCGGGACCTCGGAGATCTAAGTTTTAGGTGATATGGGTGCAGGGAGTGCAGTGCGGGCCCCCAGGACTCGAGGGCCCACAACCTGCTCCCATTATAGATACGCCCCTGCAGCATGCCTATATTCTATAAGCGACCGCGGTTGTATCTGCATATGAAATGCTACGTTGCAGTGTTACAGCCGGTCTTCGTGCGTTATATGTAACGCGACTTGTAGCGCACAGAGGATAGATGTATGTGGACACATCTGTACCATGAGCTTACGTTTAGCAAATTATGGGCAAAACGTTATAGGGTTGAGGCTTGCAAGAGTGCAGATTTTTCTGACATTTTGCACTTTAAATTGCCAACTTGTTGTTTTAAATCTCGCTGTAAAATCATCAAACAATCCACATTTTTGCTAGCCCAGACCCTATGACGTGCCCCTTACCATCTCATGTTTCTTATACAAGTGAACTATGATAACTGATATCTGGCATGGTGGTGTAAGCATAATACCAAAATTAATAAATAAATGTTTATTAATAATAAAGCAATCAGAATGATCTCCGCTCTCATAGACGCACTTTTAAGTTGTAAAGGAGCTGAGCAGACTATTCATGTGCACCAGAGTTAACCCAATGCCTATTATGTCGCCCAGTGGGAGAGCTTCATATATTACTTCCAACATCATCCACTGTATAGTGATATCTGTATGTGTATGTTTTGCACTTGGGAAGCCTGCACATTCCCAGAGAAGCCTACACCCTGTCACCAGTGCATGCAGCTTAAGCCTGCTATGTATTTTTTAATTTTGTCAGCAGCAGACACAGGCAATATATCAGAGTCTGCATCCATGACACTAAAGGTGACCCCTGCAGCCGTTTAATGGCACAATACATAATGCTTAATGAAGTCACTATCTTCACACTTTCTTCCGCGCTCTGTCTGCACCAGGTGATTTATGATGGTTTCACCGTGCGGTGCCCCCTTTCATTTCACTGTGACAAAGTGCCTAAGACAATTATCTTGCTGATTAGACCCAATAAAAAAAAACTACCTGGGAGATTTCTGCAGGTGTCATATGCACTAGTCCTATATCAATCCTTATGCACAGTACCTGACTTTACTTTAAATGAGTCTTAGCTATGATGCTGAGAAAGCCTATATAACAACAAACACCCATAGACCTGAAGTTACAACAAGAAAATTAATTCTTTCAAATAGAATCAAGGGGGTATATTTACTAAAGTGCGGGTTTTTAGAAGTGGAGATGTTGCTCATAGTAACCAATCATATTCTAGCTATTATCTTCTAGAAGGTGCTAGATAAATGTTAAGTAGAATCTGGCTGCTTGGTTAGTACATCAAACAAACGGCCTCTCACGTTCCAGGAGGTAACTATATATTAACTGCGTATCCTGTGGAATTTCTGTTCGCCCAACACTATGTTAGCCTAGTTATTCACCATCTCTCCCCAGCTGGTTGACAAAACCCTGTAGACACAATGCTTCAATGATCACCGGCAAGTAGAGGGGCGATTTTTCTGGCCTATAAGCATTTCCAAGTCCTTCTTGACCACTCAATGGCCCTCATTCAGAGGCGCTCGCAAGAAAGGAGCGCTCTCTCTGAATGAGGGCGGCCGCTTGATTTTTAAAGTGCGGCCTCCTGGTCGCTAGTTAAGCTGTGGGTTACCACCCACAGCTTTAGCGACCGACCAGGGTGATGGTCAAGACCATCGAGGCTTGTGATGAGGCCCTAAGGTTGGGTCTCGGCAACCGCAAGCCCCAGGGAGCTTCCTGCTCTGATCGAGCAGGAAGCTCCCCACTGACATCACTGCTGATGTCAGTGCGGGCGTCCACAAAACGCCAGGCGTTCTGTCGGGAACCCCTCCGTTTGTGTAGCCACCCCCCCCGCTCCGCCTACAAAACGGGGCGAGCTGTCGATCACCATCGACAGCCGCCCCTTTTGCAGTGAGCTCCGGAGCGAGAGAAGTTTTCTCTCGCTCCGGGGCTTGCGCACGCACAGTGAGGCTGCTGCGCGCGCAGGGCCTTAACACTGACCCGGTTGCGAGAGCTCAGCGCTTGCGACCGGGTCTGAATGAGACCCAATATCCCAAGGTGGCCTTGTCGCCTGGATCTCGCAGCTTCCAGGCTTGCAGTTTGAGGCCCGTATTCAATTTGAGGCAAAGTCCAGACTTTTCGCCTACTGGACTTTTCGCCTCCTTCGCCTGTTTTCCAGGCGGAAAAGTATCGCGCGTGCCCGCTATTCCCCGTATTCAATTCCAAAGTAGGCAAAATCGGGAACAGGCGAAACTTGGATAGGCGAAAAATTACGGGAAGTTTCGGAAAATAATTGTTTAAAGATGTCCAGACCTATGGTTCACTATGGGTACCCCCGTTTTTGCCTGCAAAACACAGTCGGGTTTTTAAATAGCCGCGGCAGATGTTTTTTTCCTGACATTAAAGAAGTGATGCAGTAGAGCACTTAGCTTTTTTTTTCGTTTTTAAAAGTGGTCCCATCAAATTTGGGGTACATGAAAATGGGTACTAGCATATTTTTAAGTCCCTAAACTAATTTTTTAAAAATTCTGCAAAAATGCATCACCCATTAACAGCCTATTCTAGAAAACACCTGCCGCATGCTTACAGAATACCCCTGAACCTATTTAGCTATTTTTAAACACTGTTCCCCTATTTCTTTTTTTCACCACAAATTTTTTAATAATTTTTTGGGGGTGTCCCGATTTGTTTTTTGAAACTTTTTCTTGCACATTTCGTTTCAAGGGGGCATTCCCAAGGGTGCAGGCTATATTTTTTAAGTCTGCACCCCTAAACCCCAATTCTGCATTTTATTGCGCCTGCTAAAGGCTGCCAAAAAATTATCACCGTTTTATTACATTAACTTTTCGCACCAGCCAAAGTATGAAGGTATGCAGTCGGGAAGCCGGCCGACTTAATCCCCACAGCCGGCTTCCAGACTGCTTTATCCCGCGAAGGTTAAATGATAGGCGTCTTAGGCCCGTCGTTTAACCCTCGCCGGGATAAACGCGGCCCGGACTTAACGCCAATTTTGCCTGTTTTGTAGGCGTTAAAGTATCGCGCGCGTGCACACTTTACCCCGTATTCAATTTGAAAGTACGCGTAAACAGCACCCGGCGATACTGTAACAAGCGGAAAGTACTGTCATTTTTGGGGAAATCAGCCTGTCACCCCCCAAATGATGCTCTGACATAGAGGTTCACTATGGTACCCCCTGATTTGGCTTGCTGAAGGTATTTGGTGTTTTTAAATGAGCTCAATAGCTGCTAAATAGCGTTTTTCTATACCTGATGCAGAATAGTATTTAGGAGTATTTTTTCCAGAAAATAACTTATCCCAGTAAATTTGGGGTACTTGAAAATGGGGGTCAGCATATTTAAAAGTTGCTAAAGTGAAGTTGAAAAATCATGAAAAATCCATCTGGCGCAAACACCTGCAATAAAAAAAAACACTTGGGGCATACTTGGGGACACCCCCAGAGTCCAGTTCGCTAGTTTTTAACTTTGTACCCCAACATTTTTTTTCTTCGCCCCCTTTTTCGAAGTAAATTTTTAGGGTGTCCTTAAGTTTTTTTTTTTTTTTACACAGATTACCTTTGGGGGGCTGTCTGAAGGCTGCAGCGGGGTTCCCAAAACGTTGCACCCCAACCCCAATTCTGCACTTTTTTCTGCCTGCCATTCATAGGCGAAACTTTACCGCCTATTACATTGCATTGAGGCGGAAAGTCTTTCAAATTGAATACGAATGAAAACCAAAACAGGCGATAATGACGTATTCGGCGTTAACTTAACGCGGATCCGGACTTAACGCTTAAAATTGAATATGGGTCTAAATCTAGACGCCTGTCATGTTACCGAGACTGGCGCCTGGCATCCCGATCGAAGTGGCGCCGAGCGCGGACAGCCGCGAGGGGGGGGGGGTTTAGGGTTCCCGGGGGGAACCCCTCCCAGGGAGGTTAGGGTTAGGCTAGGGGGAGGGAGGGTTAGGCCCCCCAGGGGGGGACTTAGGGTTAGGCACCCCCTCGGGTTTAGGCGGCGGGGAAGGGTGGATTAGGGTTAGGCACTGGGGGGAAGGTTAGGGTTAGGCACCCCTAAGGAGGGTTAGAGTTAGGGGGGGGGTTAAGTTAGTGAACACTTACCTGGGGACGATCAGGATTTTCACCCATGTCAGGCAACCGCTGTCGGGATTCCAACCACCAGACAAGAGTCCGGCGGCAAATCATACCAATTCCGTAACTAAATACGGGGATATTTCAAATAGGCGACAATTACGTCATCGGCGATAAATTATCGGCGATTCCTACATTTCGCCTCAAATTGAATACGGACCTGAGAATTTGTTGCGGGCTCATACTAGGTCCTGTCAGTTACTCTCATCCTCTATGTACACAGAGATGTTCATTAGCACACTACACAGATCATATTTATCTCCACAGAGGAGGTTCCTCATTGGGCTCTCAACAACTCATACCTGCTTTAAATGTGGTTTGCCCCAAGTTGATCTACTGTATAATTGTATACTTCTCTCATCTATCTCCTGTTTGACTTGAATATATTGGGCCCTAATGGAAGTAACTCTTTCTATGTAAGATACATTAATGTGTTTTAAATATTGTAATGTATCACACATTGCTTTAATAGCGATACTTAAAAAAAAAAAAAACATCTGCAGGCTTATGTATTAAACAGAAAGAAAAGCCCTATTTCCAAAGAAAGCAGGTGTTTTCAGCGGAACTGGGACTTATCTACCGAAAGGCTCTTCCCTAGTCAGGTGAACTCTTCTCCATGTGCTATATAATTTAACAAGGTTCACGCTGGTGAAAATAAAGTCTCGGGATAATTATAGCAGAAGGTATACACATATTTTTTTTAGCTTTTTTCTATTGTTAGAAGTCCAGACTTTGAGCTACTGTACACTGCACATGTGTAAACTGCCTAGCCTATCACACCTGTGCATATACCTATATCAAGCTCAGGGAAGAATTAGGGGCCACATGGACTCTGGGCTGAAAATGATCAAGGACCTATTGTTAGACACGGTGGAGGTGTAACCAGTGTTGTGTGGGCGTGGCCAGAGCCATGTGGGCGTGCACATCCACACTATCAGCCCCAATGTCTCCTTAAATTTTTAAAAGTATACAAAATGAATCATTTTGTTAGGAAAATAGAAATACAATTTTAATAACTATGATTTATGGTGGAACGTTTGGGCTGCAGGTTATCATCATCCTGTCACGGTGCTGGGCCTATTTTTATGTAATGGCCTGGGGCTGCACTCCCATTCTCCGCTTTTGTTAATATATCCCCGATTAAGCTTCCCTGACAATATTTTATTAATAAATTAGAGCCATAGGAGGTTTTCTTTCTAGACAATAAGCTGCAATAGAAAATCATCCGTCTGCCTGTTTTTAATAAATAAGCCCCTTACGAGCACCTCAGAAATGCCAGCCGTTACTGTGAATTGATAGGCAACATTCCCGTGGCTATTGGTTTAGCCCATAAAATGGCATCCTCCGCTGTGCATGACCAATGGGTTCACTTTAATACAATTATATATTTTATGAATATAAGTGTAGCTGTGCTAGCGTGATATTGCTTTGCTTTGATTTTGGGATTCCGTAAGAGGGGACAGGGACTTGTACCAGAAATATAGGTCATATATAAGAAGTCAGCTAAATGAATGTACATTATCGGCCAATAAACAGCTCATCCATTAACGGCCGGGCTCCTGAATAATATAGCACTCTCATATTGCCATAATTTATACTGCTGACTGGAGAATAGACAAGATTATTACAGTGAGGGATCCTGGAAGGCACATGATGCATGAGGAGGCTGCATTGATCTTCACACAACAGGAAGGTGTCTAGACGGGAGATGTACGGCGCAGGCTTTCAGAGCAGGACATATTTCATGTGCGCAGGCCTAATGGAGTAACAGAGCCAGTGATTGATGAGATGTCCATATACACTGGCACTGCAGCTATTACATAGAAGGGGCTAACACTGACCTTTTATAACTCTGCGTGTCCTTCAGTCACTTCATATGACCTCACTTAAAGCAGTAGCCCGTGTAAATGAAAGCTTAACAGCTGAATTAAAAACCACAGCACTCTGTTTTTTTACGTATAATATATGTATTATAGAAGGTTATATATTAAAATGGCGGATAAATTACTGTCAATGAGAGGGATAGTCACATAATGTTAAAGGAGCCAACGTTTATTATGATTGGGGGTATTACCCCTGTCCCCATATGACTGAAAAATGCCATGTACTGTAGAGAACGGGGTAGGCAACGTGTAGCACTCCAGCTGCTGTGAAACTACACATCCCAAAATACATTGCCACAATTTTAGCATGCCTTAACAGCAAAGCTATGGCAGGGCATCCTGGGATGTATAGTTCTACAACAACTGGAGTGCCACACATTGCCTACCTCTGGTATTAATAATGCATAGTGGATACGGCAGCACAAATATTGGGGGTGCTGAAGCACCATCAGAGCTGGCTTCTGTGCTTAACCCTGTAATGCTGGGCATACACTATACAATTATCTGTCAGATATCTGTGGAATCTGGCTGGTTGGAATGAATATCTGGTAATGTATTGGAAAACAAATGACAGTCGATCATATGATCTTAAACACTGGAAAACGGACAAAAAACAATTGTTCAAAATTCGTGTGATTTAACCAATTTGTTCGAATGACCATTTTTTGCCATTTTCCAGTGTTTGTGAGTAAATGGACGATTGTCATTTGCTCCCACACATTACCAGCTTTTCATTCAGCCAGATTGGACAGATATCTGACAGATAATTGTATAGTGTATACCCAGCATAAGTCACAAATCACAACTAGGATTTTGCTTTCAAACATCTGACTGAACTAGAAAAATATCTAATTGGCTGCGATTAGTTTCTATCACACTGTCATTTTGTTTACTATATTTTATGTCCATTCTATATTTTTGTCCTGCAGTAGGTGAGACCAGTAAAGTTTGTGTTTCCTTATTATTATATAACCTGTTTATGAACTTAAGTACAATTAAGTAATTGTGTCTTCAGGTTTTGAAATAAAATGTTTTTTGCATGATTACAGTCTATCTATCTATCTATCTATCTATCTATCTATCTATCTATCTATCTATCTATCTATCTATCTATCTATCTATCTATCTACTGTATATCACTTTTACGCTGGGCATCCACTATACAATTATCTGTCAGATATCTGTCCAATCTGGCTGGTTGGAATAAAAATCTGGTAATGTATGGGAGCAAATGAGTCTACCATTTGCTGACAAACATGGGAAAATAGCCAAAAATGGTCGTTCTCAGACAAATTGGTTAAATCAAACTAATTTAACCAATTTGAACAAACATTTTTGACCATTTTCCAGTGTTTAAGATCCTATGGTTGATTGTCATTGGCTCCCATACATTACCAGATTTTCATTCCAACCAGCCAGATTGGACAGATATCTGACAGATAATTGTATAGTGTATGCCCATCATTAGTCCAGCTATATTTCTGAAGAGCTTTCTTCTTTACTGTACAGATTTCTGCAGTATTAGTATATCTTGGTGCTTAATACATCTGCTTATTGTTAAATGTGTTTGATAATATAAGAAAAACATATAATTATAAACAGACAATTTTCTAATAATATTTGAAATTATTATTTGTGCTGGTGATTTTGTTTCTTAAATATTAAACCATTTACTTGGAGATGACGGAGACTGAATTAATGCATTAAACATGTTTAGCATTTTCTGAAATTACTTTTTGGGGGAAATTCAATTCCTTGCAATGTGCTGCCAGACATGGCCGCTTTGCCAGTATGCACACCTTACTGTTTATTACAGTAGACAATAGCAGAGAAATAAAGTGTTAATGAGAGGGCTAGTTATACATAACATTGTAGGAGCCAACTTTAAATGATTGGGTGCATTACCCCATCCAGTCCCTCTGGCGTCCTTCTGCAGGGTGCTGGGAGGGATCTTATTGGAGCCCTCTGATAGTACTCGCCGAATAGAAGCACATACAGTAGGCTTCTATAGGGTAACGCTATCAGAAGATGGCGTTAACCACCACCTCCAAGCCCTTGAGTGTATCACATTCCAGGGCTTGGTGCATATGAGAAATGCGGTCAAACTCACATTTTGAGGGTTGGGGCACATTTCTCTCCTTGCTGCAGCCCGCCCTTGATCAGGGATAGGCAACCTGTGGCACTCTAGCTGCTGTGAAACTACAATCCTCTGATGAAACCACATGCTTTTTGGGGAAACGCATTAGGACCTACGGGAGCAAGTTGCTGCAGCAGAAAGCCACATCCCGATATCTACAGCCCGTCTCCAACTATTATGACCATGGTTCACGTCAGCTGTCTGATATATACCAAGTGTTTAGATCCTGATATTAACAGCACAGAGCATGTGATCTACTTTTGTAGAATTCTCCTAAAGGAATGGTTCCCCAGCTCCTATAAATTCTAATTAAAAGACACTGGGGGTGGATGGTAAAGTAAAGTATAACTTGTATTATTTATTATAACCTGGAAAATCTTAACTTAAACAGTATATATGAGTACTGACACTTTTATCCCTTATATTATGGCATGTCATGTCCCCATGCCCAGCAGCTATTTTATGATATGCTCCCCCATGCCCAGCAACTTTTGTTATACTAGCTCCACTGCATACCAGCATTTGGGGGCGCCCTCAGGGGCCTTGAGCCCCGTGCGGTGGCCCCTGTTTCACCACCCTATTTACGGTATTGGTTCCACAGAAGCCTATTAGAGTGATTGCTACAGTTATACACCTTTACGTTTGAACTAACATATTTCTAAGTTTTGCAACTAAATATTATACTTTTTAATTGGTGGCATCTAAACTGAATTCTTTCTTTCTAGTGGTGACGTACTTGTTACTACAGGTCTGACAGATCCAGGTGTGTTTTATAGGCCCAGTGGTGAGGTTATGATGACTCATCATGTGGCGCTTCCAGAGAGGAGAATATTTCAAACCCCTAACCCTCCCCCTAGTGCCTAAGCCTACATTCCCTCCCACAGTGTAACACTTACCATCCCTCTAGTACCTAACCCTAGCCCTCTGCTCACATACAGTAGCCTAACCCTAGCCCTCTGCTCACTTACAGTAGCCTAACCCTAACCCTCTGCTCCAGTATTCTAACTATAACCCTCCCTCTAGTGCCTAACCCTCCCCTCCTGCAGCCTAATCCAAACCCTCCCCAGTGCCTAACCCTCCACTCCCATATTCTAACGCAAACCGTCCCCACTAGTGCCTAACTCTAACCTTCCACTCCCGCAACCTAACCCAGACCCTTTCCCTAGTCCCCCTAGTGCCTAACCCTAACCCTACGCTCCCGTATCCTAAGCCAAACCCTCTTCCTAGTCCTCCTAGTGCCTAACCCTCCGCTCCCGTAGCCTAACCTACGTCCAACAGCCTAACCCTAATTCTCCAGTTCTTGCCGAAGGTCGACATAGTGAACATGTCGATAATCTGCAGATGCCAACATTTCAAAAATGTCGACATCATAAATGTTGACATTGCGGTGTCCACAAAATGAATGTTGACACTGTAAGTGCTGACATTATGACTGTATAGCCTACACATAAAGCCAAGTCAGCATCCCTTGCATCTAATCATTTATTCCTATTGTTTCTGTCATACAAGCATATTTTGCTTTTTGCATCATGATGCAAATATTATCCATTTCAGAGAGACATTAACAAGATTTACTAAAACTTCTAAAAGAGAAAGGAGGAGGTTTTACCCGTAGCAACCAATGATATTCTGGACAAAGGTAGTAGGTAAATTATAGCTAGGATCTGATTAGTTGCTCTGGGACAACATTTTCACTTTTCCGTTTTTGAAGTTTTAGCAAATAGCAATACAATAATAAATGTTTAAGAAGTCAAACAGCAACAGATAAGTGGCTTCCAATACCCGTCATAAAGAGGACTATTCATCATGACTTAATTTTTACAAAAGCAGGTGAAATTAACATTTTCACCTGCAATTGTAGAAACTAAGTTATCGGGCCATTCATCAAAAAAGGTAAAGCAGGAGATATCACAGATATCAGTGAAGAGATTCACTGTTCCGAAAGGTGCAGTGAAGCCGCTCGCAGGGACAGCTCATTTGGCATCAGCTGTCACTGCGCCAGAGCAATGATGAACTGCTCCAGATTCTGCGTCGAGTTAGAATGTTAACTATCGAGACCTCAATAATTAACATCATGAATAGGTCCCATTGTATTTCAAGCAATTGTCAAACAGACAATTTCAGCCTAATATGTTTCCATACAAGAACCCAGAATTAATTATCAGGAACAGGGATGCTGAGAGGAGGGGGAGTGTGTGCTAATAACCTGGGCCAGTTAATGGGGCTCGGGTCAGCGATTGGGCAGTGAGAGAGAGGAGACTGAGCGTAAGCAGTCACTCTACTTTCTTTCACTGCCTGATGTGCCGATGCTGCTGCAGTGGGCAGAGAGGAGTTTTTGGCCTTGCCTCCTGGATTTGGCAACACCCCCCCAGTACCAGGGACCGTGTGAACTCTGAGCAGGAAGTCCACAAACTGAACCTAGTTTGTCAGCCACCAGAGAAGTGCTTGTGTTGGTGAATGCACAGATGAACTTAGGGCTAACACAAGGGCCAAAGTGTGATAGGACAGAAAAGCATTTAGAGTTCAAATTAGGGATGTACAGGCTCGGATTAGTTTGGATTTTCCCGCCAAATTCAGATTTTTCCCGCCAAAAATCGGGTCTCAGAAAGAGGCAAAACGTCATCTTTTATGGACAAACATCATCATTCTTGGACAAAAGTCCATGAAAGATGATGTTTGTCCATGAAAGATGACGTTTTGCCTCTTTCTGAGACCCGATGTTTGGCAGGAAAAATCCGAACTAATCCGAGCCTGCACATCCCTAGTTCAAATACCCTATAATAGTAATTGGGCACCTCCTATGGCCATTCTTTCTGACACCTACAGTTACATTATTCTTATTGAGAAAAACAGGTGGTTGGTACAGACTAGTAAAAAAAAAAACACAACTAAAAATAAATACATGAAACAAATAAAAAAAATAATTAACAAAACTATTTCCATTCTCCCCATGAACAGTGGAGCACTAGGCATGTGACTGTGTGCCATGCTTGGTAAATACACCCCAGTGTTCCGGGCACCATGGTTGAGCTGTTAGCTTCATGCAGATGCTTATGGGAGCGTCATTTGGTGCTAGGTAAAGGAGCTCATTGTCACCTAGCATTTCTCAGTGATTGGGAGCTCCTACAACAAAGTGCTGGATTACCATAGTGTGGCAGCTGTATACTTTCAAAGCTGTGCCTATAATGATATTCTGTAGATTATTATAATAAAATCTTGTCAGTGTGTGAAAAAATAAATACAAAAAAGCACATCCCTTCTTTGATTTTAACTTCTGTGATATCAAACTCCGGTGACACAGAGACACGGATGAGATCAAACACCATCTCCCGCCTGTCTTCTCGTTCTCTCCTTTCCTGCCTGTGATCATTTACTAAGAATTGGGGGCCCCTGATATTCCTGAGCACGCTGCTTTCTACCTGTCATTGCCAATGACACTAACGATATGTGGATGCGAACAACTGCAATAGTCATGTTGAGTTTCTGTCACTTCATAGATTGGCTAATTATATGTGTCCTTAATTGAAAATCACACACATGTTGTATTAAT
Organism: Taudactylus pleione; assembly: GCA_031769625.1. NCBI lineage: Eukaryota > Metazoa > Chordata > Amphibia > Anura > Myobatrachidae > Taudactylus > Taudactylus pleione. The sequence goes on along the minus strand of JAUIMM010000566.1, from coordinate 3,095,613 downwards.
CTTCGTTTAACCCATGTGTTGCAACCTAAGTATCTCGCCAAACAAATTTCATAAACAACTGTCCTGGTCAGTCTTAATCAGCTGTATGACTTTAAAGTTCATCATATTATAAAAATGAAATTCAGTGCTGAGTTTACCAAGGTACCGATATATCCACTAGTAGCTATATGATAACCTGGTTATTGACCACCTCAGGCTTTGCGAATGCTTCTTTGCTAAAGATAAATGCATACCTCCCAACATAACCCATTCCAGGAGGGACAAAATGCTCTGCTCCTGGACTTCCCTCTTAATTTATGATTACCATCACCTGTGTTGAAACGCCTTTCTTATCAATAAACTAGTTCAGCACTGGTGATGGCAAAATTAAGAGGGAAGTCCAGGAGCAGAGCATTTTGTCCCTCCTGGATTGGGTCATGTTGGGAGGTAAGTACAGTAAATGGGTTCTGTATTGTAATGGCCTACGGTATATAGACTAGTCATGTGATTTCTCCAACATCTAGGCAAATACTATTAGTGTTTCCAACCCCTTAAGTGAAAGCACTTATAGGTAAGTTTGCAAATATTTAAATAATAACACTGCCAAGAGCAAAAGTTGATCTATGAGTTTAATTATGTTAACTTAAGGAAAGCAGAAAATGTCATGAACCTGCTATTACCACCTTATGCACCTTACATTCCACTGGGTTCTGTGATACTTGTAACAGACCGAATAGCAAATCCAGTCTTCTGAAAACAATCCCAACCCAGCAGGAGACAGGGGATGGGATGTAGTTGGCTCCACTTTCATAAAAAATTGGCAGGTTTACGTCAATTTGCAAATCACTGCAGAGTGTGAATAGCTACAAAATCACCACAAAGCTGCCATTTTAAAACATATGTCGCTACAAGTCACTGTTTCATATTTCCATAGTTACAAGTTGCCAAATATAATAGGGTACAAGTTTCAGAATGGACGAAAATGTGCTAGAAAAAAGATGTGAAACAACTGAAGTGTCTCTGGACGGCGAGATAGATGCACTCATAGCTATCTGCCCTGGCACCTAGTATATATGGTGCCAGATCAATAACAGAGCAGCCTGAGTGGGGCCCACCCAAACCTTAATCAGGTCCAGTGTATGAATGTATATATATTGTTGCAAGATCAGGTCAGGGGTGCCGCCTTCTGAGCGTAAAGAGCAGAACGTCTCATGCAGCAGCCAATAAATAGGACACTAGTCCTGTGCCTCGGTACAATGATCCACAGCTACTTTTATTTGGCAGCATAAAATAAACAAAACATAAAACGAAATCCTAGCCTCTAACATAAAGTTCCCCCCTTTTATAAGCCTCTCACAGGTGGTCTGGCAATCTTGGCTGATTATAACTGATGATTACCACACAGAAGTTAAGAACCTGGGACATATATCACTCCCATCAATAACTTCCCCAGTGCCTTTATCACTGTGTGTGCATGTATGTACGCCCGCAAAATCAGGATGACATGGAGTACGAGGTCCCCCGAAAAAGCAGATACCAGCACTAAGCTTTGACTGACTAGGCTCGGGACATCATAGTAGGTTGACACACAGCGTGGGGCGTGGGTTCCCTCTGTCATGGTGCCCAATAGCCCCTTACTGTTCTGCATGGGGCTGAATTACTTAGGGTAATTGGGATCACAAGCGAAAAAGCAGCTCCCCTGACAAAAACTCTTCCCACACCCATGTAGCAGTGGGTGTGGGGTAATAAAATTGTTTAAACATAGTATAAATATGTTGGTTTTTTTTGTGGTGTTTTTCTTTTGTTGGGGAGCTACAGGTCCCAGCAAGCCATGTCATGCCCAAATTTTGTGGATGCCAGGGCATGCTGGCACTTTGGCAACCCCCTCTCCCTAAAATAAAATCACAAGTGAACATTATATTTTTCGTTCTAACAAATTAAGATTAAAGCCAAGAGATACTTAAAGGAATTTACACTCTATTATTTTTTCTGTTTGCATTTGTCTTATGGTGCGTACACACGGTACGATAAAAATGCACGATATGAACGATAACAATATCGACCAGGTTACATAGGAACCCGCGATCAACGCTGGCCCTTCGTTGGTGAGTTGGTGGTGTGCTGGATGATCGATATCGATCATACAGCACATCGGTAAGGTGCAGGAGATCAGTCAGCGATTTCATTATCGCTGATCGTACTGTGTGTACGCCCCTTAACAGATATTAAGAGATGAATGTATAAAATATTTTTGCTGTACTTTTCTTAGTTTCACTGATAATGGTAGCAGATTTGATCTGTAAGGAGCCCCGTAGCGATGTGTCCGGCTTAGTGGTCTTCTAACTAATCAGAGTAGCTTTTGTCACTTCTTGACCAATCAGAACCTACTGTCATTTGTGTTGCGTTCCAAGCTGTTTTTCTTTTGTTAGCATGGCCTCGATATTGTATTATGAGAAAATTATCACACTTTAATAATTCCAATAAGAGAGCTTTTTTTAGGAGATATACTGATAATAGGAAATTAAGTTAAACAATGACAATTATACTAAATTATGAGTTATGCAAGTATACCTGCTAGCATCATCATATAAATTAGGTAAGGTACTGTAACAATATTTTATATATATTTCCCTTAATATATTTGCTAGACAAATACAAATAGGAAAAAAAATATTATTAAGTATTTATTGGTTATAATATATCTCTCATTTGTTAAATCACAAAATAGCTATATTCTATTCCCCTGCAGATTTGTTAACAGACATACTTTGCCGCTTTATATTATAGCAGTGGCCGAAACATCCATCTTGGACCATTCCACTATTTCAGTGGTTGTGTAGAATTGTGGGATAAAGTGTAATGACCATTTCTTACAGACATACATTTGTATAAATGTATATTTACACTTGTCCTCTAAAATGTATGTTCTTTTCTCAACCCTGTAATAGATGTTCAATATGTCTGAGTTAATAATTGCACATTTTCATATATTTACTAAAGGGCAGATTTGATTGATGATGTGTGTGCTGGTCCATGGCAATTTACGTGCATGTGTATCTGGTTAAACATGCAAATGAGCTTGTGTGAGCCAGTCATTGTCACTCAGATGGCAGCACTGAGGCACGAGGTACGAGGCACAAAGATAAGTTATCTATTTTTGAATATAGGTTCACATGCCAAAATCTGTATATTTGCAACAACATTTACCATTCAGTACAAGCTCTTGTTATTATTATTGTCCTCTCTGTGTTTTGCTGTCTTGTCTCTTTAGGCCTCCACGCTTTCTATTTCCCCACTGTCGGCATGAGAGATACAGAGAAAGCGAGCTGAGGCAGCAGAAGTATTTAAAATTCTGCACGCTTCCACTTTTAGCATTACCATGAATCAACACAATAAATGAGCCCCTTCAGAGCATGGTAATAAGAATTTGATAAATCATCAGCCAAAAAATTAACTAAATGTCAAAACAATCTTGGGGAAGTGTGATGGATTAGGGGTGATGGGAACAATTAATCTCGCAGCAGGAGTTCAGTGGTGTAGACAGGGGACTGTGAGATGGATGGAGGGGAGGGAAGGACCAAGGCTTTTTAAAGGTCACAGTGATGAGGAGCGGAGGGAAGGGAGGGTGCTGGGAAAGGATCAGCTACAAAGCACAGCTACTAGAGGTCAGATCAGTAGCTCCCCAGCTGCCCACGCTGTTTGGTATAGCAAATGTGGGGCACAAGATGGTTTTAATGAGACCTCTACCTCATGGGGTGAAGGCATATGGTGCATGCCGACAGGGGGGCTCCTACGAACCGGAGAACAGATGATCTAAACCTACAGCGTCTTAATGTTACCAGCACTCTGTACATGTGAGGATGTTGATACATAGAAGAAATGAAACACTGCAGTTATACAACACAGTGAACGGCTAAGACATTGCAGAAATGTATTTATTTTACCAAATAACAAAACTACATTCCTGAGATTTGTACGTTTAGGAACACAAGGAGGAGATGTACTAAGCCTTGGTAAGTGATAAAGTGGAGAGAGATAAAGTACCAACCAATCAGCTCCTAACTGACATTTTTCAAACACAGCCTGTAAACTGACAGTTAAGAGTTGATTGGTTGGTACTTTTTTCTCCATCCACATTATCTCTCCAAGACTTGGTGCATCTCCCCCAAAGAAGGAGAGAAATTACAGTGGTCTTACTTGTGCGCAAGGGGATTCGCAGCTAATTGGATTGTGTCCTCTGTGTTGCACTTCTCTCTCTCTCTCTCTCCCTTGTTCTCTCTCTCTCCCTCTCTCTCTCTCTCTCTCTCTCTCTCCCTCGCTCTCTCTCTCCCTTGTTCTCTCTCTCTCTCTCTCCATTCACTGTCCACATGCTTATTAGCCCATCCTGTTTTCCGTCATCCAAAAGGAGTGGGCCTGCTACACCAAAATGGGCATGGGTTGGGTGGATTGAAAATTGGCTTGGGTAACTTATGGGTATGACCTAATTTGTCCCAATATATATTACAGGATGCAAAATATCGCCGATTGCAATATAACAAATCTCCATCCAGTCAAAGATGTGAGAAGGAGGCAAAGGTGAATTGAGGTTAAGATTCAAGGCTTCTATTAGTATTGTGGTATTGGGAGGGTCACCTTTGACATCAGTGGGAAAAAGTAGTTTTGGTGCCTTGGAGTGGATAGTTGGGAGCTGGAAGTAGAGCTGGATCATCCATTAGGCAATTTAGGGCCTAGTGGGCATTGATGGGCCTCGATTACGATAATCTAGTTATATTTCCTTTTTTTTTTTTTACATAAGCAGAGGGGTCAGGGGAACCCAAACCAGTATCTTGCATCACAATGTCTTTATCCCAAAAGTGAAGAGCTTTTGATGTTGTGTGTTTGAAACCCCCATTGATGTCATGGAAGTATGACAGCAGAGACAGTATGCATAGTCCCAGTACTGGAGCAGGGACTCTTTGTGCACTGTTCTGGTCCTGCCCTCTAAACAAGTGACATCATGACATCACACCGAGGTGGACTGGGCAGCTGGCACCAGTAAGTACAGCACTGCCCAAAGCACCCTTAGGAAGCTTTGGGCGGCTGTACAGGTTGCAGGGGGCAACTCTGAAGCAGAGTTAGAGGCTGCAGGGTGCCGTTCTAGGCAAGCTGCAAACCAAGTGCATGTACCGTCATGGAAATGCACCCTAGGCGAAGGCAACGCTCACACGCCCTCACCTAAGGCTCTGCATAGTTCAGTTGCTTTTGATTTGTTAAGTCATCACTGACTGTAAATTATACTGCACTTAATGCTGTCTATAACTAACCATATATTAGGATTATTATACTGTGACAAATAGAGCAGTGTCATGCCAAAACATCAATAAAGTCGTTTTATTTAATGCGTCAATCATATCTTCAGATTGAGTATCGATGCCATGGTCCCATCATTAGGCTCTGTGCTATTATCAGCAGGACCAGATTTTCTCCTGTCTTCTTGTCCATTTCCACTTTGTCAAATTGTACCTTGTATCTGTTCCCATTCATTTTCTTCTCACCCTTTATATTTGTCCAGCACTTAGGTTAGTTCAATATTTTACTTGCTGTTTAACTCCATATATCTTATGTACGATGCATGATTCTCTGCTGCATGGTGCTGTGAAATATAGTGATGCCCTATTTAAAAAAATAATGACAATACTATTTATAGTAAAGATATCTGATCACCTGTAGTGCCAGGCTGATCGCAGATGGATCTATGGCACTAAGGATAGGGCTGGAGTAAATGTGCGCTGTTAGCGATGACGACTACTTTCACAAAGGACGTGTAGATGTAGCCAACTCTGAAACAGGCGAAGATCTGCATTTATTTCCAAGCACCCAACGTATCAGAAGGTGCAGCCAAATTGTGTGTGACTCTCCATTGGCACCATACTGTACAGTCACCAATGTACTCTATTGTTCCTGCGACGCCTCTCATAAGTAAACTGCTGCCATGTCAGTTTGGTAAAGTTACTGTTTGGGAATTGCAGATATGGAGGTATACAGAGTTTGTTTGTCTAGCAAAAACTGAATATAATAAATCAGTCTGTCTCTGGAGTGATAAAACATGCTTGTCAAGCTCTGAATACTCTAGGAGAAGATAGTTTATATCACTGTCTCTTTGAAGCTGTGTTTGCCTAACAATCACATTGTAAACTGTAGTAAACAACCAAAAATCCAGCAGAGAAGGTAATGATGACAGAGCTAAATGTTAACTCCTTGGGGATACAACTCTAGCAATCATTCCTGGTGGTGCTGTGATATTAGTCCTGCTGTTCTAAGCAAATTGCCAACTGTTAGTTCTTAAGATTTCATTTGTAATCAATGATTAGGACTTGTGCATATGAGATTCCGAACTGAACACTGCATGAGTACACTGCCTGATAAATACAGCCAGCAAGGCATCTATTGGACCATATGCCATACTGCGTAAAACACATGAATAACAATGAAATGCGTAGGATATAACATAAAATAAATATCTGACCATTTATTTAAGGCAGTGCTTCCCAAACTTGGGCCTCAAGTCACTATAACAGTCCAGGTATTAAGGATATTCATGCTTAAGTATAGGTGACTTCATTAGTAGCTTAGTCAGTTTGATTATACTATTTGTGCACAAGCATGGACATCCTGAAAACGTGTACTGTTAGGGTGCCTTCAGGGCCGAGTTTGGGAAACCCTGATTTAGGGCACAAATAAGGCTAAACCAAGCAGTAGTTGAGAAAAATGGAAAGTGTTATTTCATGAAAGGGAGGGTTGTCATCAGGAGATACTGTACAGAGGGGCACAATTGTAAGGGGCCTGTGATGAGAAGGCAGCCTCTGTGTTTGCAACTCTCTGCTCCCACCACTATGTGTCTGTCAGTCTCATTCTTACGCTTTGTACAGTATATGTACCTCTTTCTCTACCTGACACTCCATGTGTGGCTCTGTCCGTAACTTCATGTGTGCCTCTGTATACCGAACCATATGTGCCACTGGGCATATAAAGGTCAAGTGAGGAGGTCATGTGGGAATTTCTGATGGGAATGCTGGGAACTCACATGAATATATATAGGACATATGAGGAGGTCTGATGTAATTTGGGGAGGTTCCAGGCCAGTGACGTGCGGTGAGGTAAATGGCTGGGGAGGCACTGGCTAGTATCAGAGTCAGAGTTACACATACTGTACATATATGAACTAGGGGTGTGCACCAGCCACTTTTCGTGTTTTGTGTTTTGGTTTTAGATCTGGATCTTTCTTCGTGTTTTGGATCTGGATTGGTTTTGCCAAAACCACCCTTCCGTGTTTTGGGTTCTGGGTTTTGTGTTTTGGATCTGGATTTTTTCTTTTTGTTCCTACGCTATTAATAACCCCAATAACATTAATTTCCCCTAATTTCCACTCTATTCTGAACACCTCACACCTCACAATATTGTTTTTAGGCCAAAAGGTTGCACCAAGGTAGCTGGATGACTATGCTAAGCGACACAAGTGGGCGGCACAAACACGTGGCCCATCTAGGAGTGGCACTGCAGTGGCAGACAGGAAGCCAATCAGCGTTATGGTGCCCATTTGCATGTAGCCCGGACCCTGGAGATCCGTGCTACATGCATCTGTGTGATTGGCACAGAGCAATGACAGGTCCATGAGACCCGTCTGTGCTGCTGTGGTAAAAAAAAAAAAAAACTGTGTAAAAAAAGAAAAAATGGCATGCCGACCCCCCAAAAAAAGAGCAACCAGCCCCGGGCATTAGTGACCCAGTGCTGGGTGTGCTTAAATACAGGGGACAAACGACGTAGGGGTCCCCTGTACTTAAACACAACCAGCACCGGGCTAGTCAGAACCAGTGCTGGTTGCCAAAATACGGGGGACAAACGACGTAGGGGTCCCCCGTATTCTGCGCAACCAGCTCTGGGCTCTGATCCGGTCCTGCTTCTGGAAATACAGGAGAAAAAAATTAGTAGGGCACTGGACTTTTTCTAGCGGGGGGCTGATACCACAGCCAGGGGAGCCCTTTCACCGGGCCCCCCAGCCGCAGCATCAGCCCTGACCGCTAGTCAGCCCAGGCCGGGGATCCCTGGAGAGCTGGGGACCCCCCCAATAAAGGGGTCACCCTCTCCAGGGCACCCCAGGCCCAGGCTGATAGCCCGGGGCTATCCCCGCCACCCCTGGTGGCGGTGGGTGGTGGGTTGATAGTGTGGTGTGATGTAAATAAATAATATCAAACATTGTCTTTAGAAGTAGAACTGCAAGTCCCAGCAAGCTTGCCCCGCATGCTGGTACTTGGAGAACCACATGCAGGGCATTAAGGGCCCACCAGTACCTGTAGTTCACCTGTAAAAATATGTAAAAAAAAAACACAGGACACACACACCGTGACAGTATAAGTTTATTAAACTTACATACACACACACACACATGTACACATACTCACCTATGTAACCCTGTAGCATCGGTCCACTTGTCCGGTAAAGTATCCATAGGGGTACTGTGAAAAAAAACATACTCACCATCTCCTATGCGAGGTTCAGTCCTCTTCATTCCAAAGTAGGCATCCCCGGAATTGGCAAAAAAAAAAACGAAGACCCGATCCACGAACTTAGTACCGTTCTATAGAACGGTACTTCCCGAATGAGAGCTTAGCGGCGGGGTATCACCATGGAAGCTAAGCGTTCATTGGCTGAGAGAGGTCATCTCCCGTCTCTCAGCCAATGAAGGGCTCCCTCCATTGTAGTCAATGGTGGGAGCCGCAAGGTTATTAAAGTTTACCCTGCGGTTCCCACCATTGACTACAATGGAGGGAGCCGTTCATTGGCTGAGAGTTGGCTGTAATCGTACTGTCGTTAACCCATCGCCTAATGGATGTGCACCTTAACACTTTCAGTCCATGATTATGAGGTGGCTAAAATTTTTGTGTTAAGCTTTGTCTCTGTTCCGGCATTGAAAGTGAATATGCCAGAAATGAATAATTCTACTCCCATCTTCCCCTCTATCCAACACCTTTTCCTCTGTTATTTGCAATGGGAAACACAGGAGGTTGACAAATATAAGTAGCATTTGTAGTTTACGTAAATACTGTTGGAAAGAGTGCGTTCCTGCGCTGCCTCCCTCCAGCATCCAGGAGGTGGAGCTGAGCCGGCAGTCACTAGGAGCCGGCGCAGCTCGATTGGTAGGAGTCCGATCTCTGACATGCTCTACCGCGCATGTGTGGCATCTCTACGTGACTTTACCCCCAAGTTTCGATGAGGACAGGACGAACTCCAGAGGTTCCCACCAGAATACATGCCAGTACAGTCACTGGCATGCTGGGACCTCTAGTCCTCCTGTAAAAGACAATATTAGTTTATATCTTTTATTTTACATAGTCAACCCCGCATCCACTGTCCAGTAGAGATGAGCGGGTTCAGATCTCAGAGATCCGAACCCACCCGAACTAAGGGGATCCAAGTCAGATCCGAGTCGGCTCGGGTTTTCCCGCCTGACTCAGATATGAAAACGAGGCAAAACATCATCATCCCGCTGTCGGATTCTCGCGGGTTTTGGATTCTATAAAGGTCCCGCGATCGCCGCCATTTTTCATTCCGGCTGTGGAGTGTCAAAGCCGGATGATTGGCTGAGACCAAATCTTTTAAATTAATATCTGGCTACGCCATTTTGTGTCGTCAGCATGATACCATTGTGTACGGTTATTAGCGTCGTGAGTCTGTTTTTGCTACTGCATATTGTTGAAAGTCCAATCAAAACCTATACGCACATTAGATAATACATATAAAATAGACAAGACGCACAACGCACATTTGCGTTGTGCAATCAAAGCCTGCAGATAAGCACAAAACACATATACGCACAACGCATACTAGCGAAAGTACACAATATTCTCACACTCAAACATGCACGCACTTATAAAAAGGTTCCCTCACATTAAGCTTAATGTTAGAGGTTTTATTAGCAAATGCTTATGTTGTGAAATGTAATGTATATGATATTTAAGGTACAGAAACATAGTAGACATGTCTTGTTTGGTACCATTCTAAATCCCTGTTTATTCGCAGATCTCCGGTTCTATCGGCAAGGAGATCGCATCATGCGTCCGCAAGTTATGAGTTATAGGGAATTAGTGGTTAGAATGTATATATGTATGTAGTGTCTATAATTAGCTTAAACCAGTTCTTGGGCGGGAATACCACCCAAAGCAACTCCTGAGGAATTGGGACACACCCCTAGTGACACTGTATGAACTGACCTATGACCTGCATCGTACCAGAATGTCCAGGAGCAAGAACCAATGGAAATCTGTTAACTAGTTTCTTTGTTAGAGCTGAACAATGTAAGGTATATAACCTGCATGCTGATTCTAGTGTACAGCCATTCTCCTTGGATGACCACAGGCTTCTGGATTGACGACTGTATACTGGGACCAGTGCGCACGCGTATGTATCGGCTTGTACCTTGTATTTACTTGCTTTTTTTGCGCTAATTGTTTAGATCACAGCTCGTTATACTTTTTCATGTAAAATATAACTTTTTGTGCTTTGGAACCACAATTGGATTGGAAAGCAATTATTTCAATTTAACGACTTGAAGCAGTAAATAGTGACATTTAGGTATAGCAATTAAGGGGTATCCATAGGAGAGTGAAGAGGGAGGGAGCTGGGAGCTGTGCTGTGCTGTTGCTGTGCATAGGGGCTGGCTACTGTTGTCACTCCGGGGCTGGCTGCTTAATGTCCATATAGGGGCTGGCTGTTGTCCTGTCCATAAGGGCTGGCTGGCTGTTGTCTATAGAGGGGCTGGCTGGCTGTTGTCTTGTCCATAAGGGCTGGCTGTTGTCTATAGATGGGCTTACTGGCTGTTGTCCTGTCCATAAGGGCTGGCTGTTGTCTATAGAGGGGCTGGCTGGCTGTTGTCCTGTCCATAGGGGCTGGCTGTTGTCCTGACCATAGGGGCTGGCTTTCTGTAGTCCATAGGGGCTGGCTGTTGTCCATAGAGGCTGGCAGTTCTGCTGTGTTGTCCAGGGGGTGTTCTGTCCTTCAGGTGTGCTCTTCACCCACCCCCAGTGTGAAAAAAAAAAACAAATTTTTTCTGTGTGCGTGTTAGCCACACCTGTCATCAGCGTAAGTGTGCAGGGGTGCTGTGCTGCTGTCTGTCAAGTGTCTGCTGCCTCTTTCAGGGGTTCACCCCCAGTGTGAAGAAAACAAACAATTTTTTGGTGTGTGTGTGTTAGCCTGCCACACCACCAGTGAAAAAATAAAAACAATTTTTTGGTTGTGTGCGTTAGCCACAAATGAGCTGCACTATAATTGCTTGATGACACTGCTGTAAGACCGCAGTGAGTATGGAGGACAGTCACATGACAGGAGAGCAGGATCCACATACCAGTCTTGTAGCTGCCAGCAGCAGTCATGATGATGATGCAAGGCCTTTATCGTCATCTATGAAGGCCGATGCACCAGGGCTTAAGTCAGGTCATGTAAGAGAACCCTGATAGAGAAAGAAAAGCTAAAGCTAAGTCAGCTTTAGAGAAACAAAAAATTGGCAATATGCCATTCACTACACGAAGTGGCAAGGAAAGGATAAGGCATTGGCCAGTATTTATGACTGACGGTTCTAATGATAATTTAAGCCCCTCTGCTTGTAGGAGAGGTACAAAAAAAAGTGTAAATTGTTAATCCCAGAGGAGAGTCCAAGTGTGTCCGTGGTTGCCATGTGTGAGCCTGACCTTTTCTAATACTATACTTGAAGACGATCCTCCTTCCACCATTTGTGTGCCTTCTGACGTAGAAATCGAGGATGCTTCCGTGGAATTGCACGAGGAGGATGATGAGGATATTTATCTAGTTCGCGATAACAAGGATGATGAGGATGCTGATGATGATGATGAGGATGTTGATGGCGAGGATGTTTGTGTAAAAACTGTAAATCAGGCAACAGTTGTTGCCCATGGTGGGAAAAATCCCATTGTTGCCATGCCTGGGCAAAGGACCAAAAAATCCACAACCCAAATGTGGAATTAGTTCCACCCAAATCCGGACTACCTTTGCCAAGCCTTTTGTAACCATTGCCAAGTAACAGTGGGTAGAGGTAAGGACCTTAACCATCTTGGAACCTCCTCCCTGTTACATCACTTGCAGCGCAATCATCAAATTGGAAAGGGTATATCAAATTCTAAAACTTTGGGGACAAAAAACCGAACAACAATCAGTCCAGTGTCACCTAGCTGCTCCCTGCTATATGGGTCCAAGCGCCTGAAATCTCTACCACCAACACCTGCATTATCATCAACATCCTCATTCGTGATCAGAAGTAGTCCTGCACCCAATTTCATAAGCATGACTGACTCCTCTCCTATATGTGATTCCTCAGAAGGATCCTTGAGTGCTACGCCTGTTGCTGCTGCTTGGGGTGGATCTTCATCCCAGAAAGGGACCAAGAAGACTACTACTAGTAGTAATTTAAAAAAACAATTGACTATTAAACAGTTCTTTGATAGAGGAAGTAAGTATAACAGCTGTCACCCAGTTTCACAGTGGATCACTGATGCCATGATGGCTGTGCTAGTATTAGAGGGTGAAATAATAAAAAATTAGGATGATAGTGTGGAGGAAGTGCAAAAGGAGGATGAGGGGGAAATTTGTGTCCTGTCTGACGGTAATGAGGTTGTTGATGATGAGGATGTTGTTTGCGTAAATCAGCCACCAGTGGCAGCAGTTCTTGTTCACGATAAAAAGAAAGCCAGAAAAGCCATGTCTTGGGTGTGGAATTATTTTTATCTAAATTCTGACAACAGTTGTGAAGGCATCTGTTCCATTTGTAAAGCCAAAGTTAGCAGAGGAAGGGACGTTAACCATCTAGGCACCTCCTCCCTGTTACGTCATTTGCTGCGAGTTCATGCAATTTGTTTAACAAAATTATAATTTGTAAATTAATAACAAACAAGCAGTCCAGTATCAGCTACCAGCAGTTTGGACCAGCACATGCAATGTACGCCACCAACACCAATGCCATCTTGCACCTCTTTTCTTTACATTTTGCACAATTTGGGGCATTGCCGACTGACATTATTATAGTTTTTTAAACTGCCATCCTGTCTGCCACTGCTGTGTGGCAATGTTTCATAGATGTCCTATATGTTTTTAAACTGCCGTGCGTTTGTGCTGCTGCTCTGTTGTTTACTTTAGCCAGCCAGCTTGCTGCAGCCTTTGGCCTATATTGGTGAAAAATTTTGAAATCATTATTGTGAGGTGGTTAAAAATTAGGGATGTGCGCTGACCCTCGTGTTTTGTTTTTGTTTTCAGTTTTGGATCTGTATCGCCTTCGTGTTTTGGATCTGGATCTGGTTTTGCAAAACCACCCTTGTGTGTTTTGGTTTTGGATCTGGATCTTTTTTTGAAAAAATTATAAAATCAGGTAAAACCACATAATTTGGGCCTGTTTTTGTTCCTACAGTATTATTAACCTTAATAACATTTATTCCCAGTCTTTTGCAGTCAATTTTGACCAATATTGATTTTTTTCATCTAGGTTAGGCCTAGGGCCAAAATGTTGCATCCAGCTAGCTGGCTGACTAAGCTAAGCGACAGCAGTGGGCTGCACTAACATGTGGCCATTTTTAAAAAATTAAAGGGGCATACAGGAGATGCTGAGTGTGGCCATTACAATTTCATAGACAATCAAATTCAAAATGTCAGACAGCAATGCCCCAAACAGCACATAATGCAGAGAAAAGAGGTGCAAGATGGAATTGTCCTTGTGTTGCCCTTATGTTGTATATGAAACAGGACATTCACAGTTTAACAAACCAATCATTTCAGTGACAGGGACTGCCAATTGTGGCTGAAATTATTGGCTTGTTTGGACCCCCATAAAACTAGCTGCCAATGTGCATTGGACATGGAAATGATCCCATACACAAACTGGCTTTAGATTACAACATCAGATGTCGTCGTCCTCGTCATCCCTATCAGTGTGTACATCCTCTTCTTCACACAATATTAATTTGTCCCCTCTAGAATCCACCATAGGAGCCTCTGTATTTTTTTTCATGTAATTGTTGGTAGAGGTCTTCCTCGTGGAATTTGTAATTCATTTTAATGAACATCATCTTTTCCACATTTTGAGGAAGTAACCTCCTACGCCAATCACTGACAAGGTTGCCAGCTGCACTGAAAACTCTTTCAGAGTACACACTGGAGGGTGGGCAACTTAAGTAATGCAAAGCCAGTTTGTGGATGGGCCTCTAAATTGCCTCTTTTTCCTACCAGTACTGAAAGGGACTGTCTGACTTGCCTATTTGAATGTTATCCCTAAAATAGTCATCCACCATTCTGTGAATGGTGACTATATCAGACATAGTCACGGTAGACATGTCACTAGTAGGAAGTTCTCACAGGCCCGACCAGATGTCATTTTTTGCTCTTAACTATCTCTTTACACTGCACTTTTCTTAATATGGTGGTGCCCTGGGGCAGCTTGGCTGGGCCAGTTTTGGGGGTTCCTGCGCTCTGGATTTGAACCCTAGTATGTTAGGGACCTACCCTAAAGAGGTTACATGGATATGGTGGGTAGGCCCATATCCTTGGCCATGATTATGCTAAAAACCTCTATTGATTGCAAAATTTTATTGCATATATATATATTATTAATAATTTGCAGTTGTGCACCTGAGATTTGTAATTTTTTGGTGACTGATTGCATGACCAACAGGGATTCTGTAGGGAAAATTTAGTTTTTTCCTGGCAGCCGCAGAAGCTGAAGGAGGAGATGATGGCGTGTCACGTGCCTCTTCAGCTGACAATTTTTTAACCAACAGCTCTTTGCATCTTTTCAGATTTATGTCCATTGGAAAAAAAAGACACAAGGTATGACTTAAACCTAGGATCAAGTATGGTCACCAAAATATAGTGATCTGATTTCAAGAGATTGATGACCCTTGGATCCTTGCGGAGCGAATCAAGGGCTTGATCCACCAGTCAGACATACTTAGCAAAATTGCTCTGTTTCAGCTCCTCCTCAAGCTGGCAGTGTCTGAACTAACTTCACGTGTGGCAAGTTCAAAGGGTTTGAGAACCTTGCACAACACGGAAATTATTCTCCATTGCGCTTGAGTAAGGTGCATTCCTGCTCCACGGCCTATGTCATAGGCCATTGTGTAGCCCTGGATGGCCTTTTGCTGCTCCTCCGTCTGCTGAAGCATATAGAGGGTAGAATTCCACCTAGCTACTACCTCTTGCTTCAGCTGATGGCAGGGCAAATTCAACAGTATATGTCCACATATAAGTGGTCAAGTGGACAGTGGGTACAACGGCATTTCGGAAGACATTAATAAGGTTTTTTTAATGTCCTTGTACAGACTGGGAATTGCTGTTCTAGCGAAGTGGAATCTAGAAGGGATCTGGTAGCGGGGACACAGAACCTCAATTAACTCTCTAAAACCCACTGCATTAATGGCGGATACTGGACGTACATCTAATACCAGCATAGATGTTATGTCGTCAGTAATCCGCTGTGCAACTGGGTGATTGCTGTCATACTTGTTCGCCCCTTGCAAAGGATTGTTTGACAGTTAATTGTTTGGTTACAGTACTACAAGTAGTCTTCCTCATGGTCCCCTTCTGGAATGAAGATCCACTCACAGCAGCAGCAGCGACAGATGTAGTCATCAAGGATCCTTCTGAGGAATCATGGATAGGAGAGGGGTCAATCATGCTTATAACATTGGATGCAGCAGGACTACGTCTGATGATGAATAAGGATGTTGATGATGCAGGTGTTGGTGGTGGAGATCAAAGGCACTTGGATTCCACAGAGAGGGAGCAGGTAGGTGACATTGGACTGATTGTTACATTTTTAGTTTTGGAACTTGGTGGCATACACTTTGGAATTTGATGAATGCTCTCCAAGTGACGTAACAAGGAGGAGGTTCCTAGATGGTTAAGGTCCTTACCTCTACTCACTCTTGCTTGGCATTGGTTACAGATGGCTTGACAACTGTTGTCTGAATCTGGGTGGAAATAATTCCACACGTGAGAAGTGGATTTTTATGTCTTTTGCCCCGGCATGACATCAATGGGCTTTTTCATACCATGGGCAACAGCTGTTGCCTGACTTACACAAATGACATCCTCAGCATCAACATCCTCATCATCCTTAGCGGCAACTACCAAAATATCTTCCTCATCCTCCATGTGCAATTCCACAGACGCATCCTCGACGACTACATCAGCAATATGTTGACTGCCCTTCCGCACATTTACAGAGGGCATACAAATGTTGGAAGGAGGATCCTCAAGTACACTATTTGAAAGGTCTGGCTCACACATGGCAACTGCGGACACACTTGCACTCTCCTCAGGGATTTGTGATTTTGATTTCTCGGAGCACACAGTTGGTTCTTCCGAAACTGTCTTACTCGTCTTCTTCTTAACAACTTTCATTTATTTTATAGTACCACCACTACTACAACAATCAGATGGGCAATCATCACTAGAACCACCAGTCATAAATAAAGGCCAAGGTATTATCCTTTCCTTGCCACTGCGTGTAGTGAATGGCATATTGCCAATGTTTTGTTTATTTAAAGTAGGGGTGTGCACCGGCCACTTTTCGTGTTTTGTGCTTTGGTTTTGGATCTGGATCTTTCTTCGTGTTTTGGATCTGGATTGGTTTTGCCAAAACCACCCTTCCGTGTTTTGGGTTCTGGGTTTTGTGTTTTGGATCTGTATTTTTTTGAAAAAAAGCATAAAAACAGCTTAAATCACAGAATTTGTGGGTTTTTCTGCTCCTATGCAATTATTAACCTCAATAACCTTCATTTCCACTCATTTCCAGTCTATTCTGAACACCTCACAATATTGTTTTTATGGCCAAAAGATTGCACCGAGGTAGCTGGATGACTATGCTAAGCGACACGAGTGGGCGGCACAAACACGTGGCCCATCTAGGAGTGACACTGCAGTGGCAGACAGGATGGCAGTTTGAAAAACTAGGCCTCAAACAGTACATACTGCAAAGAAAAAAAAGAGGTGCAAGATGGAATTGTCCTTGGGCCCTCCCACCCACCCTTATGTTGTATAAATAGGACATGCACACTTTAACAAACCAATCATTTCAGCGCCAGGGTCTGCCACATGACTGTGGCTGAAATGATTGGTTCGTTTGGGCCCCCACAAAACAAGCTGGCAATTAATGTGTCCCTGCACAAACTGGATCTACGGAGGCAAGATGTCGTCCTCATCCTCCTCATCCACCGATTCCTTGGATAAAACAGGAAAAAGGGATTTAGGTGTCCCTGGACTGCTTACGGTCTTAGCCAAAGTTTCTGAACTTGACAGTAATTTTTTATGAACGCGCTGCAGGTGCCGTATAAGGGAGGATGTTCCTAGGTGGTTAACGTCCCTACCCCTACTTATTTCACCTTTACATATGGTACATATGGCAAGACAGTTGTTGTCCGGATTTGGATAGAAATATTGCCAGACCAAAGAGGTGGAATGTTTGGTCTTCTGCCCAGGCATGACCGTGATGGGATTTTTCATCCCACGGACAACAACTGTCTCCCCCAGAGTCTGATTTAAACAAACCACATCACCATCAGAATCCTCCTCGCCAACTTCCTCCTCAGCGCCAGCTACACCAGTATCCTCATCCTGTTGTACTTCAACAGTGACATCTTCAATTTGCATATCAGCAAGTGGACTGTGGGTGCTCCTTTCAGCACTTGCAGGGGGCGTGCAAATGGTGGAAAGAGCCACCTCTTCTCGTCCAGTGCTGGGAAGGTCAGGCATCGCAACCACCACCACACTAGGACTCTCCTTGGGGATTTGTGATATCTTCTTAGAACGCACAGTTCTTCGCTGTGCTTTTGCCAGCTTAACTCGTTTGATTTTTTTTAGTGGGAGGAGGGCTTCCATCGTCATGTGAAGCTGAACCACTAGTCATGAACATAGGGAAAGACCTTAGCCGTTCCTTGCCACTCTGTGTCGTAAATGGCATATTGGCAAGTTTACGTTTCTCTTCAGATGATTGAAATGTTTTTTTCAAGGTCATTTTCCTGAACTTTGTCATTTGGGATTGTATGTGCCCTCTACTATGACATTGGGCATCGGCCTTGGCAGACGACATTGATGGCATGTTATCGTCTATGTCATGACTAGTGGCAGCAGCTTCAGCACTAGGATGAAGTGGTTCTTGATCTTTCCCTATTTTATTTTTATATGAGAAAGTTTGGTCCTCCATTTATGTTATATTGATATATACGTGCGGCTAAGGCGCACACAAACACAGAAAATAATTTTTTATTTTTGTTGGAGACTAGTGCACTTTGTGGGTTACACCACCCTTTAAGAAATGAGCCAGCCGGCCCTTTACTTATGGGACACAGGCGCACGCTTGGCACTACTTTGTTGATGCACGTGCGGCTACTGCGCACACAATTCACAAACACAAAAAAATATATTTTTTTATTTTGTTTGGAGTGCCCTTTGGGGGTTACAGCACCCTTTAACGGACAAGCCAGCCGGCCTTTTACTTATGGGACACAGGCGCATGCTTGGCGCTGCTTCTTTATTGATGCACGTGCAGCCACAGTGCACACAATTCACAAACACAGAAAAAAATGTTTTATTTTGTTTGGAGTGCCCTTTGGGGGTTACAGCACCCTTTAGCGGTCAATCCAGCCGGCCCTTTATTTATGGGACACAGGCGCACGCTTGGCACTACTTTGTGGATGCACATGCGGCTAGTGCGCACACAATTCACAAACACAAAAAAATATATATTTTTATTATGTTTGAAGTGGCTTTTGGAGGTTATAGCACCCTTTAACGGACAAGCCAGCTGGCCTTTTACTTATGGGACACAGGCGCACGCTTGGCACTACTTTGTTGATGCACGTGTGGCTACTGCGCGCACAATTCACAAACACAGAAAATATTTTTTTATTTTGTTTGGAGTGTACTTTGGGGGTTACAGCACCCTTTAACGGTCAAGCCAGCCGGCCCTTTACTTATGACACAGGCGCATGCTTGGCACTACTTTGTTGATGCATGTGCGGCTACTGCGCACACAATTCACAAACACAAAAAAATATATTTTTTTATTTTGTTTGGAGTGCCCTTTGGGGGTTACAGCACCCTTTAACGGACAAGCCAGCCGGCCTTTTACTTATGGGACACAGGCGCACGCTTGGCACTACTTTGTTGATGCACGTGCGGCTACTGCGCACACAATTCACAAACACAGAAAATATTTTTTTATTTTGTTTGGAGTGTACTTTGGGGGTTACAGCACCCTTTAACGGTCAAGCCAGCCGGCCCTTTACTTATGACACAGGCGCACGCTTGGCACTACTTTGTTGATGCACGTGCGGCTACTGCGCACACAATTCACAAACACAAAAAAATATATTTTTTTATTTTGTTTGGAGTGCCCTTTGGGGGTTACAGCACCCTTTAACGGACAAGCCAGCCGGCCTTTTACTTATGGGACACAGGCGCACGCTTGGCGCTGCTCCTTCGTTGATGCACTTGGGGGGAGCACCCCTGACGGACAGAGCACCCCCTGGACAACACTTCAGCACCCCTTTAGGACTGGGACACTGCACAGGACTTTGGAGTGGACACAGCCCCTATGGACAACTGACTGCACAACACAGTCCAGCCAGCGCCTATGGACTTTGAAGTAGTGGACACAGCCCCTATGGACAACAGCAGCACAGCGCAGCACAGCACAACACTACAACACTACACTACACAGCCCAGCCAGCCCTAACTCCCACCCTCCCTCTTCACTGTCCACAGCCGAGTGAGAAAATGGCGCCAACGCGGGTACCTTATATAGGATCCAAAACCCGCAAGACCCGGAAGGCGGGATGATGACGTTTTGCCTCGATTTCAGATCCGAGTCAGGCGGGAAAAGTCGAGCCTGACTCGGATCGGCCTCGGATCGGGGGGGCTCGGGGGGGTTCGGATTTCAGAAATCCGAACCCGCTCACCCCTAATTTAAAGTAAGGGAAGTTGCTTTTCCATGTCCATGGCCTAACTTAAGTCCTGGGGCATCGGCCTTCATAGAGGACGAGGACATTGACGGCCTTGCATCATCATGACTGCTGCCGGCAGCTACAACATGTGGTTCTTGCTCTCCTGTCATGTGACTGCCCTCCATATTCATTGCGGTATTTCAGCAGAGTCACCAAGCAGCAATAGTGTTGCCAAGTTGCGGCTAACGCTCACACAGAAAAAAAAATACACTCTTTTTTTTGGTCCAGAACTTGGGGTCCGGAGCACTCCTGACTGAGGCAGCAGCGATTGACGACACAGGCAGCACTAGGTTGCTGCTGTCTGATAATAACAAGTGCGGCTAACGCACACGCGCGCACATAAAAAAAACCACTATATGATATAATATAGCAAATAGCTGACTGCAGCCAGTGAATATGTCTCCTGAATGGCTTAATCCTTATAACCCCAAGGGCTGCTTAGGCAAGAATGTAAAGTCCAAAGAAAAATCCAAATGGAGGTCAATACAGTGGGGGTGATATTTCCAAAAAGTCCTGACGCGTTTCCCTGCATCTAGGTGCAGCTTTATCAAAGGTAAGACCTTTGATAAAGCTGCACCTAGATGTTGGGAAACGAGTCAGTACTTTTTGTAAGTATCACCCCCCCAGCCCTTGGGGTTATAAGGATTAAGCCATTCAGGAGACATATTCACTGGCTGCAGTCAGCTATTTGCTGCCCAGAAATACCGCATAACTGAGGACCCACCATTTGGATTTATACATCTATTAGGGACATCCCTCTAGCAGCATCCAGGACGGAATCGGTATGATATCCCGGCTGCCGCATGGCCGGGAGTTCAAATCCCGGCAGCGGCAGCCCGACAAACAGCAGAGCCCAGCAGCGGAAGCCCAACAGCTCTGGAAATCCCGATCGTGGTAAGGTAAGTATCTACTCATCTAACCTAACCCCCCCAACCCTAACCCTCCTTAGGGGTGCCTAACCCTAACCTCCCCTCCTGTGCCTAACCCTAATCCCCACTCCAAGTGCCTAACCCTAAGTCCTCCCCAGGTGCCCTAAACCTAACCCTCCCCCCCCCCCGCGGCTGTCCGCTCGCGGCGCCCGGCATCTGCTCAATCGGGATGCCGGGCGCCGGTCTTCCGGCGTCGGGGAAATGAGCGGCGTCTAGATATAAATATCCCACGGCGGGATAAAGCAGTCAGGAAGCCGGCTGCCCGATTGTATACCTAAAGGACATCATCTAGGAGACAATCTTCATGTGCCATATTGGACACCGCATTATCTGAGGACCCATCAATTGGAATTCTATACCAAAAGGGACATCCCTCTAGTGGCAACGAGGAAGACCACCTAACAGACAGTCTCCACTTAATATTGGCACTCCTATGTCACCCTATAAGGGCTATATACGAACAGGCTATCACAGAGGTCGTGGGTGAGATTTCATGTTATTAATGTCACATGTTCACTGTGTATATCCAAAATTTGGAAACAGTAGAAATAAAATCAGTGCTACATTTATTTGTGTGATAATAACAAGTGCAGCTAACACACACACACACACACACACACACACAGAAAAAAAATACACTTTTATTATTATTTTTTTTGTCCAGAACTTGGGGCCCGGAGCACCCCTGACCAAGGCAGCAGCGATCGACGACACAGGCAGAACGCTACCTGCCCAGATGGACACAGCAGACAGCACCAGCCCAGATGGACACAGCAGACAGCACCAGCTCAGATGGACAAAGCAGACAGCACCAGCCCAGATGGACACAGCAGACAGCACCAGCCCAGATGGACACAGCAGACAGCACCAGCCCTACACTCCCCACCCTCCCTGTTCACTCTCCACAGCCAGAGTGAAATGGCGCTGCCGCAGGGACTCCTTATATAGCAGAGACGAAAGCTTGCGAGCCGCGAGATTTAGTCTCTGAGGTTTTGCCTCGGTTTGGATCCGGGTCGGCGGGGGAACCGAACGCACATTCGGTTCTCACCCTGGATCTCTAAATTCGGGTGGGTTCGGATCTCTGAGATCCAAACCTGCTCATCTCTATTAAAAATGCATGGAAATGCCTGAAAATGGTTGTTATTAAGGTTAATAATACTGTAGGAACAAAAATAGGCCCAAATTATGTGGTTTTAGCTGTTTATATAATTTTTTGGAAAAAATATATATCCAAAACCAAAACCTAAAAACAAAACACCAAAGAAAAAGATCCAAAACCAGATCCAAAATCAGGGGAGATACAGATCCAAAATCAAAACACGGGGGTCGGCACACATCTCTACTGTCCAGAGATGCGGGGGATAGCCCTGGGCTTCAGCCTCGGCCTGGGTTGCCCTGGCCAGGGGGCACCCCTTTATTGGGGGTATCCCCAGCTCCCCATGGATTGCCAGCCTGGGCTGACTAGTGTGGGTCTTGAATGCTTTGGCCAGGGGACCCTGTGAAGCATGTCCCCTGGCTGCGCTACTACACTCCCGCTAGTTAGAGCCCAGTGCTGGCTGTGGATAATACGAGGGACCTCTATTCATTTTGATCCCACTATTTCCACAACCTTTGCTTATTTTGGGGGGGGGACCAACATCATTTTGTATAGCTTTTTTTAACACTATCCTACTCTTTTAACAAACAGTAGCCTGCACGAATCTCACTGATCTGTGCAGGCTTCTGATAACTCGTACCTTGTAATGGAACCTCTCATTACAAGTTGCAAGTGTGCACACAGAAAATCTTGCATGAACTCACATTTCTTACACAGTCACACACAACATTTCGTAAGCTATCATGCGACTATAAAAACAAACTTGCATCATACTCGCTGCGAAATGATGCAAATCCATAGTCGCATTCAAACTTGGACTCTATTACATTTCCTCCCATATCTGCAGGACTACTGCACCAAGCACAATCCGCTAGGCATATCTGTGATAGTACACTCTGCTATTACTATTAGAGATGAGCAGTTTGGTTTTGCTGAAAACCAAACGTACCCGAACTTTAGGGTTCTGAGTCGAACCAAGTCCCGGCTCACTTGCGGATCACTTTTGGGGTTCTGAGTAAAACTGTAAGTTCGGATCTCGGGTCTAAGAAACATATCTCGGGTTTTGGATTGCATGTAAACAGGCCCAAATATTTTATTAATTTTAAAGGAATCCGAAACCGAACCAAAACACTTGAGGATGGTTTTGCCAAAACCTTAATATTTAAAGCTGAGTACACACTAGACAATGTGTGTACCCACCCAGCGACAGCAGATGCGACTGGATGATATATCGGGCGCTCCGTACACACTGCACGATCTGGTGTGCGGCCGCACGATTTGTAGTTCACCTGTCGCATCCAGAACCATGGTGTTGGCTGTCAGAACTTCAGATTGGCCTGCACTACAGGTCGATCTGAAGATGCGACGAATGACGCGCGGGAAGCGTGAAATGGTGCGTACACACTAGACGATAGGGACGATTGGTCATTCCGATTCATCCCAAAGCGACAAATCATCTAGTGTATACCCAGCTTAAGGGTGGTTTGCCAAAACGAAAACATGGGGTCCGTAGCCCATCTCTAATTACTCTCTGCTGTCACCCTACACTCTGCTAATGAA
Organism: Taudactylus pleione; assembly: GCA_031769625.1. Lineage (NCBI taxonomy): Eukaryota > Metazoa > Chordata > Amphibia > Anura > Myobatrachidae > Taudactylus > Taudactylus pleione. The sequence goes on along the minus strand of JAUIMM010000566.1, from coordinate 3,072,013 downwards.
TACAGCCGTGGCAATGACAAAGACTTTATCAGCATTGGGCACAGAAGGTAAAACTAATAAACAATGATAAATAGACAACGCTTTTCTGACAAGGATATAACATATTTCACTGAGATTGTAACATAAACCTATTTCCACATTCACTAATTGACAATTTGTTGTGTTGCTGCTGGTAAGTAATGATGATTGTACTGTGGTAGTCTTGGTAAGCGAGCCACTGTGTGATGCAAGGATATAACATGTTTCTAGAAATAAAATGAAATCTCACACTCTATCGCTTTGATCAGTCCTAAAATGAATTAATTTCCTTGTTTGCCATGTTATCTCTGCAGTGGCACAGAACAAGGCAGCGACAACGCTTTATAACATCATGATGGATTCGGCACTAGATTGTTCCCACAAAGAACAAAAGCATCCATCTTTCACCAGGCGGAGAAGAAAGTGAATCCTCTGTCTTCACCCGGAGATGAGTAACGTGTGCTGGGTTTAATGGGGTTGAGGAATCCTTGATGGAGGAGATAATGAAAAATCAAATGCAGAGATATGGCGGTTTGTAATTTTTAGTACAACCCCTTGAAAGGATATTAAAGCAGGAAGGTATCATGTACTGTGACCATGTTGTGTTCATTTCAGTGCAGAATTCCCAATGATACATCTCAAGGAGTGAGCAAAATACAGAGATGGTAACAATTCTGGATGGTGTTGATTATACTATAATTCACAGTACTAATAAAAATCAACAACAACACACAGTACACTTAGCACACAATGGGGGTTATGTAGTTATATATACTTTCATTTCCATAATTAGTAAAAGAGACATATACTTACCACATAATGAATGTTGTGGAGTTGTAAATATTATAATTCACATAATTAGCAAAAGAAACACAGACATTACAACCAAAAGGATGCTGTGGAGTTGTATATACTAAAATTTGCATTATTAGTCAAAGAAATAAAACAAAACAAAACAAAAAATTCAAGAAAACACAAAATGCATTATACACACCATGGGGGTCATTTACTAAACACATAGTAAAAAAAAACAAAACTCCTGCATTAATATAAAGCGAGTGTTCACAAGTAGGGATTGCAGGGATGAAAGAGGCAAAACTCTTTTCCTGTGGCACATTTAAATGATATGATTAGTATATGTTTAAAAATGAACTTCTATGAATAGACCATTCAAATAAAACAAGGTGCAGGTGTTATAAAGAAATAGCTGGTGACCCTATAAATTTCTCCCAAGTGAAGAATAAGAAACAAAAATGACAGAAAAACACTCTTTGGATTGTAAGGCAACCCCTCCTAATGAATGCTAGTTATTAGACACTTTAGGAGCACCACCAACACAATATAACTTATACTGTACCTCTTTTCCACCAAAAACCCGGGTCCGACCTGGGTTTTTAGATATGGTTTCAATCCAGGTCAGACACCGGTTTGCGCCGTTTACACTGTACCATTACCCAGGTCCATCCTAGGTCCGACCCTGGTAGCTTCAGTACCTGGGTTGGATTGCCAGGTCACTTGACCCTGGTTATTTTTCAGGGACCCTTTTACACTGAGCTGCGACCCGGGTAGACCCAGCAATAACCCGGGTTTTAGCTCTGGTGTAAAAGGGGTATTAGTGTGGGTAACCTAGCACTACTAGTACATGTCAAACCCTATTTTTGGTCTACAAATATTTCTTCTTCTTAAATTAGCTATTCCCCTTTCTTCCTGTAATCTATGGCAACCAAACTTTCAATGTCTGACTCGTTCTTAATCTAACAAATTGGTGGTCGGTTGTTATGGTTACTACACATTTACCTTTTTTAAATAAATAGATGAAGAGAATTCATACGATACAATCTTCATGATTCGCTTTTGTTTTGTCATTTTGCAATGTACTTGTAAATTCACATATCATGGAACAATGACGGTCAGGTCATTCTGCTGTGTGGCATAGTTTTAGTAGAAGTGGAAAGAAATGCAGTAAGGTACCTAAGGAGAATTATTCCTTGGCACAGTTTTTGAACTATACAGTAGTTATCTCTGTTGGTAAGTAACCTCTAATGCATCAGTTGGACCTAGTAGTTCTCACCGTAATAAGATTTTGATTTCACTAACTTATATTTATTTATTTGATTTATTAACAGTTACTTGCTGTCACTAATGATACTTTTTTCATGACATGTTTCATTCCATTTCAATTTCTGTATTTTTCCCACTATATATATTATATAATATTACAAGTATAGCCTTCACTTACTGATTAAAGTCACAATCAGACTCTTTACGCCTGGCAATTCAAGAGTGTTTGGTAATTTTAATATTTATTTGTTGTCAGGATATATATACTCTACTTCTATTCCTGACTTTAGCAGCAATTATTTATTGTACACTTTAGATAGTGCTATTGTATGTTCAAATGTATTTGTATATCAGGGACGTTCAGTCACAGTAGGCAGGGGCGGCAGAGCCCCCCCTGTCATACTCCTTCTCCTATCATACTCCCTGTCATGCTCCAGAGTTTTGATATAAAAACTGTGTTGTTAGTAGGGATGAGCGTGTTCGGTTCCCTGAGAACCGAACCCACCCGAACTTCGGGGATCCGAGCCCAAGCTCGGATCTCCCTGTCTGCCCCGGATCCCTCTCCCGAGGCAAAACCTCGAGATCTGCTGTCGGATCTCGAGGTTTTGCCTCGAGCGGCCATTTAAAAAAAAATGCCTTTGCCTTTAATGGGCAAAGTGCTGATTGGCTGACAGAGCCGTCTGTCACGGCTCTCAGCCAATCAGCATTATGGTGCTCATTTGCATGTAGCACGGACTCGTGAGATCCGTGCTACATGCATCTGTGTGACTGACAGTGACACAGAGCACAGATGGGTCAGTGAGACCCGTCTGTGCTGCTGTGTATTTCAATGACACAGATGCACGCACGGACCAGGAGATCCGTGCTACTTGCATCTGTGTCATTGACACAGAGCACTGACGGGTCCGTGAGACCCGTCTGTGCTGCTGTGGTAAAATAAAAAAACCTGTGTAAAAAAAGAAAAAAATGGCGTGCCCCCCCCCCAAAAAGAGCAACCAGCCCCGGGCATTAGTGACCCAGTGCTGGGTGTGCTTAAATACAGGGGACAAACGACGTAGGGGTCCCCTGTACTTAAGCACAACCAGCACCGGGCTAGTCAGAACCAGCGCTGGTTGCCAAAATACGGGGGACAAACGACGTAGGGGTACCCCGTATTCTGCGCAACCAGCTCTGGGCTCTGATCCGGTCCTGGTTCTGGAAATACAGGGGAAAAAAATTAGTAGGGTTCCCCTGTATGTTCCAGAACCAGCACTGGACTTTTTCTAGCGGGGGGCTGATGCCACAGCCAGGAGAGCCCTTTCACCGGGCCCCCCAGCCGCAGCATCAGCCCTGACCGCTAGTCAGCCCAGGCCGGGGATCCCTGGAGAGCTGGGGACCCCCCCAATAAAGGGGTCACCCTCTCCAGGGCACCCCAGGCCCAGGCTGATAGCCCGGGGCTATCCCCGCCACCCCTGGTGGCGGTGGGTGGCGGGTTGATTGTGTGGTGTGGTGTAAATAAAGAATATTGTCTTTACAAGTAGAACTGCAAGTCCCAGCAAGCCTGCCCCGCATGCTGGTACTTGGAGAACCACAAGTACCAGCATGCAGGGCATTAAGGGCCCACTAGTACCTGTAGTTCACCTGTAAAAAAATGTTTAAAAAAAACACAGGACACACACACCGTGACAGTATAAGTTTATTAAACATACATACACACACACACACACACACATGTACACATACTCACCTATGTAACCTGTAGCATCGGTCCACTTGTCCGGTAAAGTATCCATAGGGGACATGTGAAAAAAAACATACTCACCATCTCCTATGCGAGGTTCTGTCCTCTTCGTTCCAAAGTAGGCATCCCCGGACTTGGCAAAAAAAAAAAAAAAAACGCGATCCACGAACTTAGTACCGTTCTATAGTCAATGGTGGGAGCCGCAAGGTTATTAAAGTTTACCCTGCAGCTCCCACCATTGACTACAATGGAGGGAGCCGTTCATTGGCTGAGAGACGGGAGATGACCTCTCTCAGCCAATGAACGCTTAGCAGCGGGGTTTCCATGGTGATACCCCGCCGCTAAGCTCTCATTCGGGAAGTACCGTTCTATAGAACGGTACTAAGTTCGTGGATCGCGTTTTCGTTTTTTTTTTTTGCCAAGTCCGGGGATGCCTACTTTGGAACGAAGAGGACAGAACCTCGCATAGGAGATGGTGAGTATGTTTTTTTTCACAGGTCCCCTAGGGATACTTTACCGGACAAGTGGACCGATGCTACAGGTTACATAGGTGAGTATGTGTACATGTGTGTGTGTATGTACGTTTAATAAACTTATACTGTCACGGTGTGTGTCCTGTGTTTTTTTAAACTTTTTTTTACAGGTGAACTACAGGTACTAGTGGGCCCTTAATGCCCTGCATGCTGGTACTTGTGGTTCTCCAAGTACCAGCATGCGGGGCAGGCTAGCTGGGACTTGCAGTTCTACTTGTAAAGACAATGTTTGATATTCTTTATTTACACCACACCACACAATCAACCCACCACCCACCGCCACCAGGGGTGGCGGGGATAGCCCCAGGCTATCAGCCTGGGCCTGGGGTGCCCTGGAGAGGGTGACCCCTTTATTGGGGGGGTCCCCAGCTCTCCAGGGATCCCCGGCCTGGGCTGACTAGCGGTCAGGGCTGATGCTGCGGCTGGGGGGCCCGGTGAAAGGGCTCCCCTGGCTGTGGCATCAGCCCCCCGCTAGAAAAAGTCCAGTGCTGGTTCTGGAACATACAGGGGAACCCTACTAATTTTTTTGCCCTGTATTTCCAGAACCAGAACCGGATCAGAGCCCAGAGCTGGTTGCGCAGAATACCGGGGACCCCTACGTCGTTTGTCCCCCGTATTTTGGCAACCAGCGCTGGTTCTGACTAGCCCGGTGCTGGTTGTGCTTAAGTACAGGGGACCCCTACGTCATTTGTCCCCTGTATTTAAGCACACCCAGCACTGGGTTACTAATGCCCGGGGCTGGTTGCTCTTTTTTGGGGGGGGTGCACGCCATTTTTTTCTTTTTTTACACAGGTTTTTTTTTTTTTTTTTACCACAGCAGCACAGACGGGTCTCACGGACCTGTCATTGCTCTGTGCCAATCACACAGATGCATGTAGCACGGATCTCCCGGGTTCGTGCTACATGCAAATGGGCACCATAACGCTGATTGGCTTCCTGTCTGCCACTGGAGGGCCACTCCTAGATGGGCCACGTGTTTGTGCCGCCCACTTGTGTCGCTTAGCATAGTCATCCAGCTACCTCGGTGCAACCTTTTGGCCTAAAAACAATATTGTGAGGTGTGAGGTGTTCAGAATAGAGTGGAAATGAGTGGAAATTAATGTTATTGGGGTTATTAATAGCGTAGGAACAAAAAAAGGCCCATTTTATGCGATTTTAGCGGGTTTTTTTATTTTTTAAGAAAAAATCCAGATCCAAAACACAAAACCCAGAACCCAAAACACGGAAGGGTGGTTTTGGCAAAACCAATCCAGATCCAAAACACGAAGATAGATCCAGATCCAAAACCAAAACACGAAAAGTGGCCGGTGCACACCCCTAGTTGTTACACATGTGTGCCTCCCCAGCCATTGACCTCACTGCACATCACTGATGTATATGTTTGTCTATTAATCTTAATACATTTATGTATTATTTAAGGGAAGTAATTTTTTGTATACCATCTCTATGAACAGATTTAAAGTTTGATTTTTTTTTAATAGATTTTTCTCCTCACTGGTGCAATCCTTTTCTTGTCGTTTGAAAAGACATTTCCATATCAAATTTACATGAACCCACAATCCCCCACACTTAGGGTCTCATTCTGACCCGCTCGCGAGCGCAGGACGCTCGCAAGTGGGCCGATGTTACCCAATGCGCATGCGCACGACGGAGGGAGCTCCATCGTGCGCATGCGCGAGACCCGGACAGCGACAGCCAAGCTGTCGCTCCGGGTCTCGCACCAAAGGGGGCGTGCTGTCGATGGTGACTGACAGCACGCCCCCTTTGGTGGGCGTGCCAGGGGCGTGGCTGCCAGACGGAGGCGTTCCCATGGGAACGCCTACCGTCTGGGTCCGGCCCCACTGACATCACTAGTGATCACTAGTGATCACTAGTGATGTCAGTGGGAGTGATTTTGGCTCTGATAGAGCCAAAATCACTCCAGGGCTTGCGGCCACGAGACCCTACTGCAGGGTCTCCCACAGCTATGCGAGCGTCCAAAAGGCCGCTCCACATTTAAATAGGACAGCCCTGATTCAGAGCGAGCGCTCTGGTCAGAGCGTCCGGCTCTGAATCAGGGCCTTATTGTTTACCACTTTTGAGCGGTTCGGTTTTGACTTGGTTCCTTTAGTGCAAGTTTGGATTTATCTTATTGGTATCAAAATCACGTGACATCCTGCATAGTGCATACCCAAATAAGATGCAGTTTTTTAAATCCAAACAAAACCGAATAAAACAGAACTGATCATCTCCACTTTATACATAAAACAGGAATCTTCTATATTACAGTAGAACAATTGGCTAATAAGAAAGCCAAATAGATGGCCACAATCAGACATAATATTGCAGAAATGGTAATAAATGAAGTACTCTCAGCTGGAGGGGTTACAAACATCCAATCAGAAGAGAAGGGCATGCTGCTGTAATCCACCTATGCTTGCCGGTCATTGTTCTCCCTTCCAAAACTAAGGGACCGCAAGTCGCACATACTCTAAATTTGTATATGCATGCACAATATGGAAATAAATTATTTTTAATTGTCAAAATAAATAATGGATTTGTATACCAATCTAAATGAAGCCCTTTGTATGAATAATAGTGTCTTCATTATGACATTATTTTCATTACTGGTTTTCCCATACCTCCCAACATACAGTAGCCATAGTCATTGTTATAAGCAATGTCCCCATGGTAATGGTGGGGAAGGGAGGAGGCAGGGTCTGTATGATAGAGACACTAATGAGGCCTATCTTGTCTATTACACATCCTGGGCCTCATTCTTAGATGGACGCAATGGCTATATTTACGCAGATCGAACGATTGTTTGCCATTGCGCATGTGTATATGACACGATTGCTTTGCGATTACATTCGCACAGAGGATCCACTTGCAAAGTCAGTGACAGGTAGTCAGCGTTTGGAGGCGGTAACAGGAGGTAGTCATTAAAACACAGGCGTGTCTCACCGTTTTGATGCCGTTACATGGGCGTGCATAAATTAGCCCTTTCTATCTCCTACGCAGCATGAGAGCTCTCTGAGGGTCAGGAGAGCTGCCAAGTCTGCAGCTGGTCAGACCTTCCGCAAGGGCAAGATGGCCACTCGATGTGTGTAAATGTTACCAATATTTACGCAGGTAAGCGACATTGTACGCATATGAGAAGGCAGCGCTGGCGTCCTTATGCTTGGGTAGGCTTTGGAACCATTACCATAGTTTCACAGTTGCGTTCTGGGAGAAGTCCCAGCTGCGATCGCATTAGCGTCCATCTTTAAATTACGCCCTCTGCCTTCCCTCTACTTACACACAATTATTTGATGTGGCCACCAGTTTGGCCATTTGCTGTATGGGCCCAAAACCAGCAATCTGATTTAAGTTCTGTTTATTGGGTTAGCAGTTAAGCTCAATCTGCCAGTGTGAACAGTCACGTGCCGACCCCACTCACTGGAAAGTATGTGATCCAGTTATTTGGCCTTATATCCAAGCAAAGACATACATTCTGTTTACACAGCAGCTCAAATGTTGAAACTGACATAGGGCTCTATTTATTAACATTATTTTTACTAAAATAAAGTGAAAAAGGGTGTTTTCACACCCTTTTCAAATTATTTTAGTTTCACCTGTAGTTATTACAGGGCAATTGGAGTAGAATTAGTAAAATTCTACTCCAACCCCCAGTATCACTTATTTTTAGTAAAGCAGATCGCATTTCCCATAATTGTAATGGGAAATGTGATCTGTGTGCAAGTTACTAAAAATAAATTGTAAAAAAATACCGGGGGAAGCCCTGTGATAATAACGCCACCTGGAGGTGGCGTTATCCAGGGTCTCCCCCGGTTACTGGGCTCCCACTCTGCTCTAACGGGGAGAGCAGAGGCGGGAGCCGGTACCAGTAATCAGCTATGTGGTCTAAGCAGACCGCAAGCTGATTGCTGTACAAAAAAGAAAAAAAAAATTAAACATTTTTTTTTTTACTTACCTGACTCCAGGGACCGGTGATCGGGCCTCCGGTGATGGCTCCACTCCGCTCAGCTGGTCTCCCACAGTGCACTGGGGCCCGATCATCAGGTGATCGGGGGTCACGGGGGTCCGCGATCGCGGGGGGCGGGGCTTAGCACTGGGGGGCGGGGCTTAGCGTCGGTGGGGGGGTAGTAGCGGTGGTCGGTCGGCGCATGCGTGGGCTCTTAGTCGCGGTATTTTTTCCGAAAATACCGCGACTAGAGTGCGGATGGGATCCGCAGGGACAGAGCTTTATCGCAAGCTCTGTCCCTGCAAGGGATTTATAGTAAATCCCTGTGATATTGCCTGAATTCGCAATGCGAATTCACTCGGTAATATCACACTACAATCCGCATTCAATATGCGGATTGTAGTAAATAGAGCCCATAATATCAACATTGCCATAGTTTAAAAATATAGGCAATTCATTCTTAACCACAGCCTAACTCTAACGCAAACTCGAAAAAATCAGATGTCGACATTCTGTCAGTGTCGAAATTCTGAATGTCGACATCATGAAGATATACTTAGAGCAGGGCTGGGACGTCTTAAGAGAGGAGGGGCTGGCCAGCCACCGGAGCATTAGTAGACTCCGGCCTCTAGAGTGTGCCCGGAGTCTACTGCGCATGCGCAGAACACCGGGAAAATGGCCATGGCGGCCATTTTCCGGGGTTCTGAGCAGCGCTGACACCTGACACGGGACGACGGACAGGTGCACCCATTATAGATACGCCCCTGGTGCAGGGGTTAATGCAGTTCCATTATTAATAACATATACAAAATGGTATTGTGGGCCTGCTTCAGAGGGGGATGGAGGTGCAATCGCGACGCTACATGCAAAATTATATTCATGCTGCAGCCGATGGGCTACCTACTGAGACCCCCAACCGGCTGTGACTATAATCCGCTATGGCGTGTTGAAAGTCGCACCATCGAGCGGACATCGACTGTACCATTCAATATTAGAGTAACCCTATGGTTGCTAACAATGTCCAATGGTACATGGCTGCCAGTTCTAGTGGTACTGTGTCTTTTTCGATGCAGTCCCTGGCACCGGCACACAGCCGACATGCCCACTGTTACCGTGCAGGAATGCCTATCAAAATTGAATGCAATTCCAATATGCGCCTGCCGACGGTAAACCATTGGGACGCATGCTCAGATTTAAAACACTGTCCGCCTCTAAATCGTTTGCAGTTGTGTGGGTTTTAGTGCAGCACATGTTGATGAATACAGTAGGTTGATTATAGCCACATTTACTCACCCATTTATTGTGAAGTAGCAGATGGAAAATGCACAGAATAATTCTGTTTAAATTATGCATTTTAATTACAGGGATACTATTTATTTTGGAGTTTTAATATCACTAATCCTTTTTTACACAATCACTATGGGCTATTTTGTGATTGTGGGCCAAATAAATATGTATATTTTTTTCATCCCTAATTCTCCCTGTCAAGCACTTATAAATAAATAAAATAACAAACTATTGAGAATCAGCATATACAAAGCTGCATGAACTCTCCTGATTACGGACAGATAGCAGGGAACGGGTTATGTAGCTGTAAGCAGCAGTCAGTGTACACGAGTTCTCCCTTTGAGGCCATTCCCAAACAGCCTATGTTCCCTTGACAGCACAGAGCAGTAGAGTCTCTGCCTAATGCAATCCAGAGCTTACCACATGCTACATAATACATCCATCATGGCCAGCTCAATTATTGACATGTTGATTTTTCTGTTTCTGATTTAGGCTGTCAGTCTGGGTAAAATTGCCAGGCAGCTTTTAGTGCACATGGCAGCTGCTCTGACATGATGTAACTTAAGGCTGATTAAATCTGAGAACCTAATAAACAATCCTGCTAGCCCCCAAAACCTCATTTCCTCTAGTGTTGAGATGGCTCTTGGCTCCCAATCCAAGGGTGGGGCAAAGAGTGAACACACACACACATTTAAAAATATGTTTACTGTAGCTATACTTTAATTTGAGTGTTATATATATATATATATATATATATATATATATTAAATGTGTAATAAGGAGGGCACTTAAAGGACTTATCTGAATTTGTTTAGAATAGAAGGGGCTCAGTAGCAGTGTTTTCTAAGCTACAGTATGAAACTCCTTCATCAAGCTAAAGTGGAGTGACATCTCTGAAACGTTGCTGCTGCCGAGCCACAATTGCCGTAATTCTGGCTGCCGGTTGGATGGCTCAAGGGGGCATGGAGTACCCAGGTGGGCGGTGCAACACCTCCATTGCATCATCGAGGCACCGCCCCCACTGTGCAATGCATTTTAAGTCAGGTGGTGGGACCACAATGACACAATGAAGTGGGCAGCCTGGACTGCCCACTTCACTCAGCAATTGGGCAGCGCCGATCAATAGCTTGCCTCCAGAAAAGCCACCCAAGATTCGTCAGTTTCTCGGATGTTCCGGGAGTGTAGGTAAGTATGTCCTGATTGCTTCTACACTGTATTTGACAAGTTTCAGAACACCTGCTTTATTACTTCAAAACTGGTTTCACTTCAGGGTCGGACTGGACCACAGGGTAATAGGAAAAACCCCTGGTGGGCCCCACTGTCTAAGGACCAGACCCCCATCTCTAGGGGTCAGTAATGCAGTGGAGCACCATCATGCATAAACTTGGGAGCTTGTTTGGTTTGTATGGAAACTACACTAAGATTAGTCCTCCTGCTAATTAATGTGGTTGTCCTGACACACCCCTGTCCCTTACTTTATAAAGGGCCCCTGTTCTTTGCATGTATTCTCAAATGGTTGGCCAAGTCCCTCTGTGGTGGCTGGCCATACCCCTTATGCTTAGGCCCCTACCACTGCATTTCCCGGTGGGCCGTTGATGTCCCAGTTCGACACTGTGTCATATAGACGTGCAAGATATGGTATGGGTGGGGCTAAAACAGCTTACATCCAATCAGAGCTTTACAATGTTGACAGAAGCACAGTTAATTTCATTTCAGCCTAATCCAACATGTCTATGTGTAATCAAGTTGGAAGTGGGTGAGACTAGACTAGGCCCATTCCAGGGATTTTACCATTACTGACAGAGTATTGAAGTGGTACCTGCCAAAATGAAGCACCAACATTGTCGTCGAGGATGCACTGATATATGGAATAATGTTTATGCATTCAGCTTGGTTATAATTCATGTATGCTTAAGTCAGAGGTTCCCAAACTCCGCCATTACAGTCCAGGTTTTAAGGATGTCCATGCTTGAGCACAGGTGACATAATTAGTACCTCAGTCAATTTGATTTAACCATCTGGACTAAGTATGGATATCCTTAAAACCTAGATAATAATGGTGGAGTTTGGGAAACTCCAACTTAAGTGCAATCTTAAATTCTAAAAGGTAGATGTATCAAGCCTTGGAGAGAGATTAAGTGGAGAAGTTTCTCAAACCAACCAATCTGCTTCTAACTGTCATTTATCTAGCACAGGCCATGAAATGACAGTTAGAAGCTGATTGGTTGCTATGGCCAACTTCTCCATTTTATCTCTCTATTAAAGGTCAGATTCTAATTAGCTTTACTAGTTGATGGTATTACAATAGATTCGATTTTTTCCAGATATGCATATATTATACAGGTCTAGCTATTAGCCCCGCCCTTTACCACCACACTCCTTACCTCCTGAGCCCGGTGTGCCTCTCCATCTCTCCTCGCTGAAGCTGGGAGGAGGCGTGGCCATAGTCCAGGGATCCACGCCTCCTCCCAGCATCTGTGGGTGAGAGCTGTATCAGAGGAGGGGGGCCTGCAGTGCTAATGATCCAAGTTTCAAACTGCTTCCTAGTCACAGGCTGCAGTGTGCCCAAGACTAAAAAGAAGTTTGTTGCACGGATCATCAGTGGCTTCTCTTCTTGTAATGCCGCCGAGGTGAGCTTGGTGCAGTGGGAGGTGGGCCCTGAAGGTTCTGTGGGCCCCATGGCAACCGCGCCCCCTGCTGCTTACGCGCCTGATCTGCTCCTTACGTGATCCCCTTAAATATGAGAATTCCCTTAACTGTTCATTCACTAGTACAATTTTTTATTTTGGTTCCGATAATTCTTGTAAATCAACAGGGGTTTTTTTTTTATGGTAAACTGCAGAGGCAAACATAGGATTTTTACAGGGGGGTTTACACACACACACACACACATACTGTATATATAAATATATTGTGGTAGAAGCACTGGAGAAGTCTGGGATGGCATATATGTGTGTCCCAGATTCCTATCATATGTGTTTTAAAAACCCCAGGAAAAGTCTGTTATGCCAAACAGACCAGAAATATCGGCTTTTGATAAAAGCTGGATAATGGGTTCTAGGGGTGTGGATGTGAGAAGAGAAGGGAGGGCTCCATCCACAGGCCATTCCAGGTGTTGGGCCTTTCAGTCTGAGAGCAGGCTGATTAGTAGTTGCACCTGGAAGTGGCTCAGATAAGCTGTGTTAGGTTTTGGTTGAGTGTCTCACATACCCTTGGGGAGAACAGACACTGAGGTTTGTTTAGAGACACTGTGTTATTTGGAAGTGCTGTGTTTGTGTTTGTGGTAAGGCAGTAGGCCCTGCCACTTGTAGAGAGGGAATAACCTGTCTAGTTAGTGCCCAGATGGGCTAGGATTTATTTTTATGTTTTGTTTATTTTGTTGTTTATATTGCACAATAAAACTGGTTCCAACCAGCTTGCACGAAGACCCTGGACTGATGTGCTGATTCCTGGCTGCTGTGTGTAAGGAGGTGTCCATCTACCCCAGGAGAGGGACCCCCTACCCCGACTATATCACAATATATTAGGGATGAGCAGTTCGGATTCTGTGGAATCTGAACTGATTCGAACAGCGGGCATCCAAGTCCACCGAAGCCGCGGCTCGGGTGTTCCCGCCTGACTCAGATCCCACTGCGAGGCCGAACGTCATCCTTCTGACGCTGGATTCTCGCGAGAGTTAGGCGCCGAGACCGGGACTCGGCACCATTTCACTCCCACGCTCTGCACGCTGCGCACTGCTATGCTGAAAGTGGCTGTGTACAAAGACTCACAAGTGGCTGTGCTGGCAAAGTGACTGTGTAAGGGGGCACACTGCATGCTGATGTATGCTGCGCTATACTCTGCTGATTAAGTGGCTGTGTCTAGAGACTCACAAGTGGCTGTGCTGGCAAAGTGACTGTGTAAGGGGGTATACTGCAAGCTGATGTGGCTGTGTCCAGACCAGGGCCGGCTCCAGGGGTAGCTGTGCCCCTGTGCCACCTGAGTGATGGACGCCTCTGTAGTAGCACGTGGCTCTGAAAATGGGAGCCTGGCCTAATTACCATAGGCGATGCCCCTAAATTATGTAAAGTCAGGCTGGGGGGGAGCCCAGCACTTCGTCACTAGCTGGGCTTCCCCCAGCCCTCTCCCGGCACATTCAGGCTCCGGGGTCTGGCACCGCCGCACAGCTGCAGTGGTGGGGGTACCCAACCTCCCGATTTGACCACCCGCAGGCCACTTTAGCCCACCGGCGGAACAGCGGGACAGTGCTGTCTCACTGAAATCGCGATGTTAGGGAGGGGTGCGCCCTCTATGGGGTGGTGCAGTGGTCGAACACCCCAAGAGCCGGCCCTGGTCCAGACTTACAAGTGGCGGTGCATGTAAAGTGACTGTGTATAGGGGGCACACTGCACACTGATGTATGCTGCGCTATACTCTGCTGATTAAGTGGCTGTGTCCAGACCTACAACTGACCACTGGAAACGGGGGAGTAGAGGTGCGAACGCAGGCGTGCCTGAGTGTCTCAATGCCGTTTCAGAGGTGTGCATAATTAAAAGGCAGCGTCATAGTACACCTCACTTGGTGGGATTTCACTCTGAAGTGATCGCAGTGTTTGCGGCAGGGTTTAGGCAACCTTAAGCGCTGCGATCGCATCCAATGGTGCTCAATGTACCAATGTTTTCATGCACTTCCAGGAGATGATGTGCACAAGTGGGCGTCATAAGAATGGCTAGTGGGCGTCTGCATACACTAAATGATTGCACACCAAGACATAGTGGGCGTGCTAATGCCTTGCCATGCGATCGCCTGCCTTGCTGGGCGTGCGCTGGATTTGCATATGCAGGGTGCGAGCGAACACATCTAGTGAGTGGGTCTGAATGAGCTCCTGTGTCCAGACTTACAAGTGGCTGTCCTGGCAAAGTGACTGTGTATAGGGGGCACACTGCATGCTGATGTATGCTGCGCTATACTCTGCTGATTAAAGAGACTCACACGTGGCTGTGAGTACAAAAAAAAAGTTTAAAAAAGTAAAAAAAAACTTTCAAGAAAGTTAAAAGTTTATAAAGTAAAAAAACCCAAAAAACTTATTTTTGGTGCTGTGTATACAGGCACCGTGACTCCTTGGGTTGTACCCCACTGCGTATACAAGTACTGTGACTCTGCAGGCCGTAGCCCACTGTGTATACAAGCACTGTGACTCCTTGGGCCATCGCCGTCTGTGTATACAAGCACCGTGACTCCTTGCGCCTTAGCCCTCTATGTATACAAGCACTGTAACTCCTTGCGCCTAAGGGCCTGATTCAGCAAGGAACACACGGATGCTGACGCACACACCCGTCCGCTGTGAGAATATGCTAATCAATGCATATGCACTGAGACCGCAGCACAAGATGCAGACACCCAGCCCCATACTATGCCGCCCAGCTACCTTTACCGACAGCCTGATCAGCATGCAAGAAACCGTAAACATCGGAACATCGAGAACCATTGGATCCATTAGCATAATAGTGGTTGACCTGACCTGCCACAGGAATTTGGGCACTTCCTGTGTACAGCTTACGGTATAGCTGCATATGTCGCTGCACTGCCTTAATTATGTACACCCCTATAACCATGTTATAACGCCTGCGTTCGCCTGACCACCACCCACAAACGGCACTTCCTGTCAATCAGTTTCGGAAGGGTCTGCGTACACACTGTGTGTTGTCTGCGTACCATAATCCAATCATACTGGCAAGTTCGCGCACGCACAGTGCGATGTATACGCATGCGCAGAGCAATAACATCGGCCAAGTGCGTACGGTCTCTCCTGTGCATTCCTTGATGAATCAGGCCCTTAGCCCTCTGTGTATGCAAGCACCATGACTCCTTGGGCAGTAGCCCTCTGTGTATACAAGCACCATGACTCCTTGGGCAGTAGCCCTCTGTGTATACAAGCACTGTGACCATAAAGACGTGATCGAGTGGCCCCGCCCACAAATGGCTGTCATCTGTCCGGCCACGCTATTAGATGTTCAGATGTGTTCCATTGTGAGGCCAATATGTGTGGACAGCTTTAGGAACAAGAAGACAACGTTCTTCACACCATGTGTAGTTACAGTAGTGCAGCAACTACAACTTGTCCCTGTCTGACTACTCCTGACAGCAGATCAAAGTCTAACCTTCAACATCTCTAGAACTATCAATAAATGAATCGTTTACTGTACAATTGTCTCCTAAAATACTGCTTGGTTTGGCCTCACTTGTGGGTAATAATCATGAAAGTAAGAAAACCGCCTTCATTACATTTTGCAATTTACTGTTTCAAGTTTTCTTTCTTTTACATCGCTTGAAGTGCACTTAGAGGGCGTGATTCAGAGGTGCACACAGTATTGATGCCACACGCAAGCGGCTGATATTTTCAAGCTGGGCATTTCTGGGGTGGTTTCTAGCAAGATGCGGGCATGTCGTGGTCAGCGACTGTGTCTTAGGACGCACTTGCACAGACTCACGCTTCCATATTCAGGTGGATAATCTGCTCTTCCATAGGGAATCAGTATGATTTATCGCCGGACGGTTGGAATCCCGACAGCAGCTGCCCAACATGGGTGAAAATCCTGATTGTCCAAAACGTAAGTATTGACTAACCTAATTCCCTCCCCTAACCCTAACCCTCCCTTAGGGGTGCCTAACCCTAACCTTTCCCCCAGGGCTTAACCCTAATCCCCCCTCTAAGTGCCTAAACCTAACCCCCCCTTCCCCGCCGCCTAAACCTAAGTCCCCCGGGGGGGTGGCTAACCCTAACCTCCCCCTTCCCCTAGCCTAACCCTAACCTTCCGGTGGGGGTGCCTAACCCTAAGTCCCCCACGGGGATGTCTAACCCTAACCCCCCCTTCCCCTAGCCTAACCCTAACCTCCCGGGGGGGTGCCTAACCCTAAGTCCGCCCCCGAGAATTCTATACCTAACCCTCCCCCCCGCGGCTATCCGCGCTTGGTGCCCCGCGTCCCTTCGATCAGGATGCTGGCCGCCGGTCTCGCGGCGTCGGTAAAATGACAGGCGTCTAGATTTAGATGCCTGCGATTTAACCCTCACCGGGATTAAGCAGTCGGGAAGCCGGCTATCAGGATTAGGTCCGCCAGCTTCCCGACTGCATACCCTTCCATATAGTTGGTGCAAAGTTTGATGGTGCAACCAATGTGTCCCATTGTGCGTCTTCTTACTATGCACAGCGGCAGATTATCGCTGCAGCCCGTGGGTGTCTCAGCACGAATACCATTGGCTGCGTCATTAGCATAAAGGTGCTGCGGCAAAGGATGCCATCGCAGCTGCAATAGCATCCACCCCGTGTATCAGCCCCAGAATGTGCTTCTCTGCAACTGGATGGTAAGTATAGAATGAGATTGGAGTTCTGCCAGGTGAGAGCTTAGTATTTAACCATTCACCTATTCTCTTCTGTTCCCATTTAGCTCCTGACAGTGATCGTCAAAGAAACTGCTTGAATGCATTGCATTGCGATAGCATATTTTGTGCTATTAATAGACAAATCTGATTTATTCATAATGAACATTGGAACACTGCGCAGATCCAGTTTTCAAGCGCAAGAGTCTGCTTTGCTTTATTGCACAGGTACCGTAAAACAAAGAGGCGTTTTAGGTGTCATGTAATGTAATGTCTGTCTTAATTGCATACCTGTATCTGTGCGTGTGAGTGCAAACTTCCATAGTGCTTGAGTTAATAGGGGTTGGGTATGATAAGTGGACAGTGATGAAAAAGTTGACATGTTAGAATGCAGACATATCATCCCTTGTGGAGCAGCCGGTCACTTCCCCTTCTGTGTGACGCTCAGTGGGCGGGGCCAGTACAGGGTGCAACCGTGCCCTGTTATAGCTCTGACTAACCCTAACCCTCCCATTCGCAGTCTAACCCTAATGTCGACATTCTGAGAATGTTGACACATTGCCTGTCGACATTTTAGCAATATCGGCAACATAACTGTCTACATTGTGTTGTCAGCATTGTCGACCTTTTGACTACATCTCCTTGATAGACCAGGCTAAAATGAAACTCCAGATGGCACGTCAGAGCTGTCAGTAGAACAGTGCTGCCTGTCAGAAAATAGTTATGGCTTTTCCTGTGATGTCCTTTTGACGTCTATCAGACATAGGAGCAATTCTGTGATGCAGATAGTGTACTGTATCTTAAGTAGATAATGTTTCAGTATAATGTCCATTTAGATCCATTTATAGCGTGATATTACATAGAAGGCAAATTTAGGGACCTGTCTAACTTTTACTTTCAGTATGATTCACAAGAAAATATAAAAACGTCCGACTCTCTCTTGGCAGTACACAGCTTCCTGATTTATGAAACGTTACTAAGTATGGTTTTATCTGGGACATTTTAATACATTACTGGCAATTACCACATCGCTGCCATGCCTGTCAGGAATGGCATGTGTGCCAACATGATTTATTGCCCTACGACGTGCCAGTCGTCTCTCAACATTCAGTGCCTCTGATTTGCTTGGCATCGCATTACAGAGCCTGCTGTTGCCACACAAAGCGATGAGAATGTGTTCTGAGAAGTCTCATCACTCAGGTTTTACAGGATCCTATTATTATTTATTACCATAATTGTGCTGTTTCCTGGGGCGATAAATAAGGATTGATGGGGATATGATGACAGTCAGATACAGAGAAACAAGACTCTCTTTCATAGATCACATACCATTGACTTCAGAGAGTGCCACTTTCATCATTTCTCCGGCAGATTGGAGCAAGTCATCCCCAAATACATTTGTTTACTAGTTGTGTCTTTCTAGGGCAGATAAACATTTTACCTGTTGAATTGAGATATAACCTAATGCTCATTATACTTCGCAGTTTTTCAGAGGCTCACGGAAATGTCGACAGCTGATAAGTAATTGTGAGAGGTGTACACACAAAGTTTCTGTCACCGATGAAACAAAGATCAGTATTACTGTACAGGAGCCTGATTCAGAATAGTACATAAACCCAATGATTCACCTACTAACCCAATTGTTTGGGGTCTTGCACGTGTGCAGAACGGGTCCTGCGATCTTGCTCGTAGATCCCCCAAACAGCAGCATGGTTTAATACATGCTGCGATGCTTGGGGTGTCTATCTGGGCTGCGTTCCCAGAAGTGGGGGAGTGTTGCCTCCGTTTTTCGGGAGTGCCGAGACCAGGGTCTGCGTCGGTGGATGGTCACGATGGTGATTCGATGCAGCATCTACAAACGTTGTACTCGGAATTGCAATTGCTGTATGGACGCCTCCTGCAGCATTTAAATATTTTCTTGATGGTATTGCATAGTAACCATTTCCTTGCGGCTGTGCAATACCGTCCACATCTGAATCAGGCCGACAATGGTTTTCATCAGGCCTAAGCAACGTGTGGCAGCTATGTTGTCAAGTTACCATGCCCATCATTTTTGTCTCATAGCTGGAAGCATGCTGAGAGCTATTATACAATAGAGTCATTTGTGTTCAGGTGAGAGAATCATCTTCCTCTTCTAGCTTCACAACAGTGGTTCCAAATGTTTTCCTCTTTAGATTTGACCCTCATATTGCATTGCGGATGATAGAACGGAATTGGGAACGTGATACAAGTTGATTTTGATAAAGCTCTACCCTGCTTTAAACCTGGAAATACAAAATGCATTAAGTCTCTCGTAGTTCTTCATATACAACACAATTAAATGATGCACACATGGAACAGATCCGGCATGGACGCACGTAGGCAGGCATGTATACATTTGTGCGTGCATTCGGGATCCGTTCAAGATCGGCTTTGGTCCTTTCCGTAAGAGACTTTGAACTGCTTGACTGTGAGATTTTGGCCATAGACATTGAGCATTTCCCACTCAACATCCATCATGTGATGTCATTGCCTCAGTTTAAATGCAAATTTAAAAGTCTTTTTTCGACAAGATGCATTAAAAAATGGCTCTATAATTCCAGATACCCTTGGATCTTATAATCACTTATTTATAAATGCATTTATACTGCTAATATGTCTGTGTGGCTATCTTTACATAATTAGTGTGAAGTTCCTCAGGACTCAGACATGGATTAAAACTGTTCTGTTGCATTGATGTATCCTAATGTTTTTCTACTGGGAAACGTGGAACTTTTATTGTTTAATATAGAACTTGTGCAGAGTGTGAATTATGTGTCTCCTTAATATACAATGGGGGTCATATGCAAACACAGAAGAGGCAACAGTGCATGTTTTCACAGATTCATAGTATGCCAGCCTTGGCACAACTATCCCAATCATGGCACACTCAGTCCCGGATAGACACACTTAGCCCCAGCACTGGCACAACTATCCCAGCAGGAATTAGTATGTAATGCTGCCGGATCTATTCCCGGCGGACCAAATACCAAAGCTGGAAGCCCGAACAGTGAAGATCCTGACTAGGGCTGGTAAGTACCCTAACCCTCCCCTCTCCCCCCCTAACTCTCCCTTAGTGGTGCCTAACTCTAACCTTCCCGGGGGGTGCCTAACCCTAACCCCCACCTCCCGCACCCTAAAATTAACCCTCCTGGGGGGGTGCCAAAAACCTTACCTACCCCCAGTGGTGCCTAACTCTAACCCACACCATGGGGGTGCCTAACCCTAAATACACCCAGGGGTGCTTAAACCTAACCCTCCCCCTTGCAGCTAACAGCTAGAAAGCCCGGCTTACCTTCGTTCGGGATGCCAGGTGTCGGGATTTCAGCGTGGAGCTAAAGATAAGCATCGGGATTTAGATCCCTATCTTTAGTCCCTGGTCGAGCTTCCGGTGT
The DNA here is from genome assembly GCA_031769625.1 of Taudactylus pleione. Lineage (NCBI taxonomy): Eukaryota > Metazoa > Chordata > Amphibia > Anura > Myobatrachidae > Taudactylus > Taudactylus pleione. The sequence continues at coordinate 3,051,681 of JAUIMM010000566.1, read as the reverse complement.
CGGGATTCCACAAGTGCGATTCCATTCCCATAAAGTCCACCATAGAAGAAATTTGTCCCCTCGCGGGTTCCCTTCACTTGCCACGCTTCAGGCATGGTGGCTGGCTACGCTCGCCACAAGATTATATTCCCTCTGTATGTCCATGTGGATGGTAAGGAATGATGTTGGACAGTAGCTGATGATGTCAGGGTCCTCTCCACGAAGGGCATCTAGATACTACCCTTCTTGCCTGCTCCAGGGAATTCATCTCTGCAGTTTCCTTTTAAGAATACTTCTTGATCCCTCAACCACCCTCCACCACCAAATCTTTATGTAACTGCTATTCTGATTGGCTGCACTCACCAGTTCTCCCCTGATTGGCTGCCAGCATCCGGCCCTAATCAGTACTTGGCTGCCTGGATTCTTACCTGTGGGATGGGCACTGCTAATAGCTGGATGGCGATGGGGCGGGGTTATGTGCCATAAAGGGAGGACGGAGCTTGGCTGGTCAGTACGACGTTGTTCATGATATGTGGGCCGCGCTGTGATAGCATGGCATGCTCACGGCGCCCCCTCCAATCCGACGCCCGGTGCACGTGCCCCCCCTAGTTGCGGCCCTATTCATACATGGTTTAATAGGGCAAGATGACATTGATTGATAGATTAGCAATTATTTGCTATGGGGCGTTTCTAGAGAGGAGGGGGCCCATGTGCAGTCTCTGACATGGGCCCCCTCCTCTCCACCCAGCAGCGCACTGAGCTGTGCATGGCCAGCGCCAGAGTTATAGACTCTGGGCACTAGAGTGTGCCCAGAGTCTATAATGTATGCACAGGTCACCGGGAAAATGGCTGCGGCAGCCATTTTCCCTGTACAGCGCATGCGCAAATGATGGGAAAATGGCCGCCGTGGCTATTTTCCAGTCGTATTACAGCGCCAGACCCCTGCACCGACGTGGGCCTCCGGAGAGGTAAGTAATATTATGGGTGCAGGGTGTGCGGGACCCGTGTTCCCCGCACACCCTGCACCCATTATAGATATGCCCCTGTATTTATTCCACAATGCTGATTGCAGCATTTTATATGTGTTACATACTTGCATGGTATCTCCAATAATACACTAGGTTTAGTACGCGAAATCAAATGTTTTATTTTACTGAATTAGACATTGTAATGGAGTTTATAAAATCACTAGTAATTTTTACTTAGAAAAAAATTGGAATGTTGACAATATTTAAGGGGTTGTCAATAAGTGAAAGTAGACAGTACTTTCAGGTCAAAATGGACCAGCAACTTGGCAACCTAGCATTTGCGTGAAGGACCAGTGAGTCTGAAAATACTAGTGGACCAGCCTGGGCTCCCAAACTTTTCTAAAATGAGCTGCTTAGCCTCTGTCAGCCTCCAAGCCATGATTTTACTAATATAATTGTAAGACATAAGAAAAGCGTGTTTCCTGAGTGGATGAGCTGTTCGTGACAGTGTTCTGGATGAACAAGCTGGTTCTGCATTAATTATCATTGCCATTTAAAATTTCAGGGTCAAAACCGCAGAGTCCTGTGCTGTTTGTATCAGTTTCCTGGGTGGACATTCATTTAGTTTTAGTGGCCTGGTTCTGCTAATGTCAGTTTCCTGGGTGGATATTAGAGATGTGCACCGACCCCTGTATTTTGGTTTTGGTTTTTGATATGTATCTCCTCTGGTTTTGGATCTGGATTGGTATTGCAAAAACCGCCCTTCCGTGTTTTGTTTTTTGTTTTGGATCTGTGTTTTAGCTAAAAAAAAATCATAAAAACAGCTAAAATCACATAACTTGGGGTCTGTTTTTGTTCCTACTGTATTATTAACCTCAATAACATTTATTTCAACTTGTTTCCAGTCAATTTTGACCACCTCACAGCTCACAAAATTGTTTTCATCCAGTTTAGGCCCAGAATTTGCACCAAGCTAGCTGGCTGACTAAGCTAAGCGGCAGCAGTGGGCAGCACAAACACATGGCAGTTCAAATTCCAACATGGCACATCAGGAAACAAATGTTTTTATTATTCAAAAGGCCTGAGGGAGTTGGAGTATGTATGTAGTTGAAGGCAGGGACAGAAAGGGTTGATTGGTAGTACATTTTAATTTCATTTTTTGATTCCAAAGTAAATTTATGAGGGAGAAGGGAGGGGAGGCATTTACAAAAATTATTTTACTCATTCACATCAGTCCTTGTCCCAGAAGAATCCTTGAGCACCATGCCTACTGCTGGGAGTGGATTTTCATCCCAGAAGGGGACCAGGAAGACTTCTAGTAGTGCTTTCCAAAACAATTGACTGTTAAATAATCCTTTGCAAAGATTCCATGTAAAAGCATTTCCCAACGTGTACAGGGACATTAAAAAGAACATAGTTAGTTAATGGCCTCCAGACTGCCAATTTACCCACTGTCCACCAGTACAGATATGTAGACAAGCGGAATAGAGCAAATTAAAGATTTCAGATTTAAGGTCTTACGTTGTGTCTTTCTTGAGAATCCTGCGCCTGCTTCTGCTGCTAGGAGTGGATTTTCATCCTAGAAGGGGACCAGGAAGAGTGTTTCCAAAACAAGTGACTGTTAAATAATCCTTTTCAAAGATTCCACTTGAAACTTTTTCCCAACCTGTACAGGGACATTAAAAAAACCATAGTTACTTAATGGCCTTCAAACTGCCATTGTACCCACTGTCCACTTAACCAGCACATATACGTGGACAAGCGGAACAGAGCAAATGTAAGATTTCAGGTTTAAGGTTTAAGTCTTACGTGTCTTTTTTGAGAATCCTTGAGCACCATGCCTGCTGCTGGGAGTGGATTTTCATCCCAAAAGGGATGAAGACGTTGTTTCTTCTTCCCAATGGACACAGATCTGAAGAGCTCAAGTGGCACGTGATGCTGCGATGGCTTCTCTTTCAGTTTCTCCAGCAAAGTGCATCTGCTGAGAAAAAACAAAACTTTCAAAACACCCACTGGTGATGCAGTTGAGTCAACACAACCAAGTTTTGATATCTTGTGGGGTCAGATTCAGAATTGCCTACAATTAATGACACCTCTACCGTGACCCTATCTGATACGGTCACCATTCAAAAAATGGTTGAGGACTATTTAAAACATTTTAATGATAGCATCCAAATAGGCATCTCAGACAGTCCATTTGACTACTGGCAGGATAACAATGTAATTTGGAGGCTCTTGCACAAACTGGCTTTGCTTTACTTGAGCTGCCCACCCTCCAGTGTGTACTCAGAAACAGAAAGAGTTTTCAGCATAGCCGGGAACCTTGTCAGTGATCGGCCTGAGACTACTTCCCCAAAATGTGGAAAAGATGATGTCCATCAAAATGAACTACAAATTCTACGAGAAAGACCTTTACCATCAAAGGCACCTGTAATGGTGGATTCCAGCGGGGACAAATTAATATTGTGTGAAGAAGATGATGTATACATCAACCCAGATTCTACTAGCACCCAAGCAGGGCGGCAACTAGGGGGGGGCTGGAGGTACACGTGCACCAGGTGCGCCGCTGCACCTGGCGCCAGTGTCCTCCAGCCCAGCGCCGCAGGGAGACTCCAAGCCGGTTGCCCGCTGAGATGTTATTACCAGCGGGCGCCCGGCTCCTTCTCTGCAGCGCCGTGCTAGCCGGAGGCTGGAGTTCTCTCCTGAACTCCAGCTTCCAGCTCTCTCCACAGGCACTATGGGAGAGACGTAATGACGTCTCTCCCATAGTACCGAGTAGCAGCCGGGCGGACCAGATAGCGGCAGTCACAGGAGCTGGGTTTAAGGTAAGTATTTTGTGTGTGTGTGTGTGTATGTGGCACTATGGGGACATTAACAAGAGGGACTACAGTGGCATTACCTACAGGGGCATTACCAGGGGGCTCTACAGGGGCATTACCAGGGGGCACTACAGGGACATCACCAGGGGGCTCTACAGGGGCATTACCAGGGGGCTCTACAGGGGCATCATCAGGGGGCACTACAGGTGGCATTACCAGGGGCTCTACAGGGGGACTACAGTGGCATTACCTACAGGGGCATTACCAGGGGGCTCTACAGGGGCATTAGATTGGGGATTCATTGTCCACTTTAGTGGATGTGAGCTCCATTTTAGTCCATATCACCACACCCACTACACATCTTCTGACCTGGGCTAGAAGGAGGAGCAGCTGCACTCAGGAATACGGTTGCATGGAGTACCCCTCTGACTCGCTGAAATTCAGGTAGAGGAGCCATGGGTAGGGAGTAGGGACACTATAATCAGAGAACGCAGTTTTAGCTGCTTTATTCAATTTTTTAAACCATATCCTCTATTTTCACCTTTTGAAAATGTTTATGTGAATCTCAGCTGAGGCGTTTGTGATGTCATTATGTTTAATATATAATGCACATTATCTAGCACTTTGTTGTGGTCTTGTAGTCGGCGTGTAGACTAATCATTTATTCATGATTGAGGAAAGAAGTGAAAAGTTGCATTTTTTTATTGCTTTGTGTTATTAAATTGTAAATTTGTGAAGTTTCCACTTAGTGTCACAAGATTTTTTTATGAATAAGAAAAGAATAGCACACTTAGTGTGACAATTTTTTTACGAATACACTGCGTTTCCACTAACAGTGTCAATATTACACCCCTGCAGCCCCTGCCCTGGATGGACACAGCAACCCCTGGATGGACACAGCAGACCCTGGATAGGCACAGAAGCCCCTGCCCTTGATGGACACAGAAACCCCTGGATGGACACAGCAGACCCTGGATAGGCACAGAAGCCCCTGCCCTTGATGGACACAGCAAACTCTGGATGGACACAACAACCCCTGGATGGACACAGCAGCCCCTTGATTAACGACATAGGCAGCACCCCTGCGCAGCTACGTTGCTGATAAGTGTGGCTAACACACACACACACAGAAAAAAAATATATAATTTTTTTTCTACACTGGGGAGGGAGAGCACCCCTGAATGAGGCAGCAGCCCCTTGATAAACGACACAGGCGGCATGCTTGGCTCAGCTACGTTGTTGATAAGTGCGGTTAAAGCACACACACAGAAAAAAAAACACTTTTTTTATTTTTAAAAAGAGCACCCCTGATGGACAGAGCATCCCCTGGACAACACAGCGGCGCCCTTTTATGGACTGCAGTGACACAGGAGCCACTGAAGCTCCCCTCTTCTGTCTGCAGCACAGCTCCTATAGACAATGCAGCCCTTATGGACAACAGCACAGCACAGCCCAGCCAGCCCCTATGGACAACAGCAGCCAGCCCCTATGCACAGAAACAGCACAGCTGCTATGGACAACAACAGCACAGCACAGCCCCTCCCTAGCGTCTTCTTCACTCTCCACAGCCGGAATGAAAATGACAGTGAGCGCAGGAACCTTTATACAATCCAAAACCCGCGAGAATCCGACACCGGGATGATGATGTTTTGCCTCGCTTTGAGAATCAGACGGGAAAACCCGAGCCAGATCTGTAAGTTCAGGTTGGTTCGGTTCTCAGAGTGTGGTTCCGCCTTGTTACATCCTGAGAATGTTTAGATTTTGCGAGGATGACCCGAAAATGGCAGGAAATGTCCCTTGTGGGCCTATTCATGATGTTAATTATTGGGGTCCGAACGGACCCTGATAATTAACATTCTGACTCGCTGCCGCTACCGGCGCAATTCGTCATTGCTCTGGCGCGGTGACAACTGATGCGATATCAGCTGTCCCTGCAAGCCGCTTCACTGCTCCATTTCCTCTTGGAGCAGTGATGGGACTACACATGCGTGACCTACAGGTCGCGCATGTGCACAAGAGACCCGACGTCCGGCGGAAGGAGCCGGACAGGGGCGAAGGGATCCAAATGGATCCCTCATTTTGCAACCTGGACCTCCTTCCCATAGGGAAGGAGCGGGTTGCGATGCCGGAGCAGGAGCATTCGCCCTCTGAAGATGGTGAATGCTCCCGCAGTCAAGCTATTATATTTTCAGAGCTTGATGAATTCTGTCCCCATACTAGTGTATGGGGACAGCGGGCCATTCTGCAAAAGGAAGGTAAGTAGGAGATATCTGTGATACTAGTGTATGGGGACAGCGGGCCATTCCGCAAAAGGAAGGTAAGTAAGAGATATCTGTGATATCTCCTGCTTTACTCACTTGACATATGGCCCGATAACTTAATTTTTACAATTGCACGTGAAAATATGCATTTTCACCTGCTTTTGTGAATATTAAGTGATGATAAATATGCCCTTAGTCTCTGTAGTGGCAGCATAGGATTGAATGTACTCATTGACCAGATAATTGATCCTGACCCTTGCACATCTGTGCTCCTTAGATGAGCCATGAGAGCAAGCCATGGCTAGAGTTTGGTTCCCAATGCTTCGTCTGAAAAGCAAATGCATGCAGGAACTGGAATCGGAGATGCTGCTGTCTGCATGATATTCAAACATATTGTGCACATATTGTGTTCTGTCTGGTATGCCGCATGAGCAAATACCTACATGCTCATTAACCCACTCATCAAAAGAGCCCCGCGATAGAGTAGTGTAACCAATTAAATCCTTAATTTACCCTCTGCAGTCACACAAAAGTCATGTCTGATGAGTCTATTGGAAGTGACAGGTGGCAGTGTATTTTTTCACAAGAAAATCATATAGTAGTACCCCCCCTGCTGTTAAGTATAATTAGTATGATCAGCCATTTAAGCCACATCCATTGCGAACTTAAGGTGGCCATACATGGTGAGATTCAAAAGTTGGTAAGATCAGTTATATAGTTTTCACTCTAGCTCCGGCGGCAGGCAGGGTGCCGGAGCTAGAGAGGGCAAACTTATGCGCGCGCAGAAGGGGGCGTGGCCAAGAAAAGGGGGAGTTTCTATAAGACGCGTCCCCTTTTCATCATACTTGGGGGCGTGCCCGGCGCTTACGGACATGCCGGGCAGCCCCCAAGCGCTGCAGAAAGGGAGAATAGATGCCGGGCGCATGCACCTGGCGTCTATTCTCCGGCGGTGACCGGGACACCGCATGTTTCTCCACCCGCGGGCGACAATGCATCCCGCGGGTGACAATGGCACCCACAGGCTGTGAGGGCAGGGCGCTTTTTGCCCTCCTCATGGAGGGCAGGGTGCTTTTTGCCCTCCAGAAGGAGGGCAGGGCGCCGCACCCTGCTAAAACAGCTTAGCGGGAACGCTAGTTGTACGATTTCCCTTGAAATTATTCCCTTAAGATTTCACATAAGCCTTCACATAAGACTTCAAATCATACACGATAGGTTGAGGTCTCTCTGCAAAACCATCTGATCTGCGATCCAACTAGACGACAGCGGGGACGCGCATCGGGGTCGCAGAAGACTCAAAATACAACTATTTTCATAAGATTGGTCTGTCCAACCTGTAAAAACAGCCCAAATTGTGTGATCAATCATCCCGTGTATGGCCAGCAATACAGTTGCTTAAAATCAAACAACGAGCCATGCAATCTCCATTGGAAAACATTAGGATTAGAAAGTTGCATATTGAAGAGCTCTGTGACTGTCAACATGGCATGACATAGTATATCACCTTTCCAACACATCGATTTGTCAGATCTGCGTTGCTAAAACTGCTCTGAACAAACATTAAGTGCTGTTATGTAAGTGGAAACGCCTAGGAGCAACAACCGTTCAGCAGATAAGCTATAGGCCTCACATGCTCACAGACCGGGAGTGCCGAAGTGCGTAGTGCATAAAAATCATCTGTCCTCGGTTGCAACACCTGTATCTGGAAGCAAAGCTAACACAGGGACTATATGTTGCGATTGGGTTTCCCTGGCCAAGCAGCAGCACACTAGCCTCTCATCAACATGTTCAATGCCAAACGTCAGGGTGGTGTAAAGCACACTTCCTTTGGACTCTGATACTGTGGAAATGTGTTTTCTGCAGTGACGAATCACAACTCGCTATCATGCAGTCTAACAGGCGTATCTGGGTTTGGTGGATTCCAGGATAACGCTTCCTGCCTGAATGCATAGTGCCAGCTGTAACGCTTGGCAGAGGAGGCATAATGGTCTACTTTTCATGATGTGGCTTGGGCCCTAGTGTCAGTGAATGGAAATGTTAATGCTACAGCTTACTGTATAATGACATTCTAGAGAGTTGTGTGCTTCCAACTTTGGCAGCAGTTTGGGGAAGGCCTTGTCCTGTTTCAGCATGACAATGCCCATATGGACAAAGCAAGGTCTTTCAAACAATTCTTTGTTGAGTTTGGTGTGATAGAACGTGACTGGCCTGTGCAGAGCCCTAATCTAAACCCCATCAAACAGCTTTTGGATGACTTGGAATGCCAACTGTAAGCCAGGCCTTAATGCTCAATATCAGTGCCCAACCTCACTAAGGTGGAAATGTATCAAAGCTTGGAGAGAGAAAAAGTGGAGAGAGCTTTGATAAATCTCACCTTAATGCTCTAGTGGGTCATTGGATGCAAATCCCCTGCAGTCATGTTCCACCATCTAGTGGAAAGTCTTCCCAGGAGAATGGAAACTGTTATAGCAACAAAGGCGGAACCAGCTCCATATTAATGCACATGGTTTTAGAACATACTTGCCAACTCTCCCTGATTGTCAGGGAGACTTCCTGAAATAGCAGCAATCTCCCTGACTCCCTGAAGAGTCTACCAATCTCCCTGATTTCACCTTACCCCCATTATGAATTTGTTATATAACCGAGATATATACATTTAAATGGATCATTAGTATAATTCATCTTGCCCTCCTTTCGGGAGGGAGCTGATTGTCGGCTGACAGCGGGGGGCGGGGCCAGCGGCTGACGTGACATTGGGGGCGAAGCCGGGCCGGGGCCGGCCATTGCTATCACATTGGGGGCGGAGCCAGGGCAGGGCTGCTCGATCGCATCATCGCGGCCCCGCCCCCTCTGCGGCGGCTTCTAGTTTTTTCATGGGGAGTCGGGAGGGTCGCAGGCTTCCCGGAGGCTTTGCTGACCTTCTTGGGGGCCGGGAGCGTCACCCGAAAATCGGGAGGCTCCCGGCCAAATCGGGAGGGTAGGCAAGCCTGGTATAATTACCCTGCATTGGTTATAAGGCACAATGATCCCTATGGTTAAATGCATTTTCTGAAAAGTATCAATGTGTTTTCATCAACAAGTAGATCTTACTAACTGCTTTGGAACGTGTTTACATTTGGAGTGATGTCAATTTTATGACACGTCACTTAGATGTAGCAGTACACGCCCACTTTAACATGTGGTCATAGGTGGTGCTTTCACAATCTCCCTGAAAAACTTTTTCAAAAGTAGGCAAGTATGTTTTTATTATTATTATTATTATTATTATTATTATTATTATTATTATCCTTTATTTATATGGCGCCACAAATGTTCTGCAGCGCCTTACACAGTACATAAATGAGCACACAAGAAAAACAGTTAAAAGTAATACAAAACAATACAGGACAAGGACATGGTTTATAAACATAGCTGCATAACACAAGCAGCAGGACATGAGCAACCAGGTGTTAGGTGCCATTGTGGGGAGTTAGGAGTAAAATATACTATAAGTAGGGGGAGGAGAAGCACATGAGGGACGAGGGCCCTGCTCATGAGAGCTAACATTCTAAAGGGGAGGGGCAGACAGACAGGGGTGACACAGATGGGGTAGATAGTGAGGAAGGAGCATGGAATTAGAATTTTTTAGAATTAGAGTTTTAGAATTAGATATTCAACAAGTACTGTACATACAGTACAGGCCTGATGACTGTTGTCCACATACTGTTGACCATGAAGTGCATATTATTTATCTCGGTAATGCACTGGCATTGATATGCATTCATGTCTAATAATGGGTTTACTTGCTCTTTAAATACAAGAACACACCATGTTATTGACAGAAACAAACTGGGGAAGTGTGAATTGAACATGTGTTTGTGTTCTCCGGAGTCTGTCTGACATTCAGAGAGAAGGGCTGGTTACATACAAAAGGTAATCCTCAATCAATATATTATAACTGGCTTTCAGTCAGTGCAAGACTTCTGTCTTCTGTGCTCTTTAAAACAGTCAGTCAAACAACAAAGTCTCTTTCAGATATTCAAGGACGAGGATTGACAGATGTCTGCCTTCTAACATCATTGTGCTGTATAGATTGACTGTCACAAGACAAGATGTGTAATCAATGCAAAGGCAGCGCTGTGCTGAACTGAACAACTGCAACACAACTGTCACAGCAACAATAGAGTAAAAGCTTTACTGATTAGTAGATGCCTTAGGAAAAGCTATTTTTATGGTAATAAGTTATAACGTAGTACAATGTGAGGGAGCCATGCTTTGGGATAAGTGTGGAGCTTGGCCATATTACCTTATACAATGTAACTTTGGCACTATATTGCTTGACGGCAGGACACGTTCTAGTTTACCTTCAGAATTCAATGTAGTGTAGAACACTAACTTTAAAGTAACTTGTGCAAGTACAGTACAGTAGGTGCTAGACTTGCCGTATGCTCTCAGGAGATGTAACCTTTTGAATCTTAGGGGTCTATTTACTAAGCAGTGTTAGGAGACAGAGTGAAAAGTGATAATGTGCCAGCCAATCAGCTCCTAACTGTCATTTTTCAAACACAGCCTGTGAGATGACAGTTAGGAGCTGATTGGCTGGTACCTTATCACTTTTCACTCTGTCTCCTAACACTGCTTAGTAAATAGACTCATTAGTCTGTTATATTTTTACTTTAATGGGGCCCATACATCTGTGATGGATTGCCCCAATTCTCCTTTCTACCGGGGCCGGGGAAATCCAATATGTTGGACAATCTCGATTCTGACTCGAAAAAAGTTGAAATTTGCCGAGTTGGGGATTTTTAACATGTTGATGGCCTCAACGGATGGCAGATAATCGGTGCCCGCGGTTCGGCGGCATTGGGGGATCGCAGCGCTGATGTAGGGTCTGCATAAGCCAGTTAACTCTTTTCACAAGAATATCTAACAGTGGACAGCCAGCTTCTGCACTCATGGCTTCTGCACGCCTGCACCCCCAAACTCACACTGCTACATTATCATCATACACAGGGATATTTTGGATCCAATTTGGTGAGTACTTGTTTAGCACTGCTTCCCCAGAGACACATAGTCTATCCCTGCATACTGTGTGCAATTCTGTGTCTATGTTAGTGTGTATGTCTGTATCCAATGTTTGTTTGTGGTATGTCTGGGTTACATTCAGTACAGGCAGTATATGTGGCAGAGAGGGATATGCAGCTAGTTACTGGTCTTCCCACTGGGTGTGTGGCTGGGCGCTTATTCTCAATAGGTCTTGTCCTTCGCATCTCCTTCCCCTCTCCGATACACCCATTCAATAGGAAAATGGGAGGGTTACCTACTAAAATTTGGAGTTACTGGGGAGTAGGTAAGTATGCACTATACAGGGAGTGTATATGGTAGAAGGTGTAATTATTCAGGATGTGTACAGTATATGCAGTAGGTGCTACTGTATAGAGAGCATATATGGTAAGAGGTGCAGCTGTACAGGCAGCATAGGCGTGCGCAGAAGTCAGCACAGAGGGTGCCGCTTCGGCACTTACCCCTCCGCCGGGTCATGGTCTACCCGTTCCTCCAATCCCCAGGACATAAGCTACTCACCTGGACACACCTGGTCACCCAGGTGAGTAGTCTTTGTCCCATTGGAAGGGAGGGACTGAGTATACCATGACCCGGTGGAGGGGAAAATGCCGAAGTGCCACCCCCTGTGCTGGCTTCTGCGCATACTTATGACAGACATGATATATACATGAGGTACCACTGTACAGGGAGTGCAGAAGTGGGCTCAGCTGTTGGGCAAGGTGACAGATGCATCCCAGGCCGGTCCCATTTTCAACACCTTGGGTCGGACGCTGGTACCTGCAGTGTCACAGCATGGCCTGCACGCTGTCTATTTCCAGAGGCAGTGCATGGGATGAACTAGTTTCCACCAGTACAGTGCAGATGCGTGGCCCTGCTCGCTCTCTAGGCTTCAGTCTCTCCTGAGGCAAGAGGGCAGTGCGGCCGCTGCCATCGTCCTGAGCACTAAATCCTGAGGGTGGCATGGCCCTCTGCCTCAGCTTGCCATGCTCATCCAGTGTCAGCCTCTGTTACTGAATAGCCATACGCCTTCCGCGATTGAGCATATGCCAGCAGCACAGCACGCCTGGCCCCAGCAGTCCTGGGCTCCCCACTGCCTCTAAGCACCGGTTCTGCACTTCCACCTGTCCATGGCACCCCGCCTCCTCCTCCTGTCTTCAGCTCCCAAATCCCCTTCCTATCCCCGGCTCCCTTAAACCTCTAATACCCGGCTCCCCGCCTACTTCTTCTGTCCCAGGATCCACACTTACCCCTCCTGTCCCCGGTTCCCCTCCACCTCTAATACTCCCCTCTGCCTCTAATCACTGGTTCCACCCTTTTCCAATACCTGGCTCCCCACCTCCTCCTTCTGTCCCCGGCTCCGCCTCCCACACATCATGAGAAGATAAGGAGCCATAAGGAACTGCAGCTTGAGTGTAGCCACCCCAGCCAACTCACACAGAATACAACAAAGCACAGAAGAGTGCACAGAGTATTTTTGTTCAAAGGTAATCGAAAAAATCTATTTGCTATCATTTTAAAATACATTAAACTGTAGTTTCTGTATAACTTTATGTATCACCACTACAATATGTAACAACATAGTGCAGGAAATGTCACAGTTACTGTACAGAGAGTGGGTGGGATGCATTCTGCCGGTCTTCGCATTCATTCCGACACTGGTAACGCTGGTATGAACGACGATCACCACAGAGGCACGCTTCGCGGGGGGTGCTGAGAGGGATCCGATTGGATCCCTCTATCAGCACTCTCCCGATAGAATCCCATAGGCTTCTATAGGTAACGCCATCAGGAAGATGGCATTACCCACGGCAACCAAGCTTGGTGCATATGAGAAATGCGGTCAAACCTGCATTTTTGGGGTTTTACCACATTTCTTCCCTTCCTGCATCCCGCCCAGGCAGGAGGTTTTTTTTTACTATCACTATATATGTAAGGAGGTGTTACTGTACAGGGAGTATATATGTCAGGAGGTGTTACTGTACAGGGAGTATATGTGTCAGGAGGTGTTACTGTACAGGGAGTATATATGTCAGGAGGCGTTACTGTACAGGGAGTATATGTGTCATGAGGTGTTACTGTACAGGGAGTATATGTGTCAGGAAGTGTTATTGTACAGGGAGTATATGTGTCAGGAGGTGTTTCTTTACTGGCATTAAATATGTCAGGATGTGTTACTGTACTGGGAGTATATATGTCAGGAGGTGTTACTGTACAGGGAGTATATATGTCAGGAGGAGTTACTATACAGGGAGTATATGTGTCTGGAGGTGTTACTGTACAGGGAGTATATATGTCAGGAGGTGTTACTGTACAGGGAGAATATATATGTCAGGACGTGTTACAGTACTGGGAGTATATATGTCAGGAGGTGTTACTGTACAGGGAGTATATATGTCAGGAGGAGTTACTATACAGGGAGTATATGTGTCTGGAGGTGTTGCTGTACAGGGAGTAAATATGTCAGGAGGTGTTACTGTACAGGGAGAATATATATGTCAGGAGGTGTTACTGTACAGGGAGTATATCATACTTGCCTACTCTCCCAGAACTGCCGGGAGCCTCCCGAAAATTGTAAGTAAAGTCCCTCAGAATGGCAGCCAGCCGCAAAAGTGGAAGGTCCTGGGGTACGATGACGCGATTTGCGTTGAATCGAGTCATCGTAGCCCTGCCCCTTGCTTTATAATACCAGTAATATCGGCCGTGATGAAGCGATTGCGTCGGACAGCCCCCCCTCCGCCTGCCTAAAACACACCCACCCGCCCTGTTGCACCGACATGGCAGCCCCCCCAGGAGGGCGCGGGCCAAATGTCGGTAAGTATGGAGTGTATATGGCAGGAAGTTTTACTATACAGAGAGGTTATATTATAAATTGTGTTACCACAATATACATTAACTGTTCTGGGCCAAAATTTATTTTCCATAACAAAAATTTTATTTTAAAGGCCCTTTTGAAGGGCCTATTCATCAACACTAAAATAACGGTTTTAAGGACATTTTCCTTTATTAACATTATTTTAGCATTCATTAACACACAACACAGGAGATATCACTGATATCTCCTGGTTAAGTCCTCCTGCCTTAATTTCCATGCAGGCGAATTTATAAATTAAGCTCTTCATCAAATTCTGAAAATTATGTATTTTCGGAATGGTTTTACTATACGCCACTCCCTGGTGGCGTATAGCGGGTTACACTTGCAGATGTGTCCACATATACCTTTCCTAAAATCAAGCCGTTTCACCAAATTTGCCATGCCTTTGAATCTGTGTATTATCCACTCCTTGTGATTTTTCTTAAAATTTTCTACTTTAATCTGATACTTTATATGAATACTTTTGCAGGAAAAAAAATTGGGATCTATCTAATTGCTACTCATCGTGGTGCATCTTAGCCGTGACGGCATCTTGTGCCAAAAGAAGAAAAAAAAGGAAAGATATATGAGGACACATCTGTACCTGCTTTCAACTGTGCAGGTCCTCCTCTAGCTCCCTCCGTCACTCCCTCGTCCCTCCTCTGGCTCCGGCTGCTGCTCCGACTGTGTTCTCCTGGCAGAACACAGTAAAGTTTAAAAAAATATATATATATAAATTAGGGGTGTGCACCGGCCACTGTTTTGGTTTTGGATCTGGATCTTTCTTCGTGTTTTGGATCTGGATTGGTTTTGCCAAAACCACCCTTCCGTGTTTTGGGTTCTGGGTTTTGTGTTTTGGATCTGTATTTATTTTTTTTTTAAATAATAAAAACAGCTAAAATCACAGAATGTGTTGTTTTTTTCTACTCCTATGCTATTATTAACCTCAATAACCTTAATTTCCACTCATTTCCAGTCTATTCTGAACACTTCACACCTCACAATAGTGTTTTTATGTCCAAAAGGCTATGCTAAGCGACACGAGTGGGCGGCACAAACACGTGGCCCATCTAGGAGTGGCACTGCAGTGGCAGACAGGATGGCAGTTTGAAAAACTAGGCCCCAAACAGAACATAATGCAAAGAAAAAAAAAAGAGGTGCAAGATGGAATTGTCCTTGGGCCCTCCCACCCACCCTTATGTTGTATAAACAGGACATGTACACTTTAACAAACCAATCATTTCAGCGCCAGGGTCTGCCACACGACTGTGGCTGAAATGATTGGTTCGTTTGGGCCCCCACAAAACAAGCTGGCAATTAATCTGTCCCTGCACAAACTGGCTCTACGGAGGCAAGATGTCGTCCTCATCCTCCTCATCCACCGATTCCTCACCCTCTTCAGTGTTGTGTACATCCTCATCCTCACAGACTATTAACTCGTCACCGCTGGAATCCACCACCACAGGTCCCTCTGTACGTTCTGGAGGCTGGTCTCCCTGGAAGAGTTGGTAATTCATTTTTATGAACATCATCTCCACATTTTGTGGAAGCAGCCTCCTACGCCTTTCGCTGACAAGGTTCCCGGGCTGCACTAAACACTCTTTCGGAGTACACACTGGAGGGGGGGCAACTCAGGTAAAATAGAGCCAGTTTGTACAGGGGCCTACAAATTGCCTCTTTTTCCTGCCAGTACAGGTACGGACTGTCTGACATGCCTACTTGGATGCTGTCACCGATGTAATCCTCCACCATTCTGTCAATGGTGACAGTATCATATGCAGTGACAGTAGACATGTCAGAAATTGTTGCCAGGTCCTTCAGTCCAGACCAGATGTCCAAACTTGGTCCTGCCTGCCATGCATCACCGCCAGTGGGTTGCTTAGGATACCTAAGTTTTTTCCTGACAGCCCCAGTTGCGGGAGAAAATGAAGAAGGAGCTGTTGACGTGTCACGTTCCGCTTCAGCTGACAGTGTTTTCAAAAGCAGGTCTTTGCACCTCTGCAGGCTTGTGTCGGCCGGAAAGAGAGACACCACATAGGCTTTAAACCTAGGATCGAGCACGGTGGCCAAAATGTAGAGGTCTGAATTCAACAGATTGACCACCTTGGAATCCTGGCAAAGCGAATGAAGGGCTTCATCCACAAGTCCCACATGCCGAGCGGAATCGCTCCGTCTTAGCTCCTCCTTCACTTTCTCCAGCTGCTTCTGCAAAAGCCTGATGAGGGGAATGACCTGACTCAAGCTGACTCTGAACTGACTTCACGTGTGGCAAGTTCGAAGGGTTGGAGAACCTTGCACAACACGGACATCATTCTCCACTGCGCTTGAGTCAGGTGCATACCCCCTCCTTTGCCTATGTCATAGGTGGATGTATAGGCTTGAATGGCCTTTTGCTGCTCCTCCATCCTCTGAAGCATATAGAGGGTTGAGTTCCACCGCGTCACAACCTCTTGCTTCAGGTGATGGCGGGGCAGGTTCAAGAGTGTTTGCTGGCGCTCCAGTCTTTGGCACGCAGTCGCTGAATGGCGAAAGTGACCAGAAATTTTTCGGGCCACCCAAAGCGTCTCCTGCACACCCCTGTCGCTTTTCAGAAAATTCTGCACCACCAAGTTTATTGTGTGAGCAAAACATGGGACGTGCTGGAATTTGCCCAGATGTAATGCCTGCACAATATTGGTGGCGTTGTCAGATATCACAAATCCCCAGGAGAGTCTAAGTGGGGTAAGCCACTGGGCGATGATTTCCCTCAGTTTCTCTAAGAGGTTGTCGGCGGTGTGCCTCTTACTGAAACCGGTGATACACAGCGTAGCCTGCCTTGGAACGAGCTGGCGTTTCTGAGATGCTGCTACTGGTGACGCTGTTGTTGTTGCTGTGTAAGGTGATACATCTACCCAGTGGGCTGTCACAGTCATATAGTCCTTAGTCTGCCCTGTTCCACTTGTCCACATGTCCATGGTTAAGTGGACATTGGGTACAACGGCATTTTTCAGGACACTGAGGACACTTTTTCTGACGTTTCTGTACAGTCTCGGTATCGCCTGCCTAGTGAAGTGGAATCTAGACGGGATTTGGAACCGGGGACACACTAACTCCATCAATTGTCTAAATCCCACTAATGGCGGATACTGGACGCTCGTCTAACACCAACATAGCAGTCAAGGCCTCAGTTATACGTTTTGCTTCAGGATGACTGCTGTCGTACTTCATCCTCCTCGCTAAGGACTGTTGGAGGGTCAATTGTTTAGTAAAAGTAGTGGTGTTTCTACTTCCTCTCTGGGATGATGAACAACTCCCAGCAGCAGCAACAGCAGCAGCGGCAGCAGTAGGCGTAGCAATGCAGGATCGTCCGGAGGAATCCCAGATAGGAGAGTCAGTCATGCCAGAGACATGGCCTGCAGGACGAGGAGGGAGATGACGGTGTGGTTTGCAGGCGCTTGGATACAACAGGACAATGGGATTTAGGTGTCCCTGGACAGCTTACGGTCTTAGCCAAAGTTTCTGAACTTGACAGTAACTTTTTATGAACGCGCTGCAGGTGCCGTATAAGGGAGCATGTTCCTAGGTGGTTAACGTCCCTACCCCTACTGATTTCACCTTTACATATGGTACATATGGCAAGACAGTTGTCCGGATTTGAATAGAAATATTGCCAGACCTAAGAGGTGGAATGTTTGGTCTTCTGCCCAGGCATGACCGTGATGGGCTTTTTCATCCCACAGACAACAACTGTCTCCCCCCAAGCCTGATTTAAACAAACCACATCACCATCAGAATCCTCCTCGCCAACTTCCTCCTCAGCGCCAGCTACACCAGTATCCTCATCCTGTTGTACTTCAACAGTGACATCTTCAATTTGCATATCAGCAAGTGGACTGTGGGTGCTCCTTTCAGCACTTGGAGCGGGCGTGCAAATGGTGGAAAGAGCCTCCTCTTCCCGTCCATTGCTGGGAAGGTCAGGCATCGCAACCGCCACCACACTTGGACTCTCCTTGGAGATTTGTGATATCTTCTTAGAACGCACAGTTCTTCACTGTGCTTTTGCCAGCTTAACTCGTTGATTTTTTTAGCTGGAGGAGGGCTTACATCGTCATGTGAAGCTGAAACACTAGTCATGAACATAGGGAAAGACCTTAGCCGTTCCTTGCCACTCCGTGTCATAAATGGCATATTGGCAAGTTTACGTTTCTCTTCAGATGATTTAAATGTTTTTTTTAAGGTCATTTTACTGAACTTTGTCATTTGGGATTGTATGTGCCCTCTACTATGACATTGGGCATCAGCCTTGGCAGACGACGTTGATGGCATGTTATCGTCTATGTCATGACTAGTGGCAGCAGCTTCAGCACTAGGAGGAAGTGGTTCTTGATCTTTCCCTATTTTATTTTTATCGGAGAAAGTTTGGTCCTCCATTTATGTTATATTGATTTGATATATACGTGCGGCTAAGGCGCACACAAACACAGACATTATTTTTTTATTTTTGCTGGAGAGTAGTGCACTTTGTGGGTTACACTACCCTTTAAGAAATGAGCCAGCCGGCTCTTAACTTATGGGACACAGGCGCACGCTTGGCGCTGCTCCTTTGTTGATGCACGTGCAGCCACAGTGCACACAATTCACAAACACAGAAAATATTTTTTATTTTGTTTGGAGTGTCCTTTGGGGGTTACAGCACCCTTTAACGGACAAGCCAGCCGGCCCTTTACTTATGACATAGGCGCACGCTTGGCACTACTTTGTTGATGCACGTGCGGCTACAGTGCACACAATTCACAAACACAGAAAATATATATTTTTTTTGTTTGGAGTGTACTTTGGGGGTTACAGCACCCTTTAACGGACAAGCCAGCCGGCCCTTTACTAATGGGACACAGGCGTACACTTGGCGCTGCTCCTTTGTTGATGCACGTGCAGCCACAGTGCACGCAATTCACAAAAACAGAAAATATTTTTTTATTTTGTTTGGAGTGTACTTTGGGGGTTACAGCACCCTTTAACGGACAAGCCAACTGGCCCTTTACTTATGGGACACAGGCACACGCTTGGCGCTGTTCCTTTGTTGATGCACGTGCAGCCACAGTGCACACAATTCACAAACAGAAAATATTTTTTATTTTGTTTGGAGTGCACTTTGGGGGTTACAGCACCCTTTAACGGTCAAGCCAGCCGGCCCTTTACTTATGACACAGGCGCACGCTTGCCACTACTTTGTTGATGCACGTGCGGCTACAGTGCACACAATTCACAAACACAGAAAATATATATTTTTTTGTTTGGAGTGTACTTTGGGGGTTACAGCACCCTTTAACGGACAAGCCAGCCGGCCTTTTACTAATGGGACACAGGCGCACGCTTGGCGCTGCTCCTTTGTTGATGCACTTGCAGCCTCAGTGCACATAATTCACAAACACAGAAAATATTTTTTTATTTTGTTAGGAGTGTACTTTTGGGGTTACAGCACCCTTTAATGGACAAGCCAGCCGGCCCTTTACTTATGGGACACAGGCACACGCTTGGCGCTGCTCCTTTGTTGATGCACGTGCAGCCACAGTGCACACAATTCACAAACACAGAAAATATTTTTTTATTTTGTTTGGAGTGTACTTTGGGGGTTACAGCACCCATTAACGGACAAGCCAGCCGGCCCTTTACTAATGGGACACAGGCGCACGCTTGGCGCTGCTCCTTTGTTGATGCACGTGCAGCCACAGTGCACACAATTCACAAAAACAGAAAATATTCTTTTATTTTGTTTGGAGTGTACTTTGGGGGTTACAGCACCCTTTAACGGTCAAGCCAGCCGGTCCTTTACTTATGACACAGGCGCACGCTTGGCACTACTTTGTTGATGCACTTGCGGCTACTGTTCACACACTTCAGAAACACAGAAAAAAAAATTTTTTTGCACTTGTGGGGAGCACCCCTGATGGACAGAGCACCCCCTGGACAACACTACATCACCCCTTTAGGACTGGGACACTGCACAGGACTTTGGAGTGGACACAGCCCCTATGGACAACTGACTGCACAACACAGTCCAGCCAGCCCCTGTGGACTTTGGAGGAGTGGACACAGCCCCTATGGACAACAGCAGGACAGCACAGCACAACACTACACTGCACCACACTACACTACACTACACTACACAGCCCAGCAAGCCCTAACTCCCACCCTCCCTCTTCACTGTCCAGCAGCTCCTCCCATAAGCCTTTGAGGAGCCTGTCAGTCACTGCTGACAGCTCCGCCTCCAGCCCCTCCATGCAGCCCGGTCCCACTCCGTGCATGTTGCAACAAGCACAGGCAGCCTGCAAGGTGACGCCGTTGAATGGCCACAGACACAAGCAGCGAGCAGCCAGAGGAGCATCAGGTGATGCCAGAGGCTGGCCACAGGGACAAGCAGCAGACAGCCAGTGCATCATCTGGTAAGTGTTGGCTGCGGGGGGAGATGGGAGGGGTAGCTGACAACCCACGGGGGGAAGGGGGGCTGAGCTAATCATGCAGGGTGGGGAGGGGGGTGGGAGTTGACACAGAGGCTGGGGACGACTAATACTGAGACACACAGGGGCTCTGGGAATGAGGCTGAGATATACAAGGGCCAAGGGCTGGGGGGAAATGAGAGACAAACTGGGGCTGGAGAATAAGGCTGAGAGAGATACACTGGGGCTAGAGAATGAGTCTTGGGGAATGAGGCTGAGCCACACACTTGGGTTGGGTGAATAGGGCCAATAGATACACACTGGGAAATGGGGCTGAGAGATACACACTGGGACTGGGGAAATGGGACTGAGAGACACACTGGTGCTGGGGGAATGAGGCTGAGACACACTGGTGCTGGGGAAATGGGACTGAGAGACACACTGGTGCTGGGGAATGGGGCTGAGACACACTGGTGCTGGGGAATGAGGCTGAGACACACTGGTGCTGGGGGAATGGGGCTGAGACACACTGGTGCTGGGGGGATGAGGCTGAGACACACTGGTGCTTGGGGAATGAGGCTGAGATACACTGGTGCTGGGGGAATGAGGCTGAGACACACTGGTGCTGGGGGGAATGGGGCTGAGACACACTGGTGCTGGGGGAATGAGGCTGAGACACACTGGTGCTTGGGGAATGAGGCTGAGACACACTGGTGCTGGGGGAATGGGGCTGAGACACACTGGTGCTTGGGGAATGAGGCTGAGACACACTGGTGCTGGGGAATGAGGCTGAGACACACTGGTTCTGGGGGAATGAGGCTGAGACACACTGGTGCTGGGGAATGAGGCTGAGATACACTGGTGCTGGGGAATGGGGCTGAGACACACTGGTGCTTGGGGAATGAGGCTGAGACACACTGGTGCTTGGGGAATGAGGCTGAGACACACTGGTGCTTGGGGAATGAGGCTGAGACACACTGGTGCTGGGGGGAATGGGGCTGAGACACACTGGTGCTGGAGGAATGGGGCTGAGACACACTGGTGCTGGGGAATGAGGCTGAGACACACTGGTGCTTGGGGAATGAAGCTGAGACACTGGTGCTGGGGGAATGAGGCTGAGACACACTGGTGCTGGGGGGATGAGGCAGAGACACACTGGTGCTGGGGAATGAGGCTGAGATACACTGGTGCTGGGGAATGGGGCTGAGACACACTGGTGCTTGGGGAATGAGGCTGAGACACACTGGTGCTTGGGGAATGAGGCTGAGACACACTGGTGCTGGGGGG
This sequence comes from Taudactylus pleione, assembly GCA_031769625.1. Taxonomy (NCBI): domain Eukaryota; kingdom Metazoa; phylum Chordata; class Amphibia; order Anura; family Myobatrachidae; genus Taudactylus; species Taudactylus pleione. The sequence continues at coordinate 3,030,060 of JAUIMM010000566.1, read as the reverse complement.
AATGGGGCTGAGACACACTGGTGCTGGAGGAATGGGGCTGAGACACACTGGTGCTGGGGAATGAGGCTGAGACACACTGGTGCTTGGGGAATGAGGCTGAGACACTGGTGCTGGGGGAATGAGGCTGAGACACACTGGTGCTGGGGAATGGGGCTGAGACACACTGGTGCTGGGGAATGGGGCTGAGACACACTGGTGCCGGGGAATGGGGCTGAGACACACTGGTGTTGGGGAATGAGGCTGAGACACACTGGTGCTGGGGGGATGAGGCAGAGACACACTGGTGCTTAGGGGGATGAGGCTGAGACACACTGGGGCTGGGGGAATGAGGCTGAGACACTGGGGCTTGGGGAATGAGTCTGAGAGCCACAGGTGGGCCTGGGGATGGAGAGACACGGGGGGTTCTGGGGATGGAGAAACACATGGGGTCCTGGAGAAACATAGGGGGTTCTGTAGAGAGACAATAGGTCCTGGAGATGGAGAGACAGAGGGAGCCTGGAGAACCACAGGTGAACCTGATGTTTGGTCAGGGAAATTAATTTTGCCCTGCCCAAAAACTTCTCCTACTGTAGGTTATGATGATGACATTAGTTATATTTTTACATAAGCAGGCATCTTCCAGACAATGTGATCTTCTACATGAATATTGAATACCGGCTGAAGACGCTGCCCAGTTAGGCTCAAATTCTTCAGAGGTTCCCTGTTGCAGAGAAACCACCATATAGGTAAGAACCTGACTGGCCTGTACTAGTGCAGAGGGATGGGGAGCCCCAAATAAAAGGGTATCATTCACCCAGATTTCTGTTGCCGGCCCTGCTCCCCTCAGTGGCTTGCAAAAGCAGATCCAGGCCCTAAGACAGGGGAGTATCCTGCCCTCCTCCACAGACTCCGCCCTTTCAACAGACCCACCTTCTCAACACACCCGCCCCCTTTAGGGCTGCTTCCAGAAATTTCCGGGCTGGTTTTCCATCCCAATCCGCCCTTGCAAATAGTATATATGACAGGAGAAGTAACTGTACAGGAAGTATATATGTCAGGAGGTGTTTGAATTCAGGGAGTATATATTGCAGGTTGTGTTACTGTACAGGGAGTATATATGGCAGGAAGTGTTACTTTACAGATAATATATATGTTGCAAAGTGTTATTGTACAGAGAGTATATTTGGCAGGAGATTTTACTGTACAGGGAGTATATATGGCAGGAGCTGTCACTGTACAGGCAGTATACATGTCTAAAGGTGTTACGTACAGATTGTATATATAGCGTAACAAGTTACTGTACAGGGATTATATATGGCAGGAAGTGTTGCTATACGGAGAAGATATATGAGAAGGTGTTACTTGTTACTATACAGAGTATATATGGCAGGAGAAGTTACTATACATGGAGTTTATATGGCAGGAGGTGTTACTTTACAGAATATATATATATCAGAAGGTGTTACTGTACAAAGGATATATATGGCAGGGGAAGTTACTGTACACAGTAAGTGTATATGGCAGCAGGAGCCACTGTATAGGGAGTTTATATGTTGAAATGAATGAATACCCTTTTTTGTTCATGCAGATTAATGGCATAGCTGGTAGTGTGTCCATGTGGTAGAGTGTAAGCTCCAGTGAATGACTAAATATTGTATTACTGTATATGTGTACAATATAAATACATTTTAATAAATAACGAAATTTAAATTTAAATAAAGCTTTTCCTGTCAATGGCCCTGATTCAGAGCCGGACGCTCTGACCAGAGCGCTCGCTCTGAATCAGGGCACACCTCCATTAATATGGAGCGTCCGCCTGGACGCTCGTATAGCTGTGGGTCACCACCCACAGCATATACGAGCATGCAGAATGATGGTCGCGATGGTCTTGACCATCGCAACCATCGGAACTGCGAGTGAAAGCCTGCGGTTGAGTTTCTCAACCGCAAGGCCAGGAGTGATTTTGGCTCTATCACTAGTGATGTCAGTGGGGCCGGACTTAGACGGTAGGCGTTCCCTTGGGAACGCCTCCGTCTGGCAGCCACGCCCCCGGCACGCCCACCAAAGGGGACGTGCTGTCAGTCACCATCGACAGCACGCCCCCTTTGATGAGACACTCCGAGCGAATGAAAGTCCTTCGCTCGTCGGGTCTCGCGCATGCGCACGACGGAGCTCCCTCCGTCGTGCGCATGCGCAGTGGGGAACATCGACCCACTTGCGAGCGTACTGCCGCTCGCGAGTGGGTCTGAATGACCCCCAATATCCTCAGTTATCGCCATCCAGAGATGTTGATACCAACAGGAGTATTGCGCAGTACATGTACCCCCACGATCCACGATCAAAGTTAAACAGGTGTCCAGAGCTATAGGAATTAAAATTTTCATGGGGGGGCAAAAGGCCAAGGACTACTATAGGGCCTGGAGACCCTTTTTCTCGCATTTGGTAACTCATTTTACGACAGTTGTAACAATGACTATAGCTATACAAAGACTCCCAATGCTATGTTTATTTTCGGCAGTGTTTCTGGGGTTGGCCAGTTGCATTGTTTATTTTACTATAAAAATTTATTTTCATATTATTCAATAAATATTATTATTATTAATATTAACTACCAATTAGTACACTAGAAAGATACATTCAATTGTTCATTTTAAAAATGTAAATTTTTCATAGTCATTAACCTAGTTTTTATTCAGATTTCGTTGACAGACTAATCTCATTTGATTGGGAGTATTTTTATATCTATATTCACTGCCTCACTGGTAATGGTATGTGCTATAATATCTGCTATGTGCTAGGATCTGGCGACAATGAGACTGCTGCTAACGTTTTCAACTGTCCGCAGGCCGCAATCATTCGCTCTCTCTGTTCCATTGTCGTACGACTTACAAGAACAGTCAGTGGAAAGTGCAGCTTTCCGGTCTTGTGTGTCTGCTTATGCTTACTGCAAATTGTGATAGCAAAATGAGTGGGGCTACTAAGAAAGAAGAAAAAAGTGTTTGCAAGAAAAATAATGTATGCAGGACAAACACGATGATAACTTTATTTTTGGTAAACAGAAATGGCAACAGTTGGGGAGCTCAAATAAAGCTATTATCCCATACTTGCCCACTCTCCCGGGACTGCCGGGAGCCTCCTGATAATCGGGTGCTGCTCCCGGCACCCCGCAAGACTAGGCAAGTTCCCCGGAATGGCGGTCGGCACCCCGCAAACCCCCGAACCTGCCGCAAAAGTGGGCAGTCCAGGGGTGCGATGACGCGATTCTCGATGAATCGCGTCAGCGTAATGCCGGTAATATTGCTATTGTAAAGCGGGGGCGGGGCCACTATGATGCAATTGCGTCGACGCGTCCCCGCTCCGCCTACTTGAACTGCCCCAAACGCTCCCTGCTGGACGTACCTGGCAGTCCCTTCCCGGAGCCCCCTGCAGAAATGTCGGTAAGTATGCATTATCCCTTCATCCCCATTTTCATTTCATTCACCCCCATTCGTGTTTTTGTAGAAGTTCATGTGGGGGGGGGCAAAACACTGTCTTTGCCCACCCGACAGATATCACGGTGGGGCAACTGACCTCTCTCTCCCTCCGGTTCCTACGCCCCTGCAGGTATCTCGTGCATCCCATTGTAAAGCTCTTTCCAGGAGAAGTCCAGCGAATCTCTGTTCCTGCTGCCGGCGATCGCACTACCCACAAAAGACCAAGTGGAGACCCAGGGATATTACAATGAAGATCAGATCAGTTAGCTTGCTAGTGGATGCTACATTTCTTTTCAAAGGCTATGATATAAAGCAAGTGCGCAGGGATCTTCCCTAGACGTACAGTATACAATCATCAATAATACTGTCCAATAAATATGATATATTAGTATATGATCTGCTCTACTATAACATTCATCCATACTCATGCCGAAATCAATACGACAACACGACATGCATCCGCAGAAGGAAAGTTTCTGCAGACGCCATAGGAACCCAATATATTGATTAACTGTGGATCTTTTTATGTCACCAGCTGTGAGCCCTGGAAACATTACAGGTACACCAGTCAGACTGGCCTTCTGTCACCCACAGATAGAGGTAGGAGCCAAGCTTCTGCACTCTGACAATTGTGGTTTGCTGGGCTCAGAGTGACTGAGAACCTGTCAGGATTCATGTGGAGCTGTCACTGTCCCACAGTAATAAATGAGTTTATGAAAATTGGAACTTTACATTAATTGGGTCAGTGACCCATAACTCTGTGGATGAACACACGAGACATAATGAAATTACTGCAGAGGCATCAGCCCTATTAATCTCCTGTGTGCAGAGTCTCAGTTTACATGCTGACAAACTCTTTAGCTGGATGAGATGCTCTGCAGGCCTCTCCCAGCCCCCATGTGCTGCATTTAAAGTTCAAAGTTAAATTAATTATTTATGCCATTTGTCTTTCATTTTTCTGTAATTGATATAAAGAATGTATAGGAGGTAAAGGTGAAGTCTGATTTGGTAACATATGCTGCACTGAAATTAATGCAGTCAGCCATAAAGCAGACTCTCCATCATCATTAGCGGATGTCTCATATTTAAAGCTACAAATACTCCTTACAGTGTAAGGATAATTATAGCCACAATTATAAAATCAAAATATGTTAATGACTGGTTGGTTTAATTTGCTTTCTGTATTATAGCTTAAGGTTTAATGAGATAGTTTTATATGATTTTTACTTTGTTAACCTTGTTTTGTACTTGTCTGTACTTCTTGGTCTGTTTTATGAATGATATTTATTTGGATGAGCTGTCATTCTGGCTGTACGGCCCTGCAGTGTTTTGTGGTGTTTTACACATAAGCAATGAGGGGGGTGATAATGAGTAAGGGGCTATCTTAGCTCTATATGAGTGGATGAACAGAGCATATTAATCTAGTGCAGTGGTTCCCAAACTCAGTCCTCAAGGCACCCTAACAGTCCAGGTTTTCACGATATCCATACTTAAGCACTGGTGACTTAATTAATACCTAAGTCAGTTTGATTTAACCATCTGTGCACAGGCATGGGTATTCTTAAAACCGGGACTGTTCGTGTGCTTTGAGGACCGAGTTTGGGATCCCTGATTTAGGCGATTAAATAAAATAAGCAATAATTTGCATTGTATCACTACGTGGTCCCATAGCTTTTCATTTGGCGATACAGTGTATCTAATAGTGAAAAAAGTAAAATGTTTTGCCTTTCATAGGTAATAATAACACATTACAATAAAAGAGATGTATTTAGCAGACCGGCAGCCAGGATGCCACCAGTCTAAATCCCGACGGGGGAAGCCCAACACGGGACTTAAGATAGGCATCGAAATACCAACGCCTATCTTAATCCCGACGGCGGAATCCAGGAGGATGCCATCCCAAACGAGGTTAGTCCGGGGCGTTTAAGCTGTTAGCTGTGGGGGTAAGGGAGAGTGTTAGGTTTAAGCAGTGTAGCGGTGTTAGGTTTTGGGGGGTGTTAGGGTTAGGCACCCCTAGGGGGGAGGGTTAGGGTTAGACACCACTGGGGGGGTCAGGGTTAGGCACTAAGTGGGGAGGGTTAGTCTTTGGCATGAAGGGCGGAGACTTAGGTTTAGGCACTAACGGGGAGGGTTAGGGTGCGGGGTGGGGAGGGTTAAGGTTAGGCTTCAAGAAGGGAGGGTTAGGGGGGAGGGTTAGTATACTTACCCGATCCCTGTCGGGATACCGACCATTGGGATGCCGCCATCGGTATTTTAACAGGAGGTATCTCGACTGTCAGTATTACATACCGATTCCCAATAAAATATATGTTTTGGTTTAGAGAGACAGCAATAAGTTGCCACAACAAAATGAATAGGTCCAACCAGCCTATTTACCTGAATGTGACTAATTTGCTTTTCCAGATACCACTAATCAGGCCAGGTTTCAATACTGTTTTGCGTCTCCTTGCACATCTGCGGTGCCAGCACATCACTACAGAGCTTCATTACACCCCGATATCCAACACATCTGTGTAGAGGAATCAATGATTTCTACGAGTAATGCAAATGACCCTGGATTTATTAATGCTGGAAGACATACGCCCAATATACCCTACCCTCGTCCTCATAACAACCAGATGTACAGTAGGAAACAGAAACTGAAAAGAAGACATCCCACTACAGTTGGTGCACTACTAATGGAATGACCACACTCCTGTTACAGGGTGTGTCATTCCTGACACCCATCTCTGTCTGCCAATCATTGGGACATTTATATAATACAGCTTCATTGGATGTATATAACCAGGTAAGAATAAGCTCATTTAAAAAATCTGTACAATGTATATGTGACAGGGATTAAAGAGGAAAATTGGCAACCTTGCCCTACTCAGGGCACTGCATAGTAACGCCATGGAGAGGGCAGTGGTAGAGCACGGAGACCATTTGTACCCCCCTCACTATGGAAGGCATCGGATTGCACCATACGTCTGAAATAACAGTGCTTCATCCTTACAACCAGCTAGAGGAAATAACAGCTTAGACATGTTGTATATACTGTATATACTCTGATAGATGAATGATAATATCACAAGAGATTTGAAATTAGTTATATTTTTAGTGAATTCCACAGACTAACACCAGCATGAAAGAAACACTACAGGGAGTTTATAAGACAATTGCACAACAGAGACATATAGTTAGAAATATTCAAAGAATTGTCCTTGGATACTTTAGAACAATTGTCAATTTCCTGGCACTATTGTAGAAATGTTTATAAATTGTTCAGCACTTTCCCGGGAAGGGGTCCCAATGCCCCCAAACCACAATTATAGCATGGAGTAGAGTTACATAGCATATTTTAGTGAATGGGGACCTTGAGGAGTTGCCTCACCTTGAAGCCAGGCCACAGCGAATGTCATTGTGGGGGTGGGTGATGCTGGTGTTTTTGACAGGAGTAGGTCATCAAGTTCTATTGTAAATTCGTCTTGCATTGCAGAATAGTAGCTGCTATTAAACGTAATAAAATGCAATCGATGCACAAAAAAACAATACCAAATTCTCATATAATATATAAAAGTCAGTCACCCTAATTGGTTCCAAAAGTTCTTCTTATATATAGTCCCACTTCAGATAATAATTCAACAGTGGATACTTTTTCTATGGCCTGGTCCCATCTCAGGGTAAGTCACTGTTTCTTCTTTATGTATATGTGGTACTCGCAGAGTAGGAGGCACAACACATATATAAAGCAAAACAAGAGAAACAGAAAAGAGAGACCAATAGTGCAGATACATTTTTAAAAGGGTTAAAAATGTAATCACAAATGCACTCACAAACAGAAAACTTTACAAGCATAAATAGACATGGCTGTCTTGCACGTGGGCTTAACGCGTTTCAAATCTATCGATTCGTCATCAGAAGCGCTTCTGATAAATAATCGATACAGATTTGAAACGCCTTAAGCGGTGTCACATCTGAGAAGGACTGGCTGATGTGGGAGACAATACAATATAATATATGGTAGGGGAGCGATTCGAACCTGGGTCTCCCAGGTACTAGCCTGATGCCTTTCCTCTGAACTATTCTCTAGGCACACTTGTTTGATTAGAGAATGTGCTGTACTTAATTTTTAAATAACGTCTTTCAAAACACCAATAAGTAGATTTTTGAATGATAATACTCATTTTTCCAGATATACTGAATGTTTTTAACTATATTTGTTTTCTAAGTGTCTCAATATATCTGTTTGATTATATTTCTGAATTATTATGTAGATTTTTAAGTCCAGATACGTACAATATGTCAGTATAGACACACATTCACACAGATGATCCTGATGTGATTTGATTATCATCTGATGATGATTGGAGGATCCAAGTTTAAAAGTACCCACAGGATCAATAGGAGATTCACCCTCTGACGAAACCGCCATCACCTGCAGTGGAGAAACGCATAAGGGTCTTCCTTGCATGCTACAAGCTGGTCTCTACATAGCGTTCCTGTCAGATACCGGAGAGCCACACATGGGAGTACAACTGCAAAGAGAGATCAGCTCCGTGAGTGACGAACGTAGAGCTCCGTCCGATCCCAACAGACGGGCTGTGACACTCTTCTTAAACAGCCAGCCGGCGGTAAGCAGCCACTATTATTGACTATCATATGAGAGCCAGTCTCAAATTCTTGTGCCTGGACGGTGTAACCAACCACCGAGGTGAAAGTGATTATCACTGAGCCAGTGTCACGGAACATTTCCAACAGGCTAATTGATTACCTGTTACAACTTGATTGATGGGAATCTGATGTGTGGACACTTAGTAACAAACACCATATAAGAAACATCTTGAGGTGTGTACATTATAAGCCGTGTCAATATCGGCGATACCATCACTTCTTACCCGGAGGACAGAGACTATATTTATGGAATTCAAGTAACTGATGGTTACATATTACATATCGATACAGGAGACACCTTCTGCAGGGGTTGATCTCCTATGTACAGATATGAGATATTATTAATATCCAGTAACGATATCACGATTAGGAGCAGCTCATCACAATTTAGGAACTCTCTACATATGTGCGCCTGAGTTGTATATGTGAATCGTATATATATTTTCAGATGTGGGAGACCCTGCTCGCTTTTAATCCTGCATAGAACAAGAGGGATCCGGAGCCCAGCCGGTTCTACTTGTGAAACATCTGGGTATACTAGTATACTAGTCATCCCACCTGCAAGACAGCCATGTCTATTTATGCTAGTAAAGTTTTCTGTTTGTGAGTGCGTTCTGTGACGCAGTACCGATGTTTGCACAGTTGAACGATTTTTTGCTACTGCTTGTGATATGGAGAGTGCAGCTGATATAACCAGAGCTCCCACTTTGCCCCTTCCCTGCACTATACTTGCAGTATATACAGGAGGCCAGCATGCCTAGTATAGTTGTTTTTCGTCACTTTGTTGCAGGAAAGTTAAAAAAATAGTAAACGTTATTTTTTTACACACGTCACATTTTTATTTTAGGTTCCATTAATTGTCTTGCAATTTCCCCAAACAGGGTATACTAATGTTTTATGAGATCCGATCAGAAATTAATTGGATTGCCAACATCAAAAGATTATCCCGCATACACTCAAATATGTTCCGGTTTTCCTTGGCAGTGGTAGACCATGTGTACTTTATTGAAGAACTGTACAGTTACAGCATACACACAACAGTTTTATTTTACCAAGATAAAAAAAAAATCCGAAAATTATATACAATCTGATTGAGTTGGTTTGATGTCTTCTGTACACAGGATCAACCAAATTGTATGACAAAAGCTGGTATATTTACATTTTGTTTTTTTAAGACAGCAGAAAAGTTACAGTGTTAGCAGATGTACTTATTATACATATAAAATAAATGTATATCTGAAATGAGAACTTGATGCAAAATGAAAGTTCAATGGACAATGCCTCTGTTGATCTAACACAGGTAAGTCCTTAATAATATTAAGAAGATCAGCGCCAACCTGCCTTATTGGTGGTGGCATTAACGATGGGTGGCACCCCATTGTATGGTGCTGGTTCTGAACTCTGTTTAATCTTTTAGCTGAATAGCCTAGTATGTAATAACTAAATATTACAAATGGCACAGCTCTGCTCCAGAAATGGGGCACTGCGGCTCTATGTTTGTTAGTAAATCACAGCACAATTTTGCAAAATAAGATTTGCTGCACTATGTAAATGATTCGGTTAGTAAATTCCCTGCAGTGTCTTCTAATTTCCTGATAATTCACAGTATGGGTTACATTATTGCCTATGTATCAGTCATATAGTCTCTCTCACTTATTCCCTCCTGCTGAGCAGGATGCCGCTGTCTCTTTTTCTCACGTCTCCAAATGTCTCATCCTATCTCTCTGCTGCCTGTTTGCGATGATTGAAATCTTGCAATGCTTAATCTGGGAGTGATTAAAGAGCCTCATTTCTCGGAAGGCTCGGCACCCATCTTCTCTTGTGATAAATGGGCCTCTAACATCCTCTGATCCCATTATATTGTGATTAATTGTGCCAGTTTAAGTCAATAATTCATTTGTTAAAAATAGGCCTGACATGGCACCATTTGTCTTAGGGGAGAGAGAAGAAGCCGCATCCATTCCATGTTTAACCTATAAGCTGCCAGATGGCCTACACTAGCAGTGTATTAACACATTCACTGATTAATAAATGCATTATCATAGATTGCTGAGATAATTTCATAGAAGCAATGCCTGCATCTCATTCCATTGTCATTATTTAGTAGAACTCCCAGTGTCATTCTAGAATTTGTTAACTATCTGTATTCTCCTCTAAAACTCCAGGGGTTGATTCTGACTGTGGCCGAGGTGTACTAAAGGAATTTTTACCGCATTTTCGTATGTACTAAGCCCCGGCCGCCCTATTATTGGTGTGAAGGGTGACGCCAGCAAAACCTGGCATTACCCTATAGAGGCCTATGGGTTCTTACAGCATCCCGAACCTGACGCTTCGCAGCCTCCTCGCCGCCCAGCACTAGCCCCCACTCACCTTGGTCTCCTGGTTGCCAGCCCGTGCTCCTCCTGGGTCCTCCTCCTCCTCCTAATCTTCCGGGTGCAGGGAAGAGGAGGAACCCGAGACTTCCTGCACAGGTCACCAGCAGGAGGTTCCCGAGGCTCGGAGGGGGCGGAGTCCCACGGAGACCCCCTCACCCGGCATTGGCTGCTTCGCAAAGGGCAGCTCTTATCGCAAGAGCTGTCCTTTGCGATACTAATCGCATATGTTAGTACATATGCGATTAGTAAGGTTGCAGTGACTGGCGGAATGTACATCGCAACCTTAGTACATCCCGGCCTAATAATGTAAAGATTTGTCCTTGGAAGATTTCGAACTGTTCCTATTTTATAGTACTGACCAACACCTCTCAACAACTTGTCTTCTTGTCAATGCAGTTTTCTCTGTCTGCCATTATTCCTTCTGCTATACAATGACCAACATGGAGGGCTTGTGTAACCCCTAGGTGAATTTAGGCAGGTGCCTAGAGAGCCAAGGTTTAGGGGGCACTTTAAACAGTTGAGTTGAACACAGTACTGCATACTTACCGGAATGTTTAGGAGACTCCCTAATATATGCTGGCTCTACTGGACTACTGAAAGAGAAGGCAAGTCTGTCACAAGTCCTTTGATATTGCTCACTGCCCCCCACTTCCCATGTGAAATGAGTGGTCTGATGATGTGTTTGTACTGAATTGCCTCATAATGCTCGACCTCCCCACACACACACACACATACCCGTACACTTTACAATTACAGGAATTGCAGAACATCTTACTTGGCTATGCCATGCCCTCCACACCTCCGTCTGGCTGTACCTTGTCTCCTGCGCATCCCATCTGGCTGTTTCATGCCCCCTGCACATCCCACCTGGCTGTGCCATGCTCCCACACCTCCCATCTGGCTGTGCCCTGCCCACTACACCTCACAACTGGCTGTGCCATGCCCCTTGCACATCCCACCTGGCCAGTTCCATCGAGAGCTCTGATGGGCCCAAGTATTAGGAGGCAGTGTGGCCAAAACGGGAAGGGTGGCCATGCCCACTCCCCAAAAAACTTAAGAACTACACTTTACAAGGGGGTGGCTCCAGGGGAGGGGAGGCAATCAGTGCGATCTCCCCCACCTGTAACACTTCTCCTTTCTGCCCACTACTGCTGGCTGCACCTGTATAGCAGTGTACCAGCAGCAGCACATTGGCCAATCAAAAGAAACGGCTCTGATCTGCCATCTGCCACTGCCAGATGTGCCGCTGCTATTCAGGCACTGGCAGTGGTAGTGTGCAGGGCAGTTGGGGTGGCTGCTGACCAAGACCCCTTCTAACCGTCTTGAGCAAGTAATACCCGCTCTCCCGGCGTCCCTGCCCTTGGCTGCTCCTTCTTGCAGCACTTGCAGAGATGTATACAAATAAAAAATATAGCAAATATCTGCATTTTTCCCCACGCGCAAATTACAGACTTGCGTTCACCTCTGCATTGGCCCCTGAATAAGTGACATACTGTAATTCAGTGTTTTAGTACAGTGTACCCATTGGTAGACATTGGATATGTTATAGTTTTACAGAAAATTTTAGCAGGATTGCCAAGCAGTGATGTTATCATGAGGTGGTCGCTTCACGCTGGTGATTCCACAGTAGTGTGGTGACACCAGGTGCGGAACAATTCTACCCCTCGAGTACGCCTTTAGGACGGTGACCTTATGCCCATGAGGCCACACCCCCTGATTTGTGCCATTTTGGGGCCATGCCTGTGTGTCACGCCCCTGTACTTATCATGCTCTTGGGCTTGCCCAGCGTTCTGGGAGCTGCTGCAAATTCCCCAGCCTTTTCCAGCACATTGCGGATGATGCGTGGATGCATGCGTTATCCATCACTACTGCAGCGCTGTTCGTTGACACCATCCGAGGGGGTAACACCAAAGTGGCAGAGCAGCTTTGCTATTTTGGTGTCACCCCCTCGAATGGTGTCACAAGATATGGCCCGCATCCCCTAGTAACGCTTCTGCACAGTAGGACACAGTTGGAGAGGACCAGGCCCCTGACTACAGCTTCTACCCTATTTTTACACCAATGACAGTATACAGTAGGCATCAGGGCCATAACTAGGGTAGTGTGGCATGTGCCATGGCACAGGGCACCACAAGGACAGGGGAGGGGCTGTTCAGGCCTGTCAATTTTCTGTTATTATTATTCTCACTTGTAGCTTCCTCTTATTTCATCCCCAGCATCTCCTGGCCTCCCCTATCTCTTCCCTGGCCACTCCCCATGAAGCCATGGCTCTTTTTTGGGTGCGTCATGTCCCTATTTGAAAAATGGGGGGCGCCAATGCTCTTTCTGGCACAGGGCACCAAAAAGTGTAGTTACGGCTCTGGTAGGCATGTATGTATCTTAAAGGTGATTACAGTTAGTTCAAATCCCAAATTCTTTTTTTATTCTGTGTCTAAAGCAACAGATTATAATCTCTGTGACTCAGAGCACAAATCTAAAAGCAAATAAATCTACAAAAAGGTTATGACTGAACAACAGCTGGATTTGCAACGCAGTAAAATCTCTCAAGCATGTAACAACTTGTAATTGCATTGACGGCATTATAAATACTGGCTTAGCTTTGTGAAAGCTCATTTTATCAAAGTATAAATTGCGATAGTTGAAAGTTACTAAAATGTGGTGATTAGTTATGGCATCCCATATATGTTAATATTCCAGCTTTAATGTCTGAAATCTGTCATTTATATCAGCCTATTAAATATGTACAAATGGTGTAATATTTATATACATTTGCTCTCCAGGCCATGATATACTGTGAGGGTAAATACTTATCAAGGGTTTATTTACACCTGTAAATAGGATTGTTGCCCCGCAGCCCTGAGGTCTTGGATTTAATTCCGATCATTGGACCTGAATCAGTTTAGGACCGAATTGCAAAGATGCATGCAAGCAGCTTTGCAATTATGGTAATGCAGCAGGAGGCATAACGCCACCTGCATGCATTACTTATCCGAGCTGCATTGTACAACGCAGCGTCTGATAATCATGATCCATGGGGGTCACACAAACCGGCTGCCACATATGAGAGAAAGAGGCCAGGAAATCTCACAGTCAGCAGACAGAGATCCTGGCCTCTTCCCTACCCCCAACGGGGTGGCGTGCCTCCCGTTTCGGGAAACAGAGGCCGTCGGCGCCCCCTCCCGCCCACAAGCGGCAGTAGACTCAATCACTGATAGTCTGCTGCTGCTCTGCGTGCAAACACGCAGGAACCGTACTGCACATGCTCAGTACAGGTCAGGCTCCTGTGCAGATTCCTGGACATCGGAAGCTGCTGAATCAGGCACATTGCGTTGTGTGGAGTGTCCATACTTTTTTTAATGGGTTTTCTCCAGTAGACCCGTTTTTTCCCCCTCCATAGACATACAGTACTTGCGGATAAACTGGCTTCTGCTGAATTGGTGCTGATGTACATTTGTTTATATGGCTATGGTGGGGAAATTAGATTGTAAGCTCCACTGAGGCAGAAATAGCTCACAGTATATTGGGCCTGATTCTGGAACGCACACAATGCTGATAATCTCGCAAATGGTCAACTGCACATACATCTAAGTCGATAAAAAGGTTACACAGTGCATGTGCCCCAGGTTGTGTACACACAGAGGAGCAGTAGCAGTAGATGCACTTGTGTAAGTAATGTATTGAAAATGTCTTGGGCGGTGTTGGGAGGTGGCCACGAAGATGCACTGTCGAATGGCCGGGGTATAGAAGTGTCGTGGGCGTGTAGCAGAACTGGTTGCAATCTCAGACATGTAACATTGGAGGCCATATACTGATATTCTGCACCTAGCATAGGGCTGGCGCAAGTTTCCCTGGCGCGACTGATGATAGCATCTAATGATGCATGAAGTGGGCGTCCCAGCTTGTACACCAGGGGAAAGCCTGTTACTAGCATTAGCATAAATTTGCAGACACAACTACAGCAAAAGACAATAAAGCAGCCGCAGCAGCGCGTGACTCTCTGAATCAGACCCATTGTGGGAATTATGGACACCTGCATGAACAGGTGTTTCTGAAATGTACCACAAAGGGCTATTTAGTCTATTTTCACTGTATTCTTTTCTTGTGTATTAACTGCAGATTGTCCCTAATTCTTGGTACTGCAACAAAAGTAATAAATCCTGCAAAAAAGCAAAAATGCCCCTATAAACATGTCCAAAGTATTACAATAACCTGGACTGTGTCTGTATTGTAACTTCTCTGTAAAATATACAAATATACAGAACAAAGCTCTCTCTAAAGATTTTTTTTTTTTAATCTTTTAATCAGAACAGTTCAATTTATGTGTTTACATAAAGAAAACAGTTATTAAACCTTGCACCAAATGTTCTGGCAAATCATTGGCTCTTAGTAGGGTCCAAAGCACAGTCCCTTTTCTGAAATCCTTCATTCTTGTTCCCTGCTCAAGCACTGGCCTGTGTTCTGTCTCCATAAATTACTCTTCCCCTTTAGCTGTGTCAGGGGAGCATAAGAAAGCTGTATATAATTTCTGGCATTCCAAGGCCTTTCTACTCCTGACATCTGCCTGTGTTTGTGACAGTAGAAGCACATTCCTAACTCATTATCTTGGAAGGCAATGGAATCCAGGCGGTGACACTGCCATTAATCAGAATGAAAGAGGGACAAGCCTGAAACTTTCACTGCCCTGTCATTCCTAGTTTTGGACAAGCAGCAATCCATCTTTCCGAGTGACAGGGCTGATAGAGGGCATCATTTATTCTTTTTGTTGTATGGGAAAGGAAGGCGCAGCCTGTCAGCAGAGCCAGGGATCTGTACAAAACTCCACCAGTAATTTGAGATAGAGGAGTTAGGCGATAGGAGGAGAAGTTATGAATGTTTCTGTAAGTGGCAAATATAATACAGTATAGTAATTCTCTTTTGTTAGTAAAATAGTGACGTGCAAATATTTTTAATTGTCATAACCTGCTTAATATTTATCAATGCAATTGGCTACTGTTTAATATAATACTTTAGTCATTTGAAATTGTACCCTGCAATGTAATACTGTATGACCCCACCATGTAACACATGATATAAGATGCTCATTACACAATGTACTCTCTCAGTAGGCAAGTGATTTCATAGTGACAGGTGCCCTACTACAAAAGGCAGCCTGCTTCTGCTGTCATTGGCTATAGCCTAAGGCTGCTCTTACAAGTGGACTTCAACCAATCAGAGTGTGCTAGGAATAAAATGATAGCACAGGTGAGCAAAGCTGTGGCAAAACATGTTGGCAGAACAGGCAGCTTTGCTATGTTCTGGATATTACATACTATATTTCTAACAGTAAAGGTTATGCAAGAAGATCCAGACAGGGGCCTCTAAATAACCTTACTAAAAAAAACAGCTCATTCAGGGGAGATGTGTTATACCCCTGGCTCCGACAGAAGTCAATGGATGTTGCAATATAGGAGGCTGCCACCAGGTGGTGCCATTATGCGCCAAAACTGAGACAAGTCAGCAACAGGACAATGTGTTTGTGGTTGCACATGCACAGTTGAAACCAGGAGACATAGTGGAGTGGAGTGCAGAGTGCGGTAAGCTGTCGCAAGTCTGCTGTGAGGGACCAGAGACTTGGCATTATAGCTGAAGTGGTGAGGTGACAGAAGCTACTAAATACCCATTGATGGTGCGCTGAGTGTCAGCTGTCCTGAAGCGCCAGCTGAGACTGAAAGCCAGAGACAGTATGTCAGCATTAGGAGCTGCAGCTGAGATCTATGCAGGCTGTGAGTGCGTAAAAAAGCTGTAAAAGGGAAATGTCCCTACCAGTGGAGGCTCCAGAGGTGGGGCTGCAGCACAGTCCAAAATTCAAATAGGGGAGCGACACCAACTGCCAGTGAGTCCTGGCTGGATGTTTGGCAGTGTTTGGAAAGGCAGTTGGAGTGGCTCCCCTATTTGAATTTTGGACAGCGCTGCAGCCCCACCTCTGGAGCCACCACTGGTCCCTACTGTTTGAGAGCCACTAAGAACTCTTACTGAGTTATTGTGAGAGTGTATGAGAGATACTGAGAATTATCGACAGATACTGAGAATTGCTAAGAGATACAGTACTGAGCAGGGCCGCCATCAGGGGGGGACTGCCGGGACTTTAGTCCCAGGCCCGGACTCTCATGGGGCCCGCTCGCTACCAACCCCATGGCTCACAGTTACAAGTTCAACTGACAGGCCAGTGACTGGCCTGGCGGGGGCCCGCTACCACAAGCGTGCTGCCCGTGCCCAGCCCACTACTGTCTCCCCGGTTGTGCGCCGCCACTGCACACAATAGAGTAAGTGATTTGTGAGTCACATTTTACACAGCCGCCTTCCCGCTCCACCTCCTAGCTTAACTACGCCTGCATTGGCCGGCGACGGCGTTCCCTCAGTAAAGACCACAAAAGCCGGCGCGGCGTGACATCATGACGTCACGCCGCGCTGCTGAATGAGAGAGGAGCCGGCGGTGGGCAGGTGATGTGTGGACTCGGTTGCCCAGAGCAGACAGACATACGGAAGAAGCGAGCAAGCAAGCGAGGTAAGTTAAGTGTGTCACTCACTCACTGCTTGTCTTTTCTCCCTGAGTCCCAGACCCAGGCTATTGATTCAATATTGATTTCAGGCTGTCACTGCTCCTGGTGCTCCAAGAAATTCCACCCATGCTGCCAGGCTATTTTAAATGGAATATATATATTTTTCTGAAAAACCTATAAAGAATAACTGGTTTGTTATATCACTAAAACCTGCAGATACATCTTATATCCAAATCTTATATCTGCAGAAAGTTTATGTATATTGTTTTTTACATGTTATATTTTCCTTACCAGTTGGTAATTACGTATTATATTATATGTACTGTTGAATTTGAAATAGATATGCGGAGTGTCAAGAGTAGCTCAGCTGCACTTCCCCCACATACATAAAAAAGACACACTATGGGCTCAATTCAACGCGAATTGAATAGCGCCGCAAAGGAGCTCCCGGAGCTATTCAACTCTGCGTGCTGTTAGGTCGGGGAATGCCCATTCTCTCGCCCCACGCACCTTAAACAGGGTGTTTAGTCGTGAGAACGGGCATTCTCCGACTAAACTTCCCAACGCGATGCTGTTTCCGCCATGCTAAGGGCAGAAAACAGCATCACGCCTGGACTTTTGTCGGATTTGTGCAAGAAGAAATCCTTATTCGGGCTTAGCAGTGCGCTGAATTAAATAGCTCTAGGAGCTCATTCCCGGCGCTATTCAATTCACGTTGAATTGAATCGAGCTGGAACCTCCAGAAATTTACTGAATAGGCACAAACCACGATAGGAGGGATTACAAATATTCCAGGTCTCCTGATAATAATAATAGGAATTTTAGTATGTGGATTTTAGATATTTTCACGATGCTCAATGGTACCCACATGAATAATACACCAAACTTGGGTTACTGGTAATTTGAACTATACAACGTGGGTTACAATATCTGTCGTAGGAGCCATATAATGCTCTATCTTTGACAAATTTTTTTTATTGTATATGAATAAGGTAGCGGGGGAGGGGAGGTTGTGGGGGGCCCTGCCTATTTTGGCAGACCCGGGCCCCACAATTTCTGATGGCAGCCCTGGTACTGAGATCTGCTATATTTTAAGTACTGTGTAATCCTGACTTTTGCAAGAAACTGATTTTGAGTAATCAGCGAAATATAGATCTTGTTTGTGCTACTAGTGAAACAGTGCCTGAGTTTACAGTGTAAAGAGCGGCAGCCATTTTGTGTGAATACTGAGCTGAGCTAAAGAGCACTTTGGAACTGAGCTATTGCTACTGCGCAGTGCTGAAGACAATTGGGATATATTGCAAGTGGAACTGTTTATTGTGCTTTGTCATTAAAAAACCAAAGCTATTGCTCTCTGGAACCAGGAAAGAACAGAATTACCAACAATAGAACTTTGTGTGCGCTTATAGTAAAATACTGAACAGTTAAGAGGTTTTTGATAAATCTGCTGAAAAATAATCTGTGTTGCTATTACTGTATATCTGTGTTTTGCAAATGTTAATGTGTGTTTACAGTATAATAGTGTATATTGAGACAGCAAGAAATTGCCCTTTTCCTAGTTATAGCCAAAGATGTGCTGCAGCAGAAAGGACAAAGAAACCGGTGTAACTATTGATAGAGAAGCCTATTCACTACTGCATTGCTAACCATTGTGCTGAAATTTCCTTTTTCCCTTTTGTGCTGCAATCATATGTACGGTGATCATTATTTTCATACAGTGACCTGCCCCGGACCTACGTCTTCCTACCCGCCTTTAATAAGTCTTCTTGATTATTCTATTTATTAAGGCTGTCCCATTGGTATACAATCGGGAAGCCAGCTACCTTAATACCGGCAGCCGGCTTCCCGACTGTCATATCCCGGCGAGGGTGAAATGCCGGGCGTCTAGATGTAGACATCTGACATTTCCTCGATGCCGGGAGACCGGCGCACGGCAACCGAATCGAAGAGATGCCTGGCGCCGCGAGCGAACATCCGCAGGTGGGACTTAGGGTTAGGCACCCCCCCTGGGAGGGTTAGGGTTATGTCATGTTACTGTGTGTATGGGGCTTGCCTCTCTCTTTCAGCCTGAGGTGGATAAAGCTGGTGGCGTCATTGCCAAAGAATAAGGAAGATCAGTTACCATCTTAGCTATGAGATACCATCTACATCTAACTTATCTGTGCCCACTACAGAGACATAAAGTGGATTTGCCTAAACCAACCAATTAGCTTCTGTCATTTATCAAGCGCAGTCTATGAAATGATAAAAGCTGATTGGTTACTTTGTGCAACTTCACTTTTCTCTCTCAAAGGTTTGATACATCTTCCCCTAGTCCCAATGAGAGGTGATGTTCAAAGTAGCAGTACATACTGTAGATGGAAAGTGTTAACATGATAATTAGCATGTATTATTAAATGTTTCCCCTGCATGGATAAATAATTATTTTTTTTCAACTTTGCACTTAATTATGGGGTGTTCAGGCTTCAGCCTGTATTAAATTCATTTCTGTAGATGGGGAGATCACATTCAAATTGCTTGGAGGTGACATGTGAGCTTGATTGCTCAGATGTAGTCACCTACAGTAAATAAAACTTTGCCCTCTTTGGGGTACCAAATGGCCACTGTCTTGCCGTCTACATCCAACAAGAATCTAATCCAAAGTCTCATCTGTATCTCACTCATCCACGCATGAAGAGCACTGGTCATTTCACTTCAGTTTTCCAATTGTTAATGATGCTAAATCTTTAAGGGCCCCTTTTAACAATGAGACATAATCTCTTTAACACTTGCTAAAGGGGTTATGTCCTCTTTTCGGTATTTAGAGAAGTGCAGTTCGGTTTGATTATTCTTAATTCTGACTTTGTGGCCCATTTATCAATAATCACATTATTCTTCACTTCCCTCTGGGAACTCCTGCACATGCTCGGTCTAGAAGACCACACATGTATGTCATCCATTGCCGAGGAGGGATCCTCCAGAACCTTCTCCCAGTAATTTTTACAAAGTGTAGAATTCCGGAGCTTGGTAAATCTGACAGCATTGCATCCCCCATAGAAACCTATGGGGATTGCTGCTGTTGTCAGAAATTGAGGGGGAGATATCTGCTGCGATTCCTCCATAATGTTGACATGTAGTTAAATGGTTAAACACTACAAGCTGTCTCTTAACTGAGTGTTATTGTGCATGACTCAATAGCCACATTAACATTGCATGTCTGTGTTATTGTGAATGACTCATTAACCTCAATAACATAACAGGGTAAATTTACTAAGATGGGAGTTCTATTTAAGAAGTGATGTTGCCCATAGCAACCAATCAGATTCTACTTCTCATTTATCTAGCACATTCTAAAATATAATACCTGGAATCTGATTGGTTGCTATAGGCAACATCACTTCTTAAATATAACTCCCATCTTAATAAATTTACCCCAACATGTCTGAGTCACCAGACTTCAAGATCAGGTTGATTAGACTGCAGGGGCAAGCCTTGTTTACTTAGCTCTATAAAAGGGCCTGCAAATGCCCAAGCCTGTCACTGTGTTATTGGAGCATCACAGTGCTGTACAACTGTATGGCTGTACAATACTTAGCCCAAGAGGGATTGATACATTATCATATTGACTGATGCTTATCTTCTATCAAGTGTATCCTATTATATTCAATAAAACCTACTCTGGTTTGGAATCCATGTGTAGACTAACCTCCTTGCTGACATTCGCTATGCATCTACAAACTTGTAGGCAATTGGGGGATACTTAATATTTGCGAGTATTCCCCGAAAACATGTTTTCAGGGAATATGCTGCATATATTTAATGATAAATACATTAGACCCCTTTATGTCCCTTGCATCTCCAGTGATCATCTCCCCATATCTGTATGAGAGGTACCCAGTGTTAGTGATCCCACCAGCAGACATCCTCCCTCAGGATACCAGTCCTCATTATGATGCATCAGTCTGCCTCCTCTGTCTGACACCTACACCTCCTCCAAGGACCACAGCAGCACAGGGTCCAATCAGTGACAAGCAAAAGAGGATCCAGCCCAAGCTCTCCGCCGTGTACAGCAACCTCCTATGAGAGGGGGGCCTGGAACACACAACTCCCATGCCCCCATCTAAATCTTTCTATTCTGCAGCAGTCACTTGTCACAGTGTCTGATAGGGGGGTCCGCAGTGCAGATGATCCTGATAGCAAACCGCTTCTTTTTCACAGGCAGATATATCCTTGTGAAAAAGAAGCCATTCACAGGAGGGATTATTAGAGGCTGGAGGCTGCAAGCCCCCCTGTGTTCTTGGGCCCTGCATACAAGGGGGAGGGGCGCTATACAGGTATAATAAAGGTGGGTCGACAGGACATACAATTGCTGAAGGTCTAGGAGGTATGTTACAAATACACAGGCATAATAAAGATGCCATTGGACATACAAGGGAGGGAGGTTGTTACAAGTGCATTAGCCTAGGGTGGCATGAACCCTCAATCAGCCTCTGGCGGCAATACTTTGTAATACTGCATTAGAATGTAAGCTCTGAAGGCTTATGAACATTTTAGAAGGCAAACATTCTAACTATTAATGTATCAAACAGATGGTATCTATTAAGCATATATCTGGCACCTAGTGACCAATTTAAAGCAGATAACAGAAAAAACAGCCAAGCATTTTATCTGTCTTTACTGAGAAATGCTGATACTTGCAAGCAATTAAAAGTGCAAAGTGCTCATCTGGGAATCAGATGCTGAATTTACCACTAATGCAGTCCAGCTCACAGGAGTCAATGGTACAGAAAGGTTAACAGAGGGGCTACTGAGCTTACAAAATGTATCATCTAAAAATGTAATTATAAAGGTTAAGAAAACACTACTTTGTTCAAACTCCATTTGCAATTATAATTGTATTTGTAGAGCAAGATAATTATAAAAAAACGAAATATATATTTTAATGGAGAAAAAGCAAGTTAATATCAAAGTGATTACCAGTGGTGTAACTAAGGGGGGGTTGAGCAGGGCGTGTGCCCTGGGCGACGTAGGACCGGTTGCGCGTGGGGAGGGGGGGGCCCGCCAGCCACGGTACCGGCCCCTCCTAGTTAGCCAGTGTAGTGCTGACCACAGTGAGTCCGGTCAGCACTACACATTATACACAGGATTGGCGCTAGGCTTCCCTGCGCCCAGCGCTGGTCCTGTGCTGCACAGCCAAGCCGCTTCCCTCCACTTGAGCACTTACCCAATAGCGCCAGGAGGAGGGTTGGAGGTGGGCTCAGGCTGTGCATTTTTACACACACATTGCCGCCAGCGGCGGCGATGTGTGTGTTAACCAGTAGCCAATGAGAGTCAGACAGACTCTCATTCACTGCTGCACTGCGGCGATTTGTGTATTAAGCAGCAGCTAATGAGAGTCAGACAGACTCTCATTGGCTGCTGCGCACACTGCAAGAGCTGGGCTGGAGCTCACTCATGACGTCTCTCCCATAATGCAGAGCACGCCAGCCTGGGAGGACTGACGTGCGGAAAACAGCGGGAGCAGTGGCCGGAGCGTGGATTCAGGTAAGTGTATTTTCTTTCTTTTTTTTTTACTTGTAGTTGTCTGCACTAATCGGAGGGGAGGAAGGGGACACTGCATCTGAAGGGGGGACCTCTACTGGGGGCACTATTGGGGGGGAATACAACTGGGGGCACTGCATCGGGAGGGTGGACCTCTACTAGGGGCACTACTTGGGGGGGATCTCTACTGGGGGCACTGCATCAGGAGGGCGCTCCTCTACTGGGGGCACCACTAGGGGAGACTACTACTGGGGGCACTGCATCTGGAGGGAGGACCTCTGCTGGGGGGGGTCTACTACTGGGGGCACTGCATCTGGAGGGGGGACTTCTACTGGGGGCACTACTAGGGGGACTGCTACTGGGGGCACTGCATCTGGAGGGCGCACCTCTACTGGGGGCACTACTGGGGGGGACTACTACTGGGGGCACTGCATCTGGAGAGAGGACCTCTACTGGGGGCACTACATAGGGGGGGGATACTACTGGGGGCACTATATAAAGGGCACTGCATAGGGGGTACCACTACTGGGGGCACTGCATGGGGGGATTACTACTGGGGGCACTATGTAAGGGGCACTGCATAGGGGGGATCACTACTGGGGGAACTATATAAGAGGTACCACTACCGGGGGCACTGCATGGGGGGACTACTACTGAGGGCACTATATAAAGAGCACTGCATAGGGGGTACCACTACTGGGGGCACTGCATTGGGGGAGTACTACTGAGGGCACTATATAAGGGGCACTGCATAAGGGGGACCACTACTGAGGGCACTGTATAAGGGGCACTGGATAGGGGGGCCACTACTGGGGGCACTATATAAGGGGCACTGCATAGGGGGTACCACTACTGGGGGCATTGCATAGTGGGGGACTACTACTGGGGGCACTATATAAGGGGCACTGCATAAGGGTTACCACTACTGGGGGTACTACATCGGGGGAGTACTACTGGGGGCACTATATAAGGGGCACTGCATAGGGGGTACCACTACTGGGGGCACTGCATTGGGGGGAGTACTACTGGGGGCACTATATAAGGGGACCACTACTGAGGGCACTATATAAGGGGCACTGGATAGGGGGGATCACTACTGGGGGCCTGCATAAGGGGGGCCACTACTTGGGGCACTGCATAGGGGGGCCACTACTGGGGGGCACTATATTAAGGGCACTGAATAGGGGGTACCACTACTGGAGGCATTGCATGGGGGGACTACTCCTGGGGGCACTATATAAGGGGCACTGCATAGGGGGTACCACTACTGGGGGCACTGCATGGGGAGAGTACTACTGGGGGCACTATATAAGGGGCCCTGCCAAAGCACAAGCCCATGGAAGTCCTCCCGCACCACCTCCTAACAAACCAGCAGCCAGACACTCGGGGGCCCTGCCTGCTCCTAGTACCACCACCTGCCCACGTCGTACATCCGTTGCCATTATGGATTATGCAGGAATTACCGCTGCACCGCCAAGCAAGACCATAGAGCTCGGCGTTGTGACACAGTTCCTCCTACCTGCAGGACTGCTGGGAGCAAGACTATGACCTTGTGATGACACGTCACTCTCCATGCCGAAGAGATGAGCCGCCTCCTGAGAGTGAGTGCCAGACGGTTGGACCAGCTACCAGAGAACCATGCAAACAGTAAGAGAGGGGGACACAGGCTGGAAAGACACGGGAGTGGAAAGGGGGCAGGTGGCTTGAAAGACGGGGCAGGAGGATGGAAAGACAAGGGGGTGGAAAGGGGGGCTTAAGGCTGGAAAGACAAGAGCGTAGGTGGTTTGAAAAATTAGGGCAGGAGGCTTGAAAGACAAGGGGGCGGAAGACTGGATAGATCAAGGGGCAGGTGGCTTTAAAGATGGGGCAGGAGGCTGGAAATACAATGTGGCATGAGGCTTGAAAGACAGGAGCAGGATGATGGAAATACAAAGGGGCAGGAGGCTGGAAAGACAAGGGGTGGAAGGCTGAAAAGACAAGGAGGCGGAAAGCTAGAGTGCCGTAAGGCAGGAAGCTCAGGTGACATGGGGCAGGAGGTGACACAGGAATCAGGAGACTAGAGTCCTACGGAGTAGTAGGCTTGAATGACACAGCAAGCTGGAGGTGAAACAGAGCTGGAGGCGACACAGGGCAGGGGCAGGAGAGATACAGGTGGCTAGAGGGGATATGTGGCAGGAAGCTTAAGATGACACAGGGAGCTGGAAGCAATATGGTGCAGGAGGCTGGAGAGACCCAGATGGCTGGAGGGGACATGGGGCATGAGGGTGACACAGGGAACAGGAGGCTGAAAGAGACAAGGGACAGGAAGCTGGTATGTTGCATGGATCTGGAGGTGACACAGGGAGTAGGAAGCTGCAGGAAACATGGGGCAGGAAGCTGGAATGGTGCAGGGATCTGGTGGTGACACAGGGCAGGAGACTGGAATGAGGCAGGGATCTGTAGGTGAGATGGGGCAGGTAGCTGGAATGTTGCAGGGATCAGGAGGTGACACAGAGAGCAGGAGGCTGGAGATGACACGTGGTATGTAGCTGGAAAAACACGGGGATAGATGGGATATAGAACAGGATGCTGGAGTGACACATGGGCAGGAGGCCGGAGGGGACACAGGTGGCGAGTATGGTTGAACCTTTGTTGTATGATAATGACATTAGTTATATTCCTACACAAACAGGCATCTTCTGAACAATGGGATTTCCTACATGAATAGTGAATACCGAGTGAAGACACCGTCTAACCAGGGAGCATCAATTTCTTCAGAGATTCCCCATCGCAGAGAAAACACCATATAGGTAAGGTCAGGTGTATTTTTTATTTCATCTTCACATGCTGTTCCTGTGCCAAATATATTAGAATTGCACATAATACATGCCGGGATTTTGGAACTGCAGAGAGAGAGTCAAATGATCTGCAAAATAAAAGATGTGGAAAAACAATTCCATAGATGACATCTTTTGTGCTGCAGATCATTGCTCTGTTCTCTCTGCAATTCCAAAACCCCAGCACATGTACCATGTGCAATTCTATTTGGCACAGATACTATGCAAAATGTCCAATCACAGTGATCCCCCTTCTCATCATGTCCAGTGACCCTCCATCCAGTCCAGTGTCCCCTACTATCTCACTGACTCCTCTATCCCAGTGTCTACCCCCTTCCCTGTCCAACCAGCCCACTGCCTCCAGCCAGTCAAGTCACATTCAGCCCAGTGTACCCATTCCCCAGCCTAGTGTTCCCCTCTTCCGCCACCATCTCACTGCCCTCTTTCCATCCAGCCCAGTGCCTCTCCCCATTATCCTCTACCTGTCACCCACTGCCTTTCACCCTCTTCCTGGCATCACCCACTACCTCTCCTTTTCACCCTCTTCCTGGCATCACCCACTGCCTCTCCCTGTCACCCACTGCCTGTCACCCTATCCCAGACATCACCCACTTCCTCTCCCTGACACTCTATCCCTGGTGTCGCCCTCTGCCTCTCCCTGTCACCCTCTCCCTGTCACCCTCTCTCTCCTGTAACTCTCTGCTTTCTACAAGGTATCACCCTCTCCCCGTCACTCTCTGCTTCTCCCTATCACCCACTGCCTCTTCCCATCACCCTTTCCTGTTACCCACTACCTCTCCATCTCTCAATACTTCTACCAGTAACTTATCTTTCCTGCCAGCCACTGCTTCTCCCCATCATCCTCCACATCATGCCTCTTCCTGCCACCCTTTCCTGTCACCCACTACCTCTTTACCTCCCATTATCTCTACCAGTTACCTATCTCTCCTGCCAGCCACTGTCTCTAACCGCCATCCACCACATCACCCACTGCCACCCCCTGGGGTCACCTTCTGACTTCCCCATTGCCCATTCCCTGGCATCACCCACTGCCTCTTCCCTGTCACCCTCTGCATCACTATATCCCCATCACCCTCTCTCCTGTCACCCTCTGCCCTCTACAAGACATCACCCTGTCACCTTCTGCTTCTCCCTATCACCCACTGCCACTTCCCATCACCCTCTCCCTGTCACTTACTGCTTCTCCCTGTCACCCTTTCCTACCACCCACTGCCTCTCCCTATCATACTCCACATTACCCACTGCCAACCCCTGGAGTCACCCTCTGACTCCCCTGTTACCCATTCCCTGGCATCACCCACTGCCTCTCCCTGGCATCACCCATTGCCTCTCCAACAGGGGCATGGCTCCTGGATACAGCATTCCCTTTGAGGCCATGCCCCTTGTTGTGAGGCCACATCTACTTTCCCAGGGGTGTGTGCAAAAAAGCTCCCTCCCCTTCCATCATCATGCCCCCCTGTAATTTTGTTCTGGATCCACCCCTGCTCATGGGTCACTTCTCACCCAGCCGCCTATGGCCGTCCTCCTGCTCTGCCTCCTACCTATGTCGCACCTGTCCTGTACAATAAAGTGTTTCTTGTTAGCTAGTGCGATGGGACGTCATAATGTCATGCGGCGTCACTGAATAAGAGAGGAGCCGCGGCATGTGAGGACTGGGGAGCAGCTAGAATGGAATAAGAAGAGTGAGGTAACTAAGGTAAGTGTCTGGGGTTGTGTGGGAGGGCCCCATAATTTCTGATGGCAGCCTTGCACGGAGAGCTAGTTTTGTACGTGTACACTTTAGCATCTTTTTCAGACCGCATAGCGCCTTTTTTGCATTGCAGCCACACATAAAAAAGATTGCAGTGTACTGAGGGCTTATGTGGTACCCCCATAGAAACCTGTGAAACTACAGGTGCCAGCATGCTTCTGCAGCCAGCAAGGTTGAGGCAAGGTGCACACAGCCCACCTATACAGAAATGACAGGGACAACATGGGTTAATGTAGCTAGAGACAATACAATGTTGCAAGCTGCAAGCTTCCTTAAGGGGCCTATCCGTTAGCAGATCTTTCTCTATGATGAAAGACAAAAGATTTATCCCTTGAAAATTCCTGAGGCTGCGGTGACAGATATCTGTCATGTGCATGACAGATTTTTGCAAACGACGAACGATATTGCATGACATCATTCAGGGAGTGGATTTTTTTTAATGTTTCTATTAATTTTCATTAAAAATATAGTTCGTCATGCGTCGTTTACCGCTTATAAACTGACAGCTATTTGTAATATCTGTTAATGATAAGCGATAATTGACCAACATGTTGGAGAGACGAAAGACACAATTTGTCGGCCGCGAGAGTGCACATCTGTCATCGTTCATGGCCTATCCATGACAGATAAATCGAATGACTGAACGATATATCGTTCATCGTTCAAATTTATCTGCTTATGGATAGGCCCCTTTACCTTCCCCTGATTGGATGCTCTGAGACCAGGCATGGAATGTTGTCTTGGACAGAGAAAGGTGTTAAATATGCCCTGCATCTGAATGGAGCTGAGTAGTGCAGAGAAGAGCCAGTGCGGAAAGACAGGTTGTTGATGAGCAGAGAAGGACTGATTAAGTAAAGAGGGAGTCCCAGCACGCTTGTAACCACACAAGGGCAGAGGAGACTGCCACAGCAACAGGGGAAACCCCTGCTATCAACACCCAGGCAAGAGCTAATGCAGAGAGGGAAGCCTTGCCTACACCTAAAGAGTGACCCTGCAGCCTAATCCAGTGACATGTATGAGAGACCCGGTGAACCAGCACACCTACCAGGACTGAGTGAGTACCTACTCACACCACCCAGTATTGTGTCCTGGCCCCTGACCAAGCCAGTAGTAAAGGGAGACACTAGTTTAGCTATGGGACAACTAATTTACCTTTAATTAAAAGGAAGCAGATTCCAGTCTGTGGTGCAGAACATTGCAAGCTTTTGATAAGACAGCCACAAAGATACTGTAATACACAGCGCTATAAAAAATAAATGTAAAATATAGAGACTGAAATAATTCTGTAACAATATTAATACTGTAAACAATGAAACAATAAAAAAATGCAGGAATCCAGATATGTATAAAAACAATTAATGATGTAGTACAAATTTAAGAGCAAGTTTAATGTGAGTCAGTATAGAAAAAGGTTAAAACAAGCTAGAGTTCGTGGTAATTGCCCTCCTGAGGAGAGGTCTCCTATAATGCTTGTTGTAAGCTGGAAATGTTATCCACACTGAAACTGAATGGCTCTGTGATTTGGGTGAGTGCCTTACAGAGTGGTTGTCCAGGGTTCGAAACCTGGAAAAGAACAATTTTTTTTTTTTAAATCTTCACTACAGGATTAAAAAGAAATCACTTGGTGGTGTGTGAGTTCTGTCATTTATACAGGTATCTGTGTTGTCCAAAAAGACGCACTCCCAGCATTGCATAAAGACCGAGCAATTGAAGTTCAGTATTCTTATCCAACCCTACTGAACTCAATACATTGTCCACAACTCCCCATCACCTGGCATTTCTATGCTACTTTATGCCACTGTACTGCTGATGCACTGTGTGCTCAAGGAAGTGGTGTGCGGCGCTGCATACGCCATGTAGCGCCCTGCTAGTCGTGCTATGCTATGGCTTATGGAGTCAATAATGCCACTGGCCAACCAATGTTATTATCTATCCCACTGCCCCACCAATGTTATTATCCCACTGCCCCACCAATATTATTATCCCACTGCCCCACCAATATTATTATCCCACTGCCCCACCAATGTTATTATTATGCCACTGCCCCACCAATGTTATTATCCCACTGCCCCACCAATATTATTATCCCACTGCCCCATCAATGTTATTATCCCACTGCCCCACCAATATTATTATCCCACTGCCCCACCAATGTTATTATCTATCCCACTGCCCCACCAATATTATTATCCCACTGCCCCACCAATATTATTATCCCACTGCCCCACCAATATTATTATTATGCCACTGCCCCACCAATGTTATTATCCCACTGCCCCACCAATATTATTATCCCACTGCCCCACCAATGTTATTATCCCACTGCCCCACCAATATTATTATCCCACTGCCCCACCAATGTTATTATCTATCCCACTGCCCCACCAATATTATTATCCCACTGCCCCACCAATATTATTATCCCACTGCCCCACCAATGTTATTATGCCACTGCCCCACCAATATTATTATCCCACTGCCCTACCAATGTTATTATCTATCCCACTGCCCCACCAATATTATTATCCCACTGCCCCACCAATGTTATTATCTATCCCACTGCCCCACCAATATTATTATCCCACTGCCCCATCAATGTTATTATCCCACTGCCCCATCAATATCATTATCCCACTGCCCCACCAATATTATTGTCCCACTGCCCCACCAATGTTATTATTATGCCACTGCCCCACCAATATTATTATCCCACTGCCCCACCAATGTTATTATTATGCCACTGCCCCACCAATGTTATTATTATGCCACTGCCCCACCAATGTTATTATCCCACTGTCCCATCAATTTTATTATCCCACTGCCCCGTCAATATTATTAACCCACTGCCCCACCAATGTTATTATCTATCCCACTGCCCCACCAATATTATTATCCCACTGCCCCACCAATATTATTATCCCACTGCCCCACCAATGTTATTATGCCACTGCCCCACCAATATTATTATCCCACTGCCCTACCAATGTTATTATCTATCCCACTGCTCCACCAATATTATTATCCCACTGCCCCACCAATGTTATTATCTATCCCACTGCCCCACCAATATTATTATCCCACTGCCCCATCAATGTTATTATCCCACTGCCCCATCAATATTATTATCCCACTGCCCCACCAATATTATTGTCCCACTGCCCCACCAATGTTATTATTATGCCACTGCCCCACCAATATCATTATCCCACTGCCCCACCAATGTTATTATTATGCCACTGCCCCACCAATGTTATTATTATGCCACTGCCCCACCAATGCTATTATCCCACTGCCCCACCAATATTATTATCCCACTGCCCCACCAATGTTATTATTATGCCACTGCCCCACCAATGTTATTATCCCACTGCTACAATCAATGTTATTATCCCACTGCCCCACCAATGTTATTATTATGCCACTGCCCCACCAATGTTATTATCCCACTGCACCACCAATATTATTATCCCACTGCCCCACCAATATTATTATCCCACTGCCCCACCAATGTTATTATCTATCCCACTGCCCCACCAATATTATTATCCCACTGCCCCACCAATATTATTATCCCACTGCCCCACCAATGTTATTATTATGCCACTGCCCCACCAATGTTATTATCCCACTGCCCCACCAATATTATTATCCCACTGCCCCACCAATGTTATTATCCCACTGCCCCACCAATATTATTATCCCACTGCCCCACCAATGTTATTATCTATCCCACTGCCCCACCAATATTATTATCCCACTGCCCCACCAATATTATTATCCCACTGCCCCACCAATGTTATTATGCCACTGCCCCACCAATATTATTATCCCACTGCCCTACCAATGTTATTATCTATCCCACTGCCCCACCAATATTATTATCCCACTGCCCCACCAATGTTATTATCTATCCCACTGCCCCACCAATATTATTATCCCACTGCCCCATCAATGTTATTATCCCACTGCCCCATCAATATTATTATCCCACTGCCCCACCAATATTTTTGTCCCACTGCCCCACCAATGTTATTATTATGCCACTGCCCCACCAATATTATTATCCCACTGCCCCACCAATGTTATTATTATGCCACTGCCCCACCAATATTATTATTATGCCACTGCCCCACCAATGTTATTATCCCACTGCCCCATCAATTTTATTATCCCACTGCCCCGTCAATATTATTATCCCACTGGCCCACCAATATTATTATCCCACTGCCCCACCAATGTTATTATTATGCCACTGCCCCACCAATGTTATTATCCCACTGCCCCACCAATATTATTATCCCACTGCCCCACCAATGTTATTATTATGCCACTG
Organism: Taudactylus pleione; assembly: GCA_031769625.1. Lineage (NCBI taxonomy): Eukaryota > Metazoa > Chordata > Amphibia > Anura > Myobatrachidae > Taudactylus > Taudactylus pleione. The sequence goes on along the minus strand of JAUIMM010000566.1, from coordinate 2,998,601 downwards.
CCCCACCAATGTTATTATCCCACTGCTACAATCAATGTTATTATCCCACCGCCCCACCAATGTTATTATCCCACTGCCCCACCAATGTTATTATCCCACTGACCCACCAATGTTATTATTATGCCACTGCCCCACCAATGTTATTATCCCACTGACCCACCAATGTTATTGTTATGCCACTGCCCCACCAATGTTATTATCCCACTGCCCCACCAATGTTATTATCCCACTGCCCCACCAATGTTATTATTGTCCCACTGCCCCACCAATGTTATTATTGTCCCACTGCCCCACCAATGTCAATAATGCCACTACCCACCAATGTTTAAATCCTTCATACAGTACACAGGTCCCTCTATTTTTTTTTTTTACTGTTAATTTTGTTAGTGAGCTTATTAAGAAACAATGGCCCTCATTCAGAGGCGGTCGCAAGAAGCGATCGCTCTCTCTCAATGAGGGCGGCCACTTCATTTTTGAAGTGCGGCCTCCTGGTCGTTAGTTAAGCTGTGGGTTACCACCCACAGCTTAACGACCGACCAGGGTGATGGTCGCGATGGTGATCACCATCGCGACCATTGGGGCTTGCGATGAGACCCTAAGGTTATGTCTCGGCAACCGCAAGCCCCAGGGAGCTTTCTGCTCTGATGGAGCAGGAAGCTCCCCACTGACATCACTGATGATGTCAGTGCGGCCGTTTGTAGCGAGCTCAGGAGTGAGAAAGTTTCTCTCTCGCTCCAGGGCTTGCGCACATGCAGTGCGGCCGTTGCACGTGCGCAGGGCTACCCATCGACCCGGTTGCGAGCGCATCGGTGCTTGCGACCGGGTCTGAATGAGACCCAATGACCTTTGTATGAATGATTTTTGTATTTTATCTTTTTGTTTTCATTTATCTTAAAAATTCAATGTAAAAAGTACAACAGAAATAATTGACAGTATTATTAATGGATCAAAAATAGTTAAAACCAAAAACCAGTAAACATTTAAAAATATAAAAACATCAATACACTAAAAACATTAAAAACACTAAAAACATTAAAACAGTAAAAAAAAATTCTAAGAACTGTTTGTTATGTTCTGGGTTGTTTGTGGACCCGGGGTGGTAGCAGGAGCGATCACAGGAGCAGATTTAAAGGTAAATGTGGAACTTTTAATGATTGGCTTAACAGACATGGGAATGGCAAGAAATAGTCCAGGTATAGCACTAAAGTGCACTTAATAACTGTAGTGGAGTAAATGGGAGAATGTCCAGAAAGTGACAGGCAGGAACAGTCCAGTATGCAGGTATGGTGAGCTGTAAAAAATGCAGGCAGAGGTAACGAAGTCCAGCTGGGTGTAAATGGAGGTAAGGTGCAGGGAAACAGCAGGTTCAGGTCCTCAGGCAAGGGGAAAAGGTAAATGGAGGGTGCAGGGTAAGTCTAGCCGACACAGGTGCTCAGGCAATAGGAAAGGTAATTGGAGGAGGCAGGGAAATCCAGCAGGGTTGGAGCAAGTCAGGTGAAGCAGGCTTAGGCAATGAAACCAGGTGAAAGCACAGGAACTCACTCTCTCAGCTCTCACTGAGAAACACGTTGCACTGGCAATGCAAGGGAGCTCTGAACTCCCTTAAATCCCCAGTGCTCAGCCGTGACTGGTCAGAGAGGAGCATGTGACACAACAGGATAGGGCAACTAGGTCACCTGACTGGAGACAAGATGGCGGTGCCCATGCCAGAACGGAACAGAAGCACCACCAGGCCTAACCAGACCAGAGTGACAGTATGCCCACACGGAACCACGCACAGCCAATGCTCCCCGCCTGGCACCGGTGCCACCGCCAAACGCCCCTCGCCATAGTGTCCTCACAGGTATTACCCGTCGACTACCATGCCGAGAAACCCTGGTCGTGACACTGTTTCTATTAATAATTTGTAATATTTATTTTTCATAGCATTATGTCAAGTAAAAGAAAGTGGGAGTTTCTCATTGGCTTCCTCGAGATCTATCATGATCGCGAATGTCTATGGAAAGTGAAGTCCCGCGACTATAATAACAAACAGAAGAAGGCAGCTGCCTATGAGGATCTAGTGGAATATAGCAAGCCTTTCCACACTGAAGCATGCCCTAAATGGGTGAAAGCAAAAGTACAGAATGTGTGCAAAGTGTACCTAAAAGAGTACAAAAAGAACAAGAACTCACGGACTTCTGAAGCAGGGGCAGAGGAGGGGCAGAGGAAGTCTACAAAACATCCCTTTGGTACTACGACCTGCTTCGATTTATCCACGAGCAAGAACCCGAAAGACCTTCACGAAGTCTATTGGTAGATAACATGGCAGAAGAGGACACTCAAGAAGTGTGTGTAACGTCTTCATTAGATGTGGTAAGTACAGACACAGTGCATACACACCATGTCAAATGTTTTAAATGTAATTATTTTTCAGTCCCCAATTGTACATTGTAGACAGTCCTCCTGCCATGGAACTGACCCCACTACACTAATATAGGCCAGGTATTGCTCCCTCACCCGCGTAGTCCCCGTCGTTTCCCGAACTACAGGTGCTGACACTGAGGGCAACTGGACTATTTACTCCGGTTGGTCTGGGTCATGTAACAGGAATCGGTATGAGATGCCGGCGCTCGGGATCCGGACGCAAGTATCTCTAAAGGGTTAACATACCGACACTTGTTGGTCGGTATGCTAACCCTCCCCTTCTCCTTACCTCCGCTGTTTGGTGTCTATCCCTAACCCCCCCCCTAGTTCCTAACCCTAACCTCCCCCTCCCCGGTGCCTAACTCTAACTCTCCCCACTTAGTGCCTAACCCTCCCTCTAGTGCCTAACCGTAACCCCCCTAACACCCTGATACTTACCTTCAGTATCACGGCGGCTGGGATGCTGGCGCCGGGCTTCTGACCAGCACCAGGATTTTAGCGTCAGTAATAGGAGTGTCGGCATCCGGACCGCCGGGATGCCGAACGGATTGCGTGTAGCATAGCTGTGCCTGAAGTTTTTTGTTGGGAGGTTTTGCGACTGAAGTTGTGCAGGACACAGCATGCAAAGACGACCCAATCAATTTTGTCCACATGTAGATTGATGACCATGTGGAAGATTCGCAATCGGTTGCTCAGGATGCCAAAGGCGCTCTCCACAATCCGCCATGCCCTGGATAGCGTGTAATTATTATATATGCATTCTTCTTTGGTCAGGCACCTTTGCGCGTGTGGCTTCATTAAGTGTTCATGTAGTCCGAAAGCCTCGTCAGCAACAAATACAAAACTGAGCCTGTGTTTAGTTTCCTCCACGGTCGGCAATTTTAGGGCAATGGAGGTGAGCCTCTTATAGAAAATAGTTTTTTTCAAAGACCCACCATCCGAAGCACGGGGGCGGCATTCACCACCGCCATTAGAGCAATACTGAACAAGCAGTGGTGTAACGTGGGGGGGTCAAGCGGGGCACATGCTCTGGGCACCATCGGATCCGGCGGTGTGAGGGGCACTGCCGACTGCAGTTCAGGGCACGTGCAGTCCGCAGAACTCCAGACTGAAACAAACACACCGCCGCTCTTATTCGCTGCTGCATCCACTGCTGGAGCCGGGCAGGAGCTCACTCATGAGCTCCGCCTTCCACTTTCATAGTGCCCACTGCCGAGCGAGACGAGATTCAGTTAAGTGTATTTGTCTGTCTGTGTGAGTCTATGTTTTATGTGTAAAAGGCACTGCATAGGGGGCATTATAGAAGGTGCACTGAATAATTGGCACTGCATAGGGGGCACTGTATAAAGGGAAGTACTGTGGGGACTGTATAAGGGGCACTATATTGGGCACTACTGGGGGGACTGTATATGGGGCACTATATATTGGGCACTACTGGGGGTACTGCATAAGGGGCACAGGGCCACTACTGGGAGCGCTATATAATGGGCACTACTGGGAGCACTATATATGGGGCACTACTGTGGGGCACTGTATAATTGGCACTGCATAAGGGGCACTATATTAGGAGCACTACTGGGAGCACTTTATAAGGGGCACTACTAGGGGGACTGCATAAGAGGCAATGTATATTGGGCACTGCATAAGGGGCACTACTGGAGGCACTATATAAGGGTCACTGTATAAGGAGCACTGCATAAGGGGCACTATTGGGGCACTGCATATGGGGCACTACTACTGTGGGCACTGCATAAGGGGCACTTCTACTGGGGCACTGCTACAGGGGGCATTGCATAAGGGGCACTGCTACTGGGGATGTTTCATGAGGGGGCACTACTACTAAGATCATCGCATAATGGGCACTACAACAGGGGGCACTGCACCTGGGCACTCCATAAGGGGATATTCTACTGAGGGCATTGAAGTGCATATGTAATAGTAAGGAATGTACCCAGAGTGACTAGAAACAGTGGTGTGTCATGTTGACACCCCCCCATTTACCAGTGGCCACATCCCTTGTGGCATGTGGCCACGCTATTTTTTTCGGCACGCTCACATCGGGGGGGGGGGACTACAAATACCCTAGTAACGCCACTATGAACAAGCCCTTATAATTATGTATAAATGAAACCCCCTTGCGCAGAAGAAGAGCAGCTACAAGTTCAAATAGGTGTTATCCAGACCCACAATAATACATTCATCAATAAAAAAAGATAACCGAGGTTCGGATAGAACAGAGGGCACATAAACCCCTAGGCAGGGATGCATGGGGTTAATAAAGTTACAGTAGGTAGGGGAGTGTTAGTGTTTTATGGTCAGATTGACATTAGGTTAGGATTGGTGGATTGTTGTGCAAGGGGTGTGGTTAATAGGAGTGTGGGTAGGTCAGCAATGTTACACTGCCTCTTTGGAATCTGATCTGCTAGCTGTTCAGTCACAGGTTGTAGAGCTTCATGTCCCCTAGGTAGTACCCGCTATTCCCCGCTCCCCTTGTGGGGACTCTGCAGCCACACCGGTCCTCCGACACTTCGTCTGGGCGGCCGCGGCTAGTAATATAGCAGCTGTGCAATCCCGCGCATGCCGCCGTCGCAGCCGCACGCAGTGCGTCCTCACTACAAGACGCTCCTGTCCACCGGACGTGCCCGGCCTGCTGCGCAGGGCGGCGGGGGGATGAGGCGCGGTCGTGGGGTGCGGGAGCCGGGTGCCTGTCATGGCGCTGGCTACCTTCACAACAGCGGGGGGCGGTGTCTCGGCCATCTTCGGGCCCCGGGGGGAGGGGCCAGTGGCCATCTTCCTGTTTCGTAGTCTTTAACACCTCGGCTTGCCTGCGTTATGCGTCACTCAGGCTCAGCAAAAAAAAAAGAAAATATCGTCGGCCTCGCCCTCCGCCTTTTCTTTTATGCAAGCATAAAGTACTTAGTAGTTTATGCACATTTCATAATTAGGGCCAGATGATACGCATGGTGGTAAGGGTGCTATTAAGTTGATCCTTAATTAGGTAGATGGTATATGGTTACGCCTGTGGGAGTTATGCATCGGTAAGCCTACAGTATATTATATTAATAATAACGTTTGGGAGGCGGTGGTCTTTTTATCTGGTTGCAGTTCTCCAGCGCTCATGACAGACGCAGCCCCTGGGTTGGGCTTTGGGAATAGGTAATTACAGTGTAGGGAGGTTTCCTCACGTCTGTGTCAGGAGACGGCGGTCTTTCGCTCGCTTGTTATTTGTTTATTGTTAGGGCTCATTTCATACGTAACCCACGACTACAAATACGTGGCGTATCTCGTTTCTCGGCCAAGGCCATTTCCTCAGTAGGCTTACCAGCCCACCCACCTCACATTCTTTATTTGGTCTACTCACAGTCGGCTGGTCAGTGTCAGCTAAACTATCTTTAATTAATTTAGTCATAAAAAGAGTTTTGATAATCAATACTATTGTCAGAGCACTTATTTCATAAATAAATGCAGTTATTTCGATACACGTTGAATGCGTTGTATCACACGTTCGCATAAGCCAGCAAGTCAGATACCGCGGCTTTGTTTTGCGGTTCTTCTGCCCGGTTTATTATTAGATCTATTGCGTTATAGATTTTGTCATATGACATTCATGTAATACAGCAAACAGTCTAGTCATGTACATTGTTGACATTCGAAAATTATAAGCAGTACGCGCAATAAAGATATATTAATTTAATATTAATACAAGCAATTATTTCAATCTATTTAAGACCATATCATCCATAAAACTCATTCGTTACAGCGAAACATTCGTGTGTAGTCATGCCCATAGATAAGAAAATAAGTGTTGCAGAGTGGCGGATACAAGTACGATATGTATCATAGGGTAGTCTTAAGTTAAGCTATCACAAATGTGTTCTTGCGCATTATTAATATCACGCTAATATATACTTTCTGTTTCTTAAATGTACTAATTTACATTACATGGGTATCACTGAGTTTAATAGAGTTTGGGAGTGTCTTGGGACCCTATGACCACGTAGGGACTTGAAGCGTGCGCCGCTCCCCCTCCCAACATGAGCTCGAGTTGGAGTCAGCTTGTGAATGGTATCATGGGCTCATAGTCTATAATCAAGTATTAGGAGCCTATCATCTCCTCTCTTGTTATTCTTCACTTGTTTACTGGCTTTATCTGTTATAAACTGTTTGGACCACCCATTTGGTCATAAGCGTGCATACATAGAAACACCACGTGTCGGTGCGTCATTTTTCTTTTGTCCATATGATTTCCCCGTTATACTTTCTGTAGCTGAATTGTATTGATCCCCGTACAGTAATTTATGCTCTTTACCTGTAGCCGGTGCTCGTGCGTGCTATACCACTTAATGAGTGTATCAATTTTCTTTTGTCTGTATAATTTTCCCTGATACTTTCAGTAGTTGTATTGCATTTATTCCTACGGATTTCTGGCCCTTTTTCCTATAGCCGGAGCTGGCGGTTTGGTTTTTTCTTACCCATGAGGAGGTGTTTTTTCCATACCATTTTAATTTGGCAGCTCTGTCTAATACATTGTGAGGTCATACATAAGGTACGTTCATGCGATAGCTGCTGGCATGATTGCACATATCCCCTTAGCGATTCAGTTCCTCCTCAGACGCAGTATCTGACCTTTGGGAACATTTGTTTTATATTTTACATGTGGGTGTGGACAATTTTTATATTCCAAATATTGTTCATAGGAGTTAGGCAAGATACACATGTTTGCATTGTAGTGTCATCCCTATTCCAATTGAGACCTAATCATATATATATTTATCTTACATACAGGTACAGTTTTGACCCAAGTTCACCCCCCACATGCAATGCTCTTCAAAATGCAACATATCTCATACGCACCCCCCTTTTATTTTACAAATATATGTTCATAGAATTTAGGGAGCTACACAAATTACATTGCACTCTCATTCCCATTCATATATACCTAATCATGTGTATACTATATATATATATATATGTATATATATATATATATGTCATCGGGAAACAGGTTTGACCCGAGTCCACCACCCCACATACAACACTTTTTTAAGCACACCATAGCTTATACACAGCCCTCTGTAATATCGGGACACGCCTGGCTGAGGTTTCCCCAGGCCATGGGTTGTGGTCTCCTAATGGCTTGGTGAGGCTCTGCCAGTGTTTTATGCGGGGTTGCCTGTATCGGGGAATTATACATTCCTCGGTCACTTGTTTATATTTTGGGCAGGTCATCCCGCTTTGCTAGTTTGGGTTGGGAGGCATTAGTGCCCTGTATACGGATGTCAGTGGAGGACTTTGGTTCTCCTTTGGTCTTAGCAATTCACCTGGGAGGGAATGATTTGTGCCGGCAGATGTCGTTTTACTTGCGGCACACTATTTGTTCATGATTTGGTTGGGTTGCTTGGCTTTGGTCAGATGTTGTGATATTTGGTCCGATATTGTGCTAGCCTTTCCTGGTGATGTAGGTGCATGGTTGGGGGGGGTAGATTTGTGGAGCATCACCCTTTAATGGGGTACAAGATGCCCAGCAGGGACAAATTTCAATTATAGAGTGTTTTTTGTTCGGTGTGGGGAGGTTTGAGAGGGTAGGTTGTATGGTGGCGGGCACGTTCCATCATTGGGAACATGCGTGGCAGGAAAGAATGGCAGTATCTATAAAGCGTACACCTTGCTGCAGTATGAGCGGTGTGCCCCCTTCTATGCATTGGTTAGGCTGATTTTACCCTACTGGGGTCAGCGGCACCTCTCGTCAGAGAGGGCTAAAATAGTGCATTGGGATGGGGCTGGATAACGTCTCACTTGCCAGAGAGGGATATCGGCCCTTGCAAGTTTTATATCACTATTACACTTGAATTGGGATATTGGCCCGTTCAGTGAGTGTTTTTACATCCTTGCATAAGTCAAGTGTGGGGCGTCAGGTTACTGGCCGTTCTTTCTTATGCCACCATACTCTGATTGTAAAATAAATAAAGCTGACCATATATTTTTGATCGCATATATACTTGGTCTGTCTCTTTATTTTATTTAAGCTTGGTTTAATAACTTTGTGGTTGCACGCATTATCTGCCGATAGGGAGTTTAAGATAACCGAGGTTCGGATAGAACAGAGGGCACATAAACCCCTAGGCAGGGATGCATGGGGTTAATAAAGTTACAGTAGGTAGGGGAGTGTTAGTGTTTTATGGTCAGATTGACATTAGGTTAGGATTGGTGGAGTGTTGTGTAAGGGGTGTGGTTAATAGGAGTGTGGGTAGGTCAGCACTGTTACTCTACCTCTTGGGAATCTGATCTCCCACCCTCCCTCCCCCTTTTTTCCTCTTGTGTCTTGTGTCGGCTTTATTTCAAGGGCGGGAAAGAACGGCAGTATCTATAAAGCGTCCACCTTGCTGCAGTATGAGCGGTGCGCCCCCTTCTATGCATTGGTTAGGCTGATTTTACCCTACTGGGTCAGCGGCACCTCTCGTCGGAGAGGGCTAAAATAGTGCATTGGGATGGGGCTGGATACCGTCTCACTTGCCAGAGAGGGATATCGGCCCTTGCAAGTTTTATATCACTATTACACTTGAATTGGGATATTGGCCCGTTCAGTGAGTGTTTTTACATCCTTGCATAAGTCAAGTGTGGGGCGTCAGGTTACTGGCCGTTCTTTCTTATGCCACCATACTCTGATTGTAAAATAAATAAAGCTGACCATATATTTTTGATCGCATATATACTTGGTCTGTCTCTTTATTTTATTTAAGCTTGGTTTAATAACTTTGTGGTTGCACGCATTATCTGCCGATAGGGAGTTTAAAATATAACAGTGTGCTCCACTGATGGGATATTCAAAAATAAATATACTTATAATTAGGGGTGAGCGGGTTCGGATTTCTGAAATCCGAACCCCCCCGAGCCCCCCCTATCCGAGTCCGATCCGAGTCAGGCTCGACTTTTCCCGCCTGACTCGGATCTGAAATCGAGGCAAAACGTCATCATCCCGCCTTCCGAGTCTCGCGGGTTTTGGATCCTATATAAGGTACCCGCGTCGGCGCCATTTTCTCACTCAGCTGTGGACAGTGAAGAGGGAGGGTGGGAGTTAGGGCTGTGTAGTGTAGTGTAGTGTAGTGTAGTGCTGCTGTTGTCCACTACTTCAAAGTCCATAGGGGCTGGCTGTGTTGTGCTGTGCTGCTGTTGTTAATAGGGGCTGTGTCCACTACTTCAAAGTCCATAGGGGCTGGCTGGACTGTGTTGTGCAGTCAGTTCTCCATAGGGGCTGTGTCCACTCCAAAGTCCTGTGCAGTGTCCCAGTCCTAAAGGGGTGCTGTAGTGTTGTCCAGGGGGTGCTCTGTCCATCAGGGGTGCTTCCCCCAAGTGCTAAAAAAATTATATGTTTTCTGTGTTTGTGAATTGTGTGCGCAGTAGCCGCACGTGCATCAACAAAGTAGTGCCAAGCGTGCGCCTGTGTCATAAGTAAAGGGCCGGCTGGCTTGACCGTTAAAGGGTGCTGTAACCCCCGAAAGTACACTCCAGTCCAAACCAAAAAAAAAATTATTTTCTGTGTTGTGAATTGTGTGCGCAGTAGCCGCACGTGCATCAACAAAGTAGTGCCAAGCGTGCGCCTGTGTCATAAGTAAAGGGCCGGCTGGCTTGACCGTTAAGGGTGCTGTAACCCCCGAAAGTACACTCCAGTCCAAACCAAAAAAAAAATTATTTTCTGTGTTTGTGAATTGTGTGCGCAGTAGCCGCACGTGCATCAACAAAGTAGTGCCAAGCGTGCGCCTGTGTCATAAGTAAAGGGCCGGCTGGCTTGACCGTTAAGGGTGCTGTAACCCCCAAAAGTACACTCCAGTCCAAACCAAAAAAAAAATTATTTTCTGTGTTTGTGAATTGTGTGCGCAGTAGCTGCACGTGCATCAACAAAGTAGTGCCAAGCGTGCGCCTGTGTCATAAGTAAAGGGCCGGCTGGCTTGACCGTTAAGGGTGCTGTAACCCCCGAAAGTACACTCCAGTCCAAACCAAAAAAAAAATAATTTTCTGTGTTTGTGAATTGTGTGCGCAGTAGCCGCACGTGCATCAACAAAGTAGTGCCAAGCGTGCGCCTGTGTCATAAGTAAAGGGCCGGCTGGCTTGACCGTTAAAGGGTGCTGTAACCCCCAAAGTACACTCCAGTCCAAACCAAAAAATAATAATTTTCTGTGTTTGTGAATTGTGTGCGCAGTAGCCGCACGTGCATCAACAAAGTAGTGCCAAGCGTGCGCCTGTGTCATAAGTAAAGGGCCGGCTGGCTTGACCGTTAAAGGGTTCTGTAACCCCCAAAGTACACTCCAAAACAAAAAAATATATATTTTCTGTGTTTGTGACTTGTGTGCACTGTGGCTGCACGTGCATCAACAAAGGAGCAGCGCCAAGCGTGCGCCTGTGTCCCATAAGTAAAGAGCCGGCTGGCTCATTTCTTAAAGGGTGGTGTAACCCACAAAGTGCACTACTCTCCAGCAAAAATAAAAAAATATTTTCTGTGTTTGTGTGCGCTTTAGCCGCACGTATATATCAATATAACATAAATGGAGGACCAAACTTTCTCCGATAAAAATAAAATAGGGAAAGATCAAGAACCACTTCCTCCTAGTGCTGTTGCTGCTGCTGGGAGTTGTTCATCATCCCAGAGAGGAAGTAGGAACATCACTACTTTTCCTAAACAATTGACCCTCCAACAGTCCCTAGCGATGAGGATGAAGTACGACAGCAGTCATCCTGAAGCAAAACGTATAACTGAGGCCTTGACTGCTATGTTGGTGTTAGACGTGCGTCCGGTATCCGACATTAGTGCAGTGGGATTTAGACAATTGATGGAGGTAGTGTGTCCTCGGTTCCAAATCCCGTCTAGATTCCACCAGCATCCTCAAAGCAGCAGCGACAAGCGTGCGTCTGTCTGTTAAAGGGTGGTGACACCCTCAAAGTGTGCTACACAAACAATTAAAATATTGTTCTTTTCTTTCTTTGTGAAATGTGTGGGCTGTAGCCGCACCTGCATCCTTAAAGCAGCAGCGAAAAGCGTGCGTCTGTCTGTTAAAGGGTGGTGACACCCTCAAAGTGTGCTACACAAACAATAAAAATATTCTTCTTTTTTCTGTCTTTGTGAATTGTGTGGGCTGTAGCCGCACCTGCATCCTTAAAGCAGCAGCGACAAGCGTGCGTCTGTCTGTTAAAGGGTGGTGACACCCTCAAAGTGTGCTACACAAACAATTAAAATATTGTTCTTTTTTTTTCGGTCTTTGTGAAATGTGTGGGCTGTAGCCGCACCTGCATCCTTAAAGCAGCAGCGACAAGCGTGCGTCTGTCTGTTAAAGGGTGGTGTAACTCTCAAAGTGCTCCAAAAAATAAAAAACTATTTTTTTAATGTGTTTGTGACTTGTGTGCGATGTAGCCGCACTTGCATCCTCAAAGCAGCAGCGACAAGCGTGCATCTGTCTGTTAAAGGGTGGTGACACCCTCAAAGTGTGCTACACAAACAATAAAAATATTCTTCTTTTTTCTGTCTTTGTGAATTGTGTGGGCTGTAGCCGCACCTGCATCCTTAAAGCAGCAGCGACAAGCGTGCGTCTGTCTGTTAAAGGGTGGTGTAACTCTCAAAGTGCTCCAAAAAATAAAAAACTATTTTTTTAATGTGTTTGTGACTTGTGTGCGATGTAGCCGCACTTGCATCCTCAAAGCAGCAGCGACAAGCGTGCGTCTGTCTGTTAAAGGGTGGTGACACCCTCAAAGTGTGCTACACAAACAATAAAAATATTCTTCTTTTTTCTGTCTTTGTGAATTGTGTGGGCTGTAGCCGCACCTGCATCCTTAAAGCAGCAGCGACAAGCGTGCGTCTGTCTGTTAAAGGGTGGTGACACCCTCAAAGTGTGCTACACAAACAATTTAAATATTGTACTTTTTTTTTCGGTCTTTGTGAAATGTGTGGGCTGTAGCCGCACCTGCATCCTTAAAGCAGCAGCGACAAGCGTGTGTCTGTCTGTTAAAGGGTGGTGTAACTCTCAAAGTGCTCCAAAAAATAAAAAACTATTTTTTTAATGTGTTTGTGACTTGTGTGCGATGTAGCCGCACTTGCATCCTCAAAGCAGCAGCGACAAGCGTGCGTCTGTCTGTTAAAGGGTGGTGACACCCTCAAAGTGTGCTACACAAACAATAAAAATATTCTTCTTTTTTCTGTCTTTGTGAATTGTGTGGGCTGTAGCCGCACCTGCATCCTTAAAGCAGCAGCGACAAGCGTGCGTCTGTCTGTTAAAGGGTGGTGACACCCTCAAAGTGTGCTACACAAACAATAAAAATATTCTTTTTTCTGTCTTTGTGAATTGTGTGGGCTGTAGCCGCACCTGCATCCTTAAAGCAGCAGCGACAAGCGTGCGTCTGTCTGTTAAAGGATTACATCGGTGACAGCATCCAAGTAGGCATGTCAGACAGTCCGTACCTGTACTGGCAGGAAAAAGAAGCAATTTGGAGGTCTCTGTACAAACTGGCTCTATTTTACCTGAGTTGCCCTCCCTCCAGTGTGTACTCCGAAAGAGTGTTTAGTGCAGCCGGGAACCTTGTCAGCGAAAGGCGTAGGAGGTTGCTTCCACAAAATGTGGAGAAGATGATGTTCATAAAATGAATTATCAACTCTTCCAGGGAGACCAGCCTCCAGAACGTACAGAGGGACCTGTGGTTCCAGCAGGGACGAATTAATACTCTGTGAGGATGAGGATGTACACACTGAAGAGGGTGAGAAATCGGTGGATGAGGAGGATGAGGATGACATCTTGCCTCCGTAGAGCCAGTTTGTGCAGGGACAGATTAATTGCCAGCTTGGTTTGTGGGGGCCCAAACGAACCAATCATTTCAGCCACAGTTGTGTGGCAGACCCTGGCGCTGAAATGATTGGTTTGTTAAAGTGTGCATGTCCTGTTTATACAACATAAGGGAGGGTGGGAGGGCCCAAGGACAATTCCATCTTGCACCTCTTTTTTTTCTTTGCATTATGTACAGTTTGGGGCCTAGTTTTTCAAACTGCCATCCTGTCTGCCACTGCAGTATCACGCCTAGATGGGTCACGTGTTTGTGCCGCCCACTCGTGTCGCTTAGCATAGTCATCCAGCTACCTCGGTGCAACCTTTTGGACATAAAAACACTATTGTGAGGTGTGAGGTGTTCAGAATAGACTGGAAATGAGTGGAAATTAAGGTTATTGAGGTTAATAATAGCATAGGAGCAGAAAAACCTACAAATTCTGTGATTTTAGCTGTTTTTATGCTTTTTTTCAAAAAAATACAGATCCAAAACACAAAACCCAGAACCCAAAACACGGAAGGGTGGTTTTGGCAAAACCAATCCAGATCCAAAACACGAAGAAAGATCCAGATCCAAAACCAAAACACAAAAAGTGGCCGGTGCACACTCCTACTTATAATCCACTCTCTGTATTTCTTTTTTTCAGTTTTTTGCTTTCTTCCTTATATGTTGTTTCCTCCGAACATGTGGAAGGAAAAAAATAAAACACAATAAAACTGATAGTGTAGTAGGTAAGAACTGTTGTTATTATGTCCATACACTATATCTTAGGTTGCAATGTACCAATCGAAAAAGTAATGGGATGCGTGTCAGTCTACTGGTAACAGGTCACCCACATGAGAAAACATATAACTGGATGCTCACAATGCTGCTTACATCCGTAAATATTCACCATACATATAATGTTATCTTTATTCTTCCTATTTCCTGGTGTGCAAACCAATAGCTACAGTATCTGTATCTTTAAACGCCACGTGATATTCACACTTATACAGCACGTTTACATGTATGCTTACAAGTATTTTGCAGTGGATCCTCATATAACGGTTTCTTTAGTAGTAATTCCTTTTAGTTCCTTTACTGGATTAATATCTATAAACGACTTCTTCTGATAATATATTTCAACGCTTATTCATAGATACAAAAATCTGTTCTTAAAACACTGTACTTGGAAAAAACATTGTTCAAAACAAAAGCAAACAAAACAAAAAAACCCCCCGGGTATTCTTACCCAAGCGGTGAAGTAATGACTCACTATCTGGATTATATGCAGGTATACTAGCACCAAGCCCTTATAATTGTAGTACAAGAGACGCTTTTTGCAGGTTGGGTTATGTGGATATGCTTTCCGTCAGTGGCTCCCCCACAGTTTGGAAAATTCCATTGCCTCTCAAATTCATCAGCGATGGCTTTCCACTCCTCTACATTTGACAGAAACTAGACGTTTTATTTCTACCCTCCAACAGTCTTCTACGCCTGACCAGGACTCAGCATAACCCCCGAAATGCCCACTATAACCAAAAGTGAGGGAGAATTGACCATGCAGCCTTCAAAGAGGAGATACCGCCGCAAGGCACCAAGCTACCCCACACATTCCTCAACTGTACTACAGCAAGTGGAACAGGTGCTCCAAAAACCACCAGATCATTTTGATAATTTAGCCACCCATATTGCCAGTTCTATTCAAATCATGAAGCCTGATCAGCAGTACCATTTTGAGAGGATCATGTACAAGACCATTCTAAAGGGTAAAATAGACCAGCTGACCCTGATCACACGGCTCACTCTGGGCCAGCCAACTGCCCAGCCACTACAAGTTATTGGTCCCACCCCATCACACCCTACTCCCAAACCCACTTCCCCTCCCACAGCCTCAGAGGGCATATACAGAGTCATGCATGAGGCAGACGAGTAGCTTCCAGAGTTTTCAAATTTTTGAATACATACCCTAAATGTATATGTTTTAACAAAAATTATCAACAAGTTTTATCTCTCCCAATAGCTACTTTATGGTATATGGTGGTGATGACGCTTATTGGACATGGTCACTAACACATGGAGTAAGAACAGATTGTTGGAAGCCGGGGCCACAATCTGGACTTGCGCCATGTGTTTCTTGGCCTAATCAATACGGCGTCCAACCCACCATATATCATAGAGCAGCCTAGCTATTGGGACAGATAAATTTGTTGATAAGCAGTTTTAATATTGTTATAAAATAATGGTATTTTACAGTAAGCAGCCGTGTTGGTTGCCTAGTTAAGAAAATGCGGCCCTGTGGGTTGACTCTGTTAAAAAATGCAGCCATGTTGGTTGCCTAGTTTTCCAAATGCAGCCTTTACATTATGGGCCAAATGTAATAGGGTGTCAGTTTTAGTAACAGTACAAACTCGCACTTTCTCGCACTTTTAAAAAGTGCGAGTTTGTACTGAAACTCGCAAATTCAATAGCCTGCAAACTTTTCAGCTCGAGGCTACTGCATTTGCGAGTTTAGGACTATGTAAACTGACACCTTTTAATGCGAGTAGCATTAAAAGGTGCTAGTTTTAGAGAAGCCATCACAGATCAGTGAGATCCAGGATGGCTTCTGTGTGTGTTTAAAAAAAAAAACGTGCACCCCCTCCCCAAAAGTATAACCAGCCCCTGGCTTTATAAAGCCTGTTCTGGTTCTAAAAATACAGGGGCCAAAATGCGTAGGGGGCCCCTGTATATTAAGAACCAGCACTGGGCTTTGTTGAGCTGGTCCTGGTTCTGGTTCTGGAAAATCAGGGGACAAAACGAGTAGGGGTCCACTGAAAATTCCAGAACCAGCACCGAACTCTTTCTAGCGGGGGGATAATGCCACAGCCAGGGAAAACCTTTCACCGGTTTCCCGGCCAAAGCATTATCCCTGACCGCTAGTCAGTCCAGGCCGGGGATCCCTGGGGAGTTGGGTACCCCCCCAATAAAGGGGTACCCCCAGCAACTCACCTCCCCATCTCCCTCTAGCAGCCTCTCACCTGTCACTGTGTGGCATCAGCAGCCAGTAAGTGTGGATTTGTGGCTGGACCGCCAGCTAATTACAGCTGGTGCACCAGCAGGTAGCGGCAGACATGGATAGACAACGCCGGTGCAATTTGATTCTGGCGCCGGTTGCGAGTTAATCAGAGGTTGAGGACTGGCAGCTAATCAGGAGCCGCCACTGTTGATTGGCTGCCGTGCCGCAAGCTCTGATTGCCTCGTGACCGGCGGCGCTGTCTCTCCATGTCTGCCTGCCAGTGCGCCATCTAGCCCTCTTTCTACTTGTTTGCAGACATTTGGAGTTGAGGGTTCCTTGCTAATTGCAGATGAGGCCCATGTGTATCCCTAGTTTTTCAGGACAGGATTAAGATATTAAATTGCAGCAAAATATTATTTAAATGAGATAAATAGGAAGAAAGGGTTCTCTTACAGGGGCATGCTATGTTTTGTGGGAAGGCACACAGCCCTTTGCAAAAGAACTTGAACCCTCCTCCACTTCCTCCACAAAATCAGGTCTTGTCCCTGTGACGACGGAGGGTACCCTGTGTAAACGACAGACCTTAAACCTCTAGGCTAGGGACAGAGAGCTGATAATGCAGGGGTTTTAGAGGGGTTACATTTCTTAATGGACTGCAGACAATAGTTAGTGATAGGGGCAGGTTTAAGCTTTATAGACTGGTTACAGGAATTGATCTGCCTCTTTCCAGTGATTTCCCTCCATCCCTCCCTGTTTTTCCTTTATTGTTTGTCGTCCTTTTTTCTTTAGCATGTGGGTGGGAAAAAAGGGCATTCTAGGAGCCCATGAGAGTGTTCAATAGGGCCACTCCCCTTAATGCTGATTGCACTACCTGAGTCAGCGACCTTGGTTTCCAAACTGGGCCTTGGGGCATACTTACAGACATAGCCGGGCACCTTTCCAGAAGCAGCTGGAGGGAAGCTGCTGCTTTCATCTTTGGGGGGGGGGGGGGCAGACTATAATCGTCATAAGGCCCCGTCCCCTTTACAGACCCTACCCCTGCACGATTCGTAGGTCCGTGAAGAGGGGGCGAGGCTAAATGACGGCTTTTATCTCTGCCCCTTCCCTACGGATCCAAAATTTCCACGTAAAATCTCCCCATCCTGCCCACTTCACTAGGCAGTGAGCTAGATATGGTAGATATGCCTACTCTTCCGGGGGTGCTGGGGGGTACCTGAAAAATCGGGAGTCTCCAGGAACTCCCGGGACAGTAGGTATGTATGCCTTGGGGTATTGTTTGAGAATTTGGTGACCTATGTACTTGCCTTTGAAATGGGCAATTGGCCTTGCAAGCATTTTGTTGTAATCTTATTGTAGATATTGGCCCTCATGGCTGCCTGTCTCTTTTGGTCGCCACCAGGGACATGCAATCAGGGTAGGCAGAGCCTCCCCTTGTCATACGCCCTTGATTTGATATAAAAATTATTAGAATAATACAAAGAAGATATTTATAACTTATAAACATCTTCTTTGTTTATTGTAATCATTTTTATAGTTAATACTCACCAGCTTTGTGGAGCTCCCTGGGACTGCAGGGAGATGAGGCAGCAACAGCTCAGCCTCTCTTCTGTATAGTCAGACACTGCTTGCAGAGCTAGGGGTGGGGCCACACCACGGGCAGTTCCTGTGGCTGTACAGAAAGAGAGCTAATAGAGGCATGCCTCTGAGTATGCTTACCTTGAGCACTGATGGACACCTTGGATGTGTCTTGTGACTAGGAAGTGCACTGCAGTGTTTAGAGATTCAAGATCACTCAGGTCAGTCAGCAGCAGCAAGAGCAGACACAGTGATGGAGGTAGGAGAATCAATGGACACTGAAGCTTAGTGTAGTGAGGGAAGAGTTACAGTGAGTAGTGGGTGAGATAGGCTCCTAGCACTCAGACCCATTTCCATGTGTGCCTCACCAGCCATTGACCTCAATGCACGCCAATGGTCGCCACCATATATATAGTTAATTATTTTAAATAAAAAAGCTAACCAGTTTTTAATGCCACATCTGTGTCCTAGGGCATTTTAAGAGAGGAAGGGGCCTGGGTGGAGCCTCCGTTTGGGCCTCCTCCCCTCTGGCAGCGGACTGAGGGCCTGATTCAGAGCCGCTCGTAAGCGGCTGCTCGTTCGCTCCGAGCGATGTTCGCACATCTGCGCATGCGTATGGGTCATAATGCGCATGCGCCAACCAGTCAGTGCGGTCGGAAATCGAGCGCTCGCCAAATAGAGAGTGCCTGCTAATTTGAGTGACAGGATGAGGCGTTTGTGGGTGGTAACAGGGTAAGGTGCTTGAAAACGGGGAGTGGTGATCCAAACGCAGGCGTGCCAAACGGTCAAAACGGGCTTTTTTGAGGGTGTGCATAATTAACAAAGCAGCGTCATCGACCACGTCACTTGGTTGTTTCTTAGCCTGAACTGTTCGCATGATTGCGGTAGGATAAACCTACCACAAGCACTGCGAGCAGTTCAGATGCCTTTCGATGTACTCGATTAAACAAATAAATAGCGGAGATGACGTAGGATGCGAGCGGCCAGGGGGCGTCTTTACAAAATAGCGAGCGCATGTTTCGTTCGCTCGCTCAGGCATAGAGGCGTCAACAGACCGCAAAGAGCGAGCGCTCAATTTAAATAGCCGGCCCCTATTTCTGAACGAGCGAGCGCAAATAGCGTCCGGCTCTGAATCAGGCCCTTAGCGCAGTAGATTCTGGCTTAATGCCAGAATCTACTGTACAGGCGCAGGTATCCTGGAAAATGGTGTCCGCAAAGTATTCCCAGGGACATCTTTTCTGCGCATGTGCGAGTCACCGGGAAAAAGGCCCCTGCCATTTTCCATGTGATTTTCGCTGGCGCTGCAGAGCAGCACTCTGAAGACTGCGGAAAGGTAAGTATAAACTAAATATGGGTGCAGGGTGTGCGGTGTTGGCCCCGCTGGACTCAGGACCCTGTGTGCACCGCACACCCTTCCACCCATTATAAATATGCCCCTGTCTGTGTCCATGTGTTTATTTTAGATAAGTTAACGTTAAGCGTTAGCTGCATTAGGTATTGAAGATAACTTAATTTTTGGTAAACGAAACAACAACAGTTGGGGAGTTCAAATAAAGCTATTATCGCTTCATCCCCATTTTAATTTCATTCATCCCCATTCGCAAAACACAGTCTTTGCCCACCCAACAGAAATAATGGGGGGGCAACTTCCTACGCCCCTGTCTACAGGCGAATTCTGCATCCACATCACTGCAACATCAGCCACACTATCACTCAGCTAACACCCACCCCAGTCTTTAGCCAGCAATGTAGCCCAGTTACAAGCACTTAGGGCCTGATTCAGCAAGCAACGCAAAGGAGAGAATGCATGCATTTGGCTGATGTTTTTGTACTGTGCATGCAGCCAGGGGCGTCACTAGGGTTGGTGTCACCCGGTGCTATAACTCGTGGTGACACCCCCCCCCCCTCCACCCAAAGAAAATTAAAAAATCAGATCCAAGGTGCACAGCTCCACGCTCCCTCCCCCTTACCAGTCACGCAGTCCAGTACTCACACTGCAGTTCTCCTCCCAGAATACCGGCGGGCAAGAGCAGAGAGAGAGAGGGACTCACAAGATGATGACATCATCATCTCACGGGACCTGTAGCTCCGCATCGGCGAGATACAGCAGGCACTAACTATGATGGCAGCATAGCCGCATAACACAACAGTCCTCAGACAGCCCACCTCCTTTTGTGATCCCAGACAGCCTGTCTCCCCTTCTCTGTTCCCAGACAGCCTGTCCCTCCTTCTCTTTTCCCAGACAGCCTGTCCCCCCTTCTCTTTTCCCAGACAGCCTGTCCCCCCTTCTCTTTTCCCAGACAGCCTGTCCCCCCTTTTCTTTTCCCAGACAGCCTGTCCCCCCTTCTCTGTTCCCAGACAGCCTGCCCCCCCTTCTCTGTTCCCAGACAGCCTGCCCCCCCTTCTCTGTTCCCAGACAGCCTGCCCCCCTTCTGTTCCCAGACAGCCTGTCCCCCCTTCTCTGTTCCCAGACAGCCTGTCCCCCCTTCTCTGTTCCCAGACAGCCAACCAGTCCTCCCTTCTGTGTACCCAGTCTTCCCCTCCTGTTGTGTTTCCAGACAGCCAGTCCCACCTTTTGTGTCCAGTGGACACAAAAGGTGGGACTGGCTGTCTGGAAACACAACAGGAGGGGAAGACTGGGTACACAGAATGTCCACAGCCGGCCAGCTCTCCATTCTATGTTCCCAGACTGCCAACCACCCCAACTTGTGTCCCCAGCCAGCTCCCCCTCTTCTGTCCGCAGCCAGCCAGCTCCCCCTCCCCTGTCCCCAGCCAGCCAGTTCCCCCTCCCCTGTCCCCAGCCAGCAAGCCAGTTCCCCCTCCCCTGTCCCCAGCCAGTTCCCCCTCCCCTGTCCCCAGCCAGCCAGCCAGCCAGCTCCCCCTCCCCTGTCCCCAGCCAGCCAGTTCCCCCTCCCCTGTCCCCAGCCAGCAAGCCAGTTCCCCTGTCCCCAGCCAGCCAGCCAGCTCCCCCTCCCCTGTCCCCAGCCAGCCAGTTCCCCCTCCCCTGTCCCCAGCCAGCAAGCCAGTTCCCCCTCCCCTGTCCCCAGCCAGCAAGCCAGTTCCCCCTCCCCTGTCCCCAGCCAGTTCCCCCTCCCCTGTCCCCAGCCAGCAAGCCAGTTCCCCCTCCCCTGTCCCCAGCCAGTTAGCTCCCCCTCCCCTGTCCCCAGCCAGCCAGCTCCCCCTCCCCTGTCCCCAGCCAGCCAGTTCCCCCTCCCCTGTCCCCAGCCAGCAAGCCAGTTCCCCCTCCCCTGTCCCCAGCCAGCAAGCCAGTTCCCCCTCCCCTGTCCCCAGCCAGCCAGCCCTTTTGCTTCCCTTACCTCTTCTTGACTAGCTCCTCTATTCCAGCAGCGGCGGTGGGTGGGCAGCGGGCTCCGAACTTCCGACAGCAGCGGCCAGTGGGAAGGTGGGCGGGCAGCAGGCTCCTCTCTTATACAAACGGTGGCGGCAGGCGGGTAGCTGACTCCTCTTCCACCGCAGCGGCGGCGCAGTTTGATGCCATGACGTCACACGCCGCGCGCCTTTTTTAAAAAAAAAAAACACTTTTAAGCATAGCGGCCAGGATGGGCGGCGGCCGCGGAAGAGGGTGGGGGAGTGTGCGGGCAGCAGTGACCGTGCAGCAGCTACTGTATATGACGGTGGGGGAGTGTGCGGATTTTGGTGTCACCCCCTTGGAGGGTGACACCCGATGCGGCCCGCACCCCCCGCACCCACCTTGTGACGCCACTGCATGCAGCACAGTGCGTGCGCGAACTAGCCAATGCGATCGGATAAGCGTACGCAGACTACACGCAGACCCCTGCTGATAGTGATTGACAGGAAGTGCCGATTGTGGGTGGTGACGGGGGGAGGTCGGGCAAACACAGGCGTGCCTGTGCATTGGGACGCTGTTTTAGGGGTGTCCATAATTAAACCAGTGTGGCGACTGACGCAGTGATGAGACTCCGTGCACACAGAAAGTTGCCAAGATCCTACGCGAGGTCTGGTCAACCACTATTATGCAAATGTGGTCGATGGTTCTTGATGTTACCGATGGTTACGCTATCTTGTGTACTCATCAGGCTTTGAGTAACGGGAGATGAGCGGCTTAATATAGGGCTGGGCGTCTGTATCTTGTGCTGCTGTCTCCGTGCGTATGCATCGATTAGCATTTTCTCGCAGCGGACGGGTGCGTTCTCTGCTTTGCGTTGCTTACTGAATCAGGCCCTTGGAATAGTGTAGTGAAGCAGGGAGGTCGCCAGTGGAGACTCGGAGTTTCACCCAGTGAGTGGCATACAGGGCTCCCTTGTTATCGGTCCCTCTCCCAGGCATTTTTTTATTTGCATTTTTATATCCCTACTGCTCTGGTAACACTGTTCAGTTAATATCTGATTACTCCCTTATTTATTCTCATCTAAAACATTCCCTGCATCAATGCTGGTTTCATGTTAAAACTCTTAAACAATAGTTATTAAAAATTCTGGTCACTGATTCCACCTTTCAAATGCATACATTCTTTTTAAATTAATGTGTGGGCTTTTTAATCGGACAAATTAAAACAGCCTCTTCCTTACCTTGCCGTGCATATAAAACCTTCATATAGGATCCCCGACGTGCTATTTAATAATAATTAAATTCAGTTTCAATAAAGTAACCATTCCGATAATTAATTCCAAATTTTGTTGCTAACGAGCACGCATCGAGGTACTGGCCACTTGATTAATTTTACATTTTACATTTGCTAAGCAATGAATACTTAATTGCACTTTTATCTCTAACGTTGCATTTTATGGCTTCGGAATATGAGGTCTTAACACAGTAACTGACAGATTAAACAAGTTAGTGGTCTCTTTATTAACCCACAGGATAGCTTCCACTCAATGGATAATTCATATAAGTCTCTGTTCTTTTAAAGCACTAGTTTACTGTAGGTCAACTATTATTTTGACCAATCCACCCACAATGTATTTAATAACATAATATGTATCTATATGCAGGAGAGATATCTGAAAGTTGCCTGGGCCCAAGTTGGCAGGATTTCACGGGTGTCTATTTGCAACTGTTTTTAAAATTTATGGGGTCAATCCAATTAGCCGTAAATTCATTGCGGCAATAACCAGGCTTTACGGAAGCCTGAATTCGCTCAAAACTACTCGCAGCACCGTAGGGCTGCCAGGGGTGCAAGATGCAGTGGCGTTGATGGCATTTTAACGCTGTGGCAACGGCAACTTGCGCCCTTTTCGGCTAATTGGATTGACCACTATGGGGCATATTCAATTAGGTGCGAAAAGCCTGTTTCTGTGGAAAAGTATCGCCGGTGACGTCATTTCGCAAGGCGAAAACTTATCCACGTATTCAACTCCAAAGACTTTTCACCGGTGCGGAAAGTCAATGCAATCCTGGAATAAGCAAAAAAGATTTGCTTATGAAAGCTGTCGAAAAAAGTGCAGAATTGGGGTTTTGGGGTGCAAACTTGCTGGAACCACCCTGCACCCTTGGGACAGCCCCCCCCCAAAGTAAACTGAGTCAAACATTTTTTTTTTTTTTAAACTTACGGACACCCCAAAAAATTACTTTGAAAAAGGGGGCAAGAAAGAACAAAGTTGGAGGACAAACTTAAAAACTAGCGAAATAGACTCCAGGGGGGTCCCCAAGTATGCCCCAGGTGTTTTCAAGTTTGCAGGTGGTTGCGGCAGGTGGATTTATTAGGTTTTTTAAAACTTCACTTTAACAACTTTAAACTATGCTAGCACCCATTTTCATGTACCCCAAATTTGCTGGGACTAGTTATTTTCTGCAAAAAACCTGCTAAATGCTATTTTTCACCACTTCTGCAAAGACGCTAATTAGCAGCTATTGAGATTATTTAAGTACCCCAAATAGCTTCAGCAGGGCTATTCGGGGGTATCTAATACCCAATGTCGGAGTATCTTTTGGCGGGTATCAGGCTGATTTCTCCAAATCTGACAGGACTTTTCGCCAGGTCTGAATTCGCTGGGTCCCGTTTTCGCAGATCTCTAATTGAATACTGGGATAAGCAGGTACGAGCGCAATACTTTTCCGCATGGAAAACCAGCGATGTCGGCGATAAGTCCGGCCTGCGAAAAGTACGGGACTTTTCGCACCTTATTGAATATGCCCCTATATAGTATATATTATATGTACACATCATATATGTGGGTAATTACATTTAATTCTGTGACATAAATGTATGAGATGCCCTGTTTTAAAGATTTCAGTGCCACCCAGTCCCCGAACTAGCAGAATGATGGGGATTTGATGCCTGGAACTCAACATTCTGAAGACTTTCACTTCAATGGACTACACACTGTGCTGTATCTATATTGGGTACAGGGTATAGCCATGAGTATTGGGGCATTGTGCCAGAGTATTTTCTCTATTGTGCACATGAGTCATCTGCCCAATGACATGATCACTTGTAATATGGCCACCCAGGCAAAGCAAGTATGGGGGGGGGCAAGCTGAAGTTAACGCTGGCAGAGGTATGGGATGGGGGGCGCTACACAGTGAGTCGCTCGCTGAAAAGCCCCTGTCCCTGGATGTGATTAATGGCAAATCCTGGTGATACTTAGGGCCTGATTCAGAGCCGGACGCTCTGACCAGAGCGCTCACTCTGAATCAGGGCCCTCCTCCTTGAAAATGGAGCGGCCTCCTGGCCGCTCGTATAGCTGTGGGTGACCACCCACAGCATATGCGAGCGGCCAAAAAGATGGTCGCGATGGTCTTGACCATCGGACTTGCGACGGAGACCCTGCGGTAGGGTCTCCCTGCCACAAGCCCTGGAGTGATTTTGGCTCTATCAGAGCCAAAATCACTCCCACTGACATCACTAGTGATGTCAGTGGGGCCGGCTTCAGATGGTAGGCGTTCCCATGGGAACGCCTCCGTCTGGCAGGCACGCCCCCGGCACGCCCACCAAAGGGGGCGGGCTGTGAATCAACATCGACAGCACGCCCCCTTTGGTGCGAGACCCGGAGCGATGGAAAGCCCGTCACTCCCCGGGTCTTGCGCATGCGCACGACGGAGCTCCCTCCGTCGTGCGCATGCGCAGTAGGGAACATCGACCCGCTTGCGAGCGTACTGCTGCTTGCGAGCGGGTCTGAATGACCCCCTTAATTTCTTATTGCAGTGGTAAATGGCATTAAGTGATTATAATTATTGGGACCAAGGGGGTCATTCAGACCCACTCGCGAGCGGCAGTACGCTCGAAAGTGGGTCGATGTTCTCCACTGCGCATGCGCACGACGGAGGGAGCTCCGTCGTGCGCATGCGTGAGACCCGGACTGCGACAGCCAAGCTGTCGCTCCGGGTCTCGCACCAAAGGTGGCGTGCTGTCGATGTTGATTGACAGCACGCCCCCTTTGGTGGGCGTGCCTGCCAGACGGAGGCGTTCCCATGGGAACGCCTACCGTCTGAAGCCGGCCCCACTGACATCACTAGTGATGTCAGTGGGAGTGATTTTGGCTCTGATAGAGCCAAAATCACTCCAGGGCTTGTGGCAGGGAGACCCTACCGCAGGGTCTCCGTCGCAAGTCTGATGGTCGCGATGGTGAAGACCATCGCGACCATCTTTTTGGCCGCTCGCATATGCTGTGGGTGGTCACCCACAGCTATGCGAGCGGCCAGGAGGCCGCTCCATTTTCATGGAGGAGGGCCCTGATTCAGAGCGAGCACTCTGGTCAGAGCGTCCGTCTCTGAATCAGGTCCCAAGTCCCAAAAAATGGTTGGTAATTATGCCCCAATATATTTACAACTGGTCTCTACAATGGTAGAAGGACATACCTTACAACGTGAGGGAAGGCAGTTTTATATTATCATTACAGAATATATGAATATTATGAGGATAATGAATTTGTTTTGAGTAAGACATAATACTTCACTAACACTGTGTAACACCCTGTGAAGTGTCTGTAACAGTCACATCCATCAACAACTATTAATAAAATGAAGGCTCAGATTGAAGCTTGCCTCAGATCAGCCTCTCAGGGACCTCATACTCCAGATGGACGTCTTGCTTCCACTTCCTATACAACGATATGTTGAGGTTCACCTTTGCATAGATCTGGCACCAACCACTTTTCATACAGACTTCAAGTTTTCACAAGGTTGAGGTCTCTTTTTTGCGATGACACCAGAAGATGTGACTCTGAACCTATAGAAACTCAGGGCCTGATTCAGAGCCGGACGCTATTTGCGCTCGCTCGTTCAGAAAAAGGGGCCGGATATTTAAATAGAGCGCTCACTCTTTGCGGTCTGTTGATGCCTCTGTGTCTGAACGAGCGAACGAAACATGCGCTCGCTATTTTTTTAAAAACACCCCCTGGCCGCTCGCATCCTACGTATCTCCGCTATTTATTAGATTAAACGAGTACATCGAAAGGCGTATGAACTGCTCGCAGTGCTTATGGTAGGATTTTCCTACCGCAATCATGCGAGCAGTTCAGGCTAAAAGACAACCAAGTGACGTGGTCGATGACGTTGCTTTGTTAATTATGCACACCCTTAAAACACCCGTTTTGTCCGTTTGGCACGCCTGCATTCGGATCTCCACTCCCTGTTTTCAAGCACCTTCCCCTGTTACCAACCACAAACGCCTCATTCTGTCACTCAAATTAGCAGGCATTCGTTATTTTGCGAGCACACGATTTCCGACCGCAATGACTGGTTCGCGCATGCGTATTACAACCCATACGCATGCGCAGTTGTGCGAACATCGCTCGGAGCGAATGAGCGGCCGCTTATGAGTGGCTCTGAATCAGGCCCTCAGTATTTGGATATAACCCATTTTCCTCACCTCACCTCACTCTTCTGCTTCAGCTTCTCATAACTCTAGGCGGCTACCCTCACTGAATTGTCAGAAGACCTGGGGCCTGATTCAGAGGTGCATGAAATTCTAACTCAATGCCGATGTACCCGATAATGATGGTGCATACCTTACACAAAGATTCTATTGTGCACGACGAAGAATGTAGAAGAAATGGGGCGGCAGAGTGATAGGTGTTCCTGGGGAGGTAGCCTGAAGTGAACGCAAAAAAAAATACTTTCCATGGGCGAGTTTTGGGAGTGTCGTGAGCGCGTCAGTGAAAGCAGCTGTGTTCTCATTCGCACAGCCGCTTCCGTAGAGGACATAAATCAGAGATGGATGCAGTACGTACACACAGCGGCTGTGCCTTTGGACACAGCTACTGTGTGTAAATATGCTAATGCTGCAGGAGGCGTCTTGTGTTAATAGATGCCTCCTGCATGCTTGTGTGATCTGCTGCTGCGTCCAAGGAATGTTGTGCAATTGTAGCTGCTGAATCCAACCAAACAATGAATGGGAGAAATTAATACCATGGAGAAAGACATACAGAGACACCGCGAATGCGCAGTAACGCATGTCAGACCTCACACTGAGCTCCAGCAGGTCTTAGAGACCTTCTCAGCTTACCTGTCTGCACTGAGGATGGAGGCAGTGCCAGAGTGGTCCTCATCCAACACAACATAACCATAAGCTATCCTACCCAATGACATCCCCTATATATAGTCCACACATAACTTTACATAATATTTTCTCTTCTTCACTTTAACATCCATTCCTGTGTGAGTGGATCACGCAGCCCACCAAGAACCTCTGCAATGTGGTTGGACCAATATGTAATATGTAGCACTTACCCTTCTGTATCAATGCCTAATTTCCTATAAAGTGTAAGCTTGTGAGCAGGGCCCTTTTGCCACCTTGTCTGTCTGTTACTAGCCAGTCTTGTTCTATTACTGTTTGTTCCCAATTGTAAAGCGCAATGGAATATATATAAGTAACTGATGATAATAATAATAATGTTCCACTAGGAATCTGCCTACTAGGGACCCATGGTTTGATCCGATTATTCATCCAGGTACTCTGGCAAGAACTTGGGTGAGCTCACTTTTCTCATATCTATCTGTGTGCCCCTGAAATTGCTTAATGGTCGTAATTCCCGCAAAAGGAGGTAGATCTTCTGTCTTCTCTGAAGCATGGTCACTATGACATCTTCACCGAGACGGATTTCCACAGGCGCAATAACGCTGCAAGTGGGCGTCTCAGTTTTGAAGAAATCGGCTATGGCATTAGCATAAAGACGCAGTTGCTGCAAAAGTCGCAGCAGTGGCCGTTTCTGTGTGCAACTCTGAATCATGCCCAAAGCCTCTCTCAGAGAGAAGTTGATTGGTATTAACTCTGAGATCAAGAGAACTGAATTAGACTCTATCGGGTCTCTAGAAGCTCAGACTTTACCCATCAGGACTCAACATCGGACCTTCCCTTCAGACTCCTCCTTTAAGACCTTTGCATCGTTGATGGACCAGCTCAACACAATCTTGGCTAAAAAAGTGTTTAAAGTGGCTGAACCAAAGGTTATATGAAAAAGAGTGACAAGGTCAGCCATCACTCTCCTTGCTTGGAGATCACAACAGATTAGGGGTTCTTTAGGTAACCTCACTTATGACCCATTCTAAGTCATAGAAGCTTTTTGATATTTCTATAGGCCCCTCTATAATCCCCCCCCAGCAATGACCTCACCTTGAATTTAATTCTCAGATTCTTGATTACTGAAATAGATGCTGTCTGATTAAACTCCCCTGTCATGGACTGAGGGCCGTCAGCTGCCAAAGTATGCAAATCCGGTGATCGCACTGCAAAGTAATAGCACGCCCACTATGTCTTGGCATACAATCGCGGTGTGTATTTAGACGCCCACTAACCTGCCTTAAGACGCCCACTTATGCACCAGAGAAAAAGTACCAAAGTACAGACAACTTGCAGTCAGTTGCGCTCCTCCGGGATACAGGGATTCCCAAGGTATAGGAAAATTCCAGGAGCCTTTGTCCTTAAAAATATTTCACAGTCCTCTTCAAGAACCTTCTCAGCCTCTTTTAATAAAGTGCTTCTTCAAATGGATAAATATGTGTTTTTCCAGAATGTGTGGGGTGTAGAATAGCACACACCCAAGTTGGCATAAATTTGGGGTACTAACAGTCGCCTCCCAGGTATTAGGTCTCTGTTGTCCCCCCGGTTATGTGTCCAGAATACTCTGTTCCCACACAATGTCACCTGGGGTAGTCTGCTCCTTTTCTGAGTTGGCACCTAACACTTGGTTGCTTTGCATTGTTGCTTATCTCGGTGTTATGGTCGCGAATGTAGCAATGTATATTATCCATGTCCTGTAATGTATTGTATTGTACTGTACTGTAAGTCACTATAAATCAATCTATTTGTTTATGTACTTTGGCGCTGCAGAACACTTGTAATTTGCTCTTTCTTACTTTATTCCCAATTCAGAATCAGGCCCTTTGTAAAGATCAGCACTTACTTGAGCCTGTATGACATGCATCTGACACATAGTTAATACAAAAAAACTGTGTACAGAAATTATTACAATCCCCAGTATCTTTCACACTCGCTGTTAAATTGTCTGCCACCATGCCACCACTTAAGAGTTTTTTAGGAGCTACTCACTCCAAATAGGAAGCATAAAGTCCTCCTTACAACTACAATTAAGTCCCAGTCATCATTACCCAAATAATAATCTATAGTTCAGATGTGTAGCTGGATCCACAGGAAAAATTGATCTGATAAGAATCACAGAGACCAATCTTATTAAATGAAGTTTAATATGAGAAAGCTACTCAGACTGCTTAAAGTACATACAAACAATTAATAAGAATGACATGCAAAGATAGTTTTAGGCAAATAATTTTCTTATAAACAAAATGGGAAAAATGGACAGAAAAGTCTCACTTATATGAATCTCTTTGCTGGGAGACGCAAGAAGAAGGAGCAATTCCCAATGTCAGCTTGGCTCCCAAGACTTTTACAAAATTTTAGAGTTCTGCACAGTTTTTTATGCCTACCTGGGCTGTCACACAGCTCCCCTTCTGCTGGCTCACTCGCTTGTGCAGATGCTAATTCGGCTTTATAACTTTTGTCCAGAGCATACTGGCACTTAGGTATGGAAGTGTGACATAACCCAAGCCAACCTCGTGTTGGTGAGAGGGACAAGTTCACAATGTATAAGACCCCATAATTTTACCAATATGTCTGTTGGATCATTTGCTGGCAGTTCTAATAGGCTATACATAAGTCTGCCAGTCTCCGCCTCACATGGCATCTTCTAAAATAATTAACCCTGCAGCTGAACACACATCAAGGTCATTCGTAGGTCACCATGCTGATAATTAAAACAAATACATTTAATAAACACATGTTGCCTAATATCTCGTGATCCATATCATAGATATGACCCCCCTTCCCCCAGAGGCAACTAAATGAATGCTTCAATCTCAGAGGAACATACGTTTCTCTTTTGTTGGTATCTAGCCCTGACCAAGCTACATAAAATATACCCCAATTCCTTTCCACTTTGCCGGAGGAATTGCCAAATGGCAGACACTTTTCTCCATAGTTTTTGGAGCTGCCTGTACCTGCAGAAATCCTATTTGTAGTTTCCACTTTCTAATTACTGCACTGACTGGTGTACAGGTTCCTTTCCATTTTAAATACTTCCTTTTACCCCTACTTCTGCCAGACTCTACCTTAATAAGCTTATATGACACTTTACGAGTGCTGCTATTTGCCTCCTTGCTGGTGCCTGGAAATCTCAAGCTCCTCTCACCATGGACACTCTCATGAACAAGATTAGGTTTGTCTACGAAATGCTAACGAAATGCTACTGATGACTAGCATGCTTAGGGATCCCACTAAATCCTGGATGCCAGGTCCCGCATCACGGCATTGTTTTCCACTTTACAAAGTTTGTGCTGTCATTGCTTAGCGACGCTTTTCCCTCCCCCACCTTGCTGTACTGGTTCAACATGAGGTTTCCCTGCCCCCCATAGTCCCAACCCTACTCTTTTGCTCCTAAATTCCCCAGCCCCTACTTAACCAAAACTTATGCATCTGACCTGAATATTTTAATATGTTACATACTGTAGTATACTAGGTACTCATTGTCTCCTGTTATTTCTTAGCACGACAGGCTAACTTCTGTGCCTGTTCGGCACACTTGTTTTTAGGCTGCCTTGCACAGGTGTGATGTTGCTGGTACGTACTTCAGTGTTTTGTTATGTAAAATAAAATAAAAAATAAGACGAACAATAGTGATATATGAACTGAAGTCCGACCCCTGACTCTAATAGCTTATTCAGCACATAGGGGCCCATTTATTAATGATCGCATTTTGCAATGTGATCAGGGCATGCAGTACCGCCCAGAGGCGTCACTAGGGTTGGTGTCACCCGGTGCTGTAATGCACGGTGACACCCCCCCCCCCTCCTCCTCCACCAAAAAAAAATTGGGACCAAAGTGCAGGGCAGCCATCAGAAATCGTGGGGACCAGGACTGGCAATATAGGCAGGGCCCCCCACTCACCGTGTTTCTGCAACTCCAGTTCCGCAGCGTCTCCCAAGCCAGCACCCCTTCTGTCTCTAGGCAGCACTCACATACAGCCCTAACAGACCACAGACACTTACCTTCTCCTATGTTTTCTGGCTGCTCCTCTTCACGCTATGGCTGGATCCTGTCAGTGGTGCAGCGTGCGTGATATCATGACGTCTTTAGCGCCTAAGCTCAAATAATAAAAAAAAAATAATTGTATCAGGCAGCTGCAATCCCCCACCCACACTTCTCTCTCTCTCTCAGCGATCCCCCCCACATTCCCCTCTCTCTCAGCAATCGCCCCACATTCTACTTTGTGCAATTTTCGTGTCACTGATTCCCCCCCACATACACAGAAACATCCCCCTCTTTCTCTCTGTGATTTTCACACACATTTCTCTCTGTCAGTAAGCCCCCTTCCCCACACACACACATTTCTCTCTGTCAGTAAGCCCCCTTCCCCACACACATACACATTCCCCTCAGTCAGTAAGCCCCCTTCCCAACACACACACACATTTCTCTCTGTCAGTAAGCCCCCTTCCCCCCACACACACACATTCCCCTCAGTCAGTAAGCCCCCTTCCCAACACACACACACATTTCTCTCTGTCAGTAAGCCCCCTTCCCCCCACACACACACATTCCCCTCAGTCAGTGAGCCCCCCTCTCCACACTCATTCCCCTCTGTCAATGAGCCCTCCTCCCCCCACACACACACATTCCCCTCCGTGAGTGAGCCCCCGTCCCCACATACACACATTCCCCTCAGTCAATAAGCCCCCCTCCCCACACTCATTCCTCTGTCAGTGAGCCCCCCTCTCCACACACACACTTCCCTCCATGAGTAAGCCCACTTCCACACACACATTCCCCCCCTCCATGAGTGAGCCCCCCTCCTCACACACACACACATTCTCTTTCTGTCAATGGGCTCCCCTCCCCAGACATTCCCCCCAGTTGAGCTCCCCCACACATTCCTGTCAGTAAGCCCCCACCCCCCCACATTCCCCTCTGTGAGTGAGCCCCCCACAGACATTCCCCTCTCTGTCATTCTGTGCCCATCCCCCCCTTACCTCTAGTGTGCCTTTGCTGAAGCCTGTTTCAAGTGTAATGACTGAGGAGTCAGAGGCAGAGCAGTGGAGAAGCACGGAGCTCTGCTCAGGCTTGTACTGCCCTTGGCTGCTCTGAGCTCCTTGTAAGGTGGCTGGTCTTGGGGAGGGCCGCAGGGTTGCCTACCCTCCCGATTTGGGCGGGAGCCTCCCGATAATTGGGTGCAGCTCCCGATCCCC
This sequence comes from Taudactylus pleione, assembly GCA_031769625.1. Lineage (NCBI taxonomy): Eukaryota > Metazoa > Chordata > Amphibia > Anura > Myobatrachidae > Taudactylus > Taudactylus pleione. The sequence goes on along the minus strand of JAUIMM010000566.1, from coordinate 2,966,161 downwards.
CCAACATCCACCGCAATTTAGTCCTAGCCCCCACTGCGAGGGCAGCCAGTGACGCGATTTGCGTCATTTTGGCCCCGCCCCCTGCCTCACAATGCCTGTATTATCGGCATTGTGTAGCGGGGGCGGGGCCAAAATGACGCGATTCTCCAAACTGGAAAAACTACACTGTGAACAACTGCGGTATGAAAGGTGTTGTTCACAGTGTAGTTTTTCCAGTTTGGAGAATGCTCTGTATATTTTAAATATTATTGTTGTCTTGAGTTTTGAAAAATAAACAATTTTTTTATGAAAAAAAGAAAAACATCTATTGTTGAGTATGGAGAATTGAAAAGATACCTTTATGAGCAGACGATCTTTCGTAGCCTTGTGAGTACTGGTACGCTCCTTCATTTCCCCATTACATCAAAGATACCTTTACATGCCAAGCACCACCTGATAGGACTGTAAGTTCTAGGTGTGTGCATATACTTTGTGTTGCATTAAAGACACCATGATAGGAGTGTCCCCATCTCTGTAAACAGTGAGTTGGGGTACGCCTTATTTTTCCATGTAATCTTGAAGAATCATTGTCTATCACCAATTTTGATTACATCTCACACTGACATCATATATACAATCCCTTTTTTCCCCATGATTTCGGGACCTTGGGTAAAGACAAGGGCCCTCATTCAGAGCCGTACGCTCTGAGCAGAGCGCACGCTCTGAATGAGGGCCGGCCTCCATAACTATGGAGCGTCCTCCTGGACGCTCGTATAGCTGTGGGTCACCACCCACAGCCTATACGAGCGTGCAGTTTTTAAGGACCGCGATGGTCTTGACAATCGCGACCATCGAAACTGCGAGCCGGAGCCTGCGGTTGAGGTTTTCAACCGCAAGGCCCGGAGTGATTTTGTCTCTATCAGAGCCAAAATCACTCCCACTGACATCACTAGTGATGTCAGTGGGCCGGCTTCTGAAGGGAGGCGTTCCCTTAGGAACGCCCCCGTCAGGGAGGCACGCCCCCGGCACGCCCACCAAACGGGGCGTGCTGTCAATCAACATCGACAGCACGCCCCCTTTGATCAGACACAACGAGCGAAGGAAAATCCTTCGCTCGTCGCGTCTGGCGCATGCGCACGACGGAGCTCCCTCCGTCGTGCGCATGCTCAGTGCAGAACATCGACCCACTTGCGAGCGGACAGCCGCTCGCGAGTGGGTCTGAATCAGGCCCAAAGAAAGAACATTAGAACTGACGTTTATTACTGCATCTACACGGATAAGTATTATTTTCTCCATTTGTTCTAAACACACCATAACTAGCAGCGCCAATTTTTCGATAATTTTTTGCATAACGGATATCTCTTTGGATCTTTGGGGAAAGATCTTTATCAAAAAGGCTGCAGCATAGTTTTGAATCGCCCAAGATTTTCTTCCACCTTTGTTGTTGTACACCCCCTTTTTAGGCCACGCCCCCCGTTGCCCTGCCGATCTGGCTGCTCCCTCCCGAAAGGAACAGCCAGAAAGTCGGCAACTATGGGGAGGGGCCAGCCACCAGGAAGTACAGCTACATTCAGTGTGGCAGCGAGGGATCTAGCTGCTTCCGTGACAACACGATGCTGCCCGGCTCTGCGGATCCACACTGCCACTGATGGCATGCACTGGGATCCCGGCCACCACTGGCCCATTACTCCGCGCCGCGGGCCCCCCTCTCTGTCCAGTAGCGGGGAGCAGACTGTGGGATGCGGGCAGCTGCATTAGTGTGGTGGCGGCAACGCATGCAGGGGGGGTGCGGGCAGGAGTGTGCAGCTTTTGGTGTCACCCCCTTGGAGGGTGACACCCAGTGCGACGGGCACCCTCCGCACCCTCCTCGTGACGCCACTGGTACCGCCCCTGATCGCAATGCAAAATGCGATCCTATCTGCCGGATGTATTATCCGGGACATGCAGGGAGACTGGCTCCGAAAAGAGCCCATCCCTGCGATGTCTCCGGAGGGCAGTCGGGGCTTCTGCGCATGCGCAGTCCCGCGGACTGCACATGAGCGGCGCCCATTGCCGGCGGAGGGATCTGGCAGATCCCTCCGCCGGCTGATATGCGGTAAGTCCCCATAGACTACAGCGGCTAACGCTATCTTTAGATAGCGTTAGCTGCTGGGGCCATTATCAGGAATGCTTCACATTCCCGATATTGATACATTTTGCAGCATCGCATCCCCCATAGAAACCTATGGGGGAGGCGGCTGCCGGCGGCAATGGAGGGATCGCAGCAGGTATCGGAGATAGCTGCTCCAGTCCCTCTTTCATACATCCAGGGGATACTTAGTATTTGAGGTAAACCCCCGAAAACAGGTGTTTTCGGGGAATTTACCTCAAATTCACTTTGATAAATGGGCCCCATAATTGGAATGGGCAGCAGTCGATGATAAAAGTGTAAGAGTAACTAAGGGGGTTGGCAAAAGCTAACAGTAATCATCTCTTTATAGTGACGTCTATATTGTATATATTGTTTCCCGATCGTTCCCATCTGTGCCCACAACGACATGGATGCCTAAGCGGTCAAAGGTTTTTGCTAAATGAAGTGTGCACTGTGCCTACATTTTATGGAGATATTACACTACACTTATTGTATTCATTTATTAAACATACATTCAAATATGTAGTTATTAATATCCAACAATTAACCCTGCGCCTCCTACACAGTCAGAATCATATAGTGATGAGACTGTAATTTCCTATTCAGTGGTTTCAGCAGTTTGTGCCAGGAAAGCTATACTAAGAATTCTTAAACTAAGATCCTCTAGACAATTGTTTTATGTGAAGTCATGATATATATTCTATAAATGTAATGGGTGTGGTGCACAGACATGAAAGGCTGCTGATATCACAGTGTGACATGTTTCTCGCTGACCTTGAATCCTTGTCTTAATTACGTTAATGTGTTTTGTACTCAGCTTGTGACTTCCATTTGTTTCTTCTGATGCGGAGACCAGGTCTGCATGGTTTTGCTGTGAGATAAATACTAATAATAATGTTATTTATATAACACTTTTCTCCTAAAGGACTCAGAGTGCTTTATATTTGTCTTTACAGGACAAAATACAAAAAAGGAAAAAGAAAAATGGATTCCCGCACTAATTGAACCACTTGTTATCTATCATTTTCATAAGTGGTATTTTAGGGATATTTTTGAATATATTATATTGGTGTATACTGTATGTAAGACTGATATAGACCATTTTTCAATCAAATCCTGTCAATCACACATGAGTGCTACTGTTGCCCCTTGTATTATTCAGTTTTGGAAAAGAAGGGGTTTACTTATTCAGTGCACATATCCCTAATTTACATACAATAATGAGTGTTTATTGAATTGGTTAAAATATAACTTTTATTATTTTATCCTAAAATATATACTCTATTTGAGAATATCAGCAAAATCTTTAAAATTGTAAAGAAGTGATATTAGATAGAGAATGTGAATTAAAATATTGAGTTTATAAAGAGAGCGTCCTCCCTTATTTCTTGATGAACTCCTCCAACAGATAGTTATTTCTGTTCTTAAGATTATATAAGGAATATATTATTTGTTCCAAATATGGAGTGCATTATTTATTCCATATAAAGTATATAGTTCAGGTCTGTCAAGCACTTGATGTAATGTGATATATTACAGACATCACATTGACGTTGAAGTTAATAAGGTAAAATTATACATTTGATCGAATAAAGATGCCCCATATGTACTTAGACTACACTCCACATGCCACTTAAACTCACCCTAAAAGACCCTTAAGACTACACACTGGGGCTGATTCTGAGTTGGGCACTCTGTGCATACCTCTAAGTCACACTGCGCATGCGTCCGTAGTGCGCACAGAGTCGCAGCTGCTATTGAGACGCGCGGCCTCAGAAATGTAATGAGAATGTATTGGGCGTTCCTGTGCGGTAACTGGAAGGTGGCTATGCAGACACACAGACATGGTCCCTCTTAGAGGCGTGTTACGGGAGTGTTGCAGGCGTGTCATTGAGGTGTGGCGAGGTGAGGTGCGAACTTACACACATGATCACCTGATGCAGGTTTAAATGATGCAATCAATGGTTATGACTAAAGACTCGCCTAGTGGTGGCATGTAAGTTGACGCCTTAGTATTTGCACATTCAGAGGCACAGCTGTCAGCCAGAGGCTTTGTAGCGGCATTTGCATAAAGTGGTAGAAGTGCGACCGGCAGAAGGAGCAGACACGGAAGCAGCTGCACACGACTCAGAATCAGGCTCACAATAGCCACTCTGACAAAACACCCCATTTGCTGAAATAATCCCATTTAAAAAAAATATATATATATATTTCTTAGGCTTGTTACCCATCACTATTCTATACTGCAAGAGACGGCTGTATAACATGCAGTAAGGGACTTGTAGCCAGCCGTCGTCTATTTGTGATCACTCACAGGTGTAGAGATATGGCACTTTATATATTAGTCATCAACAACACTGATACCTACTGTACCGCCCAGTGGTGTAAATTCAACCCAGGTACCCGGAGGTAAGTTATAATTTGGTGCCCCCGTCACAGCTGCTGACACTGTAATGTACCATTTCTCAAGCAGATACACCCGCAGTTGCACATGGAATATAGGCCATGGAGGAATGAGACAGAGAGTTGTGGGTGAGGGGGGGCCCCGGACGTGTCACACGGACAAAAGAAGCTGCTGAGGAGCAGCAACATCAATGAGCAGGGACAGACTATAGATAGACAGAGGCGGCAGCTGATGGCCTGACATGGAGCTCTCCACTAGTGTATGGTGGCTTCTCAGGTGCCAGGAAGAGGTGCCATGTATTGGGCGTCCGTGACGGTACGCTCCGGGTATATAGTTACAGTCCTAAGTGGGGTGAATATATTGTGGGCTATATATATTGTGGGCAGCGCTGGAGCCTGGCAGCAGACACCTCCATTATCTCCCATAGTTCTGCCCCTGGCGCCGCCGCCAACCATCCAATTATTTATTATTTATATAAATTATATGTTTTTCACGTGGGAGTTCTGTTGAAATATTTAGCATTTTTTATAATGGTTATTTTATTCTGTAAACATTTTATGCTTATTTATCTATTTTCAACAAATTTCAGTTTCACTTCACATGTTTGAGCCGCTCAGCCGACTACCGGAGTCCTGTATACGTACATCCCCAGTGACAGGCCCTTACAGCAGCTCAGCAGCATCGGCCATATCTCATTGCTAAATAATGTTACATTAAGTGGCCAGATATTAGTAAATGCATCCAAGAGTGATAGCTCTGAAACCATCGCTCCCTTCCCCATCCAACAATGTGACTAATCCCTATTGAAACAATCGTAATTGGGACTTAACATTGCATTAAGTCACTACGACTATCAATTAGAAATCACAACACTTCCTTGGTGTTAAATAAAAATATAATGCTTTGTTGTTGTCTCTGAGCACTGTCTCCTCTTATTATTTATATTATTAATATATGTGGTGTGCCCCCATAATAAGGATTCCTTATAGGCGCAATTAACTTGAATGTATCATTACTGAGTTGCTGGAATAGGGGCTCCATTAGGACTCCGTCCCCACGATCAGTAGAAGTAAAGTGATTGCACCCATGACCACTTTTCTTTCTGTTTCTGCCAGCTGCGCAACAACCGGTGGCGCATGTGCAAGCGGACAGGGGCGCAAAGAGGGGGGGAGGTGGCGGGTACTAATTACCCGGGCCGGGCTTGCTGGAGGGGCCCGGGTGTGACGCCGCCCACCTCCTCCCTGTCAGCTGAGCAGCGTAGCCAGGGGTGCCATAAGAGAGGAGGGGGCCCGTGTGCACTCTCCGTGCGGGGCCCTCTCCTCTCTCACCGGTGGCCCGCAGCCGACTGACGCAGCTGGCCAGCCACCGGAGCATTAGTAGACTCCGGGCACTAGAGTGTGCCTGGAGTCTACTGCGCATGCGCACAACACCGAAAAAATGGCCGCGGCGGCCATTTTCCGGTGTTCTGAGCAGCGCTGACACCAGACGCGGGACCACGGACAGGTGAGTTTAAAATACTATGGGTGCAGGGTGTGCGGTGCGGGACCCCCCTGGATCCGGGGGCCCCATGTGCCCCACACACACTGCACCCATTATAGATATGCCACTGAGCGTAGCACATGCTGCTGTGTGCTGTGCTGCAGAGGGAGACTGCTTGCTGCGGCTCTTAGATACGGATCCCTCTCCCTATAACATAGCCTACAATGTTCTAACGCCACCTAAAGATGGCGCTAGCTGCCGGGGCCAAGCTCCTATTCCAGAGCTTAGTAAATCTGACAGCCTAGCAGCCCCCATAGAAAGCTAAGGGGTCTGCTTCTGCTGTCAGAAATGGAAGCACCACAGAAGATATCCAGGATCCTTAATATTTGTGGGTACAACCCAAAAAAAGGTGTTTTGGGGGATATCCTACAAACATTATTATTAGTCATGTAATTGGATTTGTTATGAAGAGAAGTTATCCGGTGTGCTTACCCGATACCTGCTTGGTGAGCTCAGCAGATTCGCTTCACAGGTCGTAGTGCAGGGATCTCAGCAGACGGGAATTAGGTGAACCCATCTTTCAACTGTGTTTCAGAGACCAAAGCGAAGGCCTGTCTGCCTTATACACACAGCACATTCCACATCCTGCCGCCAGATGAATGATAGGGCCAAGGACAGGTACTTGTAATTCTGCAGGTACAATGACAGCAAAGCATTAGGATGTTCTCTCAGGTGACCTTCACTTGTGTGAGAGAGCAAGTTATAAATGTGTCTGTATGACGATTTCTAAAACAAGTACATTAATATAGTACATGAAATAAACCCCAGAGATGCAAATGGCATATTTTCTGTTTGGAACCTAATGCTATTCTTGACAATGACAGAAAAACATTACCTTCTAAGGAAAATGTCTAAATACAGATCCAGCACAGGTAAAAAAAAAACAAAAAACCATAACATAAGAAATAGGTTGAACCCTCTAATAATCTGCTGTGACACCCACATTTCCAAATGCTGCTTTATTCCAACCACAAAGAAATGTATTACTGAAGTCTGACTAGGAAAAAACTTGCTTAAATGGCACATGTACTGTACACTGCTAGAGGAACCTTGGGGAAAAACAATCTTATAGTGGCAGCGTCAAGGGTGTGGGCACTGTGGGGGCGTGGCTATGCCTCCATGGGGTATACATTCCTCTGGTGAATGTCACTGTAATAAAGCAGGGGCGTGGTCACAGCATCGCATGAGGGCGTGTTTATGCCGCCCCTGCACTCCCAGGCACCTACATAGTCCCGGTCTAAGTAATTATACCCACTTTCTTATTGGGGCCCCTCAGTCTGTTGTTTGCTCTCCCTGTGTGGGCTTCCTCCTAATGCTCTGGTTTCCCAAAATTATAATGGTAGGTTCATTGGCTTCTGACTAACTCTACTGCGTATTTTAAAGGGGACCTTTTTTTAACATAGATTGGCTGGCGCAAGCACAGATAATTTCCATTTAAGCAGCACTGTTCAAAGAATACTGTATATAGGGGGGTATTTATAAAAGTTAGGAGAGAGATAAAGTACCATCCAATCAGCTCCTAACTGTAATTTTACAGGCTATGGGGCAAATGTACTTTGCCCAAGAAAGTGATAAATTGGAGAGTGATAAACTACCAACCAATTATCTCCTGTCATTTTTCAAACACAGCCTGTAACATGACAGTTAGGAGCTGAGTGGCTGGTAGCTTATCACTCTCCAATTTGTCACTATCCAGAGCTTAGTACATCTCCCCCTTAGTATGAAAAATTAAGTTAAGAGCTGATTGGTTGATACTTCTCTCCAATTTATTTCTCTCCAAGCTTTGATAAATCTCCCCCATAATTATTAACAACATTCCCTGCCACAGTGGAGCTAACATATACACATGGCCGGCTCTTGGGGTGTTCGACCAGTGCGGTCGAACATTGGCACCACCCCATAGAGGGCGCACCCCTCTCCAACATTCCGATTTCAGCGGGACAGCATTGTCCCGCTGTTCCACCCGTGGGCCAAAGTGGCCCACGGGTGGTCTGGTCGGGAGGTTGGGTACCGCCGCAGCTGTGCGGCAGTGCCATACCTTGGAGGCTGAATGGATGCTGCATGCATGCGCGTGGAATCAATTCAGTGCCAGGAGAGGGCTGGGGGAAGTCCAGCTAGTGACGAGTGTTGGGCATCCCCCAGCCTGACGTTACACGGGAGGCATGCCATGTGGGCAAGCCCCCAAATAACATCACTTAAGGGGCATGGTCTATGGTAATTAGGCCATACCCCCAGCCAGCACAGGGCGCGACTAGCCCTGGAGTCGGCCCTGCATAAACATCCTATGAATCCATTTTATCATAAGTCAATAAACCTACCAGTATGTATTGTGACTGTGGGAGGAAAGTGAAGGAAAGGAGGACACCTGTGCAAACATGGAGAGGACATACAAACACCAAACAGATAACTTCTTGTACCATGGTATAGTCCCTCTCTTTTTCCATCCTCTATGTCAAATGTTAGCACTGTGTTAAAGGGGGGGAGGGGGGGGCGGTGAAACCAGAAGTGTTCGGTGGAAATAGGGCTATGCCCTATTATTAAAAGAGTGTCTTCCAATTCATGAGGGTTATTGCCATCTACAAGTCAGGGCTTTCAGTTACATTGAGCATGCACAAATCAGCTAATTAAGTTAACTCTTACAGTTATGTTCCAGTATTGGTCAGATTTAGATTTTACTGATAAATTATGGAGTGAAGGTTTTCTGTCCCTGCAATAAGCAATGATAAAAAACCTAAATCCGTCACCCAGTGCCGGATTACCAAATAGGGAGAGTAGGAACTGGCCTATGCACCCTGTGCCTTTTAGGGACCCTGCGACAATGGGACAGAATAATATTGATTTGATCTTGAAAGAAAATTACAATCAAGCTTTCTTATATTGTTTCCAAAAGATAGAAAAAATGAATCAACTCAAAGAAATGAAAACTTTACATTAAAGACTCTATAGAGCAAATACTGTATTAATGTAATGTACCCATTAACAAACTAAAGTACATAAACCATAGACATCAGATTCACATTAAAGTTTGTCTCTTAAAAGCTCATCTTCTGTCAGTTGCCAGTTTGTAAAAAAAATGTTGGTGTAATATACGTACAGTTTATTAAAATTGTTGGTAACATTAAAAACATATTAGGAAATAATTTGTGAGGGGGGGCCTAAGATTTCAACTGCCTAGGGGCCTCCACAGGGTTTAATCCGTCACTGCTGTCACCATATGTAAATAAATAGGCCCGTTGATACTTAAGAGAAGTTTTTTACTCAGTGTTCATCCAATCTGAAAATTTAGGCAGGAACGCTTACTGTATTTGCAAATCACTAAAGACAAAGGCACTTTAAACACGTGGTAATAGGAAAGCTTAAAAAATATTAAAATCTGTTTTCATATTGGAGAAATGAGAAAACGAAGGATAAAGTACTGTCTTTCTTTGAGGGGCACTCGACCTACTCAAGATAAAATTAAAACTTAGCTTTTAGTAGTTTGCCACTAAAAGACAATTCCACAATTTTATATAGAAATACAACTATACACAAAACATAGAACAAAACAACACACAATCTGGCCCAAAATGGGTCCAGACTGGTAGCAGTGAAGATCCCGATAGCTAAAAAGGTAAGTATATCTAACCCTACTCCCCCACCTAACCCTCCTTTAGGGGTGCCTAACCCTAACCTCCCCCCCAGTGCCTAACCCTAGCCCCCCTAAGTGCCTAACTCTAACCCCCCCGTCCCCGCAGCCTAAACCTAAGTCTCCCGGGGGGGGTGCCTAACCCTAACCTCTCCCCGGGGGTGCCTAACCCTCCCTTCCCTGAGACTAACACTCCCTAACCCAACCCTCCCCCCCGCGCCGCCACCCGGCTTACTTCGTTCAGTATGCCGGGCGTCGTGCTCCCAGTGTAGGGATATTGACAGGCATCTGTATTTTGATGCCTGTCATAAGTCCTCATAAGTCCCCTTTCGGGATTAGACAGTCGGGTAGCCGGCGGTCGCCATTTCGACAGTCGGCTTCCTGACTGCATCCCGGTTCAACCAGTGCTTAGGATATTCCTATACCCCGCTCCTACATGTTCTGATATAGCAGATATGAGTCAGACTGCATTTTGCTTCCTTAGGTCTTTAGGAGACATTATATAAAGTATGATAAGGCTGTCAGAGGATACTTGTGTAACATGAAGTTGCACTGCACAGCATACTTGTTCCCTCCCTCCATTATCCATTTTTCTCACTGCTCCACAGTTCATCTCACAGTCTCCTGGGTAGTGATTAAGAACTTAAGTGCATTTGCGCATTTTATTTTGCTAGTCACATAAAATTAGTTGCACTACACAACTTGCATCAGAACACTGCAGCGGTAAGCATGTGAGCAGGCGGACAAATCAAAAGCTGCAATCATTAAGATTGCGGCTTCTGATTGACCCTCCTTGTCATCCTCCCATCCTCCAAAGTGGTAAATGTTCTAGATTTATTGCTTTTATGAGTAGGACCCTCTCTGTATTTTGTCTCATGTCTGCAACTGTCCTGTCAACCAACCTTGTATGTCCTTGTTCTGTTTCAATGTATGATTTGTTGCACTGACTGTCCAGCGCCTGCTTATGAACAGATGATGATGATGAACAGGTTCTGCCACCTACAGAATTTCTTAATGCCGCGAATAGCGGAGTAAAGAAAGTATAAACATCGGGTCTAGGACCTGATAATTAGTAAATATGCCCCTTTGGTATTACTGCTTAACAAGGAAATACTCTTGTCATGAAATTATTTTATTGTTTATAGGTATGTATTACGTCTGATTGATTTCTCCAGTTTGCAGCTGGGTTTCTTCAGTTTAACATTTTGTGTGATTGTACGATTGATTCATATGATTTTATGACAGATTGAATGATTTTACTGTAGATTGAATGTGGTAATTTCCTTTTATAACATTCTCTTCCAGCAATACAGAATAACAGAGAGCTAATGTTGTCAGACAGTGCAGATGACCCTCTGTTACCTTATCCTATTTGTTTACAGCATAGTTTTGCTTCAAATAATATAATGCACTTTTCTCTATCCAAGCACCTTGGCACCAGGCACTAGTACTGTATGTGCACTGTGTCTTACTTGTGTTTGCAGTGACTGAGCAACTATATCCTCGTTGTCCTTGAGAGACACTGGTGAGAGAGACTTAGCTGCAGACTGGGTCCACGCCCAGGGAGCATCTTTCAGCAGTGTTTTTTACACCTGGTTTACTTGGTGAGAGTTTTATGACATGGTGTGTGAGAACACGGTGACAGCTGCACGATGGGAGCCAAACAAAGCCGATGAAAAGTGGATTCTCACCCGTGACACATTCGCAGGCATCATTCATCGGCCTTCACAAGTTGAAAGGCAAAAGCTCAGACCTGATCAGACAGAAAGCAAACATATCTGTGATGCTGGATTACCCTGTGATGACGGCAGCACAATGGTGCCTTTGTCAGTAGAACTTCACCTTCTTATTGCTGTTGAGGGTTGAAAGGAATATTATACAAACCAAGTAGAAGCCATAAGAGTCAGACACACCTTTGGTCATAGGCATCTGATGTCGATGAAACGTTTAAAAGAGTCACTTCCAACCTTAATGAGAAACTACGTCTGACATGGATGTGGCTCTCATGAAGATTGCAGTCCCATAGTTATGAATGCATGGTCTACCACATGTGTTTTTGCCAGATTCTATTGGATCCCTGACAAGTTATATTAAGTGGCATCTTGAACTGTGTAATATACATCACTTATCTACCTCTGCAATTAGCTATACTGTATCTAATTGGAAGGCAGCATAGCCTTAATTATATACTGTAATGACAGAACTGGATAAAGTGGTAGCCTTAATTATATGTTCCAATGGAAGGCAGCATAGCCTTAATTATATAATACCAGAACATATAATTAAGGCTACCAGTTTATCCCAATAGGCAACCATTCTTGGGGCAGGAAGGCTTGGTTGGAAGTACTGCAACGTATTGTTACTCCAGCACCCAAACCTGACCCTACAAAGCTACCTGGTCATCAGCTCTCCTATTCATCCTTGGGGGCCATATGATGATTAAGTATTGTTCTCGCTGCGAGGGATACTTAAGTATCCAACTTGCAGCTGGGGAAACTTTACACTGGAGCAAATCATCATTGTTTGGTGCGGGGACAGCTGCTCTGAAAATCAGCTGTCCCCTCAATTAGTATCGCAGCTACAGATGTAGCTGCGTTACTTACCTCTCCCCTGTCGGCTAGGTCACACATGCGCAAATCCGCCAGGTAGGTAGTGAGGAGGCAGCGAAGGGATCTGCTTGGATCCCTCTTCGCATACCTGGAACTGCTTCCCATAGGAAGAAGCTGGGATCCAAGAATAAGCGCCACCTGAAGATTGTGCTTGTTCTCGCAAGCAAACTCCGAAAAAATTAAGTTTTCGGAGTTTGCTGAAAGTCAGGTGATAGAAATTTGGACCCCTGATGATGAATGGCCTGTTATCCTAGACATGCGTTTCCGCATGGTTACCGGGCCATTTATCGATGATGGCAATAGGAATGAGAGCACTTGGGGGCCTATTCATCATTACTTAAAATTTCTCTGGAGGTAATTAGGTTTTCAGAAAATAGATACTTTTCCCTCTCTACACTAACTTACCGCAGCTGTAATCAGTGCTGCACATGCGCTGTTACGTTCACAAAAGCAGCGCATGCGCAGCACTGATTATAGCTGCGGTAATTCTGTGTGAACAATATACTATTTAGAAAATACAATTCCAACAGGTTTTTATCATTAAGAGGCAAATTTATTAACATTATTGTTACTAAAATAATGTGAAAATGGGTGTTTTCACACCCTTTCCACATTATTTTAGTATCACCTACATTTATTAAAGGGCAATTGGAGTGGTTTTCGTGAAAAATTACTCCAATCCCTTCAATTCACATATTTTTAGTAAACATAACGCATTTCCCATACTTGGGAATGGGGAGGGTTTCTGCGGTATCCAGCTGCGGCATTCTCCCTGTATATTTTCCAAAAATACAGAGAGAAGTGTGCGGATGGGATTCGCAGAGACAGAGCTTTATCGCAAGCTCTGTCCCTGCATGCGGATGTTAGTACATCCATGTGATATTTTCTAAATTCGCAATGCGAATTTAGTCAAAAATATCACACTACTACAAACACATTATAAGTGCGGATTGAAGTAAATAGGGAGCCTCCTGAAAATCGGGTGCTGCTCCCGAACCCCCGGAAATGAAGGTAAGTCTCCCGGCCAGCCGCCAACCCACCAGAGCCCTACGCCCCCGCCAATCACCCCCGCAGTGGGAGGTGATGACGCGATTCGCGCTGAATCGCGTCATCCTGCCCCTGCCCCCTGCTTTACAATGCCAAAAAGCTTGGCATTGTGAAGCGGGGGCAGGACCAAAATTATGCATTTTTAAGCCACGCCCCCTGCTCCACCCCATTTCGGGTTAGCCACGCCCCCTCTATCGCATCACTACTTCCTGCTTGTCCGACCTGGATGGCCCCTCCCTGGAACACCGGCAGCCCTCCTCCATGCAGTTTGGCCTCAGCAGTCACATGACAATCAGCGGGGAGACATCTGATGAGGAACCGCTAGACTAGTTCCTTTCCCTGGCAGTCTATTAACTACTGGGGAAGGCAAAAATATGCAGACGATGCCCACAGTTGGACCTGGTGCCTGGATCACTAGATGCTATGTCTCTGTCCAAAGAACACTCCCATCCATCCAACAAACAAACAGGATCGGATCTCCTGCTACATCCATCTTGGCAGCATGAAACAACAACCACTTCTAAATAATCTCAGGTTATTTCACAGCATCCTATATTTGCAATGACCGACAAATGACAACCTCCTGAGGAGTCCACTCCTCTGTATGTGCTTTAGTTGTTAAGTTAATAATATTAACCATCCAGGGACATGCAGTCAGGGGAGGCAGAGCATCTCTGGTACACCTAATGCATGAAAGATACACCAACATTCTGCACAGTGACCCAGTGATGTCTTTCAGAAATATCTGGCTTGCCTACACAAACTATTTTAGAGTTATTCACATTGTATGAATATTAAATTTTTTATTTTAGACCGACAGTCCACCATCTGACACTGCTGTCTGGTGACTCATATGCATAGACCTTAATTATTGATAGTGTCACACTCTGGGAAGATGAGCCCCCTCCCACCATGACAATCAGAGTTGGCCCCAAATGCATAGAGCAAACAGAAATCTATCCTACACAATAACCATCCTCTACAGATGGATATAGATAAATATATATATATATATATATATATATATATTAATTTGGGGTGGTTAAAGGATAAAAACATCTTTACTGGCCTTTGATTTATAATATTTTATTGTAAAATACACATATTTTTCCCCATAAATTACACCAATGTTAATTTGTTAGTATTCAAACCTGTAATAGCAAAGCTGCGGATTATTAGGCATGGGTGGCAGGGAGGGAATCGGTATGAAACCGCATGGCCAGCGGTTCGATTCCCGGCAGTGCCTGGCCGACAGATGCAGAGTTCCCGGCAGCAGAAGCCCGACAGCGCTGGAAATCCTGATCGTCCTAAGGTATCTACTAACCTAACCCCCCTAACCCTAACCCACCTTAGGGGTGCCTAACCCTAACCTCCCCCTCAAGTGCCTAACCCTAACCCCCCCTCTAAGTGCCTAACCCTAACCCCCCCTTCCCCGCTGCCTACACCTAAGTCCCCCGGAGGGGTGCCTAACCCTAAGTCCTCCTCGGGGGTACCTAACCCTAACCCTCCCTCCCCCTAGCCTAACCCTCCCGGGGGGGTGCCTAACCCTAAGTCCCCCCCGGGTGCCCTAAACCTAACCCTCCCCCCGCAGCTGTCCGCACGCGGCGCCCGGCATCCCTTCGATCGGGATGCCGGGTGCCTGTCTCCCTGCGTCGGGGAAATGTCAGGTGTCTACATCTAGATGCCCGGCATTTCATCCCTCGCCGGGATTAAGGCAGCTAGCTTCCCGATTGTATACCGGCAGGGAGAGTTAGAGTCAAGCAGCATGCATGTATAGTATTGTCTGTCCCAAAACTCAATCCCAAGAGGACTCCCTCATGAGCTATTGATTACTCAGAATAAACTGGTTCAAAGACCACATTTTTTTACCATATAGTCATTTGGCGGTGGTCATAAGCCAGCAGTCGGTGAGGCATCTTAACTTTAGAGTTGCTGGAAGCAGTGCTCACATCGGACCAGGGAACCATTCGATATAACACCAACCCTTTTTTCACTGGAGCCTCTCCACAGATGGACACTTGTTCTACGCATTTCTCCACCTCTCGGGCCCGTCGGTGGCTTCCTCAAGACATATATCTTACCAATTAACATTGGAGCTTTTCTGTTTGCTCCAGCTATTGATGTACAGCTTACTACCGTATTTCAAGACTGATTCTACTAACCATGCCTGCTTGAGCGACTATAAGAACAAGGATACATACTTTGTTACAATAGTGAAATTGGCACACTGAGACTATGGGGTCTATTCAGCAATAGTGACGATGTTGCCCAGAATATTATCGGGTGACATTGTCACTTTTTTTATCAAATATAAATATTTATAGTCCCTATTCAGCAATACTTTTTGCAGGGACAGCGGTTGCAGTAACGCACTGTCCCTGCGATGTTACAGAAGACATTGTTTTGGTTTCCGATAACAATCCCTTCTGTTTCTGCTCCTGCGCATGCTCAGTCACTCGGGAACAGTCTCGGTCCCTGCTTTGAGATGACCGTGGAAGAGTAAGTGCATCTCCAGCCTGTCCAAAGGGATTGACATATGTATATTTATGTGCTTTTATATTTAAAATGTATTTATACATTTTAAATATAACAGCACATAAATATAAATGAAGGGCAGCACAGACGGTGTAATGGTTAGCGTTACTGCCTCACAGCACTGAGGTCATGGGTTCGATTCCCACCATGGCCCTACATGTGTGGAGTTTGTATATTCTCCCTGTGCTTGCGTGGGTTTCCTCCGGGTACTCCGGTTTCCTCCCACACTCCAAAAATATACTGGTAGGTTAATTGGCTCCCAACAAAAATTACCCCTAGTGTGTATGTGTGTGCATGTGATAGGGAACATAGATTGTAAGCTCCACTGGGGCAGGGACTGATGTGAATGTCCAGATCTTCTCTGTAAAGCGCTGCGGAATATGTGTGCGCTATATAAATAACTGGTAATAATAATAATAATGTATACAGGCTAATATAAAGCCTGTATACACGTCAATCACTTTCGGCAGGTTTAACAGGCTCTAACTGGTCTTACTTTCCGGCGGTCACCGGGAAGCAGGGACGGAACCGGGAAGCAGGGACGGAGACTAGGGCAAAGTTACAGGATGCTGCAGGCACTTATGAGAAAATTTCCCTCTGTCCCTGCAGTTTTCGGGGAATTGAATGCATTGTCTTCATATAACGCCATTCTGAGATGGCGTTATATTATAAAGTAATGATTTTTCAAGTAATTTAACACTTTTTGCTATGCTGAATAGCAAAAAGCGTTAAAGCACTTTATAGGTCAATGGATGATCCATACAGTGCGAGATGGGAATTAATGGAGAAGATAATTGCGGTATCTTCTCCATTATCCCATTGCTGAATAGGGGATTTACATAAACAATACGGAAATCAGTTTCTGCATTTTTCATGTAAAAAAATCATTGCTGAATAGACCCATCTTTCCATTTATTAACGACACAATATTTTTTCAAACGGATACATACCTCGTTACTATAAGCATTGAAAGTGGTACGTTGCAATTGATAATTGTCAATTTTTATATGACTATTTTTCCACTGCTTTATGTCTACTATTATTTATTTTTAATTTGCTTGATAGTAGAAATAGAAGTCATGGTTTTTCTGTGTTTTCTCTGCTATTTGATGAACTTTAATGGGAATTCATTAATAGTACTTTTTTGTACAATAATTTTCATCTGTGTGGGGCTTACGCATAGGGTCTCACAGGTATATATTGCCATTGTTGTCATTATTTAGATAGAGATAAAATATCACGGGTTTTTAGGTTGATTTTATATTATTGTATGTCATATTCTTTATTTTATATATGTAATAAAAGATTATTTTTGACTGACCAGTGCCTTAAACACTTTCTGGTATTTTTCCACACTATAAAATGCTGCGAATCGCAGCTTTATACAGCGAGGTGTGGGGCCATACTGACTCTTAGCCCTGCCCCTGCTGTAAAATGCCACAAACCATGGCTTTAAACAGTGGGAGTGGAGCAATGATGACAAATACATAATGCCAGGCCCCGGAGTGTGTTGTGTCAAGGGATTCTAAAAAAGTCGGTAAGCATGGTTCTACTGTTTGTCATTTTAGAACTCAAGTAAAGGCTGCGGATCGTCACTGCTTAGTACATGAAATGGTGGTGAGAACACCTATCCATGTAAAGTTGAAAAAGATGACCATCTTATTGGGATGGTAATCAGGGCATCTCCTACATTACATAGACATTACACTTGATTACTCCTTACTTTTTCTGCTGCAGTACTTTAACATTATCAGGGGTCTATTTACTAAGCAGTGTTAGGAGACAGAGTGATAAGAAAGTGATAAGGTGCCAGCCAATCAGCTCCCAACTGTCATTTTTCAAACACAGCCTGTGAGATGACAGTTGGGAGCTGATTGGCTGGCACCTTATCACTTTCTTATCACTTTTCACTCTGTCTCCTAACACTGCTTAGTAAATAGACCCCTCATTCTTTTTGGTCACACTGTCTCATGACAAAAGTCTGATGAAATACGGAGGAATCCTTAGAGATAATGTGACTGATGCAGAATGAGCACGATCAGAGCCGTAACTAGACTTTTTGGTGCCCTGTGCCAGAAAGAGCATTGGCACCCCCCTCATTTTTCAAAGGGACATAATGCACCCAAAAATGGGGTATGGCCTCATGGGGAAGGGCCAGGGAAGAGATAGGGGAGGCCAGGAGATGCTGGGGATAAAATAAGAGGAAGCTACAAGTGGGAATGATAATAAACAGAAATTTGACAAGCCCAAACAGCGCCCCCTGACCTGTGGTGCCCTGTGAGATGGCACCGGCCGCACTACCCTAGCTACGGCCCTGAGCACGATGTCCGTTTTGAGTAAGTGAACGTAGAATTGCAGACATGAGCGTATCTGACACCTACATCCCCTTATGACTGAGGAAGCAGAATGAGAAACATAGAGTAGCTTGAGATCAGAAAGGGGGAGTTCATACAAATGTGAATCATGGAGACCAGCAGTTATGCCCATATACCACTTTTAGGAGGCGTAGCTTTTTGCACCTGTTATAGAGCAGGTGTAAATACTCACTGATGAATATGACTTGATGTAAACAGGGCGAACTTGCAGGATACCAGGGTCACCGAGAGGGATTTGGGACAGGTACCGATGACCTGATCCTGCACTTGTCTAAGGGTCAGATCAGCCATGGAGCTGGAGGAACCCATAACAACCCACCCCACTCCCCCCACCCCACCTGCTAGATGTGTGCACTGTTTCATATTCTAAATTCTATTACATGGCTTTGGCCACACAAATACTTTGCCACGCCCCTAAAGCAACTGGGGCCTACCAGATGTATTTGTGCCACTGAGAATTAATACACAATACAAAATTATTGCCTAAACAAATAAAAAAATAACACCACCGTCATCATAATGTAATATTAGTCTTTATTGGCCATAAATCAACACAAAAGGGTTAATACAATTTAATCTTCCCACAAAATGTATAGCTAACATAGTCTTCGAGACAGGACTGTAGCATGGAAATTAAACAAAAAAGGTGTTGACATGTAAAATCACATGTAACGTTGAAACGCAAAAAAACACATGAACGATGTGATATTTGTAAAAAATGTAAAATGCATTCCGTCTACAGTATTTAGATGACCACATGATCAATTCAACACAATACTGTATAGAAAAGCCATGCAGGTGTTTGCTGTCCCAGATTGGAGTTAAGGCCCCCATACATCAGCAATTGATTGCAGCAATTGTGCAATTTGCGATCGTTTGTGTATAAAAATCTTTCCCTTTTTCAATCGATTGTGGCAATTCTGCAATCTGCAATCGATTAAAAAAGGGAAAGATTTTTATACACAATCGACTGCAAATTGCACAATTGCTTCAATCAATTGCTGATGTTTGGAGGCCTTAAGCCTTATTGTGCTGTGGTTTTCAACCCATAAACCTAAATTTGTCCTGCTCTTAGCAAAGTGGGCGCTTGATCAGTTTGGACTTTACATTTAGAACCATCTGTTGATGCTGCTGAGTGACATGACAATAAGGCAGCAATGGACTATACTGAGCACATATTCTCAGCTACTTTTTAACTGGAGGGGTAAAATCATGTGCAAATCCCAGTATGTCTTACTGCAGGAGATTACTCCCTCCATAAAATCTTACGTAGGTTGTTATTATGGGGATGATGTACTGTGACCATTTTCAGCATGTCAGGAATTACATCTGTTGTCCTCTTGGCCACAGCTCTGCTAATGACATTCCGAGGATTCTGTGACAATTGTTCCCTTACTAGAGGGCCATTATATGGTGTCGACAGGAGCTGCGAAGAATGATGGTCACAGTGAAGATGGCAATTTTAGTTTCCACTTTGTGCTGATTGAACAGTCCCTTACACTGGGTGAGGTGCGATTCTTTAATGACTAAAGTCAGTGGGCTCTCAGGCAGCAAAGGTGTGACTCCGCAATTCTCTAAGAAGCAGAGAAAACCTGATTAGGTGATGCTCTGTCCTGCACACGCCAGGTCCTAGCTCTCAACTCTTGAAGCTCCTCATCATAACAACCTCAAATCAATATTTTTCTTGGTTAACAGCATAGTGACGTTCAGAATAATATGGTTAAGACTAGTTTGAATGCTCAATAGCGTATGCTACTAGTGGTAAAGCCTTTTTTTGCAAGCCATCATCATTTACACCATAATGCAGTGGTGGAACTAGTGAGTAGTGGGCCCAGGTGCAACAATATGCCAAAAAGAGGCGTGGTCTTGTAGGGAAGGGGCGTGGCTTTGCAGCACACTGGGTATCAGTATTATACATATTAAATACAAATTGGAATAATGCACCACTCAGTGTACAAGTGCTGACTGCTTGTGTCATTGTTCCAGTGACAGGATCACATACTGAATGCATTGCATTGCCTGCCTTATAATGCAGAGAGCGTCGCAGCAAGCGCCATATAATGCAGAGTGTGTCGCAGTGACCGCCATATAATACAGAGAGAGTCGGAGTGATTGACGAAATAATGCAGAGTGTCGCAGTGCCCGCATTATAATGAACAGAATGATGTAGACCTATATTGGCTAGTTTTATGCATCCTGCGGATCCCTCTCCATCTTACTCCACTGACCCATGCACATGCCAATGGCCGCACATGTACAGTACGCGTGCCAGGTCCGAACTGAGAAGCAAAGGTATAACGGTAGCTTCTAGTCATTTGCGGGGAAGCTCTGTCACTGCACCCGCAGAATGGTAAATGCAAGCAGTAATTTTCATTACCGCATTGCTATATGGGACGTAATTAAAAATGTGGTAGGTGATAAATATGCCCTAAAGACCTGTGGCATATATAACTTATTGGTGTGAAATCACTGAGTTAATAAATGCTAACAAAGTATTCTGAAGCCCTAAAATATTGGTTCACTGGTCTTTTTGGAATAATTGGCACTTTTGCAGCCTGGTTTCCTTTCATTCCCTGTCTAACGCAGGGACTTGTGCTAGGAATCAATGTGTTAATGTAAATAGTACACAGCAGTGTCGCTCTGTAATAGCAGTCAGAGAGAGTGTAGAGAGATGAGACTGCCAATTACATGGTAACAATAAGAAGCTGTGTAACGGGTGTGAGACATAGCAGGTCATATCCTTCTATGTTCATGTTGTGCCTCTTGTTTAACGTGAGACAGAACAAACAAAACATAGTGGAAGAATGTGAGGCTAATTATAAATACAGTACATAATGGTGTTATAGGTACTCCGATTGGGGTACATGTGTGTACTGTATGTGGGTGGTAAAACCATGAAAATCATCTGCTGTATTATTATTATTACTATTATTATTACCTCCAGCTCTTTACAATTGGGATCAAACACTGTAATAATACGACATTGGCTGTTAGCAAGAAGACAGAGGAAAGAAGACCATGATTGTAACCTTACAAATGATGGGATTGCAGTTAGTTTTGATGAGTCCGGTATGTGTGCATTGCCACCATTATGCAGTAGGTGTGCTGGGTGCCTCTGAACTAATAAGATCTGCATATGTTTATTGCTTTACACCATACACCTTATTAGCTTACTATAAATAAAGACACGGACAACCATACCTTGGCTAAAAAAAGTCACAGCTTTTTATTTGTAAATTAGAATTAATCAGCCTAACCAGGGTGGCAGGGCCGTAGGGAGGGTGGTGCGGCCAGTGCCTCCGCACAGGGCGGAATCCTCCAGCGGCACCGGCCATACACTTCTCTGCAGGAAGAGACCTACGGTAGTGGAGCGCGCCGCACAGTGAAGGTCGGTGTAGGATCCCGTCCTCCCTCCTCCCCTCAGAAGGAAAGGTAAGCACTCAGGGGGGGAGGAGGGGGCGGAGAGTGAGTGAGAGGGGCGGCAGTGCTGCACAGGGCACACTGCCGTCCAGCTACGGCGCTGCAGGGTGGCAAAGAGATGCTGCAGACTCAGTTCTAGTTTTCATCTTGCTCAAACAAAATATCTATAGAGGAACGACTAAACGTCCCCTCTCAAGACATACTAACGATGTGAGAGTCTCACTTCCCTCCTGGGCCAATCCTAGGCACTTACGCACATAAAAGCGCCCGGGTCCCCCCGCGCACAGAAGGACAAATTCGCCATGGGCATTGAGGGCAAGTGCCCCCACAACTAAAGCCACTGAGCTGCAGCGTACTCTCGCCAAAGCCAGGCCCTAAGGAGACTGGCCCGCCACCCAAATAACTAGCCCAAAAAACAAAACAAATCCCTCACAAAGAAATCAGTACCTAACACATTTAAATGAATACCATCTTGCCTGAAGAACCGACCTATATCACCTACCAAAAAGCGATTACTCAACACCAAACCACCTACGGGCTCTTGCTTAGCCACCGCCACATTTGCTTTCTTACTAGGGGTGAGCGGGTTCGGTTTTACTCGGATTTACTCGGATCTTTAAACGACATTTTATTGGCTATCGCCTATCATGTGTTTTGGATAGCCAATATAATAAATCCGAATTTGCGGTAAAGTGGCGATAAGAACCGAGTAAATCCGAGTAAAACCGAGCCTCCACATCCCTATTTGTTACGCGCTCTTTCTAGCGCACCATGCTTCCGAACTCCCCTCCAAGTCATACGCGGCATCATCTCAGACCAAAGGCACAGAGGAGGATGGAACATGAGTGGCAAAATAGGGGGCAGTAGTAAGTACAGCAGCGGAGGAAAAAACTGGGGGAGCTATACCCGAGCTCGATGATGCCTGGCCCCAGGACGGGCCGGCAGACCAAAAGCGGGCTTCGGAACTACAAGCGGGTGTCTGACCACTAGCGGCCATGTACCAAGGGGGCTGTGAAAGGGCAGGCGTTATATAAGCACCTGATGCGCCCACACTTAGAGCAGGGTGCCAACTGGTTGGAGCCAAAAGCGGGGAAGCTGCCCTCTGCAAAGAGCTGCTGTAACCAGCTCCATAAGGAGAAGCTGGCACAAAGATGGATGCTAGAGGCAAAGGCAGAGGGAACCACCAGGAGAGGTGGAGGGAATAGGTGATAAAGGCCTGGCGGGGGCCACTAACAGAGGGCATGAAAAATCAGCCAGACGGCTGGGGGGTGGGGAGAGCGCCGAGGATGGGACATTTTTCTGTAAATAAACACAATGCTGTGTAAAGGGCAAAATGACCAGAATGGGCTAAGCACACAGGGAATAAACTCTTCTAAGAAAAAGCACAAATTTTAAAAATATCTACAGATACTCAGCTATTTGTGAAGATCCAGCAAAAGAGGCTGGATAGAAACGAGCAGGCCAATATATACCATATTCAAACTCCTCCTTCCCTCAATGACATTGGCTTATCACACCAGCTGACCACAGAAATTTACCCAGCAACAAGGCTGTCATACCTACAACATTCAGCAAAAAAACAGTCTTATTTATCCTCAACTCTATTCAGAATTTCGTCTACATTTGTTGCAGTGCAACCTGTGTATGTTATGTGTGTTCTGGTTTAAACTTAAGCAGCAATAACATGGAAACATTATTGTTGAGTGTTTTTACTAACCTAAATCACGGTATGTAGTCAAGAAGCCGGCAGTCGAAATGCCGACTGCTGGCTTCCTGACTGTGAAATCTCGGCATGGGAGTAATGATAGGCGTCGAAATCCTGATGCCTATCATTATCCACCTGCCGAAATCCCGACGCCCGGCATAACGAATGAAGGTAAACCGGACAGCCGCACGGGGGGGGGGGGGTTAGGTTTAGGGACTCCCAGGGGGACTTAGGGTTAGGCACACCCCTGAGAGAGTTAGGGGTTAGGGTAAGTAGTGTGATTGGCGGGGAGGTTAGCGTAAAACCGCGTATCTATTTGGCGATTAAAATGAGCGATTGATCGATAATATCATTATCGTTCAATCGTTCATTAATCGTGCATGAATCGGGCATGAAAATGTTGAAAACAACCAGTGATGCGCGCTCCCGCTGGTCGTTTTCGACATCAATCATCGCCTGAACATGCTGGTCCAGCTGCCGATAATGACAGATTGACCATGTTCAGGGATGAGGGAGGGTGCCTACTCTGAACATCATATCGCTCAGTGTAGGCACTGCAGGGTAAGAGGAACGACTGTACGATTACAATGTTGTAATCATACTGTCGTTCCACTATCTGCTAGTGGATACGCACCTGTAGGGTCAGGCAAGGGGAGGGTTAGGGTAAGGCACTAAGGGGGGAGGGTTAGGTTTAGGGTGCGGGGAGAGGGAGGTTAAGTTTAAGCACTAGGGGGGGAGGTTATGGTCAGGTACCGGGGAGGGAGGGTTAGGGTAGGGAGAGGGGGACGTTAGAATACTGACCGACAAGTGTCAGTATTCTAACCCTGTGGGGATGCCGGCATCAGGATTCTGACTGCCGGGATCCCGAGCGCTGGCATCCTGAAACCATCCCCTATTAAACTACTGCAGACAAAAGCCGGCTTGTACCCCTTAGCAAAAAACACCTTTAATAATCTATAAATGCACTTAACTCTACAAATAAACACACAGACAACTGCATCAGTTCAGTGAATACACTTTTCTGACACACAATAGTCATTGTGTTACTTTACTTTGCGCTGCATCTACTAAACTTTATCCTAATTGGTATGACGTATCTATAATGGGTGCAGGGTGTGCGGTACACACGGGCCCCAGGGTCCAGGGGTGCCCACACCGCACACCCTGCACCCATTTTTTTAATACGTACCTCTCTGAAGTCCTGCGTTGGCTGTAGCAGATCTGCACTACATGACTGGAAAATGGCTGCCGCGACCATTTTCCCGGCGAGTCACGCATGTGCAGTGGACTCCTGGCATAGAACCGCCGGGGAGAGAGGAGGGGGCCCCAAGCTGTGAATGCACACGGCCCTTCTCTTAATACACCCCTGATATGACTTATTGGTGCAGAACCTGGGTGATTACAGTAGGTACCAGTGGAATACGAAATGGAGGTTAGTTCACACAGTGGGTCCTTAACCAGGCTTTCAGGTTTATTATTAACATTGGTAACACACACACAGTGGTGACAGCGGTGGCTATATCAGCGGCAATGCAGGTACAGTAATATATACACCTATAATTAGTCTCAACTCTGAGGAACTAAGGGCCTGATTCAGAGTTGGGAAAAGAGAGAGAGATAGCACTTAACTGTGTACCTGGGCAATGCAAGGGGTGAAAATATATATATTTTTTTTGCATGTAGTGTAAATACTGGCTGCTTTTACATGTAGCCCACAAATACTGCACAGCTTTATTATTACTCTACAATTTAGATGTCAGTTTGGACACCTCCCTCCCAAATCTAAATCTCTCTGCACATTTTAAATCTGCCCCACCTGCAGTGCAGCATGGTTTCACCAAGATGATCAATTGAGAGAGATATCTCTCTCTATTCCCAACTCTGAATCAGGCCTTAAGTATGGATCTTTAAATAGGCTTACCATACTACCCCTTTAAACTGGGACACTCATGAATTTTACAGGTTTTGTGGCTGATTAAAACCATGTGAAATGCAGGCTTGAAGTCAGCCAGCCACAGAACCTGTGTAATTCATGAGTGTCCGGGTTTAAAGGGATAGTATGGTAAGACTATCTCTAAAGGACTTTAAATGCAATATTCACCCATGTGGTTTCCAACTCCAGTCCTCAAGTACACCCAACAGGTCATGTTTTGTGGATTTCTTTAATCATGCTCAGGTGAGTTTCTCTATTCTGCTGGGTCAGTAATTATGCCAACTGCTTCCGCAGAAATACTACTCTAAAGGCCCCCATACATCAGCAATTGATTGCAGCAATTGTGCAATTTGCAATCGATTGTGTATAAAAATCTTTCCCTTTTTCAATCGATCGCAGATTACAGAATTGCCACAATCGATTGAAAAAGGGAAAGATTTTTCTACACAATCGATTGCAAATTGCACAATTGCTGCAATCAATTGCTGATGTATGGGGGCCTTAAAGCTGGGCATCCACTATACAATTTTCTGTCAGATATACTGTATGTCCAATCTGGCTGGCTGGAATGAAAACCTGGTAATGTATGGGAGCAAATGACAATCGTCCATTTGCTCACAAACACTGGAAAACAGACAAAAATCATTGTTCAGACAAATTGGTTGAAACTTAAACCACACAAATTTAACCAATTTGAATAATTTTTTTGTAATTTTATCAGTGTTTAAAACCATATGATCGACTGTAATTTGCTCCCATACATTACCAGGTTTTCATTCCAACCAGCCAGATTGGACAGATATCTGACAGAAAATTGTATAGTGGATGCTCAGCTTAAGGGCCGTATTCAATTAGGTGCGAAAAGCCATGCGAAAAGTTTCCTCCATATTCAATTATGGAGACTTTTCGCCGGTGCGGAAACTCAATGCAATGGAACCTGTGAAAAAGTTTCGCCTATGAGTAGGGGTCAAAAAAAGTGCAGAATTGGGGTTTTGAGGTGCAAACCTGGGAAAACCCCCCTGCACCCTTGGGACAGTCCCCCAAAGGTAAACTGCATCAAAAAAAAGTTTAAAAAATACTTTCGATCAGCCCAAAAAAGGACTTTAATTTTGGGGCCAAAAAGTCCAAAGTTGGGGGACAAATTTAAAAACTAGTGAAATAGATTCCAGTTGGTTCCCCAAGTATGCCCCAGGTGTTTTTAAGTTTGCAGGTGGTTGAGGCAGGTGGATTTTTTATGTATTTTAAAACTTCACTTTAGCAACTTTAAAATATGCTTGAACCCATTTTTATGTACCCCAAATTTGCTGGGACTACTTATTTCTCCCCAAAAAACTGCTAAATGCTATTCTTCACCACTTATGCAAAGACGCTAAATAGCAACTAATGAGATCATTTAAGTACCCCAAATGCCTTCAGCAGGCCTATTTGGGGGTATCTATAGTGATCCCCAATGTCAGTGCATCTTTTGGGGGGTGTTCAGCTGATTTCCCCAAATCTGACAGCACTTTTCGCATGTTACAGTTTCGCCAGATCCAGTTTTCGCTGATTTCTAATTGAATATGGGGATAAGCAGAGACGAGCGCGATCATTTTTCACATTGAAAACCAGCG
Source organism: Taudactylus pleione (assembly GCA_031769625.1). Lineage (NCBI taxonomy): Eukaryota > Metazoa > Chordata > Amphibia > Anura > Myobatrachidae > Taudactylus > Taudactylus pleione. The sequence continues at coordinate 2,939,249 of JAUIMM010000566.1, read as the reverse complement.
ATATCTGCGAAAAGTCCGGAATGCAAAAAGTACAGGACTTTTCGCATCTAATTGAATATGCACCTAAGTGACTTAATAATGTAAGTGAACATTGGAAGATGGGGGGATTATCTACATTGTTGGTTCTTCCATGGGTACACATCAGCAAAATTCATGTGCACATGTGTGTTCCTTATCTTGTGGTATACACAAGGTGAGCAATGCTAAACACCGATGGAATCAGTATTGAGGCACACCAGGCAGTGAGTCTTACCCAGGAGTTTGGGTGTATAGTCCTGTGGCACTCTAGCAGAGTGACAAAATGGCACCGTGCATGAGTAGTAGCACTGTCAATGGCAATCTTGGTAAAGGACTGATGCAACCACCATGTTATATTACTGTTCTGAGAGGCATGCATGGGACCAGCATTTGGAGGGTGTGGTGTTTCCTGTTGTGCCAATGGGAGGATTTTGGGGTTCCTCCAGGTGAGTTTGCGCTCAATTTAGATTTAATATATGTGTAGTTGTGCTACTGTCATGTAGCCTAATAGAATGCAATTATATGACCCAAAGTGAGTGCTAGTATCACGTAGCATTAGGGACCACTAAAACAGACAAGCCTTGACGTGGTCTGGTGGCTTAAACACATCTTTGCAAAAATACAGTATGAGAACTGAGATCTCTGTATTTCTATTATCATGTAGTATTCAAATCTCTTTGCTGGTCCTTTGTAGAGTGCTGGGGGAACATTTTTCCTTTTTCTTATCTAGATTAGCTCCTCCCTTTATCATGCATCTGTGAAGGGCCATTAAATTGATTTTTTAAGCCACCATTCTATATATTAAAGAGTGCTTCAGTACAGGAGCGTCATGAATACAGCACAGTGGCACACTAAATCAGGGGCGCAGAGAGGGGGGGGGCAGTGGGTACTAATTACCCGGGCCCCGGCTTGCTGGAGGGGCCTGGCGCCGCCCCCTCCCCTCACTCTTACATCAAAGCAGCCCAATTGCTGTGTGCTGGGCTGCACAAGGAGACAGCTCGCGCCTGCTAAGTAGCAGCCACAGCAGTCTCTTTTGCGTGTGGCGAGAGCAATCACACTGGCTATGTGCCGGGCTGATGGGCACACAGCGCCCACCTCCCCAGTCAAAAAATTTTTGTTCTTCCCAAAGGGGGTGTGGCCATGCCTCCCGCAATTAGGCCACACCCCCTACTTGGCCCGGCATGGCTGTTGGTGCCCCTGCACTCAATACATTGGCTTACCATACTATCCCTTTAAGCAGGGACACTCATGAATTACACAGGTTCTGTGGCTTATTAAAACTAGGTGAAATGCAGGCTTGAAGTCAGCCAGCCACAGAACCAGTTGAAAGGGATAGTATGGTAAGCCTACCCATATTAGAGCTGTGCACCAACCCACATGTTTTGGTTTTGGATCTGGATCTCCCCTGATTTGGGATCTGGATTAGTTTTTGCCAAAACCTCACCTCCGTGATTTGTTTTTCGGTTTTGGATATTTTCTTAAAAAAATCATAAAAACAGCTAAAATCACATAAAATGGGCCTGTTTTTGTTCCTACAGTATTATTAACCACAATAACATTTATTTCCACTCGTTTCCAGCCAATTTTCACCACCTCACTATATTGTTTTCATCCAGTTTAGGCCCAAAAATTGCACCAAGCTAGCTGGATGACTAAGCTAAGCGGCAGCAGTGGGCGGCACAAACACGTGGCAGTTCAACTTCCAACATGGCACATCAAGAAACAAATGTTTTTATTATTCAAAAGGGGCCTGAGGGAATTGGAATATGTATGTAGGTGAAGGCAGGGCAGGGACAGGAAGGGTTGATTGGTAGTAAATTTAATTAAATTTTTTGATTTCCCAAAGAAAATTATGAGGGAGAAGGGGAGGGGAGGAGGCATTTACAAAAAAATATTTGACACATTCACATCAGTCCTTGCCTCAGAAGAATCATTGAGGGCCATGCCTGCTGCTGCTGAGAGTGGATTTTCTCATCCCAGAAGGGAACCAGGAAGACTTCTAGTAGTGCTTTCCACGTGAAAAAGCATTTCCCAACCTGTACAGGGACATTAAAAAAACATAGTTAGTTAGTGGCCTCAAAGTGCCACTTAACCAGCACAGATATGTGGACAAGCGTAAGATCTATGATTTAAGGCAGGGGTAGCCAACCCTGGTCCTTGAGAGCTACCAACAGTGCATGTTTTCCAGGTCCCACACAGAATCACAAGTGTAATAAATAATTAACTCCACCTGTGGATCTTTCCAAATATGTTGGTGAGTAATGAATACACCTGTGCACCAGCTAGGTGGTCTGGAAAACATGAACTGTTAGTAGCTCTCGAGGACCGAGGTTGGCTACCCCTGATTTAAGGCCTTACATTGTGTCTTTCTTGAGAATCCTGCGCCTGCTTCTGCTGCTGTCTACATCCCATGTACTTGTATTACATCCTGTACACTGGTGCAAAAATGTAAGCACTGTTACACTTCATTTTTGCGGCTACATAAATTACCCCTTAAGTTTAGATGCACACATCGAGGAAAGTCCCATCAAACAAAGCTGCAAATGAGCATGGTAACAATGTCATGTTTCTCTGTGAAGAAAGTGCAGCTTATGTTCTAATGCAATCTAGAAAGATTTCACCTACGCAGTATGTTCCAAAGAGCCACCTCTTACTATGACAAAAGTTGATTTAAGAAATATTTAAGTTCCCCGGGGGACTGCTATGGTCTTCTCCCGTGAAATGTTTGCTCAGTGATAAATAGGATTCTTGCACAAGGAGAATCCGACTTAAACTCTTCTTCTCCACGCTCATCTCCTTTTAAGTATCTCTTTATTCATCTTGATAATTACCTAATCGTAAATTTCTTCAGGGGGTTCATTGCAAAAGAAAATGAAGATCAGAGCCTGGCAATTAAATCGACTTGGAAAAGATCCAAGGCGTTTCACCTGTGATTAATTAAATCCCTTTCTTCCGTATCATCAGGTGCCAGAAGATATCTCTGAAACAAAAACCTGTCCGTGGATCGTTAGAAACATTTGGATGGAGAAGAAAGAAAAGACGGTTTATGTTTGACGTTTTTTTATTTCTTTTATATCATCACAGAAAGCATAATAATAACATAAACAGGACATACACAGATATCTTGGGAGGTCATGAAAAATACATGGCACAGGTGGAACTACCGTCAGATTCGCAGAGATAACTTGCAACTGAAATGTGCTCCAAAGAAAGGCTCCAAGAACTTTTGGCCCAGGGGTTAACCATGCACGAGAGATATAATTTGACTGCTGGAGTCGCCCAGCCTTGTCCGCAGCTCTTGCATTACTTTATATATTTCATAGTTTGGAGGTGTGCTGTGCTCTGGATTTGAACCCTAGTATGTTAGGGACCTACCCTACAGAGGTTACCCAGATGTGGTGGGTAGGCCCATAACCTTGGCCGTTTTGTAGGTGGGTAGGGGGGGTGGCTGCACAAACGCAGGTGTTCCCTTAGGAACGCCTGGCATTTGTGGGAGGACCTACTGACATCGCTACTGATGTCAGTAGTGGACTTCCTGCTCTATTAGAGCAGGAAGTCCATTCGGGCTTGCGGCAGCCAAGACCCTATCCCAGGGTCTTGTCACAAGCCCGATGGTCGCAACGGTCTCAAGTTTGCTCGCACAAGCTGTGGGTGGACACCCACAGATTTGCGAGCGGCCTGGAGACAAAAAAAAAATGCCCACAGACCCTGTGAGCTGCCTGCGGCAGGATGCGGCTCTGAATCAGGGCCTCTATCTCCAGCCACCTTATCTCTCCCCAAGACTTAGTACATAGACCTCACACTCGCTTATGTATCCCCTTCTGAACAGATTGTGGTACAGAATGCCTATACTGGACTGGGCTGCTTTCCAATGAATATCCAGAGACCCCTAATGGAAAGTGGGTGTGGGCTTAATGATGATTACTGTTTGGAAAATACTATTATGTTTTATGAAAAACTAAGATCAGAGTTAAAGGGCCCCAAATACAACAGTAACAAAGTGGGATTATCTTGGTACCTTGGTACAAAAAGAACTTTTGTGCTGTCAGTAAGTTCAGGAGATGGTCAATGTCTAACTTCCCTGTGCTTGACACATGTGGTAGATTGCTAGATTGGATAACAAGAGTATTTCCCTAATGTATCATGTCTCTTTAAGATAGACAAAGCGACTTCATAACATCTTATTAAGTATGTTGTCAGTCTGCTCTGTTCCTCGCTGATATCTCCTTGGCATCCTTGAGTTTAATGAAACCTCCTGTTCTCAGCCTCCCCCTGTGTTTGTTAAAGTCTCTTCTGCCTCATCCTCAGAAATGTACACGCTAGAGAGAAATCTCATCAGATCCTATTGACTATCTGTCACTCGGAAGTCTGGCAAGCCACAAGTGTCAAAACACTGCAGGGTGACACCCATCTCCGCTCCTAATTCCAGGTGACAGAGACTGGGAAGCAATTTCACAGACTGAAGAATGTATCTGCGTGTGATATTCCTGGCCTTGTAAGATGCTGAGGTTTACAGCATGACTCAGAAGTCAAAGTCTCTGGTTTAATTACAGCGTATACATCTACGTAGAAGGCGGACAAATTTGGGTTAAAGTGGGATCTAGAGGACAGTTTACTTTGCCCATCTATGCAGCCATTTAATGTCGTTAGTTGCCTAGAAATGTAAGTGCATTTGCTAATATACACAGGATTTGTTAAATTGACGGAAAGCTAGATGTACAACTTATAGACAAGAGCAATATGACTTTCAGTCGTCGCAAACTGACACACACCTGCAGGCTGCACAGGTGCAAGTACTATATCTGCCACTGGTTCAAGCATTGCGGCCTGCTACATCTGTACCTTCCCACAATGCATGAAAATGTGCGCATCGATATTTATCATTTAGCAAAAACATACGCATTGATAATAATGTATTCATAGTAGGGGTGAGCGGGTTCGGATTTCTGAAATCCGAACCCCCCCGAGCCCCCCCGATCTGAGGCAGATCCGAGTCAGGCTCGACTTTTCCCCCCTGACTCGGATCTGAAATCGAGGCAAAACGTCATCATCCCGCCTTCCGAGTCTCGCGGGTTTTGGATCCTATATAAGGTACCCGCGTCGGTGCCATTTTCTCACTCGGCTGTGGACAGTGAAGAGGGAGGGTGGGAGTTAGGGCTGGCTGGGCTGTGTAGTGTAGTGTAGTGCTGCTGTTGTCCACTACTTCAAAGTCCATAGGGGCTGGCTGTGTTGTGCTGTGCTGCTGTTGTTAATAGGGGCTGTGTCCACTACTTCAAAGTCCATAGGGGCTGGCTGGACTGTGTTGTGCAGTCAGTTCTCCATAGCAGCTGTGTCCACTCCAAAGTCCTGTGCAGTGTCCCAGTCCTAAAGGGGTGCTGTAGTGTTGTCCAGGGGGTGCTCTGTCCATCAGGGGTGCTCCCCCCAAGTGCTAAAAATAATATTTTTTGTGTGTTTGTGAATTGTGTGCGCAGTAGCCGCACGTGCATCAACAAAGTAGTGCCAAGCGTGCGCCTGTGTCATAAGTAAAGGGCCGGCTGGCTTGACCGTTAAAGGGTGCTGTAACCCCCAAAGTACACTCCAAACCAAAAAAAAAATTATTTTCTGTGTTTGTGAATTGTGTGCGCAGTAGCCGCACGTGCATCAACAATGTAGTGCCAAGCGTGCGCCTGTGTCATAAGTAAAGGGCCGGCTGGCTTGACCGTTAAAGGGTGCTGTAACCCCCAAAGTACACTCCAGTCCAAACCAAAAAAAAAATTATTTTCTGTGTTTGTGAATTGTGTGCGCAGTAGCCGCACGTGCATCAACAAAGTAGTGCCAAGCGTGCGCCTGTGTCATAAGTAAAGGGCCGGCTGGCTTGACCGTTAAAGGGTGCTGTAACCCCCAAAGTACACTCCAGTCCAAACCCAAAAAAAAATTATTTTCTGTGTTTGTGAATTGTGTGCGCAGTAGCCGCACGTGCATCAACAAAGTAGTGCCAAGCGTGCACCTGTGTCATAAGTAAAGGGCCGGCTGGCTTGACCGTTAAAGGGTGCTGTAACCCCCAAAGTACACTCCAGTCCAAACCAAAAAAAAATATATTTTCTGTGTTTGTGAATTGTGTGCGCAGTAGCCGCACGTGCATCAACAAAGTAGTGACAAGCGTGCGCCTGTGTCATAAGTAAAGGGCCGGCTGGCTTGACCGTTAAAGGGTGCTGTAACCCCCAAAGTACACTCCAGTCCAAACAAAAAAAAAATTATTTTCTGCGTTTGTGAATTGTGTGCGCAGTAGCCGCACGTGCATCAACAAAGTAGTGCCAAGCGTGCGCCTGTGTCATAAGTAAAGGGCCGGCTGGCTTGACCGTTAAAGGGTGCTGTAACCCCCAAAGTACACTCCAGTCCAAACCAAAAAAAAATTATTTTCTGTGTTTGTGAATTGTGTACGCAGTAGCCGCACGTGCATCAACAAAGTAGTGCCAAGCGTGCACCTGTGTCATAAGTAAAGGGCCGGCTGGCTTGACCGTTAAAGGGTCCTGTAACCCCCAAAGTACACTCCAGTCCAAACCAAAAAAAAAAATATTTTCTGTGTTTGTGAATTGTGTGCGCAGTAGCCGCACGTGCATCAACAAAGTAGTGCCAAGCGTGCGCCTGTGTCATAAGTAAAGGGCCGGCTGGCTTGACCGTTAAAGGGTGCTGTAACCCCCAAAGTACACTCCAGTCCAAACCAAAAAAAAATTATTTTCTGTGTTTGTGAATTGTGTGCGCAGTAGCCGCACGTGCATCAACAAAGTAGTGCCAAGCGTGCGCTTGTGTCATAAGTAAAGGGCCGGCTGGCTTGACCGTTAAAGGGTGCTGTAACCCCCAAAGTACACTCCAGTCCAAACCAAAAAAAAAAATATTTTCTGTGTTTGTGAATTGTGTGCGCAGTAGCCGCACGTGCATCAACAAAGTAGTGCCAAGCGTGCGCCTGTGTCATAAGTAAAGGGCCGGCTGGCTTGACCGTTAAAGGGTGCTGTAACCCCCAAAGTACACTCCAGTCCAAACCAAAAAAAAAATATATTTTCTGTGTTTGTGAATTGTGTGCGCAGTAGCCGCACGTGCATCAACAAAGTAGTGCCAAGCGTGCGCCTGTGTCATAAGTAAAGGGCCGGCTGGCTTGACCGTTAAAGGGTGCTGTAACCCCCAAAGTACACTCCAGTCCAAACCAAAAAAAAATTATTTTCTGTGTTTGTGAATTGTGTGCGCAGTAGCCGCACGTGCATCAACAAAGTAGTGCCAAGCGTGCACCTGTGTCATAAGTAAAGGGCCGGCTGGCTTGACCGTTAAAGGGTCCTGTAACCCCCAAAGTACACTCCAGTCCAAACCAAAAAAAAAAATATTTTCTGTGTTTGTGAATTGTGTGCGCAGTAGCCGCACGTGCATCAACAAAGTAGTGACAAGCGTGCGCCTGTGTCATAAGTAAAGGGCCGGCTGGCTTGACCGTTAAAGGGTGCTGTAACCCCCAAAGTACACTCCAGTCCAAACCAAAAAAAAAATTATTTTCTGTGTTTGTGAATTGTGTGCGCAGTAGCCGCACGTGCATCAACAAAGTAGTGCCAAGCGTGCGCCTGTGTCATAAGTAAAGGGCCGGCTGGCTTGACCGTTAAAGGGTGCTGTAACCCCCAAAGTACACTCCAGTCCAAACCAAAAAAAAAAATATTTTCTGTGTTTGTGAATTGTGTGCGCAGTAGCCGCACGTGCATCAACAAAGTAGTGCCAAGCGTGCACCTGTGTCATAAGTAAAGGGCCGGCTGGCTTGACCGTTAAAGGGTGCTGTAACCCCCAAAGTACACTCCAGTCCAAACCAAAAAAAAAAATATTTTCTGTGTTTGTGAATTGTGTGCGCAGTAGCCGCACGTGCATCAACAAAGTAGTGCCAAGCGTGCGCCTGTGTCATAAGTAAAGGGCCGGCTGGCTTGACCGTTAAAGGGTGCTGTAACCCCCAAAGTACACTCCAGTCCAAACCAAAAAAAAAATTATTTTCTGTGTTTGTGAATTGTGTGCGCAGTAGCCGCACGTGCATCAACAAAGTAGTGCCAAGCGTGCGCATGTGTCATAAGTAAAGGGCCAGCTGGCTTGACCGTTAAAAGGTGCTGTACCCCCAAAGTACACTCCAAACCAAAAAAATATATATTTTCTGTGTTTGTGAATTGTGTGCGCAGTAGCCGCACGTGCATCAACAAAGTAGTGCCAAGTGTGCGCCTGTGTCATAAGTAAAGGGCCCGGCTGGCTTGACCGTTAAAGGGTGCTGTAACCCCCAAAGTACACTCCAAACCAAAAAATTATATTTTCTGTGTTTGTGAATTGTGTGCGCAGTAGCCACACGTGCATCAACAAAGTAGTGCCAAGCGTGCACCTGTGTCAAAGGTAAAAAACCGGCTGGCTTGACCGTTAAAGGGTGCTGTAACCCCCAAAGTACACTCCAGTCCAAACCAAAATAAAAATTATTTTCTGTGTTTGTGAATTGTGTGCGCAGTAGCCGCACGTGCATCAACAAAGTAGTGCCAAGCGTGCGCCTGTGTCATAAGTAAAGGGCCAGCTGGCTTGACCGTTAAAGAGTGCTGTAACCCCCAAAGTACACTCCAAACCCAAAAAAAATTTATTTTCTGTGTTTGTGAATTGTGTGCGCAGTAGCCGCACGTGCATCAACAAAGTAGTGCCAAGCGTGCGCCTGTGTCATAAGTAAAGGGCCGGCTGGCTTGACCATTAAAGGGTGCTGTAACCCCCAAAGTACACTCCAGTCCAAACCAAAAAAAAAAATATTTTCTGTGTTTGTGAATTGTGTGCGCAGTAGCCGCACGTGCATCAACAAAGTAGTGCCAAGCGTGCACCTGTGTCATAAGTAAAGGGCCGGCTGGCTTGACCGTTAAAGGGTGCTGTAACCCCCAAAGTACACTCCAGTCCAAACCAAAAAAAAAATTATTTTCTGTGTTTGTGAATTGTGTGCGCAGTAGCCGCACGTGCATCAACAAAGTAGTGCCAAGCGTGCGCCTGTGTCATAAGTAAAGGGCCGGCTGGCTTGACCGTTAAAGGGTGCTGTAACCCCCAAAGTACACTCCAGTCCAAACCAAAAAAAAAATTATTTTCGGTGTTTGTGAATTGTGTGCGCAGTAGCCGCACGTGCATCAACAAAGTAGTGCCAAGCGTGCGCCTGTGTCATAAGTAAAGGGCCGGCTGGCTTGACCGTTAAAGGGTGCTGTAACCCCCAAAGTACACTCCAGTCCAAACCAAAAAAAAATTATTTTCTGTGTTTGTGAATTGTGTGCGCAGTAGCCGCACGTGCATCAACAAAGTAGTGCCAAGCGTGCGCCTGTGTCATAAGTAAAGGGCCGGCTGGCTTGACCGTTAAAGGGTGCTGTAACCCTCAAAGTACACTCCAGTCCAAACCAAAAAAAAAATTATTTTCTGTGTTTGTGAATTGTGTGCGCAGTAGCCGCACGTGCATCAACAAAGTAGTGCCAAGCGTGCGCCTGTGTCATAAGTAAAGGGCCAGCTGGCTTGACCGTTAAAGGGTGCTGTAACCCCCAAAGTACACTCCAAACAAAAAAAAAATATATTTTCTGTGTTTGTGAATTGTGTGCGCAGTAGCCGCACGTGCATCAACAAAGTAGTGCCAAGCGTGCGCCTGTGTCATAAGTAAAGGGCCGGCTGGCTTGACCATTAAAGGGTGCTGTAACCCCCAAAGTACACTCCAGTCCAAACCAAAAAAAAAATTATTTTCTGTGTTTGTGAATTGTGTGCGCAGTAGCCGCACGTGCATCAACAAAGTAGTGCCAAGCGTGCGCCTGTGTCATAAGTAAAGGGCCGGCTGGCTTGACCGTTAAAGGGTGCTGTAACCCCCAAAGTACACTCCAGTCCAAACCAAAAAAAAAATTATTTTCTGTGTTTGTGAATTGTGTGCGCAGTAGCCGCACGTGCATCAACAAAGTAGTGCCAAGCGTGCGCCTGTGTCATAAGTAAAGGGCCGGCTGGCTTGACCATTAAAGGGTGCTGTAACCCCCAAAGTACACTCCAGTCCAAACCAAAAAAAATAATATTTTCTGTGTTTGTGAATTGTGTGCGCAGTAGCCGCACGTGCATCAACAAAGTAGTGCCAAGCGTGCGCCTGTGTCATAAGTAAAGGGCCGGCTGGCTTGACCGTTAAAGGGTGCTGTAAACCCCAAAGTACACTCCAGTCCAAACCAAAAAAAATTATTTTCTGTGTTTGTGAATTGTGTGCGCAGTAGCCGCACGTGCATCAACAAAGTAGTGCCAAGCGTGCACCTATGTCATAAGTAAAGGGCCAGCTGGCTTGACCGTTAAAGGGTGCTGTAACCCCCAAAGTACACTCCCATCCAAACCAAAAAAAAAATTATTTTCTGCGTTTGTGAATTGTGTGCGCAGTAGCCGCACGTGCATCAACAAAGTAGTGCCAAGCGTGCGCCTGTGTCATAAGTAAAGGGCCGGCTGGCTTGACCGTTAAAGGGTGCTGTAACCCCCAAAGTACACTCCAGTCCAAACCAAAAAAAAATTATTTTCTGTGTTTGTGAATTGTGTGCGCAGTAGCCGCACGTGCATCAACAAAGTAGTGCCAAGCGTGCACCTGTGTCATAAGTAAAGGGCCGGATGGCTTGACCGTTAAAGGGTCCTGTAACCCCCAAAGTACACTCCAGTCCAAACCAAAAAAAAAAATATTTTCTGTGTTTGTGAATTGTGTGCGCAGTAGCCGCACGTGCATCAACAAAGTAGTGACAAGCGTGCGCCTGTGTCATAAGTAAAGGGCCGGCTGGCTTGACCGTTAAAGGGTGCTGTAACCCCCAAAGTACACTCCAGTCCAAACCAAAAAAAAAATTATTTTCTGTGTTTGTGAATTGTGTGCGCAGTAGCCGCACGTGCATCAACAAAGTAGTGCCAAGCGTGCGCCTGTGTCATAAGTAAAGGGCCGGCTGGCTTGACCGTTAAAGGGTGCTGTAACCCCCAAAGTACACTCCAGTCCAAACCCAAAAAAAAAATATTTTCTGTGTTTGTGAATTGTGTGCGCAGTAGCCGCACGTGCATCAACAAAGTAGTGCCAAGCGTGCACCTGTGTCATAAGTAAAGGGCCGGCTGGCTTGACCGTTAAAGGGTGCTGTAACCCCCAAAGTACACTCCAGTCCAAACCAAAAAAAAAAATATTTTCTGTGTTTGTGAATTGTGTGCGCAGTAGCCGCACGTGCATCAACAAAGTAGTGCCAAGCGTGCGCCTGTGTCATAAGTAAAGGGCCGGCTGGCTTGACCGTTAAAGGGTGCTGTAACCCCCAAAGTACACTCCAGTCCAAACCAAAAAAAAAATTATTTTCTGTGTTTGTGAATTGTGTGCGCAGTAGCCGCACGTGCATCAACAAAGTAGTGCCAAGCGTGCGCCTGTGTCATAAGTAAAGGGCCAGCTGGCTTGACCGTTAAAAGGTGCTGTACCCCCAAAGTACACTCCAAACCAAAAAAATATATATTTTCTGTGTTTGTGAATTGTGTGCGCAGTAGCCGCACGTGCATCAACAAAGTAGTGCCAAGCGTGCGCCTGTGTCATAAGTAAAGGGCCGGCTGGCTTGACCGTTAAAGGGTGCTGTAACCCCCAAAGTACACTCCAAACCAAAAAATAATATTTTCTGTGTTTGTGAATTGTGTGCGCAGTAGCCACACGTGCATCAACAAAGTAGTGCCAAGCGTGCACCTGTGTCAAAGGTAAAAAACCGGCTGGCTTGACCGTTAAAGGGTGCTGTAACCCCCAAAGTACACTCCAGTCCAAACCAAAATAAAAATTATTTTCTGTGTTTGTGAATTGTGTGCGCAGTAGCCGCACGTGCATCAACAAAGTAGTGCCAAGTGTGCGCCTGTGTCATAAGTAAAGGGCCGGCTGGCTTGACCGTTAAAGGGTGCTGTAACCCCCAAAGTACACTCCAAACCCAAAAAAAATTTATTTTCTGTGTTTGTGAATTGTGTGCGCAGTAGCCGCACGTGCATCAACAAAGTAGTGCCAAGCGTGCGCCTGTGTCATAAGTAAAGGGCCGGCTGGCTTGACCATTAAAGGGTGCTGTAACCCCCAAAGTACACTCCAGTCCAAACCCAAAAAAAAAATATTTTCTGTGTTTGTGAATTGTGTGCGCAGTAGCCGCACGTGCATCAACAAAGTAGTGCCAAGCGTGCGCCTGTGTCATAAGTAAAGGGCCGGCTGGCTTGACCGTTAAAGGGTGCTGTAAACCCCAAAGTACACTCCAGTCCAAACCAAAAAAAAATTATTTTCTGTGTTTGTGAATTGTGTGCGCAGTAGCCGCACGTGCATCAACAAAGTAGTGCCAAGCGTGCACCTGTGTCATAAGTAAAGGGCCGGCTGGCTTGACCGTTAAAGGGTGCTGTAACCCCCAAAGTACACTCCAGTCCAAACCAAAAAAAAAATTATTTTCTGTGTTTGTGAATTGTGTGCGCAGTAGCCGCACGTGCATCAACAAAGTAGTGCCAAGCGTGCGCCTGTGTCATAAGTAAAGGGCCGGCTGGCTTGACCGTTAAAGGGTGCTGTAACCCCCAAAGTACACTCCAGTCCAAACCCCCCAAAAAATTATTTTCTGTGTTTGTGAATTGTGTGCGCAGTAGCCGCACGTGCATCAACAAAGTAGTGCCAAGCGTGCGCCTGTATCATAAGTAAAGGGCCGGCTGGCTTGACCGTTAAAGGGTGCTGTAACCCCCAAAGTACACTCCAGTCCAAACCAAAAAAAAAATTATTTTCTGTGTTTGTGAATTGTGTGCGCAGTAGCCGCACGTGCATCAACAAAGTAGTGCCAAGCGTGCGCCTGTGTCATAAGTAAAGGGCCAGCTGGCTTGACCGTTAAAGGGTGCTGTAACCCCCAAAGTACACTCCAAACAAAAAAAATATATATTTTCTGTGTTTGTGAATTGTGTGCGCAGTAGCCGCACGTGCATCAACAAAGTAGTGCCAAGCGTGCGCCTGTGTCATAAGTAAAGGGCCGGCTGGCTTGACCATTAAAGGGTGCTGTAACCCCCAAAGTACACTCCAGTCCAAACCAATAAAAAAATTATTTTCTGTGTTTGTGAATTGTGTGCGCAGTAGCCGCACGTGCATCAACAAAGTAGTGCCAAGCGTGCGCCTGTGTCATAAGTAAAGGGCCGGCTGGCTTGACCGTTAAAGGGTGCTGTAACGCCCAAAGTACACTCCAGTCCAAACCAAAAAAAAAATTATTTTCTGTGTTTGTGAATTGTGTGCGCAGTAGCCGCACGTGCATCAACAAAGTAGTGCCAAGCGTGCGCCTGTGTCATAAGTAAAGGGCCGGCTGGCTTGACCATTAAAGGGTGCTGTAACCCCCAAAGTACACTCCAGTCCAAACCAAAAAAAATAATATTTTCTGTGTTTGTGAATTGTGTGCGCAGTAGCCGCACGTGCATCAACAAAGTAGTGCCAAGCGTGCGCCTGTGTCATAAGTAAAGGGCCGGCTGGCTTGACCGTTAAAGGGTGCTGTAAACCCCAAAGTACACTCCAGTCCAAACCAAAAAAAATTATTTTCTGTGTTTGTGAATTGTGTGCGCAGTAGCCGCACGTGCATCAACAAAGTAGTGCCAAGCGTGCACCTATGTCATAAGTAAAGGGCCAGCTGGCTTGACCGTTAAAGGGTGCTGTAACCCCCAAAGTACACTCCCGTCCAAACCAAAAAAAAAATTATTTTCTGTATTTGTGAATTGTGTGCGCAGTAGCCGCACGTGCATCAACAAAGTAGTGCCAAGCGTGCGCCTGTGTCATAAGTAAAGGGCCGGCTGGCTTGACCGTTAAAGGGTGCTGTAACCCCCAAAGTACACTCCAGTCCAAACCAAAAAAAAAATTATTTTCTGTGTTTGTGAATTGTGTGCGCAGTAGCCGCACGTGCATCAACAAAGTAGTGCCAAGCGTGCGCCTGTGTCATAAGTAAAGGGCCAGCTGGCTTGACCGTTAAAGGGTGCTGTAACCCCCAAAGTACACTCCAAACAAAAAAAATATATATTTTCTGTGTTTGTGAATTGTGTGCGCAGTAGCCGCACGTGCATCAACAAAGTAGTGCCAAGCGTGCGCCTGTGTCATAAGTAAAGGGCCGGCTGGCTTGTCCATTAAAGGGTGCTGTAACCTCCAAAGTACACTCCAGTCCAAACCAAAAAAAAATAATTTTCTGTGTTTGTGAATTGTGTGCGCAGTAGCCGCACGTGCATCAACAAAGTAGTGCCAAGCGTGCGCCTGTGTCATAAGTAAAGGGCCGGCTGGCTTGACCGTTAAAGGGTGCTGTAACCCCCAAAGTACACTCCAGTCCAAACCAAAAAAAAAATTATTTTCTGTGTTTGTGAATTGTGTGCGCAGTAGCCGCACGTGCATCAACAAAGTAGTGCCAAGCGTGCGCCTGTGTCATAAGTAAAGGGCCGGCTGGCTTGACCGTTAAAGGGTGCTGTAACCCCCAAAGTACACTCCAGTCCAAACCCCCCAAAAAATTATTTTCTGTGTTTGTGAATTGTGTGCGCAGTAGCCGCACGTGCATCAACAAAGTAGTGCCAAGCGTGCGCCTGTATCATAAGTAAAGGGCCGGCTGGCTTGACCGTTAAAGGGTGCTGTAACCCCCAAAGTACACTCCAGTCCAAACCAAAAAAAAAATTATTTTCTGTGTTTGTGAATTGTGTGCGCAGTAGCCGCACGTGCATCAACAAAGTAGTGCCAAGCGTGCGCCTGTGTCATAAGTAAAGGGCCAGCTGGCTTGACCGTTAAAGGGTGCTGTAACCCCCAAAGTACACTCCAAACAAAAAAAATATATATTTTCTGTGTTTGTGAATTGTGTGCGCAGTAGCCGCACGTGCATCAACAAAGTAGTGCCAAGCGTGCGCCTGTGTCATAAGTAAAGGGCCGGCTGGCTTGACCATTAAAGGGTGCTGTAACCCCCAAAGTACACTCCAGTCCAAACCAATAAAAAAATTATTTTCTGTGTTTGTGAATTGTGTGCGCAGTAGCCGCACGTGCATCAACAAAGTAGTGCCAAGCGTGCGCCTGTGTCATAAGTAAAGGGCCGGCTGGCTTGACCGTTAAAGGGTGCTGTAACCCCCAAAGTACACTCCAGTCCAAACCAAAAAAAAAATTATTTTCTGTGTTTGTGAATTGTGTGCGCAGTAGCCGCACGTGCATCAACAAAGTAGTGCCAAGCGTGCGCCTGTGTCATAAGTAAAGGGCCGGCTGGCTTGACCATTAAAGGGTGCTGTAACCCCCAAAGTACACTCCAGTCCAAACCAAAAAAAATAATATTTTCTGTGTTTGTGAATTGTGTGCGCAGTAGCCGCACGTGCATCAACAAAGTAGTGCCAAGCGTGCGCCTGTGTCATAAGTAAAGGGCCGGCTGGCTTGACCGTTAAAGGGTGCTGTAAACCCCAAAGTACACTCCAGTCCAAACCAAAAAAAATTATTTTCTGTGTTTGTGAATTGTGTGCGCAGTAGCCGCACGTGCATCAACAAAGTAGTGCCAAGCGTGCACCTATGTCATAAGTAAAGGGCCAGCTGGCTTGACCGTTAAAGGGTGCTGTAACCCCCAAAGTACACTCCCGTCCAAACCAAAAAAAAAATTATTTTCTGTATTTGTGAATTGTGTGCGCAGTAGCCGCACGTGCATCAACAAAGTAGTGCCAAGCGTGCGCCTGTGTCATAAGTAAAGGGCCGGCTGGCTTGACCGTTAAAGGGTGCTGTAACCCCCAAAGTACACTCCAGTCCAAACCAAAAAAAAAATTATTTTCTGTGTTTGTGAATTGTGTGCGCAGTAGCCGCACGTGCATCAACAAAGTAGTGCCAAGCGTGCGCCTGTGTCATAAGTAAAGGGCCAGCTGGCTTGACCGTTAAAGGGTGCTGTAACCCCCAAAGTACACTCCAAACAAAAAAAATATATATTTTCTGTGTTTGTGAATTGTGTGCGCAGTAGCCGCACGTGCATCAACAAAGTAGTGCCAAGCGTGCGCCTGTGTCATAAGTAAAGGGCCGGCTGGCTTGTCCATTAAAGGGTGCTGTAACCTCCAAAGTACACTCCAGTCCAAACCAAAAAAAAAATAATTTTCTGTGTTTGTGAATTGTGTGCGCAGTAGCCGCACGTGCATCAACAAAGTAGTGCCAAGCGTGCGCCTGTGTCATAAGTAAAGGGCCGGCTGGCTTGACCGTTAAAGGGTGCTGTAACCCCCAAAGTACACTCCAGTCCAAACCAAAAAAAAAATTATTTTCTGTGTTTGTGAATTGTGTGCGCAGTAGCCGCACGTGCATCAACAAAGTAGTGCCAAGCGTGCGCCTGTGTCATAAGTAAAGGGCCGGCTGGCTTGACCGTTAAAGGGTGCTGTAACCCCCAAAGTACACTCCAGTCCAAACCAAAAAAAAAATTATTTTCTGTGTTTGTGAATTGTGTGCGCAGTAGCCGCACGTGCATCAACAAAGTAGTGCCAAGCGTGCGCCTGTGTCATAAGTAAAGGGCTGGCTGGCTTGACCGTTAAAGGGTGCTGTAACCCCCAAAGTACACTCCAGTCCAAAAAAATATATATTTTCTGTGTTTGTGAATTGTGTGTGCAGTAGCCGCACGTGCATCAACAAAGTAGTGCCAAGCGTGCGCCTGTGTCATAAGTAAAGGGCCAGCTGGCTTGACCGTTAAAGGGTGCTGTAACCCCCAAAGTACACTCCAAACCAAAAAAATAATATTTTCTATGTTTGTGAATTATGTGCGCAGTAGCCGCACGTGCATCAACAAAGTAGTGCCAAGCGTGCGCCTGTGTCATAAGTAAAAGGCCGGCTGGCTTGACCGTTAAAGGGTGCTGTAACCCCCAAAGTACACTCCAAACCAAAAAAAAAATTATTTTCTGTGTTTGTGAATTGTGTGCGCAGTAGCCGCACGTGCATCAACAAAGTAGTGCCAAGCGTGCGCCTGTGTCATAAGTAAAGGGCCGACTGGCTTGACCATTAAAGGGTGCTGTAACCCCCAAAGTACATTCCAGTCCAAACCAAAAAAAAAATTATTTTCTGTGTTTGTGAATTGTGTGCGCAGTAGCCGCACGTGCATCAACAAAGTAGTGCCAAGCATTCGCCTGTGTCATAAGTAAAGGGCCGTCTGGCTTGACCGTTAAAGGGTGCTGTAACCCCCAAAGTACACTGTAGTCCAAACCAAAAAAAAATTATTTTCTGTGTTTGTGAATTGTGTGCGCAGTAGCCGCACATGCATCAACAAAGTAGTGCCAAGCGTGCGCCTGTGTCATAAGTAAAGGGCCGGCTGGCTTGACCGTTAAAGGGTGCTGTAACCCCCAAAGTACACTCCAAACCAAAAAAATAATTATTTTCTGTGTTTGTGAATTGTGTGCGCAGTAGCCGCACATGCATCAACAAAGTAGTGCCAAGCGTGCGCCTGTGTCATAAGTAAAGGGCCGGCTGGCTTGACCGTTAAAGGGTGCTGTAACCCCCAAAGTACACTCCAGTCCAAACCAAAAAAAAAATTATTTTCTGTGTTTGTGAATTGTGTGCGCAGTAGCCGCATGTGCATCAACAAAGTAGTGCCAAGCGTGCGCCTGTGTCATAAGTAAAGGGCCGGCTGGCTTGACCGTTAAAGGGTGCTGTAACCCCCAAAGTACACTCCAGTCCAAACCAAAAAAAAAATTATTTTCTGTGTTTGTGAATTGTGTGCGCAGTAGCCGCACGTGCATCAACAAAGTAGTGCGAAGCGTGCGCCTGTGTCATAAGTAAAGGGCCAGCTGGCTTGACCGTTAAAGGGTGCTGTAACTCCCAAAGTACACTCCAAACCAAAAAAATTATATTTTCTGTGTTTGTGAATTGTGTGCGCAGTAGCCGCACGTGCATCAACAAAGTAGTGCCAAGCGTGCGCCTGTGTCATAAGTAAAGGGCCGGCTGGCTTGACCGTTAAAGGGTGCTGTAACCCCCAAAGTACACTCCAGTCCAAACCAAAAAAAAAATTATTTTCTGTGTTTGTGAATTGTGTGCGCAGTAGCCGCACGTGCATCAACAAAGTAGTGCCAAGCGTGCACCTGTGTCATAAGTAAAGGGCCAGCTGGCTTGACCGTTAAAGGGTGCTGTAACCCCCAAAGTACACTCCAAACAAAAAAAATATATATTTTCTGTGTTTGTGAATTGTGTGCGCAGTAGCCGCACCTGCATCAACAAAGTAGTGCCAAGCGTGCGCCTGTGTCATAAGTAAAGGGCCGGCTGGCTTGACCATTAAAGGGTGCTGTAACCCCCAAAGTACACTCCAGTCCAAACCAATAAAAAAATTATTTTCTGTGTTTGTGAATTGTGTGCGCAGTAGCCGCACGTGCATCAACAAAGTAGTGCCAAGCGTGCGCCTGTGTCATAAGTAAAGGGCCGGCTGGCTTGACCGTTAAAGGGTGCTGTAACCCCCAAAGTACACTCCAGTCCAAACCAAAAAAAAAATTATTTTCTGTGTTTGTGAATTGTGTGCGCAGTAGCCGCACGTGCATCAACAAAGTAGTGCCAAGCGTGCGCCTGTGTCATAAGTAAAGGGCCGGCTGGTTTGACCATTAAAGGGTGCTGTAACCCCCAAAGTACACTCCAGTCCAAACCAAAAAAAATAATATTTTCTGTGTTTGTGAATTGTGTGCGCAGTAGCCGCACGTGCATCAACAAAGTAGTGCCAAGCGTGCGCCTGTGTCATAAGTAAAGGGCCGGCTGGCTTGACCGTTAAAGGGTGCTGTAAACCCCAAAGTACACTCCAGTCCAAACCAAAAAAAATTATTTTCTGTGTTTGTGAATTGTGTGCGCAGTAGCCGCACGTGCATCAACAAAGTAGTGCCAAGCGTGCACCTATGTCATAAGTAAAGGGCCAGCTGGCTTGACCGTTAAAGGGTGCTGTAACCCCCAAAGTACACTCCCGTCCAAACCAAAAAAAAAATTATTTTCTGTATTTGTGAATTGTGTGCGCAGTAGCCGCACGTGCATCAACAAAGTAGTGCCAAGCGTGCGCCTGTGTCATAAGTAAAGGGCCGGCTGGCTTGACCGTTAAAGGGTGCTGTAACCCCCAAAGTACACTCCAGTCCAAACCAAAAAAAAAATTATTTTCTGTGTTTGTGAATTGTGTGCGCAGTAGCCGCACGTGCATCAACAAAGTAGTGCCAAGCGTGCGCCTGTGTCATAAGTAAAGGGCCAGCTGGCTTGACCGTTAAAGGGTGCTGTAACCCCCAAAGTACACTCCAAACAAAAAAAATATATATTTTCTGTGTTTGTGAATTGTGTGCGCAGTAGCCGCACGTGCATCAACAAAGTAGTGCCAAGCGTGCGCCTGTGTCATAAGTAAAGGGCCGGCTGGCTTGTCCATTAAAGGGTGCTGTAACCCCCAAAGTACACTCCAGTCCAAACCAAAAAAAAAATAATTTTCTGTGTTTGTGAATTGTGTGCGCAGTAGCCGCACGTGCATCAACAAAGTAGTGCCAAGCGTGCGCCTGTGTCATAAGTAAAGGGCCGGCTGGCTTGACCGTTAAAGGGTGCTGTAACCCCCAAAGTACACTCCAGTCCAAACCAAAAAAAAAATTATTTTCTGTGTTTGTGAATTGTGTGCGCAGTAGCCGCACGTGCATCAACAAAGTAGTGCCAAGCGTGCGCCTGTGTCATAAGTAAAGGGCCGGCTGGCTTGACCGTTAAAGGGTGCTGTAACCCCCAAAGTACACTCCAGTCCAAACCAAAAAAAAAATTATTTTCTGTGTTTGTGAATTGTGTGCGCAGTAGCCGCACGTGCATCAACAAAGTAGTGCCAAGCGTGCGCCTGTGTCATAAGTAAAGGGCCGGCTGGCTTGACCGTTAAAGGGTGCTGTAACCCCCAAAGTACACTCTAGTCCAAAAAAAATATATATTTTCTGTGTTTGTGAATTGTGTGTGCAGTAGCCGCACGTGCATCAACAAAGTAGTGCCAAGCGTGCGCCTGTGTCATAAGTAAAGGGCCAGCTGGCTTGACCGTTAAAGGGTGCTGTAACCCCCAAAGTACACTCCAAACCAAAAAAATAATATTTTCTATGTTTGTGAATTATGTGCGCAGTAGCCGCACGTGCATCAACAAAGTAGTGCCAAGCGTGCGCCTGTGTCATAAGTAAAAGGCCGGCTGGCTTGACCGTTAAAGGGTGCTGTAACCCCCAAAGTACACTCCAAACCAAAAAAAAAATTATTTTCTGTGTTTGTGAATTGTGTGCGCAGTAGCCGCACGTGCATCAACAAAGTAGTGCCAAGCGTGCGCCTGTGTCATAAGTAAAGGGCCGGCTGGCTTGACCATTAAAGGGTGCTGTAACCCCCAAAGTACATTCCAGTCCAAACCAAAAAAAAAATTATTTTCTGTGTTTGTGAATTGTGTGCGCAGTAGCCGCACGTGCATCAACAAAGTAGTGCCAAGCATTCGCCTGTGTCATAAGTAAAGGGCCGTCTGGCTTGACCGTTAAAGGGTGCTGTAACCCCCAAAGTACACTGTAGTCCAAACCAAAAAAAAATTATTTTCTGTGTTTGTGAATTGTGTGCGCAGTAGCCGCACATGCATCAACAAAGTAGTGCCAAGCGTGCGCCTGTGTCATAAGTAAAGGGCCGGCTGGCTTGACCGTTAAAGGGTGCTGTAACCCCCAAAGTACACTCCAAACCAAAAAAATAATTATTTTCTGTGTTTGTGAATTGTGTGCGCAGTAGCCGCACATGCATCAACAAAGTAGTGCCAAGCGTGCGCCTGTGTCATAAGTAAAGGGCCGGCTGGCTTGACCGTTAAAGGGTGCTGTAACCCCCAAAGTACACTCCAGTCCAAACCAAAAAAAAAATTATTTTCTGTGTTTGTGAATTGTGTGCGCAGTAGCCGCACGTGCATCAACAAAGTAGTGCCAAGCGTGCGCCTGTGTCATAAGTAAAGGGCCGGCTGGCTTGACCGTTAAAGGGTGCTGTAACCCCCAAAGTACACTCCAGTCCAAACCAAAAAAAAAATTATTTTCTGTGTTTGTGAATTGTGTGCGCAGTAGCCGCACGTGCATCAACAAAGTAGTGCGAAGCGTGCGCCTGTGTCATAAGTAAAGGGCCAGCTGGCTTGACCGTTAAAGGGTGCTGTAACTCCCAAAGTACACTCCAAACCAAAAAAATTATATTTTCTGTGTTTGTGAATTGTGTGCGCAGTAGCCGCACGTGCATCAACAAAGTAGTGCCAAGCGTGCGCCTGTGTCATAAGTAAAGGGCCGGCTGGCTTGACCGTTAAAGGGTGCTGTAACCCCCAAAGTACACTCCAGTCCAAACCCAAAAAAAAATTATTTTCTGTGTTTGTGAATTGTGTGCGCAGTAGCCGCACGTGCATCAACAAAGTAGTGCCAAGCGTGCGCCTGTGTCATAAGTAAAGGGCCGGCTGGCTTGACCGTTAAAGGGTGCTGTAACCCCCAAAGTACACTCCAAACCAAAAAAAAATTATTTTCTGTGTTTGTGAATTGTGTGCGCAGTAGCCGCACGTGCATCAACAAAGTAGTGCCAAGCGTGCGCCTGTGTCATAAGTAAAGGGCCGGCTGGCTTGACCGTTAAAGGGTGCTGTAACCCCCAAAGTACACTCCAGTCCAAACCCCCAAAAAAATTATTTTCTGTGTTTGTGAATTGTGTGCGCAGTAGCCGCACGTGCATCAACAAAGTAGTGCCAAGCGTGCGCCTGTGTCATAAGTAAAGGGCCGGCTGGCTTGTCCATTAAAGGGTGCTGTAACCCCCAAAGTACACTCCAGTCCAAACCAAAAAAAAAATAATTTTCTGTGTTTGTGAATTGTGTGCGCAGTAGCCGCACGTGCATCAACAAAGTAGTGCCAAGCGTGCGCCTGTGTCATAAGTAAAGGGCCGGCTGGCTTGACCGTTAAAGGGTGCTGTAACCCCCAAAGTACACTCCAGTCCAAACCAAAAAAAAAATTATTTTCTGTGTTTGTGAATTGTGTGCGCAGTAGCCGCACGTGCATCAACAAAGTAGTGCCAAGCGTGCGCCTGTGTCATAAGTAAAGGGCCGGCTGGCTTGACCGTTAAAGGGTGCTGTAACCCCCAAAGTACACTCTAGTCCAAAAAAAATATATATTTTCTGTGTTTGTGAATTGTGTGTGCAGTAGCCGCACGTGCATCAACAAAGTAGTGCCAAGCGTGCGCCTGTGTCATAAGTAAAGGGCCGGCTGGCTTGTCCATTAAAGGGTGCTGTAACCCCCAAAGTACACTCCAGTCCAAACCAAAAAGAAAATAATTTTCTGTGTTTGTGAATTGTGTGCGCAGTAGCCGCACGTGCATCAACAAAGTAGTGCCAAGCGTGCGCCTGTGTCATAAGTAAAGGGCCGGCTGGCTTGACCGTTAAAGGGTGCTGTAACCCCCAAAGTACACTCCAGTCCAAACCAAAAAAAAAATAATTTTCTGTGTTTGTGAATTGTGTGCGCAGTAGCCGCACGTGCATCAACAAAGTAGTGCCAAGCGTGCGCCTGTGTCATAAGTAAAGGGCCGGCTGGCTTGACCGTTAAAGGGTGCTGTAACCCCCAAAGTACACTCTAGTCCAAAAAAAATATATATTTTCTGTGTTTGTGAATTGTGTGTGCAGTAGCCGCACGTGCATCAACAAAGTAGTGCCAAGCGTGCGCCTGTGTCATAAGTAAAGGGCCAGCTGGCTTGACCGTTAAAGGGTGCTGTAACCCCCAAAGTACACTCCAAACCAAAAAAATAATATTTTCTATGTTTGTGAATTATGTGCGCAGTAGCCGCACGTGCATCAACAAAGTAGTGCCAAGCGTGCGCCTGTGTCATAAGTAAAAGGCCGGCTGGCTTGACCGTTAAAGGGTGCTGTAACCCCCAAACTCCAGTCCAAACCAAAAAAAAAAATATTTTCTGTGTTTGTGAATTGTGTGCGCAGTAGCCGCACGTGCATCAACAAAGTAGTGCCAAGCGTGCGCCTGTGTCATAAGTAAAGGGCCGGCTGGCTTGACCGTTAAAGGGTGCTGTAACCCCCAAAGTACACTCCAGTCCAAACCAAAAAAAAAATTATTTTCTGTGTTTGTGAATTGTGTGCGCAGTAGCCGCACGTGCATCAACAAAGTAGTGCGAAGCGTGCGCCTGTGTCATAAGTAAAGGGCCAGCTGGCTTGACCGTTAAAGGGTGCTGTAACTCCCAAAGTACACTCCAAACCAAAAAAATTATATTTTCTGTGTTTGTGAATTGTGTGCGCAGTAGCCGCACGTGCATCAACAAAGTAGTGCCAAGCGTGCGCCTGTGTCATAAGTAAAGGGCCGGCTGGCTTGACCGTTAAAGGGTGCTGTAACCCCCAAAGTACACTCCAGTCCAAACCCAAAAAAAAATTATTTTCTGTGTTTGTGAATTGTGTGCGCAGTAGCCGCACGTGCATCAACAAAGTAGTGCCAAGCGTGCGCCTGTGTCATAAGTAAAGGGCCGGCTGGCTTGACCGTTAAAGGGTGCTGTAACCCCCAAAGTACACTCCAAACCAAAAAAAAATTATTTTCTGTGTTTGTGAATTGTGTGCGCAGTAGCCGCACGTGCATCAACAAAGTAGTGCCAAGCGTGCGCCTGTGTCATAAGTAAAGGGCCGGCTGGCTGACCGTTAAAGGGTGCTGTAACCCCCAAAGTACACTCCAGTCCAAACCCCCAAAAAAATTATTTTCTGTGTTTGTGAATTGTGTGCGCAGTAGCCGCACGTGCATCAACAAAGTAGTGCCAAGCGTGCGCCTGTGTCATAAGTAAAGGGCCGGCTGGCTTGACCGTTAAAGGGTGCTGTAACCCCCAAAGTACACTCCAGTCCAAACCAAAAAAAAAATTATTTTCTGTTTGTGAATTGTGTGCGCAGTAGCCGCACGTGCATCAACAAAGTAGTGCCAAGCGTGCGCCTGTGTCATAAGTAAAGGGCCATCTGGCTTGACCGTTAAAGGGTGCTGTAACCCCCAAAGTACACTCCAGTCCAAACCAAAAAAAAAATTATTTTCTGTGTTTGTGAATTGTTGTGCGCAGTAGCCGCACGTGCATCAACAAAGTAGTGCCAAGCGTGCACCTGTGTCATAAGTAAAGGGCCGGCTGGCTTGACCGTTAAAGGGTGCTGTAACCCCCAAAGTACACTCCAAACCAAAAAAAAATTTTTTTTTTTGTGCGCTCCACAAACAATAAAAATATTCTTCTTTTTTTTTCTGTCTTTGTGAATTGTGTGGGCTGTAGCCGCACTTGCATCCTCAAAGCAGCAGCGACAAGCGTGCGGTCTGTCTGTTAAAAGATTACATCGGTGACAGCATCCAAGTAGGCATGTCAGACAGTCCGTACCTGTACTGGCAGGAAAAAGAAGCAATTTGGAGGTCCCTGTACAAACTGGCTCAATTTTACCTGTGTTGCCCCCCCTCCAGTACTCCGAAAGAGTGTTTAGTGCAGCCGGGAACCTTGTCAGCGAAAGGCGTAGGAGGTTGCTTCCACAAAATGTGGAGAAGATGATGTTCATAAAATGAATTATCAACTCTTCCAGGGAGACCAGCCTCCAGAACGTACAGAGGGACCTGTGGTTGTGGATTCCAGCGGGGATGAATTAATACTCTGTGAGGATGAGGATGTACACAACACTGAAGAGGGTGAGGAATCGGTGGATGAGGAGGATGAGGACGACATCTTGCCTCCGTAGAGCCAGTTTGTGCAGGGACAGATTAATTGCCAGCTTGTTTTGTGGGGGCCCAAACGAACCAATCATTTCAGCCACAGTCGTGTGGCAGACCCTGGCGCTGAAATGTTTGGTTTGTTAAAGTGTGCATGTCCTGTTTATACAACATAAGGGTGGGTGGGAGGGCCCAAGGACAATTCCATCTTGCACCTCTTTTTTTTCTTTGCATTATGTATTGTTTGGGGCCTAGTTTTTCAAACTGCCATCCTGTCTGCCACTGCAGTGCCACTCCTAGATGGACCACGTGTTTGTGCCGCCCACTCGTATCTCTTAGCATAGTCATCCAGCTACCTCGGTGCAACCTTTTGGACATAAAAACACTATTGTGAGGTGTGAGGTGTTCAGAATAGACTGGAAATGAGTGGAAATTAAGGTTATTGAGGTTAATAATAGCATAGGAGCAGAAAAACCCACAAATTCTGTGATTTTAGCTGTTTTTATGCTTTTTTCCAAAAAATACAGATCCAAAACCCAGAACCCAAAACACGGAAGGGTGGTTTTGGCAAAACCAATCCAGATCCAAAACACGAAGAAAGATCCAGATCCAAAACCAAAACACAAAACACGAAAAGTGGCCGGTGCACACCCCTAATTCATAGGTAACTGTACCTCGTTCTGAAATTTTATTTATGCATTAACTGTGCTGCTTTTTTGTTATAAGCAGATGTACCAAACAAGTTCAGCCACCTGAGCTGGCTCATGGGCACGCCAAGTGTTGGATGGTTACTGTGGGTTCTGTCAGCTATCAATCTCAGGCTGGTGTCAATCTTTTAGCTTTGTATATGGGGGCCTATATATAACAAGCTGTTTTTTTTTGCATAAAATTATGCACTAACTGCAGTTTCTGCATAATTTTATGTATTGTTGCTACAGTATGTACTAAGGGCCCTGATTCAGGTTGGATCACAAGGCTGCAGACGCACGCAACTGGTCGATGTTCGCGTTCTGCCCATGCTTATGCATAGCAGTGCGCAAGCCAGCCGCTGCGATCGGGTATGCAAATGCAGCGGACACACAGAGGCACAAAGAAATGATTGACAGGAAGCACCATGGGGGTGGAGAGGGAAGGTGGTCGAAGGAACGCATGCGTGCCTGTGCGTCTGAACGCCGTTACAAGGGCATGCATAATTAAGCCCCTGCGAGGTCTAGATGGTGACAGTTTGCAGTTTGTGAGTCAGGGTCAGCTCAACCACAACTATGCGTATTGGTACGATGTTTTCACTGACTTGCGGATGTACAGAATGTAATGGGAAGTGGGCGGCTTTATACAGTGGTGGGCGTCTTGGTATAGTGCTGCGATTGCACTGTGATCACATTCATTTGCATATTTTCGCAGCGAACAGGTGCGTGATATTGCAGACCTGCGATCCGTGCTGAATCAGGCCCTAAAAGCGCAATGCAGGAGATTTCATAGAAATCTCCGGCAAAGTGCTAATTAGCGCTGCAGATTGCAGTTCCCATTGTTATGAATGGGGACTAGGATGTGACCCCTATGTACTAAACACCAAGAAGCAAAGCTTTTCGGCGTTTAGCCCCAGTAGTTTACGCCATCAGATGTAATCGGTAACATCGAGTACCATCATAGCCTCACGCACAATTATGGCAGGTCAGACATCACTCACAAACTGCTGAACTTCCTGTCGGTATAGTTCAGGCTGCGTATGGTATTGCAGTGGCTAATTTATGCACGCCACTGCAACGCTGTTGAAACGCACTGGCATGCCTGCGTTCGCCCGGGCCAACCCCCCCGTTACCACCCACAAACGGTACTTCCTGTCAATCACTCTGTGATGGGTCTGTATACACACTGCGATCTCATTCCCGATCGCAGTAGCTAGTTTGCACACGCGCGCTGTGATGCATAAGCATGCACACA
Source organism: Taudactylus pleione (assembly GCA_031769625.1). Classification (NCBI taxonomy): domain Eukaryota; kingdom Metazoa; phylum Chordata; class Amphibia; order Anura; family Myobatrachidae; genus Taudactylus; species Taudactylus pleione. The sequence continues at coordinate 2,912,660 of JAUIMM010000566.1, read as the reverse complement.
TTGCGAAAATCATCCGACTGCGTGCGTCTTAGACCTTGCGATCCTTGCTGAATCAGGCCCTGAATGCTAGAGTCTGCTAACATCAGAATTCTGTCAGCATATGTTTTAATATTTATTTCACAGTTATTTGTATAGTGCACATATATATTCACATCAGGCCCTGCTCCAGTAGAGCTTACAATCTAAGGCCCCAAGTTACAAACGAAGGTAAATACCAGCAACATTTTTTGTTTAGTATCGCTGTGATACTAATGAAATATTCACTGATATTACTATTTATTTACCAATACTTACCCCTCTGACGAGGTCCTGCAAAGTCCTCATCCTCTGCAAGGCCTTCCGCTGGGCTCCTGGCAGCCTAACACTGCCAGCGACGGCGCTCCGGTGTTATGCGCATGCGCGACAGTCTGTCTGCACATGTGCATGACTTAGGGACCCGGCACCTGGCCATGCCTGCAGCTGTGCACCGGTCATGTATGTGCCAGGGGTTATGTCAGCAATATTTAGACACATTGCTCAAGCACCCCCAATATTTGTGTTGCCTACAGTTATGTCTCTGTGTAGCATGTGTGACTCATATGACGGATGTAATGAGAGCAGCCTCTAATCATTTTAAAAAAAGTTACCTTTTGGTTTGTGTTTTCGCTTCGCACTGTAAACTTGACATGAATATGAATCTGTCTGGAAGGTACTACTGTATATAATGTAAGTACGGGCCAAGGCTTACTCCATGCCACCTCCTATAGACGCGTATAATTTGACCCATTTCAGTGGGAGAAAGCACTCTATCCCCCTCCCATGTTACAGTGAATGCACTCTATTCCCCTCCTATGTTACAGTGAATGCACTCTATTTCCCTCCTATGTTACAGTGAATGCACTCTATTCCCCTCCTATGTTACAGTGAATGCACTCTATCCCCTACTATGTTACAGTGAATGCACTCAATCCCCCTCCCATGTTACAGTGAATGCACTCTATTCCCCTCCTATGTTACAGTGAATGCACTCTATTTCCCTCCTATGTTACAGTGAATGCACTCTATTCCCCTCCTATGTTACAGTGAATGCACTCTATCCCCTACTATGTTACAGTGAATGCACTCTATCCCCCTCCCATGTTACAGTGAATGCACTCTATTCCCCTCCTATGTTACAGTGAATGCACTCTATCCCCCTCCCATGTTACAGTGAATGCACTCTATCCCCCTCGCATGTTACAGTGAATGCACTGTATTCCCCTCCTATGTTACAGTGAATGCACTCTTTCCCCCTCCCATGTTACAGTGAATGCACTCTATTCCCCTCCCATGTTACAGTGAATGCACTCTATTCCCCTCCCATGTTACAGTGAATGCACTCTATCCCCCTCCCATGTTACAGTGAATGCACTCTATTCCCCTCCCATGTTACAGTGAATGCACTCTATCCCCCTCGCATGTTACAGTGAATGCACTCTATCCCCCTCCCATGTTACAGTGAATGCACTCTATCCCCCTCCCATGTTACAGTGAATGCACTCTATTCCCCTCCCATGTTACAGTGAATGCACTCTATTCCCCTCCTATGTTACAGTGAATGCACTCTATCCCCCTCCCATGTGACAGTGAATGCACTCTATCCCCCTCCCATGTTACAGTGAATGCACTCTATTCCCCTCCTATGTTACAATGAATGCACTCTATCCCCCTCGCATGTTACAGTGAATGCACTCTATCCCCCTCCCATGTTACAGTGAATGCACTCTATCCCCCTCCCATGTTACAGTGAATGCACTCTATTCCCCTCCCATGTTACAGTGAATGCACTCTATTCCCCTCCTATGTTACAGTGAATGCACTCTATCCCCCTCCCATGTGACAGTGAATGCACTCTATCCCCCTCCCATGTGACAGTGAATGCACGCTATTCCCCTCCTATGTTACAGTGAATGCACTCTATCCCCCTCCCATGTGACAGTGAATGCACTCTATCCCCCTCCCATGTGACAGTGAATGCCTAACAACTAGATATATTGTCCATCGGTTTTTCAAAGCCAATGATGATTGGACTGATGAATTTAAAGCCTGCTTTGAAAAATCAATGGATAGTATATTTACTAAGTGGCACGTTCAAAATTAAAACAAAAGAGGAAGCACACTCTAGAATATAATTGAATATCAAAGCACCATCAATGTTTTAGACCATGAACAAATAGACTAGAAACCCCGGATTTATCAAGCAGTTTTTGAGACCTGCCGTAAAACCGTTGCCAGGCAAACCTGTCCAGAAAATGAGTAGGCTCAGGCAGCGTGATCGCTGAAACAGCAGGCAAATTAATCGGTTTTAACAGGCAAGATGAATTGAAAGGAATATCATCCAATTGGGCAATGGAGGATTATGGTGTATCTCATCAGACATGACTGGTCTTTAACAGAAATACAAACAAACAAAAATATTACACATAAGAGAAAAAACAAACACAATCACACCATACTCACACACACAAAAACACAATCACAGCATACTCACACACACAAAAACACAATCACACCATACTCACACACACAAAAACCACAATCACGCCATACTCACACACACAAAAACACAATCACACCATACTCACACACACAAAAACCACAATCACGCCATACTCACACACACAGGAAAAAAAAAAAAGACTATATGGAAAACATCCCTCACCTCTGAATCGCCTGATTCAGAGGTGGACGACCGCAGTGTTGATGCCGCGCTCGGTTGGCCGATGTTTTAGGTCTTCACATTTGTCTGACTTGCACTGCGCATCCGCCCCCCGATGGTTACTACTGGGAGACACAGAATCTAATTGGACACAAGAACTGTGGATTTCAGGAGGCGTTCCTGAGAGGTGACAGGGGGGTCGTTAGGCAGACTCGGACGTGTTGCTGACAACTAATGACGCAATAGAGCTGACACAGAACTCCATGTTCAGACTGAGAAATTGCATCTGCCATAGGGCTGGTTCAGGCTTCAATGGCACGACCGATGGTGCCGTAATGGTGCGCTTAAAGAAGCATCAAGATGGATTTATGCCGCTGCAAGGGGGCATCTCAATATGAGCAGAATTGGTTGCGGCATTGGCATAAAGATATAACTACGGAAAAAGATGCAGCCCCATTCCGGTCACCCGAATCAGGTCCATAGATAATATATAGGACTAGAAACAAGACAACTTATGAAGCAACTCCCCACAATCAGCAATCACTTTATATTGTATCTTTCTCCATATACAGTACTTTCCCACATTTACGCTCCTTACAGACCCACAAAGTGAAAGTAGTCGGCTGTCTGTTTCTACTGTATGATATCAACTGAATGTTGTTCCTATAAAAAGCACCATTGAATGAATATGAATAGAATCTAGTCCACAGTGGATTCCATAGTAACCACCACCATACAGAACACACTGTGGTGGGCTGTCATCTCTAGACTGACGGGGATCAACAGCGGATTGTGTTTTGACATCGAAACTGATCTTTAGTAAATGCTACCAATCTGACACGAAGACCACCGTCAATCTGCAGTATGTAGCTTCCTGTAGCATTATAAATGACCTTTATGCTCTACCCTAAAAAAACTGTGGTGCAGTGGATTAGAGAATGAGAGCCAGAACTTGCAAGGCCTTGGGTCATACAGTATTTCACTGCCTGCTGCCTAGTAGCAGTTAACATTGAACTATAATAAGTGCAAGTGTGACTTACCTCTTTGCAAGGAAACTTAGAATAATCCAATAAACTGATATTATTGGATTTGCTCTGGATTTCTTTAGCACAAATCTAGGCTTTCCTTGACTTTCTGACTGACTGGCATCTCCCTGCTAAGTGACCTACGAGTTTTAAGTTAAGAAGATTCCAGCTGGCTACTAGTACCGCCATTATCATACATTTACATTGCTATGTAAAAATAGATAATACGTCTCTGCTGCTGCAGGGGCCGACAATACAGAGCTAAGCAAGCGGTGACAGGGATAATAATGGATAAAAAGCATTATTAGACTTAGCCTGCTTTAGCAGATCTGAATTATCCACTTGAGTGAAAGATGATCCTGTTAAATTGGTGCTGAAAGTCTCTTCTTTCAGTCTTTGTCTGTTTGATGTTGGACAGGCATCAGACTCCGCAGGCGTCTCATCCTACCTGAATGCGCTGCTCCACTCGGACGGATGTGGCTTTTGAAGTTGACAGTGGGATGTTCAGTGAGAGCACAGCAGTTCCTGTCTGTCACAGATAACTGCAGAGACAGCTTGTCATTGACAGATTGCTTTCAATGTAGCCCTCTCCACTCAGATCTGTTAGGGGGATGCCATGAGTCGCCTACAGGGCATCCCCCGACATCATTTTAAAGTGGAAGGGAACAAGGCGTTGCTGGCAGAAGGATGCAAGAGGCCTTTCTGTGGATGTCTGTCTGTGATGTCTCATTAGGACTCCAGCTTCTATCTCGGCATAATGGAATCTTATTAGTGTTCCATTTTGCTGAGACAATCAAGAAGATGCTGATTGGGTGTCAGGCACATTTGAGCACCTTTTGGGCATTAGAAAGTGAAGTGCTGGAGAAATCAGAGGAGAACCCAAGAGAATCTTTTGGTTTGATATACATATAGTGGTGCTGATATATGTGAATAGTAAAGATGAAGCAGCCATTGTAAATACGCTGACACTAATCTATTATTTGAAGCCTGGTGTGCGGGAGGTTTTTATTTTTAAAGCTGGTTTACATCTTTTCTGTATAAAGCGCAATTACACTTTGTAAAAAAGTTATTTTAAAAATCCTGTTCATGAAATTGGAAAAGACTAGACCTTGAGAACAGGCCTCATTGCAAGTCCTCACCCTGATGGCGCCTTTGTCTCTCAACTGCAGTCAGAATATTTTTAGAAATAATTTTATAGACATGGATTTGTCCTTTTGGACCCTTCATTTTAGCAACAGGGTAGTTTTTTTAAGCACCCTGTTGCAGAGGCGAATTCCTGGTTTGTGTTGATCTTCAGAGTATATAAATAGAATAACTTTGTTACATCTGACCATAGAGGTAAACTGAGCCGAGTCACAACTCTTGTGCACTTAATGGTCAAATCTAACTATACTTTTTTTAGCTACTGTACCGACCTGTTTGACCAAACTGAACACTTATCCTGTCGGGTGGCGGAGTGGGACAGAGCAGTGGACAGAGAGGTGGGGGTATAGATTAAAATAGCTGAATCCGAAACAACGCCCAATTTTGTAGCACAAAACTGCAACTAAAAGTTATAGTTTAAAAGAATACCAAGTTCATTGGGCAGGATTTTTAAGCACAGTTTAACTTCACTTTGTGCCTTCTACATTCTAATAGAATATCCTGAGTTTGCAGTACGGACACGTGCCATGTCTGTTTCTATCTCATTAACACTGCAGGAGGCTGGGAAGGAAATTCTTTTGTCAGGTTTATAGAAGATATCAGACAAGACTTAGTATCATTTTGTGTTATTTTCTCCCCTGACCTTGGGAACAATTGGCTGAAAAGATAACTGTAATTACTGAATGTGCAGAACTTCAGCGAGAAATTTAAGGGAACACAGATACTTTTTATTTTCTATAAAGCTCCATTTGTTACAACATCTTACAGGGCCTTATTCAGCATAATTTGCGGCTTTTTTATTGTTTTGCCACATTTTTTATTATTGCATTTGCGAAGATTTTCGCAATGTGCTTCTTTTTTTCACGGGCTAGGAGTGGAACTAGTGGGCAGGCAGTGGCTGGCTGCAAAGTGCGACTAAAATGGTTGGGGAAAAGTCACGAGCGTAGTCACCTGGAGGGGTCTGAGTTACAGTTGCTCTGAAGCAGATATAAGGGTTACATTGATAATGATGATTGCATGCAATTAGTCACACTTGGCTAAAACACACCCATTTATGCAAAACACCAAAAACTTCTGCAACATTGTTTAAAAAGTGAATTTACACAGCAATGCGCACTCGTACATAAATAAATAATGCTTCATACTCAATTGTGGAAGGGGAAAGCCTGTACTTACTATTAAGTGGTGTTATTTAAAAAAAATTCTATTTGCATCTGCCTCACTTTACATTTTACAGGCTCCAATCTACTTATGTACTTGCAGTATTATGTGCACTATCCAGCCATTAACTGTAATGTGTTTCCATTGTGTACTGCGATTTTTAGCAATTTCAGGGCCTGATTCAGAGATGGACAGAATTACAGAGCCGCACACAAGCAGCTTGGCAATTCCGTCCATCTTAATGCAAATGCAGAAGGTGTCAGACACCTCCTTGCTGCATTTGCTAGCACCATCAAGAATTGTCGCGATGGTTCCTCCTTTGGTCAGGCTGCAGGAGCTGAAGCTTCACACAGCCTGACTGGGAGCTGTTCAATTCAGAGGCCAGTAATCTGCATCCGCCAACGCAGACCCTGGCCTCGACCCTCACGGAAAATGGGGTCGACACGCCTCAGTTTCCAAGAATGGTGGCTAGCCACGTCCACAAACACCGCAGCATGTCAATCATGCTGTGGCTTGGGGGGGCCTGCGAGCACAATCACAGGACTCGTTCAGCACATGCACAGAATGGGTCATGCGCAGGCCGCCAACCATCGGAGGTGTATGTTCATCATCGGATGACCATACATCTCTGAATCAGGCCCTCAGAAGGTACTCCAACCACAACAGATCCAAAGAAAGGGGATGGAGCCTTAGGCAAATAGAGGTCTCAAAAATGCTAAAAAAAATGTGACTTATTTTTTTATTTTATTTGTTTGCATCTATGAATAAGGGCCACAATTGTTAGGAAATTTTAAAAATGTACCATCTTATCAGATCACTGTACATTCCTAATTGTATTCATCAGTTAACAAAATACACTTGTTTGCCAAAGATCACCTGTAACCGACACACAGTTCAGGCAGACGTTTAGTATGCTGAAACAATATTCATGAGACCACTGCATCAGTGCAGGTTATAGACCAAGTGGAGCCCTGGCTAAGAATTTCCATGGTGTACCCTCTACCCCCATAGCCTCACACTCATGTTGCCTCCTTTGGCTCACACACACACACGCTGTCCCCATGGCCTCACACGCACACTGCTCCCATAGCCTTACACACACTCACACCTCTCCTCCCTTATTGGGTACACATAGCACCCCTCCCCTGTGTACAACTGGCCACGATAGAAGTTTTATGGGGTTGTTGGGGAGTGATTGCATTCAAGTCTCACCCTAGGGATGGCCATCGACCATCAATGCTTTCAAAACATTGATGGTGGCCAGCTGATGCTAACTAGTCTTGCCATCGATGGCAGAGAACCAATGGTGGCCATTGAGGGGTGCAAAGCATTGATGGTTCACCATAGATGGTTTTTGTACCATCGATGCTAATCACTGATGGGCCCATCGATGGACACCCAACTGATGGCCATCCCTTTCTCACCCTGAATCCGCTCCTGCCAGTCACAACCTGTCTGACTCCCGCGGTGCGACCACCGACATTGCCTGTAGCCCTGCCCCCTCATGGCAACCGTAAGTAACTATGTGGCTGGGGATGCAGCTCTGCTCCCTTAAGCCTATGGCGCTCAGGGCGACGGCCCTGTTAGCCCATGCATTCAGCTGCCCCTGCACAGCCTATTCACTAGTAACCAGAGATATCATTGAGACTTTTCATGACACTCATGCATACATCCCAACAAACTGACATTTAGTCTTGGGACTTCATGCACATGCCATCGGGGTGTGGCCTCATGCTGGCTAGGTCATGCCCACTGGTGTTTGATGTTTTAGGGGCATGACGTGTCACAACCCCATTTCTTTTTACGATGGGGGCGAGTCCAGCATTCCAGCAGCTGTTGGGATGCCCCCAGCCTCCTCCTGGCGCTAAATGGATGAAGTGCGCCTCCAATTGTGGGGACAGAATGTTTCCAAACCTCACGGCCACCTGTGGGACATTGTGGCTATGGGTGGGACAGTGTCCGAGAAGTGAGATTGCACTGCTCCAATTGGAACAGTTGAGAGGTATGCTTATTGGCACTATTGGTTTAACCCATAAAATTAATGCAGGGTCATAAGTAAAGCGGTGCAGCCAGTGCCGCTGCACAGGGCGTGATGCAGTGAGGACAATACATGCCATATTCACCAGCCACTGCAGCCCGTCCTGCTCCACCTCACGGCTATAACACTGTGTGTGGAGGACCTCCCACAATACCGTGCCTGGATAAGTAGGACCTGTGCAGCCACTCGATGCATCTTGAGGACGCTTTGGGAAGTGCGATCATTTCCCAGTGATTGGGGCCTTGCCCATCCGCTCCCTGGGGCGTGACTTTATGACAGCATGCACTCAGCGGACGAGGAAGGCAGTGGCACAGGTGGGGCTGAATGGCTGCCTTCATTGTGTATACAACAAAAATATACTTTGCAACAGCCCCAAATCCTGTAGGAAAGTTGAAGTTTAATAAGCGCACAGATTTATCTATTTGTCATGGCATCACTAACTGTAGGTATGATTTGGTTGGACAGGAGTATGGCTTGGCTGGATCGGAGACACAGAAAATGTCCTGGAATGCTGGGAGGCTTGCAGATGCTTTTTAAAAATCAAGATGATTCAATTCTTCATCTGTTTGATGTGCTTATATTATACATTAGGCTTGCCAGCTATGTAAATCCCAATTAAATCTGTTAAGATATTTTTTATACTTGCAAATATAATCTTACTGTATATAAAACTGCTAAATGAACGTAAAAGGTATGTCTGTTTTATATTTTTGGCAGCTGTTTTTCATTTACTACTTAGAAGTCATGTCTGCACCTTTTTTTGAGTGGATGCTATAGTTATTGCTTTCATAAAATAATAAGGTAAGGTAAACTTTTAACCCTACTGACTGTAAAAAAAAAAGAAGCTATGATTAATTTTGAATGAAAACTATCAAAACAGAAACCCTTTCAGTATAACAGTACTTTGAAGATGATCCAGGCAAGTGCTGTAAATGAATCCCACCTAGAGACCCTTTCACCAATGTTAGAGTTCATCATAGTAGGTTAAAAAGCTTCTGCTAATCATTTGTAGCCAGAACTTCACTAAGAAAGTGAATAAGGCTAAGGAAACTGGCACAGGATGGCATCTAGTAATATTTATCAATGGATAGGTTTATTGCCGAGTATTTAGGAATAACAATTTATGATGGAAAATTACTTTGTTAACCAGTGCAGGCACAACTTTAGTGTTAATGGATGGATTTACCCTGCCACCCTGTCTGTGTGGAAGTGGTCTACCGTAGGGATCTGGTCAGAATGTTGATATTCAGAAAGTTGACAGGTTCTGAATGTTGACAGACAGAATGGACATAAGGTCAACAAGAAAAATGACTTTTACAAATGGCGACATGGTTAAAATCTCGACATGTTCATAATTCAACACGTCTACTCGACACCAGAATGTTAACAGTACATTTTTGTGTTATTTTTAGTGTTAGGTTTAGGACACAGTTGCCTATTCTCTCCTATCCTGCATGAGACTGCCAGTTCACTGTAAAATCTCCCGCTGCCCCGGAAAGTTAAATAAAACCCCCGGAATCCCCACAGGTAATATGGATGTGACTGGGGCGGGACCTGGAAGAGAGTATGTCGGGATACTTTACTCAAGAGCCCGGCCACCGCAGGGATGTAGGTAGCAGTAGCCGCCTCGGGCAGAGCCCCAAAGCTCGAGACTGAGTGAGTGGCTTGTGGAAGTCGGGCAACGTCTGCATCAGCGTCCTCTGCCCTCTGGACCCAAGGTGGCCTATAAATTAAAAAGAAGTAAGCAGGGAGGATGTGTTTATTATTTGTTTACCCTGGCATGAAATTTATACTATATTTTAATCAGATGCACATTCAGTAGCAAACATTAACATTAATGAATCAAAATATTAATCAAGTTGTAGCATTATAATCATGGGGGTGAGTATATAAACGCCCTATTGGCAATAGACACTATCACCTTAAATGATGCATCTAAATATATAACAAATTAACACATACTTAATACTAAGAATAACGACACGGAGACAGTGAGTGGCGTTTGAAACTTGTCGGCCTTTTTATTATTTTTATTAAATTACAATAAATGCTTTTATTTCAAATATGGTGGCGACCGAAAGAAACAGCAGCCATCAGAGGTCAGTGATTACCAACAGATGTAAATAAAACTTGCAGAGCCAATTGCCCATTCAGTAAGCACATAGGCTAACTGTTACTCCCCTATACCTTCGCAGCCTGGTTATCCAACCAAAGCTGCTGCCTCAATAGGGCCCATCCGCTCAAAGGTGTATCGAAGGGGAGTTGCCTATTAATCACTCACTGACCCCCCGGCTGCAGCTCTTTCTCGCCACATTCAGCACCGACCAGGAGCCAAGCCCGCCACCAACCGCCTAACTCAAAACGAAACTGTCTAACACGCTGAAAACACTCTCAAGAAAAAGGCGCATGCCCATATCAGAGAGATGGACCCCATCCGACCTATACAGGTGCACATCCAAAAAACGTATGCACAGGTGAAAAACTGTTGAATCCCCCCATAGCTGCCATCCTTCTAGTCACAAAGGAATTTACCTTGCGTCTAGCCTAATCCACCATGATGCCAGTGCACCCACCTCGACAATGCTGTCGTGGAATGATGGAGGACCAAATCCAGACACACCAAGGCTACCATTGTGCCACCAACTCCAAATCCCGGACAATCGTGAACTTCAAGTCAAGAGATGACCGAGTTCCTAAATCGTTCCTACCAAGGTGAATCACCAAAACTGCCGGTGGACCAAATTCCTCAGCCAACTGACGGAGCCTTGGTAGTAAGGATTCCCAAAGCATACCACGCTGATCTAACCACCGAACCCAGGGTACCACTACAGACAAGGAGGACGAACGGACCAAATTAGATCTGGCAGCCCAAAAAACTTAAGAATGCCCTATAAACCAAACCGAGCACTCGTCCAACTGGCCACCTGCAAATAAACAAATGAAAGGCATGAACAGAATACTAAAATACACCATAGATGCTGACCGAGCAAGAAAAAGAAGGTGAAAAGATGTAGGGAGGGGAGGACGGCCCGAGGTAAAAACCTGCTAGGAGTACCACAGCCAATCAGTCTCTTAATTTTTGCAGGGGAAAAAGGCAAAACCCCATGGGGCCCCCACCCAGAGATTGTGACGAATGGCAAAAATGCACCCAAGTCAAAAAATTAACAATCTGCAGAATCAAAGAAAGCAAGTAAGTCAAACATTTCCTCCCATCAACGTACTGTATGTAATGTTTGTAGGCATTCGACTTCCAACGTGTGAGATCCTGAATCGGACAGCGAAAGTCCGCAGGCAGCAGCATCAGCAGCAGCCCCTAAATGAAAGGAGTGCGTAACGAAATCATGAGGAGATAGTCCGAGTGACCGAATGTAAAACTGAAAGACGGTAACCGGGGAACCATCAACGTGCATCAACAAGGCACCCTCAACCAACGGCCGGGCCAACAAATACGCGCGAGATAGGCGTACCGGGCACAACCGGGAGTCAGTGCAGGGATGCAATGGGACCCAGCGGCCGTGCCCCAGCTAATCTGTTTTTGAGCGGAGAATCCAGCACAACACAGAGTCGGCTATAAGTATATGTGATCGCATTAATGGAGAAAGGGTTGTCTTAGAACAAGTAACCAGCTCGCCGATACCATCGCAAAGGCGAGCTGGAACAGTCACGATTGATAGGAGGAGGAGCAAACCGAGGGAAGGGCCAGAACCAAGCCTAGTAGCAGAGCAGGCGTGATGGGATGTCTACTATCATCAGGAAGAGGAGCTACGCGAGCCAAGCCCTTCAGAGCCCAGCTTACCAAGAAACTTTTTTTAAAGTTATGCTGGCCTCGCAAACGCAAAAAGAAAGAAATGCCCGGCAATTGCTGCGCAACCACTGCGCGTGAGTTACCGGGGGAGTAAAGGTGCCAGACAAAAGAAAGCAGAACCTGAATCAGGGCCTTACCTTGCGCATGCTTGTGAGAAAAAAACATCTCCCACTGAGTCCATGCAGCCCTTTAAGATCTAAGAGTTCCCGGGGCAATAGAGCGGACAGCTAAAGAGATAACCTGAGAACAGTGAGAGGGGCATGAATCACCAACCAGAGCAGCAGTGGGGGCGAGAGACCGGAACCGGCCCATTGGAAACAGGACAGGGCTTCTGCAACGGAATTCTGAACCCCTGGGACATGGTGAGTAACAAAATAAATGTTAAATTTGAAGCACCTGAACACCAATTGTGCCAAGAGACGCAGAGCCGGCAACGACGAGGATCGCTGACGGTTCACTGCCTGCACAATGTCCAAATTGTCGCACCAAAAAACAATGTGCCTGATGTGCAAGTGCTCACCCCACAGCTCAATAGCTACCATGATTGGGAACAGCTCTAGCAAAAGAAGATTCTTGGTGAGCCCGCAACTGACCCAATCAGCAGGCCAAGCAGCGGCCGACCAAGAACCCTCCAAATATGCCCCAAAGCCCATGGAACCCGCTGCATCCGTAAAAAGTTGCAATTGCAGATTAGGCAAGGGGGTGGGCAGGCCAAAAAAGCAAACCAGTAAATTGGACCAAAAATGATTCCCAGACCTCGAGATCATGCCAGATCTCGGCAGACAACCTAATATAGTGATGTCGCGGGGTGGAAGTTAGATAGGGTAAACAGCTCACCTGAGGACACAGAGGAGGAACCACTGTGCAGCACTGACGACGAACGCGCCCCCCGACACCACTTCTGAATCAACCATATCGGGTGCATCTGAAAAAGAAGAGGCAGAAGAAACTGCCCCGACAACCAGGGCGGGAGCCCAAGAAAGAGAAGCAGCACCAGAACCAGAGACAGGCAGCGTGGAACGAACATCAGATTGAGAAGGAACAGCAGAAAAAGACAACCCACACATGGTACCCAGCTGTGAGACCAACGGAGATAACTGGGAGCGGACATCTCCGGCAGGAGACGGCGTGGACGCCATACTCCCAGGTGCTCCAACACCTGACGATTGGGCAGGCAAAAATGGGGTCATGGCTCCACCACCACCGAGACCAGGAGCCCAGCGATAGATGCCATGTCCATGGCAACAGGAGGCACTGCAGCTACCGCACCATCCATTGAGCCAGACATGGAGGGCCCCGCAGTATCAGGAACATCACCCGTGTAAGAGCCCCGCCCCTCACCCCTGGGGCACCCATGGCGCTGCGAGCAGGAACGGAATTCGCCCAGCAGCTACATGCGGGGTGGCAGCTGCGATTGCATTAGCTTCCACATCTCTGAATCAGGCCCAAATTTAATACAACCTGACCACTGATCCGGCCGTCATGGTGAAAGTAAGTGTTATGTAAGATGGATTCCTTTTACCCCTACCATCCTTCATCCATAGCACTTTGCACCTGGGTGAACGCTGTCACTATGTCATTCCATGTTTGATCACTTCCCATTTATATAAGACTCACATGATACTTAAGAAAAATTAACTTTGCATTCAATTGATAACTTTGCTGTGTGACGTTCTGGGATATTTTGCTCAGTAGAGTGGTCAGTGGTGCAGTATTAGGGTGCACAAATATGGGTCACCATACAGCTTGTCCAGGTTAAGGCAAACAAAATAATGCTTTAATATTGTCAGCATACACTAAGGGAAAATAAGGAACAGCCTAGCCCCCCCCATTCAGGGCACTACCACACTTCTCAAGGGCAGCTACTACAAACAACTGCATGCAAAGTCTCAGTCCTACCTGCTTCTTGCATGTATGGCCGCTGGCCTCCACTGTCTTTCTGGTCTTTGCTGGCCTCGCTTGGCTGCCACAACTCCACCTGGGCAGCAGATAGGTGTAGTCACACCCCTTCTTAAACTTGCTTGGGCGGATCCCACTATCATGGCACAGATTCAGTGGTTCACCTAACGCCACCTAGCCTTTTTTAAATAAGCCTTACCACAGAATTTATACAATTCAACCATGTTTGCCCTAGATATTAATAAAGAAAAAAAACAATGAAACAATATAAGCCAGCAAGGCAGATGAATTGTGAATTGAGTATATATTATTTAATATTCATTTAATCCACTTTTTAAATTTTTCAAATTTTTATACATTTTTGATTTAGTGTGTATTTGATAAAGGTTCATAAGCATTATCCAGGTCGGATATATATAACCATATAACAGATACTTAAAGAAACAATATGAACGATGCACATTTTGAATTCAATATTATCTTATTATCTTATTGGAGCTATTGTCCCAGTAACAGGTCTTTGGTAAATTATTTTGCAAAATCATTAAACCTTTTATCAGATGAGATATGTCATGCGTCCAAATCAATTAACAACTATACTATAATAATAAATAAATAAAGCGACTGAGACGTAGATTTGGTAGGTAACTGTTGAGTGTGGTACATTAGATTGACAGTAAAAAGGTAGACAATGTCTAGATAGACACCAAAAGATAGTCAACAGGTCAACAGGGACAAATGGTCGACAGGTAAAAAAAAAGGGGCAACATGGAAGTAGGTCAACAGGTTCAAAAGGTCAACAGGGTCAGAAGGTCGACATTGGAATGGTACACACAAAAATTGCCAACACATTTTTTGGTCTTCTAACCCTACTCTTCACCCTAACCCTCCCCTTGATGCCTAACCCAAACCGTCATTCCTAGTTCCTAACCCTAACTGTTGGGGTAAGTGCCTAACCCTTACCTTCCCTCCTAGTGCCTAACCCGAACCCTCCGGTAAGTGCCTAACCGTCCTTCCTAGTGCCTAACTCTAGCTGTCAGAATAAGTGCCTAATCCTAACCCTCCGGTAAATGCCTAACCTTATCCCCTCCCCCCTAAAAATGTCTACAATTTTTTTGTTGACCATTCCAATGTTGACCTTTTGACCTTGTCGACCTTTTGTACCTGTCGACCTACATCCGTATAGTCCTTTTGTGTGTCAACCTTTTGTCCCTGTCGACCTACTGACTGTAGACCATCTGGTGTTGACTTATTTCTTGTCAGCCTTTTTACTGTCGATCTTTCAACTGGAACCCAAAGCTGTTAAATATATATTTAATTTAATAAATAGCTAAGAGAAAGTATGGTGGCAAAGAAAGGATGGCCAAATAACATGCATTGCAGGCAGATATCGCCCAAGGTGCACAAACACAACTTTAAAACCCCTATAAACAACAAAGGTATCTACTCGACCTCCTAACTTGACTACCCACCTGTTAGGTTAATGACGCTGCCCCCATTAGGGGGGTGCAGTCAACTACCCGTCAAGGAAGGGAGTGCATCTAAATTAAATAATTGTACATGGACTGGTGACCTGCCATTCTTTCCCACCGCAAAATAGCCAACGATAAACCACCAAACCAAGAGGCTCAAAAAGGAAGGGAGGGTGGGAAGAGTGGTGCAAGGAGGCTTTGGTTCACAGCCCAAGCCTTTAAATAGACGCAAAGACACACACCTACACTGCCGTAGGGCAGCTAAGTCCGGTGATCAGCAGCCATGCCAGCTCCCATCCTTGAGGTTTAAACCACCTTTTTTCTTATGTCAGTCATTCGGCTTCTTAACGCTACAGTATAGCGTTAAGAAAACATACAATAAGAAATTAGACTTTTCAGAGTCAACATGAGAAATGTCTTCAATAGGCCCCACAGTAAGCTGATGCTCCTCCTATTAATAAACATAAATTTATTGAATGTTTTACTGAACATTGAGGGCCTTGTACAGTGTCCATGTTGGACGCAAGTGGTCGATGTTTTAAGTCTGTGCATGCACCTAAGTCACACTGCTCATGCATCATGGTGGTTACCACTGGGAGACGCAGTAGGAATTTGGACACAGAGAAGTGGAATTTCAGTGGGTGTTTCTGGGTGGTAACGGGTGGCTGGCCATCCGCCTCGGATGTGTCATGGTTAGCAACTTCACATTTTTATGCAGTTGCATGGATTCCAGCAGCCATGTTCAGATGGACATTCTGCGTCTCCATAGGGCTGGTGCAATGTTTGATGGTGCGACTTTTTATGCAAATTGGCGGATTAGCACCGCAGCCGATGGGCATCTCTGTATGAGTACCATTGGCTGTGGCATTGGCATAAAGTCACAGTCGTGGCGGCATTAGCGTCCACTTCTGAATCAGGCAGTGGGTGGAGAATCCAGCAATGTACACCTGATATTTTCAGTGGGGATTCCCTGACCTATACTTTGGACAATGAGAGAGACAAAGAGCGTTTGCACTATTGGTGTTCCGGGTTCCCTCTCAGTGAAGTTTCCAAAGATGCTACTGGTGTCAGTGCTCCAGAGTCCAGACGACAAGACTGATCCTTTTGAGTGTTCTTTGAACAATATTTCTTGATATGGGGAGAGGGCCATTCCAATGAATCTCTGATACAAAGGGGTTCTGTACTTGGTTCCTGTTCAGGAACAAACACTGAGAACGTTCGAAACAGGTAGACTAAGGTCCAATAATGGTGCCCAGAGCTTTGTCTTAACCACAAAAATTATTTATTTAGCAACTTAAAAAAAATATATATATCAAAAATGCTGTCAACAGAAAACTAGCTAGTAACTCTGACAAACCTGTAGTACCAATAACAATAAGATAGTCCGCAAAACAATATTTCATACAATAGGAAAGGTCATTTAGACGCAGTGGATGGAGAATTCAGTGTTTGCACCCACTTTTTTCCCTGGGCTTTCAATGACCTATACAATGGACAACAAAATTTCAGAGCTGTGGAACAACTGGTGCTCCGGGTTTCTTCCCTGTGAGGTTTCGGAGGATGTTGTTGCTCCAGAGTCTGGATGACATGACTGCTCCCTGCATGGGACCAGGCAGTAAAGCAGATCGGTGGCTTGTAGACGGAAGTCCTTCCCTGGCCTAGTGATGACATACCTGCAACAGGGTGGTGAAAAGTTAAAGGTCCTGATAATCTTGAGTGCAATTCTAGGGCACCAGTTACTTGTGTTTATTATTGGGTGCAGTGTAATGCAATTCATTTATTACATAAGGAAAACACACTCTCATAACAGTAATGTATATCGTTTGCAATACTGACTTTAAGCAAACGAACTAGGGGTTAATAAAAATAAAAAAAACACTGTAGTGCACTATAAATTGGAGCTAATAAAATTATTTTTACAATTCTGTTCAACCTCCTTCTGAAACGGCATAATACTGTCCAATATAAGGCCTGATTCAGAGATATACGCTGTGTCTTTGTACGCAATATGATAAAGCTGCAAGAGACGCCTCCTGCTGGCTTCTGTGATCCACTGCTGCACCCAGGGGATGCCGCATCAGATCACTTGAGTGACCATCGGATATCTGTGTAACCCTCAGGTTATTCAGGATGTCTGGCAGAGCCGCCCCGGTACATGACGGGCGCCACTGTAGAGATGGGTCCCGGCGCCGGACTGAACAGCAGTGGTTTCTCTCGGTGGCTGCCGGTCTGCGAGCTGTAATATCCCCTGTGCCTGACATCAGCCCTCTGTGCCTGACATCAGCCACCTCTGTCTGTAATATTCTGTTTTTGTAATATTTCCGTCTGTAATATTTCCCCGCTTGTTATATCCCCATTCTGTAATATACTACCACCCCTGTATCTGTAATATTCTCCCTTGTGTCTGTAATATCCCCCATGTCTGTAATAATATATTCCCTGTATCTATAATACACCCATCTGGAATTTTCCTTGTATCTGTAAAACCCCCTGTCTCTAATACCCCCCGTCTGTAATATCCGACCCTCCTGTCTGACTGCACTCTACCCCCTGTCATGGTGCCCGGTGCACAACCTTTCACACCGTCCCCAGCACGTTGTCCCCTGTCGCACAGCCCAGTGCCCCGGTCATCAGCACAGTCATTGGTACAAGCTGTGGTCTCTGCCACCCCCGGAGATGGTAGATACCCCACTGCCCTCTGGGCTCCTGGAGATCTGCGTCCTCGTGAGGGCCCCAGTGAGGGAAGGTCTGGGTGATAGACAAGGTAGGTGCAGAGGTAATAGTAATAATAACACTATCATCTGTCCCTTCTAATAATTCTGCTTCATTCCGGAATAACATTCCCCAGTGCCTGCTGTCTGTTTTGCCTTTTTTCACAGTGCTCCTCTCCTCTTTTCACAGTGCTCCTCTCCTCTCTTCACAGTGCCCTTCTCCTTTCTTCATAAGCTGCGGGAGAGGGATCGTGAGCTTCGCTTTTTGGAATTTGGTACATAGGCGTACAATCAAAGTTCCCATGGATAATAATGGCAACTGCGATCTGCACCGATAGTTAGCCATTTGCAGAAGATGTCTGTGAAATCTCCTGCATTAGGCTCTTAGGGCCCGATTCAGACCCACTTCCTAGGCTGCGTTCGCACGCAGCCAGCCGATATTTGCAATCTGCGCATGCATACGCATTGCAGTGTGCATGTGCGAACTCGTCCATGCGATTGGAAAGCGTTCGCTCACCGCGCATAGACAGCTCGCTAGTTAAGAGTGACAGGACAAACCGTTTGTGGGTGGAGACAGGGGATGGTCCATGAAAATGGGGGAGTGGTGGTTCGAACGCAGGCGTGCCTGAGCGTCTTAACGCCGTTTCAGAGTGCATAATTAGCCACGTCACCTGGCTGATATTTGACACTGAAACACTCGCCGTGCTTGCGGTAGGGTATGGTCTGCCACAACTGCTGCAATCGCTTCCGATGGTACTCGATGGTTGCTTACATTTCCGGGACATGATGTGGGAAAGTGGGCGTCTTAAGACAGGCTGGTGGGCGTCTGTGCGTCTACACAGAGCGATGCACGCTAAGACATAGTGGGCGTGCTAATACCTTGCCATGCGATCGCTTGCCTTTGCCAGATTTGCATACGTTGGGTGCGTGCGAACGCATTTTGCAAGCGGGTCTGAATCGAGCCCTTAGTACTTAGTTGTGATATGAAAAAAAATTATGGGGAAGGGGTGAACAGTTAAACAGAAAGGGTGAACTGAGAAGAATGTATGTGGAGAAATTAAAGAGGTGAGAGGCGAGTTATGAGGATGGCTGGTAAGCTCTGCTAAGAGGTATGTTTTAAGAGCACATTCAAGGTTGGAGAGACTGGTTGAAAGTCTGACTAAACGATGAGTGTGAGAGGAAATGACCAGGATGAGGTGTCTGTCACAAGAGGAGGAGCGGAGAGGGAATGTGGACGTTGGAGATTTAGGGGCAGCGGTAAAGTAGGGCTTACTACAAGTCGGTGCCAGCCCCGCCCCCAAACCCATAATGTTGTGTAAGGGGGCAGGGCCAGTGGCAGTTGAAAGGTAGATCAGCTTGGACGCTCCGGGTGGCTCTACACAATGCAGGCTGCGTGCCCGGCAGCACTGAAACAGCACCACTGGCCGCAGGGTAACGTTCCAGACGCCCTGCTAGCCAGATGCAGGGGCCATGGGTCAGTAATGCTTTCGCCCCCAGGGCCATGTGCCTTGGGCAACGGCACAGCTTGCACTCTCCTCCCTACGGCCCTGGGGTGGTTAGGGTCAGCCTTACAATTTAGGTCTCTATAAGTAAGTTTCATTAGATAAACTGTCTAGACTTTCATTATTATGTCACAAATTGTTCATTGATGGTTTTCATGTTTTGAGACCTTCGGGGTCAAAACACATCATGAGCATTATTCCATTATCCAGACAAATTAAGGTTTCTCCTCCAAGATGGACATCCTGCTTATAGTATGTGTGCATCACAAAAATGGTTTACTTGTACATTGCAGTTCATCATGTAAGTGTAATAGTTCAGTTTCACAGTCTCAAACCTTGTCTGTCTGACTAACTGAATGATTACTACTGAAATATAACCTATAGCAGCATATGGTCACCATATAGCTAAATGGCAGAGTTCACTATTAGAGCTCACTCACCTGGTCTGGCAATGGTTGGAGTCATCCATGAGCCGATAGACACCAAAGCAGATAATGCCACATGCCAGTGCGCTACTGAACAACTCTCCATATGTTTCTCCCTTTATTGAATGGAAAATAAAGAGGCTCAACATAGCTTTATACTTAGTTTAGTGACTTTGCATGTACAGTATATGACATTTGTAGCACTATCATTAACAAGGGGCTCCTAGTCTAACTGTAGCAGTCAGAGGCCCAGGTACAAGCCAATCATTTCACCAGGGACATGCCAACTATAAAATGTATAGTAGTCTAGTAATTATCACAGGGGCAATGTTATGGGTGCTGTTCCGTATTAATGTCTTATCAAACTCCACACCACACGTTAGGTATATGCATACAATTTATACACACTGTAGGTAAAGATGCCAGATGTGTTTTGTCTATAAACTACTGTATACTGTACATACAGTTTAAAGAAAAGGCCTCTACATTATAACTTACTGCAGCCCTTAATTATCAAGCATAACAGAATATTAGCCCAGTAATCTTCGTCATCAGCTATTGCTGCTATTTGCAGCGATGACAGATAACTTACTATAGCTATAGTATTGATCAGAATCCTTCTACCGGACACTTGGGACCTGATTCAGACCCACTCGCTAGATGCGATCGCTCGCTTCCAGCTTATACAAATCTGGCACACACCCAGCAAGGCAGGCGATCACAAGGCAAGACATAAGCACACCCACTATGTCTTGGCGTGCGATCACTTTGTGCATGTAGACATCCACCATCCATTGTTAAGATGCCCACTTGCGTATGTCATCTCCTGGAAGTGCCTAAAAGCATTGGTACATCGAGCACCATCTAATGCGATCGCAGCGCTTGAGGTTGACTATACCCTGCCGCAAGCACGCCTCTGAAATGGCATTGCAACACTCAGGCACGCCTGCGTTCACACCTCCACTCCCCCGTTAGTAGTGCCCTGCCCCTGTTACCTCCCACAAATGGCATCTACTGTCACTCATTCAGATGGGCTGTCTATGCTGGGCGAGCGAGCCCTTCCAGACCACTCGCAGTGGTTCACGCACGCGCACTGGGATGCATACACATGCGCAGTTTGGAAATATCGCCCGCGAAACGAGCGAACGGTCGCTTGCGAGTGAGTCTGAATCAGGTCCTTTGTCTGATAAGTGGCTGCCTGCCCAAAGCCTGTACAGTATAGTGATAGCGCCTGCTATCTATATAGTACTTGCGACTCTGTCCAACTTACCTACTGCGCATGTGAGGCTTGATAAATAGGCCCCTTAGTGTCAGAGACAACACTGCATTAATTAATTAATCTTTTACTTTTACAACAGTTTTCGGACTATATCTCATTACTGATAGGTTTTTTTAAGCATCTGTGACCCTCTTCCCTTTTTAAACATACTGTAGCAGTGTATCATTTGCCTTAATCACTGATTACAACTGTACATCTTACATTTTCCTGCACTCCTCTAGCTGGAGTTCCGACCGTTTCTCTAGCACTTTGCGGCCATCACCGCTATTTGAATTGCCCCCAGAGGATTTAATGTAATATTTAATACCACTAAATGCAATGGCATACCTCCCAACATGACCCTCTCCAGGAGGGACACAATGCTCTGGTCCTGGACTTCCCTGGTAAGAGGTGGGGCTGCAGCGCAGTTCAAAATTCAAATAGGGGAGCCACACCAACTGTCATTTCACACACTGCCAAACATCACTGGCTGGGACCCACTGGCAGTTGGTGTGATTCCCCTATTTGAATTTTGGACTGTACTGCAACCCCACCTCTGGAGCCTCCACCAATCATACATTACCAGGGAAGTCCAGGACCAGAGCATTGTGTCCCTCCAAAAGGTCAACAATAACGATGTACATATACATTTATAATGTCAGCATCACAATATCATCAGTTAAAATGTCGACAGCTAACGGTTAACAATTGTCGACATTGTCAGAATGTTGTTAGGCTGCGCTGGGATGTTAGGATTAGGCTGCGTTGGGAGGTTAGGGATAGGCTGTGCTGGGAGGGTTAGGCTGCGCTGGGTAGTTGGGGTTAGGTTGCACTGCGAGGTAAGGGTTAGGCTACACTGGGAGGTTAGGGAAAGGCTACTCTAAGAGGTTAGAGTTAGGCTATGCTAGGAGGTTAGGCTTAGGCTACACTAGGAGGTTATGGTTAGGCTCCGCCAGTAGGTTAGGGTTAGGATGCACTGGGAGATTAGACTTAGGCTGTGCTGGGATGTTAGGGTTAGGCTGCGCTCGGAGGTTAGGGATAGGCTGCACTGTTAGGGTTAGGCTGCGCTCGGAGGTTAGGGATAGGCTGCACTGTTAGGGTTAGGCTGCGCTGGGTAGTTAGGGTTAGGCTCCGCTGGGAGGTTAGGGTTATGCTGCGCTGGGAGTTTAGGGTTAGGCTGCGCTGGGAGTTTAGGGTTAGGCTGCACTGGGTGTTTTATAGTTAGGCTGCGCTGGGAGTTTAAGGTTAGGCTGCACATGGAGTTTAGGGTTAGGCTGCACTGGGAGTTTAGGGCTAGGCACTAGGGGAAGGAGTAGGGATTAGGGTTAGGGATGTTAGAGAAATACTTACCAGAACAGAACACCAAAGGATTGGAGCTCTGACATATGACGGCCACATGACTGCCAGATCTTGGAAGATGCTGCTGGAGCCGTTGGGTGCAGGCATGTCTATATGATGAATGTTGACATGGGCAACGTCGACATTATGGCCATTCTCATGCCGACATGATGAATGTCAACATTATGTCTGCATTTCAAACCTAACCCAAATACAACATGTTTCTGTACTTACCAAAAGCTACAGTATGTGCCCAAAACATGCTGCATTAAGCGAAAATAAATACTGCTTTTTAGCAATAAAGTCTAAATGTGTGCCCTTTAATCTATTGTACAGCTAGAGGAGCCATTTGGTCTTGCCATAAATGGGAGAACCAGAAGAAGTGAGAGCACTGATCTGGCGTCTCAGACACTTTTCCTATTCCGGTAACATTGCTTAGAAGACTCACATTGGTATTAGACATCCTTTGATCATTTAGGGGTATCAGGGAAAATTTGCAGCGATCTTGGGGAGCAATGTGCTTCGTGTTATGTGCACTCATTTCTAAAGCATAGTCATCAGCCAAGTGCTCTTCTAGTTCTGGGGTTCTCCCTCCTGTCACCAAGGTCTGCAGCAGGGGCACTATATTGCAGCTGTAATATGACTGAGACAGTATAAAGATAATTGGTCATTTTTAACATCTTTGACATATTATAAACAATTGAAAACAAACTTCTTAGTTACTTGTCATCATATTTAAGTGTATTATTAATGTAAGGATAGAGCATGTTTGTATTGGCACTGGCTAGACTCGGATTTGCAAGGCTTGACGTGAGTGGAGCTAGAACATCCAGCTGCCAATCAAAGTATTACAATGTTTAGAGACTGGATTTTAGCCCAGCCATGCCCTGTGTATGTTAACACAAGATTGAAGTAGAAGGCTTAAGACCCCCTATGCATCCAAACTGATATCTAACCTTTAACAACACTACAGAGTCACAATGAAAGCGGCAAATTGTGTTGAATCTATGAAATAATGTCCATGCACTGTATTTGTTAATCATCCATACATTACAAAGCACTTCAAGCAGTTTTAGGACAGGAATGAGCTGGTCCTTGTTATTTGAAAGTAGTCATGAAACCCTTCTTAACATTCCAAATAACTGATATTAAGCATAAGAAGAATAAAATGTTTCAGTTTATTTGATTGCCTGTGTACTTGTTAATCTGTCGTGTAATGTTAGAGTAATAATCATTGCTCTAGTAACAGAAACAATTTGATTTGTGTGCTATGTAAAATAGTCTCTTGTGTGTGTATATGTAAATTTGTAATGGGAGTGCGCCGTGGAAGCCACGGAATAGTGAGAGCTGTGAACAGGAAGCTGCAATTCCTGCAGATAGAATGCTACAAAGTTGTAGCCAGTCGCTTTCTTTACATACTGATCATCGATTGTTCTTGTTCTAGGTCACATGACTTCCACTACCCTCAGCAATATTCTATAGAGGCCCAGGTCTATCACTCACCAAGACGGCAGTGTAGGCTGTAAATAACTGGTGCAGCCATACAGGGCACAAATTTAAATTTCTATGTTTTTTAATGAAAGTGGATTTACGATTGGCTGGTGAAACGGTAGGTCTTACCATTACCAGCCAGTATCACACATCTGCCATGGTGAACATTTCTTGATAAATGGGGATGAAACTAGATTTTTTTTATTGTTGCTATAAACAGTAATAAACTAGGTTATCGCCGGAACACCGTAAAAAAGGCCGTAAGTGATTTGTGTTACTTATTCTTTCATTGTACTTGTTGGAAATACCTCATAAATTGATGTGTCCACATACTGTACATCTAGCCTCCTTGCGCGTTATACAGCCCTTCTAGTCGTGCCATGGCAGATGAGTGATACTGGCGGTAGCACCGAGCGTCTTTACGTGCGACTTTTTCCCTTAAAATGTGTCTCATTCGCAAAGTAATGTGAATAGGACGCACAAGCAGCTTATGCTGATTAAAATTATATGCGGCGTGCCTATATTCTGTGTGCGACTGTGCCTGTATCTACATGCGAAATGCTACATTACAGTGTCACAGCCGCTGACACTAACGTAGCATTTCACATGCAGATAGAGCCACAGTCGCACACAGAATACAGGAATGTCACATATCATTTTAATCAGCATAAGCTGCTTGTGCAGCAAATATGATGCATTTTAAGGGAAAAAAAGTTGCATGAAAAAAGACACTCTGCGCTACCGAACCGTACGGCGCTCATGCGTTACGTGTAAAGTGACTTGTAGTGCACGGAGGATAAATGTATGTAGACACATCTGTACATTATAGGATCATATAAATAGTGCACTGACTTTGATCTCTATATACCTGTATTATAGCATTACTGTAACCCCCGTGGGAATCCCTGAGGTTGTATTGTAAAACATATATAGATACTAGTATTTGAATACGATATCCAGGGACAATACACTGCGGGCCAGAATTACCTAGGCAAGTTATGCAGCTGCAATGTAGGTGGCACAGCACCAAGTGAGAGAAGTTCAATGAGCATGGCTATAATGTAATTTTATTTTATTTCGCCTTCTCATTTTGAATAGATATGAACAGATAAAGAGAATAAGAACAGACATCCGGATACAGTGATATAGCATGCTGTATAGAGAAAACACACACATCTCAGCCCCAGGGTGAATGCTATCTAACCAGCCTTGTGAAGATTCACCTATTCCGGATGTAAGTTGTCACACGCAATTTGTAAGGAGCAGCCACTGTACTCAATGGCCATCTTCTCCTAAGAGCTTAATGAATCCGCATGTACGCTATGCTGGCTGTAATCGCAGCAATGGGACAGTGTAAGAAGAATTAAATATAATCCCACTGCCTGGCCAGGATAGATAGTATGGACGGTGAATATAGACAGAACCTGAGAAAGGAGGCATAGCCTTATAATGTATTATCATGTACTATTTAGTACAGAAGCATCAGCTTTTACAAAGACTGTTGTTTCACCAAGCATTATACTGTATATATTATATATATACATATAATACTGTGGATCCCAAGACCAAACAATGTTTCTCCAAATTTCTGCACTCCGTAAAAGACAGGAATCAGACTGATACCAAAATGCTGAATAACGGAGCTGTTCCGGAGATTAAACCACCTTTGCTTCAGAACTAATGTTAGGTAATGGACAGTCAAAGCCCTGATTTCTTTATCTGACTGAAACATATGCTCCTGACATTTGGGGCGGATTGTATCTATCCTTGGAGAGAGATAAAGAGCAGTAGTTGCCCAAACCAAAGCCACCAATCAGCTTCTAACTGTCATTTCAAAGTCCGCGCTGGATAAATGACAGAAGCTGATTTGGGTAACGTCTCCACTTTATCTCTCTCCAAGGCTTGACACATCTCCCCCTTGGTCAGCACCACAGTGAGATGGCAAATCCTTACTTGTGCTGCACTGCCACTTACCGTTGACATCAGACAGTCTAAAAAACATGCAGAGAACACAGATCCAGATGCAAATGCAGAGGTACAAATAGCATTGGTGACTGGACGCTTGTGGTCAGCATACATCTCCTGCTGGATAAATGTGATGTTTGATGCGTCGTCTGTTAGAGCAACAAGAGTAACACATGTATGAATGAGGAGATGTCACATTAGAAGATGACTTTTTACATTGACAAGCAAAGGTGAAAGCTGTTATAACATATTGTAAGAGGAGTAAACCAGTAAAAATAATATAATAATTATTATTAACAGTTACCTGTATAGCACTAACATAGTCTGATCTGCTATAATATAATATATACTACAACAGACGCCCAGCTTTTGTGCAGTCTAGGTGATTACCAAAGACTCCATTATACATTGCATCACTACACTTCTCATAATGTACATATTGACATGTTTGGTTCAGCTGTCAATAAAAATGACGGATTTATCAGGTACATTATATATTGCATTTGTGAGTTGATTCAAATATTTTGATCTGTCTCATCATTCGTTGGACTCTGGTAGGGTTTACAAAAGTTTCCCCACAACTGCTTTTTGTAAATAGGATAGATATGGTAATTACTAATTAAGAACAATTGCTTTATGTTTTTAACTGAGGAGGAGTTGTATCAAACCTTGGAAAGAGAGAAAGTGGAAAGAGATAAAGGGGCCTATTCATCAACACTAAATATAAAGTTTTTAAGGACATTTTCCTTAATTACTGTTATTTTAGTATTCATGAAGACACTGATATCTCCTGGGTAAGTCCACCTGCGTTAATTTCCACACTCCCCATACATTAATACATTAGTATGGGGATATGGAAATTATGCTATTCATCAAATTCCGAAAATTATGTATTTTCGGAATTTGATGGAGTTATTATCCGCCACTGTGAGGTGACGTATAGCAGGTAACACTTACCTGCTTCCAGCGTGTGCAGGTCCCCCGGCGTCCCCCTCCGGCGCTCTGGTCTCTCCTCTGGCTCCGTCTACTGTTCTAACACTGTGTTCTCCAGGCAGAACACAGTAAAGTTTAGAAAAAAAAAAAAGATTTTATATTTTTTCTAAACTTTATTGTGTTCTGCCTGGAGAACACAGTGTCAGAACAGCAGACAGAGCCGAAGGCGGCTGCAGCGGGCAGATAAGTTGGGGACGGGGGGGAGGTGAGCGGGGGGGGGGGAGTGAGCTGAGAGGGTTGGGGGGGGCACACAGATTTACCACATCTGTAGGCAGTGTTGCGCATGCGCTTGTTTTACAGATGTGACAGCGCATGTGCAGCACTGATTACAGCTGCGGTAAGTTAGAGTAGAGAGGGAAAAGTATCTATTTCCTGAAAAGCTGTCATCACAAAAATGACAGCTTTTCGAAATAGATAGTTATGAAGAGGAGGAATGATGCATTCCTCTGGTAACTAGGTAGAACTCCATGTGAGTTCTAAACCTAATTACCTCCAGAGAAATTTTAGTTATGATGAATAGGCCCCAAAGTACCAACCAATTAGCTCCTAACTGTCATTTTACAGGACATATTTAAAAAATGACAGTCAGGAGCTAATTGGTTGGTGCTTTATCTCTCTACCAGTTTTGATACATATGCCCCTGAGACATTTATTCTAGACAAATCCTTATTTGCTGTTTAATACAAGGTTGGCAACAGCACTTTGTAGTGGTGCCAGCTACTTGTTAGGTTCTGTAGAATGCAGTCAGTCAATTTACTAGAAACCAGTGACATCATATTGATGAATACTTACAATGTTTATCAGTAGCGCCATTGGTTGAATTGATAAAATGAACTCTCATTATCCTACAAAACTCCTGCCTCCATTGTATGTGTGTGTGAGAGGAACAGGGCTTATCAAAACTTCTAATGTACTTGTCCCCTAGCGACTATGATATGTCATGTATATTATATACTGTAGAGTGAAGTCGTATACGACGTATATTGTGACTCTCAGAAATGATCATTTAATAAGCAGGTGTAATGTTTCACTGGCTTACATGGTGCATGGAGTCTAATGGGGAATCATCACCAGGACTGCAGAAAGGAAGTGGCAGGCTTTTTTGCAAGGAAGCTACAGGTCACAACTCAAAGTAAAGCTGGGTACACACTAAGCCGATGGGCATTTGTTCCGACATTGGAACGAATGCCCTTGAACGGGGATTGCCCGTCCACACTTGAAAGAGTTATTGAACAACGGAACAATCACTCTTCCGCAGGGGCGTTTTAAGAGAGGAGGGGGTCCGTGTTCACTTCCCGTTCGGGGCCCCCTCCTCTCTCCCCGGCTGCTGTCAGCGAAGTGACAGCAGCAGTAGACTCCAGACAATGCACACCTTGCACCCATTCTAAATACACCCCTGCTGTTCCATCCTTCATTAACTTACCATAAGTCGCTAGCGATGTCGACAGGTTTGATGTGCAGCACATCAAACCTGGCTACCGTCACTGGCGACTGCTGGAGCCTGCAATTGTCGGTACACACTGAGTGATGTAGGCGATTTGTCATTATGAAATGACGAATCGGTCTGACATTGCTCCAATGTGTACCCAGCTTTAGTCTCACTAGGCAGCTGCTGGCTAACATACAGGTGGTCAGGGAACAGACCAAGATCAGGGAACAGAGCAAGGTCAGGGCTGGCAGCTAAGGGTCGAAGGGCCTGATTCATTACGGATCGCAACTGCGATTACGTACGCAATTGGCCGATTGTTGCGTTCTGCGCATGCATCTCAGTGCGAGTGCGCAAACCAGGAACTGCAATCGCAGAAACTATGCAGACCCATCACAGAGTGATTGATAGGAAGTGTATTTTGTGAGTCGTGACGGGGGGGTGGTCGGCGAAATGCAGGCGTGCCAGTGCGTTCAAGCGCCATTGCAGGGGCGTGCAAAAATTATCCACTGTGATGCCATACGCAGCTTGAGTACTCACACCGTGCGATGAAGTTAGCAATTTCTGAGTAAGGTCTGACCTTGTGCAAGTGTGTGTGAGGCTGTGCTGGTACTCGATGTTACTGATGGTTTTGCAGTCTTGCTAACCATTACCGATGTGTGTAAGGTAAGGTGGGCGTCCTTATGAAGTGCTGCGGCCGCATAGCGATCACAATGGATTAGCATAGCATCACAGCAGACTGCGTGCGTAATCACAGCCACGATCGCAGTTGCGATACGCAGTGAGTCAGTCAGTACAACATGCAAAGAATTCATAGACAGGAAGCTCTGATTCATAAAGGTCACTGGCAGAAAAACAAAATAAGCTGGGGTGTTACAAAAAGAACCAGGCTATATATGGAAACCACAGCCGTAACTATACTTTTTGGTGCCCTTGGCCAGAAAGACCCCCAACCCCCCCACCATACACAATTTTTGGAAATTGGAACCGAAGGCGCATGCCCAAAAAAGGGGCATGACCACATGGGGAAGGGGCATGACAAATCTGATTTGTCAAGTATGATGATGAAGGGGTAACAATCCCTTTGTACAAACTACCAGAGCCACTGTTATCCAGGTGTCACTGCCAAATACAGTGTGAATGCAATGGCTGCAGTGATAATACCCAATAATTATGGGTGATGGGTTTGAGTCCTGGGTATGACAGTATTTTAAAATGTATGCGTTAAACAAAGAAGGACGTGACTGGAGGTGAGGTGGCCAGATGGAGGGAGAGTTGGACAGGGAGGAGATGTGGTGACCAGGAGTTGCCAGGGATCAAAGAAGAGGAAGCTACAAGTGAGAATGATTATAAGTAGAAAATTCACAGACCAAGCCGAACAGTGTCCCCCGTACTGTGGTGCCCTGTGCCACGGCACACGTCATACCACCTTAGTTACGGCTCTGAGAGAAACTTGTGTAGACAATGGAACTCAGGCAGAGTAGGACTAATTAGTCTAGCGAATGATAGCACAGGTGTGTGCCTGCATCACTAGATGTACCTACCTAGGTAGAGGCAGCTAGAATAGTAGTGACTATTGGGGTGAATGCTCCTAAGGAATGGTTGCTGCAACCAGGTGCTCTGCACCATCGTCATCATGACCAGTCGGCACCAGTATGTTGCAGTAAGCAGCGTTGGCGCTAACATTTCACCTAGTTAACCCATTCCAGTCCTTGTGTCACTGATAATCAGCATTGTTGTATATATGACATTTTAAGAGAAAGGGTTAAAAATAATGAGTGGAAATAAACTCTAAACCCTGTTTCCCTGTTAATTTACATCAGCTGTAATCTCTGAATCACCTGTTCTGTGTTACATATCCTGCAGCGTGATATAACCCTGAACACGGTAATGGATCTCTGTAGGATTCTACAGCAGACGTAAGATGACACAGGCCTCAAACAGAACCTTTCCCTGTGGTTGAGGAGCTGTCGACTCTGCTTTGGTTAGAAAGTGAGGGAGCCTCCCCGTGCAGTCACATAACAGGCTGTGCCATGTAACATTAATTTGACAAGCATCACCTCCCAGCGTGCAGAAACCTTTGGAGGGCTCCTAATTAAACTGTAGACACCCGTCGGTTTTATTTGTGAGGTGGATTCATTGCTAATACACACACGATGATTTAATTAGTGGCATGTGTGCTGATTAGCTGCGTTTAGCAGCAAAATCGTTGCTAACACAGGAAAAGGAATGATAAAATAACAAGCGTGCATTTGCCAGGTCACTGGCAGGCATGTACTAGTGATGTAGCCAAGGACAGACACGGGAATCTGTCAGCAAGAACAAGATGTAAAACCGCGGCGAGCAATGCAGCACACAATTTCAGTACAGTACCCACAGTACAGCATTGTCTCCGAGGCGCTACAGTCCCCTCTGGCAAAGAAGTGGTTAAAAGGCGGTGGGAGACATATAAACATTGGGATTACTGCACAGTAACGTCACTGCATAGTGGTCTGGAGATGTTTTAGATAAGAAACCTCACTTATATCCTGCATTTTCACTGTGCTTCCTCGTGCTAACACTAACCAGACAACCGACCGTAGTCCAATGACGAGCTGTTGCCATTTATTTGTCATGGTAGTGCAGGGCCCTGTCGCTGTTGTGATCTATGCAACCTCAACAGTTATGTCACTAAAAAGACCCAATAGGGGAGATGTATCATAACTTGGAGAGAGATAAAGTAAAGAGAGAGACAGAACCGACCAATCAGCGTCTAAGTGTAATTTTTCAAACACAGCCAGCAAATGACAGTTGGAAGCTCATTGGTAAGTACTTTCTCTCCAAGGTTTGATACATCTCTCCCAGTGACAGAGCGTAAAAGATGGACAGCGCAGTGTAAAATCCAAAATAGTTGTATCAGAACGCAATATATAAAGTTACTACCATAACTAGTGCATTCTTAACTGGATAGCTATGTATTACATACCCCCGTAGACATAGTAGAGATGTGCGATTGGGTTTTGCTGAACACCAAAGTCGAACCAAACCCCAGCTCGGGTCTTCCCGCAAGTCAGATCTCGGATCTAAATATTGCGTGTTTTTGATTGCATGTACGTAAGTCTCTCTCTAGTGATTTCAGGTGCCAAAATTTGTCAAGGTTGTCTGGAAATGACTGGAAATGTTATTGATACAATAAGAACAAAAACAGATCCAAGTTACATGATTTTAGCTGTTTTTATAAAATATTAAATGAAATCCAAAACTGAACGAAAACACTTGATGGTGGATTTGTCAAAACAATAACACAGGGCTCTGCGCACATCTCTAATACATAGACCAGTCATGCTTTACCCTGCTGCTTCAGCGAGTGGCGCTACAATATGTAAGGTCTTCAGATGCAATGAAGATATGTGTGCAGACCCCAGTGTTTTGGTTTCTAATTAATTAACGTGTTTTGGTTAAACCACCTTCAAGTGTTTTAGTTCAGTTTTGGATTCCTTAAAAATCATTAAAAAACAGCTAAAATCATGTCATTTGGACCTGTTTACATGCAGCCCAAAGCCCGAGTTCAGTTTTTAGAGTTCTGAACTGACTGCAGACTTACGTTGGGACTAGATGCCACTCGAAACCACAAAGTGATTCCGAACTGGGACTCGATTTGACTCATAACCCCTAGGTTACGTTGTGTTCGTATTTCAGGAAAACTGAGGCGCCCATCTGTATACTACTCTATAGTACTAATCTGGATATATGTACTTTACGACCCCCTTTCAACACTTGACTGATCAAATATGTGGTTCGACAGACATGTCATAAACCCTTTTGCTAATGAAGGAGGGTTACATTTCTAATTTCATACACACATTTTTTAGTTTATGAGCTCTGCTCTCCGTTCGCCTTAATTTTG
This sequence comes from Taudactylus pleione, assembly GCA_031769625.1. NCBI lineage: Eukaryota > Metazoa > Chordata > Amphibia > Anura > Myobatrachidae > Taudactylus > Taudactylus pleione. The sequence goes on along the minus strand of JAUIMM010000566.1, from coordinate 2,880,445 downwards.
ACTCATCCATAAGTACAACCATATCCAGGCCAAGCTGCCTCTTCTGTTTACTCAGCACCGAGAAATTGAGCTTGCTCAGCGTCCAAGAGGAACTTTCAAACTCAACCCTATTAATAATGCAGAGAGCAGATTTACTCCTGTAAATTTACAGCGCACAGAAAGACTTACTCAGCTTTGTGATAACTGGAATCCTGAACACCGGCTCCTTCCGATCGCTGGGCAGCAGCAGGGCAGCTGTTAGAGACAAAAGAGAATGAGAGTCATTGGTAAAGGGGGCACAGCAGTCGCGCTTTTAAGTTCTTGGTTCCTATCATCATGCCAACATGTGCTCTCCCAGCAGGCAGACTTTGCACAGTTACTGTTAATTTAAATTATCCTCCTTGATGGGACATGTGGTGCATTTTTACAAGTTAGCAACTTTATTGCTTTTGAGCCAAAACTGAATTGTTTTCTATATTAACTCAGAATGGCATAGTAAAAGTTAGTAATCTAGATGACTGGAAATGGGGTCCGTCTGCCCTGTTATTATAGTTTAAAGGCAATGGTGTACACTGGTGGCCAAAATTGCGGACGCATTTTGAAATTTGAATGTTTTTCAACTTTGAATGCTTATAAAAACTGGTTCACTTCACGCAGTGCAATGATTCATATATCAAATGAAAGGAAATGTAATGCTGAATTCAACACAATAAACAGAGGTCAAATACACAGCCCAGATCTGAACCCCATAGAACATTTGTGGTTCCGTTTGAAAAAACTGGTTCATCTGAGGCGTCCATCCAATAAAAGACAATTCATTGAGGCTATAATTGTCTCATGGCATCACATACTAAAGAAGGAAGAGCTCCAAACATTGGTTGGCTCAATGCACTGCATGAAGTGTAACAGTTTTTATAAGCATTCGAAGTTGAAAATCATTAAAATTTCAAAAAGTGTCTGCAATTTTGGCCACCACTGTATATTGTTCATATACAGCTGATGAATTTCAGGATTTTGGATCTATCTTTCTGGATGACCCTGTATATGTGCCAAAGTCTTGTATGTGTATCCACAGTTAATTATCATTGTTGCCATTTGTACAGTATATCTGTATTGCTGTAAATTGGATGTATAAAGATTACCAGGTCTTTTTGCGAAGTAGAGAAAAGTCCTAAAACAAGTGTTTGTGCTGGAGAAAGGACTTCTACCTATCTACCACGGGGCTACTGCTATTCTATCCACGGGCTACTGCCATGCTATCACTGGTGGGATCCATCTAGTTACAAATATAACTGGAAGCCCAAGTCAGGGGCTACGCTGGGCTCATCTTCTGGCTCAGATGTGGCCAGCGCAGGCCGTGACCCATCTTTGTCGCGGCTGAGTGACATAATTGAGGTCAACCAGCCAAGTATTGCACTGAGGGCGAGGTTTTATGGGGAGACGGGCAGCGCCACAGTACAGGCAGCCAGTTGTCGACTGCTAATATCACCCTAAGGGAAATTCTGTTCCTCCTCTACATTTCCCTGATCAAGGTGGTATTTTAAACACCTTCACCCTTTGCAAGAAGCCCATCAGATCCGTGAGTGAGGCAGCTCTTCAACTCATCTGAGGTAAATAAACTAAATAAATAACTAAATAAAAGTATATAAGTCTGTGGGGCTAGTGTGTTTTCTTTTTACTTGAGGGCCAAAGTGAGTGTTTGTGTGTGTGTGTGTGTTTTTCCTGTGTGGGGGCAATGTGTGTTTTATTTCCTGTGGGGGACAAATGTGTTTTTATCTCTTCCTGTGGGGGGGCCAATGGGTTTGTATTTTATTTCCTGGGCGGGGGGCAATGTGTGTGTGTTTTATTTCCTGGGTTGGGGGACTACAATGTGTGTGTAATTTTTTTTCCCTGTGGGGTGCAAATGTGTGTGTGCTTTATTCCCTGGGTGGGAAGCCAATGTGTGTGTGTTTTTTCTCCTGGGGCAGTGGGGATGGGGAGGCAATGTGTGTTTTTTTTTATGAGGGGACCAAGGTGTGTGTTTTTTTATTTCCTTTTGGGTGGCAATGTATGCATTTGTTTAGTTCCTTTTGGAGGCTAATGTGTGTGTATATTCATGTTGGGGTGTTTTTATTTTTATAGAGTTAATAGTATTCAATATGTACATTGATAGATTGGAGGGCGCTCCAAAATTTCTTGCTCAGGGTGCGAGAAGAGCTGCGGCCGGCCCTGCCAGGTACACAATTACTTGCAACTATGAATCAGCCCCTATATGTGCAGGTGACAGCGCCCTGTGTTTTTAATGTTCCATGTGTACTGCTTTGTGAGTGCCTGCACTGCTGACCTGTTTACCCACAATACCTTTCTTCTCGCTGCAGAATGAAAATAATGTAAATTCACAAAGAAGTATAACCAACTGCCCAGTTTTACCCAAGATCTTATGTCAATATTTTCCCAGAGTGGAGTCACCAGCCAGCACGGCAACACTGTCTTATTACGCCAGGATTGCTTAATTATAGATTAATACTGTACATTTAAACTCCAGTGGCAGATTAAGGTGTCAGCATTAATTATTATTACATGTTTGGAATATGTCACAACCTATTTAGATCACAGGCTCCATTTGCTAACACGCTTCTGCCGTGTGCTGTCACTCTGCTAACTGACACGCAACTGTAAGACAGTTCAACTTTTCCATGGAGAGAGACGGAGTCAGATATCATATGAACTAAACGCTTTAGCAACAAAGGGGGGACAAGGAGGAGCAGTGAACGGAGGTGTAACTCATTCCTAACCATGCTGGGCGATGGTGCTGAGATATGATATATGATTTATATATAAAATACAAGGATTCAGTATTTTTCACTACATATGGGTGGCAGAATATACGAGACACCTTCTAATTACAGATAATTAACAGATGCAGAGCATTTATTTTAACAAGCATAAAACTAATGAAGTATTCTACTGTTTAGAACATGCTTGTATGATATTGCCCTTAGCAGTTTAATTAAATGAATGGCACTTTTCAAGGGTTCTGAAGATACATGCCACTCAGTGGCAGATCCACCTGTTCTCAAGAAGAAATAGGGATAAACCCAGGCCTGCTTCAGTTCTTACAGATGGCCTTGACCTTGTGACCAGTAATGCAAGCAAGTGGAATCAGCAGGAAGTCCCCTATGTAATTATTGGTGCTAACCAGAAGTGCCCCTAAAAAATACCCCACATAATGTGACTTTTGAATGTCTCTACAATACAAAAGAACATACGTCTCCTCCCCTGACTGCAATGATAGCAGGTCTGTATTGAATTATGTAATGTGGCCCATACATTAGGCAGCTATCAGGGTAATCCCCTGTTCTGCCAATTCCTGGGTTGGGGCATCAGTAAAATCCAACATGTTGGACAATCCCGATTTGCAGATTCTGACCTAATGATTTACAACATGCCGTATTTTTCATCAATGTCCGGTGGATCGGATCGACAGAACGGGGAATCTCCTTGTAAATATAAGGCCCGCATAAGATCCTTGCACAGATGCTGTCTCTACCTATCTCTTATTAGGACAGAGTCTGTGGCTCAATGGCACTCATAGATCACCATAACCGCTGACTAGCAGAGGTCCCCAGAATAGTAAATAGCGGGACTGCTGTACCCAAGCAAACAGGGAAATATTAAGGGGTTACTGTCACCAAAGTGCTGCGGTGGACAAGGTCATAATTACAAAGTGATACACTCTTATGAAAACATCTTCCATAGTTGCTTGTCTGAAGGTATGGTCCTAGGAGAAGATACTAGGAACAAAGAATCCAAATTAATCTAGTTTTAGGGCAATTTCTGTATTTTCAATTTGGAGAATTCTTGTATCGGTCTTTCAAGAGGAATTTGGAATAGGACAGATCTCTAGATGCAGCTCCCATATGAGTTTCTACATCAGTTACAAATTGTAAATATCGTATTGTTTGGATAAAAAGAGAGTGTATTTAGCTGTAGCATTCCTAAAATTCACAGACATGTCACACTATAATCTACAGCCCATTGTTTGCCACTAGGAGGCAGCACTGCTGCCCATGAACAATGTCACCTTTGTTTTTTAAAAGTAGATACAGTACTGTATGAAATCTCATAGATCATTACACTTCTAACAAATATCCAAATTTACTTTCACATTACATAAAACCATACTGTATATGCATGTGTGTATTTACCATGTATGAATAAAGGAGTGAAATGCTTTATATGTATACTATACATATAATGTAAAAGCATGATTATGAAAAATAAGGACTGCTTTTTCGTCAATTAAGACACATAAAAGGCACAACGCATAGGATGTTTCTTATGTTGGTACATCAGGCACCACATATGTACAGGCAACCACTTGGCTTAGCGCAACTAGCTGGTGGTATTGTAGGGGATGCAAAAATACTGCTGCTTCTATAAAAGTACAAGTCAATTATAGGGAGGTTTCTTTACTTCATGTATGCGAACAGCATTAATCCACATGATTTAGCATCGGACTCATGTAGCATAAAGATTTGGGCAGGACAAAAGGGGGTGAAGAAAATGGAGCATTTTGTTGAGTGTTCCTGAAGTACCTGGTGTACAAAGTCTTTCTTGGAAGAATAATATATAACCACTATTGCACATCTCCTGTGTGCAGGGAATTAGGAGGCCGGCCTATACTTTAAATAGAACCTTTTGAATTATCTAAGCTTTATTTATTATTTTGAGAAGAGATTATAAATGACTGTGCCTTTTAAAATACACAAATGTGATTCATGTTATAAAAATAGCCCATTTGTCCTGGTATTTCCAATTATATTTTATTGTGCTCTGTGGTTATTAGGTGCATTTACTCAAAATAGAATCTGCTGAGGCCTGTACATAACTTAGGGGGACATTTATTAACTCTTCTAAGGAAGACAAGAGCGCATGCTGCCCATAGTAACCAATCAGATTATGTCTATCATACTGTATGTATATCTACTGTAGTATATTCTATAAAATGATAGTTAGAATCGGATTGGTTGCTATGGGAAACACCCCCACTTGTCCTCTTTAGAAGGTTTGATAAATCCCCTTGTAGGGCGGGATGTATCAATACATGCAGCACTCTTTTGCCTCTATACCGGTACCTGTGATCGGCGGTATGCAGGTGTACTTACCTACTGGGATGGATCTACCAATAAGACCTGTCCCTTGCGATGTGAAGACTTAATAATAATAATAATATAATAATAATAATGTTATTTATATAGTGCTTTTCTCCTAAAGGACTCAAAGTGCTTTACATTTGCCTTTACAGTACAAGATACAAAGTAAGCTTAAACAAGGGACATTAGTGAAATGCTTGGGTGAATAGGTGAGTCTTGAGTCTATTTTTGAAGGATTCTAGAGTGCAGGCCTCTCGAACTGTGCGGGAAAGTGAGTTCCATAAGGTTGGAGCCCCAAAACTGAAAGCTCGATCCCCATATGAATTCCGTGAGATTCTAGGTACTGTTAATAGTCCTTCATCAACGGATCGCAGTAATCGAGTGGGACGGTAAGGAATCAGAAGCTGCTTTAGGTACCCTGGGCCATGGTCATGTAGGGCTTTGTAAGTTAGTAAGCCAATCTTGAAAACAATTTGCCATCAGACAGGCAGCCAGTGAAGGGAGTAGAGAGTGGGTGTTATGTGGCTGAAAAGGGGCTGGTTGGCTAATAACCTGGCAGCTGCGTTTTGTACCATCTGCAAGCGGTGCAATTCTTTTGCTGGGAGTCCAAGGTAGAGGGTGCTGCAGTAGTCTAGGCGTGATGATATAAATGCATGTATGACTTTAGGCCGATCTTCTGAGGGCATTAAGTGCTTGATTCTGGCAATGTTCCTCAGATGAAAGAATGAAGATTTGATTGTGGCTGATACCTGATGTTTAAGTGTCAAGCCACTATCTAGGACAACACCAGGATTCCGCACATGTTCAGTGCTTTGTAATTCTGATCCCCCAAGCGTAAGCCCTGTTGGTTGGCTATGCTGTAGCCCTGACTTGTGACCTATCATAAGGACCTCTGTTTTATCAGGGTTCAGTCGCAGCCAACTGGCACTCATCTACTCCTGAAGCTTAGCTAGGCAGCCATTTAGGGTTGTTATGGGGTCCTTTGTACCTGGAGCAAAGGACAGGTACAGTTGTGTATCATCTGCATAGCTGTGGTATACCAGGCCATGACGTCTGATTATTTTACCCAATGGTAGCATGTATACTGCAAAAGCATGGGAGATAGTATAGAACCCTGTGGGACACCGCATGGAAGTGGCACTGGTGATGAAGAGTTTACTCCAGAAGAAACTCTCTGTGACCTGCCGGTCAGAAATGATTTGAACCAGCTAAGGACTGTGCCATCCAGTCCACAGAAATTTTTTAGGCACTCAATTAGAATCCCGCGGTCCACAGTATCAAATGTTGCTGAGAGATCCAGAAGGATTAAGATTGAACAATCACCTCTGTCTCTTGCCATCAGAAGGTAATGAAGCATCATTAAGCACACATACTAGAGTTGTTTCAGTGCTATGTCTTCTCCTGAATCCTGACTGGAATGGATCATAAATATCATGGGTAGACAGGCGGGTTTCCAGTTGCATTGCCACCACTTCTTAATGACCTTTGCTAGAAAAGAAAGGTTTGATACTGGTCTATAGTTGGTCATGCAGTCTGGGTCTAAATTAGGTTTTTTAAGAAGTGGTTCCTTTAGTGGTTCTGGAAAAATGCCTGTTTGCAAAGAGCATTGAACTATTTTTGCAGTTACAGGGCCAATCATGTCCATACACCCTATGAGAAACTTGGTTGAGGTAGGGTCTAGATCACAGGTGGAGGGTTGCAACATTCTGGTAATTTTGGCAATGTCTTTCCATTATGTCAAAGCTGTTACAGGCAGACAGGTGGCTTACCTTGGCAGGCTTGGTAGTTTGGCAATCCTTTGATGGCACTGTGGGGATTCCAGCCCGGATGGAGGATACTTTATCTGCAAAGAATTTTGCAAACTCATTGAATCTTGACTGGGAGAGGGTTTCATCATGCTGCAGGCATGCTGGCTTGCAAAGCATCTCCACTGTACAGAAAAATTGAGCTGGCCTATTGTTTGCTGTCTTGATCTCATTCGAAAGGAACTCTGTTTTCTTACGGGTTATTGTTGATTGATATTCTCTAATATGTTTGTTTAGTGTTAACTTACCTTTTACCAGGTTAATCTTCCTCCATTGTCTTTCAAGTCTACGCTCCCTTTTCTTGAGTTCACTAACACTATTGTCAAACCAAGGGGCTTGACGGTGTAGAATGCGGGGTCATATACGCACAGGGCGCTAATATCCATTGCAGCTGTCACATCTGTTATAGTAATGGACTACAGAACAAGGATCTACACAGGCCCCCTTTACCGCAGAAAGATCCAGGACTTCTGGGTTTATGATCCAGCGACCTATTGAGCATGTGCGGCCCTCCCCCTATTATGGGACTGCAAAATGGCTTCCAAAAACAATGCATGATAGAGATGAGAGAATAGAATAGAATTTACCTGCAGAATGAGCCATTTCGGAGAGGTGCGAATTTCCAGAGAGTATTTCAGTTTTGCTCTTCCTTTGCCTGTTCCACGCTGTGGGACTAATGCAAGTGGAAATCTGGATGTACTTTGTGGATTTCAGCACTGTGCATATGCCAAAGGAAGAGATTGGCGACTGCACACAAAGCGGATCAGGCATTCGCAGGTATGGTGATCGATAGTGCAGATGGATTGATTGATGCATCTACTCTTTCCATTTCTAAGCGGTAACTGGGCAGCGACCGTACAATCGCATGCCCAATTAGTATTGATGACGGCGGAGGGATAGGCAGCCGCACAGATATTCAGCATAGACGGGCAGGTCTCACATTAGTATAAGTAAGCAGGCTGCCCCGGGTGAACAGAAAAGCGTCCACACATGTGTTCGGCTCAGAATCCAGCCCTGCTGTTGTAAATTTGGCTGAATTTACAGACTGTGAATAGAGCCTGGATCATAGAGCACTGTTATTTCTGCTATGTGTATGTGTTGTGATTGCGATAGGAATTATGGGTGCTAAACAAAAAAATTATATGGGCAATTGCATGTGGAACACTTAGGTCAAAAAATGTGACATTCAACATTCGAAAGTGGGATGAGGTGAATATGGCCCATCTCTAACGTTTGGGACGAGGCCGTGAACTCAGAGAATGATGAGTTGAAATATGGAGTGTGCTAAAGCGCTGTCTGCATGAATGCTCCATCAGTGAAACATTGTCCTTTACCAAGATGGCCGCTGTTTGGTCTTTTGTTTGTGGTCTTTTGTTTGTGCATAGCGTCATCTTATTACTGCGTTTGAGCACTGCAGTGGGACACGGACGTGTTCTACTTACGGTAGATCCAGGGACCCTGCAAGTATCCTACATTGCATCCTCCAAATACTGCTACATTGCTGCACCGCTACCCTCACACATGACCAGTTAGTTCTCTGTATGTTCTGCTCAAGCTCCGCTCCATCCAGATCCACTGAGTATGTAACTGTGAGTACAGCTGTATAAACACTTCTACTACACTTCTACATAGCAAGGACCTGGTTAAGTACTTGGGATGTCTGCTGTATCTTGATTCTGCTGGTGTCTACTACAGTATTTATAACCTGTATATCACCACAAATAGTACACATATATCAACATGATGCACCAGACAATTTACGTTTGAACTGTTTGCTGTATCTAAATGAAAGGCAAAGACTATCCCTCACTTTGGCAGGAGGCCCAAACTATTCCCTTTTCTCACAAAGGACAAGATGATGTGAAGCTTAACTCTGGGAAAAAGACCAGCTAGTTCCACTTTCCTCCCAACTACTAAGGCAACAGTAGTTCTTCTGAGCTTATGCATTTTTACTTTTGGCTTGGCACTGCGATAAATGCATTTTTAACATTTGGCTTGGCACTGCAATAGATCTACACCCCTTCCAGGTAGCATATTGGTTCTCACATCAGGGAAATCGAGAGGAACTGGATGCTGAAACAAGCAAAACTCTCCCAACAGGGTGGAATAAAATTCAAGAGAGAGTAGACCAACCGGAGCCAGGGTTGGAGCTCAGTGATGACGTAGGTCTCAGAATATGAAAATAACTATTAAAAATAGGAATAACCCATAGTTAGTTTTCAGGTTGAGGTTTACGCCTCTGGGGGTACACGCACATTGCAATGGGAGAAACATTAATAGAAAATGTTCTATCCACTTTCTAAGACTCTTAACATATTCATCATATTGTCCTAGAAGAACGAATCGCTGACCTTGTGTTCATCTTATACATTTTAGATGGAAAACAAACTCTATTACCTCTTCCATTCATATAAAAGGGGAATCCTTTCAGTATGTCTCTTACCTCTATCCACATTGTTCCATGTTTTGTTGTCTCCCTAGGTTATGTATTCCCTGTATTTTATTAACCCACAGTTAGAACATTCACTTTTATTAGCTTCTGTGGATTCATGGATTCTAGAACTGAACGCGTTAATGAAAAGCTTTAACTGGCTGGCCCTGACTCCTGAGGGACGGTAATTTAGTTTTTTGGTAATGCAGTTTAAATTTTTTTTTTAAGCTGCCAACATAAGGCGAGTAATTGAAAGTGAAGGTTTGGATACAGAGAACAGGGAAAGTGTTCATCCCGAGAGGTGTTTAATAAAACTCTCGTTCAATTACAAAGAATTACATTACTACGGAGACCGGGAGAATGCTTAATATTACATTTTCACTCTACAAAGTCTGGGCTGATGTCAGAAAGGGGAAGAGACAGCCATCCAAATACAGGAAAGGCCCTAGTTGTCAATGTTTCTAGAATGAATATATATATTATATATATTATTTCTGTGTATTTAGTATTGAAGGCAATGCTAATTACTGTACCTTTCATTTCAGCTTTCCGTGCTGAGGACTAAATAGTATTTTATTTCCCCAACACAGAACACAGGTATGTCTTCGGGCCTCGTGGTGGTATACACAATACAAGGGCACCTCCATAGCGCATATGCTATTTTGTGAAGTTATGAACTTTTTTTTATTGTTGTACAAAATTTTACTGGAAGTTCATGTACCTGCTTGTCAAAATAACTACATATGTGGGACATGGGGAAGGGGTAAAAATCTTTTGATTGGATGAACTGTATATTCCTAGCAATATGTGGACATTTAATCAGAACATACATAAAAGGAAATCTCTTATTTGTGGGATGGGAAAGTTAAATGAGATTGTAGCAGCCGAGAAGGCCCATCTATGGCAGTGTTCTGGGGGTAGAAGCTTTATTGCTTTTGTCATGGATCAGTCTATAGAACAGGAGATTCTCAATACTAGTATTGGGGGAAGTTATTAGCAAAGGTCGTGTATTAGGAAAGTATAAACAGGGCCATCCAAAATATGTTTCATGATCCATTCCAATACAGTAGTTGTCAATGGAGGGAGTTACAGGTCATCTGGACTATATATTTAGGGGATCGGTATATGTTGCCGACAAACATAAGGTTGACAACAGGGGGCTGTGGTGAGCCCAAGACGGCATACCGACATGCTAATAATGCAATTTAAAGCATTTTAACAGTGTAGGCTTAACAAATTGAAACACGATGGTAAAGCACTATGTTTCAAGTTGTAAAGACAACACTGTAAAAATGCTTTCAATCATATTACTAGCATGTCGGCATGCCGTCTTCGACCTACCACGGTTATCCTGTGTTTAAGGGTATCTAGTGTTGGTTGAGAATCAAAAAGAGATCCTTGTTTGTTTGTTTTTTAAGGGGACCTATTCATGAATCCCTGACTCCAGTGAAAATGAGAGGGCAATTGTAAGATCATGGATATTTAATAGTGGAGAAGTAACTTAATTTTCCAACAGTAACACAGATAAGATCTCTTGGGGTGCGGAAATATTACCCAAATTATCAAGTTCATAAAAGTTTAGCTCTTCAGAGGTTGCCCCCGGTAACTGATTCATCGTCAGACTGCATTAGCTACCACTTCCTATTGACAAAGCTCCAGAAAATATGAGCTTTTCCAACTGCATAGGTGATTGGTGAACCAACGATTGAGGGGGAAAGTGGGAAATAGATTATTTTTTTGTGTGCTGCCCTCTACTTGAGCAGCGTCCCTACACCTGTATCTTATAATGTATTATTATTGTGAGTATAGCCCTTCATTGTACATATTATTTGACAAAAGTGTGCAGCGACCTTGGTTCACTTATATCTGCAATGTCCTCTTATGTGATTTTATAGGTGGTAAAAGCCTGATCTTATAAGAAATCCAGACATGGCTTCATTTAAATTAGGGCACAAGCTAAAGCAGGCATTATGTGGCACCTCACAGAGTGCTGACCCCAAATTGTAAATCCAGACATGCAAAGCCATTCATTTATATTTATACCAGTTAAATCGCCCATCTGACACTGACGCGTATTAAATCTTATGATAAGTACAAAGTATCTGCAAACGTATGAGCTCATAAATTCTCAACTATTCAATTAGAATGGCTGCGAGATTTACAGCTAACTCCAGGGACGACAGAGAACCATTAGCGTTTATTATCATAAGTAAAGGCATTTGCTGGAACCTAGTTGTAGGTCACCAGCAGATCATCCCTGCACAAATACACATGTAGGATCTTATTGACTCTGCTAGAGAGAAACTAGCAATGGTTCATTAATTCTACTCCCCACAAGAGCGTGCTATGATTATTATTAACCTCCATCCTGTATTGCCAAAATAATGACCGTCCTCACATAATCCATTACTCCAGTACTACTTATTTATACGTGGAAATGGAATTTAAATGCTACTTTCTTTATAATGTAATAGATTGGGCTTTAATCTGCCTTCTTCTTTCCAGGAGTGCCGTGTATTAATTGGGGTAATTTAACTTGCCCTTGGGACTTAGAGAATGTATACACCTCCGTTCAGTACAGTAGAATCCAATTTAAAAGATGTGTAATTATGACGCACGTACAATGAGATTATCCAGTAACAACTTGTCACACTCTAGAAGAAATATGGATCTTGGGCTTCATTAGGTAGGCTCTACTGAGAGGGGCGAAATGGCAGCAATGAAACTGCTAGGCAGCGGTAAGCGTTATAAAAGCATAATAAAGCATATAAAGCAATGCTTGTATGGTCCATTCAGATACTGTAAATTACAAATGTGCTCAAATTTATGGAAGCAGGTGAATATTGTTCCGCACAAAAACGCCGTCCCTGCTTTTTATTGTTGACAAAAAAATGACATCATAATTAGGCCTCATACACATGGGTGCTTTCCATGTGCCCCTGCTACTTCGTTCTGATGTGTGTTCACCTCTTGAGGTCTACAAGATAACTGCCCCTGCAGTGCGGGATCACTGAACCCGATGATGGAGGTCCGGACTGCACAGTGCACATGTAAGTGCATAGTAAGTGCTAAGTGGAGATGGATGCAGCGTAGCATTTGTGTTTAATACACTCCAGCATTTAGTCTGAATGCTCATGTGTTTTGCCATCACTTTCTCCATAGTATTAAAAAATCCCTACTCTCATTATTCTGCATTTTTATATGGTTTTTAAATCCTAATTGACTACATTGTTGTCCTTGTCGAATAAATTATATGAATATACACAATGCATAATACACAAATCTAGTACAAAATTACTATTTGGCAAAACGAAAGTGTAACACAAAGTTTGTATGGCGGCAACACCACACCCTAGAGAAACACCCTGTTGTGGTGCAAAATTAGCTTTGTGCTAAAATGATCACTTTGCTTATCTAAACCAGTCCTTTAGTACTCCAGATCTATAGGTGGCCCATTAGCATGGCAGCTGACAACATGGGTAGAATAATGAGAATTATGTTACTGATTTCATGGTGGCCCCTTTGCACTCAAGCAGTGGCGTAAGTTCATCCCAGACGCCCGGAGACAAGTTATAATTTGGTGTTCCCCCCCGTCACAGCTGCTAACACTGTAATGTAGCAATTTGCATGCAGACAGGCTATAGATAGATGAAGGCAGCAGCTGATGGTCTGACATGGAGCTCTCCACTAGTGTATGGTGGCTTCTCAGGTGTCGGGAAAAGGTGCCATGTATTGGGCGGCTGTGACAGTACACTCCGGGTACATAGTTCCAGCCCTAAGTGGGGTGAATATGTTGTGGACATTGAAGGAGGTGCCCCTTCAGAGCTGGAGCCCGGCGGCAGGCGCCTCCATTGTCTCCCATAGTTCTGCACCTGCACTCAAGGTCAGATAACATACTGTACTGGACAATGTTCTCTGCTGTAGACAAAACAATGTTACAAGTCATTGATGTGTTCTATGGCAATATAAAGATGTAGAACTGCAGGCATTGTTAGCACAATTCCAAGGTGCAAGGTGGCTTTCTATACCTTTGTAATCTAATGCAATTCTACAGTATGTATTATTATACAGTGGTATTTTTTGGGTTGATAGTACAGCTGACTTGATAAAGTGGCACGTTTTAGTCATTACAACGTTTACAACCAGGTCAAATAGTTAATCACGAGCGGATACGTGCACTGCGTACGCTGATGCGCCTCCATAGGAATGCATGGTGCGATCGCAGTGCGTACCGTAGCGAATGCAGTCGCGGGGAATCGCATGGCGCGATGCTTGCGCGCATTTGTAGTGCGATCAACCACAATATAATTGGGCGCATCTGTAGAATGCACATGGTACCTGTTGCAGTGATGAATGTATGCCCACGTGTGGCCCATTCTCCTTAACAATGTGTGCGCAAGTACAGGCAAAGCAGAGTCATAAGCATGTCATTCCCCTCCTTGAATGAGGAGGCATAACTGGACTGTAAGCAAAGCAAAAGTTCAGTGATGGCGTGTCAATGCAATTCCTTGCTATGCAGAGCTGGACATAAATCTTTCCAGACACATTATTTGCATCAGGTATAGTCTGGTGTAAATGTGTGATGATGATGGTGACAATTAGCATACTAAGCATATGGATGGGGCAGTCGCTTACATAGATGCCTATAACTGTGCATACAGAGTATGCAAGGAAGGGAAATCTATGAGAAAGTTGCATTTAACGCCGCATCAGGCCCGTGGTGAACAAGAGTAAGAATCTTTTATCCACATTTATAGGTGTCACCTCATTTTACAATAGACAGCTACTGTAGGCCCCCATATACCGTGACATCTGCAGGGTAGAGACCACCATATGTTTCTCCTGTGACTCTGTCTTTCTGGCTCCCATCTCCTCAGCAATAGCCCAGGCCCTGCTCTGATGACTACAGACTTTCCATCCTGACCCCTGGTTATGGATACCACCTGCCAGGCATTCCTCTAGGCACTCTGAAAATAGCATGATCTGTCCAGAGAGGTGGTCCCTCTCTGCTGCTCTGCCACTACCCAACTCCTCTGACTCATCCTTCCAGACACTGGCAAAGAGTTAATCTGTTGCTGTGCCACAGGCCTGGCATGAGCTGTAACATCACCAGCCTGCACAGTACATGGGGCAGATGGCATTTCAGGAAATTTGCCCTTTAGTGGCTGCTTTCGGCTAATGGGAAGACCCTGCTGCACCAGGCTAATGTTGATGGACAGTATGTATTTGTAACAGGGGGAAATGCTTTGCCACTTATTGAGGCCACCAGAGTGGGGGAGAGAAAACTCCAGGACCCACAGTGCATCAGCTTAGTACTGATGTGCTGTGCTTCACCTCCTGGCCAACCCCACGGCACATGTGAGAGATCTTGCAGATATCACGCAATCTGGTACGCGGCCAGACCCCCGGGGATACCGCCACAGGTCTGTACACATACCGGCAGTTATGAGAAAAACGATTAGCCACAACAGTGCACTTATCATTTTTTAATAACATCTGAATAGTAGGGTGATGGCGAAATCGTTAGATGTTTGCAGCTAATGTTGAGAAGAGTGGTTTTTCTGTACCTTATCTGCTTTCATACATACTGAGGGTGAAAGTACAGGTAAAATAGCGCCAGTTATATAACGCACTTGGCACTTACCACCTCAATGTTTCTGGGTGATGCAGAGAGTATGAAGAGATGATGGCAGTCAGGAAGGCTAATTCCTTATTGGAAATCTGCTGGGATGTAGTCCGGAAGCCGATGGTCTAAATGCCAACCGCCGGCTTCCAGACACTCGGCGTGGTACTAATGACAGGCGTCGAAAACTCGACGCCTGTCATTAACCAGACGCCAGAAGACCGACGCCCGGCATACCGAACGAAGGTAAGCCGGCGCCGGCAGCCGCTGGGGGAGAGAGTTAAGTTTAGGGCTCCCGGGGGGACTTAGGGTTAGGCACCCCCCGGGAGGGTTAGGCTAGGGGAAGGGGGGGTTAGGGTTAGGCTAGGGGAAGGGGGAGGTTAGGGTTATGCACCCCACCGGGGGACTTAGGTTTAGGCAGCGGGGAAGGGAGGGTTAGATTTAGGCACTTAGAGGGGGGATTAGGGTTAGGTACTTGGGGGGGAGGTTAGGGTTAGGCACCCCTAAGGGAGGGTTAGGGTACGGAATTAGGTTAGCGATACTTACCTTAGGACGATCAGGATTTTCACCCTTGCGTCCGGCGGTAATACTTACCACACCCAATCTGCTTTGTGTCAGGGATGTAAGGAGACCGGGAAAAAAGGGGACATTTTCAGATATTTTTAAGGTCCATTCATACTGCATTTTAAATTGTGTTTTGCATGATGTATTCTTATTTCTTAAATGATGAAAAAAACCTGAAAACTAAACACACTGCAGACATTAATAAATAAAAAGCTCAAAATAAGAGCATGGCACATGAGAACAAAAAATGATCTTGGTGGGCTTATTATTATAGAAGGAGGTGAACCAAGGCGAGGGGGTCGGGGCTCTAATGGCATATAAATATAGTATGATTTAGTGGCACTTGCATGAGATGGTTCTGCCACATTAGCAGCATATAAAGGTGCACGAGGGGTCTCATGGCATATGAGGGGCTTTAATGTCATATAAAAGGTCATGAGGGGGCTCTGGCATATATATAGGGTCATGAGGGATCTTATGGCATATGAGGGGGGCAAGAATGCGCCTAGAGGCATATAAAGGGGGTTTGGTCATGTCCAAGGCCACAAAATGATACAATGTACAAGGATTCCATAATACATGATTTATGTATTGGATATGTCAGTCCCTTATGAACATTGCGTCTCAGCTTTTTAGCTAAGTTCATGAGTAGTTCTGTCCTATGAGGGTGTGGTCCTTCCATAATAGACAGACTACAGCCAGAAAGGTGGCAGCAAGAAAGCCTGGGACAGTATCCTCGTACTAGCGAACTGGAGATGCTTGAAATTTACTAGGGCTATGTCAACCATAATGATTGTGTATAGCAGTGAGCATTACCCCCCTTAACCTTTGATGTCCTTCTTCCAGGGAAGGGTAAAAGATTTTGGTCTCTGGGTGAAGCTTTGTCAAATCCCAGGGAAAAGGGACCTCTCCCAAGCCCTGCTGCAAAGGGATATCTGAAGACCCTTGTCCCCTAACGGACATTTTGATTCTGGAGTTAGGGGACAAAAAAGGAAATTCCTCTTTTGAGTAGGGCCTGAAACCGTATTGTCTATGCACAATTTAACAGAATTCTAACGTCCAGCACGAACAGCATGTAATGATTGCCTTATGTCGCGGTGGTGGAGGCTGCGATTCGTATTCATGGATGTCATGGCCAGGAGATGTGGTTCACTAGTAGTAGCTGTAACTACAGATAAGCTGTTTTATTTTTGGCTAGGATCTTCCTGCCAAGTTCGGATCTCCGAACAAGGCAAAACGTCATCTTTCACGGCATAAGTGTCCATAAAAGAGGACGTTTTGCCTCGTTTGAAGTCCAAACTAGGCCGTAAGATTCGAGCCAAAACCAAACCGCTTATCTCTAGCTGTAGCATTTAAAGTAATGCAGGTAGGAAGGTGTTAATATTGAGTAACATTTTAGAGTGTGGAGTTAGCCTTTTCACGCTATTTTCATGTATACTGTGTCTTCATACATTGCATGAGTGAGGTATTAATGGGAAGTTAGGAAGCTAACTTACCAGCATTGCCAACTCCTGGCTTAAAATGCATAGATCTCACATTACGGGTGGCCTGTGTACACTCTGTGTCCTCCAAATATTTTGTGCGATGGGTCCAGTTAGATGACATGACTGCACACATGGAACACTGGTATATATTTACAGCTCTCAGATTAGCACAGGACAGGCCAGACCCCTGGACAAAAACAATAAATATTATTAAATGCATTAATTTGTTTAAACTTTTTATGTTCTGGTCCTTCTACCCCATGTGTAAAATAAAATCTGAACAATTATTAAAGGGTCATAGAGAGATGTGCTGGGCTCTGGTACTCTCGGTGGCGTGTCTTAATGTAAGGATGCGTGACCAATCAGTTTTATTAAATAATAAAAATACAGCATGCTTCAAAGGGGGGCAGCGTGTTCCCCTCAGCCGGGGCAAATCCAGAGGGGGAGGCACAACAGTGTGATTGCACCCCCACCCCCCTTCCTCCTCACAGCCAGAGGAGACTGCTGATCAACGGCAGACCAGGGCCCCCACCAAGACCCTCCACCAAGCCCAGGCCAGGATAATTAGTACCCAACCCCCAACCCCCTTTTGGCAGCAATGTGTTCATTCCACCTTTATAAAATATCATGTTTACACAGTATAAACATGCCTGTAACATGTGAAGAGGGCAAAATGTGTACTCAAGCACGCGACTATGACTTACGGGAAACACAAACAGCTTGGGGAAATTTTGAATGCTTTTCCATTCTCTCCTAAGGTACTTGAGAGGCCCAAGAAAGACGACTGGCTTCAGTTCCTGGTAGCTGAAGTTACTGGTGCGAAGAGGCATGACAAAGTCCCTCAGGCCAATGTATCCAAAGATGCTGACCACAATGTGATTTTGGAATTCCATTTGTACTGCAGTTTGTGGAGTCTGGTGGATAGAGTAACACTTTAAGTCTGTCAGCTTTGGCAATGGGCTTCATTCAGAGATGGACGCTGTAGCAAAGCCACTGCATCTTAGTACACAACGTCTGTGCTGCCAGGGTCATAGAGAACCAGCCCAGGCCCAGGGGAAGGGGGTCTTGGCATAATCGTGGGAGGCATGGCCACACTCCCTTAGAAGAAAAAACCCTAGGCGCTGTGTGATAGAGAGGGGGGCGCTATAAGCCCCTCAGCCCGGTGCAAATCCAAGGAGGGTGCGATCATTGTGATCGCTCCCCCCCACAGGCACACTAGACTGCTGTGGTGGGCTGCAAACAGGTAAGGGGGGGTCAGCATCGGACCCGGGCCCCTCCAACAAGGCTGAGCCTGGGTAATTAGTACCCACTCCCCCACTCGGCACCCCTGTGTGCTGCAATATGCAGAGTCGCAGGAGGCGTCTTAAGTAATAGTAAGTAATCCATCAGGTTTGTGTACAACTCTGAATCAGGCCCAATATACTGATATAAAAGCTGGAGGTGCCAACAGCAATGCAACATATTACAACACTTCACATGAAATTAGCATGTAATGACATTAACACATAGCTACTGTTGCTCTATTGACAGGGCTTGTTTAGAGGTATTATATGTTGCATTCAAATGATACATTGTTATGAACATTGATTGCCTTTACACATCCTAATGCAAACAACATAAACCATTAATGAATGTATTTAAGAGAATGGCCTTAGGATACAGATCAATCAGCTACTGCTTTGATCGTTATTTTACTATTACATTCTCTATGATGTTTGGCTATATACTTACAAATGTTTCTGAAATGGTTTAGAATTGTGCAATACCCTGGACATATTAAATTATATGTGTAGCATCGACAAACAATATATTTTTTAATTCACATTAATTTAAAATTGCAAGGCATTTACCAGATATGCGGAGCTAGAAAATCTACAGACAAAGATATTTACATGTCCCACTGCAGCCACTGAGAGGTGTATTACTAAAGGTTGATTTTAAGTGATTTAAAATCAATGAAAATCAATCAATCAATCAATCAATCAATCAATCAATATTGTGTTTGTGGGGCTAAATCACACATTTATTAACAGACACTTTTTGATTTGGTTTCTTAAGTACTAGTAAATGTGTGATTTAGCCCCAGAAGCACAAGATTGATATTGATCGATTTTCACATCTTTTATATCGATCAAAATCGACCTTTAGTAAATCTACCCCTGAATATGCACAATGATCCTGGCACGACAATGCAACCAATCACTAAAGCATACTTTTAAAGAACAGTCTGACCCTTTAAGTTGGTGATGGCAATGCTTAAACACTACACATTTCCAACTATGCTCAATGGTGCCTTTGATGACAGCTGGAAGTGTAGGGGTAATATTCCTGCTGTCATAAGAATGAGATTCAGCTTTAAAAATGTTCCTTGTAGCGTTTTAAGAGCATAATTGATTTTTTTAAGAGAGGGGTGCCGCTTGTCCCTTTCACTTCTGTATGTCACCACAGTAGCAATTAAGCTCTTATGAATACAGCACTTTTCTAGCTGAAAAGTGCAGCGTTCAGGCAATCCCAATTGATGCCTCTAAATGCTGTCCCTGCAACTGAAAAAAAACAGCAGAAATCCATCAGATGATAATTTGAGAACGGCTCATTTACACACATGGAAACATGACGGAACAATTTCAGTAGTTATAATTTTTAATAGAATATTGTGTGACTTATTCATGAGATGGCAATCCAAGATGGATGGACGCAGGTATATAGGAGCCTTGACATTGGCCCGGCGCTTATTCATATATTTGCAAATGTATGTAACCAATACCTCTGAATTTCTATTATTATGTAGGATTCAAGTATTTTTGTTGATATTGCTGCAGTGTGCTGGAGGGAATTCCCCTTTTTTCTGTAGTTCAGTGTAAACCCCGCCCTTTACAAGCACCTGTGCAATGTCATTAAGCTGATGTGAGTGACCACCATACTTTTTGTTTGCAATCCAAGATGCTCTACCAACCAATATACTGTATAATTCACCAACCAATGTATTATTGTATAACTCAGTAATACCCTTCCATTTAGAAACATACATTTTCAGTTAGTCTTGCTTCCTCCGCTTCATTAATTGGGGTTGATGTATCAAACAAACAGAAGAGTGGATAAGTCGACCAGTGGGGAAGCAATGAATCAGCTTTGAGGGAGCATTTGTCAAGTACATTCTATAAAATAAGTAGAAGCTGATTGGTTGCTATACCACTTCTCCGATACATTTCCCCCATTGTTTTAGTCTACTGTACATTGCATGTGTAACCATTCCTTCTTTCACTCAGCTGGACCTTTTCCTTTACTGTAGCCTAGTCTAGTTTTAAGATGTGCCAATGGGCAGCATTCTCTAAGATACAAAGAAAATGTTGCTACATAATTTCAAGATGATAACAACATATCTCTTTAAAGGCAGGCTGCCAAGGGGTGCCCTGGCGAGTCAAACGGTCTAATGAGGAACAAAGGGACTGGTGAGTCATGCAACCTTTCACCCCTTAGCTACAAATCCAACAATTGTAGCACTGTCTGGGGGTATATAAATCAGGACTATATTGTTTACTGCCTATAATAATGTGATGCAGACAGACAATAACAGCTCTGTTGGTGCATTTCACAGTGCATGTTCTCATGTACATTATGTCTAATTGATTTAGTTGCCCTGAAGGTCTTGTTTCATAGGTTCTTCTATGGTGCTCGTACTGTTTTACTGTTAGATTTTATGGGGCATAAACACCTCCCTCCTCTGATCCATTAAGTGTACCTCTGTAACAACATTCCTTAGTGAGAACTCTTATGTTACTCACCATATGTTCATAGAGCGTGTTCTTTCTAATGGGGCTTTGTTGATTTCAGCTTCTAGCACCACCAGACACAAAGAAATTAGATGATAGGACAGATTTGCTAAGTGCCCGATACTTTCTTTGTCAGGACTCAAGCACTTGTTGACATGGAGTACAAAAGCTCCTCTGATGGGGAATTGTGTAAACATAAGCAATGTGGAGCTTTGGTGGTTGGTATTGTTTTTATTTGATGCGCACGAAACCAAAGCCACAACAAAGTAAGTAGTCCCAGGCATGTTTAATAACTTATAGGCTATAGTCTAAAGCTACCGATCATATATTAGCCTTAATCAGTCATGCAAATGAGTCTGTTTACAGTAAGTACATTAGTTCTCTTTGCCCAATGTTACTACATGTACATTTAAGAATACAAAAATTGACTTCAAAGTATTAGGGGCATATTTATGAATTGTAGGGTTGTAAACCCAATAATTAAAATGTCATATTGTCACTTATTGTGGCAATATGAAATGAAGTACTGAGTGAATGTTTTACAAAACAGGGGCTGTCCCCTGCGGGTGTAAAATAAGGGTAGTGATCGCTAATGCAATCAGATCCCTTCTTCTTTGAGATCCCATGATGCAATTGTGCATGTGTGGTCTGAAGGTGCGCGGACGGCCATTGCTGGGGGGGGGGGTGTGAACCCATGGGTCCCTTTCCTAGTAATTTCTGTGAAGCGTAACCTATAGGCTACAATACTAACACATTTTCAGATGCTTCGTATTCTTGGTAAATTCCGCAATAAAGCAGCCCCCCATAGAAACCTAGGGGGGCTGGTATTTAAAATGGGATACTGCAGATATCTCTGATATCTGCTCCAGTCCCCCATATACACATTCGGGGAAAACTTAATAATTGCAATTATGCCCAGAAACCCCCTGCAAATATTAATAAATAGGCCTCTTAGTGCGGTGTATTGGTAAATGCCAAAACTGCAATATATATTTGTCATGTTACCAAATCAGATGTATGAGGTAATATGAGGACATCTAGACTTTATAATGGAGGTAGCATGAAACAGTTAAACTTCCTGGATTTTAGCTCATCAGCAAAGCAGTAAAGGTGTCTTATTTACAACATCATTTAACCATGAATACAAATAACACATATTAAAAGATCTTCTTCGATTGAACCCGTTTCATTATCGTTGACTAATGAATCCCTATCAAGCCTTTAATCTCATTGGCCCGAAGTCCAACCATCCGTCTCCTGAATGAGACAGACTGCTCACTAAAATGAAGCTTATCTTAAAAGAGACAAATGGATTGATTATTAGCCAGAGTCTCTTGGAGAAAAGGTATAATTCCACAATTAATATGAGTGATGAGAATTAAGCCTCATTGATAATTAACTGGGTTTTAAGGCTGTTTGTTCTACTTGCTTAGCATAATGTTTATATTCCAAAAGCAGATATTTCATCCTAAGTATTGCACAGGCAGCCAGGCAGTGAGTGTGAATCTCTTGTAAGGTGCTTAGTGGGAATCATGCTGCTGTGTGCAGCGGGAATCATGCAGCTGTGTGCGGTGGGTAATATACTGCTGTGTGTGGTGGGAATCATGCTGCTGTATGTGGTGGGAATCATGCTGCTGTGTGTGCTGGGAATCATGCTGCTATGTGCGGTGGGAATAATGCTGCTGTGTGTGCTGGGAATCATGCTGCTTTGTGCGGTGGGAATCATGCTGCTATGTGCGGTGGGAATCATGTGGGAATTATGCTGCTTTGTGCAGTGGGAATCATGCAGCTGTGTACGGTGGGAATCATGCAGCTGTGTGTGGTGGGAATCATGCTGCTGTGTACGGTGGGAAACATGCAGCTGTGTGTGGTGGGAATCATGCTGCTGTGTAAGATGGGAATCATGCAGCTGTGTGTGGTGGGACTCATGTAACTATCTGCACTGGGAATCATGTAGCTCGGTGTGGAAAGTCTGTTCACACATAGATGAACAATAAAAGGGTATTACTGTTACTTATGTGTAATTACTTCAAGGCATAGGCTGCCACTTTTCAGCTTAGTAAAAAGCCTATACTTTTCCACCAACAGTTCCTCCACTTTATAATGCCAGCCTTAAACACAGGCCAAGGAAATGGCCACATGCAATGGTATTCATAAATGCTTCTGAGAAAACACATGGATTGCTCACATGATTTGTTTATCTGTCATATATCTCAAATAAACTATCTCTGGTCATCATGCATTATGAAAGCACTCTATGATGCAATGCATAACAATCTTTGATAGATGCTTTGTTTATAATGCTCAATAACATAGTCAGAGGCTTAAACGTATTCATTGCCCAATGGGTGTTGATCACATACCAAACTTTTGGGCCCCCATAGAAGGAATGGTAACTTTTGCAATGATTAACAGGTCACGTGGCTCCTCCTCCACTAAAGATTCTTCCAGTGCTCTCATGGCCTGCCAGTTTATGGGTGATTTGTGTCTAGAGTGAATATGCCCCCTTCATTATGGTCTCTTGCTTCTCTACACTATCTCTTTCAATGACTTTCTTCTCAATCACCTCTGTGGAACCAGCTTTTTCTCCCTTCTAGGACCACTTTCAGCAGAGTTTGAGTGCTGATTGTATTACAATCCCAGATGACCCCATTCATGCCCAACTTTTCACTGTGCTCACTATTTAATGGCCTTCAGACCTCTACCTTTAGGCATGTGATCAACAGAGGCTTGTCCCATTTCTCAAACGGCCTGAGTAACAGTACCTGACACATGGTGGATTTTGCCTGAGCCACATGGGGTCCTGCAAGTTCATGACATTCCCAGCAATGGACCTGCAATAAGTTCCATCATTGCTGATCACTCCCACCAGTCCACCATTGGTTGCATAGGAAGGTGGCTTTTCACTAGCTTCATAGCCATAGGATTGTCAAAATCCAGAAGGACATCTCCACACTCTGCTTTGTAGAATATTCTAAGCATCTCTTTCCTCCGTCACTGCCATTACAGACACAAAAGTAGTCTCCTCTAAATTGCTCCGCTCTCGCTGCTCTATAGGTCTAGACCCTGGAGGTTTCTGGGAAATTTGTGGTGGGGTGGTCTCTCATTGCCCGTGCTGCTTATCAATGTTTGGTGGTGTTCACCACCCTTTCCTTTCCACTTTACCATCCTTCTGCTACCGCTAGTTTGAAGCCACCAGCCCCAATGGTATGAAAGGAAGAAGATTGGTCCAGTGGTGGTAAAACTTGCCACAAAGACTTCTAGAAATGGGCAATGTTAAGCAATAAGCAGAAAGGGAAGATACATAATGGTGTAATTCTTTCCTAAGAATGAAAGGGACCTTTGCATGTTGGTTAAGAGGATCTTGTTAATATTTTGTATTAGAAAAACCAGACACACATTCCCCCAGCACTCTGCAATGGACCAGCAAAAGAGACATGCATCCCACATAATAATAAACTGCAGATGACTCAGTTACTATTATTATGTAGGATGCATGTCTTGTTTGTTGGTCCATTGCAGAGTGCTGGGGGAATGTGTGTCTGGTTTTTCTTGTCTAGAATAACCCCTCCCTTACATGCATCTGTGATGCGTCAATCAATTGATTATGAACAACTTCCATTTTGTGCATCACTAGTAATATGCTGTACTGCAAAAATAAATAGTAAAGGATTGTCACCGAAAATGTTTATGAAGTATGATGAGTGGCTCAGTCAAGAGGCAGATCTTTGGCATAGAAGGTGACCTGGGGCTATGTTGTGAGACAAACCCCGTACTTGCCACTTGTCCATCCATTGCAAAGTTAGCCAACTACATAATGCATACATATCCCAGCAGTGTTGGCAGGTGTTAAGCTATGTTAATTGATGCTGCAAGTGGGCAGCATAATTTGTGTGACATGTGCCAATGCCCTTTATATAAACAATATCTGTCGTCCCTCTTAAAATATCATCTCCTGGTTGATACGGCCCTGGTGTAATCTCACACAGTGATCATATGCCTTCTCTTTGTCATATAGTTTAAGATACTGTTAGTTTACTATGCAGTACACATCCAATTTAAGAGAGGGTATGAGAATGGCCACCATCAGGGGAGTACAATGCCAGCGGGCCCCCTTTCTCATTGGGAACAGCCATAAGATTGTCATCATTGATAATTTAGACCAGGAATTACGTTTGATTCACAGTCAGCCAGGGAATCAAAAGCTGTTTGCAGCCAGCCAGGGATCATCTTCTCTCGATGATCAGGTCCCGATTAGCTCTACTTCCTTCTACATGTTCTGCAATCCGCATGTACCCTGCCCCCAGCTCTCCTACTCTTCTCCCATACCTGCTTTGGCTAGGCAAATTACTTGCTGTTTGAACCACACTGATAAGGCAAAGGGAGTAGGTGCGTTTTCACAGACAGAGGTGAACAGATGTGTGCCTTTGCCAAGTCTGCCATTCCCTTAGCAATCTGTACTGCTGCCCCATTCCAATCTGCACCACTATTATTTCCTGTGCCTTTGCCCCCTCCCCACCTGTACCACTGCCTCACTCACGATGTGTATCTGCACCCATCACTACTTATGCCACTGCCTTCCTCCCCACCTGTGCCTCTGCTCCCTCAGCATCTATACCATTGCATCCCTCACCACCTATGCCTATGTCCCTTCCCCACCTGTGCCACTGCATCCCTGCAAAACTGTGCCTCCACACCCCTCATTATCTGTGCCTCTAATCTAAACCATCTGAACTATAACCCGCTTCACCATCTGAGCCTCTGTCCCTTTTCATCCATCTGTGCTTTGCCTCCCTTTACTAACTGTACCACCCTCCAACATTATTATTATTACATTTTATTTATAGGGCGCCACAAGTGGTCCGCAGTGCCGTACATACAGTAAAGGGTACACAGAACATTACATTAAAATACAGTAACCAAAATATAAACAGAATACAAAGTAACAATTAGCAACACAATTCTCCATACACAATACAGCTGGGAAGGTGAAGGCTGTCATAGAAGTGCCAGAGAAGAAGGTTGTGAGACAGTGGGCAGGAGGACCCTGCTCCTAGGAGCTTACAATCTAGGGCTACTGATGGCTACTAATCTTATGTGCCTTGAAATGACGATTGTAAAAAGAACCCCATAATTGAACCCAAGGCAAGCTAGGACAATTTCCTTTAATTCTGTAAATTACTATGGTTCTTTTTTCACTTCATAGGGTTACCGCCAGCGATAACACTACAATCACTGAAGACTGCTTTTGAAGGCAGAAGCCTACTGGCCTACAGTACCTGAAAATCAATTCAACAGTTTTGTAATTTTTTTTAAAATCTTTTAAAGTATTTTTTATACTCATATTTATCATCTACTTTTAAAAGTTTTGTTTGTTTCTAGTGTGTGTTTGTGTGTTTAATGCCGACACAGATGACAGAGAGAAGTTAAAACTGGAAATGAGCAGTTTGGTGTTCCTGAAAACAGTGCACACCCAAATTTTGGGGTGCTGAGTAGAATCGAGGCATACTGTAGCTTGGATTTCTTTTGGGGTACTGAGTAGAACCAAGTCCCGGGTCGGGTCTACTGTAAGGACTTAAAAACTTAGGCCCTCATTCAGAGCCACTCGCTATTTGCGGTCGTTCGTCCTAAAACAAGGGGTGGCTATTCAAATGAACCGTTCGCTGTTTGCGGTCTGTTCACGCCTCTATGTCTGAACGAGCGAACAAAACTTGCATTTGTTTTTTGAAAAAATACGCCCCCTGGCCACTCGCATCCTACGTTATGTCCGCTATTTATTAGATTAAACGAGTACATCGACCAGGGTATGAACTGCTCGCTTTTCTTGGGGCTGGTGTTTGCTACCACAATTTTGCGAGCAGTTCTGGCTCTAAAATAACCCAGTGACGTGGTCAATGACGCTGCTGTTTTAAATAGGCACACCCATAAAATGCCCGTTTTGACCTTTAAGCACGCCTGCGATCGGATCTCCACTCCCCGTTTTCAAGCACCTTCCCCTGTTACCACCCACATACGCCTCTTTCTGTCACTCAAATTATCAGGCATTCGCTATTTTGCGAGCACATGAATTTCGGCCGCACTGAGTTGTTCGCGCATGCGTATAACGATCCGTACGCATGCGCAGTTGGGCAAACATCGCTCGGAGCGAACGAGCAGCGACTTGCGTCCGGCTCTGAATCAGGGCCTTAATCTCGGGTTTTGGATTGCATGTAAACAGGTCCAAATTATATAATTTTAGCTCTTTTTATCAATTTTAAAGAAATCCAAGTCCGCATCCGAAACAAAGCACTTTGACGGTGGTTTTGCCAAAACCAAAACACAGGGGTTAGCGCACATATCTAGTTAACACTGAAAACGGTACTAAATCAGACAGACTTTATTACTAATCCGAGCTAGATGCAATTGCTGAAGCAGAAGATTCTCTATGTTAGAACCTGCAGAATGATAAAGAATTATAAGGATAGACCTTTGAACCTGGCTATGTGAATGTTGTTGACTGTACTAAGGACAGTTTAAGTGTTCCTTTCAAAACCATCCTGATCTTTACCATGCCATGACTTTGGTGAGCATGAAAAGGCCAAGAAACAGCAAAAGACACAGAACAGTGCAAGTTTGCCAATGGTAAGTAAGATTTATCTAACATTAAAAAGGACATTTTTTCATAGGTTAGTAAGAAAAAGAAGAATTCAATGAAATTCAATTATCCAAACAGAACTATCACATTGATTATATTAAATGTTATGTTGGGGTATTGCTTATTTATAATACATGATACCATTATCTTGTCATATCTACTTTCAATTCTGGACACATTTTGATATAGCAGAATTATGTTAGTACATTTTATTTCTATAAAGCTGTGAATAAATAAATATTTTCAAGAGTGAACAACCCTGGACCATGATGTGAACGATGGGTATACGTGCTATTTCCTTGATTTTAATTTGTCAAAAAAGTTCCTGTATGAAGTATCAAAATACTATATTACATAAATATGTGAGTATGCCTATCTATATGTTGGTACACAGTTTATATGACAACTTACATCTTACATCAAAAAGTTTTGTGAATAAAGTAAGGACTAACCAAGGTAGCCTGCTTCAATGGAACTGCTTTGCACAAATGGAACATCCCGGTAGAGTCCAGAGTACGGTAACTACTGTCCATCAGTTCACTAGTGGATGGTCTACAACAAAATGGCAGACAAGACATTTTATTTCTAGAAATGCGATCCTCAGTCTGTTCTACAGTTCCCACCTGTGGCCCATGAGACATTTCATCAAATGAATAGAAATAGATGGAAACTGAAATGCATTTTTACAATGATGGATTATTTGTTCATGACACAGCTGCTCCTATCTGCCCTGGCCCAAATATAATGTGACCTATGAGCAGTACATCCCTTCTTGTAATATTGATTAACCAATGATTTTATATTTTTAGCCTGAGCTCCAGAATTCTAACAGAACCTCTCGCAATTGAAGGTGACAAGTTGTTTACACTTTATTCTTTGCATTAACAATTAATTATTTGGAAATTAATGGCATATTAGGAGTTACATTTAAGAAAACTGGCGAACTGAAAAATATTACTGTAACCTATAGCAGCATATCCGATTATAACTCACATTTAATTAAGTCAGTTTAGAAACTAAAATGTCTGATATATTTCTATGAGTTATTATAGTACTCTATACTGTGTGTGACAGATATGGAGGCGCTCTGGAATACTGGCTGCATGGAGCTGGCTCCCGGGAATTCGGTGACGGTAAGGAGTAAAAGAGGAAAGTGGAACAATTAGGTGATAATGCATCTTTATGGAAACCTTAAACACAAATGTTTTATTCAGTGCTGGCTGAAACCCTTCATGTACAGTATGTATCCTGGATTTAGTTGGAGAGCCAGCCAATGTATCCTGGATTTAGTTGCAGAGAAAACTCTAGGCATAGGCATTCTAAGCAAATGCCTAGGGCAAATGGAATGCTGAACCGCGGCCATTCCTCCCATGGGCCTTTGCGAAGCAGAGCCGTGAGTGGTCTCATGGCTCCGTCTCCATATTAATCGGCGCTGGCCGCTGTCCACCACCCAGCCATCGGACCAGGTATTTGCAGCATTATCTGCATCAAGAAGTAAGTTTAACTAGCTCAGGCAGGCAGGCTAGGAGACAGACGGGGCGGGCTGTCACTGGGCACTGTGGGCAGAGAGGGGGGTGCTGAGTCTGACTCGGAGGAGCTGGGGCTGTGTCAAATGCAGAAGAATGGCGGCACTCCGTGGACTTCATGGAAGTAACCACAGCACAAGGCTTACTGTTGGCAAAATTAAGCCTTGTACTGTGGTAATTTCAAATGAAGTCCACAGATTGCTGCCATTCTTCTGCGTTTGTGCAAAGGGATCTCTGGATGTGCACCCTGGCCATTTATATTTTTTGGCGTCTGCCACTGCCCGTATATAAATATATAATATGTGTATATATTTATATATCTCAATCTATATATATGTGTATGTGTGTGTCAGGAACCACATTTATTTAGATCCAATGAATCCCTCAAACATTACTCAGTATCCCTCAGGATGGCACTACCCATGAATCCAATGACGGATTCCCATGTCTACTAAACAGTGGTCCATCAAAGTGCCTCGACAGTCTCCAGCTGGGCAGTAACTTCCTCTCTCTGTTCCACATCAACCGTGGTCACATCTATTGATGGTTTTCATTTTCAAACAAATTCAACACCATCTGGGTGGTAGTTGACCAGTTCACCAAAATGGCTCACTTCTAACCATCAGCTCCCACATTGGCTCAATTATTCATACAAGAAATCTTCAGACTCCATGGACTACCTCTGGAAATAATCTCTGACTTGGGAGTGCAGTTAGTCGCCAAGTTTTGGCATTCCTTGTGCTCTTCACTTCAAGACAAGCTCAATTTCTGCCCATTCCTTCAGTATTTTAAGTCCAGTCCCATTCCAACCTGCTGTTCAATAAAGACAATATTCCTGTTCTCGCCACGATTGTTCCAACCCAAACCAACCCTCAGGCGTGACAATACACATATGCATTGAGACCAGAAAATATATCATACACACATAGGCATTTTGCCCAGAACATACATGATACAAATAGGCATTGTGATCAGAACATACATGATACACACAGGCATTCTGCCCAGAACTTACATTATAAATAAGACCTAACAGGTCTGCATAATCCACATTTGCATAAACAAGCTTGACCATACTCATCATTACCTATTTTTGTGATGTGGTCAGTGAAGCATAGTTTATGATGGCATACTGGGCTGCTGTTTACAACCACAAGGCAATTTAACACCCTAGGTCAGCTGGACATGTCTCAGGTGTAGCCTGTGTTAATCAGCCACATTAGGGACCTCATTCAGACCCGCTTGCAAGCACTGAGCACTCGCAAGCGGGTCGATGTTTAGGCCCTGCGCACGCGCAGTGCCCGCACAAGCCCTGGAGCGAGAGAGAAATTCTCTCGCTCCGGAGCTCAGTACAAAAGGGGCGGCTGTCGATGTTGTTCGACAGCTCGATCCATTTTGTAGGCGTGGCGGGGGGGTGGTTTCACAAACGGAGGCATTCCTTAAGGAATGCCTGCCTTTTTGTGGGCGGCCGCACTAACATCAGCAGTGATGTCAGTGGGGAGCTTCCTGCTCGATCAGAGCAGGAAGCTTACTGGGGCTTGCGGTTGCTGAGACCCAACCTTAGGGTCTCGTCACAAACCCTGATGGTCGCGATGGTCGTGACCATTGACCATCGTGACCATCAACCTGGTTGGTCGCTAACCCACAGCTTAGCTAGCGACCAGGAGGCCGTACTTCAAAAGCCAAGCGGCAGCCCTCATTCAGAGCGACCGCTCGCATTTTGCGAGCGCCTCTGAATGAGGGCCTATGTCTTACTAGTCTGACCTAAGAGTGCTGTGCTGGAAATTTGAGCTGTGCATCCCATGGACGAAGTATCCTATGCACGAATGATCCAAAATTGACAGTTAAAAAACAGTTGAACAAACATTGAACAACATCAAAAAGCAGGTAATTTCTAAATGAAAACTATATTTATTTTGTATTCTAAGAATTTCCTCTTTATATTCTAAATCGTCATGTACCAAATATTATTCATTCTTATTTCACTCCATGGCATCTTCTCTAGGGCTATTACATCCTTCACTCTCCCTGCAGCTCACTCCTATGTACACATTGCAGCCTCAATAATCTACTCCCCTCTTGTGAACACACATGAGCTATTTACTTATATTCATAAATTGCCAATAACATCCACAACCTGTCGCCATAAAAAACTTTCATACAAAACCCACAACTATATTTATATCTCTCTCCTTCTACTTCTATTAGCTGGTGACATATCACCAAATCCAGGCCCTACCCACATGCCCTACTCACAACTAAATATAAATCCAGCAAACCACAGACACATCACATGCCTCCCATCACCCTCCAAAACACTAAAATGTACCTTATGGAATGCACGCTCTGTCTGCAACAAACTAACATCCACCCATGACCTCTTTATTTCAAATAATCTCAATCTTCTGGCAATAACAGAAACATGGCTCACACAAACAGACACTTCCTCCCCTCTCACACGGTGGCCTACACTTCACACACACCTTCAGGCCTGGTAATAGTAAAGGAGGTGGAGTAGGATTACTACTGTCCCAATCTTTTACATACACAGTTATTCCACAGGTACCATCCCTTACATTTACATCATTTGAAGTACATTCTATTATGACTTTCACCCCTTTCTCTCTGCGCATTGCTGTTATCTATCGCCCACCTGGTCCACCCAATCATTTTCTGGTACATTTTTCTGCCTGGCTCCCTCACTTCATATCTTGTGACATCTCCACCATCATCATGGGTGATTTCCACAATCCCCTCATGCCTCCAAACGTCTCTCCTTAACATCCTCTCTTGGCCTCTCCCAATGGACTAACTCCTTTACTCATCAAGATGGCCACTGCCTTGATCTTGTATATACCAGACTATGCTCAGTTTCTGATTTCACTAATTCTCCTTTCCCTCTCTCAGATCATAACCTTATCACCTGCACACTCTCCTCCATTACGTCAATCTCAATGCCAATCAAATCAACCAAACCTCCTCAAACCCACAGAGATATTAATGCTATTAATTCTGAACAACTATCGACCTCTCTGCAGCAATCACTCTTACCTATTTCTAATTTCACTTCTCCTGAGACAGCTGTGTCACACCTGAACCAGACCCTAGAACTAGCCCTTGTTGAAGTAGCTCCAGTTACCCATCACATTCCGCGTAGACTTAGACGTCAACCGTGGCATTCCAAATTCACAAGACACGTACAAAAACTTTCATGTAAAGTAGAACGTCAGTGGCGAAAGTCTCATATTCCAAGTGACTTCCTCACATATAAGACTATCTAGCACTCTTACCGTAATGCACTGGATAATGCCAAACAAACATATTTCCAAACTGTCATCTCTGCCCAAGTGACTTTTTAATACATTTAAATCACTTCTTACCCCTCTGTCACCCAACCCACCTGCTACTATCAGTTCATGAGATCTTGCTTCCTATTTCAAGAACAAGGTTGATAATATCTGAAATGAAATGGTATGCACTTCCTCAGCCAGGGACTTGTTCAATTCCCTACCTGAACCCAGTGGCACATTCTCATCATTTGACCCCACTAATGAAGATTAACTATTTACACTCTTCTCATCCTCCTACTCTACTACTCTCCTCTTGATCCTATACCCTCACAAATCAGTAAAGCTCTGTGCTCATCCCACACTTGACTAAAATCTGTAATATCTCTTTCTCTACTGGTATCTTTCCATCACTGTTCAAGCATGCAGTGATCACTCCCATTTTGAAAAAAACAAACAAAATTCTGACCCTAAAGGTGCCCACACACATAGCGATTTTTCATCCAATTAGGGCAATTTCGACGAATTGCGACGACAAATCGTTTAAAATAAGTCCAAATCATGAGTTTTTACTCACGAGCATGATGCCGATGCGCATGCCCGCTCGTCGTACCTCGCATCCTCTGATCTGCCGTGCTGTAGGGCAGATTAGCCAACATGGAAAACGATGGCAGCTGATCGTGAGGTTTTTTTTACTAACGTCGAATCGTATGATTCATCGCACAACGCGGAATTTGACTGACAGGAGCCTGGACACGCCCCTCCGCCATCTTGTGCAGCATCGTGTATGAGAGAGAAGGAAGCACAGTCGGGAGCCTGCACACTGAAGTTTATTTTGTTGAAGTTTACTGAGTATTTGTACTTTATAAATGCAACCACACTGACCACCAATGTGTGCCCCCCACTACCCACCAATGTGTGCCCCTCAGGTGACCCAGCCACCGCCCGCTGTAATGAGGTGGGCGGTGGCTGGGTCATGCATTAAGCTGCCACTATCCACCAATGTGTTCCCCCCCAGGTAATAAATGCATGACCCAGCCACCGCCCCCCGTAATGAGGCGGGCGGTAGCTGGGTCATGCATTAAGCTTCCACTACCCACCAATGTGTGCCCCCCTAGGTAATAAATGCATGACCCAGCCACCGCCCACCGTATTGAGGCGGGCGGTGGCTGGGTCATGCATTAAGCTCTCACTACCCACCAATGTGTGCCCCCCACCTAACCAACTGACCACCAATGTCATGGGCCCACCTAATAATTAATAAGAAAACAATTAAACTTTTTGAAAAGTTAATAAACACATATATTTAAACAAGATAAACAAATACATTACAGGAAGATTCTTCATATTGAAATAACAAAAAATATTTGTCAAAACATGTAAAAAAATAAATACAATACAGATAAAATAAAAATACATTTAAAGAAATAAAACTTAAAAATACAAACAAAACAAAATCCGTCTTTACTGTCACCAAAAAAACACCATACATTACATTTAAAAACACACATTATTCCTGTAAGGGGTCTTCAACCTTCGGCCCTCCAGCTGTTGTGGAACTACACATCCCAGCATGCCCTGCCAAGGTTTGGAAATATCAGCATGCTATAACTGTGGCAGGGCATCCTGGGATCTGTAGTTCCACAACAGCTAGAGGGCCAAAGGTTGAAGACCATTGCTGTAAAAGAAAGAAAAACATTAAAATACCTAAAAATAAACACATGACATTCCTGTAAAAGAAAACACGATTACAATACCATACCAAACCTTTAAAAACCTGTAAAAAAAAAAAAAATGTAAACATTCAAAAATGTAACCATAACAACATAAAATATAACAAAACTATATACACCAAAATTTATATGTCTTCTTTTTCCTTATTCATAGATATGTCCATGGATAGTGAACGTGAGTTCGTTAGCGTATTCATTAGGGGTGAGCGGGTTCGGATTTCTGAAATCCGAACCCCCCCGAGCACCCCCGATCCGAGGCAGATCCGAGTCAGGCTCGACTTTTCCCGCCTGACTCGGATCTGAAATCGAGGCAAAACGTCATCATCCCGCCTTCCGGGTCTCGCGGGTGTTGGATCCTATATAAGGTACCCGCGTCGGCGCCATTTTCTCACTCGGCTGTGGACAGTGAAGAGGGAGGGTGGGAGTTAGGGCTGGCTGGGCTATGTAGTGTAGTGTAGTGTAGTGCAGAGTAGTGTTGTGCTGTGCTGTGCTGCTGTTGTCCACTACTTCAAAGTCCATAGGGGCTGGCTGTGTTGTGCTGTGCTGCTGTTGTTAATAGGGGCTGTGTCCACTACTTCAAAGTCCATAGGGGCTGGCTGGACTGTGTTGTGCAGTCAGTTCTCCATAGGGGCTGTGTCCACTCCAAAGTCCTGTGCAGTGTCCCAGTCCTAAAGGGGTGCTGTATTGTTGTCCAGGGGGTGCTCTGTCCATCAGGGGTGCTCCCCCCAAGTGCTAAAAAAATAATATTTTTTCTGTGTTTGTGAATTGTGTGCGCAGTAGCCGCACGTGCATCAACAAAGTAGTGCCAAGCGTGCGCCTGTGTCATAAGTAAAGGCCCGGCTGGCTTGACCGTTAAAGGGTGCTGTAACCCCCAAAGTACACTCCAGTCCAAACCCCAAAAAAAAATATTTTCTGTGTTTGTGAATTGTGTGCGCAGTAGCCGCACGTGCATCAACAAAGTAGTGCCAAGCGTGCGCCTGTGTCATAAGTAAAGGGCCGGCGGGCTTGACCGTTAAAGGGTGCTGTAACCCCCAAAGTACACTCCAGTCCAAACCAAAAAAAAAATATTTTCTGTGTTTGTGAATTGTGTGCGTAGTAGCCGCACGTGCATCAACAAAGTAGTGCCAAGCGTGCGCCTGTGTCATAAGTAAAGGGCCGGCTGGCTTGACCGTTAAAGGGTGCTGTAACCCCCAAAGTACACTCCAGTCCAAACCAAAAAAAAAATATTTTCTGTGTTTGTGAATTGTGTGCGCAGTAGCCGCACGTGCATCAACAAAGTAGTGCCAAGCGTGCGCCTGTGTCATAAGTAAAGGGCCGGCTGGCTTGACCGTTAAAGG
Organism: Taudactylus pleione; assembly: GCA_031769625.1. NCBI lineage: Eukaryota > Metazoa > Chordata > Amphibia > Anura > Myobatrachidae > Taudactylus > Taudactylus pleione. Next base: position 2,845,137 of record JAUIMM010000566.1, on the reverse strand, counting down.
GTGCTGTAACCCCCAAAGTACACTCCAAACCAAATAACAAAATATTTTCTGTGTTTGTGAATTGTGTGCACTGTGGCTGCACGTGCATCAACAAAGGAGCAGCGCCAAGCGTGCGCCTATGTCCCATAAGTAAAGAGCCGGCTGGCTCATTTCTTAAAGGGTGGTGTAACCCACAAAGTGCACTACTCTCCAGCAAAAATAAAAAAATATTTTCTGTGTTTGTGTGCGCCTTAGCCGCACGTATATATCAATATAACATAACTGGAGGACCAAACTTTCTCCAATAAAAATAAAATAGGGAAAGATCAAGAACCACTTCCTCCTAGTGCTGTTGCTGCTGCTGGGAGTTGTTCATCATCCCAGAGAGGAAGTAGGAACACCACTACTTTTACTAAACAATTGACCCTCCAACAGTCCCTAGCGATGAGGATGAAGTACGACAGCAGTCATCCTGAAGCAAAACGTATAACTGAGGCCTTGACTGCTATGTTGGTGTTAGACGTGCATCCGGTATCCGCCATTAGTGCAGTGGGATTTAGACAATTGATGGAGGTAGTGTGTTCCCGGTTCCAAATCCCGTCTAGATTCCACCTGCATCCTCAAAGCAGCAGCGACAAGCGTGCGTCTGTCTGTTAAAGGGTGGTGTAACCCTCAAAGTGCGCTCCACAAACAATAAAAATATTCTTCTTCTTTTTTTCTGCCCTTGTGAAATGTGTGGGCTGTAGCCGCACCTGCATCCTTAAAGCAGCAGCGACAAGCGTGCGTCTGCTGTTAAAGGGTGGTGACACCCTCAAAGTGTGCTCCACAAACAATAAAAAAATTCTTTTTTTTCTGTCTTTGTGAATTGTGTGGGCTGTAGCCGCACTTGCATCCTCAAAGCAGCAGCGACAAGCGTGCGTCTGTCTGTTAAAGAGTGGTGTAACCCTCAAAGTGCGCTCCACAAACAATAAAAATATTCTTCTTTTTTTTTCTGTCTTTGTGAAATGTGTGGGCTGTAGCCGCACCTGCATCCTTAAAGCAGCAGCGACAAGCGTGCGTCTGTCTGTTAAAGGGTGGTGACACCCTCAAAGTGTGCTCCACAAACAATAAAAAAATATTCTTTTTTTTCCTGTCTTTGTGAATTGTGTGGGCTGTTGCCGCACTTGCATCCTCAAAGCAGCAGTGACAAGCGTGCGTCTGTCTGTTAAAGGGTGGTGACACCCTCAAAGTGTGCTCCACAAACAATAAAAATATTCTTCTTTTTTTTCTGTCTTTGTGAAATGTGTGGGCTGTATGCCGCACCTGCAACCTTAAAGCAGCAGTGACAAGCGTGCGTCTGTCTGTTAAAGGGTGGTGACACCCTCAAAGTGTGCTCCACAAACAATAAAAATATTCTTCTTTTTTTTTCTATCTTTGTGAAATGTGTGCGATGTAGCCTGTGTCATAAGTCAAGGGCCGGTTTGGACATCTGGTCCGGACTGAAGGACGTGCCAACAATTTCTGACAAGTCTACTGTCACTGCATATGATACTGTCCTCAAAGCAGCAGCGACAAGCATGCGTCTGTCTGTTAAAGGGTGGTGTAACCATCAAAGTGCGCTCCACAAACAATAAAAATATTCTTCTTTTTTTCTGTCTTTGTGAAATGTGTGGGCTGTAGCTGCACCTGCATCCTTAAAGCAGCAGCGACAAGCGTGCATCTGTCTGTTAAAGGGTGGTGACACCCTCAAAGTGTGCTCCACAAACAATAAAAATATTCTTTTTTTTTCTGTCTTTGTGAAATGTGTGGGATGTAGCCGCACCTGCATCCTTAAAGCAGCAGCGACAAGCGTGCATCTGTCTGTTAAAGGGTGGTGACACCCTCAAAGTGTGCTCCACAAACAATAAAAATATTCTTCTTTTTTTTGCTGTCTTTGTGAAATGTGTGGGCTGTAGCCGCACCTGCATCCTTAAAGCAGCAGCGACAAGCATGCGTCTGTCTGTTAAAGGGTGGTGACACCCTCAAAGTGTGCTCTACAATCAATACAAATATTCTTCTTTTTTTTTCTGTCTTTGTGAATTGTGTGGGCTGTAGCCGCACTTGCATCCTCAAAGCAGCAGCGACAAGCGTGCGTCTGTCTGTTAAAGGGTGGTGACACCCTCAAAGTGTGCTCCACAAACAATAAAAATATTCTTCTTTTTTTTCTGTCTTTGTGAAATGTGTGGGCTGTAGCCGCACCTGCATCCTTAAAGCAGCAGCGACAAGCATGCGTCTGTCTGTTAAAGGGTGGTGTGACCCTCAAAGTGCGCTCCACAAACAATAAAAATATTCTTCTTTTTTTTTCTGTCTTTGTGAAATGTGTGGGCTGTAGCCGCACCAGCATCCTTAAAGCAGCAGTGACAAGCGTGCATCTGTCTGTTAAAGGATTACATCGGTGACAGCATCCAAGTAGGCATGTCAGACAGTCCGTACCTGTACTGGCAGGAAAAAGAAGCAATTTGGAGGTCCCTGTACAAACTGGCTCTATTTTACCTGTGTTTCCCCCCCTCCAGTGTGTACTCTGAAAGAGTGTTTAGTGCAGCCGGGAACCTTGTCAGCGAAAGGCGTAGGAGGTTGCTTCCACAAAATGTGGAGAAGATGATGTTCATCAAAATTAATTATCAGCTCTTCCAGGGAGACCAGCCTCCAGAACGTACAGAGGGACCTGTGGTTGTGGATTCCAGCGGGGACGAATTAATACTCTGTGAGGATGAGGACGTACACAACACTGAAGAGGGTGAGGAATCGGTGGATGAGGAGGATGAGGACGACATCTTGCCTCCGTAGAGCCAGTTTGTGCAGGGACAGATTAATTGCCAGCTTGTTTTGTGGGGGCCCAAACGAACCAATCATTTCAGCCACAGTCGTGTGGCAGACCCTGGCGCTGAAATGTTTGGTTTGTTACAGTGTGCATGTCCTGTTTATACAACATAAGGGTGGGTGGGAGGGCCCAAGGACAATTCCATCTTGCACCTCTTTTTTTTCTTTGAATTATGTACTGTTTGGGGCCTAGTTTTTCAAACTGCCATCCTGTCTGCCACTGCAGTGTCACTCCTAGATGGACCACGTGTTTGTGCCGCCCACTCGTATTTCTTAGCATAGTCATCCAGCTACCTCGGTGCAACCTTTTGGAGGTGTGAGGTGTTCAGAATAGACTGGAAATGAGTGGAAATTAAGGTTATTGAGGTTAATAATAGCATAGGAGCAGAAAAACCCACAAATTCTGTGATTTTAGCTGTTTTTATGCTTTTTTAAAAAAAAATACAGATCCAAAACACAAAACCCAGAACCCAAAACACGGAAGGATGGTTTTGGCAAAACCAATCCAGATCCAAAACACGATGAAAGATCCAGATCCAAAACCAAAACACAAAACACGAAAAGTGGCCGGTGCACACCCCTAGTATTCATCGAAATCCTGCACTCTAAAGAGTGTCTGTGGAAGATAACTTTCCGCAAATACCACAACAAGTCGCACAAGTTGGCCGCATTACAGCTGCTCTTGGAGTATACGAAACTGTATATTGTCGATGCTGACCTGAGAACTGTCCGGCAGAAAATTCAAAACCTCAGGACAGTGTACATAAAAGAAAAAAAGAAGGTGGATGACTCCAAAAAATCAGGAGCAGGCTCAGATGACATATATAAGCCCATGCTCTGGTACTACCATATGATGTCCTTCATCAGTGATCAAGACCCACAAAGGGACTCTATCATGTTGATGGCTGAGCGAGAGGGAGAACAGGAGGTTGCAGAAGTGTCTGAACCATCTGCTGAAGTCTTGGTAAGTAGTGACACAGTTAATACACCAAAATCCTTAATGTTTTTGTTGTTCAATCCCAAATGTCCAATATAGTCAGTTAGTTCACATACATTCCTCCTGCCATGGTACCGCACCTGGTCCGTTGAAATAGGCCATGTACTCCTCCCTCACTTCTTAGGCACGTGAGGTCGATGTTGTAGAAATTGGTGGTGCAGACACAGATGCAAACTGGGCAATGTCCTCCGGAGGTCCTACATCTTCTGGTCTAGCTGGGACTGGTCCTCGTTGGGTAGTTTTTCTTCGCAGAAAGTTATGCAGCACACAACACGCCATCATGATCCAGTCTATCTTATCCACATGTAGGTTGATGGTTGTGTGGAAAATGCGGAAGCGGTTCCTCATTATTCCAAACACATTTTCCACAATGCGCCGTGCCCGGGATAGACGGTAGTTGTAGATATTCTTCTCTCTGGTCAGGCCCCTCTGTGCAAATGGCTTCATCACATGTTCATGTAATACAACAGCCTTGTCAGTGACGAAAACGTAATTTAGGCCGTGCTTTGTCTGGTCCAGTGAGGGCAAGTTGAGGGTTTTGTTGGTGAGTCTCTGTTAGAAAGTCGTCTGCTTGAAGGACCCACCATCCGAAGCACGCCCATTCTTGCCGACATCCACAAACAGAAATTCGTAGTTGGCATTCACGACTGCCATGAGAATGATGCTGAAGAATCCTTTGTAGTTGCAGTAATATGATTCGGTGTTGGCAGGTGGGTTGATGCGGATGTGTTTCCCATCGATGGCTCCTCCGCAGTTAGGGAAATTTCAACGTTGTTCAAACTCTTCAGCGATCCTCTTCCACTCCTCCACAGTGTTAGGAAACTGTAAAAATAGTAAAAAAGGGGTTAGAACATTTTTTTTTCTTTGTTTCCTATATAGACTGCCACCCAAGACCTTGATTTGGGATCTACACCGGACCTCAGTCTGCTAGGGGAAAGTGATGTGGAGAATACAACACAACTGGCAACACCCATTGCACCAGGACCTCATCCTCTTCCCAACAACCCCCCCCCGAAAAAAAAACAAGGGAGAAAGGAGAACCATACAGAACGGGAGGACTTATTTCTCACGAATGCAGAGCGCCTGCTTCAAAAACCTCCTGATGCAATCGATGACTTTACGGCACATGTAAACAGCACTATGCGGAATATGGATGAAGAAACAAAAAAAAAAATCCTAAGGCTAAATTATGACCTATTGAGTAGGTGTATGAGCAAAAACATCCACAATTGAACGTATATAGCTGACCCAATGCTATTTTCCTCTGCCCCAAACACCTATGTCAGGCCCCCCAGCCCAGTTAGAGATAACTCCCCCACCCAGCACCCCAAGCACAAGCACTACCGTGTTTAATGCTCTGCTGGATGCAGCAGATGAATCGCCCCGTTATACAAATATCTAATTTTGTTTTGTGTTTATTTTGTTCTTGCTTTTAATATCATCAAATTATATGACTCCGAATAGGTGCTGGCTGCATGGGATAGGGCAGTGATGACGCTGTTTGGACAAGGTCATTATGCACATGGCACAAGTACACATTGCTGGAAGCCGGGGCCACAATGTATTGGCCTGTTCAAACTGGCATCTGACTCACCCTATCACATACAACACGTTACCTATTGAGATTCATAAAATTTGGTGATAATCCTGTTTTTGAAAAAAAATTTATTGCAATCTATATTGCCTACAGGTCAGTGCACATTTTCGTTAATGCAGCCTATTATTTGCTGTCTATTACTAAAAAACCCCCCAAAAATTTTGTGAGGACATAGGGCCTGATTCAGACCGGCTCGCGAGTGGGTCGATGTTTGGCCGATGCGCATGCGCAAGCCGGAGCCGGCTCCGACGTGTGCATGAGCGAGACTCAACTAGCGACAGGCACTCTGCACCAAAGCGGGGCAGCTGTCAATTTTGATTGGCAGCTTGCCCCGTTTTGGAGGCGGGCAGGAGGGGTGGCTGGCCAAATGGAGGCATTCCCGAAGGAACGCCTGCCGTTTGGGGGCGGCCCCACTGACATCACTCGTGATGACATCACTCGCCGAAAACTCACTGGGGCTTGCGGGAACAAGACCATACCACAAGGGTCTCGCCACAAGCCCCGATGGTCGCGACCATCGTGACCATCACCTGGCCAGGTTGTCACCCACAGCTAAGCGAGCGGCCAGGAGGCCACACAAAAAAAACGACAAACGCTCTGATTCAGAGCGAGCGCTTTTTCAGAGTGTCCGCCTCTGAATCAGGCTCATAGTTTGCAAGTTTTTTTTGGCCACAGTGGCTCTGTATTGTTCAAATGTTGTTGTAGAGTTGTGTACACAAGATGGCTGCTATGCAGCACAGTTTTCTGTCTGATTGGCACTGTTATGTACTGTTGTGTACACAAGATGGCTGCTATGCAGCACAGTTTTCTGCCTGATTGGCACTGTTATGTACTGTTGTGTACATAAGATGGCTGCTATGCAGCACAGTTTTCTGCCTTATTGGCACAGTTAAAAATTAAAATTTTAAACAATATTTAACAAATAAAAACAATTTTTTTTCTTTAAACAAGGAAAAAATGTGTGGTGTCTTTTTTTAACTTACCTTGCAATACTGGTACTGCAGCACTTTTACGATGGCTTTGCAGGTCTCCGGAATGATGACGCCCAAGGACTGAGGTGAGATGAGTGTCCCAAACTTCAGGTCTTAAAGTGACCTTCCTGTAGCCAGGTACCTTAGGGTAGCCACCAGTCTATCTTCAGCAGGGATTGCCCTCCGCAACCCTGTGTCTTGTCTCTGGATGTGGGGGGTCACCAGATGCAGCAATTCCTGGAAGGCGGCATCATCCATGCGCAGGTAGTTGCGATAATCCTCCGGGTTGTTCTCCTTGATCTCCATCAGCATGGACATGTGAGAGCGGGTATCCCTTTGTAGCAGCCACTCTTTAGACCAGCATGCTCTCGTCCTTCTTCGCTGGGCCCTCTTCCTAATCTCCCAGACACCAGCTTCAGCGACCAACACTCTAAACCGATAGGGATCCATCAGCACAGAATTCAGGAACAGGATAGAATGCAGGTAGGTAGCACACACTTGCAGGTAGAATAAACTTTGTAAAAGGCAAGCCACATACAAAGAGTACAGTAGCAATGTACAGGATTCAGCAGGAATACACCTAGCCTCACTAGTAGCAGAGCAGAATGTACACAGAGTTGAAAGGGTTCCTGCTGTTTATACGCCCTAGATAGCCCCTCCCATTGTTATGACTATTTAAATTTCCCACCAATAGTCAAGAACCTGTTTTTTTTTTTTTAACTCACGATTTGTTATAGCCAATCTCACGATGCATATGATCTGATAGATCGTCAGATCGTAAAACAGATTGGGTGATTTTTGGGCAAAATCGTTATCACGACGGCAAGGGAGCTCCCGTGAAAGTTCATGAGGAAATATGACAAGAAATCGGATCGTGAGCACATCGGTATGTGTGTGAGCACCTTAACTCTCTCTCAAATTACCGTCCTATCTCCCAGCTCCCTTGCCCCTCCAAGCTACTGGAGAGACTTGCCTACACTGGCCTCACACACTTTCTTAACACCCACAACTTATTGGGCCCACTTCAGTCAGGCTTTCGTTCCCAACACTCCACTGATACAGCACTGACTAAGGTAGTAAATAATCTGTTCACTGCCAAGGCTAAAGGCCATTATTCACTTCTAATTCATCTAGATCTCTCTGCTGACTTTGACACTGTTGACCACTCTCTTCTCATACAAACACTACAATCCCTAGGTCTTCAAGACACAGCCCTATATTGGTTTTCTTTCTACATACAGTATTATTATTATTATCCTTTATTTATATGGCGCCACAAGTGTTCCGCAGCGCCTTACATAGTACATAGATCTAATAAGTGAACAAGAAACAAGTAACTTACAATACATTACAGTGCAGGACAAGGACACAATTTATATACATTGCTGCAATAACGATTAAAGCACTCACACTAAGCAGCCGGGAGTTGGCAGTCACGTGTTAGGTGCCCTTATGGGGAGTAAAGAGTAGAAGAAAATGTAAAGAGAAGCACATGAGGGAAGAGGTCCCTGCTCGTGAGAGCTTACATTCTAAAGTATCTAATCGCTCTTTCACTGTTCCTTTTCTGATTCTACCTCCACTTCGCTACCTCTATCAGTTGGAGTACCACAAGGCTCAGTCGTAGGTCCTCTGCTTTTCTCAATCTATACCACCTCTCTCGGCAAACTAATCAACTCTTTTGGTTTTCAGTATAAATTATACGCGGACGATACTCAAATTTACCTATCCTCCCCAGATTTGTCACCATCTGTGCTGGTCCGTGTCACTGAATTTATTTCTGCCATTTCATCTTGGATGTCATCTCGCCACCTCAAACTTAATATATCCAAAACAGAATTAATTATATTTCCACCGGCCAATAGTAGTTACCAACCTGATATCTCTATTACTGTTGACAACTCGACAATCAACCTCACCCCACAAGCTTGCTGCCTAGGTGTCATCCTTGAGTCTGAACTGTCTTTTGTTCCCCACATTCAATCTGTCTCTAAATCCTGTTACATACATCTAAAAAACATAGCCAAAATTCGACCATATCTTACGCAAGACACTGCAAAAACTCTAATACATGCACTCATTATTTCCCGCATTGACTATTGCAATAGTCTCCTTATTGGTCTTCCCAAAAACAGGCTCTCCCCACTACAATCCATTTTGAATGCAGCTGCGAGGTTGATCTTTCTCACCAAACGTTCAATGTCTGCTAATCCACTTTGTCAGTCTCTCCATTGGCTGACGGTCTTCTACCGTATTCAATTTAGAAAATTTTTACACTCACACATAAAGCTATTAACCAAACCACACCAACATACATCTGCGTCTCTCATCCCCGCGCATTACTTGTTCCCATGCATGGTTACAGGACTTTTTTCGGGCTGCACCCACCCTGTAGAATGCCCTCCCATGCACAATAAGACTTTCCACTAGTTTCCAAACATTCAAGCGTTCTCTGAAAACTTACATCTTCAGACAAGCTTATCAGATTCCAGGACCGTCCGCCAACCTTTTATAGCTTCCCTATCTAACTCTTTTCCAGGACCGCCCAAATAACCTTTTACAGCTTCCCTATCTAACTCCCTTCTTATAGTAAACACCTATCACATCTTCTCTTTCTTCAATTTAACATCCTCCTAACCCAAGGCCAATATTCCAGTGTGATTGGATTATACAGCCCACCAAGAACATCTGCAATCGGAATGGACCAATTTGCAATATGTAGCACCTATCCTTGTGTATTAACACCTATTTCCCTATAGATTGTAAGATTGCGAGCAGGGCCCTCTTACCTTTATGTATGTCTTTTACATATGTCTTTTATAAATGTATGTATGTCTTTTACAACCCAGTAAAATGTTAATGCCGATTAAAATTGTAAAGCGCAACGGATTTTGCTGCGTTATATAAGAAGCTGTTAATAAATAAATATATAAATTATACAAAAGACCTAACAGGTCTGCATAATCCACATTTGCATAAACAAGCTTGACAATACTCATCATACGCAATACTGTCCTGTCCCCATCCAATCTCTCTAGTCGTGAGGAGTTGTAAGTGACAGATGGGTGCATATCTGCAATCTCACATATGAGCAAGGGCAGAGCAAAATCACATGAGCTATGCTGCAATCTGACGCAGAACTCACTCTGCATTAGCCCCGCTCTCCTCACCACAAGTGCCCCCTTACTGCACCCCTCCATCACAGACACCATAACCGCAGATCTGGTATACATTGTTCCAATCCCAACCGCACTACACAAGCCAACAATTGGAAATAATTCCAGATTAGACAACACACCTTCATACAGCCAGTGTGAGAAGTGTTATTAAAAGCTGGTTTATATCACGTTACAGTTTTCGTCTTCAAGTATTAGCAAGAAAGTACCTGTCAGAAAGTACCTGTCATGTGACATACAATAGCCCTTCTGGCTGTCAGAAGGTGTGTCACCTCATCTGGAATTCTTTGCAGTTGGAGGTACCCGAGACAGATTTGGAGCATTCATTCTAAAGGAAGTATTGAGAGGATTTAAATGCCATACAGATACAATTTGTGATCTCGGGTGAGGATGCCATGAGCTTAATATTCAGGGGGAAGCAGAGTGAAGATAGGCAAAAAGTGCCCATAGGCTGCCACATGGAGCTTGACATTCTCAGGCCCAGATCTCAGCTATACTACCTGCCAAAGCATGGGGTGAATGGGAATAAGAAAGCACCAAGGGTACGGCGAGGGTAGCAAATAGTCAGGAGAATTGTGATGTATATAGGTGTAATGGTAGAACTGGCGCATGCTGGGGCTGAAGATACTGTAGTGTTGCTGTGGCATGGCTCTGGCAGGGCCCTATACTTGGGATGGGAGGAGCATGTGCCGACTATACATTTGCTGCATGGAGGGTGAATCATTACCATATGGCTCTGTGTTCCTTACTTGTAGTCAGCACCTTGTTACATTTCACAACTAGTGATTTAGATTTGATAATACAGGTCAAAGTTTATCTCTAAATTGCAGTATATTTACAAAGATTCAATTCTACTATATATATATATATATATATATATTTTATATATATATGTATATATATATATATATATATATAGAGAGAGAGAGAGAGAGAGAGAGAGAGAGAGAGAGCAATATTTTTGGAAATAACATTCCCTGTATTCAAAGGAATTACAGTTTGAAAAGTAGGGGAGTGCCGAGTTTGTATGATATTTTTTATGTAGATGGTGTGGTCACATACCAAGAGCACCTCAACTGGTTAAGTGTTGTGGATTAAGCCTGTCATTTATTTAAAACTTGTAGTCACACTTGCTACGGCACCCTGCTTATCAAATGTTAAGGTACATATCCACTAGCAGATAGTGGAACGACAGTACGATGACAACATTGCAATCGTACAGTTGTTCCTCTTCCCCTGCAGTGCCTACACTGAAAGATATGTCGTTCAGTGTAGGCACCCTCCCTCATCCCTGAACATGGTTAATATGTCGTTATCGGCAGATTGAGCAGCATGTTCAGCCGATGATTGATGTCGAAAACGACCAGCGGGAGCGCCCATCGCTGGTTGATTTCGACATTTTCATGCACGATTGATTAGCGATTGCACGATTATGATGTCGTAATCATGCAATCGGTCATTAATATCTGCTAGTGGATATGCGGCTTAAGACAAACTTTGTCAGCTTATTCCCAGATGCTTATTAACTGATATCCCTGGGTGTGGTACTGTCTCTTTAAGCCAGGACCCATAATCATGCTTCAAATTTGAGCCAAATGTGGCAGAGCACAGATCATATATCTGAGAGTCAGTGTAGGGACTGGCCAGATGGGAAGACAATGAAGTGGCAGGTCAGCTTGACAAATTATTACAATATTTTGGAATTAACATTCCCTGTATTCAAAGGAATTAGTTTGAAAAGTGGGTGCCGGGTTTGTATATTTTATATATATATATATATATAAAATATACAAACCCGGCATATATACGCTGTGTATACTATCGATACCTGATTAAAACCTCTATGCAATCCTGTCTATACCTCCTAAAATCCTGCCCATACCTTCTAAAATTGTCGCTATTTAGCGTAATGATTCGCACAGTAATTAAATGCTTTCAGACTTTGAATGTGGTTCCAACGCACAAAAAGTTATTATTCAATATAAAAACAGATGGTTACACGCTGTGATCTAAAGACAATTAGCGCAAATAAATCATACAGACCCAAGGTACAGTTGATATATATATGCACGCGCTCTGGGCCCAGATACCGGCATCAGTATTAGAAACCTCCGTACGGGGCACAGCAATAAGACTCCAGACTGGGGTCAGAGAGCGCACATATTTACTCTTGCAGGGATAGGCAATACAATAGACAAGTTTGGTATGATTCCATTGGTTCTTCTTAAAGGTGCTTCTGTTACAGGATAGTTCATAGGTCAATTCAAAAGACACAAATAGCCTCCAACTGCCCTTTGTGTCCTTTTTCCCGCTGCATGCTAATCTAAGCTGCTGAGTACATTTTAATGTTTTAACTCTCTATAGTCCATAGTTTGCAGACGCATGTTCCAATCTTCTCACCGATGATACCGGAAATCTGCTGAGACACAGTGGATCAGTACAACACCAAACACGGTCTGCTTACCATGTACTAAACCTTAGATATCAAATAATCTTTATTTCACAACATTAATAATTACTGAATAAACCTTGAATATTACACTTTAATACTAGGGAACTAGGGAACCTTTTATGTAAGTGTGCAGTGTGTAAGTATTGGGGAATTGAGAAAAGATGCTAGTTAGCGCTGTGCGACTATGTATTTTGTGGACTACACTATGGTACGTGTTTTGCAGGGATAATCATTTTATATGTTTCAGTGACTGTCTGTATTTACATGGTGAGGACTTTTAACTTCTTTCTATTGCGTGGGTATCGCACAACGCTAAATAATAGCATCGCCGTATGTACTTATAATGGCCAGTTTCACTAAAATGGCGCTTGGCGGACAGTCGCAAAATGTCGTCTCATTGCCATTCGCAAAATGGCGTCGCGCAGATCTAATTTTAAACCAATCCTGTCCCAGTCAATTATCCGGCTTCGACAATATAAACATATATATATTTTTTTACATCTATTTGCCTTTATTTCACAATATCACTGTATTAACTTAGTGCACATCAAAAACCAGACTTAGTTTTATGTGTGTGCGATTTCTATGCGTATTCTTATTTTACCATGGGAAACCTTTAGGCCCCATTTTCACTGGTGGTAAATGAATAACTGTAGTTACTGTACAGTACAGTGGGACATTATCTACTGTATAAGGACTTTGTATGTTGTTCCCGTATTTGCATGCCAAGTACATACTTATACGTTCACTGTTGTCTGTAAGACACTGTTTAGGTCCCATTTTCACTGGTGTTAAATTAATAGCTGCAGTTACAATATAGTGTGACATTAGCTACTGTATATGTAGTTTGTATGTTATTCCCGTGTTTTTGTGAGTTTCCTCCGGATGCTCCACTCTCTTCACACATGCCAAAAACATACAGTACATGTAGGTTAACTGTTGTCTGTAAGACAGTGTGGGCAGAATTTACGAAGCAGCGGCATCTGTAAACCGCTGCTTCCCAGCGGGTTGCGGGTCTACTGTATATTTAAAACGGCACCCGCAGTCAGTGTAAAGTCCGGAGTGTGCTTAACACTGACAGCGGTGCCGTTTTAAATACTCACTTGTAACCCGCCGGGAAGCAGCGGCTTACAGAAGCCGCACTTCATAAATTCTCCATTGTATGTTTTGGCGGTATTATATGAATGAAGGAGAATAATAAAGGATAATAATATGATTGTCTATAATAATTTGTTATAGTGATTAGCATAGTAGTTATTATACATATACTTTTTGTAATAATTTGTAATCATTTTATGCTCAGAGGAGCTATTTGTCCAAAAAATAAACAATATATAAAGGTTTCACTCAGCCAGACATAAAACAAGGTATTTAATACAAACTGCAGGAGAGCATGAGTAAGATGCTGAAGTAGTCATTTGAAAGTGGAAAACCCCTTAAAGTAAAAGAATTCATCATAGATGAGACATGATCTGTGATATAATCAGATATCAGAGATGGATGGGCAAAGTGACTGTAACCACAAAGACCATAGAATACACTCACGCCTCTTACCCATTGTCAACACAAATCATGCTTTTTTTTACCGGTGACTTTAGCCCTAGGAAACGTATTATTTACCGTATATACTCGAGTATAAGTCGACCCGAATATAAGCCGAGGTACCTACTTTTACCCCAAAAAACTGGGAAAACTTACTGACTCGAGTATAAGCCTAGTGTGGAAAATGGCAGCAGCTGGTAGTGCCCCCAGTAGTAATTCCCCCTGGTTGTGCCCCCAGTAGTAATCCCTCCTGGTAGTGCACCCAGTGGTAATCCCCCCTTTCAGTGCCTCCAGTAGTAATCCCCCCCTGATAGTAGCCCCAGTAGTAATCCCCCTTTTAGTGCCCCCTGTAGTAATCCCCCACTGGTAGTGCCCCCTGTAGTAATCCTCCCCTGGTAGTTCCCCCAGTGGTAATCCCCCCTTTTAGTGCCCCCTGTAGTAATCCCCCCCTGTAGTAATCCCCCCCTGGTAGTGCCCCCTGTAGTAATCCCCCCCTTGTAGTTCCCCCAGTGGTAATCCCCCCTTTTAGTGCCCCCTGTAGTAATCGCCCCCTGATAATGCCCCTTGGTAGTGCCCCCTGTAGTCATCGCCCCCTGGTAGTGCCCCCTGTAGTCCCCCCCCTAGTAGAGAGAGATGTGAAAAGAATAAAAAAAAAATAAACACTTACCTTAAACTCCCGCTCCTGGTCCCGCCGCTGTCTGCTCCTCCGGCCGCTTTGCATGGGAGAGACGTCGTCATGATGACGTGTCTCCCATCACCCACTGCGGGAGCCGGAAGATGGCTCCCGCAGTGGGAGCAGCAGCAGCCGCTGAGAGTCTGACAGACTCTCAGCGGCTGCTGATTACACCAAACACGCAGCTGCCGGCTCCGGCGGCTGTGTGTTTGGCAGTGTGTAGCGCTGACCGAACTCCGTCCGGTCAGCGCTACACTTGACTCGAGTATAAGCCGAGGGGGTACTTTTTCAGCACATTTTTTGTGCTGAAAAACTCGGCTTATACTCGAGTATATACGGTAATTGTTTTTAAGCTTCTACTCCTATAACTACAGCATAAATCAATGCGCTTTATAATTGTAAACAATATGAGATATGGTAAGAACTTACCCTTGTTATCTCTATTTCTACGAAGTCCATAGGGTTCCACAGGATACCTTGGGGTATAGGTGTGACGTCAGTCGCAGGGCACCAAAGAGTTAAGCTTTCAGCCTCCCAGGATGCACTAGGTCCCCCTCCTATACCCCGCCCCCGGGCCAAGGCACCTCAGTTAGTTACCAAGCCATAGGCCGGAGGAGGAGAAGGAAGAGAGAGAACAAAGATCTGGACACATACAAGAATCACATTCTCACCAGAGGGAGACGGAAAACCGGTGACCAGAGCAAAGCCCATCTGCAGCACAGGTGCGACAGGGCGGGAGTCCTGTGGAACCCTATGGACTTCGTAGAAATAGAGATAACAAGGGTAAGTTCTTACCATATCTCATATTTTCTACTTCAGGGTCCATAGGGTATCCACAGGATACCTTGGGGATGTCCCAAAGCAGTATCCTTTAAGGGTGGGGACGCTCCTGTGCAGAAAGGAGAATCCGCCGCCCGAAGGAAGCATCCTGAGAGGCGAAGGTGTCAAACCTGTAATACCTCACGAAGGTATGGACAGAAGACCACGTAGCAGCCTTGCAGATCTGAACTGCCGAGGCACCACGTCGAGCTGCCCACGAAGGACCCACAGACCTAGTGGAATGAGCCTTCAGAGAAGGAGGGACCGGTAGGCCTTCATGAAGATAAGCTTCAGAAATAGCCATACGGATCCAGGCTGCCAAAGTTTGCTTTGAAGCAGGCCAACCCTTTTTACGGAAGCCAAAGAGGACAAACAAAGCGTCCGACTTCCTAAACGAAGAAGTGCGGTCAACATAAGTCCTTAAGGCCCGCACAACATCCAAAGAGGCCTCACCCACGGAAAGACCCGGTGAGTTAAAGGCCCGGAACAACTATTTCCTCGTTAATATGAAACTGGGAAACAACTTTGGGAAGAAACTCGGGCCGAGTGCGGAGCACTGCCCTGTTCCCATAAAAAACCAAGAAAGGGGGTCTACAAGAAAGAGCCCCTAACTCAGAAACACGTCTGGCCGAAGCAATGGCCAGAAGGAAAACAGTCTTAGCTGTTAGCCATTTAAGATCCACTGAGCCCAGTGGTTCAAACGGCGGTCCTTGGAGAGCCCTCAGGACCACAGCCAAATCCCAAGGCGCCACAGGTGGAACAAAGGGCGGCTGAATGCGGAGAACACCCTGCATAAAGGTGCACACATCCGGGATTGTAGCAATCCTACGGTGAAACCAGACAGATAGGGCCGAAACCTGTACCTTCAAAGAAGCAAGGCGAAGCCCATGATCTAGTCCCGCTTGCAGGAAGGCGAGAATCCGAGACAGACGAAACTCCCGCGGTGCATAACCTCTCGGTCGACACCACTGGAAGAACGTATGCCACACGCGATGGTATATCCTCGCGGAAGACGGTTTCCGAGCTCGCAACATGGTACGCACCACAGAGCTGGAAAACCCCCGGGACCTCAGCATGGCCGTCTCAACAGCCACGCCGTCAAAGACAGCCGAGTCAGGTCCGGGTGAAGGCAAGGACCCTGAGACAGAAGGTCCGGTCGTAGCGGCAACCGCAGAGGAATGTCCACGGACAGACCCTGAAGGTCTGAGAACCAGTGCCGTCTGGGCCACGCGGGAGCTATCAACAGGAGCGTCCCTCCTTCCTGTTTGAATTTCCGGATTACCCGTGGAAGAAGGGAGACCGGAGGGAACAGGTATGCGAACCGGAACGTCCACCGGACGGACAGAGCATCCACCAGAGACGCCCCTTCGTCTCTTGTGCGAGACCCGTACACCGGCAACTTGTTGTTGTGCCGGGACGCCATGAGGTCGATTTCTGGAAGACCCCACCTGTCCACCAGTAGTTGAAAAACGTCCGGGTGCAGGGACCATTCCCCCGGATGAACGTCCTGGCGACTTAGAAAGTCCGCCTCCCAATTGAGCACTCCCGGGATGAAGACCGCTGATATGGCCGGAAGATTGCGCTCCGCCCAAACCAGGATCCGAGAGACCTCTACGAGAGCCGCCCGACTGCGAGTTCCTCCTTGCCTGTTTATGTAGGCCACGGTGGTAGCATTGTCCGACTGGACCTGCACCGGGTGACCCTGGAGAAACCGCTGTGCCTGCAGGAGAGCATTGAAGACCGCACGGAGTTCCAAGATATTTATTGGAAGCTCCGCTTCTGTCGGTGTCCACCTGCCCTGGAACAAGTGTGGACCCGAAACTGCTCCCCAGCCCCGAAGACTGGCGTCCGTTGTCAACAGGACCCAATTTGGAACCCAGAACGGACGTCCCTTGTTGAGGTGGGTCGTCTTTAACCACCACGCAAGGGACAGGCGAACCTCCGGGGTGAGCACAATCGTCTGGAACTTCAGAGACTGAGGCAGCCCGTTCCACTTGGACAGGATCAGGTGCTGCAGAGGTCTGGAGTGAAACTGGGCGTATTCCACCATGTCGAACACCGACACCATGGAGCCCAGTAACCTCATCGCCGAGTGTAAGGACACCCGGTGGCTGTGCAGACAACTGCGCACCCTTGACTGTAAAGCAGAGATCTTGTCCTCCGTCACGAAGATCCTTTGCTGTCCCGAGTCCAATAAGGCTCCAAGATGCAGAATCCTCCGAGACAGGATTAGAGTGGACTTTTGCCAGTTGATTAGCCAGCCGTGCCGTTGCAGCAGTGCAATTGTCAGGTCCAAGTGGTGTAACAGGAGCTCTGGAGATCCTGCCACCAATAACAGGTCGTCCAAGTACGGCAACATGCGGACTCCTTGCAGCCGCAGAGAAGCTGCCATGACCGCCATAGCGTCCTGTATGTCCAATGACACCATGTAGTCCCCAGGTTCCAGCGCCAGAATGATGGACCGTAGGGTCTCCATCCGAAACTTCGGGACCCGCAAAGACTTGTTGAGTGCTTTGAGGTTGAGAATCGGACGATATGACCCATTGGGTTTCTGTACCAAAAATAGATTTGAATAGAAACCCTGGCCCCTCTGGGAGAATGGAACAGGCACTATAACTCCAGCCTGGAGCATAGTGTGCAATACCTTCCGCAGCTCCGTAGCCTTGTTCCGGTCTGATGGTAGACCCGTGGTGAAGAATCGAGCCGGGGGTCTGTGCCGGAAGGAGAGGGCGTACCCGTGAGAGACCACCTCCAGAACCCAAGTGTCTGTCGTAGTGAACGACCAACACCGGGAGAACTGCAGCAGGCGGCCTCCCACCCTGGGATCCCCCAAGGGGAGACCCGGACCGTCAGGCCGCAGGCTTGTCATCTGGCTTGGGGGCCGGACGTCTGGTACTCCATGCCTGTTTCCGGGGCTTGACCGATTTCTTAGGGCCAGCCTGTCGAGGAAACGACTGTGGTTTGGGCCTGCCCTGGGCCCTAGATGACCGAAAGGACGATGGTCCAGAACCAGAAGGAGCAGCGGCCGACGGGAGACAAGCAGATTTGGCTGCCGCCAGCGTGGCCACAATCTTATCCAGATCCGGACCGAAGAGAACTTCTCCGGTAAACGGCAACGCTTCCAGACCTTTCTTGGATCTGCGTCCGCCTTCCAGGATCGCAGCCACAAGGTGCGACGAGCAGCTACCGCTGCTGAAGAAATTCTAGACACCAGAGTACTAATGTCTAGAGCCGCCTCGTTGATGTAGGTGGCCGAATCACGGAGATTGCCAATCAACTCCGCCTGTTCGGCCGGACAGTCGGATTCAAAAGAAGCCGCTAATGAATCCGCCCAGCGCTCCATCGCTCTGGCAACCCAGCAAATGGCCATAGCCGGCCGTGCTGCCCCCCCTGCAAGGGAATAAGCGGACTTCAGGTAGATTTCTACCTTGCGGTCCGTAGCATCCTTAAGGGAGGACATGGATGGCATCGGCAATGTGGCACTACGGACAAGACGGGTCACGTGAGAATCCACCTGTGGAGGGGATTCACACTTAGCAAAATAATTATCCGCGAACGGATAAGCCACCGCCAGGCGTCTCTGCGGCTGGTATCTTTTGCCAGGTTGTTTCCACGCCTCCTCTAAATGGTCCACCAACTGACCCGAAAGAGGAAAGACTGTGGCATCGCCCTTCACATCTTTGAAAAAGGCATACTTAGATTTAGCCGCTGGGGGAACTTCGTCCTCAATCACCAAGGCTGTGCGGACCGCCCGAATAAGTCCAGGAATATATACTTTGGACTTAGCATCAGCGTCCTTAGTATGGAAAGGTTCCTGATCGTAAGGATCCAGAATCTCCCCATCATCAGACGTCCCTTCGTCATCCTCATAAGGAGCGGACAGAGATGCCACCGGCCTTTTATGAGGCCGCATCACAGACTCCCCTTGCAACACATCCGACAAGTGCTGTACAGAACTCGTCAGGGAGTTAACCCACGCTGGCTCCTGAGAACCCGGGAGCGGGGAAATAGGGAGACTGTGGGGTACCACCAATTGTCGTGGGAACCCCTGCATGGGTGACGACACCACAGACTGCTGGGACAAACCCATCGGAGTAAACGCGGGCTGCGGAGCTAACTGGCCCACTAAAGCTGTTAACGCCTGAGCGAAACAAGCCCAGGGCGGCTCCTGTACCGGTGCTGTAACCGTAATAGGCCGCGCCATGGACAAACACTGCCGGCAAAGGCCCTCCGCGCTACCCTCCCCCTCCGCTAACGGTACTTTGCACGTGGTACACTGTAGCCGGAGGGGAAAATCACTTTCAGACATTATGGCACCACGTATGTGACCTCTCTCACCAATTAAGTATTAAATAGGCGAGAGACCACCCTGCAGCACCGCACCGCAAGGGCTTTAGCAGAAAGAACAGGGACAGTAATAAAGCTGACAGTTTAGAGAAGAAAAGTTACAGGCAGCGCTAGCACAGTCACATACAATGCAGAGAAATAACAATTCCTGCACTAACAGCGCTGATCACTCAACTACACAGACACAGGGCCTGGTAGGACACAGCGCTGCATACACAGACCTGAGCCACAGCGGAGGAGAGGTATGCGGGGGGACCCAGACCACGATGCTTCCTTCCAGACTTCCAGCAGCGTTCACCATGCGTTGCAGAGAAGATGGCCGCCGAGGAGCAGAGAGAAGCTGGCCTGGGGGAGGAGCGCTGACACAGGACCAGTCAGCACAGTGCAGAGAGGGCTGTGTGCAGCGGGGGAGGCGCCGGCTGTGAGACAGGGAAGGCGCGCTCCCCTGGCATGCATTTAACCCCTGGGACGCCGCAGCGCTACCGCTCTGCTGCGGTCCGCTGTCCCAGGGGGTAGTGGAAGCACAGGTTGGTCGCCTGGCTCCACGCTGCAGCCAGTCCCCAGGGAGCCCCCTGCCTGGGGACTTAGGACCATGTGATCAGCGGGGACCCACCGCGGGACCCCGCTGCTTACCTCTGTCCCCCTTGAATCCGGCCATGGTCCGGAGCATCTGGGGTCACCGCTAGCTGTGACCCCAGACGCCCACCAGCATCCCCGGATCAGTACCGGCGTTCTGGTACCGGCGGGGTGTAGGGAAGACAGCATGGACGTCAGGACTGACTGTCCATGCTGTTCATCCAGATGTGCAGCCACAGCTGCATGAAGAAAAAGCTTCAGGGGCTCTTCTAGCCCCCACTCCAACAGGTGCACCCGACTCCGGCCGGGCACCAAACTAAACTGAGGTGCCTTGGCCCGGGGGCGGGGTATAGGAGGGGGACCTAGTGCATCCTGGGAGGCTGAAAGCTTAACTCTTTGGTGCCCTGCGACTAACGTCACACCTATACCCCAAGGTATCCTGTGGATACCCTATGGACCCTGAAGTAGAAAAAACCGTTATAGAATAATAATAAAACAAAGACTGGGTAATAATTGGCAGACATAGAGGTAAGAGGGCCCTGCTCGCAAGCTTAAAATTTATAAGGAAATAGGCATTGATACACAAGGATACGTGCTACATACTGTATTGCACATTGGTCCCGCTAGATTACAGATTGTTCATGTGGGCTGCATGACCCTGTCCCAGCAGTGTTGGCCTGAGGTCAGTGGGATGTGAAAGAGAACATATGTAAAGTTATGTATGACCTGTGTAAAGGGGGGGTAATTAGTAAAATAGCTGACGGAGGTGTAATAGAATACATGAGCGTGTAAATGTGTATGGGGATGGAACCTTTTGGTTCCAATGAGCCCATACCCAAGTGCCCCTGCAGCCGATGGTTGGTGTGGTGGTGTCTTTATGATGCTGCATGCTCTGTTTACTTGGATTCATAGCAAGTGAACACCTGCATATGCTGTTCTCACCGCAAGTCACACAACCACTTCTGACATATGGCATCACTGGTGTTTTCCCGATGCCAGTGGGTCACCAGCCCTGTAGTAACAAGTGCTGTAATATTTTCAGGTACAGATAGACAAAGACCTTTTGTTGCAGCCCACTAATAACAATGCTCTTGCTATAGTTAAATGGGCAATGCTGTCATATGTACAGTAGGGGACAGCGACTATATTCAGTTGAATGGAAATGAAACTTCACCAAGCTCATTACAACGCAAAGTATCTGACTAACCCGAAATATGTTGGTTCAAACTGTAACAGCCAAAAGTTTACACCTTCAGTATGCTCCATCAGTAACAAATAGTCTTGCTATGTACTGTACAGATCCCTGCCACCTCCCCCTCCTGCTACCTGGCCATCTGGATCCTACAGAGAAGGTGGCATATGTCCTGCACATGCAGCCCTGACTAACTGACTTGATGAATGGCAGACACCTTGGAATGTACATTCAGAGCGAGGGAGACGATAAATCCCCTCTGTCTCTTGATGTATATAGAGCAGTGCTAATCAGTCAGCGCAAGTTTTTTCTTCTGTAATAAAAAAACATGATGCAAGATCTTGCTGTCAGCCTCACATAACTCTCGCCGAATGTTATGGGAAACAGACAATGCTGTGGAGGAAACACCTGTACAACTAGTTGCGTCAACAGCGAAGGTTGCAGTAGATACACTTCATTGCATAGGCATTCACCTGATGACATTGCCAAAGTGGAAATGGATGTAACTCTGGCTCTTGGACGTTGACAAATGCACCGTTCCCCCCATCTGGTGAGCACATGAAGCGTACTCTGTGAAATGCTGGACACTCCTTTGGAGATTAATAAATAATTTCTGGAAACAGGCCGCGTTCTGGGATACAGGCACAAAGGAGGGGTTGTGGCAGAATGATCAGCATCCTGAGCTGTCAGATGCAGATACTCCTCAGCTGAATCCTTCTGTGACCCTTCATCATTTGCATGGCTTCGGCAAACCCCCTCCTCATTTTAATTTTATTTTATCATTACTGCCAGGAGGCATCTGCTCCTAATAAATCTACATTCATATTATACAGACCATACTGTAATTTTGGTTAACTGCTATTAAACAGGGTCAATAGTCATCTGTTCTTTATGCCAGTTTTCTTCCATTTGGCACCTACATTTAAGGATTCACTTGATCTGTGGTGTATTCTGCATTTTTCATGCATTACTCCAACTTGTGTTGAGATGTGACCGGGCCGGTTGCTTTTGGTTTGACTGGGAACTCTCAGTCTTTTTCTGTAATATTTAGAGCGTTCAGGTACAGTACATCTTAAGATCTCAAAGCTTTTTTTTTGCCAAATGTCAGGCTTGTTAAAATATATTCTATACAAATTACATACAGCATTGGCGTGCAGTGTAAGTCAAACAAAATAATACAAAAGTGCCAAAAAATTATATTCCAGAATGGAATTTGTGTTCATGGTTGAAAGTATTGTTAAAAATGACTTTGTTTCTTTTATGTGATAGAAAGTCTCAAAAAAGAAAAACAATAAAAATTAACAAAATATATTGAACAAAATAAAAATGTAGAAAACAATTTTACAATACAACTGTTTTATAGAAAAAAAAATGTGTCATCAACTCCTGTCTAGAGAACTGCAGCCTCCTGCTGTCTGATATTTTCCTCACTCATCTTTCCCCACTTCAGTCTATCCTAACGCTGTAGCAAGACTAATCTACCTCTCTCTCTGCTTCACTACAGCTGCACCACTTTGAAAATCTCTAAACAAGCTCCCTGTGTCCATTAGGCTTCAATCTAGATTTCTCTCCCTTACCTACAAAGCCCTCAACACTAAGCATTCATAAAACTGAATTATCATATCAGACTACTCTCCCTTAGATCTAACTCTGACCTTCGTATTGCCTTACCCCAGGAACCACACCTCATTCATGCCTGCAAGATTCACTGGGCCTGATTCAGACCCGCTCGCTGCCGGAGGCAGCTTGCAGGTCTGATGGGCATTTTTTTTTCTCTTCAGGCCACTCGCTTAGCTGTGGGTGACCACCCACAGCTTTTGCAAACGGCCTGGAGCCCGTCACGATTATCGCGACCATCGGGCTTGTGAGGAGGCCCTGTGGTAGGGTCTCAGCTCTCGCAAGCCCGAGTGGACTCCCTGCTCTAACCATCGACCCACTTGCGAGCGGGTCTGAATCAGGCCCACAATCTGCCTCTCCCTCAGCCTACAAATCATTAAAAACACATGTATTTATTAGAGTTTACTCTACTTACTGTAGACCTATACTACGCACACTGGTATTGTACACCTGCACAATTTTCACACTCTCCACTCAGAGCATCCATCGCACCTCTTATATCAGCTAGGACCTCTTATCAGAATGTAAACTCTGTAATAACCAGGGCCTTCCTTACCCTTTGTTTAATGTCTGCATTTATTTAGTCTACTGTACCTTGTATGACCCTGTTTTATGTATGCCCTATTCTTCCTTCATCTCCAGTGCTGCAGCGCCTTACAAATCTTCCACAATTATCCACAACAGATTTGAACGTAATTAATTTTCAAGGTAGTCTATATGTCATGACACCGTGCCCAGCCTACACTCAGATACGCCAACCTGACGTAGCTGGGTGGTTGCGACGTAGGTTTTACCTAAGCTTCCACCATGAAGAGTATTAAAATAGCGCTCTTACTTTGCCAGACACTTAGATCTCACTTAAACGCATAGTTATTACACCAATATAGCACGGGCCTCTCCAGGCACATAAATTCATTAGAGCACAGAGATAATGCTGATAAAGTTTTAGGATTTATTGAGAAATATCTCCAGGGTTAAATTACAAGGAAAATAGGTGAATAAATAAAACATACAGTAAAACATGCACAGATTGATTCAGATAAAAGAAAATGATAAAGTATCAGAATCCTAAGGTATCTTATACTGAGATCTTAGGGGATCTGTGTGGAGGGAGACGACCATAGACCGACATGGGGAGCACTCCTTAGCTCTCAGCTACTCCCTGGAAGAGTGAACAACTAGCAGTGTGGGCTGCTGAGCCTTATAGTTCCATGACCTGCTCTCCCCAGCAGCCCCCACCCTTTTCAGGCTCAAAAATACTGTCCTTTGTTCTCCCAGGGTCTGTGTAGATGCAAATTAGCACAACTACAAGACCTGACACTAATATACCTCCCTGGACCTTTAAGGTATTTTATGATAGGAAGACTGATAGCCTAAGGTGTTACAAATGACCCTTCTAGCAGCCAGTGTGACTGTGTACTGGACTTGCATCATGGCCCTCTAGTGTGGAGCAAACGTTACATTCAGAAAGCTTTGTCTTCAAAGGCCAGGTGTCAATTGACCCTTTTGTCCTGATTAGCTTATGCTAATCCAGCTTTGCCATACTGTACCCACTCCTAGCAAACAGCCATTCCTGAAAGTAGTGCGCATA
This sequence comes from Taudactylus pleione, assembly GCA_031769625.1. Classification (NCBI taxonomy): domain Eukaryota; kingdom Metazoa; phylum Chordata; class Amphibia; order Anura; family Myobatrachidae; genus Taudactylus; species Taudactylus pleione. Next base: position 2,820,773 of record JAUIMM010000566.1, on the reverse strand, counting down.
CGTGATCTGTTGGTCGCGCATGCACACTCCTGTCACTGCTCCGAAAAGGAGCAGTGAAGCTGCTCGTTGGACATCTGATTTTTGCATCATGATGATTTTTTTGCTCTGGAATCCGCAGTGAGTTAGACCCAGATAATTATGAATGGGCCCCATAGTCTGGAATCAGGTAATCGGTAATGTATTCTGAGGTGCGCTCTGTCTGGTTACAGATACAGTAGCTGTAACCTGTACAGTACACCATTTTGGGGATGTTTTTGGATACAAAATGAAGTAGAATAAATGTCTCTTGTTGGCTAATAAATTAGATTGGTTGGCGACATGATGAAATATAATAGCAAAATGCAAAGCAAACACATTTCCTTTTTGAAAATACATTTTCCTAACATAATTAATGTAACAGACCTTACAGGGGAAGGTTTTTCTGCAGTACTTATGATCGTAAAACATTATACACTTATCATATGATGATAGATTCCTTTTAATGTGCATGAGTAACGATCATGACTATTAAACAGTTCATATATCTCATTAACATATGTATTATTGTATGTAGTGCTTCCCTATATAGCAGACAGCTGTAGACATAATGATCAGCCTAAATCATGTGGCTTACAATGAGATATCTCCTTTGCTTAGGACCCTTAGAAAGGTCGCGTTAAATCACAGACAATCCAGCAATACCTGTAATAGTGAGAAAACAGCTCAAACCCAATCAGCCTCCTCTCACTCTGACAAACGAAGATTAAATCAGATTTGGTTGGAATAACAGATCTGGCCCCAGCTGCGATGAATATTATGTTTGACATTGTATGTGCAAATACTGATTTTATGTTTGTCAGGGGTGGGAAATAGAAACCACATGGCGGCCTCAACCTTTTCCACAGCATAAAACAAGGACGTGGATGGATCTTAATGTCATCTGTGTGGTACGCATACAACAGTACAGTCCGCACACATATTCTATTTATATTCTATTTAGCCCAATATGCATCGTGTTTTATAAGGCGCTATCTCCTCACCATTCTTTTGTGTTCTCATATGCTTAAATTGCATGCCATGCATTATATGTGGGTAAATCTTTTACATGTATATTATAAAAAAATATTTGTGATAACAAATATAATAAACTAAAGCATCACACATGCACGTATCAACGGACGTGCGCAAATTCCATGCATGAACACTACATGTAAACATTATTCATACAACATGCTGTATAGTACATATTGTAAGGCATAAGCACGGTGTACAGCGGGAGGCTCTTCTACAGTTCGATGCATTTGTGCACAGGTGTAAAATAGGCGCAGTAAAAGAACATAAGTGTAATTTAGAATAAACTCATAAATGTGGCCGCATGACGATATGTTTAAAGTGCACCAAGATAAGCTTTAAGTAGAACGATAAGCTTTAAATGTATTGTGTTGCAAATGTATTGTGTGGCATAAACAAAACATCACTCATAATCATTAACTTACTGTAAAAATAATAATAAAAATACGGTTTACATAAATAAACAAACAGCATCCATCCCGTTCCTTCCACTAGTAAAGATCCACCTTAACTGTATGGTCCTGGTTGTGGCTTTTGCAGGGAGGTGGGACCCCACATTGTGCTTGAATCAATTTTGGGAGGGGGCACTTTCTAAAATGTAATTATTTAAAAAGATTTTTTATTCAGATACACCTTCTGACAGGCATGTAAACAAGCGCTAACTGCAAATGGCCTAATTTTATACGCCCCATCCCTCCTCTGTCCAGCTTCTCAAAAAAGTGACAGATGTGAAAATATTCTTAGTATGTATGCAGGTATATGCATTTACTATAAATCAAAGAAGGTTTACATTAAAATCTAAATGTCAATCGTGATGAGCTTTTTCCTGTATTAAATTAAGATTGCATGGTGGCCAACCAATATTTGTGGAATTTAAATACTTTACCTTGCTTGTGTGGGTTTCTTTCAGATAATAATAATAATAATAATAATAATAATAATAATAATAATAATGCTATTTGTACAGTGCTTTTCTCCAAATAGGACTAAAAGTGCTTTACAATTGCAGAGAATAATAATAATAATAATAATAATAATAATAATAAAAAAAATAAACTTAAGCATTAACAAATTACTGAAAAGAAGCTAGGTACCTGTATTTGAGTTTTTTTTTAGTTTTTTACCGTTTAAAAAAAAAACAAAAAACGAGGGTGCATTAGTGAAATGCTTGAGGAAACAATACTTACCTAGTCTTGTGGAATGTCCGAGGGACTCACAAATTTTTGGATTGTCCCCCAGACCCCTAGAATAGTAGATGGTTCTCACTCATTCACACACGTTCTAGTGAAGCGAGCAGGATGGGGAGAATAATACCAGGAATCTGTATGGAGGAGGCAGGGGAAATATATACGACTTTATGAGAATTGCACAATTTTAGCCTAGCCCCTTCTCTACAGACACATGATTAGCAGCATTTAGCCATGATAATTGCAGGACCTGATGATGTGAATAGCACAGCATCATCCCTGGAGTGATCGTCTGCATCCACTCTCTGGGGGTCATGCAGACCCGGTCGTTAGCGCCGATGCGCTTGGACCGGGTCGATGGCCCCCCACAGAGCATGCGCACGACGGCGCCGGCGCCGTCGTGCGCATGCGTGAGACCCGCTACGACCGACAGCGCCGGTCGTAGCGGGTCTCGATCCAAAGGGGGCGAGCTGTCGATGTTGATTGACAGCTCGCCCCGTTTGGAAGGCGGGCCGGGGGGGTGGCAGCCCAAACGGGGGCGTTCCCATGGGAACGCCTACCGTTTGGGGGCGGCCCCACTGACATCACTAGTAATGTCAGTGGAGAGCTTCCGGCTCAGACAGAGCTGAAAGCTCTCCGGGGCTTACGACAAGGGAGACCCTACCCTAGGGTCTCGTCGTAATCCCCGATGGTTGCGATGGTCTTGACCATCGCGACCATCACCTTAGGCGGTCGTAAGGCTGTGGGTGTTAAGCCACAGCCTTACCACCGCAAAGGAGGACGTCTTGAAAATTCAGGAGGTCCTCCCCTCATTCAGACCGACCGCACGCTCTGTGCGACCGGCTCTGAATGAGGTCCTCTGTGCTCCTCCTAAAGAGGAGGAGAAGAAAGTCAGTGTGGAGTAAACAAGTAAATCTTGAGTCTCTTTTTGAAGGTTTCTAGAGTTGGAGGCCTCTCGAACTGTGAGAGGAAACGAGTTCCGTAGAGTCAGAGCTGCAAAGCTAAAAGCTTGATCCCCAAATAAAGTAAGGGAGAGTCTAGTTACTACTAATAGTCCCTCATCTGCTGGTTGAAGTAAGCAATTTGAGAGTATAAGGAATTAGAAGCAGGGGTGGACAATAAGAGGCCGTCCAGCTGCTGTGGGACTACATTTTCCAGTATGCCCTGCCACAGTTTTGCATGCTAAACCTGTGGCAGGGCATGCTAGGATTTGTAGTTCAACAGCAGCTGGAGAACCGATTATTGCCCACCCCTGAATTAGAGGCAGCTTCAGATACCTTGGACCCTGGTTATGTAGGGCTTTGAAAATCAGATGTTAGATTAAATGGCTGCTGATTTAAGTGGACAATTTTGCCAATAACCTTGAACAGAATTTTATCCCCAGTCCTTTCTTCAACACCATACAGAAAATGTAATTTACAGATCTGTATTGCTGCACGGCAAATGTTCTGTGCTCCATACTGATTGCCCTGACTGCTGCAAGATGCAGCCATATTTGTAGGGAAACACTGACAGTAGTGTCAAATTAGACTGGTATTTTACTTCAATAGTTGTTTGTAAATAAGATTAAGCATACTATTGATAACTTTTAGTACATCATACTGCCACATACTCTTTACTCCTCAATGAGAGTGGAACTAATGATAACCAGAGTCCACTTAAAATTCTTTGGAACTTGAGCGTTTTAGCACACTGCTCCCACCCTATGTAACACCCCATACAGCCATAAAATGAGGACAAAACTAACCATTGAATATGTTTCCAACCAAATACATAATTTCCCAAAAATCAGGACTGTCATGTAAATAACTGTTACTGTATGTATGATTGCTCAAATTCCCCAGAACAAAATGGCTGCCTAAGTGTTATGGCAGATAAGCGTCTAGCTTGTAGAAGAGATATGTTTAATGGTTTGGTTCATTCAGGGTTATTATTTCTATTGATTGCTTGATTGACAGGTACTGGATTTCCTTTTGGCTTGTGGTGGAGGACGGAGGGTGAAAACAACACAGTTGAATACTTTGAGTTGAAGAAGTTACTTTATCTTTCCTTTTGGACATTCCCTGTCCAGCCTGCCCCAATTCACTTGATTGTTGTGGATATTTTTCTACTGTTTTCAGGTTTGTTCTGCATTGAGACTTTTCCCTTGCAGAGGGGGCGCAGCTAGGCGGGAAAGCATTGCAACTCAGGGGCCTATTCATCATGCCTAAACTTTCTCTGGAGGTAATTAGGTTTAGAACTCGCATGGAGTTCTACCTACTTACCGGAGGAATTCATCATTCCTCCTCTCCATAACTATCTATTCTGAAAAGCTGTCATTTTTCCCTCTCTAAGTTACTGCAGCTGGAATCAGTTCTGCGCATGTGCTGTTACATCTGTAAAACCAGCGCATGCGCAGCAATGCCTACAACTGCGGTAATTTTACATAATTTGCAGAATTTGATAAATATATAGTTTCCATATCCCCATACTAATGTATGGGGAGTGTGGAAACTAACGCAGGAGGACTTAACCAGGAGATATCAGTGACATCTCCTGCGTTAAGATACTTCATGAATACTAAAATAACATTAATTAAGGAAAATGTCCTTAAAAACGTTATCTTAGTGTTGATGAATAAGCCCCTCAGTTACACAGTGGCACAACAGATAGCCTACCCTCCAACATGACCCCTTCCATTAGGTACAAAACACTCTGCTCCTGGACTCCCACCTAATGTATGATTGCAGTCACCTGTGTTGAACTAGGTAATTGATGGGACAGGTATTTCAGCATAGGTGGCTGCAATCATAAATTAACAGGGAAGTCCAGGACCAGAGTATTTTGTACCTAATGGAATGGGTCATGTTGGAGGGTCTGACATAGTTACAGTCGGGGCACATCCACTGTCACAAGGTGAGTTCTCTCTGTCCACATGGGGGACTTGGGCTTCTTGCTTGAGGCTGGGCCCAGTAGAATTAAGCCAATCTAGAATTAAGTTGCATCTGGGTGTACATCTGCCCCCTTTTTGTTAGCTCTATTTATGGCAACAGTGGAAGTTGAAATGCTTTCTTGGTGACCTATTTTATTTATGTATATGTTAAATAAATAAGTATTGTGAAAAACTATCACTAAATTACATTGTGCCAGATGCCTACATCTGATGAGCAAAACTGCAGCAAAATTTTGTGCAAATCAAGTTTTGATACGGAACATCATCCTGCAGATGTGCAAAGTTCCAATCCAGAGTATGCCTCTCTGTACTGTGCATATGTGAATTTGCATTTCACTAAGAATATGCAGTCTATGGTGATGACGAAGGAAAGGATCAATTAGTTCTATTTTGTGGTGTGAAAGGAATGGTAACTGAAGGCCAAAATCTGCGGCAAATCAGTCAAAATTGTGAGACCAAATGCCAAACTGGGGAAATCTTTTGCGTAATAGTTTTGAGAATTTTGCTTATCTATTTTTTTTACCAACTAACACTCTACTGTAATCATGGTAAGGGGATCCAATATTACTACCCTTAGCATAATACAGTACCGCTGACTCAAGTTCTTGTATGTGTACTTCACATCTACATTGGTCTGTACTTTATTACAATGAATTTTATTTGGTTCTGTGTTTATTACAATGAAATTACAGTAGATTTTTAGTTTGCATTTGTGAAGTGACTACACTACACCATGTGATCCTCCCCTCTCCCAATAAATTATGTATTTCTATGTTCTGTGTCATTCAAGGTCAGTGTCTGAGTCAGTAATTGCAGTATGAGTGCTGATTAAACAGTGTTGACATAGATTCATTATAATTTTTACATTTCTGCCTTTGAAGTATATGACAAAATAGCTAAATTCTCAGATCTACTACAAAGCCAGTGGTCCTATTACTGGGGGTATATTTGTCACAGGTCGATTTTAATCGATTTCAATTCGATGTAAATTGATATTGAGTTTCTGGGGCTATATCACACATTTACTAGCACTTAAAAAACAACTGAAAATTGTCTGCTAGTTTATGTGTGATTTAGCCTCAGAAATGCATCAAGTTAGATCCATTTGAAATTGATTAAAATCAATTAAACTCAACCTTTAGTACATTGAGCCCTCGTTCACAGACATATTTGATTGGCCCTGCAGCCCAGCCGATGACAATATATCTAGCAGATATATAGTTTCATCTGTCTGTATGGCCATCGCCGACAGCCCGATATGTCTGCAGCAGAAGTCATTCCATATGATGTCACAAGTGGGCGTTCATATTCGAATAGCTCTGCTGGCAGATATATCGCCCGAACGATTGGTAAATGTACAGTACATGCATTTATCCATCGGCCGGAATATACCCAGGATAACTGTGTGCCTGTGCTGCTGACAGATCAGTGCTCTGAAGGCCGACAGGAGAAAGGCAGTGGCAGGAAAATAGGATCCAGGACGTCTTACGCTGCTATGAGCGGCTACTAACAGCGCATGCGCAATGACAATGAAAATTGCAGTCAATTGTAACATAGACATAACATATACCCAGCAGGAGGGGATATCTGGCGGGCTAAACCTTTATCATAATAGCCCCTTACCATGCTCTCATCAGAACAATCTTAGCTCAATTTCTTAATATCTCAATATCTGACTCTAAGGAATATTAATCTTAGAGTTCACTAGTCATCTACACGGTGGAGGTAGACATTCTGTGGGCTGAACAAATCATGAATTCAAATTGCATCCAGGTTAATAAGTATAGCAGGGCCGGATTAAGGGGGGGGGCTACAGGGGCGGTCGTCCCTGGGCCCCCACACACGGAGGGGCCCCCACACAGGGTCAGTGTGACCCTGCCGAGAACAGGTGTCCAGTGACACCTGTTCCCGGATTGAGGCTCACTGCCGCGATCCGCTGTTAATGTATGCAGCAGCACAGTCAGTGCCGCTGCATACCGCGCAGAGTGGCTCCCGAGTCTTCTCACCTGCGCCACGTGACACATTACGTCCGCGACGCCGATGAGAGGACCAGGGAGCAGCTCTGCTGGGAGGAGGTCAAGCCCGCATGCCGTCACTCAGGTAAGTCAGCGGCGGTGGCTTTGGGGGTATAAGGACAGAAGGCTTAAGGGGAAGGGGGGAAGCTCCGTGTGGCTTTAAGGGGCCCCTGCAATTTAGTTGCCTTGGGGCCCCCACTAGCCTTAATCCAGCCCTGAAGTATAGCATCACCATTCAGACTCTATAGGCAACGGTGTCAGATAGCAGTCTCAGGAGGCTATTTAACATTCAATATTTGCATTATAACCCCCCAAAACCCCCATTTTTGAGGGATACCTGGATATATTAAGTACCACCCCAATGTACTATACTATGGAGGGACTGAAACAGATACCTCCATATCTGCATTTTTCCCTCCATTTTCAACTGCAACTGCAGCCTCTATGGTGGCTGTGAAGTTGTCAGATTTATCAAGCTCTGGGACGCGATGTCCCCCCACAGCTAACACCATCTGCAGATGACATCAGCTGCTGTAGCTGTTGGGCTACATTTTGCAAAACTTAACGGGAGCAGGCTTCTCTGTAACCCTCCCCGGCAATGGGCGTCGCACATGCCTGGTAAGTAGATTGTACATGTGCAGGAGTTCCAATTGAAAAGTGAAGAAACCGCTAATGCAGTCATTTTACTGCAAACACATTTCAGGGACGGGCTCCTTTTTGTGTCCCCTGTCCCTGTGTGTGAGTTTTGATACATTCGAGCAGTATATCATTTCTTATTGCTGCGATACAATTATCTGATAATTGAAACCTGATAATTGATAAATATGCCTCATAGGGGTCTATTTACTAAGCTGTGTTAGGAGAAGTGAAAAGTGAAGAGTAATAAGGTGCCAGCCAATCAGCTCCTAACTGCCATCTCACAGGCTGTGTTTGAAAAATGACAGTTGGGAGCGGATTGGCTGGCACCTTATCACTTTTCACTCTTCACTTCTCCTAACACTGCTTAGTAAATAGACCCCTCAGTCACAAAACCACTGAGGTAAATTATTGCTAACGTCTACCTGCTGCCAGCCCAAATGGAGGCTGAACAAACCCAAATTAAAAATGACTACTCCTCACTGAGAAAATCACAATGGCTAGTGGCGCTTTGCCGAAACCTTAATGAAGTCACTAGTACCCAGGGACCTGACCTCATTAGCATGAATCAAAATTCATGCCTACGAAATGCTTGACCCCATGTGTGCTTTAAGTTTATATCAAAGGTGCTTACTGAATGAAAAACCTGGTCCACATTTGAACTTTGTTTGAAATTCATAAGGCCTACTGCAAATCAGATTTGTAGTTCATTTGTATTGCTAAACATGACACGTGCACACAAAGAAGAGTTCAGTCCTAAACATTTGCCTGGGCCTAGAAGGTAAATAGAGCCTTGCTAGATTTCCAGCCAGTCAAGTTTACTGATGTATAAGCCATTACACTGCACAGCAGCATAATCTAGAGTAAAAACTGTTCTCAGTCCACCTCTGACCTATTCCCAGCCGAATCAGCTGGGTAACCCCCATCCCCCTCCTCTCCGCCTTCTGTGGTTTTGTACTTGTCCTTCATAAAAACAACCCGAGGGTGGAAATTATTCAAAAAGGCTCATGTTTGACACCTCATCTGTTCCAATCTGACAGCGATACATAATGTAACAGGCTGAGAGTAAGGGGGGGGGGAAATAGAAATGCAACTTAAAAGGAGATTGACTCCATTCCAAGAGGCCATAAACGGTAACAATGAACGAAACGTGATTTATTTCAGCGTGTAATCTTTACAGTAAGTCATCTCTCAGACGTTTCCCACTGACAGAATGTAATAATATTAATGCCCTGAGCAATCGCAATCACGACCAGGAGAGGTATTTATCAGGCTGCCAATTCAAGTAAATGCAGTAATGTAACATGTTTTAAGCAAGCTAATAAAACAAGTCAGCAGAGAAATATTACACAGCGCTTTCCGCCTCTCCCTTAATCCCCACTATACGTTACCAAAGCGAAAATGTAAATCTCACTCGCTCCGTGTCTCCCCAACCCCCCCCCTCCCTCCCTGCGCTTTAGGATTTAGTACTTTGGAGTAGAAAGGGGGAGGCCAAATAAAACACGCTGACCTTTCTATCTTCCCAAACATGCTGCTTGTGGATTGTAATAAGATATTATAATTTCAGTGATGATGTGTACATTCATGTGAGGATAGTGCTATATTCTTGATGAAGCACCCCCTTTGTTTCCTTTTTTATGTGTGTTTAGATAGGAGCTTTACATAATACTACTGTGTATACATTAAAATTGTGCCAGAATTACAAATCATCTTTCTTTTTTCACAATGCAGAGAAAGACCAGTAGCAGCCGCACACGCTTTCTGTGGATACTTCATTTATTTATTTTTTTTACCTCAAGATTCACTGAACTGTTCCAAGAATCTGCTTGTTAATGTTACAGTATGTGCTGGTTGGCTGCGCGTGGTATCTACTACTTGAGTTCAATAATGCAATTACAGGAAAGCTTCCACCCTTGTTTCTTTTGTGAATTTCCCTGGTATTATGAGCATGCTGAGGGGTTCACAGATCTGTACAATGGTACATAGCGGCTGCATATGGTGTTTTATCCCCCGACCACTCTGTAATGTCTGGTAGGAGTGAAGCAGTGAAGCTATAAGTATGAAGAAATGTGCAATCCTCATATTTGCTACTGGCATGAGGCCATCATAGTGTGAACAGTTTTATTATTATTGATTGCTAGTTATAATAATGATAAAGATAAGTATATCTTTCACAGCTGGTTCTATACTACTCACAACACTCATATTATGAAATAAACTCTCTGGTAACACTACTGCCAATTGCATAAAACCAGGTAAGGTATTATCACATACCTAATGATACAGTGTCAAGCTTTTTCCATTTTAATTTCCCCTTCGAAAATAACTTGTGGCCAATATGACCTCAACTTCTGTTTATGGTCCAACTTCAGTCTCGCAACCTCTATTTTTTAGCTGCATGCACCTGGCAAAGGCATGAGTTACTATTAATTTGGGGATAAGAGTCCTGAGGAATAAGCCAGAATGATGTATAAGTTATGTGTTAGTCCGGCTTGAACTGGGTCACAGGAATTCCAGTGAATTTCTTATAGCAGTCCTGTCAGCACATAGAAATTAAAGTCTGCAAATAAAAAACATACACAGTGTTTAAGATAAGATCCAATGAAATCGGTGTATGTCCATGGAATCTACCAGGATGATGACAAACACTTAGAAAATAAATAATAAAGAGTTGCGCTACAAACTAATAAAGGCCTCTTTTCAATACCACGGTAGTTCTTTGCAAGTGATACTTATAAAGAAATGTTACCTCGCACATTAAAGTCTATGGTTGGAAGTGGAAGAACATACAAGATAATAGCATAACTCACATGAGCGCCTAGTCAGTGGCCTTGTTTTAGCATTACTGTACTTTACTCTCTCATCTCCATGGATGGAATAAGGCCCGCATGGGCTTGATGCTGAGAATGATCAAGAACCTGTTGTGAGAAGTAGACTACCTGTGACCAATGCTGGGTAGGTGTGGCCAGTGCCATGTGGGCGTGTACAACCCTGATACCTTGATACCTCCCTAAGGGGCATATTTATCAATTATCATTAGTTTTAAACTCAATAATTGTTATTACTTATAGCTGCTATTTGCGGAAATAAGAAATTAACATTTGCCCAGATGCATTAATATACACATGCAGGGGTTCCGAAAAGTGCATTAGCAGTCACTTCACTCCTCCTTCACAAACCCCACAGTTCTACTGCGGCTGGATAGTTTTGCAGAATGTAGCCTATAGGCTTCAGCGGCTAACTCCGACAGCTTTGCAGCTCCCATAGAAACCAATGGGGGCTGCAGCTGCTGTTGAAAATTGAGGGACAACAGCAGATATCAGAGATGTCTTCTGAGGTCTCTCCTTCATACATTGGGGTGATACTTAATATTTGTGGGTATACCCCGAAAACGGGTGTTTTTGGGGGGATATGATGCAAATTTTGAATGGTAAACAGGTCCCAAAATACTAAGAAAGTAGAAATTGCATAATTTTGTGAGACAATAGAAATACTGTACAATTTTAATAGTTATGATTTATGGATTACCATATAGCCAGCTGGGAGACTGGTCATTATGATGCTCTACTGCAGCCTTGCATCACAGTACAGCAAAAGCATCAAGTAATAGAGCATGTTAGCTCAATGGGTTTTATGGTGTTACACAGCAGTACAATATACCACAGAGCCATGCTGGGAAGAACAGGGTATTTAGACCGTCGGCATCCCACACGTCGGGATGCCGACTACATCCCGAGCAGTATACATTAGCAGCAAACAGCATATACCACCATGTTTCTAGGCCGAATGGCTGGCTGGATGGTGCAGTTTTAAAGTGCAGTCTTTTTTAAGAGCAAAACTGTAGCGTTAGACCTGCATTAAACCGAAGATAAACAGAAGGAGAAAACTCTAAGTTCCATCAAACAACAAACCTCAATGGCCTAAAGATTCAGGACTGTTACAACTGGATTCTCTGCGTGATCATGGCAAGAACACAACACTTCTATTGCTATTATTAATGCTGGCCTTCTGATTCTCACATACATCTCAATGCATATGTACTTGAACCTATGTCAGTTGGCCTCTTTCCACTTGGAAACACTGTCCTTATCTTAGCTCTCTTGCCTAGCCTCACATCCTCTATCTGCTCACAGTCTACATTATTATTCCAATTCTACACACATTAGATCCACACTTTTAATCCTCTCAATAACAAACTTGTTAATCTGCATACATATTTACCAACGCTGTTATTTCACTTGCATTTCTACAAATCTCTTGCATTCATCTTTAATTTACATTTCCGAATTTCATTCCTCTTGTTTACTTATAAACACCATGACAAGGTTTTCTTCAACTCCCTCCTCCAATCAGTCGCTACCTAATCCTCTGTTCTGCCTGCTGTTTCCACCTGTATCCTTTCCCCTTTGTCTTTCCCCCTCCCCCTCCCCTTCTCCCCCCTCCCCTGTTTGCCTACTCTTCCCTCCCCTCGCATTACTCCACTTTCTTCCTGTTCTACACCCCCATTGTCCTACTACCCCACCACTAAACCATTCTCCTACACTCCTCTCCCTGTCACTTCACCCCACTGCCATCCACATCTACCTCCCTGCCCACCTCCTACAGGTTCCCTTTCTAGCTGAGGTGCCCGCACGATCACTAAACTCTATTCATATCGGTCCCCCAAATTAATCTTACCTCCACGTTACAGCAACCCAGATAATCTTATTCACATCTTCTCCACAAACGCTATCTCTCTGTACTGTGCCCTCTGGAATGCCAGGTCAGTCTGTAATAAACTGGTCCCCACCCATGACCTTTTCATCTCCAACTCCCTGAATCTCCTGGCCATTACTGAAACCTGGATCTCACTATCTGACACCACTTCTCCTGCTGCTCTATGCTCTGGGGGCCTCACCTTCTCCACACACCCCGGCTTGGGGGTCGCCATGGTGGTGGTGTTTGGGTCCTGCTATCCACCAATTTTTCATACCAGCTAATATCCTCTGACCCATCTCTTACATTCCCCACATTTGAGGTTCATGCTATACACCTCTTCCAACCTGTAAACCTCGGAGCAGCTGTCATTTACCGTCCCCCTGGCTCTCCCTCCAAATTCCTTTACAACTTCACTTCCTGGCTCCCTCACTTTCTCTCCTCAGATCTTCCCTCCATTATCCTAGGTGATTTTAATATTCCTATTGACATTCCCACAGAATCCTCTGCTGCTAAACTCCTTACTCTCACCTCTTCATATGGTCCCGCTCAATGGACCTCTTCACCCTCCCATGTGAGTGGGCACTCACTTGACCTGGTCTTTACTCACCACTGTGATATTTCTGATTACTCCAATTCCCCATTCCCCCTCTCTGACCATCACCTTCTCTCCTTTAACCTATACCTTTCTCCTTCCCCTCCTTTACCTCCCAAGGCTACCATTACTAAGCGTAACATTTAGGCTATTGACACTGTTGCTTTTTCCTCCCTACTGGACTCTCTTCTCTCCCCTATCCTTTCTCTCTCCTGTCCTGAACTAGCCACTTCCCTGTACAATTCCCCCCTTACTTCTGCTCTTGACTGATGCTCCGGCAATAACTACTCACCCTCGCAGATCCACACCACAACCCTGGCATTCCAAATGCACCAGATACCTGCAAAAGTGTTCAAGAATTGCAAAGCAGTGGAGAAAATCATGCTCTAAGGCTGACTTCCTCCATTTCAAATTTATTCTCTCATCCTACAGTGCTGCCCTGTCCCTCTCCAAACAAACATATTTCAAGAACCTCATCTCCTCCCAGTCCTCAAACCCCCGGCGTCTCTTTGCCCCTTTCAACTCCCTTCTCTGCCCTTCCCCTCCTCACCTCACCTCCCCTCCCCTCCTCGCTCTCTGCCCTTGACTTTGACACCTACTTTACATGTAAATTGACTCCTTAGGTGAGGACATCATATCCCATCAGAACCTTAGCACTCCTGCCACTCCTTTCCCTGACCACCCCTCCCCTTCTGTCTCACCAACACTGACATCCTTCTCCCCTGTTTCTGGAGAGGAAGTCATGGCCCTCATCGGGTCCGCCCCTCCTTCCACCTCCTCTCTTGACCCAATCCCTTCCCGTCTCCTCTGTTACCTGTCTCCTTCTGCCTGTTCCCATCTTGCCCACCTCCTTAATCTCTCCCTATCATCTGGCACTGTCCCTTCTGCATTCAAATATGCCCTTGTCTCCCCCATTCTTAAAAACCTACACTTGATCCTAACATACTCTCCAACTACCGTCCCATCTCTCTTTTCCCTTTTGCTTAAAAACTACTTGAGAGTATTGTTTACAACCACCTTTCTTTCCTCCAACTCCCTCCTTAACTCATTTCAATCTGGCTTCCATTCTCTCCACTCCACTGAAACTGCCCTCACGAAGGTCAGCAATGACCTCCTTGCTGCCAAATCCAAGGGCCACTACTCTCTGCTCATTCTCCTTGACCTCTCTGCTGCATTTGACACTGCAGATCACCCTCTCCTGCAAATCCTTTACTCTCTTGGTTTACATGGCACTGCTCTCTGCTAGCTGTCCTCCTACCTCTCTGATCGTTCCTTCCCTGTCTCCTCTCATGACTCCTCTTCCCCCCCACTTCCACTAACAGTAGGAGTTTCCCAAGGTTCTGTTCTTGGACCTCTCCTTTTCTCCCTATATACGTCCTCTTTAGATGAACTCATAAACTCCTTTGCCTCCAATATCATCTCTATGTTGATGATACTCAAATTTACCTTTTCACCCCTGAGCTCTCCCCCTTGCTCCTCACCCGTATCTCCAACTGTCTCTCTGCTGTCTCTTCATGGATGTCCCAGAGCTTTCTTAAACTTAACATGTCTAAGACTGAGCTGATCATCTTCCCAGCCTCTTCCACTACCTCAATTCCCACAATTTCATTATCTATTGATGGCACAACTATCTCATCTAGCCCTATAGTGTGCTGTCTTAAAGTTATCCTAGACTCCTCCCTCTCCTTTAAACCACACATTCAGCACCTCTCGCAGTCCTGCCGTTTCCACCTAAAAAGTATGTCCAGGATTAGACCCTTCCTCACTCAGGACGCCACTAAAACCCTCAACCACTCGCTGGTCATCTCCAGATTGGACTACTGTAACCTTCTCTTAGCTGGCCTCCCAGTCTCTCACCTCTCTCCAATACAATCGGTTCTCAATGCTGCTGCTTGGCTCATCTTCCTCTCCAGACGTTCGACATCTGCTTCCCCTCTCCTTCATGCCCTACACTGGCTCCCCTTCAGATGCCAATTCAAGGTTCTTACACTTGCCGACAAAGCCCTCACCAAATCCTCTCCCACATACATTTCTGACCTTCTCTCCCGCTCATCCACTTCGCTCAACAAATGCATGCCGCCTCTCTTGCCAACTGATTACTTCCTCCCACTCCTGCACCCAAGATTTTGCCCGTGCTGCTCCCTACCTTTGGAACGCTTTCCCTATCAGACTCTCCACCTCTCTACAAATCTTCAAGTGGGTTCTCAAGATCCACTACTTCATCAAGGCCTTCCAGCTCTCATCCTAACCCACTTCATGCTCTTTCCTCCCTATCTTCCCCCTTCTATGTCACACCTGTCTGTCTGCCCCTCCCCTTTAGAATGTAAGCTCTCACGAGCAGGGACCTCTTCCCTCATGTGCTTCTCTTCACATCTTCTTCTACTCCTTACTCCCCATAAGGGCACCTAACACTTGACTGCCAACTCCCTGCTGCTTACTATTAGTGCTTTAATTGCTATTGCAGCAATGTATGTAAATCGTGCCCTTTTCCTGCACTGTAATGTACTGTAAGTTACTTGTTTCTTGTTCACCTATTAGTTCTATGTACTATGTAAGGCACTGCGGAACACTTGTGGCACCATATAAATAAAGAATAATAATAATGCAGTAACAAAGTTACCACAGTTAATCAAATGGAAGAATATGTGATTTTATGCAGCATATACTATGTATGAGCTTTACACGTTATCATTGAGAAGTGTATAGTACCATACAGCAGGCTTAGGATAGTAAAGGCTAGCGTGGAATTGTAGAAACAAACAGAACATGATTTGTGATCCCAGCACAATATGGTCCTAAAACGGTCACACCATGCACAGGAAACAAAACCTACTGTAGGTTTATGCATGACTCATATATACTGTAAAGCACATTAATTTTCTGAGAGGTGCTGTTTACACTTTGTAAGCATTATATTTTGCCTTCCACTTTTCCTTTTTGTGTCTCCCAGCAAATAATAAAAATAAAAAAAAAGCTATTTATGAAGTGGAAGTCTAACAGATGCATTGCTAACGACTGCTAAGTGCACAAGCCAAATAAATAAGAATATCTGGCTCCCCACGGCATCATTGCAGAATGCAGCACCTCACTTTCATTAAATACCTCCCTCTGGCCTACTTGACTTTTCAGCATGCCTTTTTAATAATGATATTTCAGCAGAATTCGCTCCCTTTTTCCACCTTCAACCCCCACACCCATCACCGTCGCAAAATGATGCCAGTAAAATAAAGTGTTATAAATCCAGTGACATTTCCAGTCAAATTAAGTCAGCATTAAAGCAGTGTGTTTACAGTTTGCTCAAAAATCTCTTTCAATATTTACTGTGGTGTAGAGTCCTAGCGGCGCGGGAGGACCTGATTTATATTACAAATCCATCTTTCACATCTGCACCTAACGCCACACAGCGACCTTTGTGACATGGAACGTATACGGAGCTAAGAAAAGAAAGCACTTGCTCCAATAACTAGCAAGTAATTAATAAGATCTTGGGCAAGGAGGGTGGCTGAACTACCTGCTTTGCGAGGGGTTAGCGGTTATGGGGCCCGGAGGGGAGTGTACCAGCTAAGTTGATCCATCTATGTGAGTGTAACACACTGGGTGTGCCATTTGAAGGGTATCCTCGGAAAAGAAGAACTGTGGCTTTGGGAAATGACACTGGAATTAGACGAGCAGCCAAGAACAACGACAACAAGGGTTTGGGGGAGTCTTTATTTCAAATAAAGGAATTGTATTACAGTGTCAGTGTGTTTGTTTATCACCTCAATTTAGCATGGTACCCTTATTGGGACATGGGCTCTGATAAGAACTCATCCCAGAGTAGAGCTGGAAGCGGAGGGATAGCTTATGCATTATTTGGGTCCAACGGAGAGAGATCTGGAGGGATATCTCAGATATCTGCCATGGTCCCTCCATGTTACCATCGGGGGATTCTTAATATTTGTGGGCAAAATCCGATTTCTGCAGCGGTTCCCTCAATTTCCGACAGCAGTATCAGCCCTTCTTGGGGGCTGCTAGACTATCGGATTTACAAAATTAGGGTAGGGGGGAAGAAAGGGAAGGGATTCTCACACAGGAACTGAAATAAATGTATAAGGTAGCTATAAATTCAGTATTAAGGTATTGAAACAACAATACAGGAATAGTTCAAAAACATAGATGCACCTAGAGTAATTAAATATAAAAACTAGGGGTGAGCGGGTTCAGATTTCTGAAATCCGAACCCCCCCGAGCCCCCCCAATCTGAGTCCGATCCGAGTCAGGCTCGACTTTTCCCGCCTGACTTGGATCTGAAATCGAGGCAAAACGTCATCATCACGCCTTCCGAGTCTCGCGGGTTTTGGATCCTATATAAGGTACCCGCGTCGGTGCCATTTTCTCACTCGGCTGTGGACAGTGAAGAGGGAGGGTGGGAGTTAGGGCTGGCTGGGCTGTGTAGTGTAGTGTAGTGTAGTGCTGCTGTTGTCCACTACTTCAAAGTCCATAGGGGCTGGCTGTGTTGTGCTGTGCTGCTGTTGTTAATAGGGGCTGTGTCCACTACTTCAAAGTCCATAGGGGCTGGCTGGACTGTGTTGTGCAGTCAGTTCTCCATAGGGGCTGTGTCCACTCCAAAGTCCTGTGCAGTGTCCTAGTCCTAAAGGGGTGCTGTAGTGTTGTCCAGGGGGTGCTCTGTCCATCAGGGGTGCTCCCCCCAAGTGCTAAAAAAATAATATATTTTCTGTGTTTGTGAATTGTGTGCGCAGTAGCCGCACGTGCATCAACAAAGTAGTGCCAAGCGTGCGCCTGTGTCATAAGTAAAGGGCCGGCTGGCTTGACCATTAAAGGGTGCTGTAACCCCCAAAGTACACTCCAGTCCAAACCAAAAAAAAAATTATTTTCTGTGTTTGTGAATTGTGTGCGCAGTAGCCGCACGTGCATCAACAAAGTAGTGCCAAGCGTACGCCTGTGTCATAAGTAAAGGGCCGGCTGGCTTGACCGTTAAAGGGTGCTGTAACCCCCAAAGTACACTCCAGTCCAAACCAAAAAAATATATATTTTCTGTGTTTGTGAATTGTGTGCGCAGTAGCCACACGTGCATCAACAAAGTAGTGCCAAGCGTGCGCCTGTGTCATAAGTAAAGGGCCGGCTGGCTTGACCGTTAAAGGGTGCTGTAACCCCCAAAGTGCACTCCAGTCCAAACCAAAAAAAAAAATATTTTCTGTGTTTGTGAATTGTGTGCTGTGTGCGCAGTAGCCGCACGTGCATCAACAAAGGAGCAGCGCCAAGCGTGCGCCTGTGTCCCATAAGTAAAGAGCCGGCTGGCTCATTTCTTAAAGGCTGGTGTAACCCACAAAGTGCACTACTCTCCAGCAAAAATAAAGAAATATTTTCTGTGTTTAGCCGCACGTATATATCAAATCGATATAACATAAATGGAGGACCAAACTTTCTCCGATAAAAATAAAATAGAGAAAGATCAAGAACCACTTCCTCCTAGTGCTGAAGCTGCTGCCACTAGTCATGACATAGACGATAACATGCCATCAATGTCGTCTGCCAAGGCCGATGCCCAATGTCATAATAGAGGGCACATACAATCCCAAATGACAAAGTTCAGGAAAATGACCTTGAAAAAAACATTTAAATCAGCTGAAGAGAAACGTAAACTTGCCAATATGCCATTTACGACACGGAGTGGAAAGGAACGGCTAAGGTCGATCCCTAGTATGTTCATGACTAGTGGTTCAGCTTCACATGACGATGGAAGCCCTCCTCCCACTAAAAAAATCAAAAGAGTTAAGCTGGCAAAAGCACAGCGAAGAACTGTGCTTTCTAAGAAGATATCACAAATCCCCAAGGAGAGTCCAAGTGTGGTGGTGGTTGCGATGCCTGACCTTCCCAGCACTGGACGGGAAGAGGTGGCTCTTTCCACCATTTGCACGCCCCCTGCAAGTGCTGAAAGGAGCACCTACAGTCCACTTGCTGATATGCAAATTGAAGATGTCACTGTTGAAGTACAACAGGATGAGGATACTGGTGTAGCTGGCGCTGAGGAGGAAGTTGGCGAGGAGGATTCTGATGGTGATGTGGTTTGTTTAAATCAGGCTCCGGGGGAGACAGTTGTTGTCCGTGGGATGAAAAAGCCCATCACGGTCATGCCTGGGCAGAAGACCAAACATTCCACCTCTTTGGTCTGGCAATATTTCTATCCAAATCCGGACAACAACTGTCTTGCCATATGTACCTTATGTAAAGGTGGAATAAGTAGGGGTAGGGACGTTAACCACCTAGGAACATCCTCCCTTATACGGCACCTGCAGCGCGTTCATAATAAGTTACTGTCAAGTTCAGAAACTTTGGCTAAGACCGTAAGCAGTCCAGGGACACCTAAATCCCGTTGTCCTGTTGTATCCAAGCACCTGCAAACCACACCGTCAACTCCCTCCTCGTCAATTTCCTCCTTAGTCAGGATCGGAAGTAGTCCTGCAGGCCATGTCACTGGCATGACTGACTCTCCTATCCCGGATTCCTCCGGAGGATCCTGCATTGCTACGCCTCCTGCTGCCGCTGCTGCTGTTGCTGCTACTGGGAGTCGTTCATCATCCCAGAGAGGAAGTAGGAACACCACTACTTTTACTAAACAATTGACCCTCCAACAGTCCTTAGCGAGGAGGATGAAGTACGACAGCAGTCATCCTGAAGCAAAACGTATAACTGAGGCCTTGACTGCTATGTTGGTGTTAGACGTGCGTCCGGTATCCGCCATTAGTGCAGTGGGATTTAGACAATTGCTGGAGGTAGTGTGTCCCCGGTTCCAAATCCCGTCTAGATTCCACTTCACTAGGCAGGCGATACCGAGACTGTACAGAAACGTCAGAAAAAGTGTCCTCAGTGTCCTGAAAAATGCCGTTGTACCCAATGTCCACTTAACCACGGACATGTGGACAAGTGGAACAGGGCAGACTAAGGACTATATGACTGTGACAGCCCACTGGGTAGATGTATCACCTTACGCAGCAACAGCAGCAGCGTCACCAGTCGCAGCATCTCAGAAACGCCAGCTCGTTCCAAGGCAGGCTACGCTGTGTATCACCGGTTTCAGTAAGAGGCACACCGCCGACAACCTCTTAGAGAAACTGAGGGAAATCATCGCCCAGTGGCTTACCCCACTTAGACTCTCCTGGGGATTTGTGATATCTGACAACGCCACCAATATTGTGCGGGCATTACATCTGGGCAAATTCCAGCACGTCCCATGTTTTGCTCACACAATAAACTTGGTGGTGCAGAATTTTCTGAAAAGCGACAGGGGCGTGCAGGAGACGCTTTGGGTGGCCCGAAAAATTTCAGGCCACTTTCGCCATTCAGCGACTGCGTGCCGAAGACTGGAGCGCCAGCAAACACTCTTGAACCTGCCCCGCCATCACCTGAAGCAAGAGGTTGTGACGCGGTGGAACTCAACCCTCTATATGCTTCAGAGGATGGAGGAGCAGCAAAAGGCCATTCAAGCCTATACATCCACCTATGACATAGGCAAAGGAGGGGGTATGCACCTGACTCAAGCGCAGTGGAGAATGATTTCCGTGTTGTGCAAGGTTCTCCAGCCCTTCGAACTTGCCACACGTGAAGTCAGTTCAGACACTGCCAGCTTGAGTCAGGTCATTCCCCTCATCAGGCTTTTGCAGAAGCAGCTGGAGAAAGTGAAGGAGGAGCTAAGACGGAGCGATTCCGCTCGGCATGTGGGACTTGTGGATGAAGCCCTTCATTCGCTTTGCCAGGAATCCAGGGTGGTCAATCTGTTGAAATCAGACCACTACATTTTGGCCACCGTGCTCGATCCTAGGTTTAAAGCCTATGTGGTGTCTCTCTTTCCGTCCGACACAAGCCTGCAGAGGTGCAAAGACCTGCTGGTGAACACACTGTCAGCTGAAGCGGAACGTGACACGTCAACAGCTCCTTCTTCATTTTCTCCCGCAACTGGGGCTGCCAGGAAAAAACTTAGGTATCCTAAGCAACCCGCTGGCGGTGATGCAGGGCAGGCAGGACCAAGTTTGGACATCTGATCCGGACTGAAGGACCTGGCAACAATTTCTGACATGTCTACTGTCACTGCATATGATACTGTCACCATTGACAGAATGGTGGAGGATTACATTGGTGACAGCATCCAAGTAGGCATGTCAGACAGTCCATACCTGTACTGGCAGGAAAAAGAGGCAATTTGGAGGCCCCTGTACAAACTGGCTCTATTTTACCTGAGTTGCCCCCCCTCCAGTGTGTACTCCGAAAGAGTGTTTAGTGCAGCCGGGAACCTTGTCAGCGAAAGGCGTAGGAGGTTGCTTCCACAGAATGTGGAGAAGATGATGTTCATCAAAATGAATTATCAGCTCTTCCAGGAGACCAGCCTCCAGAACGTACAGAGGGACCTGTGGTGGTGGATTCAAGTGGGGACGAGTTAATACTTTGTGAGGATGAGGATGTACACACTGAAGAGGGTGAGGAATCGGTGGATGAGGAGGATGAGGATGACATCTTGCCTCCGTAGAGCCAGTTTGTGCAGGGACACATTAATTGCCAGCTTGTTTTGTGGGGGCCCAAATGAACCAATCATTTCAGCCACAGTTGTGTGGCAGACCCTGGCGCTGAAATGATTGGTTTGTTAAAGTGTGCATGTCTTGTTTATACAACATAAGGGTGGGTGGGAGGGCCCAAGGACAATTCAATCTTGCACCTCTTTTTTTTCTTTGCATTATGTACATTTTGGGGCCTAGTTTTTCTAACTGCCATCCTGTCTGCCACTGCAGTATCACGCCTAGATGGGTCACGTGTTTGTGCCGCCCACTCGTGTCGCTTAGCATAGTCATCCAGCTACCTCGGTGCAACCTTTTGGACATGAAAACACTATTGTGAGGTGTGAGGTGTTCAGAGTAGACTGGAAATGAGTGGAAATTAAGGTTATTGAGGTTAATAATAGCATAGGAGCAGAAAAACCTACAAATTCTGTGATTTTAGCTGTTTTTATGCTTTTTTAAAAAAAAATACAGATCCAAAACACAAAACCCAGAACCCAAAACACGGAAGGGTGGTTTTGGCAAAACCAATCCAGATCCAAAACACGAAGAAAGATCCAGATCCAAAACCAAAACACAAAACACGAAAAGTGGCCGGTGCACACCCCTAATAAAAACCAAGAATCTCTAGCAGAGGGACACATTCTAATGACTGCATTAAAATATAGCTTTTATTATATAGCCAGATAAAAACGGAAGCTCATTATACTACACAAGCAATCTGAACACTAATAAATAAAGACAGCAATTTATATACTAGCTGAAGTATCCGGCATTGCCCGGGTTTAAACTTCAAGTTATTAAGTTTTATTATGTGATGCCTTCCAAATCCATCCAGTGGAAGGCGCAAAACAGACTCCCTAGGTCAAAGTTCTGCCCTGCGCACTCCGCCATGAGGTCCAACCGGGACCCCAACCACTCCATTAGGCATCCCAGACCAATTGCCACCCCTCTGTGAATTTTTCATCCAAATCCATCCAGTGGAAGGCCCGGAACAGGCTCCCTGGGTCAAAGTTCTGCCCAGAGTACACCAACGGGAGGTCCGACCGGGACCTCAACCCCTAGTATGTCTTCTGAGATCCAATATTACCACTCTGTGAAGTTTTCATCCAGATCCATTCAGTGGAAGGCTCAGAACATCCCCCCGGGGTCAAAGTTCTGCCCAGCATCCCCAGGTCAAAGTACTGCCCAGCGTACACCAACGTGAGGTCAGAATGGGAACTCAACCCCCTAGTATGTTTTCTGGGATCCAGTGTTACCACTCTGTGAAGTTTTCGTCCAAATCCATCCAGTGGAAGGCTCAGAACAGGCTCCCTGGGTCAAACAATGCATAACCACACAGACAGACAAACAAACAAACAGACCAATGAATTTTATATATAAGATATGCTGTATGATAAGATAAAAACAAATGCTCAATTATGATATTAATCACAGTTAGCACACAGCATCCCTCAGTCATCCAGCACCCCTCTCCCAGCTGAGAGCTGATTTACTTATTTAGACTCACTCTTAAATCAGGGCTAGCCAGGCAGGTAGTCGCAGCTGGATATCACCAAAACCAGGACTCTCAGTGTGCCTTGAGGACCGAGGTTGGGAATCACTGCACTAAGGGGTACATTTACTAAAGGTTGATTTTGGTTTATTTAGTGTTTTTCTACAAAAATCCCCCCCCATTTTGCAAATTTGAGAATGGCAAACTGGCATGGAAATCGCAGGTGAAACACAACTTTAGACGACAATAGAAAGCATTACGCAATCGGAACAAACATCATATGGCTTACATAGACCACAAAAGAAATCACGGATTTACTAAGAATCGTGTTGTTAAACCTGATAGAGCCCGCACAAAAATTTCAGCACAAAAAAAGAAATAAAAAGACCGGCCTGTGAGAGGCAGGTTTGCCCCAGAACCATAACCAGCTCCGGACCTCTCAGTCTAGTCTAGGAATCGATTCCCAGCAGCGCCTGGCTGACCAAAGAAGAGTTCCCGGCAGCGGAAGCCCAACAGCGCTGGAAATCCCGATCGTCGATAGGTAAGTATTGACTAACCTAACCCCCTAACCCTCCTTAGGGGTGCCTAACCCTAACCCCCCCCCCCAAGTGCCTAACCCTAATCCCCCCTCTAATGCCTTACCCTAACCCCCCCTCCCCCCTGCCTAAACCTAAGTCCCCCGGGGGGGGCCTAACCCTAAGTCCCCCCCGGGGGTGCCTAACCCTAACACTCCCCCTAGCCTAACCCTAACCCTCCCGGGGGTACCTAACCCTAACCCTCCCGGGGGTACCTAACCCTAAGTCCCCCCCGGGTGTCCTAAACCTAACTCTCCCCCCCGCGGCTGTCCGCTCACGGCGCCCGGCGTCAGTGAAATGTCAGACGTCTACATCTAGACGGCCGGCATTTCACCCTCGCCAGGATATGACAGTCGGGAAGCCGGCTGCCGGTATTAAGGCAGCTGGCTTCCCGATTGTTTACCCTAGTCTAGTACTGGAAAAATGGATGGGGGGGGGGCGCGGGGGGAGATACAGGTTGAACCAGCCTGAGTGTTTACACCGAGGGGGAAGGGGGAATTAAGACACACAGTGTGGGGTTCCCCTGCCATAATGTTAAACCAGCCCCAAGCTTGTCAGCATGTGAAATGCTACGTTACAGTGAGAGTGGCTGTGACACTGTAATGTAGCATTTTGCATGCAGGTACAGCCATAGTTGCACACTGAATTTAGGCATGCCGTGTATCAATTTAATCTGTATAAACTGCTTGTGCATCCCTTTGCAAATAAGACACATTTTAAGATTAAAAGTCACACGAAAAGACACTTGGCGCTGCATCATACCACAGCATGGCACGTGCAAGGAGGCTATTATGCATGTTGATACATCTGTATGTAACCACTATATACACAGAAGTGCCAAAAATCATGGGATAGCAGTATGTAAAGGTAGTGATAGGTGGTGTCACCAAACTGTGACATCTGGCAAATGCCCAAACCTGTATCAAGTTTAATCTGACATCTTGTGAGTCGGGTTGAACACCAACTAGGCTGCTCATGGCAAGGCAACGTGAATTACCGGAGTTCAAATGATAGTGGGTGCCGATGAACGGGACATTATATTTTCAGAATTGTGCAGATATTCAACATTCCTCGATCTATGGTGTCACGTGTGTTACAGGAATACCACCCAGCGTGGACAGTGTAGTGGCTGACCACGGGTGCTTAATGACTGTGATCAGTGGAGTCTAGCCAGAATTGTCCATGGTAACAGACAAGCGTAACTGCCTCAAATCATAGCCACATTCAATGCAGGAGGTACCAGAAGCATATCTAGCAGGTCAGTGCAATGTTCTTTAGCTTTCATGGCATATGGGAGCAGAAGACCCACCAGAGTGCCTCTGTTAACACTACCACACCGGACACAGTGCCTCACCTGGGCTTGTGACATCACTAAGTGGACCCTGGAGGACTGGCAACATGTGACGTGGTCAGCTGAGTCAAGTTTCCAGTTGTTTCAGGCTGATGGTAGGGTTCAGATGTGGTGCAGACCAACCCCATTTACCCCAGTTGTCAACAAGGCACCGTGCAGGCTGGTGGTGGTTCCATAATGGTGTGGGGTGTGCTCACGTGGCATGAGTTGAGTCTACTGGTCCGTCTGAACACGTCATTGACAGGTAACTGCTACAGTGCATTGCTTGATGACCATTTGCAGCCCTTCACTGAATTAATTTCCCCCCACAATGATGGAAAATTCCAGCAGGATAATGCACTGTGTCATCGGTCCCAAGGTGTCCAGATTTGGTTTGAGGAGCATTCTGGAGAATTCCTACGAATGGCCACCATGTTCACCCGACATGAACCCAATCAAACATTTATGGGACATGGTGGAGATGTCGATTCACATCCAAGATCCTGCAACTAAAAATATCAGGTGGCTGCGGGAAGCTATCCAGATTGTGGGTCAACATCTCTCCAGAGGCCTTCCGTCCACTTGTGGAATCTATGCCACATCGAGATGCTGCAATTCACTGAGCTAAAGGGAGTCCTACATGATACTAGACATCTATTCCTTGACTTTAAGCACTTATATATATGTATACGGATATATACATATATATATATATTGTATATTCACTTAAGAGATGGGCGCTGCTCATGCAGTACAGTATGTGCTGTGTGCTTGTACCCACGTACTGTCAGCTGTGCTTTCTCATGGACACCTACCATGGCATTTTCCCAGTGGGCCTTTCCTGACCCTGTTCAACACTGTCCCCAATATTTTTTATTTTTTTACTATTTGAACTTGCCTCCACGTGCCGGCTCTGCCCTGTCCATGCTTAGTATGGGGGTCGGGACACTGTAGCTTGCTCCAGGTGCTATGGCTCCACACTACACCCCTGGTCACAATGACCCTTGTTTCAGTTAAATATATTACTTTATTGTTCCACTGTATCACTATATTCCATAATAGGGTCTCAAAACATCAGCAAAACGTTTTTCACCAGAGACGGGTGACATTTGCTCCCCAGGGCCCGTCCCAAGTAAAATGCCTTGGACTTGAGAAAAACCCATCTGAAGGTCTTCAGATGTTAACTAAATGATCATTGATATTGGGAAAAGAGCTCTAATAACAAAGCATATCATGTAAGTTACGCTTGGTCATTTATTCACTTCACTTGTTTTTAAAGTAGACTCCAAGCCAAGCACTCAAGTTCAGACTTGTGTACAACTCCCACAGGTATTTTCTGTATTCCAGAATGGGGATGTTTGGTAACATAGAATAGTCTTGATCTAAGCAAAACATTTTTTTTTTTAAATCTTTGTGTAAAGTGTTACAAACAGCTAGCATGCTGAGTTGGTTATGTGTTCCATATTCATTAGTTACATGGCACATAGGAGTGTTATATGTTAGTAACCAAATGTGGTTTCATCTGCTATGGCAGATACAGCAGGGATGCATTACTGGTAACTGCAGGGCCAGATTAATGTGTGTGGGTGCCTCAGGGTTGGGGGCCTACCAATAACATTATTAGTAAGATATGCTGACAATGTTATTAAATAAATAAAAATAAGTATAATGTGTAAATACTCCCAGCACCACAACTGTGTTAAATACACTCTGGTGCCCCCAGTTCACATTATGCCACATAGATACCCCAGTTCACATATGCCTCAGTGCCCCCCATGCTGATGATATAGCTATGAGCGCACCCCAGTGTTTTGGGGTCCACGGGCAACTGCCCCAGCTGGCATTGTTAAACCAGCTCTGCATAACTGCATGGTATGACAGCCGTTACTGGCTTTATAGTGTACCTCTCTTTATTTTCTGGGGGGGGGGTGATGGGCTGAGTCTTTCCCCGGGTGACAGAAAGCCTGTATGTGCCTCGGCCAGTACAGGACTGCACATGATGAGATGAGGCGCCTGTTCTGCCCTTAGGAGAGCACAGTGGACGTCCTGGGATGCTGGAGCAGCATTGCCAGGTCCCTCTCAAACTATACTGGGGTGCTTGGCAATGCCAGATCCACCGCACAACATACAGACTGGGACAAAAACGCCCTCACCAATTTGCAAAACCCCGCCACTTTGGATCAAATATTGCCTCTTTCAGGGTCTGTGAATTAAGGCATAGCTGGAGGTATGCTATTCTGCCCCTGCTTACCCCTAAACAAAGTCTGATACTTTCTTTCATACACATATTTGCCTATAGGCTACTGCTAATGTCTGTGCTATGACATCATAATCATGGGCGTCGGAACGGGGAGGACAAGGGGGCGGCTCACCCCCCCAAAAAAAAATATTTGAAAGGCGCGGAGGCCCCGGACTGTCAGGGGCTGTGTTTTATAGCAATTGGCTGCACGGCCCCTGCACTGTATTGAGGAGGCGTAAAGTGCAGTCTATAAATCTTTAAGTTTAAAGACCGCACATTACACCTCCTCCTTTGTGCAGTGTCTGTGCAGCCTGTTTCTATAAAGCACTGACCCTGACCGTCCGTGGCCGCCTAGCAACAGGTAAGAGAGAAGGAGGAGGGAGGGGGGCAGGCACAGGGGCGTCGGAACAGTTTTAGGTTGCCCCCAACATAAAATCTTTCCGACGTCCCTGATCACAATGGTCCCATTATTACACAATAAGTGGTAAGCCAGAGCAGCACGCTAGAGTTTATCCTGTTGCATAGTATCCCCTAGAGCAGGAAGTGTTATCTGGAGCTGGAGTTTGGAGCTTGTAGGATAATATTATTAGTGTTAGCTTTTAGTTACTATATAGGATTTTACTTAGTGTTCATTTTAAGTAAGTACTGTATATAGGAATATTAGGTACTGTAGAGTTATCTTTTAGTAAGTATTTTGTATTTTAGGTAGAGTTAGTTATCATTTAGTTAGTATATACAGTAAGTATTTTAGATAGTTAGTTTTCATTTAGTTAGTATATAAGTATTTTAGGTAGTGTTAGTTATCATTTAGTTAGTATAAAAGTATTTTAGATAGTTAGTTTTCATTTAGTTAGTATATAAGTATTTTAGGTAGAGTTAGTTAACATCTAGTTAGTATATAAGCATTTTAGGTAGAGTTAGTTATCATTTAGTTGGTATATAGGTAGTGTAGTGTTTTTGTAGATTATAATTTGATAGTAGAGAGGAGAGAGGATAGAGTTAGGTATAGCCATGGGCTGTATATCCAGCAAGATGAGCTGCCCCAGCTCCAGGAAAAAGTAAATGCACTGTTATATTTACTTGTTGTACTTTGTTCTTTGCACAATTAGAGGGTTTTTCCATGGATCTCAAAATCGGCAGAGCTCACCTGAAAGTGGGCGTTTCTGGGCATATCATGTGACATTTTGTCCAAATTTAGTAGGCCTAAATGTTGGGAGATGTCTGTGCCTAATGGTGCGTACACACTGGGCGATTAAAGTGGACGACTGAACGATAACGATATCGTTATCGTTCAGTCGTCCACTTTATCGTCCATTTTTAACACAAAAAAGATGACCGATGACGACGACGCGCGTTCCCGCGGGTCGTTCGTCATCCTCGTTCATCGGGCTGACATGCAGGCCAACCTGACGACCTCGTCAGGTTGCTGCATGTCAGGGAATGGGTGAGAGAGCCCGGCGCTGAACGATATCGCTAATGATATCGTTCAGCGGCTGTGCTCAATGTCATGAACGACATTGAGCACAGCCTGCCGGGGACACACTAGACGATATCGCTCAGGGAGCATATCGTCTAGTGTGTATGCACCTTAAGTCTGATTAAGCAAAAGGGTTATTTATTTATTTATTATTTATAGTATTGCCGATTCTTAATGGTGGCAAAATGTAGGCGTTACATATGAGCTGATGGGGTGGGTGACAGGGTCAGAAGGCAGATTCTGTGACCCTTAGTTAAATGACAGTGATGTGGATTTCTGTCCTCCACTGTCTTGCATCAGGTGTATACAGCTAGTAACTGCTCAGGTAGCAGGATCATATTGATTTGTGCATATGAATTATAAAAGTTAGACACTGACATACAGTACAGTAAGTAGGCAAACCAATTGATAGCATTTAAATGTTACGTGATTATACTGTAACACAGTAGACGAAAAGAAAAAAAACAGAACGTGTTAGTTTTGCAATAAGCCAAAAATTTGGATAGGTCTACTGGCGCTTTGGCAAAATCCACAGTAGTAATGTGTATAAGATCATGCTCCCCTGTAAATATAAACTTGAAGAAGACTCAAAGAGGGTTGAAACGCGTTGGTGGGACAATTGGCAGCTTCTGGAGATTTACCTGATGGGGAACGGAGGATTTTTGGAGGTGTTAATACCCTATGGGATCCCAAACATCTGTTGTGCGCAGCAAAATACCTCCTCATTCCTCGGTAGGAAATTCCCTCTGCTTATTTCTCTGTTTTTGATTAATAAAAAAGGTTTTAGACTATGACCTTTTTTCTGTTCTATAATAAATAAACATCGGGCTGAACCTCTGAGAAAATTTGGAAAGGTGGTCCTGAATTTATTCACCAAAGATACCGTTGATGTGCATTATTACCAATGGGAATCCATGAGTGATATGTGGGGGGGGGGGGGGCAAACCCGATTTCGGTTTTACACCTATTGGTGATGTTTGGAACGTAACAACAAAATATACCATTGATGTACATGAATATCAGCATTAAGCTGTGAGTTCTATGTAGAGGGGGCATCCCCAAGAATATTTCATCGTATTTGTGGGTGGAGGCTATGGGAAACATATATAAGATCTATTATTTAACTTCTGATCTGTTTTTAAGACATTTTATGTAAAAGGATTACACAATTGGTAGTGTTTTTTTCTTTTGTCTTTCATATAATATTGCAATCCTTTCTAGAAGGAAGACCATTATATTTACAGGGGAGTATGATTTTCCACATATTATTATTGTGGATTTTGTAGTATGAAGTATTTTTGTGCCAGTAGACCTACTGTATCACAATATTTTTGGCTTATTGTTTATATTTTGGAATTGTGGTGAAATTCCTGTTGATTTGGGTAAAGGCTGAATTGATATTGCGCACTAGAGGATACTGACTTTTGCTTGTGTTAGTTATACAGTATTCCACATACAGTAGGCGTCTTTATATTGGGTGCAAGATGTGCGGTGCACACGGGCCCCTGGGTCCAAAGGGGCCCGCACTGCACACCCTGCACCCATAGGTAATTATACTTACCTCTACCCCGATTCCTGAAGTGCTGCTCCACAGCGCCGGATCGGTGCTGCAGAGCAGCAAACACTCACTGGGAAATTGGCAGCGGCCATTATTCCAGGGATCTGCGCATGTACAGAAAAGATGTCACGGGAAAGTAGGTGTGGGCGCCATTTTCCTGGAGACCCGCACATGTGCAGTCGATTCTGGCATGAAGCCAGAATCTACAGCGCTTAATGCCACTGAGCCGCCGACAGAGAGAAGCGGGCCCAAACAGAGGCTGCACACGGGCCCCCTCCTCTTTAAAATGCCAATGGTATTCCACCATTTATTTATTCATTTCTGCTAGTACATAAATAGCTTTCCTGGCATATTACTCAATTTGGCACTTAGAACATAAGGTACATTTTGTACAGTACTTTTACAATTGCATACAGTATAATTTGACACCCAGTGCTTCTTGCTTTGCATAGATCTTTGTCCCTGTGTAATGATGGACCTGACACACAGAAGCAGGTGCCTATGGGAATAGCGACAGCAGAGATCTGGTGCCAACTTGGTGTTACTGTCTTACCCTCTCCTAGCAGCTGAGTCACTATAGCACAGACTCAGAGCATCTCCTGCCATGGCTGTGCGATGGGCAGCAATGTGCATTGGCTGTTTCCAGCAATTCTCGGCATACAAAGCAATTAGCGGAGGTAATTATGATTTTCGATCACTGAATAGCGTAGCAACAGAAAATCAGTTATAACTACAATGTAACATTGCTAACTGGCAGCGATAAGCAGGGCCGTAGAGTGCCTGGCCAGGCCCGGGTAAAGGAGGGGGCATGGCCTAATCGCGGGAGGTGTGGCCACGTCCCTTTGAAAAAAAAAAATCACTCTTGCAGCGCCGCTACGCGCCGGGGAGGGGGTCGCTGTAAGCCCCCAGCCCGGTGCTAAGCAGGGGGGGAACGATCAGTGTGATCGCTCCCCCCCCACAGCCATAGGAGACTGCTACGGCAGTCGCGAGCAGTCTCACACTGCAGCCCAGCACAAGCTGTGCGCTGAGCTGCTGTGATCCCCGCCGGGCCCCTCTAGCAAGCCCGGCCCCGGGTAAACTGTACCCGTTACGCCCCCCCCTCGGCGCCCATGGCGATCAGAAGTTGGCCCTGGGCTTATAATACTAGTTGCAGATTCAATACAAAGGATTAAAAAAAATTAAATAAATGGTTGTTCTAGTCTTTTAAAAACCCATCTTATGTACCGAATGCTTGTAACGATGGACGCTGATGAGTAAATGTCATTCTGTACCACACTGCTTACACCTAAAAAATGAAAATTACTTTGATATATAATTAATGCTTTAAATACATTACTCTCTCTCTCTCTTAGAGCTGACATTAAGCCCAGCTGGCAGAGCAAGCTCAGCAAATTGGCGAATTGACCAGTAAGAAAACTATCTTAACTTGTTTGTTGTGCGAATAACAGTAGATGCTAAACATGTGATAGGGAGAGATGCTTGTGTGGTTTGGAGGCAGATTTGGCAACAGTCTAGTAAATAAAAAAAAAAATAATATTGCCTCCCCATTTTTTCCCTTTTCCCGATTGCCCTACTGTTCTTTTTTTTCTTTTCCCAAAATTATTTTCAGTATTTCTATTAAAATAAGGATGTTGTGCCTTTTAAATTTCTATATTGTTGAGGAACCTTTATTATGTTGTTTATTGTGTTTATTTTCTACTTCCATGTGATTTTTTTTATTACTGACTCTGTGACTATATGGTCTCTCTAAATATGTGTTATTATTTTTTTTATATGGTTTAATGTTTTTCTCTAGATTTTACATCTGTTGAGATGCCATACTGTTTTTGTTGTTTATTTCTATGAATCTAATAAACGGTTTAAAAAAAAAAAAATTGCACCTGCACATATTTCCATAACACCCCTTATTCCCAACGCACCAGGACGTAACAAACTCCATCAACCTATCCCTATTGCAAGTCGACAAATCACATTATTTACACAGACACCCAATGGTAATAAATCACTCTTTAACACATATAAAATGGCTTATCCACACACCAAGCTGTTGTACATCTGTATAATGTTACTGTATAACTCAGAGTTTTCCAAGCTCCGCCATTACATTCCAGGTTTGAAGGATATCCATGCTTGAGTCCAGATAAGTCAAAATGACTGAAGTACCAATTAAGTGGTGTATCCAATTAGCCCTGATATATTTTCGGGGGCGAAAAACTTTTTTGTCGCCAATTTTTTAATCCTCGTATCCTATTTGTTCAGCCGAAAACACATAGGATCTGTGATATGTTCATGGGCCTATGTGTTTTCGCCATCGCTGCGGCTAATACCCTGCACTTTTCGTGGATAATTTTTTGGGGGGACACATCAGGTCCTGTAAAAAAATCGCTGAAAAGTGCTGGCGTCGGGCCAGCTTTTTGGGCTAATTGGTTACCGCCTTAAGTCACCTGTGCTCAAGCATGAATATCTTTAAAAGCTGAACTGTAATGACGGAGTTTAGGAAACTCTGGTATAACTTGTAACCAATTGTACTAGCAATGTTCCCTCTTTGTAATAAATGGATATAAGAAGTGCATAAAAAATAAGCAAAAAACAATGATGCTCTAAATATGGAGTGAAGACTGGAAAAGATAATTCAGCTACCGGTATGGCCTGTCCCGGCACATCTCGGCCAGTCATATCTCTGAGTTTTCCTTGCATCCCATAAAGGCGCACAGGAAATCTAGCAAAACTCAGTCTACCGTAATATTCAGAACCGTGCGCAGCGGAACGCCGTAAGATCCTTGGTGGCACTTTGAGTCCAACTGAATCAGCCTCTTTTGAGTCTATCTGCTCTAAGTGACCTCTACTTTCCCTGCTGCTGTACATGGCTGGCATACTGATAGGAATTAGGCTGTAAAGAAGGAACATTCTCTGAAAGGTTACATGGTCCATCCTTACAGAGCAGGTGCCTATGAAGATGGACAATCCCTTTAAGTATGTTTTTGATTTTAAATGTCTACTTGGTTGGCGTTTGTCAGAAGAGTAATATGTAGATAAAGGATCTAGGGAGAGATGTATCAAGCCTTCTAAAGAGTGGAGGAATGGACAAGTGGAGAAGTTGTCCTGGTTTGGAACAAAAGTTATCAGAGTGTAAAACGTTATGAACAGGGTCATGCACAAGGCAATCTGGTGAAAACACCTTAACAGAGACTAACATGAGTGTAATGTCATCTTTATTGCACCCCAAAGCATTGCCACCTGCTTTGTAGCTCTGTGTAGATTGTGGTATTGGATTAGAAACAAATAAAAACATATAATGAAGTATGATGGCTCAATCTGATAATCTCTTGTCCTAATACATAGACAGATTCCAACTACAGGAGAATAAGGTCCTGGCTCTCCTCCAGCAACATCGGAGCACATATTAAGTATCATCTGTATGTATATATGGAGGAGGGACTACAGCAGATATTTCTGATATATCTGGTGCGGTCCCATCCTTTCTGACAGCAGCCACAGCCTCAATAGCTTTCTATGGGTGCTGTGAAGTTGTCAGATTTACCACGTTTGGCCCCAGCAGCTAACGCCATCTGCAGACAGCACCCATTGCCAGCTATGTGGGCTGCAGGTGCATGAGAAAATGTGGAGAAAACTGTGATTTACCAGCACTTTTCTGGCCAGTCTATACAGAGAAATAAACGTTGTTGCTTTTTCCAGCTAAAATGCTGCCGAAAAATGTTTTGCCACTTTTATCATTAGACCCCGAAGCATTAACTGACCTAGCTGAACATTACAGCCCAAGACCATAATTGTCATTACAGTTGCATGGTACCTGTGCATAGCAATAGGTATTATAGATCAATCAAAAGAACATATATATATATATATATATATATATATATATATATATATATAAAATAAAAGACCAAACAAGGCTGTGAACATGACCCGCGAACATGCCCCCTCACACCAGGTACACAATGCTCTGCTCCTGCACTTCCCACATCATGTATTGGGTGTTTTCTCAGCTCCACCTGGTGGGGTATTTACCAAACTCAGGCTTCTAAATGGCTCATTTATTATGTAGACAAGTTATTATGAGACATTGTGGGCAATTGCTGATACAAAAAATACCCCAAACAGTTCTGTGTGCGGTTATACACCTTCAGGTAACTTTAATGTACTGGTATCGGCACCGTTGACCTTTGCTAAGTACATAGGTTTCTGTACCTAGTACATATATATATATATATATATATATATTGTGTGTGCCAGGAGCTGATTGTGTGGGTGTCGCTGTGGTGGTCACACGGTGGGCGCAACATGCTCTGTTTAGCACCTTGGTGAATGTCACAGCCTGTTGTATGGCTTTTCCTGACATACAGTATATTGATTTTGTGTTTAAATCTGTGACCATTTCTGACACCAATGCCAGTCTGAGAGTAGTTGTTTAGGTTTGCATGTGGTAGCAGGGCACCCTTTAATCTATATACAACCTACTGTAAAAGCGATGAGCACTTGGATGGCACAGGATTGGTTAGGGGGCCACATAGGCCACAATATATTACAGTGTACTTTTAGTACAAGGAGAAGCTTGTATTTGAGCTGTATACTAAGCTATGGGGATTTCTTATATCACGGATTATATAATCACAGCTGTCAGTCTATCCTAGATGACATGATGTGACTGAGAATTTGTGACATACTATCTGCTTCTCTTTGTAGGAGACTGTAGCAGAACTGCAGGCAGTGGCAACTGCACAACCAACATTATCACCAGCAAGATCACCTGTACACCCTGTAGGATCACCTGTACACCCTGCAGGATCACCTGTACACCCTGTAGGATCACCTGTACACCCTGTAGGATCACCTGTACACCATGTAGGATCACCTGTACACCCTGTAGGATCACCTGTACACCCTGTAGGATCACCTGTACACCTTGTAGGATCACCTCAAATGCTTGATGGAATCTAGATACATATGGAGGTACTAAGTCATATGAGAACTACAAAAAACATAATTGACATAAAGATTTGGATTTTGGTTTATTGGTTTGTATACAACCTCTTAAATGTTTTTCTTAAATGCTTGTCTTTATCTTTACAATTGCTTTCCATATGTATCACCACTTATAACAGTGATTTATAATGGTGATTCATTCATTAATCCATTTAATTTTATTGTATACTTGCCTACTTTTTTTTTCGCTTCCCGGGAGAAGCCCGGGTAAGAGAACCAGGAGGGTGGCGACGTGGGGCGGGGCCTGACGATTCGCGTCATTAAATAAAAGCGATTGGCATGAATTTAAAGAGGGGACGGGGCCAAAAAACGCAATTCGTGAAGAATCACGCCATTAAGCCCAGCCCCCTACACGGAGACCCGCGATCATCGCAGAAATGCTCCCTAATCTGCCCACTACACTAGGAAGTGGGTAGAAATGCGGGAGAAATGCCTACCCTGCCAGGGATGTGGGGTCTTACCCGAACAATCGGGAGCCTCCCACAAATCACGGGAGGGTAGGCATGTATGTTTTATTGTCTATTATGCTTTACCTGTGTTACATATTGGGAGACCCTGCCTGTGCACTCTTCCCTTATACAGCAGATGGAGCCCTATGCAGATGGTGCTATATATGGAAGTGAGTGTATGCTGAAGTAGGCCAATTTATAGTTATATACAGTTTCACTTACTATATGTACTCTGACTGTTGTCCTTCTACTAATGGGATTATTTCCTTCTTTCCTTTCTTAAGGCAGATGGAAACCAACTTAATATTGGAGAGGAAAATCAGCTGTTTACAGCAACAAAATGAAGAGCTGCTGTATAAGGTAAGAGTCACCCTCTCCCTCCACAGAGTTATTAGGTACTGGAGATTTGTTATGTGCTACTAATTGTGG
Source organism: Taudactylus pleione (assembly GCA_031769625.1). Classification (NCBI taxonomy): domain Eukaryota; kingdom Metazoa; phylum Chordata; class Amphibia; order Anura; family Myobatrachidae; genus Taudactylus; species Taudactylus pleione. Next base: position 2,784,561 of record JAUIMM010000566.1, on the reverse strand, counting down.
AATTGTGTCTTTCCAGAGGCAGAAGAGCTCACACAAATAAAAGAAGCTCCACCCCCCCTTCCCGTCCCTAATTTATACCTGGAGGGACCAGAATGTAACATCAGTTTTTCCCTAATAAATAAAACATCCGAACTGAAGACGTTGGTGCTGAGGCCCTGATTCAGAGCCGGACGCTCTGACAGAGCGCTCGCTCTGAATCAGGGCCGTCCCTTCTCCTTTTTGGAGCGGCATCCTGGCCGCTCGCATAGCTGTGGGTGACCACCCACAGCTATAGCGAGCGGCCAAAATGATGCGGCCATCGGGCTTGCGACGAGACCCTGCGGAAGGGTCTCGCTGCCACAAGCCCTGGAGTGCTTTAGGCTCTATCAGAGCCAAAAGCACTCCCACTGACATCACTAGTGATGTCAGTGGGGCCGGCCCCAGACGGTAGGCGTTCCCATGGGAACGCCTCCGTCTGGGCAGCCACGCCCCCGACACGTCCACCAAAGGGGGCGTGCTGTCAATCACCATCGACAGCACGCCCCCTTTGGCGCGAGACCTATAACGACGGCTTGGCCGTCGTTATTCGGGTCTCGTGCATGCGCACGACGGTGCCGCCTCCGTCGTGCCCATGCGCGCTTGGGCAACATCGACCCGCTTGCGAGCGCTCAGCGCTTGCGAGCGGGTCTGAATCAGGCCCTGAGTCTTCTTGGTGATAGAAAAAATATTTTGTTTCACTCTATCTATCTATCTATCTATCTATCTATCTATCTATCTATCTATCTATCTATCTATCTATCTATCTATAGAGCAGAGAAACTTAGAATTTGATGGCAGATTTGTCACAAGCCGCTCATGCAAACGCCGGGGGACTGTTCGCTGAACTCCGCCCATCAACTGTCCATCATCACTGCTCTGTTGTGGATTGGTTCCTACGGCTATTTCCTTCTGGTGCGAACGCTACTCCGATGCCGGTGATAGCGTTACACGTGTTTCCGGTTCTGGTGTTGTCTTCCGTTATCCAGTCGAGTACCCAGTTCTCCTGTCTACTTCTGTTACCGGTGTTACTTCACGGTCCGCATATCTACTACCTGCCGTTTGTGTCATCTAGGTGGCACAGTCTGCATATCCACGCTCTGTCGTTTGTGTCATCCAGGCGGCACAGACTGCACCCAGTGTCCAGAGTGCGCAGTTCAGCATCCAGCTGCTTGTGTCAATCCCGTGGCACAGGCCGCAATCCAGCGTCCAAAGTACGCAATCCAGTGTACTACCGCTTGTGTCATCCCGGCGGCCCACAGGCCACAGCCTGCCAAGCCTGCTACACGGCCCAAAAGCAGCATCTTGCTCTACGGCCCACAGACCACAGCCAGCCAGCCAAGGCTGCTATACGGCCCAAAGGCCGCATCTTGTTCTACGGCCCACAGGCCACAGCCTGCCAAGGCTGCTACACGGCCCAAAGGCCGCATCTTGTTCTACGGTCCACAGGCCACAGCCTGCCAAGGCTGCTACACGGCCCAAAGGCCGCATCTAGTTCTATGGGCCACAGGCCACAGCCTGCCAAGGCTGCTACATGGCCCAAAGGACGCATCTTGTTCTACGACCTACCGGCCCCAAAAAACAAACTTACCAGCCCTCAAAGCTGCTCCATGGCCGAAGCTAGCCAAGTGATCCAGCCCTCAAGGCTGTTGCAGGACTTTACCTTCAAAAGATATACCCATACCTTAACAAGATTAGAACCACTAGCAAGCTTCCGATAGCACAGGTTCGATTATCAGCACCAAGTACTCGAGCAATGTCAGCATTTATGCAGCAGAACATGGACAGGATGGCCATGGAAATAGGAAACTGCTTTCATGTCATGTAAAATACTGTAGCTAATGCACTATCTAATTATAACATAATTTCGCCTAGTAACAGAAAACAATATTATTGAAATGTAATATGTTCCACTGTAATGCTTATTTATATACACCTTATAATTAGCAATAATTAAAGTTGTACTTGTATATATATCTATGAAACGTAACACCTAATTATACAGAACCTCCCTAGCGTGTCTTGTTCTCTTATAACTGTTATTCATTTAATTTTATTTATGATCATTCCTGCATTTACAAATGAAATAAAACTCATATAAGATGACCTTTATTAATTAAAATGATTCATTCAAACTGAGTGATAAATATCTACATTAGTAGTTACGTAGTGCTGAACAGAAGCATTTTCCACTTGAGAAGCACTGGTGAAATGCAGTCACAACATTTAATAGATTCAGCAAGAGCCATATAATAATCAAAAAAGTGTAATCCTGCAGTGGAAATGCTCTTTCATAAAATCGCCTACTTTCTTTTATCAGAAAGCATATAGATTTGTGGGCCAGGATGGAAATATTTGTACCATACCGCATAATACCCCTTTTACACTGGGCTAAAAATCCCGGGTTATTTCTCGTGAGCGCGCTGGAACCCGGGATTTTGCCTAGTGTAAACAGGACTTTGGAATAAAACCCGTTTTCAGCCACCCGGTAATTCAAGCCGGGCAGCTAGCAGTGTTTAACATGGGAGCTACCAGGCTTGAATGTCTGTGTAAACGCGTTGCCGGGGCTGTGGTGACCCTGTGTAATCATCCTGCGCTCCGCCCACCCATCTATTTCTGCAGTTCCTGTGTCCTCCTGACTGACGGAGGACATGACAAGCGAGGTAAGACAAGCGCCGCCGCCGTCCAGCATGAAGGCAAGGGGAGGGGAGCATCAGCAGCAGCTACGATACTGGCCTCACGTGGAAAATGGCTCACATCATTCCCCGCATGACTTCAGTGGTGCTATTTGGTGCTGCCAAACACTATATATCTAAATATATGTATGAATATATATATATATATATATATATATATATACACGTGTGTATATATATATATATATATATACACATATCTATATATGTGTGTGTGTGTATATACTATATAGATATATATATATATACATATATGTATGTATATATATATCTGTATGTATATATAGATATATATATATATCTATATATACCTATATATGTGTTTATATATATATATATATACATACATATCTGTGTGTTTATATATAGATGTGTGTGTGTATATATATATATATATATACTGTATATATATATATATTTTTTATATATATATATTTATATGTGTGTGTGTATTTATAAACATGTGTGTGTGTATATATATATATATATATATATTTTTTTTTTTTTTTCATCTGCATAGAGCCCTACAGAGCAGCCAGCAAGGAGAGAAGTGCTTGCCAGAGATAGGAGGTTATTGGAGCAACTGCTGAAAACTAACAACAATGGCCCCCTGGACACAGGAAGAGGTCCGTGAGCTCCTGACTATAAGGGGAGAAGAGGAGATACAGCGCCAGATCACTGGCACGATTAATGATGCTATGGTTTACCGTAACATATCTAATATTCTGACTTCACGGGGGATCCAGAGATCTCAACAACAGGTTGTTAATAAGCTGAAAGCCCTACGGAAGCAATTTACAAAGATCTTCGACAATAACAAGCGAAAAAGTGGTGCAGCACGCATAGATTGGGAGTTTTATGATATTTGCTTTAATGTTTTTGGAAAGACGGCTCTGACAAACCCGGTCAACTTGTCCTCCTCTAGCTGTGCCGCTTCACAGCCCACTTTTGGAAAAAGCCAGAGCAGCACCCAAGTTACGTCCGAAAACGCCCATTTTGCCACATCCTCCCCCGTTCCAATCCCAGACAACAACATTGGCAACTGTGACTTTGAAGAGGCAAATGACACCAGTATATCCCCCACCATCCAGGAGGACGTGGAGACGCACAGCACTCAGCCTGGGACGTCGCAGACTAACCATACCCTTAATTTGCGTTCAAATAGTAAGTCTAAGATATACAAAATACACACTACTACACACTACATTCATTTAAACAACACATGCACAAGAAACACCTTAAAACAGTAATGGTGCTTCACGTTTTCACTGGGCCCATTTTGACCTCTGCTACAGGGTATTATCAAATACTGAGCCCTATACACCATTTTTTTTTAAAATGTAAAGCAATATAGTTAGCACAATAAAAAATGGTGACTCAGTGTTCTCCCCAGGAATTATTTCCAGCCGGGTGGCATCAAGAAGTAGCTGGGTGGGGGCCTTCGCAATTATGCACGCGCCGGGAAAAGGGGTATCTCCCTTACCATTCCAGCCCAACAGATCCCTGCTGCTCCCCACTGGTGCTCAGTCAAAAGTGCCCATTATACAGTTTCCCCTGTACTTATCCCCTTTATGCATTGCCCCCTATAGTTTTGCTTTGCCCTTATGCAGTGCCCCCAGGCTGAAGTAGTGCCCCCAGACTGGTCCCTTATGCAGTGCCCCCAGACTGGTCCCAGCCCAGAACTTACCTTAACTTGCTCACCGCTCATGCTTCTGCTGCCTCGCTCTGACTGGATCTAACTAGATCCAGCAGGCGCCCGGGGCAGGCTCCTCACATCGCGGGTGATGTCATGACGTCACCCGTGCACTGCACCACTGGGAACGCTTGCCTCTGAAGCGATCGGAGGCTTCTTTAGCCTTCGGTCCTGTCAGAGGCCAGCGTTCCACAGCAGGGGTCGGCGGGGGAAAGTGCCGGGCGATGCGCCCACAGAAAATAGTCTGGGGAGAACACTGCGACTGTCGCAGAGTGTAGCTAGTGTGCAGGTGGGAGAAGTCCACAAACACATGTCAGAAAACATTTCTGCAACGTTAACATACTGTACACTATTTTCATTTTTTTTTTGGTATTATCCCCTTTATAGTATTCAATGTTCCACCAAGGACTAAGAAACTGAACAAAACCGAGGTGGCATTCAAAACCATGACAACTGTCCTTGTGGATAAGCTTCAGGACATGGACGCTACAATGTCTGCCCAAGAGGATGCACGCCTGGAAAGGTTCTTACAGGCTGAGCGTGAGATGCAGCAGACATTCATGTGTCAGTTTTCGTCTATACAAGAACGCATGGCAAGGGAGGCACATAAGCGACAAAATGCGCTCCTAGAGCGCATGTTCGCTCAAAATCAACCACCCCACACCCAAACATCAGTCCAACAGGTCCCACCATACCATGCACATGGTTATAGCGCATACCAAAGAGGGCCATACTACGGCTCTAATGCACTTCCTGCAAACACCGAAAATACCATGTTTACAGGGTTACGCAAATTACCATAATTATTTCTTTTATATGTTTGTATAATGAAAATTCTATGTTTGGCCCTTTAGAAATGTTTTTTTTTTTCGAATTTTTATGACAGATGTTTCTTATAATAAATATAATTATATCCATATATTTATTTTGTGTTTGGATGAAAGAAAGCCATAGTTTGCTTTTTTCCGTTGAAGTTTTAATTTATATCTGCATGTATATTGCCTGCATATTTTGAAATAATACAGATAATATATCTTCTAATTTTGATGGTGTACTTTATTTTCTTTATATGTGTACTGAATAAATGTGCATATTAAAGTTGTATTCATCCTACTGTTCACTCAAGGTACAAATGTTTAAAAATTGTTTTTTAAACACTTTAAGAATCAAAAATCTATACATGTTTATAATGTGTGCAATATTTTTAACATTTCAAAAAGTACTTTGATTTTAAACTAAAAAAAAACAAAAGGAAAAAATGTTGAGTGATGTATTTTACAAATAACTTAAATGTATTTGTTAAAAAACATAGGTTATGCCAGACCTGACCCAGGTCCACTGTAAATGGAGCCAACCAGGGAATATCCTGGGTCGAAGTGGAAGTGTAAAAGGGTCTGACCTGGGTTTGACCTGGGTTGGAACCATGTTCCAAAACCCAGGTCTGACCCGGGACTTTGGTGTAAAAGCAGTATTATACCCCTTTTCCACCTAAATTCCGGGTCTGACCCGGAGTTGGAACAAGGGGGGTCATTCAGACCCGCTTGTGAGCGGCAGTATGCTTGCAAGCGGGTCGATGTTCCCCCACTGCGCATGCGCACGACGGAGGGAGCTCCGTCGTGCGCATGCGCGAGACCCGGCGAGCGACGGGCTCTCCATCTCTCCGGGTCTCGCACCAAAGGGGGCGTGCTGTCGATGTTGATTGACAGCACGCCCCCTTTGGTGGGCGTGCCTGCCAGACGGAGGCGTTCCCATGGGAATGCCTACCATCTGAAGCCGGCCCCACTGACATCACTAGTGATGTCAGTGGGAGTGATTTTGTCTCTGATAGAGCCAAAATCACTCCAGGGCTTGCGGCAGCGAGACCCTACCGCAAGGGTCTCGTCGCAAGCCCGACGGCCGCGATGGTCTTGACCATCGCGACCATCATCATGGCCGCTCGCTATAGCTGTGGGTGGTCACCCACAGCTATGCGAGCGTCCAAGAGGCCGCTCCATTTTCAGGGAGGAGGGCCCTGATTCAGAGCGAGCGCTCTGGTCAGAGAGTTCAGCTCTGAATCAGGCCCAAAGTTCCTATCCGGATCAGACCCGGAATTTTGCTGGCGCCCACTCGGGATATTCCCGAGTCAGCGCCGCTCACACCGCAGTCGGGTCTGCATAGACCCGGCTTTTGTGGAGTGAAAGTGGTCGCTTGGAGATGACGTCATCTCCAAGCGCCACTGAAGCCGGACCGATCGGCCGGCTAGCAGCGCACTCCAGGTCATCGTGACCCGGAGTGGGCTGTTCTCACGGCAGGGTTTCACGGGCTACGCCCGTGTTAAACCTTGCTAGTTACCTGGGTTGGATTGCTGGGTCACTCGACCCGGCGATCCAACTCTCTCCCCTTTTACACCAGGGAGCTGCCCGAGTTAACCCTTCAAAAACCCGGGTTTTAGCTCCGGTGTAAAAGAGGTATAAGAGAGATGGATCAGGGACTTTCTGAGGACAGTATATGCACCTACGTTTTTAAACTTGCAAAAATGATAAATTGTTTTGCTGGATGACATTATTTGAATGTGATAAAGGAATAACACATTTCTCCCCACAAAATGCCCTGATATTTTTGCATATGGTAGACAATATAGATTGTAAGCTTCACTGGGGCTGGGACTGATGTGAATGGAAGATTGAGTAATTGATTGATTGATTAATCATTATTTTATTAACTACTATAAAAAAAAAACACAAATCAGAGAAGTGGAAAATGCTATTGAATAACAAGCACCCAAAATGGATGAAAGTGGGGCATTAATTAATTGATTGATTCATTGATTAATTAATTATAATTGATTAAGAAAATTTAATTTAAGGCCATAAAATAATACAATGTTACTAGCCAAGGATTCCTCACATGGTGAAATAGAAGACAAGAAAATTAATAGTTGCACTGCAGAGCAGCAAACTCCAAATCAGCCTATATTACAGGTAGGTATATATACAGGTAGGTATATATACAGGTAGGTATATATACAGGTAGAGTCTCCCATATCCAAATATTCCAAAATACAGAATTTTTTTGGCATGACTGAGATAATGAAACCTTTGATTTTTGATGGTTCAATGTACACAAACTTTGTCTAAGGCACAAATTATAAATAAATTGTATAAAATTACCTTCAGGCTGTGTGTATAAGGTGTATATGAAACATAACAGAATTTTATGTATGTACACAAACTTTGTTTGAGCAAGAAAATTATTGAAAATATTGTATAAAATGACCTACAGGCTGTGCATATAAGGTGTATATAACACGTAAATGCATTCTGTGTGTATATTTGGATCCCATTCCCAAGATATTTCATTATGATATGCAAATATTCCAAAATACGGAATATTCCATTATCCAAAACACCCCTGGTCCCAAGCATTTTGGATATCGGAGACACAACCTGTACTAACAAATATTAGAAGGCTAATCTGCCGGCAATACTACCCTCTCCCCCCCCCCCAAATTGGGTAACACACCCCTGTAGTACATGTATGAGGTGCACCAGATGGTTTGAGTATGAGGGATAATACCATGTATTTCTCCTAAATCTAGTCCACAAGAGGTTTTTCTGCGTATCCATGATCTACAAGCTTGCAAGCATTACTGTTGACTGTTCTGAATAATCTATATTAGATTATCTTGTGCATATTACTTAATGATAATAAATATGCTCCATAATTCAGTTTTTTTTTTTTTTTAACACATGACAAACACTTCTCACTGCGAGTTACACAGCCCTTATATTATTAACGCATGGCACGGCACCTACTGACCGTTAGTAGTAAACACAGTATCAGGGCCTAAAGTTATTTGAATACACACAAAATTTTTTGATTTTGATAAAAGTAAAACAAATAAAACAAAAAACTGGCCAACAACTGCAACACACTGTGCAGATATTAAGGCGGTGGCCCTTGACCTACTGACTGTTATATATCACAGACACAGCATCACAGCCTGACGTTTTTTTTTTAAAACCATACACAAGTAATATTATTAATATTAAATAATATTCCTGCACTATATAAGAAACAGCAATGATTTGCTGACTGCCTATCCAAAAAAACTAGCTCGGCCAGTATTACATAGGGGGTCTATTACTGATGTGGGTGGCACTGCCCATCAAAGACAGTGTCGCTAAAACTGTCCTGACTCTCACTGTCTCGCTAACTATCACTACACCAGCTAACCTAGCCCTAACATACCGTCCTTCTCCTCTGGCGGTCCTGAGACAAATGACGGCGCATCACCACGGGAGGAATTTATATTGGATCGAAAACACACGAGATTCGACACCGGGAAGATGACATCGCGCCTCATTTTGGAATCCGAAAATGGCACGGAGATCCGAGCATCGGCTCGGATCTCCTCAGTTAAGGTAAGTTTGGGTGGGTTCGGTGTCCTCTAATTAGAGGAATTCCCCTGTTTCCGCTTGCAATAGCAGACCTATGGTTTCTATGGGGACTGCTATATTGTTAAATTTACAAAGCTCTGGAATGCGCAGTAAGCCACCGGTGATCCCACAGCACACAGCAAAGTGACTGCATCAGCGATATATTTACTATTTACTATACACATCGCAGGGATGGGCTCTAATCAGATCCCCTGTCCCAGCATGTGATTTATAATACATCCGGAAAGCACACGTAGGTTTCTTGTACCTTAGCCATGATTGGCTAAGAGTCCGGCTGCTATTAGCCAATTAGTGGCCGCCGTCATAGTAACCAGCCGTTGATTGGCTAAGCTGAGGGTCAAGAAACCTTGTGGGTTTCCTGTTACTCAGCTAGTGCTATACTGTTGATACAGTATAACGATCTTTCTGGTCCAGTAAAGTAATTCTTTTATTTTCTTGAAGACCAGATGCCTACTGGAGAAAAGGACAGACTTGAACCAGGGAGTAGGTAAATATGTAGTGTGAGTGTTTGTGTGTAATAATATACTAAAACATTTGATGTGTGTGTCTTGTGTTTTTTTAATATTTTTTCCACCTTGGGGCTACTGGTGCCAACAGCCTGCTGGCACTTGTATTTCTACAAGTGCCGCATGGCCTGGGACTTGTAAGGACTTTATGCCAAGATGGCCGCAGAGGCTACTACTGAGCATACATGGTGGAAAACAATATTAATCCTTTATTTGTACCATTGCCCCTGCACCTACCACCACTAGGGGGGCTGATTGATGCTTGGGAGGGAGGACACCATTTTTTGCGGGAGTCCCCACTTTCTGAGGATTGCCAGCCCTGGGCTGTCCAGTTTGGGGCTGGTTTACATTATGGCAGGGGGACCCCTCACTGTGTGTCTCCCTGCTATAGTGTAAGCCCCTCGGGTGGTTCAGCCCGATGCTGCTTAAAAGAAAATAGGGGTAACCCCACGTTGGTTTTTCCCCCCGATTTTCCTCTACCAGACCTGGCTCAGAGCTCCAGGGCTGGTTATGCTTTTTTGGGAGGGACCCCGCTCTGTTTAAAAAAAAATAATAATCCCTTTTATTACTGTACACTGAGAAGATAGGTGCAGCGCTTCTGCTAAACACGATGCGGACAGGCAGGTCTATTGTTTTCAGTCCAAATATGACTGAACAAACACGATTGCATACACCATCAACAAACACGATTCTTAGTAAATTTGAGTTTGCTTGAAACAAACTCACTCGTATCCAAGGGATGCCTAGCGTGCTTTATATGGGGCCAGACACGATTCTTAGTAAATATACCCCCTAGTGGGATGCAGTCAGGAAGCCGACGGTCGAAATGCCGACCGCCAGCTTCCCGACTGTTAAATCTCGGCAAAGGTAACAATGACAGGCGTCAAAATCCCAATGCCTGTCATTAGACCTATGCCCGACGCCCAGCATACGGAACGAAGGTAAGCCGGGCGCCGACCGTGGACAGCCGTGGGGGGGGGGGGCAGGGATAGGTTTTAGGGCTCCTGGGGGGACTTAGGGTTAGGCACCCCCGCTGGAGGGTTAGGTTTAGGCTAGGGGAAGGTGGGGTTAAGGTTAAGAACCCCCAGGGGGAGGTTAGGGTTAGGCACCCCCCGGGAGACTTAGGTTTAGGCTGTGGGAAGAGAGGGGGGCTTAGGTTTAGGCACTTAGAGGGGGATTAGGGTTAGGCACTAGGGGGGGAGGTTAGGGTTTGGCACCCCTAAAGGAGGGATAGGGTTGGGGGGGGGGGTTAGGTTAGTTATACTTACCTTTACAGCTGTCGGGAACTTCACTGGTGCCGCTCTTCCGGCGCCGGGATTTGAACCGCCGGACATAGGTTTCATACCCATTCCCCCCAGTAACTATCTACAGTAGTGGTTGATATGATGGCCCTCCAACTTACACTGTGGCTCTGCTTTCATCCTACCTATAGAGATGTAGGCAAAATACCTTCAGACATGAAGGTTTCTCTCTATAGATATACTTTAGTTGAAGCAGGAGAACTTTGAATCTCTCTCTCTCTCTCCTATTTATTAAAATCTGTAGAAAAGCTTTGAAAAGTAACATTCTTTATTGCGACCTGTTGTGGCGATGTGGAATGCCTTTATGGGAATATTAGCATTCCGGCGAAAGCTAAACATTTAAGTGATCTGTTACATGATCACTTTACTTCAGGGTTTGGACTAGGGGTGAGCGGGTTCGGATTTCTGAAATCCGAACCCCCCCGAGCCCCCCCGATCCGAGTCCGATCCGAGTCAGGCTCGACTTTTCCCGCCTGACTCGGATCTGAAATCGAGGCAAAACGTCATCTTCCCGCCTTCCGAGTCTCGCGGGTTTTGGATCCTATATAAGGTACACACGTCGGCGCCATTTTCTCACTCGGCTGTGGACAGTGAAGAGGGAGGGTGGGAGTTAGGGCTGTGTAGTGTAGTGTAGTGTAGTGCTGCTGTTGTCCACTACTTCAAAGTCCATAGGGGCTGGCTGTGTTGTGCTGTGCTGCTGTTGTTAATAGGGGCTGTGTCCACTACTTCAAAGTCCATAGGGGCTGGCTGGACTGTGTTGTGCAGTCAGTTCTCCATAGGGGCTGTGTCCACTCCAAAGTCCTGTGCAGTGTCCCAGTCCTAAAGGAGTGCTGTAGTGTTGTCCAGGGGGTGCTCTGTCCATCAGGGGTGCTCCCCCCAAGTGCTAAAAAAATAATATATTTTCTGTGTTTGTGAATTGTGTGCGCTGTAGCCGCACGTGCATCAACAAAGTAGTGCCAAGCGTGCGCCTGTGTCATAAGTAAAGGGCCGGCTGGCTTGACCGTTAAGGGTGCTGTAACCCCCGAAAGTACACTCCAGTCCAAACCAAAAAAAAAATTATTTTCTGTGTTTGTGAATTGTGTGCGCAGTAGCCGCACGTGCATCAACAAAGTAGTGCCAAGCGTGCGCCTGTGTCATAAGTAAAGGGCCGGCTGGCTTGACCGTTAAGGGTGCTGTAACCCCCGAAAGTACACTCCAGTCCAAACCAAAAAAAAAATTATTTTCTGTGTTTGTGAATTGTGTGCGCAGTAGCCGCACGTGCATCAACAAAGTAGTGCCAAGCGTGCGCCTGTGTCATAAGTAAAGGGCCGGCTGGCTTGACCGTTAAGGGTGCTGTAACCCCCGAAAGTACACTCCAGTCCAAACCAAAAAAAAAATTATTTTCTGTGTTTGTGAATTGTGTGCGCAGTAGCCGCACGTGCATCAACAAAGTAGTGCCAAGCGTGCGCCTGTGTCATAAGTAAAGGGCCGGCTGGCTTGACCGTTAAAGGGTGCTGTAACCCCCAAAGTACACTCCAGTCCAAACCAAAAAAAAAATTATTTTCTGTGTTTGTGAATTGTGTGCGCAGTAGCCGCACGTGCATCAACAAAGTAGTGCCAAGCGTGCGCCTGTGTCATAAGTAAAGGGCCGGCTGGCTTGACCGTTAAAGGGTGCTGTAACCCCCGAAAGTACACTCCAGTCCTAACCAAAAAAAAATTATTTTCTGTGTTTGTGAATTGTGTGAGCAGTAGCCGCACGTGCATCAACAAAGTAGTGCCAAGAGTGCGCCTGTGTCATAAGTAAAGGGCCGGCTGGCTTGACCGTTAAGGGTGCTGTAACCCCCGAAAGTACACTCCAGTCCAAACCAAAAAAAAAATTATTTTCTGTGTTTGTGAATTGTGTGCGCAGTAGCCGCACGTGCATCAACAAAGTAGTGCCAAGCGTGCGCCTGTGTCATAAGTAAAGGGCCGGCTGGCTTGACCGTTAAAGGGTGCTGTAACCCCCAAAGTACACTCCAGTCCAAACCAAAAAAAAAATTATTTTCTGTGTTTGTGAATTGTGTGCGCAGTAGCCGCACGTGCATCAACAAAGTAGTGCCAAGCGTGCGCCTGTGTCATAAGTAAAGGGCCGGCTGGCTTGACCGTTAAGGGTGCTGTAACCCCCGAAAGTACACTCCAGTCCAAACCAAAAAAAAAATTATTTTCTGTGTTTGTGAATTGTGTGCGCAGTAGCCGCACGTGCATCAACAAAGTAGTGCCAAGCGTGCGCCTGTGTCATAAGTAAAGGGCCGGCTGGCTTGACCGTTAAAGGGTGCTGTAACCCCCGAAAGTACACTCCAGTCCTAACCAAAAAAAAATTATTTTCTGTGTTTGTGAATTGTGTGCGCAGTAGCCGCACGTGCATCAACAAAGTAGTGCCAAGAGTGCGCCTGTGTCATAAGTAAAGGGCCGGCTGGCTTGACCGTTAAGGGTGCTGTAACCCCCGAAAGTACACTCCAGTCCAAACCAAAAAAAAAATTATTTTCTGTGTTTGTGAATTGTGTGCGCAGTAGCCGCACGTGCATCAACAAAGTAGTGCCAAGCGTGCGCCTGTGTCATAAGTAAAGGGCCGGCTGGCTTGACCGTTAAGGGTGCTGTAACCCCCGAAAGTACACTCCAGTCCAAACCAAAAAAAAAATTATTTTCTGTGTTTGTGAATTGTGTGCGCAGTAGCCGCACGTGCATCAACAAAGTAGTGCCAAGCGTGCGCCTGTGTCATAAGTAAAGGGCCGGCTGGCTTGACCGTTAAGGGTGCTGTAACCCCCGAAAGTACACTCCAGTCCAAACCAAAAAAAAAATTATTTTCTGTGTTTGTGAATTGTGTGCGCAGTAGCCGCACGTGCATCAACAAAGTAGTGCCAAGCGTGCGCCTGTGTCATAAGTAAAGGGCCGGCTGGCTTGACCGTTAAGGGTGCTGTAACCCCCGAAAGTACACTCCAGTCCAAACCAAAAAAAAAATTATTTTCTGTGTTTGTGAATTGTGTGCGCAGTAGCCGCACGTGCATCAACAAAGTAGTGCCAAGCGTGCGCCTGTGTCATAAGTAAAGGGCCGGCTGGCTTGACCGTTAAGGGTGCTGTAACCCCCGAAAGTACACTCCAGTCCAAACCAAAAAAAAAATTATTTTCTGTGTTTGTGAATTGTGTGCGCAGTAGCCGCACGTGCATCAACAAAGTAGTGCCAAGCGTGCGCCTGTGTCATAAGTAAAGGGCCGGCTGGCTTGACCGTTAAGGGTGCTGTAACCCCCGAAAGTACACTCCAGTCCAAACCAAAAAAAAAATTATTTTCTGTGTTTGTGAATTGTGTGCGCAGTAGCCGCACGTGCATCAACAAAGTAGTGCCAAGAGTGCGCCTGTGTCATAAGTAAAGGGCCGGCTGGCTTGACCGTTAAAGGGTGCTGTAACCCCCAAAGTACACTCCAGTCCAAACCAAAAAAAAAATTATTTTCTGGGTTTAGCCGCACGTATATATCAAATCGATATAACATAAATGGAGGACCAAACTTTCTCCGATAAAAATAAAATAGAGAAAGATCAAGAACCACTTCCTCCTAGTGCTGAAGCTGCTGCCACTAGTCATGACATAGACGATAACATGCCATCAACGTCGTCTGCCAAGGCCGATGCCCAATGTCATAGTAGAGGGCACATACAATCCCAAATGGCAAAGTTCAGGAAAATGACCTTGAAAAAGACATTTAAATCAGCTGAAGAGAAACATAAACTTGCCAATATGCCATTTACGACACGGAGTGGCAAGGAACGGCTAAGGTCGATCCCTAGTATGTTCATGACTAGTGGTTCAGCTTCACATGACGATGGAAGCCCTCCTCCCACTAAAAAAATCAAAAGAGTTAAGCTGGCAAAAGCACAGCGAAGAACTGTGCTTTCTAAGAAGATATCACAAATCCCCAAGGAAAGTCCAAGTGTGGTGGTGGTTGCGATGCCTGACCTTCCCAGCACTGGACGGGAAGAGGTGGCTCTTTCCACCATTTGCACGCCCCCTGCAAGTGCTGAAAGGAGCACCCACAGTCCACTTGCTGATATGCAAATTGAAGATGTCACTGTTGAAGTACAACAGGATGAGGATACTGGTGTAGCTGGCGCTGAGGAGGAAGTTGGCGAGGAGGATTCTGATGGTGATGTGGTTTGTTTAAATCAGGCTCCGGGGGAGACAGTTGTTGTCCGTGGGATGAAAAAGCCCATCACGGTCATGCCTGGGCAGAAGACCAAACATTCCACCTCTTTGGTCTGGCAATATTTCTATCCAAATCCGGACAACAACTGTCTTGCCATATGTACCATATGTAAAGGTGAAATAAGTAGGGGTAGGGACGTCAACCACCTAGGAACATCCTCCCTTATACGGCACCTGCAGCGCGTTCATAAAAAGTTACTGTCAAGTTCAGAAACTTTGGCTAAGACCGTAAGCAGTCCAGGGACACCTAAATCCCGTTGTCCTGTTGTATCCAAGCGCCTGCAAACCACACCGTCAACTCCCTCCTCGTCAATTTCCTCCTTAGTCAGGATCGGAAGTAGTCCTGCAGGCCATGTCACTGGCATGACTGACTCTCCTATCCGGGATTCCTCTGGAGGATCCTGCATTGCTACGCCTACTGCTGCCGCTGCTGCTGTTGCTGCTGCTGGGAGTCGTTCATCATCCCAGAGAGGAAGTAGGAACACCACTACTTTTACTAAACAATTGACCCTCCAACAGTCCTTAGCGAGGAGGATGAAGTACGACAGCAGTCACCCTGAAGCAAAACGTATAACTGAGGCCTTGACTGCTATGTTGGTGTTAGACGTGCGTCCGGTATCCGCCATTAGTGCAGTGGGATTTAGACAATTGATGGAGGTAGTGTGTCCCCGGTTCCAAATCCCGTCTAGATTCCACTTCACTAGGCAGGCGATACCGAGACTGTACAGAAACGTCAGAAAAAGTGTCCTCAGTGTCCTGAAAAATGCCGTTGTACACAATGTCCACTTAACCACGGACATGTGGACAAGTGGAACAGGGCAGACTAAGGACTATATGACTGTGACAGCCCACTGGGTAGATGTATCACCTTACGCAGCAACAGCAGCAGCGTCACCAGTAGCAGCATCTCAGAAACGCCAGCTCGTTACAAGGCAGGCTACGCTGTGTATCACCGGTTTCAGTAAGAGGCACACCGCCGACAACCTCTTAGAGAAACTGAGGGAAATCATCGCCCAGTGGCTTACCCCACTTAGACTCTCCTGGGGATTTGTGATATCTGACAACGCCACCAATATTGTGCGGGCATTACATCTGGGCAAATTCCAGCACGTCCCATGTTTTGCTCACACAATAAACTTGGTGGTGCAGAATTTTCTGAAAAGCGACAGGGGCGTGCAGGAGACGCTTTGGGTGGCCCGAAAAATTTCTGGCCACTTTCGCCATTCAGCGACTGCGTGCCGAAGACTGGAGCGCCAGCAAACACTCTTGAACCTGCCCCGCCATCACCTGAAGCAAGAGGTTGTGACGCGGTGGAACTCAACCCTCTATATGCTTCAGAGGATGGAGGAGCAGCAAAAGGCCATACAAGCCTATACATCCACCTATGACATAGGCAAAGGAAGGGGTATGCACCTGACTCAAGCGCAGTGGAGAATGATTTCCGTGTTGTGCAAGGTTCTCCAGCCCTTCGAACTTGCCACACGTGAAGTCAGTTCAGACACAGCCAGCTTGAGTCAGGTCATTCCGCTCATCAGGCTTTTGCAGAAGCAGCTGGAGAAAGTGAAGGAGGAGCTAAGACGGAGCGATTCCGCTCGGCATGTGGGACTTGTGGATGAAGCCCTTCATTCGCTTTGCCAGGATTACAGGGTGGTCAATCTGTTGAAATCAGACCACTACATTTTGGCCACCGTGCTTGATCCTAGGTTTAAAGCCTATGTGGTGTCTCTCTTTCCGGCCGACACAAGCCTGCAGAGGTGCAAAGACCTGCTGGTGAACACACTGTCAGCTGAAGCGGAACGTGACACGTCAACGGCTCCTTCTTCATTTTCTCCCGCAACTGGGGCTGCCAGGAAAAAACTTAGGTATCCTAAGCAACCCGCTGGCGGTGATGCAGGGCAGGCAGGACCAAGTTTGGACATCTGGTCCGGACTGAAGGACCTGGCAACAATTTCTGACATGTCTACTGTCACTGCATATGATACTGTCACCATTGACAGAATGGTGGAGGATTACATCGGTGACAGCATCCAAGTAGGCATGTCAGACAGTCCATACCTGTACTGGCAGGAAAAAGAGGCAATTTGGAGGCCCCTGTACAAGCTGGCTCTATTTTACCTGAGTTGCCCCCCCTCCAGTGTGTACTCCGAAAGAGTGTTTAGTGCAGCCGGGAACCTTGTCAGCGAAAGGCGTAGGAGGTTGCTTCCACAGAATGTGGAGAAGATGATGTTCATCAAAATGAATTATCAGCTCTTCCAGGGAGACCAGCCTCCAGAAGGTACAGAGGGACCTGTGGTGGTGGATTCAAGTGGGGACGAGTTAATACTTTGTGAGGATGAGGATGTACACACTGAAGAGGGTGAGGAATCGGTGGATGAGGAGGATGAGGATGACATCTTGCCTCCGTAGAGCCAGTTTGTGCAGGGACACATTAATTGCCAGCTTGTTTTGTGGGGGCCCAAACGAACCAATCATTTCAGCCACAGTTGTGTGGCAGACCCTGGCGCTGAAATGATTGATTTGTTAAAGTGTGCATGTCCTGTTTATACAACATAAGGGTGGGTGGGAGGGCCCAAGGACAATTCCATCTTGCACTTCTTTTTTTTCTATGCATTATGTACAGTTTGGGGCCTAGTTTTTCTAACTGCCATCCTGTCTGCCACTGCAGTGTCACTCCTAGATGGGTCACGTGTTTGTGCCGCCCACTCGTGTCGCTTAGCATAGTCATCCAGCTACCTCGGTGCAACCTTTTGGACATGAAAACACTATTGTGAGGTGTGAGGTGTTCAGAATAGACTGGAAATGAGTGGAAATTAAGGTTATTGAGGTTAATAATAGCATAGGAGCAGAGAAACCAACAAATTCTGTGATTTTAGCTGTTTTTATGCTTTTTAAAAAAAAAATACAGATCCAAAACACAAAACCCAGAACCCAAAACACGGAAGGGTGGTTTTGGCAAAACCAATCCAGATCCAAAACACGAAGAAAGATCCAGATCCAAAACCAAAACACAAAACACGAAAAGTGGCCGGTGCACACCCCTAGTTTGGACCCAGTTGAGCTAATGAGCACGTGCGCCCATCAGGTGCTGGTTAATGGAAAGGGACCCAAGGAAATAAACAGGTTTATAATATTGTATCCTATATGCTACAATTGCTAGCACCATCTAAAGATGACATTTGCTAGCAGGGCCAAGCTCACCAGCTGGTGAGCTGTATAACACCCTGCTCTGCTCATGCCCCACTCCATCCAACCGGTGTGTAAAACAGTGAGTACAGCTGTATCTCTTGTAACATCAATAAACCACTCCATTGGTTAAGCAACTGGGCTGTTTGTAGTCTCAGGGCATCCACTGGTGTTACTCTGCTACATCATCCAACCTGTACAACATTTTTAGCATTCCCGCTAGGCTGTTTTAGCGGGGCGCGGTGCCCTGCACTCCTTCTGGAGTGCAAAAAGCACCCTGCCCTCCAGAAGGAGCGCAAAAAGCGCCATGCCCTCATAGCCTGCGGGTGCCGTCTTCACCCGCGGGTCGCAGTGTCCCGCGGGTGGAGAAATGTGCGGTGACCCGGTCACCGCCGGAGAATAGACGCCGGGTGCATGCGCCCGGCATCTATTCTCCCTGTCTGCAGCGCTTGGGGGCTGCCCGGCGTGTCCGTAAGTGCCAGGTACGCCCCCAAGAGTGACGAAAATAGGATGCATCCTATAGACACGCCCCCTTTTCAATGGCCACGCCCCCTTTTTGGGCGCACGCACAAAGGTGCCCTCTCTGGCTCCGGCGCCCTGCCTGCCGCCGAAGCTAGAGTGAACACTACATATTTCCAAGGGTTGGGTACGATATCCTGGCAGTGACCATCCTGACGGTCACAATATCAGCAGCAGAATCCAGATGGTCAAAATTCAGTCAAATTTGAGAGAGTATTTTAATCCATCCCTCCCACAACCTAACCCTAGCCATCCCCTTCAGCAGTCTAAACCTAACCGCCCACTACCACAGCCTAACCCTCCCCCTAATGCCTAACCCTAACCTAATCCTAATACTCACTGTCGGGATTCATCTGTATTTTGACCTTTGGGATTCTGCTGCCGGTATTGTGACCATCAGGATGGTCACCGCCAGGATCCTGACTGCATCCCATTTCCAACAGCAAGAATACCCATTATCTGAATTACTGAGACAATGCCACAGAATCTAAATTGTCCAGACTAAACTGGGAGAGTTGAGAGGTATGTATGAGGCCTTAAGTAATATACGAGGGCTTACAGAAAAGTAATGAGGCTGCCTCTGTTTTTCTGTCCCATAGGTTGTTGTGGTAACCCTATGCTGGTTATTGTGAAGCTCATACATCGATGTGTCTGAACCTGCGGTTGGACTGCCATAGTCTTCCTTATTTGGTCTCAGCGAGTGGAAGATCTTCGTATGTTTCGTCATGGCGGATGAGGAAGATGGGCCTGTGAGATTACGTCAGAGATGTGTGATTGAATTTTGTGTCAAACTTGGAAAAAGTGGAAATGAAACTCATGAAATATTACGGCAAGCATACGGTGGGGAAACAATTAGCCGTGCTGCAGTATTTCGGTGGTGGAAGCACTTCAAAGAGGGTAATACGCGAATTACTGACAAAGTGCATTCTGGGAGACCATCCATCATGGTTACAGATGTCAACATTGCAAAAGGTGCGGAGGTTTGCAAAATGACAGAAGGTTAACATTACGCAAACCTTCGGCTTCACTTGGCATCTCATTCGAACGAGTTCAGCATATTGTGATAAATGAAATGAAAATGCATCTTGTGTGTGCCAGGTGGGTACCCACAGGGGCGTAGAGAGCCGCAGAGAAGGTGACATGACCTAATCGGGGAAGCGTGGCTACACCCCCTTTTTTGCAGTGGCGCTGCACACTGGGAAGGGGGGCACTGTGAGCCAAGCACCCCAGAGCAAAGCCAGGTTGGGGGGCGTGATCAGTGTGATCGCTCCCCACACAGGTGTAGGAGACTGCTGCGGCTGTCTCCCACAGCAGCCCAGCACACAGCAGTGTGTGCTGGGCTGCTGTGAGGTAAGAGGGAGGAGGGGGGGTGCCAGACCTGAGCCACCGTCGGGCCCCTCCAGCAGGCCCATGCCCGGGTAAATAGTGCCCGCTGCCCCCTTCTCAGTGCCCCTTGGTACCCAGAATTCTTGTTGAATTGTGCATGCACACTGTTCGATTGCCGGAGAGGATACCCGATTTCCTGACATTGATTGTGATGTGTGACGAATCGTGGAGTCGTCATTTTGATTAGTCCAGTGTATGGAAACAAGCGAATTCGCCTCCGTCCAAAAAATTCTGTGTGATTCCTTCGGCGTGTAAAGTCATGCTTCTGCTGTTCTTTGATGCACACAGTATAATCCTACAGCACTGGGTTCCCTGTGGACAAACAATTAATCGTGACTACTATGCAAATGTCCTTAAAAACACACATTTGCATGGAGCCATGAGGAAAAAAAGACCACATTTTCTGAAGACACAGTGGGTCTGATTCAGACCCGCTCGCAAGTGCTGAGCGATCGCAAGCGGGTCGATGTTGCCCAAGTGCGCATGCGCACGACGGAGGCGGCTCCGTCGTGCGCATGCGCAAAACCCGAATAACGACGGCCAAGCTATATTTTTTATCCTTATTTCTACATTGGATTATTCTGTAATGTATTAAGTACTTTCTGACATGTTTGTCACAATATGCATTTTTAATGCGGATGTGATAAATATTTCGCGTAAAATTTGCAAAGTGAAAATGTAAATTTTCCCTGGAATTTAGCAATAATCTCTTGCCTGGAGGCGGGCTCCGATAGGAGCACATCCCGGCGAAGAGCTGGAAGCAGAGTGCACTTCCTGCTTCAGAGTCTGTGCACATACTGTATTGGTCGTTGGCCAGCGCATGAGTCCGTGGGGAATGACTATAGGCTAGTGTTATCTACAGAGCTTGGTAAATTTGATAACATTGCAGCCTCCATAGGAGGGCTGTGGCAAATATTGGAGATATCTGCTGAGGTCCCTCCATGTTAAATACCATGGACCCTTAATATTTGCGAGTACAGGTTGAGTCTCCCATATCCAAAATGCTTGGGACCCGGGGTATTTTGGATAACGGAATATTGCGTATTTTGGAATATTTGCATACCATAATGAGATATCTTGAGAATGGGACCCCAATATTGAATATGAATTTATGTGTTATATACACCTTATACACACAGCCTGCAGGCATTTTATACAACATTTTCAATGATGTTGTGGCTCAAACAAAGTTTGTGTGCATACTGTACATGAAATTCATTTATGTTTCATATATACCTTATGCACAAAGCCTGAAGGTAATTTTATACAATATGTTTAATAATTTGTGCCTTAGACAAAGTTTGTGTACATTGAACCATCAAAAATCAAAGGTTTCATTATCTCAGTCATGCCAAAATTATTCTGTATTTCGGTATATTTCGGATTTCAGAATATTTGGATATGGGATACAGTGAGGTTGTTGCCACCTGAACCCACCTGATGCATAGGATTCCTCGCTGCCTGCTTGTACAGCACTGGACTTTTCCAGGTGACTCAGACGCGGCCCGACCTTACAAACAGCGGTGGCATGACATCATTGGTCATGTAGTCGCACGCTTTTCCTGCCCGCCCACAGTGTCAGTGGTGTAGTGATTCAGGGAGTAAGTCACTGATACCGACACGGCAGCAGGGGAGGTCAAGGTGACTCTGACTCCGGTGGCTGCGGTGAGCCTAAGGTGAAGACTCCAGCTGTCTGCAGTGGTGCTCAGGGTGAGCAGGTGATAGATGACTAGGGCTGCGGTGCTGAGGGGGGCTGAGCGGTGAGCAAGTGCTGAGAGGTCACTCAGTCTTCTGTGGGGTGGACGCATAGAAAATAAATTACGTTTTTTTTCCCCTATGGGGTCCAATGTGTATGTTTTTTATGTGGGGCCAATGTGTGTGTTTATTTATGTGGGGGCCAATGCATGTTTATCTACCCTGTGGGCGACACTGTATGTTTATTTACCCTGTGGGGGCCAATATGTGTTTTTTTTACCCTGTGGGGGACTATGTTTGTGTTTTTTGTCCTGTTGGGGACAATGGACCTCATTCAGAGGCGGTCGTAAGCGGACGCTCGGTCGTATGCCTAACGATCGAGAATCAGAAAAAAAAACAATCGCACGGCCGGGCGATCGCAACCAAAGTGACGCCCATACAGGAACAAAGCACCTTCTCTAGCTAACCAGTGATAGCAGCTAGTGATCGAGTCGATCGTTGTCAGTCATAGTCAGTCGCTGTATGTTAATTTTATTCTGATGGTTGCGGCCGCTTGTGTTGTGTGCAAATGACATCAAAAATTAACAAAAAAACGCATAGAATAAGCCATCCCCATGAAATATATTTATTCTTATTATTCTCTAATGCAAACACAACTGAATCAATTACAAGCCAATTAGCAGTGTTATTAGCAACAACAAACGATTATTAGCTGCTTGCATTGTGTGGCACAAAATAGAAACATCAGACATAACATCAGTCACATTCGATAGTTTCGATTGTACTCTGGTGTTTGAGAGAGCACATATCCAACCTCAAGCTGTACGATCAGCCAGGCCTCTAACCTGCTCACAGAGTGACGTTTTATTACTTCCGGCCTTCTATGTCAGTCGTAGCAGGTAATTTATGTATGCCCCTGAAACGCCCTGAAAACGGTGAGGAACGCCTGCGTTTTTAGACCACCACCCCTGTCAACACCCACAAACGGCCTTTCATGTCAATCAACTCTCGGAAGCCACTTCCTGCTCGTAAGCCGTACGATCGACAGCATTTTGGATCGCCAGGTCTCGTACGCACATGCGTACAACTAACCGTACGCAGGGCCGGATTAAGGTCTGTGGGGGCCCCATGGCAACAAACTTGTGGGGGCACCCTATCAATAACATTATTAAAGAGATATATTGGTAATGTTATAAAAGAGTTATGTGCCAGGTGCACACTAAGCGATATGTTGTCTGATCAGGCGTATCGGAGCAACATATCAGGCACACCGGCCAGTGTGTACCCGCTGATGATGTGCGCTCCGATGCATGCATGTCCAATGGGTGACATTGTTAGCGAAGGGTCACGCTGCAGAATGCAGCATAGCCCCTGCCGTCGCTGGCGGCATCGGCAAGTGTGTATGTCCCGTCGCTTACAAGGTGTGTGTGTGTGTATGTATATGTATATATATATATATATATATATATATATCTCAGTGCTTACGAGGCGGTACTCAGACGACTTCATAAAGAATCCACACGAAGCCTGTATTGTATCAACGTTTCAGAACTTGTATTTATGTTATTTCGTCAGGATCCAGACGAAAGATACAAGATACAACACAGGCTCCGTGTGGATTCTTTATGAAGTCGTCTGAGTGCCGCCTCTTAAGCATTGAGATTGATGTTGGTACCTATTTGGGTAAACGTCGAGGAGGGCACCGGATGCGGTTGTTGTTTGGACACAGACAAATATGTATATCAAACATGGGCGGCAAGAAATTAACTACTCAGCACATGCTGACTATACCAATGTTTTTTTTTATATATATTTATATATATTATACACACAGTATATGGATAAATAACTCTCTCTATATATTATATATAATATAATTAGAGAGAGAGAGAGAGAGAGAGAGATTTATTTGAACTTGAAATTCCAGTTTATTACATTTTAATCCAATTGTTGTGACAAACTGGAATTTAAAGTTCAAATATATCTATCTACACATATATATAATTATGTATACATATAGCCTGATGACAGTATCGGTGGGGTACTGAAATATATATATATATACTCACACACATGCTGTACATATATATATATATATATATATATATACACATACTGTACATACATATATATATACACACATACTGTACATACATACATATATACACACACATATATAATATATATATATATATATATATATACATACAATTGTAGGCTTATGCACTGTCCTTATATATTCATCCTGGGTGTGCTCTTTCATGGAAGTATCCACAATTGATACTTCTGCAAACAAGTCCACAAAGTGAAGGCACTACTCCTTGTTTCAATATTCTTATCACAAAACGTGTTTTATTCACCACCCAGTAAACACAACACCATTACTGAAGCATATTGTCCAAACCTTGTAAAATGCATGTAAAGCGGTTCATATAACAGTCAAAATACTTATGCAATCAATGTCTGTCGACTTCGGTCCACTTTAGGGCCGTTCTAGACTCACAAAGACTTGTCAACAATCCAGCGTGGTATACAGGTAAGGCGCAACAAACCCCCATATTAGCAGGACTTTTAAACTTTATCCTTGATCTAATCATTATCACACCTGTGTTTCCGGCTGGCGTGCGTTCCAGCCGTCTGCGCATGCGCATGTTTGGTTCAGTCTCCTATGTCCGCTCCGTGCTCCCGCGAGATACCAAACCTCCAACCCACCTCGATGTCACACACTTCCATGTGACCATCAAAGCATACGGAGAGCTTGCCAGCGTCACTGCGTTATCATGGCAACGCAATTTGTTAACTCATGCACTAGCATCACTGCGTTATCATGGCAACCCAATTTGTTAACCCATGCATTCGCGCACTTATTCATTTTATTAAATAAGGGAAATATGTTTATCAATCCATACGTACTTATATCGCTAATCCTTACTATTGGGGGGTTGTGTGCCTCACCTATAGTCCAAACTCTAGACATTATAATGTGAAATATATCACCTTTTACATTTGATGCTATCGCTAAATATATTAAAAAACATCTATTAAACATTAAAAAGATATATTCGTGCAAACCTATTAACCACTTTCTTTATATTACCTTAATTATACAAATAATTTATGCTTGAATCCTATAGACCCATGTACACTTTAGGAACCATTATTAATTACTACATATATATCAATGTGTTATAATCACATATCTCCACATTGGATCTGGATTAACAAGAAAAACAGACAGAGTATTTTTATAAGAAGCAACGGTAGTTAATGTTCTCATTCAATCCCCTAGGAGCAATCGTATTCAGATTAAAAATCCACCCTGCTTCTTTTTGCAACAAATATTTTTCACGGTCACCACCCCTTTCTAACACTGGGACATGATCAATTAACATGCTTTTCAACATCGATACATGATGTCCCTTTTGCATGAAATGGCGAGCTACAGGTTTATCGCTTCTACCATCATTGATGGCCTGCCTAATTGACATTCGATGATTTGCCATCCGTTCACGGAATGTTCTTACAGTCTTTCCCACGTAATAAAGGCCACAAGGGCACATCAAGATGTAGATAACAAAGGTGGATGTACATGTTAGCCAATGTTTGATCCCAATTCTAATTCCTGTATGTGGATGCGCAAAATCCTTGCCAGGGATCATGCTGCTGCAAGTCGTGCAGCCTAGGCAGTGAAAACATCCCAATTTCTTCCTTTGTAACCATGTGCCTTCCATTTTCTTGTGGAAATTTTTTGTTGGTTGCATAAGTAGCTGTTTGAGATTTGGACCTCTCTTAAATGCTACTATTGGCTTCCTCGCCACACTTTTGAACGCCACATCTGTGCCTATTATTGGCCAGTATTTGTTTACCGCCTTTGCAAAACCTTTTGCTCTGGTGTTATACTGGGTGGTTACTATCATTCTGTCACTAGTTGTTTTCTCACTCCGTTGACTTTTCTCCCGATGAATATAACGAGCTCTACTCAAACATCTGTTCACCACTTTTTTAGAATAGCCTCGTGTCAAAAATCTTTGCGCCATCTCATTTAACTGTATCTCTGATGATTCCGTCTCAGTGTTGTTACGTAAAACACGAATGAACTGTGACACTGGGAGGCCCTCTTTTAGAGCCTTAGTGCGCGAATGCATGGGTTAACAAATTGGGTTGCCATGATAACGCAGTGACGCTGGCAAGCTCTCCGTATGCTTTGATGGTCACATGGAAGTGTGTGACATCGAGGTGGGTTGGAGGTTTGGTATCTCGCGGGAGCACGGAGCGGACATAGGAGACTGAACCAAACATGCGCATGCGCAGACGGCTGGAACGCACGCCAGCCGGAAACACAGGTGTGATAATGATTAGATCAAGGATAAAGTTTAAAAGTCCTGCTAATATGGGGGTTTGTTGCGCCTTACCTGTATACCACGCTGGATTGTTGACAAGTCTTTGTGAGTCTAGAACGGCCCTAAAGTGGACCGAAGTCGACAGACATTGATTGCATAAGTATTTTGACTGTTATATGAACCGCTTTACATGCATTTTACAAGGGATGGACAATATGCTTCAGTAATGGTGTTGTGTTTACTGGGTGGTGAATAAAACACGTTTTGTGATAAGAATATTGAAACAAGGAGTAGTGCCTTCACTTTGTGGACTTATATATATATATATATATATATACACACACAGTATACACATACAGTATATATATATATATAAATATTATGCATGCACACAACCACAAACTTGACCTTGATTGAGGAGACAGCTCACAGCCACACCACGGGAGACCGCCGAGGAGCAGAGAAAGCATGGTGCCTTTAGAGCTGAGTGAGACGTCAGAGTCTGCTCACTCAGCCGATAGCTTCTCTCCTACAAGCCGCGGCCACTGCTCTGGTCTCTGCAGTCAAAGTCTCGCGAGATGATGTGAAGTCTCGCGAGACTGTACAACACTGAAGCTCCTCGGCGGTTGCTGTTAGGGAACAGCTTAGCCGCCGCCGAGGAGAAAGGGTACGTAGAGCACAGACAGCTAAACCCTGTGCTCTGTTTTTTTTTTGTTGGATGTGGAGGCCCTCTATGTGTGGTGGCCCCAGGACGACCGCCCCTGTCGCCCCTCCTATAATCCGGCCCTGACCGTACGCATCCATGGTTTGGAAACATCGGATGCGTACGACCGAGCGGCCGCTTACGACAGACTCTGAATGAGTTCTAATATATGTGTGTTTTTTTTCATGTGGAGGTCAATGTGTGTGTTTATTTACCCAGTGGAGGCCAATATGTATTTAAATTACGTTTTTCTGGGCCAATTTGTGAGGTTTGTATTATTGTGTGCGTGCCAATGTGTGTTTTTTTTCCCTATGGGGCCAATGTGTTGTATTTTTGCTTTTTTTTCTGTCATTGGAGCATAGGGGCGCTCCAAAATTTCTCGTACAGGGTGCTGTATTTTCAGGGTATATCCTGCAAATATTAATTGATAAATAGACTTGTTTGTGTTAAAACACCTTTAACATCAGTTGTCTCATTTTGTCCAGATTTACTTAGGATGAAAAATGGGAGCAAAGAAAAACTATGGGTTCCTCAAAGCTTACCAGGTAATTAAAGGAGAAGATAAAAATGTAACAAAATACCAGACTAGATATAAAGTGTCTGTAACTCGAAGGTTGTCAGGTCAATAAACAAAATACTAAATAATAAGGATAGGTTTTTTTATCCTTTAACAGAAGAATAATGTATTTTTTTTTTAACACATTAAGGGGGGATTTCAAATAAACAGGATAAAGCGAAAACTTAACGTCAGAGAAGTTCTCGCACAATTTGCATGTTGGTGCCGATAATTTGGCGTCTTTTGTTTATGCTCTCTCCCGTTTTTTGCACTATCCAATTACAAAAGACGCGAAAACGCATTCGCATGAAAACTGTTTGTGGACTAACCATGAGAAAAGTACAGGTAAATTTGGGGAGATCTGTCTGTACCCCTTAAAATAGGTAACTGGCATAGGTAATCAATTTAGAAATGTATTAGTGGCCCTAATAAAAGTATTTGGGGTTCTTAAATTGTGTCAAATGGCTATTATATGCATATTTGTTTAGGTGTGGAAAAATGATAAAAAGCTATTTTTTTTGGAGAAAATAATTGATGCAGCTACATTGGTGGTACATTAAAATGGGCACACGAATATTTTTGAGTCCAAAAAGAGCACTTTTAATTTTTTTTAAAAATACACCAAGTGTAGCTACCGGCAATGTTTAAAACACCTGTCCCATCCATACAGCCCCCCAAAATACCTGACCCGTGACTTTAAACCCATTTTCCACTAATTACATTTTTTTCACCTCAAAATTGACGTCATTACATTATTGGTCAAATTGAGCTAATTAACTTTTCATCTGCTCTGAGATGATAAAAACAGTTTGCCAGTTTTTGTCTATGGAGAATTCGCACGTGCGAAAATTTCGACAATAGGATTGCACGGTACACATTTTTGTGAGAAAAAGTTCTCACCTGCGAAAAACTTTTCGCCTAGCCACAGCTTTTCGTGGTTAATTGAATATGGCCCTAAACACGTACTTATTATCTTACCTGTAATCTGAAGTGGGGAGAACGCCTAATGATCTGGACCTGACAGAAGTCATCAAGTAAAGATCTGACATACAAAACAAATAAATAAAAAATTTTATTTTTACATAAATGATTAAGAAAATGTAAACACAGATACAAAACATTGTTTCTCATTAAGTAATCTGGGCTCTCAGTTCATGAGGCGACCAAACATCCCATTCTTCCAGGCAGAGTTGCTCAGGTTGTTCACATTTGTCAGGTGATGTGTGTCACCCCAACTTTCAAGCACAGGCAGATTTTCTAATTTAGGACTGAATTGGGGATTTGACTGGTCATTTATCTTTGTGTTCTTGACTTCAATGATCACTTAGCATTGTGTTTGAAATCATATTCTTGCTGAGAAATGGACTTTCGTTCAATCTTTAGTCTTTAGCATACTGAAACAAGTACTCTTACAATATTCACACTATTTTGTACCAATCTCAATTCCTACACAATGCTAGGAACACCATACTGACTGCAGGCATACTTGCCAACACTACCGGAATTCGTGAATTCAGGAGACTCACAAATTTCGGTGGCCTCTCCTGGCCTCCCATCAGAGTTGGCTGGTTGGACCTGGCTTGCTGCCCCCTCCAGGACTTTGAGATATCTGGATGTTATGATGCAGCTTCCATGTCCTGATAAGCCAAGCCGTCATTATGGGTCTCGCACCAAAGCGGGCGTGCTGTCGACGGTGATTGACAGCACGCCCCCTTTGGTGGGTGTGCTGGGGGCGTGGCTGCCCAGACGGAGGCGTTCCCATGTGATGTCACTAGTGATGTCAGTGGGAGTGCTTTTGGCTCTGATAGAGCCAAAAGCACTCCAGGGCTTGCGGCAGCGAGACCCTACCGCAAGGGTCTCGTCGCAAGCCCAATGGTCGCGATGGTCTTGACCATCATGACCATCATTTTGGCCGCTCGCTATAGCTGTGGGTGGTCACCCACAGCTATGCAAGCGGCCAGGAAGCCGCTCCAAAAAGTAAGAGGGACGACCCTGATTCAGAGAGAGCGCTCTGTCAGAGCGTCCGGCTCTGAATCAGGGCCTGAATCCATTTTGATAATTGATGCATTAGTATTACTGCTATCTTCTGTAGAATGTAGTTTTGGCTTCATATTTACAGCTATCCTTCAGGTTAACAACTGAATAACAATCCTTTAACTTTTGGGGTTTTATCCAGAAAATGTGGCTATTTTAAATGATTCACTGCTGGAAGTTGATGGTGAGGCGCTGTGAAATAATTACTTAGACATAACACTAATAAAAGAGATAATATGCTACTTATTGAACAAGTAACACATACTGTACTACTGTATATTAGTATAATATATATTTTGCATACCAGCCATGTTTTTATATTAGACATAAATTTAAGTAACTGAGTTTGTTTTAGAATAGTTTCATTATCTGTAGATACTGTAGACGGTTTAAATACCATGGTGTAGTAGAAACACTTTGTGGTTTTAGTGGAACTTGGATACCCTCTACTGTTAGAATTCTAGTATTACCATACATTCAGGTAACCTTGCAGTTGTTGGTCCAGATGTAAGGCAGATCACAACAAAACCCAAGCCATCAGTAGGTTTACTGTCTGTCAAACCTGTCAGTGTAACTTTTAAGTTCTTTCTGTGAATTACGTTTTGAAACTGTAAATTTCTGGTTGCACAATTGTAAATGTGTGGTTTGTACCTTGATGACAGTTGTGATACTGATTAACATAAAAATACTGGTCTCTATACAGATGTGTCCTCATACACCCAGCCTCAATACACCATGCGGCATGAGATGCCAGGTCCCGTGCGACTTGGCTTGCACCGCGTGTCTTTTTCGCCCAAATATGCGTCTTCGTCACAATCGGATGAAACATAGCGCTTCAGAAGACTACACTGACTAATTTGATGTGTGACACTTGTATAACTGTGTGCGTCTAATGGGGCACATCCACTAGCAGACTTTGAAATGACTGCACGAATACGACATTGTAATCGTGCAGTCGTTTGTCTGTCTGTGCTGTGCCTACACTGATCGGTCAGTCGTTCAGTGTAGTCACATCAATCATCCCATAACATGTGCAACCTGACTTTATCGTCAGGTTGAACAGCATGTTCAGGCGGTGATTGATGTCGGAAACGACCAGCGGGAGCGCGCATCATTGGTCGTTTCCGACATTAATGTGCACAATTCATGAGCGATTGAGCGATAACAATATTGTTATCGTTATCCTTCAATCGCTCATAGAAATTGGCAAGTGGATGTGCGCCTTAAGTCTGTGTATGAAGCATAATGGAACTTGGCGTGAAAAAAGCCACGATTGCAGCATTATAGAACTTCATACACAGATACAGACACAGTCACACACAGATATACAAGTGTCACATTTCATATTAATCAGTGCAGTCTCCGAAAGCGGTTTCTCGCATACAATTGTCACATGGGACCTGATTCAGAGCCGCTCGCTAGATGCGATCGCTCGCCCCCTGCGTATGCAAATTCGGCAAAGTGACGGCATGGCAGGCGCTCGCTCGGAAAGGCATAAGCACTCCCACTTTGTCTGGGCGAGCGATCAGTTTGTGTATGCATACGTCCATTAGCGTATGTAGAGACTCCCACTAGCGCACATCATCTCCAGGAAGTGTATTAAAACATCGGTACATCGAGGACCATCGGAAGTGCTCGCAGTGCTTGCGGTTGCCTTACCTTACCGCAAGTACTGCGAGGATTTCTGTGTAAAAAAAAAAGCTGGTGACGTGTACTATGACGCTGCGTGTTAATTATGTACGCCTCTGAAACGGCGTTGAAACACTCAGGCACGCCTGTGTTTGCACCTCCACTCCCCCGTTATTAGTGTCCTGCCCCTGTTACCACCCACAAACGGCCTCTCCTGTCACTCATTACACTGGGCTGTACTTGCTTGGCGAGCGATCGATTTCCGATCGCTGAGTAGTTTGCGCACGCGCAGTACAAAACATGTGTGCATGCGCGGCGCTTAACATTGGCCGCGTACGAGCGAGCGCCCGCTTGCGACCGGGTCTTAATGAGCTCCCTGGCGCGCTGAGAAGGGCTGTTTAGTCCACCAGGTGAAGGGCTGTTGGCGTGACTGCAGCAATAGTGTATGAGGACACATGGTGTATGGTATTACACAGGCGGCTCATGAGTTGTCGCCTCAGGAAGCAGAATGATCACTCGCACCTCTGTGGTGCATATTTACCGACGTTCTGGCAGCCCCGGAGCTGCCAGGTCAGTGCAGCAGGGTGTGTGGGGGCGGCTGAAATGGACGGTGCGGGGGTGTGCCCAGGTGACCTGCCTACACTTGCGGAGGACGGGAGCGCCACTCGATTTTCGGGAGGCTCCCGGCAGTCGCGGGAGAGTAGGCATGTATGCTGTGGTGTTCTACAACAAGTGGAGTTTTATCTGATATTCTGTCTGGACGTCTGATGACCTGTATACACGTGTCCGCATTTTAGAGCATAGAGCCATTTGAAGTGAGGGGAGGAATTCTCTCATACCTAGATACAGTTGTTGATTATGCTGGGTACACACTGGCAGACATATTGGTCGATCAATTGATTGGCCAATATATTGTATGCCCGTCGGCCAGTATGTACCAGAGATATGTCTGTGAACGACGTCGTTCACAGACATATCGGGTCGGCTGTGCTGCACAGCCGATGCCCATTATATCTGCAGATATATCTGTCCATCGTGCTGTGTGTACAGACGATCAGCCGACCGCCCGTACACTTGCAGCGGCAGCCGCGGGGACCTGCTGACACATGGAAGATGATGGTTGTTCAGTGTATATGAACAACCATCATCTGCAGATCACTCGATCTGCAGATATGTATGCTAGGTGTGTACCCAGCTTTAGATACACACAGAGTGCATTTAAGTTTATCTGAAATAAGCAAACTTTAACTTGCTAACTGCCACGTGAGCTAGGCCATGAGTAGGGACAAGGGCTGTAAAGGAATTAAATCATGCCGTTTTCAGCGACCTATCCTTTAATTTTACATAATTACCTCACTGAACAAATGTAAATATTTCTAAGCATTTCCCATATTTTGCTGCACATCTTGTGTTTCAGGGGTGTGGCCTGGCAACCTGGAGATGTAGTCTGTAGACTAGTGAAGGTGGATCAGCTACTCAGAGGTTCAGGTCTGTGGCCTAATGTGTCCCAATTTTTAGCTCAGGAATGGCTGGAGGTGCAAACTCTCTGACTTACTGACCGGTCAAACTACTCTGACATAAGAGGACTGAAACAAGCTTAGGCCGATGCCTGTGCTACTACAACGTCCTAAACCCCGTCAGCTTCTTGGTTACTAGGGACGCTTACTAGAGGCTGGGCAGCTAGTTTGAAGTACTGTAGTAATTATTCTCATCCTACAGTATCCTACTGCGGGGTCTCTGCTCCTTTAGGAACTTTCTATTACAGGTACTAGAGGAGACAGCTGTTCATTCACTGTGTGTTATAGGTACAATGTACCATGTTGAAGTGCCCTCATTGTATTGCATTCTTGACTAATTGACCTCTACTTGTACCCTGACTATTCTTTGCATACAGATGTGTCTACATACATCTTACTTCCTTGCGTGTTGAACAGCCCTTCTAGTCGTGTAATGCTGTGGCGTGACTCGGTAGCGATGATCGTTTTTTCGTACGACTTACTAGCATCAAATGCGTCTTATTTGCAAAGAGATGCAAATAGGAAGCACAAACAGCTTCTGCTGATTAAAAGATATGCCTATGTTCTGTATGCGATAGCGGGTGCATGTGAAATGCTACATTACAGTGTCAGCGGCTGCCACATGTCATTTTAATCAGCAGAAGCTGCTTGTGCCTCCTATTCACATCGCTTTGCGAATAAGACGCATTTGACAGTAAAAAGTCGTACAAAAATACGTTCTGCACTATCGAGTCGCATGGCGCTCAAACGCTATGATTTGCGCGACTAGTACCGCGCGGATGATGTATGTGGACACATCTGTATTTGCCTGCCATGACATCAGTTTGGACCCTGAGTAGTATTTGAAGCATTACCTGCAATGAGCTCTGCTTGGATCCTCAGCATCCTTTTAAAGCCGCCTGCTCCGACCTTTGGAAAGCCGTCTGCCCTGACCTCAGCTTTGACTCTCAACTATTCTCTGGATCACTGCGTACACTGACCTTTATTTGGAC
Source organism: Taudactylus pleione (assembly GCA_031769625.1). Classification (NCBI taxonomy): domain Eukaryota; kingdom Metazoa; phylum Chordata; class Amphibia; order Anura; family Myobatrachidae; genus Taudactylus; species Taudactylus pleione. The sequence continues at coordinate 2,751,144 of JAUIMM010000566.1, read as the reverse complement.
CCTAACCAATCTTGGATAGCTGCTTGCCCTCTGCTTGGGCAGAGACCATTCATTGATTGCCACCTGCTCTGACTTCAGCAAGGACAATTGGGACTTTATTTATCCTCACGAGTGGCTACTTGATGTTTCCTACTTTTAGCCAGTTGTCATCTGGGCCAAAACTAGGGATGTGTGAGCCGTACCATCGCCCAGGGTGCAGGGCCTTGGGGACGACACACAGCACCTGCATTCCAGGCACCTGCAGTGTGTCTGGAATGACACTCTGCAGTCAGTAGCATTGCTGCAGAGCTGGCTGGAACATCCAAGAGATGCTCCGGGCACACACTCTGCAGCCTGTAGAGCTGTCCAGAGTGTCTTTAGGATACTGCGGGCAGTGCTATACTTCCTAGTTCCGGCAACCCTCCTAGGCATCACATCATGATGTCACGAGTTTGGGGCACGTCACAGGGCAGCACAGAGCTCTGCTGCGGCCCTGGTAGTCATTTTCTAGTGTCTTCTAAATACCAGTTTTAAGGGAAAGGAGGCTCCTAAAGGATACGCTTCGGAATGATATATCAGACGATAGACAGGTTAAGAGTTGCTGCTTGTTATGATAAAATCCTGACCAAATCGGTTAATAAAATACTAGAATATTCATCATTGTTCCCCATCTGCTCCCTGTTACTTTGCTATCCTACTTGCATGATTTCTCCTATGTTACATCAATGCTGAATGGGTCCATTACGAAAATAAAAACATGCAGAAACTGCTGTTTCCACATGTATAACGGATTTATTCTGCTTGAGGAATAGGCCCCTTAACGTATTACGTCTGTATAGAAAAGCAAAGTACCTGACACTTGGTAATGAGCAGCTCTCTGTTTGCAGGCACATTTCCTGATGAGTAAGGGATCAATTATGTTGGCGTGGCAAAGACTGCAGTATAAGGAAGCCCTGCGGGAGGATACATGTGAAGTATTAAAACTTGTGCTGTTGCAATCTTGTATTTCTAAATGAAATGAGTGGTTTGATGAATACTAATCCCTTGTGACACCGGTCGTACGGCTGGGACACACCTCATCCTGGAGCCTTTCCTATATAACTCTGCATACCGTACAAACGCAGGAAGACAGTATATGCATCTAGCTTCATGCACAAAATCAGCAGCAATTACAGCCATACAGACTAACCTCTGCACGTCTGGCCAAGATTTTGCTATGAAGAATCCAGTTGTGTTTTCTTGCAGTTCAATGTGAGCAGATGGGTTTACTAAAATACTAGGAGAAATACAGGGTTAGAGTATGGAATGATAAAAGTACTATATACTGTAGATACAATATACATATGGAGGGTTTTCTGCAGCATTGAGCTCACTGCACTCATCAATTGGCCCAAATTAGGGAGCAAATCTATTCCACTGAAACAAACTAGTTGCACCTGGAGCACATCCACAACTTATATTTATCACCATATTTATCACCAGCTACATTATTAATACAGTTGGAAGGTTATTACTCCCCAGCTCACAATGCGGTAATGCTAGAAGCAAAGTGACAGAGTAAGCGAGCGTTCTGCGGTTGTTGGGCTGCGCATGCGTCAGTGGGGTCAGAAAATGAGCCCATTATACGAGTACTTACTCCCACCAGGGTATACAGTATATACTTACAATTTCTTCATTTTAAGCACAATAGTTGTTGTGGATACTGGGGCTGATTCTGAGGCGCTATTGCAGCAGCGACTGCTTCTTTTGCAGCAGTGGGACTGCGTCTTTATGCTAATGCCAATGAACTTCATACAAAAATGGCGCCAATCCACTGCTGTGCGTTTTAAGACGCACCATCGGACGCATCGTTGGCAATATTGGTGACACCATTAGACGTTGCACTAGCCCTATGGAGACGCACAATCTCTGTCTAACAATGGCCGCCAGGGTTGGCGTAACTGCGGCAAAAGCCACAATTGCTGATTGCAACACGACTGCGTCTGGCTAGAAACCCCGTTTTCACTGAGAAACACTCACTGAAATTGTCTCTCTCTGCGTCCAAATTCATTCTGCGGCTTTCGGTGGTAACCATAGAGACGCATGAGCAGTGCGACACGGACACGTGCAGCTTACTTGCGGCACTGACACAGCGTTGCACCTCTGCCTCAGGCTTATTGTATTGGAACATTCACACTCCAGGACAAAGATATTAAAATATATACTGTTCAATACAAAGAGCATTTAGGGCCTTATTCAGGTTGAATCGCACGGCTGTGTTTGCACGCCCCCGCTAGCTGCGAAAATATGCTAATGAATGCAATCGCACGGCAACCGCAGCACTATACCAAGACGCCCATCACTGTATAAAGCCGCCGACTTCCCATGACATGCATCCACAAGTCAGTGAAAACATCGGTAACATCGAGTAACATCGGAACCATTCGCACAGTTGTGGTTGACCTGACCCTACCGCAGAAACTTCCTGTCGCCATCTAGACCTCTGCCAGCTTAATTATGCACGCCTCTGTGTGTTCTGCTGACCACCCCTCCTCTCCACCCCTAAACAGTCACTTCATGTCAATCACTATGCGATTGGACTGCGTGCTCACTGCGACCGCTTCCCGATCGTAGCGGCCGGTTCGCGCGTGCACACTGCGATGTATGCACAAACATCGACTGGATGCATGTGAATGCAGCCATGCGATCCAACCTGAATAAAGCCCTTAATCTCTTATTTTGATTAATTATTAATTATTGATTTTTTAGGGGCCAATTTGCAAGTACTCCCCTGAAAAGAGCCATTTTAAGGGGATACTTGCAAATATTAAGTATCCCCTGAAGGCACCTTGGAGGCACCGCAGCAGATTTCTGACAGCAGAAGCAGCCCCCATAGGTTTTCTATAAGGGATGATATTCTGTCGGATTTACCTCAGATTTACTTCAGATAGTGTTAGTTGTTGTAGCCTATGGGCTACAGATCGCACGTTACTGGGAGAGTGTTCCCGAGTGGTGCAGCAAGGTCGGCACAGAGGGGAGCGTGTTGCGTTATAGGTGGTCGGTGCGGGAATGCGTGATGGCACCCATCCCCAGCTATACAATGCCGAGATTACCAACACTGTAAAGTGAGGGGTGAGACTACAATGACTCTATTCAGCGCAAATCGCACCATTGGTCGCCCAGACCGCCCATTTCAGTCGGGTAGTGGACGGAGCCAGGCGGACATGGTCAGCTCCGGGAGACTTCAATACTCTTCTGAATAAAATTAGCAATATGAAAAACTAGCCCTAAAAATACATATTGTGTTCTGCTCAGACACAGACTATAAATCTGGTGCTATAAATTGATGCATAAAAAAAATATTACCATTAAAAGTTCCACCAAACTATTACCTATAAGACTTTAAGCTAACTCATATAAAAAACTTTTTGCTTTTGTGCAATGCCAGGGGTGATTATTAAGCTATGTTTCTAATTACTGTATATACAGTAAACATATTGTGTTTGTGTATATACCTAATTTCTTCAGACGTTCTGTATTCTATCGCCATCAACACAATGTTCATCTTAGCAAAACACAGGCTGGAAAAAAAAAATCAGAAAAGTCAGGAATCTCAGTAAAAGCAGAGAGTGATAATGAAAGGATGGATAAGTATTGTACGTACAGGAGAGAGCATGCACATTTCTTATTGTATAGTAAGCAATGTTACTGAAGCAGCCTCAATGCAGTGGGGAAGTAAAATGTATAATTACCACATTACATGTAGTGTTCTGAATTGAAAACTGCTACCCATTCTTCTGCTTCTTCTTCTCTCTCTCTCTCTGTCTCTCTCTCTCTCTATATATATATGTGTGTGTATATATACAATGTATATATATATATATTACCCCTAAGGAGGTGTGAATGGCAAGACACAGCTCTGTCATGGCGAAACGCGTTGGTTGTTATACTTTGGTTGGTGGTCTTCATTTCACATAAGCACAATATTTTCTATAAATTGTATATGCATTATTGTATATTTATATTGGTTTGGTAATATTTAAACAGGATTTGTGCTCTTGTTTATTTTATAATATTTTGTTTCAGGGCTATGCATAAATAGCAGATATTCCTGTTGCTGGGACCACTTGTGGAATCATTCTATGTTATATATTTTTGCTATTGGTTCACTTCATATAATCACCAATATAACACTATTGGTGATAATAACTGGTTATTGCACTAGGAGGCGCCCTTGTCATTCTTATCTTTCCCAATATGAGAATTTTGTGAATTCTGACGAGGAGCATTGCCATCCAAACTGTTTCTAGCTGCACTTGGAATACACTGACTATTAACAGGTACTTATACCTTATAGTATTGTCAGGATCCATGATTTGTCACCGAGCGCTCAAGTTAAGTGATGTAATATATTGTATATTTGCTTATTGAATTGGTGTTTTATGGAGCTGGAAACAAGTTGCCGTTTTGATATTGGTGCTCACAATACAGTATGTGCGGCTACTCTGTCCCAGGTGTTCTGCTTGCGGCTTGGAGATACAGTTCTTCCCCGTCATTAAACTGGTCATCAGGGAGTATGCTAGGCACAAGTTCCCCCTGTTCCCGGCTAGCAGCAGTTCAGAGGACATACCTATTTAAGGTAGGTTCTATGCATATATCTGGTTGATTGGGGTCTGAAACGTTGGAAAAAGCATGCAGTATAATTACATAATATACACACACATAATAAACATGCCTTTTCCAATTCTCCAAATAATCACTTCCTTCATTTATGTATTTATTATGTTACACATCGGTATCCGGGTCCCTGTTACCTGGTCTGGTGATTTTTCCTTACTGCTATGTCCCCGCTAGCAACCTGGTAATGTCCAAATATTAAAAGGAGAATCTGGAAAGAGGTTTCATTCGTCTTTCTATCTCTCCTGCCAGGTATGGTGTTAGTATTGTCTGTTTGTATTGTCTGTTTTGTTTGCTTTTTCACCAGTAGGGGTCACCAGATCTTTCAGATATGTTCTGGTCCTGACCTGAGGTGCTGCTCTCTGGTGAATCTGTGATTATTACATCATGAGTCACACCTGTCTGCCAGCCTTGTAGGCAGTCTGCAACCAGCAGTGAGTGCTGGTCATTGTTTGTTTGCTTGCGTAGTATTTCATTTGGTCTGTGGTCTAGTTCTGTCTGCAAAACCAAGTTCTGTCTGTCTTTATCATTGGGATCTTCCTGTCTGCAAAACCAAGTTCTGTCTGTCTTTATCATTGGGATCTTCCTGCCTGCAAAACCAAGTTCTGTCTGTCTTTATCATTGGGATCTTCCTGCCTGCAAAACCAAGGTATACCTGCAAGTTCTCTGTGTTTCCAGGCTATGGAAGTTTATGGACTTTTTTGCATAACTGAACCATTATCTCAGTCACAATTTACAAACCGGTGTTTACTTACCTGTCTGCAGTCAATTATTCATGCTAGCTCTGTATTTCCAGCACAGTTCCTGTTTTTTCAAATTTATCTGCATTACCCTGCCATCATTTCCAACCCTCAATAAATATATTTTGTATTTAATATTTCATGTCCTTGTGATTTTGCATTATTCCAGAGGGGTTTCCTTAACAGAATGACCAGCCCAAACAAACAGGAGAATACTGTCACCATGGATTGTCTAATAAAACTCATTGTAACTGAACTCCCTGGAATACTCAATCATGCCATTCCTCCTTTTAAAGAGGTTTCGCTGCACAATCTGCAGACAGTCATTATACTGCTGCGTGCTCAGATAGCACAAATTCTAACTTTTTTTTTTTTTTGCCTAAAGTTCTTGAGAAAATTGTTACACTTATCCAAATCAATTTCCTTCTAGTGTAACTGCTGTCACTGAACAACTGGCAGAAAGTTACACCTCTGCACCCCAATCAGGGCCTATTAACCACACCAACTCACAGATGGACTCTGTTCCAGAAATTGTTGCTGCTCTTAATACAGTGCAACCGGTTGCTGTGAAAATCAAGGACTCAAGTGGCCCTCGTGCTCCCCTTACCGAAGCAGAGAGAGCTTTTTGCAGATCTAATCATTTATGCTTGTATTGTGCTAGTACTGAACATTTTCTGTGTTCATGCCCTTGCCGCAGGTCCAGGATTGGAGGAGGTTTTGGGTGTTTAGCCCCTGAAAGGGGATTCATGCCTGTCTGTTCCACAAGGGATCCTCATCCCCAGCCAGTTCCTCAAAGGGAATTTCACACCTTGTCAGTCTCAGATGGGGCCATTATGTCCACTGGTCCCAAGGAGAGACATCGTGTCTTGTCTGCTGGTCCCAAGGAGGGACATCGTGTCTTGTCTGCTGGTCCCAAGGAGGGACATCGTGTCTTGTCTGCTGGTCCCAAGGAGGGACATCGTGTCTTGTCTGCTGGTCCCAAGGAGGGACTGTTTGTAAATTCAAACAGTGCTGCCCAGCCGGAGTTTCTTCACAGAGCTGCCCAGCCGGAGTATTCTCACAGTGCTGCCCAGCCGGAGTGTTCTCACAGAGCTGCAGACCCAGGAGAGGTCGCCAGTGCCTCAGTTCAAGAAGGGTCTCTGGACTTTCTCCAGATAGGGTTCCTGAGTGTCCCACCCCAGGAGGGGTCTGTGAGTATCGTGCCCCAGGAAGGGATTTTGAATATATTGCCTAGTATTTTGCCTCAAGAGGGGGCTTCAGGTCTCCTACTAATTCCTGAAAAGGTGCTGACATCAGTCAGAGGACCTTAATGCCCTGGCCCCTTGGGCCTGAGGACCCTAATGCCCTGGCCCCTTGGGCCTGAGGACCCTAATGCCCTGGCCCCTTGGGCCTGAGGACCCTAATGCCCTGGCCCCTTGGGCCTGAGGACCCTAATGCCCTGGCCCCTTGGGCCTGAGGACCCTAATGCCCTGGCCACTTGGACATGAGGACCCTAATGCCCTGGCCCCTTGGGCCTGAGGACCCTAATGCCCTGGCCTCCGGGCCTGAGGACCCTAATGCCCTGGCCTCTGGGCCTGAGGAAAGTGCTGCCATGTCGGCCGCCAGTTTGGGTGTTTTCTTTTAGAGTTGTCTGGTCACCTTGCCAGAGGTGCCTGCCTAGCCAGAGGTCCGAGAGGTGCCTGCCTAGCCAGAGGTCCGAGAGGTGCCTGCCTTGCCAGAGGTCCGAGAGGTGCCTGCCTTGCCAGAGGTCCGAGAGGTGCCTGCCTTGCCAGAGGTCCGAGAGGTGCCTGCCTTGCCAGAGGTCCAAGAGGTGTACGCCTTGCCAGAGGCCCAAGAGGGTCTACCAGTGTCTGCTTTGCCAGAGGTCCGAGAGGGTCTACCAGTGTCTGCCTTGCCAGAAGTCCGAGAGGTGTTTGCCTTGCCAGAGGTCCGAGAGGGGTCCGCCTTGCCAGAGGTCCGAGAGGGTCCACCTTGCCAGGGGTCCGAGAGGCCCTACCATTATCCGATTTGTCAGAGGTGCAGCCGAGTTCTGCAATGCCTGACTCCACGGATGATCAAGTTTATGTATCCTCTACTTGTCAGCCCATTTATTTTGATGGTGATATGTCAAAGTTTGAAGCTTTTACCCAACAACAACTGATTTAACCGGAGGATATAGTGGCGAATATGATGATGAGATTCAAAGGAGAGGCGTTGGCATGGGCAGTTTCTTTAATTGATTCTAAAGATCCTATATTACAGGATCTCTTTGGTTTTTTCCAGGTAGTCGTGAAAAGATTCAGCCCACCAAATGTCCTTGCCCTCTTGAATGACTGCACTAAGCCCGCAGAGTGTACAAATGCCTCTTTACATTTTCCCTCTATCAAAAAGAAAAAAAAGAAGAGGAAATAAGGACCTTAAGGCGTCTGGAATCTGCCTTCAAAAGGGGGGCATTATGTTAGTATTGTATGTTTGTCTTTTCTGTTTTGTTTGCTTTTTCACCAGTAGGGGTCACCAGATCTTTCAGATATGTTCTGGTCCTGACCTGAGGTGCTGCTCTCTGGTGAATCTGTGATTATTACATCATGAGTCACACCTGTCTGCCAGCCTTGTAGGCAGTCTGCAATCAGCAGTGAGTGCTGGTCATTGTTTGTTTGTTAGCGTTGTATTTCATTTGGTCTGTGGTCCAGTTCTGTCTGCAAAACCAAGTTCTGTTTGTCTTTATCATTGGGATCTTCCTGCATGCAAAACCAAGGTATACCTGCAAGTTCTCTGTGTTTCCAGGCTATGGAAGTTTATGGACTTTTTTGCATATCTGAACCATTATCTCAGTCACAATTTACAAACCTGTCTTTACTTACTGGTCTGCAGTCATTTATTCATGCTAGCTCTGTATTTCCAGCATGGTTCCTGCGTACCCTGCTTATTCACTTTTTTAAAATTTATCTGCATTACCCTGCCATCATTTCCAACCCTCAATAAATATTTTTTGTGTTTAATATTTCATATCCTTGTGATTTTGCATTATTCCAGAGGGGTTTCCATAACACATGGTTCTTCTTTGTTAAGCAAAATGACGGAGGCCCGACTCTGTGTATTTATTATCGCAGTATAAATGACATGACAATTAAAAATCAGTAACCACTTCCACTGATCTCAAAATGTAATCAAATGGATCTGGAGAAAGTTCAGGCTACTCTCAATTGGCCTGAAAGCTGAGCAGCGATGCCTCGGTTTCACCAATTGCTATTTCAAGTTTATTCAAGGGTACTCCACAATTGTCTCACCAATTACTGCTGTCACCAACAAGTGTGTCAATCTTGCCCACTGGTCAGAGGATGCTCAGTTAGCCTTTACAGCATCTGAAATAGGCATTCATTACTGCTCCTATCTTAAAATCTACCTCATGTGGCACTTCCATTGTTCCTAGAGGTCGACGCCTCATGTATTGGAGAGGGGGCAGTACTCTTCCAGAAAGCACCAGATGGCAAGTTCCACCCATGTGGGTTCTCCCAGAAATTCCAACCAGCTGAAGGAAACTACTCAATAGGTGACAAAGAGCTGCTGGCAATGAAGCTTGTGCTATAGCAGGGATGGGGAATCTCAGGCCCGGGGACCGTATAAGGCCCACGGTCTGGCCTTCAGAGCTTTTTTCTATTAGCCTCATCTGGCTAGCGGGGTGCCTAGATGGGACCCTGCAGCCACAATCTATGCAGAAGTGTCACCTGGAGCATCCTTAGGATGCTTCAGACGGTCACAATGCTGCCCTTACAGCTCCCCGGAGCATCCTCAGTGTGCTCTTGGCATTGCTTCAATCACCAGCGATAGTGACGTCACACGGAGGGGCATGGCCTGCACCGGGCCCGCAAATAATGTTATATATATCAAAATGGCCCTCGGCAGAAAAAAGGTTTTCCACCCCTGTGCTAGAGGAAGGGAGACATCTGTTGGAGGGAGTGCGCTTCCCAGTTAGCATCTACACAGAGCACAAAAATCTCCTCTATCTCAAATCAATACAGTGTAAGAACCTGCGCCAGGCTCAATGGTTCCTGTGCTTTTCAGGATTCTATTTCCAGATAACTTTTCACCTGGGACAAAAAACTTGCAAAACTGCTGCCCTGTCTGGGTCCATATTAGAGTATAAAGATTCCTAAGCCACTGACAAGCATATTAATCTAAACCCTCAGTGTGTGACAGCAGCTACCCAGGTCTGCCCCCCTCCCCAGGGGAAAACATTAATTCCTCTGATGTTTTGGAAGAAATTGCTTCAGTGGGCACACTGTTCCAGGTTTGCCAGTCATGCTGGTGTTCGTAAAACCCAGGAGCTCATGCTCCGAGATTGGTGGCCCACACTCCAGCAGGATTTAAAACAATTTCTGGCAGCTTGTTCCAACACAAGACTCATAGACAGTCTCCAGCAGGGCAACTACTACCATTATCCACTTTCAGTGTTTCCTGGACTCATATAGCCATGGATTTCATAACCGACTTACCACCTTCCAACAAATATACCACCATCTAGGTAATGTTAGATCGGTTTCTAAGATGGCCCATTTTATATCCCTCCATGGACTTCCATCTAATCCAGTTCTGGCTAAATTATAAATCCGGGGAATCTTCCGTTTCCATGGCTGTCCTGCTGAAATACTTTCTGACAGCGATTCAATTTGTGGCAAAATTTTGGCAAACTCTCTGCAAAGTCTTGTAAGTAAAACTAAACTTTTCCTCTGCACACCAATCGCAATCGATCAACGGCCAAACTGAGCGGATTAACCAAGATCTGGAGACTTATTTTACACCTATGTATATCATCGTCGCAGAATGACTGTTGCGACCTACTTCCATGGGTGGAATTCACCCACAACAACCACTCTCATAAGTCCTCAGCTTCCACTCAGTTTCATACATTGGGCCTGATTCAGCATGGATCGCAATTGCAAACATGTAAGCAGATCGGTGGATGGTGTGTACTGCACACGCATATGCACGGCGGTGCGCAACGACAGCATTGTGATCGCACTGCGATCACGCATGCACATAGAAAGCCATCGCAGACTGAGTGAGGGGACATCAGTATTTGGGGTGGTGACGGGGGGAGTGGTCGGAGAAACCCAGGCGTGCCTGTCCATATGAATGCCTTTGCATGGGCGTGCATAAATTATCCACTACGTCGGCATACGCAGCCTGAGTATTCACTGCGTGCGATGAGACTTGAAATTTCTGAGACAGGTCATAGCTGCTGTAATTCTGTGTAAGGGTCCGATGTTACTGATGTGTACGCAGGACAGCAAGATATTACGGATGTGAGAAAGCGGTAGTGGGCGTCTCTATGCTAGCTGAGCGGTTGCAAACATTAGCATATTTTCGCAGCAGCGCTGAGTGTGATTACGCAGCCGCAATAGCGATCCGTGCTGAATCAGGCCCATTGTATGGGTTACATTCTCAAGTTCCAAGTTCATTCTCCCCCACGTCAGCAGCCACTGTCCCAGCTTCTCTTTCACAAGATTTATCCAAAACCTGTCAGCAAGTGAAAGCCTCCCTTCTTGCAGCTTATCAATGCTACAATTTCTAATACCCCTTTTATATCAAAGTCCCGTGTCTGCACCGTTCACACCGGAACCTGGTCTGCAATGACCCGGCCCTTCCGGCACTGCAGTGGACGTTTGGAGTTGATGTCATCTCTAAACGCCACTGAAGCCGTTCACACCGGAGCCGGGTCTACAGTGGACGCTTGGAGATGATGTCATCTACAAGCGCCACTCAAGCCAGCCAATCGGGCAGCATGCGGCGCGATCTGGGTCATCGTGACCCGGATCGCGCTGTTTACACTGTAGGGTAACACGGGAACGACCCGTGGCCAACCCCGCAAGCTACCCGAGTTGAGAGCTGAGCCTCTGCATCTGTGGCTTCGTTTACACTGACAAAAATCCCGAGTTGATGTGCAGTCACGTGCATCAACCCGGGATTTTCAGGTCGGTGTAAAAGGGGTATAAGTAGATTAGAAAAGAAGAGCAATTTCAAGTTTGCAACCAGATAACAAGGTTTGGTTATACACATGCAATTTTTACCTTTGGGTGCCTTCAGTGTAGTTTACTCCACAATAAATTGGGCATTTTAGCATTTCCAGAGTCATTAAACCTGTCTACTATAAACTTCAGCTAGCACCCTACAGATGTGTCGTCTTACACCTAGCCTAAATACGCCAAGCTGCGCAAGAAGCCTGGCACGAGTGGTTGCCAGGTCCTGTGTGACACGACTTCTGCCGAGCATCTATATTTGACAGAAAATGTGTCTCAGTTGCAATCAGAAGCCACAAACCGCTACACGAGACTGCGCCGATTAATTTGATATGCGACACTTCTATACCTGTGTTACTGGGTCCTTACTGTCATCTGTGCCCTGCTGGGAGCCTGCGGCATCCCTAAAACCTATAGTCACTCCTCTGTAAACTTGCAGTTTCTGCTGTCCTGCTTCACATGTGACACCATCTTGGACAATATCACATGATGCGCCATGACAAACCAGTACCAAGCAACTCCAGTCACATGATACAGCCAGCCTATCAGTTTTAAGGGGATCTATTTAAACAAGCAACTGCTGACAGTACTTCTCTCCCTGAAGATCAGCTCCTGCTTCTGTTTTGCAGTCCAGCATTCTGTTCCAGTTACCTGCTTCAGTACTTGCTTCACAGCAGTCTACACTTGTTCCAACTACCTGCTCCAGTATTTACTTCACAGCATTTGTGCAATCCAGCAAACCTGCTGCATTATTGCTTCAAAGCATATACAGTACAGATGTATCCTTATACATCTGTGCTGCAGTCACGCTAAAATGCCCCTCTCGGTGCTCCAGGTCCCGTGAGACTCTGCTAGCACCAGGTGTCTTTTTTGTCAAAAATGCGTCTAAATTGTAATGCAATGCGACTAGGACACACCAGCAGACTGTGCTGATTAATTCGATATTCTAAACTTGTATATCTGCGTGTGACTGCTACAATGTAGCGATCGCAGTTTTTTCATTCCAAGTTTTATTGTGGTTCATATACAGACTTAGGTGCACACAGATATACAAGTATCGCTTATCAAATTATTCCGCACAATCTGCTGGTGCGTCCTAGTGGCTAAAAAAAGACACCCAACGCTAGCAGAGTAGCACAGGACCTGGTGGCTCACTAACGCCAGGCAAGTCACATTCAGTTGCGTATCTACAGTCAAGTGCATAAATATTGGGACATTGACAAAATTTTCATATTTTGGCTTCTATTCACCACCACAATGGTTTTGAAATGAAACAAACAAGATGTGCTTTAACTGCAGACTTTCAGACTTAATTTGAGGGTAATTACATCCAAATCAGGTGAACGGTGTAGGAATTACAACGGTTTCTATATGTGCCTCCCCTTGAGAATGTAAGCTCTTGTGAGCAAGGCCCTCTACCCTCTTGTGCTTCTCCTTACTTTATCTTCATCTGCTTCTTCCTCACCACTAGGACACCTAACACTTGGTGCTTACGCTGTGTTGCTTAATTGCGTGTTATGGCCACCAATGTATCCTTGTCCTTGTTCTTCATTGTATTGTATTTTACTGTAAGTTACTTTTTTGGTTATGTACCTTGTAAGGCGCTGCGGAACACTTGTGGCGCCATATAAATAAACGATAATAATATTAATAAATCCTGTCCCACTTATCCAATTTTACTGTAGTGGCTTAGTTGGAAACGGACTTAATATTTCTGGAATTGTATTGCCATTTTATTATTATTCAGTGATGCTCCTTATTTCTGGACAGAAATTCAGATGTTCAGACTTTAAAAAAAAAATTAAATAATAAGAAGAATAATATAGGTGGAAATGATACATTCACCAGAGCTACCTGACCTAGTTTGATTAAATAATCCTCATCACTAGATAATATAGTTATATTTGACCTTTCTTTTTTTTTTTTTATGCGTAATAAGCAACAAAGTGCAATTTTTTAGTAGCGGTTTTGTGAAGCATTATGTTGAATCCCAGCCCTTATTTCTGATTTAGGTAACGTACCGGCAGGCCTCAGGGAAAGACATCCCCACAAAGGCATGAGAGAGGGTCTCTGTCATCAGGGAGTTACTGGTGCCATCTAGGAAATGCCACTGCCAGCTGCCTTCATTCACCTGAATGATATGTGATAGAAGAGAACAGAGCTAATTATTATAGAACAGAGACAATTATTATAGCGCAGTCAAAACTATATGTTTTATCTGGCTAGTCAGTGACTGTAACCTATGTCTATGCAGTATGTGACGTTTATGGCCTACTGTACTCACCTACTACAGAAATCTGCCTTTCAAAGCTGCTACAGTCACTAACAATTTCCAATATAGACCTAGAGCACATTACTATGGATATACCTCAAACCTCTCGCAATTAATAAAGGGGAAGTCCAGACTCTGGGTGACTGTTTTACCAACATGACAACTAGGATGTATATCCCAAGACAAATAATGCAGAAGTATGGACATTAAAGGGGTGTGTGTCCTGGCTGCAGGGGATGCTGGGAGATATGTCTTGCACATTGCTGATTTGCACAGTGGCAGAGTAGTGGTGTCACATGGTACATGCAGTAAAGGGCTGCGGGCGGCCATTGTGAAGCCACCACACCTCCTCGTGGTTAAACTGTAACCTCACCATAAGGCGACCACTCCCACATAGCAATTAAAACAATTAAAATGTTATGAGGCAGGCTATGGAGGCAGCTAGGTGCTAGGAAAAGACCAGTGCCTATGTGGTCATGCAAATCAGCAGCTTTGTCTGGCTGGGGTTGTCTATATTTTTAGAACAAAAATATCCATGCATACATGATTACATGTACTGCACAGCATATCAATTAGCCCCATCTTAATACTATTATAATGATCACCAGAACTGGAATATGTATGAGATTGAGAACACCCTAATTTGCACAGGAAGTACAAGGATTAGCGAGTCACGATGGCAGCGTCTGCTGGGTGTGCAAAAGTTTGATCTCTGATGGTAGGAGTTGATTGAAACTGGGCAGATAAGGGAACTCCATACTAAATGCAGCCTACTGTACATAAAGTCATATTGCTCCGTAAAAGGAACATAACATTATGTGATAACCGGTACATACACACACATATATTTTTGAAGTGTGGAGCACACGGAGGAAACCCACGCAAGCACAGGGAGAATGTACAAACTCCACACAGTTAAGGCCGTAACGGTAATCGAACCCATGACCTCAGTGCTGTAAGGCAGTAATGCTAATCATTACACATAGTTGAAGTCCTTTGTATGCGCTTATCCGTTCTAACTATGACAGATTGTGTGATTACAACAAGAGTAGAAATTGTACCAAATTAAAAGGTTTTATAACCGATTACTGAGGCCAAAGAATTGCACAGCTACATGAGTATAATATAATAAGGCGTCCATAACTTTATTGCAATTAAAGACAATATAACAACTTACAACTAACTTATACTAAAATAAAGACCAGGACACAGACTGCTTTGGTTAAATTGTCATAACTTGTTTTTATTGAAGGTAAGACCCTGAGCTTTAAATTTACTTTTGGAAGGCAAAAAAGGATGCGACAAACACTCAGCTCCAGCCATATGTTACTTAACCAATATTAGGGAGCGACTGATACGCCCCCCCTGTGGCCATTGTAAGCTGAGCTGTGAAGACTCACAACCCCCTATAATACTGCATAGTATGAGCGTGTCCGCAGAGACAGATGCCCAAAGTCCTCCCGCAGAGGTAGGCCATACTATGACCCTTCAAAGGATATGTGCTCCACAACGTTTTATTACACCTTACGTGGCCGCTGGTTTGTAACACCTTCTCGCCCAACATGATAATATAACATAGTGTTAGTAAAAACACAACACAATAAAGAGCATAGCAAAGAGAATAGGGGAGGGAGGGACAAACAACGTCCAAAAAGGAAGTTGCTGGGCGTACACTAACCTTATAAAGCCCACATATAGCCACTCTCATAAGCTCACACATGGTCAGAAAACCAACCAACCCAATAAACCCCCCCAAACTTCTCTACCTAGCAACAGTTGACCAAATTCTAAACAATTGCAAAAAAGTAAGGACTCTTATTTTTCCTTAAGCCTATTCAGCTTTCGTCTCATCCAATCTCAGGATAACTTTTGTTTTTATATTCCATAGCGCCACCTCTTTCACACATCATGAATTAAAAGAAGACACAAACAGCAATGACTATAGCCATCAGATGGCAGAAGAGTCACATGTAAGTTGCACAGGTTAATTTCAGAAATGACATATATCAGAAGTCAGGAGGTTTTTCTGATACATGTAAGGCCAAATGGTAGCATTTATATCCAATTAGGACTTGATCAATGAGATCATTTGTACTGGCCAATTAAAATAAGCCTGCTGCGGTTGAATTATGGATGGAGAAACTCTTATATTATGAGGTAATGTTTGCAAATGAGTTGTACCAGGCCCTGAATTAATTAGAATAGTGACAAAGTGCAGCTGGGCTAAGGCCCAAACATATTTTGAATACGAGACAATGGCCCCTATTTACTGCAATCCGCATTTTAAATGCGGATTGTAGTGTGATAATTTCACCTATATTCCTATTGCGGATTTAGTAACTATCACGAGAATGTATCATTATTCTCCAGCAGGGACAGAGCTTGTGAGAAAGCTCTGTCCCTGCTAATCATCACAGCATACTCCTCACTGTATTTGTCGTAAAAAAAATTGTCGCACCATCGAAACTAGCACCAGCCCCATGCTAGGTGCAGATTCTCCATGCAGATGTCCGTCAGAGTATGGCCTCCACGATTTTCCACTCACACGTCCATAAGATGGACCATTTTCCTGCATTTGAATGGCCAGCTATTATTGCTTCCCCATATCATGTGCAGAGTGGCAGTTGGATAGACAGAAAAAAACCTGTGAGCTGGCCCGCAGCCTGGCCCAGGCACTGTGACCGGTGGACAAAATAAATATCTATATGTATAAATATGTATAGATGAAAGGCATCAATTAAGATACCCTGAAGTGATACGTCTGAAAAAAAAGAACATCAGAATAGAACAGTGGTCAGCAAGCCCTGGGACCTTACTTACAAGCCCCAGTCGTGATCTTCAGCGTTCGGGCTTTCCGTTTCGGTATTTGAAGCGACGGCTATTCAGCCGCCAGCATCTCATACCAATTCCTAGCCAACACACACACACACGCACGCACGCACGCACGCACGCACACACACACACTTCTCTGCATCATTTGCCACCAGGTATCACACAGATTTTATACACACACTATGCTTTTATTCATGGGCTCAGGCATGCTAGCTCATTGGCTAATAGAGACAGAACCTCACCCAAACATATCGATTAATGAGCACCTGTGGAAATAGCTGACAACAATTGTCTTAAATATGGGGACAATTGGGTGCTAGAGACAGTGTGACCACAACATTTTATAGAAACCATAGGCTCTAATCCATGATACAGCCATCTGTGGTGCCTGAGGTATGTGACCACACCATTTACATATTAAATCATATAGGCTCTACAATCACCTTATTTTTACTCCAGAAGGGGAGACATTGACGCAGTAAGTTATATTTATGCACATCCACTATGGAATTTTAATTATGTCAGCATCTCACCTTTGCATCCGCTTTCATTGAACACAGATTTATTAGCAAAGTAGAGAGTCCAGGGACAAGGCAGCCTTGAGCCATGAAACCCAATTTCAGTTCTGAGAGGCAGAGGATGCTGTCCCCAATTCTCCAGTCCCAGCCGGGGATATTCTGCACGTGAGCCTGGGGTAGAGAATATAGGAAAGTTTCTTACACTATGCGATTCAAAGCTTAGTATTTGCTGCCCTCCAGTGACCAAATATATGTATGAAACATCCATTTTTACACATGAGATTCTATTATATCACGAATATGCATTGTATTTTCACTTTTTCTATCCCCGCTATTCACTCTTTAATGACAGTAGGGCACCTGACAGCAGTGTAGCACCTTATGAAATTCCAGTATTAAGCAAAAAATACATTCATGCGTATAAAGATGGTAGCATCTACAGGTGTGCAATTGTACTTTAACAGGAAAAATAGGCAGATGGTAAGGAGAGCTGCATGTTGAATGAAGGTTAGGTACAAGGAAGGGCCTCATATGACAATTATAAAATTAGGGTTTGAGTTACAGAATGCTAAATTTAAATTGTCTTCAAGTACAGAGAGCCCCATTGTATGAGATTGCTACACTGGGGGACTTTGCATTTATCAGGGAATGTCATGATAATATATAATTTTGCATTGTTTATCTCCAATTTATTGCAGCTGTTTAGCAATGTTTCCCGATGAACAGCCCTCACTCGCTGACACTGTTATGTTTGTGTGCTACATTCGCAAATGGTAAAGCTCACGAAGGTCTGAAAATGGCATAAACCTTCTATCGGATGAGGTGTTGTCATGTGTGCAAACCACTTATCATACTAACATAAAATAAAGACACTGAGACGTGGATTTGGCAGATAACTTGATGGCGATTTATTGGAGCAATAATAATTTATTATTATTTAAGGTTGTATGGTGGCAAAGAAAGGACGGCCAGAAATCAGCCAGATCTGCTATGCCCGCACACAAACAACAAAAGGCATAGCAGGCGTACATCGCCCAGAGTGCATACACATAACCATGTAAATCATATCAACAACAAAAGGTAACGCTCAGCCTCTATCTTGACTTCCCACCCGTTTAGGTGGTGATACTGCCCCCCGTTAGGTTGGTACAGCCAACTACCAGTCAACAGAAGGGAGCGCCCTTAAATCATAATTGCACCCGGACTGGTGACCTACCGTTCTTTCCCGCCACATAAAAAAACAAACCCACAACATACCAAAATTTATAGGGGAGGGAGGGAGGGGAATCTGGAACAAAGAGACTTGGGCCTACACTTCTAGCCCTTTATATAATGTTCCCGTTACAAACCCGCCCCTGATTGCCATAGGCTAACTCCAACAAGTAATTTGCATACATGCCTGCCCCCATCCTAGAGGTTTAAAACACCTCTTTTCTTATGTAATCATTCGGTTTCTCTTAGCTACGGTACCAGGGGCAAGCTCCAAAAATCTAAGCTTAGAGAAGTTTGGGTAAGAGATAACATAAAACCATGATATTATGTTTCCCAATTGTAAAGCACAATGGAAAATTCTGGTGATATATAAGTAAATGTATGATAATAATAATAATAATAATAATAATAATAATAGCATTGCTACAATTTTGTTCAGTGTGGTGGCCATATTAGCATTTATCGCATACATGCCTACCCTCCTGATTTTTCGGGTAACCCCCCGCTCCCCCGGAAGGGTAGGCATTTCTCCCGCATTCTGCCCACTTCCTAGTGAAGTGGCAGAATGAGAATGTCCGCGCCGATTGTGGGTCTCCATGTAGGGGGCGGGGCTTAATGATGTGATTCTACATGAATCACGTAATTTGGCCTCACCTCCTAAGTAAATTCTAACCAATCGCATCAATTTTGCCACGAGTGGGCGGGGCTTGATGACGCAGGCCCCGCCCCTGTTGCCACCCTTCTGATTCTCTTACCCGGGCTTCTCCCGGGAAGAGAAATGACAAGGTAGGAAGTATGATTTATCGGTTGCTTTTTGGGTCTATTTATTAAAACTAAAACTATGCAGAAGAGACTGTTTCCGCATTGGTTTATGTATTCGATTAATTCGCACTGCGCATGCATATGCATCCCAGTCAGACACTGCGTTCAGAACTGCGATCGCACAGACCCATGACAGAGTGGGTGGTGCCATGGGGGGTGGTCGAGCAAACGCAGGCGTGCCCGTGCATTTCAACAGCGTTGCACTGGAGTGCATAAATTAGTCACTGCGATACCAAACGCCGCCTGAGGTCTCATAGCGTGCGCAGAAGTAAGCAATTCCTGAGTGAGGTCTGACCCGCCTTAATTGTGCATATGGGTCCGAAGTTACTCGATGTTACCGATTGTTTTGCTATGTGAGTAAGGGGAAGTGGGCGTTCTTATGTCAGGCTGCGATCGCAATGCAAACATTTACATATCACCGCTGATATTAGCAACTGTGTTGCGTGTGTATAAGCAGAATAGAGATCCGTAGTGAATCAGGCCCAGAGACCGTAGTCCCTGTTATTCTATGGTCTGGGTTATTTACTACAAAGCTCTTTGTCAGTACAGGTTCCTATCAGAGCCACTGTCCAGGCAAGGTTTTTTTTTTTTTTTTTTTAAATAAGCATTAAAAAGTTATTTTATTAGGAGCCCACTAAACTGTGGCACTCTAAGGCGGCCAACTTAAATCACCTAGCAGTAGTTTGGACCCTGCATGCACCGTTTTGTTGCTATAGGTTATGTGCTGAAGATCTCCTTTTTGTAGATAGCAACGTTGCACAGAAAAGCATTCGGCCTCCTGGCTTTCCAAGAGAAAATATTAAAAGCCACAGAGCTCAATCTTCAAGTCATATTCTAATAATGTCCAAAGCAGTCTTGCACCAAACGAGAAAGCCAAGTACCAGCGTGACTACATCTTCAGATAATGTTCCCTAGAGATTGGGTGCCCAGAAGCGCTAACCCTTACCCTCCTCTAAGCGCTAACCCCTACCCTAACCCTAATACTTACCGTCGGGATGTCAGCGGTTGGGATCTTGAAACCAGGAGTCCGACTGCTGTTGGGATTCTGACCGCGGGCATCCCGACCGCCGGGATGCCAACTACATCCATTACATTGCGTTTTATATGAGAGGCCACTGCTCCGGGTTTCTTTACTTTATTTCCAGTACCTGCCACTCTTTTCAACATAGGATCACTATCTTAAGCCCCATGGCTTTCCCCTGATCAGGTGTGTACCTTCCTTACTTAGTAACTACTCATCTGAGACAGGAAGAGATGTCAGAAGCTTACAGTATGCCAGGGAGCAGTATAAGGAGGTTAGTAAGGTTAGATGAGGAAGTGCTTTGCTAGAGACCTTGGGGCTAATGCAGAGCTGAAGATACTCCTGTCTGCGGAGCATATCTGGCGGGAATTTGCATTGTGCATGCTCTGAACATGAGTGCACACACGTATGGGGGATGCAGAGTCACTTACTGTATTCTTTGCATCCCATTCCCGATAAACTGTGAAATACGCAGCCCATGGCATTAGCTGCAGGGTGCCAATCTCTGTAATGCTTCGCATTATGGTGCTGAGTAAAGTCGGCATTTTAGCAGCCCTCATTGAAACCCATGGGAGCTGCTTTTGTAAACTAAAATGGGGATCACAGCACATATCTATGAAATCTGCTGCGGTACCCCATACATAACTTCAGGGGATCCTTAATATTTGCAAGAACCCCTTAAAAACAGGTGTTTTCAAAGGATATCCCCAATTTTTTTTACAAATATGACCCTAAGGCGTCAAGTTATCAGTCTTATTTTTACTAAAATAATGTGAAAACGGGTGTTTTCACACCCTTTTCATATTATTTTAGTATCACTTAAATGTATCAAAAGGCTGTTGGAGCAGTTTCCAGAAAAAAACTACTCCAGGACCTTAAATATGCATCCTTTTACTAAGCAGATAGCATTTCCCATAGTTGTAATGGGAAATGCGATCTGCTTCAGATTTAATGAAAGAAATTGTAAAGAAAAATATCGTAAGGAAGCCCTGCAATAAAAAAACTATCTGAAGATGACAGTATGCAGGACCCCTACCTCCCCCCTGTGTTTCACCTATTCTAGCTCAGCCTTCCTTATCTGCTGACAGGGAAAGCAGAACCAGGAGTAGGATTTGGTGATCAGCCTGTGTGTCTCATAGACCACAGGCTGATCACAGTAAAAAACAAAATAAAAACACACTTACCTCCAATTAGGTGAACATTAATTCAGTAACCTCCTCAGTGACCGGTAATCTAATCGCTGTGCCCCGGTCACCTGATTGGTAAAGTGAGATGCTGTAAAGTCCCAACGGCATCCTCAGTTGCCGGGATCAGAGGAAGGGATCACCGAGGAGCTTACTGATCACCTAAACGGAGGTAATTGTAAGCTGAGCAGGGGGAGGGGGATTGGTAGGAGCATGGGGGGGGGGGGGACCCAGCAGCGCATGTACCAGCACAGTTTCAGGGGGGTTTTTGTTGCAAAAGATACCTTGAAAAGTGCAGGGAGAAAATTTGCAGGGACAGGGCTTTCTCGCAAACTCTGGCCCTGATTCAGCAAGGAACGCACAGGAGAGGACGCATGATGTTTGCGATCTGCACATGCGTATGCATCGCATTGCACGTGTGCGAACAGGTTGCTGAGTATGGTAAGGGCTCTTTCAGAGTACACAGGGAGCTTGCAGACACCTTCGATGTTGATTGGCATGAAGTGTGGGTGGTGACAGGGGGTGGACGGCCGAACGCAGGCATGCCTGTGTGTTCGCACGCCGTTACAGGTGCGTGCATAAATTAATCTCAGCGGTGCCACACGCAGCCAGGCGCCTCTCTGCGTGCAGGAATCTCTCAAGTCCTGCGGCAGGATCAGGTCTAACCTTAGCTTACACGCAGCTTTGATGGCACTCGATGTTCCCGATGTTTACGCTGTCAATCACGGCATAGGTGGGCGGCTTACGTTTTGCTGGGTGTCTGCTTCTTGTGCTGAGGTCTCCGTGCGTCTGCATTGGTTAGCATACTCTCACAGCAGCTGGGATCGTGCATCTACTAGCGTGCGTTCCTTGCTGAATCAGGCCCTCTGTCCCTGAGTGCGAATTTTAATACATTCATGTGAAATAGGCGAAAATATCACACCACAACCACATTTTAAATGTGCATTGTGGTAAATATGCCTAAATTCTTTGTAATGAATTTTGGAGTATGTTTTTTTTTATTATCCACAGGTATCTTTCCACTGTAAAGCTATGTATAACTGTACATAGATGATAGAATGGGCCAATTACTCTGTACATTGTGGAATGAATTAATAATATTCAAGTAACTTGTACTTAAAAGGGAATGGGTATGTAATGCCGGCTGTTGGGATGCCCCCTGTCACAATACCGACAGCAGCATCCTGATTGTTGGTATCCCAACAGGGATCGGGTAAGTATACTTACCCCCCCCCTCTCCCCCTAACCCTCCCTTTTTGTAGCCTAACCCTAACCCTCCCCACCCGCACCCTAACCCTTCCCATTAGTGCCTAACCTAGTCTACCCCCTTCATGCCTAACCCTAACACTCCCCCCTTAGTGCCTAACCCTAACACTCCCCCCTTAGTGCCTAACCCTAACCCCTCCAGTGGTGCCTAACCCTAACACTCCCCCCCTTAGTTCCCAACCCTAACCCCTGCTGTGGTGCCTAACCCCAACCCCCCCCCCCAAAAAAAAGTGACCCTAAGCCCGCTACGCTGCCTAAGCCTAACCCTCCCCCGCGGCTAACAGCAAGTGCGCCCCGGACTTACCTGGCGTCCTTCTGTATTCCGGCATCGGGATTAAAGCTGCGTACACACAGTACGATATCTATGAACGATAACGCTATCATTCAACGATATAGCGTTCATATTGTTCATCTTATGCAGTGAATGACCAACGATGCGCGTTCCCGCATGAACGATAAAGATATCTATGATCGCCCATACATGCAGGCCATTCTGGACGTTATCATCAACTATGTCTGTTCAGAGATGTGGCAGGATGACTCCACTGAAAGATCTCTTTCATGTCGTTGGTGGTACAGAGATTGTACCGTGTGTATGCAGCTTTAGATAGGCATTGGTATTTCGACACCTATCTTAAGTCCCTTGTCGGGCTTCCCCCATCGGGATTTAGACGGGCAGAATCGCGGCCACCGGTCTTATAACTACATCCCTTTAAAAGATGTAACAGTTTCTGCACGAAACACACAGCCGCACTGAGAGGTAGATAAGGAACACTGACACTTCAGGTAATCTCAGGAGACTGGATGAAAGTGTCATCTTCTTTAGTTTTTGTTTCCACTTAATGCGCTCATGAGAACTCATGTTAGCTAGCTGCACAATACACTAATTACATAAAACATGTCACAGAGGAGCTGGAGAATGTGGGCCATCATTATAGTTGCAGAGTTAAGGAGCAATGTTTCTTAAAGTCAAAAACAGATTTTGTATTCTTAAACTGTTCTTTCTAATAACAAACCAGATATAAAAATACCAAAATTCAGAGGTGGTCGCAGTGTCGTTTTCGGTCTCATGCGTCCGGATGGTTATCGCCGGGGGACACAGAGCGAATCTGGTTGCAGAAAGAGACAGCGTCAGTAGGCGTTCCTTGGTGGTAACAGGGGAGTGGCTAGCTAAACGCAGGCGCGTTGCGGGCATGTTGCAGGCGTGTAGCAGCCAGCGGCTGCGTCTTTTTTCCTAGTTGCGCTGGCACCGGCGGTAATGTTACAACCATAGGGCTGCTCTAATGTCTGATGGTGCGTCCGATGGTGCAGATGGTAAGACTTATTACGAATAGCAGTGGATTGGAGTCTCAGCCGTTGGGCATCTCTTTCCGAATCCCACTGGCTGCGGCATTAGCATGTCTGAATCAGGCTCTTAGTTTCCTTCTCTGGTTGTTGAATCTAAATAAAGAACTTTTGTACTGGTAGGAATTAATATTATTTCACAAGGTTCTAAAAGGCTGTGATAGGAACATGTATGTTCAGAACCCAAGGGTCATTTACTGTACAAGCCACAAAGTGTAAGACCAGAAATGCTCTTCTGTGATATCGAGCCTGATTCTGAGCTCTACGCTGCAGAGTCCGTATCTGCTTCTGTTGCCGGTATTGCTTGTGCCACTATATGCAAGTGCTGCTACAAGCCCTTCCCTGGTGTACAGCCGTGCGTCTGACTGTGCAAGGACTGAGACATCCACTTTGAGCGTCTTTAGGCGCTTATATACCGCTTGGTGCATCTTTAGATGCCACCATTGGTCGCACCATGGAAACATGCACTAGCCCAATGCTAGGTGCAGAGTGTACATTAGAGTATGGCCTGCAGTGTGAGCGATTATGTGTCTGACTTCGCAACCACTTCAGTGACCCTCCTGCGGCATGCCCATAACACGCCAATAAAACATCTCCGTGCGTTCAAATAGTCACCTCCCAGTCAGTGCCAAGGAACACCCTATACATATTAAAGACATGTCTGAGACTTTGCTTCTCCATCGCAACTGCGACTCTGTGTGCACATACTCTGAATGCATGCGCAGTACGACTTAGGAAAAAACTGCTCAACTGCGTCCGACAACAGCAGTGTTTCCAACTCAGAATCAGCCCCTTGGTGCCCTGTGGACCTTATGGACTTCGAAGAAAGAGAGTTAACAAAAATAAGTTCTTATCATAACTCTCATTATATTCTTCAGGGTCCATAGGCTCCACAGGGAGACCTTAGGGATGTCCCAAAGCAGTCCTTTTATGGGTGGGGACGCTCCTGCGCTGAGAGGAGAATCCGGTGCCCAAAGGAAGCATCCTGAAAGGCGACGGAATCAAATGCATAGAACCTTAGAAAGGTCTGGACAGAAGATTACCTGGCAGCCTTGCAAAGCTGAACAGCCGAGGCGCCACAGACCGAGTAGAATGAGTCTTACCAGAAGACGGAACAGGCAGGCCTGCCTGCGTGTAAGCTTATGAGATAGTCATAAGCTGCCATCTAGCCAATGTTTGTTGATTGGCTGGCCATCCCTTCTTGTGAAAACCATAGAGCACAAACAAGGAGTCTGATTTCCGAAGAGAACTGGTATGGTCCACATAAATCCTGAGGGCGCAGACCACATCCGATGAGGCCTCACCTGCCGAGAGGTCTGGTGATAGGAAGGCTGGTACTATCATTTCCTGATTAATATGGAAACTAGACACAACCTTAGGAAGGAACTCAGGAGCTCATTCAGACCCGCTCGCTGGATGTGATCGCTCGCTCCGAGCGTATGGAAATTCGGCTAAGTGACGTCAAGGCACCCGCTTGCAGGGCAAGTCATAAGCACTCCCACTTTGTTTTGGCGAGCGATCACTTTTTGTTTGTTGACGCCCATCAGCCTGTGTAAAGACGCCCACTTGTGTACGTCATCTCTGGGAAGTGCATGAAACCATTGGTACATCGAGCACCATAGTTTGCGATCGCAGCCCTTCAGTGTATATTTCTAGCAAGTGACATGTCCTATGATGCTGGCTGTTAATTATGCACGCCTCTGAAACAGCAACGCCTGTGAAATAGCATTTAAAAACTTAAGCTGGCCACACACTAGACCAACTTACATGCAACCATCCAACTAGTTGATTGGTTGGAATGAAAATCTGGTAAGGTATAAAAGCAAATGACAATCAGCAATTTGCTCCCAAACGCTGGAAAATGGACAAAAACTGTTGTTTGAACAAATTGTTTAGATCAAACATTTAACCAACTTGTCTGACCGACTATTTTCATCAGTTTTCTGGCATTTAGGAGCAAATTGCTGATCATCATTTACTCCCAAACGTTACCAGATTTTCATTCCAACCAATCAACTAGTTGGATGGTTGGATGAAAGTTGGTCTGGTGTGTGGCCAGCTTAAGGCACGCCTGCGTCCGCAACTACACTCCCCCGTTACTACTGCCCTGCCCCTGTTACCACTCACAAACGGCCTCTCCTGTCACTCATTCCTTTGGGCTGTCTTTGCAGGGCGAGCTAGCGTATCAGGTTCGATCGTACTAGTTTGCGCACCGCACTGCAAACTATACGCATGCGCACATTTGCAAACATCGCCAGCAGCAAGCGATCGCTTGCTAGCGAGCAGGTCTGAATCAGGTCCTCAGAGCGAGTAAAAAGCACCGCCCTGTCCTGGTGAAATATCAGAAAAGGAGGACGACAGGAGAGCGCTCCCAATTCTGCCACCATCCTGGCAGAAGCAATAGCCAGAAGAAAAAGAGTCTTAGCTGTTAACCACTTACGTTCCACTGAATCTAGTGGTTCAAATGGAGGACCCTGGAGGGCCCGAAGAACTACTGCCAAAACCCAAGGAGCCAATGGTGGAACAAATGGAGGTTGAATCCGTAGTACACCCTGGAGGAAGGTGTGGATATCCGGAAGTGGAGCAATTCTACGTTGGAACCACACTGAGAGTGCAGAGACATGCACTTTCAACGAGGCCAGGCATAGGCCGAGGTCCAATCCAGTTTGGAGGAATTACAAAAGAAAAACACAATAAGGGGCGCACCAAATAATGTAAGTGTGCAAACAAGCAGCAGCTCACCTGAAGGATAGGCTAATCCATAAAAGGGCAAAAAAGACAAGGAAAAGACAGGGAGCGCTAGTATGTAATGCACTAATGGACATATTATATAATAGAGTCAAATAAATTCTGAATAAGTAGAAATAAACATATAATTTAATAAAAATTGATCTGAAGAATAATGAACATAGTGATATTACAATGGCACTGATAAAAGAACAATATATCAATAAATGTAAAAAATTATGCTCATAAATGAGTAATAAAACAAAATATTGGTAAATGGTTACCGTCCTGATGTCAACATCTGCTCTGTAATCACAGTTCGTCCCGGCCGGGAAAAAATGATGATGGTAAGTATGTGGAAAAAAGGATATATCTCTTTGGCAGCTTGTGACAATGACAATTCTCTCAAAATGTATAAAATTATCAGAACAAATGCTGGCAGCTACTATGAGATGATCTTTCCCAATAGGAGCTAATCGTAATGGTGGTGAGGATCCGATATCCCACAGGTGTCAAATAAATTGCTGTGTATCAACAATGAAGTGATAATACGGGAGGCTGCTCCGTAGATCCAGCAAGCCGCCCCGTGGACCGCGTCTCCCGCAGCGTGTGCACCGTCTGTGTGGGTGCCCGGCAGGGTGGAGCGGTCTCCCGCAGCACGTGTACCATCCGTGCAGATGCTCGGCAGAGTGTAGCAGTCTCCAAGGTGCAAGTCCTACAGTGGGGCACCTGCTGCTGGCAGCAGGAGTGACCGTGGTGTGGAGAAAGTCCAGCCGTGTCTGGCGGTCTCCCGACACTTGTCTGAATTCAGCACTGCTCAAGGTGGCAGGGGATGCCGCAGTGTGTGGGGTAGGCATTGGATATGGATCCGTCTGTGAAATGGTCTGGTAGTGAGAGAGCTAACGTGTTTCTCAGCCTAAAGCACTGGCCGTTTCCTCAGAGGCAGTGTGTCTCAGTGTTGCCAGACCTGTCAAATATAATACTGGTAATTAATGAGTCTGATTACAGGTGTTGACTTGATTAATAAAATTGGTTAAATTGTCAGCATATGTTTTCCTTTATAGACACCTTCATCACTGCATAATGGTATAATAGGTGCATGTTGTCTTAACCTATAAGTGGTTAAGAAATAGGTAAATCTACAAAGTATACATTATACATAGAGTCCTCCCAAACATAATTAGGTTTAAACATTAACATACTAATCAGTAAATTGTTACTACAATTGAATCAATATCTAAATCACATAAAATATACATTAAAGATAGACATATAAATAAATATATAGGATATAAGAAATAATCCTATACCCATATAAAAAAAAGAGACTAAATATGTAATAACAAGGTGATAAATACATAAATGAGTGGTAATATGGACAATACGAATATATTTAAAAATACATATAAGTAATAAATAGATACAATATACTGGATAAATAATATACAAATATAACTAGCTTCTAATATAACAAATATAAGAGTATAAATTAAAAATAAATATATATATCCCAATAATAATAAATACAATTTGTAATAGATGTCAAGAATATGGCCCTTTCAAAATAAATTATTATTATTAATGGACAATAGTATGAAGATGACCCCAAATATTAATCAAACAAATAATAAGTGTAAAGATAAATGTAAGGAGGTCAAATGAATGAATAATCGGGTTCTACACCAGATTAAAGTGTATAAAACAAGATAGTGAATATGATAATAATAAAAAAAAAAAATATTAATAAAATGAAAAATAATGATAAAAATGATGAAATAGATGGACATCTAATCTCATATATTGAATCACCCAATCATAATGGACCCAAACAAATTAAAAAAGGAACAGAATGGAAGATGTTCTGTAGAAACATAGGGCAATATAGTAAAATATGGAGTATAAGTGACAACCATAAATTGTCATAGGTGTGACAAGTGAGTGAACAGTGAAGATGAAAAAGTGGGGTGCAACAGTGACCCATCTAGACAGTGAGATATATTTAGACTCAAAGATACCAGATGGGCCAGTGGTGCACCACACTAAATGGTGGTCTAGATAAAAACTATCTCTGGAGATCTAGTACTGCAATAAATCCCAGAATATCACCCAACTGGTGCTTCAAAAGTGCCCCTACAATCTCACACGTCCAATGTGGCGGAGTGCCCCAGGATCTCACCCACAGGGACCTGTGGTCTGAAATAAGTGAGCACTATCGCAAACATTAACAATGGTTCGAGGAATGCCAGTATTCTGGAAATTCAAAACACCTGAGGGTTGTAATCTCTTGTATTGTACGACACCACTGGAAATATGTATGCCACACTCTGTGGTAGATCCTGGCGGATGCAGGTTTACGCACTGTAAACATAGTGTTGCTGACCGAGCTAGAGAATCATTTGAATCCTTAGGAGGGAAGTCTCAAGAGCCACACCGTCAAAGACAGATGGTCCGGGTAAAGGCAAGGACCCTGAGACAACAGGTCCGGACGTTGAGGCAGCAGAAACGGAGTGTCGATGGAGAGACTCTGAAGATCTGAGTACCAATGATGTCTGGGCCAAGCTGGCACCACCAGCAGGACAGTGCCTCCGTCTTGCTTGAACTTCCGAAGAACTTGAGGAAGCAGAGAGACTTGAGGAAATAGGTATGCAAACTGGAAGGTCCATTTTACTGACAGAGCATCCACCATGCTTGCTTCGGCATTTCCTGTTCTGGACCTGTACACAGGTAACTTGTGATTGTGTCGCGAGGCCATGAGGTCCACCTCTGGGAGACCCCATTTGTTCACTAGGAGTTGAAACACCTCTTGGTGAAGAGACCATTCCCCTGGATGCACGTCGTGACGGCTGAGGAAGTCCGCTTCCCAATTGAGAACTCCCGGAATGAACACTGCCAAAATGGCCAGGAGATGAGATTCTGCCCACGTCAGAATGCCTGACACCTATCATTGCTGCCCGACTTCGAGTGCCTCCCTGATGGTTGATGTAAGCCACTGTGGTGGCGTTATCAGACTGAACCTGTACGGGCTTGCCATGAAGAATGTGCTTTGCCATCATGAGGTCCCTCTACACAGCCTGAAGTTCCAATATGTTGATGGGCAGGGATGCCTCTACTGTTGTCCACCGGCCCTGAAAGGAGTGTGGACCGGTCACTGTGCCCCATCCCCGTAGACTGCCGTCTGTTGTTAGGAGTATCCAGTCCGGGATCCAAAAGGGGGGACCCTTGGTTAGATGAGATGTCTGGAGCCACCAAGAGAGGGACAGACGCACCTCAGGAGAAAGTACCATTGTCTGAGCCCTGATCTGGTGGGGTAATCTGTTCCACCTGGAGAGGATCAGCCCCTGCAGGGGCCTGGAATGGAACTGAGCATATTCCATCATGTCGAATGTGGACACCATAGATCCCAAAACCTGTATTGCCGAGTGGACTGACACCCGGCGACTGTGGAGATATCTGTGTACTCGCAGCTGCAGTGTGGAGATCTTTTCTGGAGTTAGAAATATTCTCTGCTGGTGAGAGTCCAGAAGGGCTCCCAAATGAATCCTCCTCTGTGAAGGAATTAGGGAGGACTTTCCAATTGATTAACCAACCGTGTGCTTGTAAACTGTCAGTTGTAGATGGTGGTGAAGCACTTCTGAGAACTTGCCTACAAGAGGAGGTCGTCCAGATATGGTAGGAGCTGGATACCCTGACTCCGCAGGTGGGCTGACATGACAGTCATAATTTTGGTAAATACCTTTGGTGCCGTGGATAGCCCAAAGGGCAGCGCCCGAAATTGGAAGTGTCTTTGGGAACATGTAGCGTTATGGAAGCATTATGGGAACTTGTTGGTATGCATCCTGAATGTCCAGTGATACCATGTAATCCAAAGGTTCCATAGCCAGTATGATGAATCTTAAGGTTTCCATCCTGAACCTGGGCCTTGTTCAGAGATTTGAGGTTGAGGATAGGCTGATGAGACCCATTCGGTTTCTGAACCAGAAAGAGAGTAGAATAATAACCAGTCCCTCGTTGCGATAGTGGAACTGGTACAAATATCCCTGCTTGCAGCAAGGACTGTATGGCTTTCTGGATCTGCAAGGCCGTGGTTTTGTCTGAAGGAGGGCCTGTGCAGAAAAACTGGTGGGGAGGCCTTCGAAGGAATGAGACGGCGTACCCCTGAGAAACCACTTCTCTCACCCAAGCATCCTTGGTGGTTTGACACCAGCACTGGGCGAACTGAAGAAGTTGGCCTTATACTCTGGGTTCCCCCAGAGGGAGGCCCACCCCGTCAGGCTGCGTGCTTATCCTCCAGTTTGGAGGCCAGGCGTCTTGTGCTCCAGGCCTGTTTTCTTAGGCTTGGCAGTTTTCTTGGCAGCTGACTGCCTAGGAAAGGACTGTCCTTTGGCTTTTCCTTAAGGATGAAAGGACCTAAAGGAGGATCTTCGATACTTTGCAGGAGGAGCAGATGCTGAGGGCAGAAATGCAGATTTTGATTTGGCTAACGTGTCAACAATCTTGTCCAGGTCTGGGCCAAACAAAATCTCCCCATTATAGGGTAAGGCTTCTAGGCCTTTCCTAGAATCGGCATCTGCGCTCCAGTAGTGTAATGGCGAGCAAACACGGCCGCAGCCGAGACCCTGAATGTCAGTAAACTAACAT
This sequence comes from Taudactylus pleione, assembly GCA_031769625.1. Classification (NCBI taxonomy): domain Eukaryota; kingdom Metazoa; phylum Chordata; class Amphibia; order Anura; family Myobatrachidae; genus Taudactylus; species Taudactylus pleione. Next base: position 2,719,937 of record JAUIMM010000566.1, on the reverse strand, counting down.
CCAGAGCGGCCTCAACGATATATGCAGTCGCATCCTTAATATGGCCACCCAGTGACACCTGATCCTCTGGAACTTCCAAGGAGTCCTCAAGTGTATCGGCCCAACTCTCTATAGCCTTAGCTACCCAGGAGATAGCCATGGACGGGCGGGAAACAGCTCCTGAAAGAGAGTATATACTATAGATTTTAGGCAAGTTTCCACCTTCTGTCATACTGAATACTGCCGAAGTCACCTTCAACTGTTTAAAAAGGGGGTGATTGGATTTAGGGGCTGGCCTGTCATCCTCTATAACCAATCTGACCTCACGCACCAAGACAGGAATATTAATTCTTGACCAAGGCTCCGCCTCTTACCAAGGGGAGTCGGGGTTAGAGGCATCAGCCACCTCTCCGTCATCAGATGACATCTCAGATTCTGATAGCTGTGTGGATTGAGATGACAACACAGGACGCTTAGCTGGTCATACAGGTTTCTCACTCTGTAACATGGTCTGAATGACTATAGAGGTCGTAGCCAGACTCTGTACTGAGGTAGAGAAAACATCCACCCATGGTGGAGGTCCACCCTGTAGTAATCCCACTGTGGGAATGACCGCCTGCTGTGGTACAGGAGGGGTTTGCCTAATCAGTGGTAGTCCCTGTGAGTGAGCTGGGCTGAGTGGGCTGCTGTGGTACCCCCCATAGGAGGAACAACAGCCGGGACCGCCAGGCGGTCGACAATGGAGACCAGCATCTGAGAAAAAAAAACGCTCAAGGGGGCTCCTGTACTGATACACCTTATACATAACCCATCCCGAAGCACATCCTCCTCACTGAAAACTGTAGTACATAATCTGCAAGATTGCAGCATAAGTACAGGAATGTGTTCCCTTGTCAGACATTTATGCGGACTAAATGACGCACAATAGCGCACTGTGGGCCTGATTCAGAGCCGCTCGCTCTGAATCAGGGCATGTTTTCTTTTCTTTTCTATATATATATGTGTGATGTGTGTGTGTGTGCATATATATATATATCATGTAACAATCATAGATTTCTACACACACACACACACACACATTATAATCCAAAACCCACATATTTACTGTAACAAAAAAAAACAAGCACATGTTATATGGACTACTGCAAGTTAAGTTGTTGGTCCTTTACCAAACCCCTTCCCTAACCATACATACGGTACACAGACACCCTACACCCACACACAACTTAACTGGTTCTGGAGATTATGGTGGTAGTCATGACCACAGAAAGAAGGGTATGCCGGCCAATGGGAGGAGAGGAGTGGGAGGCAGGCAGGAGAGGAGGTGCCAGTCTGTAATGGAACTCGTTGGTGGCTGGTTTCAGGGGAGGAGCCAGCCACTGAAGCATAGTACTGGCTAATAGGGGCTGGCAGGCCCGCAGACAGCCGGGCCCAAGTGACAGGGGGTTTGGCCAAATCGCGGATGGCATGGCCACGCCCCCTTTAAAAAAGATAAATAAACAGTATTGGCTAATAGGAGCTGGAAGCCCCGCAGACAGCCAGGCCCAAGTGACAGGGGGCGTGGCCAAATTGCGGGTGGCGTGGCCACGTCCCCTTTTTTTTAAAAAAAAAACACACAAAAACTTTTGCAGAGCCGCAAAGCTCCGATCGCGGCTGCAGCACATGGGGGGAGATGCATAGCCATGGAATGCCCCAAGGCATTCCAGATGCCCTAGGCATTTGCTTAGAATGCCTATGCCTAAGGCCGACTGAGCTGGTAGGAGACACATAACACATTCAAATTGCCTCATTATGGCCCGTATTCAATTTGAGGCGAAAAACATCGCGGGTGACGTCATTTCGCCAGGCGGAAACTTTTCGCCGTATTCAATTTGAAAGGTGGAAAGTCAATGCAATGTAATAGGCGAAAAAGTTTCGCTTATAAATAGCAGGCGGAAAAAAATGCAGAATTGGGGTGCAACATTGCGGAAACCCCCGTGCAGCCTTAAAACAGACCCCCAAAGGTAAACTGCGTAAGAAAAATCCTAAAAAAGACTTTAGAACGCCCAAAAAATTATTTTCATTTTGGGGGTGATAAAAAAACAAAGTTGGGGGACAAAGTTAAAAACTAGCGAAATAGACTCCAGGGGGGTCCCCAAGTATGCCCCAGGAGTTTTTTGGATTGCAGGTGCTTGCGGCAGGTGGATTTTTACGATTTTTAAAAACACACTTTAGCAACTTTTAAATATGCTATCCCCTATTTCCAGGTACCCCAAATTTGCTGGGACTAGTTATTTTCTACAAAAAACACTACTAAATGCTATTCTTCACCACTTCTGCAAAGACGCTAATTAGAACCTATTGAGAACATTTAAGTACCCCAAATACCTTCAGCAGGCCTATTCGGAGGTATCCATAGTGATCCCCCATGTCAGTGCATCTTTTGGTGGGTGCCAGGCTGATTTCCCCAACTCTGACAGGACTTTTCGCCTCTTTAAGTTTCGCCGGGTCCCATTTTCGCCTCCTTTCAAATTGAATACGGCGATAAGTGGGGACGCGCGTGATACTTTTTCGCCTGCAAAACACGCGATGTAGGCGAAAGGTCCAGCAGACGAAAAAGTATCACGGGTGCGAAACATTGAATGCGGGCCTAAGGCTGGGAGGAGGCGTGGCAGTGCACTGCTGAGCCTGCTGGGACATCCTCAGACCACAGCCACGCCTCCTCCCAGCATACAGAGAGGAGCAACGGAGAGGACTGAGTGACGCAGTTAGCACACCTCCTGTTCATTTGTTTGGCCCTCTCTCTGTCCCACCACAACCAATTTCCCGCCGGTTGGCTTGTTTTGTTCAGTACGTCCTCGGCTTTTGTTGGGAGTGAGCACTGAATGTGTGAAACAAAACATTTTCGCGGTAAAAATTAGTTCTTCTCGGAGAAGGTGTACTAACAACCCTGATGTTTTTTGTTATATTTGTGGCAAATATAGTGTTGCAAAAGAAAGAAAAAATATAACTGTATTCATAAAACAAGCGTATCAGGCTTATTTTGGAGGTCACATAAACCAGCAAGACTAGATTTGGGTGCCTCACAAAGTTTGTAAAACCTGCATGGAATTACTCTGCAATTGGACTAAAGGTGATCGAAAAGTGCTGTAAATGTGAAGGGTATGCATTGATTTAAGAAACGCAAATGGGAATACCCAAGTATGAATTCTGCAAAACAACTGATATCACATAGCGAAGAGTTACCTGTACCATCACTCAGTTCTTTGTGCAAAGTTGAATGTGATGATGTGGAAGTGTTAATTTCATCCAGTACAAGTGACAACACAGATGAAAGTGAGTTTGAAAAAAGTTCCTCTACTCCAAATAAATTTTCTCAAAAGGAACTAAACTATTTAATTCATGACTTGAATTTATCGAAAAAAGGAGCTGAGCTTTTAGCATCCAGACTTCAAGAAAAGCACTGTCTTGAGCTGGATGTTACTATAACGTCGTATCGAAATAGAGAGCAAGCCATACTGCCGTTCTTTAGCCAAGATAACAATCTTGTGTACTGCAACAATGTTCTGGAACATCTCCAGATGATGGGCTTACCAGAATATCGAGCAGAAGACTGGCGGCTCTTTTTGGATAGTTCTAAAAGGAACTTAAAATGCGTATTACTGCACAATGGGAATACATTTGTGTCGATTCCTATTGGTCAATCAACAAAACTTAAAGAACAGTATGAAAATATCAAGTTAGTCTTAGAAAATATTGCTTATTCTCAGCATCAGTGGTCTGTTTGTGTCAATTTAAAAATGGTAAACTTTCTTCTTGGGCAGCAAAGTGGATATACTAAGTATCCTTGTCACATATACTTATGGGATAGTCATGCAAAACAAAAGCACTGGCAGCAAACCGTATGGCCTCCAAGAGAAGTTATAACTGTAGGAGAAGCCAACATCATTCATGAGCCCTCCATACCAAACTGGGTTTAATAAAACAATTTGTAAAAGCATTGGACAAGTCAGGTGATTGTTTCACGTATATTTGTCGAACATTTCCATCTCTTAGTATTGAAAAATTAAAGACAGGAATTTTTGACGGCCTACAGATACGGAAACTGGTGAAGGATCCAAATTTTACCACATCTATGACTGAAACTAAATCTGAAGCATGGCTGAGTTATGTGTCTGTCATTCAAAATTTTTAGGCAAGCAGAAACTATCATGAATTAGTCCACAACATGCTAGAATGTTTAGAGAAAGTAGGTACTAACATGAGTATTAAAGTACATTTTTTTGTACAACCATTTAGATCACTTCCTGTCCAATCTAGAAGATTTAAGTGGAGAACATTGTGAACGGTTCCACCAGGATATTCAGGTAATGGAAAAAAGATATCAAGGAAGGTGGGCTTGTCTCATGATAGCCGATTACTGTTGAAGTCTGCAGAGGGACTGCCCGCAACAAGAATACAAAAGAAAATCCTAGAAAAAACGGTTCTCATAGCTTCCTAACTCTTATGAATGTAATTATCCTGTGTCTTTTTATAACATAAAATGTAATCAGAATAAAAAAAATATCTTTTTAACTATTTTTAACATTGTTTAATTTAATTTTCCATAAATATTAAAGACATATGCATATCTCAAAAACTAGAGCCAATTGAAAAATAATCATGTCATATTCATTTTATTTATTTATTACCAGTTATTTATATAGCGCACGCATATTCCACAGCGCTTTTACAGAAAATATGTTACTATTCACATCAGTCCCTGCCCCAGTGGAGCTTACAATCTACGGGCCTAATTCAGAGCCGCTCGCGAGCGCTGAGTGCTCGCAAGCGGGTCGATGTTGGCCCAGTGCGCATGCGCGAGACCCGGATAGCGACGGCCAAGCCGTCACTATGGGTCTCGCTACAAAGGGGGCGTGCTGTCGATGGTGAGTGACAGCACGCCCCCTTTGGTGGGTTGGCCAGGGGCATTGCTGCCCAGACGGAGGCGTTCCCAGTGGGAGTGCTCTCGGCTCTGATAGAGCCGAAAGCACTCCAGGGCTTGCGGCAACGAGACCCTACCACAAGGGTCTCGTCGCAAGCCCGATGGTCTCGATGGTCTTGACCATCACGACCATCTTTTTGGCCGCTCGCTATAGCTGTGGGTGGTCACCCACAGCTATGCGAGCGGCCAGGAGGCCGCTCTAAAATTAGGAAGGACGGCCCTGATTCAGAGCGAGCGCTCTGTCAGAGAGTCCGGCTCTGAATCAGGGCCTATATTCCTTACCACATGCTCACACACATACACACTAGGGTAAATTTTGTGGGGAGCCAATTAACGTACCAGTATATTTTTGGAATGTGGGAGGAAACCCACGCAAGCACAGGGAGAATATACAAACTCCACACAGTTAGGGCCGTAGTGGAAATTAAACCCATGACCTCAGTGCTGTGAGGCAGTAACGCTAACCATTACATCATCTGTGCTGCCCCATATTCATGATCAGGAATTATTCAAAATTGACTCTTAAATCCCTGGCAACAGATTGACTGTTCCCCAGTGTTATATATGAAGTCAGGTATGAGCTACCCTAACAACACCTGTATTAGGGCAGAACTGAGAGAAAAGGTATAGTCATAAGTTGACAGATAGAAAAAAGACACAGATAGCGCTAGCACAATTCACATACAATGCAGGAAAGACACTGCAAAGTGGCACAATACTCAACTACAGAAACACAGTGTCTGGTAGGAAATAGCGCTACATACGCTAACCCTGGGCAGAGTACGCTGATCCTGGGGAGAGGTATGCAGGGGGACCGGACCATGCGCTGTCCTGGGAGAACTGCAACTGCACACTTAGAAAATGGCCACCGTAGACATCAGAGGAGGCGTGTCCGGAGGAGGAGAGCAACTGAGGGAAGCCAGACCGCAGTGGAAAGGCGCGCTGAGCTGAGGGGAGAAGCCGCTGAAACAGGGAAGCTGTCTCCCCTGTCTGGTTATTAATCCCTGGGACACTGGTTTCCCGCACCAATATGTCCCTGGTGGTCAAGTGGGAGCGTGATGGCCGGAGCCTGCGTCCACACGCAGCACCTCCGGCCTGTCCCCTGAGACTGCGATTACGTGCGAGTCACCGTGAGCGGCGACCCGCCTTACCTGTCCCCTGATGTTCGGGTGCAGTCTGGGCCCTCTGGGGGCCCTGGCTAGCGCTGACCCTGGGAACGCCCGCCGAGATCCCCAGATCAGTACTGGCGTCGCGGCACCAGTGGGGTGACGGAGCGGAAGCGCAGATGTCCCACGGAAGTCTGCTGCTGTGCGCTCTAGTCGCTTGTAGAAGTAAACTAAATAAAATAAAGAAATAAGCTTTAGGGGCTGATTAACAGCCCCCCTGCAAAATGGTGACCCGGCCGGGACCCAACGAAACTGAGGTCACTCAGGGGCGGGGTATAGGGAGAGTGGACCCAATGCATCCTGGGAGCTGAAAGCTTTAACTGCTTGGTGCCCGGATTGGTTCCCATCACCTACACCCCAAGATCTCCCTGTGGAGCCTATGGACCCTGAAGAAGAAAATTATTTCTCAAAGTGTTAAGAGTACAGCTACAGTAGCATTAGTATTATTATCTTGAATGCACCCAAAAGGGTCCCGCAGCACCTTACACAGTACATAAACTTACAGTCTGGCCTGTACAGAGCTGTGCCAGGCCCGGGTACTTTCGGGGGCGTGGCCTGCTGGGCTTCGAAGACACAGGCTGCTGCCACTGACAGGTAAGAGAGGAGGTTGAACCCAGCCTAGCCAGGCCCCTCCATCAAGTCTTGACCAGGATAATTAGTACCCCTCCCCCCTTTTCCCCCCTCTCGGTACCCCTATGTACAGTACAAAGCATTGCAGGATAACCTTGAAAAAGACTCAATTGGACGGAGGTGATACAGGAGTTTGAAGATTTCTATGAATAAGCCAATTTGAAAAGGAGAAGTTAAATATTCTCTACTTCTTCTATACAGTGGAATTTTTTATATTCAATTATTTTTTATATTCAATCATTTTTTCTGTGGAATTGGACAGAATTTTATTTATTTATTTTGGACGTTTTGCTACGGTTTTTACACTTTACTCTTTGATTATCTGTATACTGTGCGCTGAGGTGACTGTTTTATTTGTTTTTTACATTGAAGGATAAGGACATGGCAGGGTGAAAAAAACCAAAGGTTAGGTGCCGTTGTAGGGAGTATGAAATAGATGATAGTATAAGTAAGGGAAGGAAAAGCACATGAGGGAAGATGGCCCTGCTCGTGAGAACTTACATTCTAAAGGGGAGGGGAAGACAAGTAGAGGTGACAGGGATGGGGAAACAATGAGCAAGGGGCATGGAGCATTGGGTAGAAAGAGACTTAGCAAAAGGTCTACATAGTGTTCCTTACTCAGGCAAGGTGGTGGCAGTGCCTTGTGTTTCATTATTTATTTTGGGACTTATTGGAATAATCTATTGACTCTTCAATCAAAAAAGTGGTGCTCATACCAGGAATATACGACTATACACAACCAGTGGCCAAGGGGGGAGCATGGGGACATGATGACGTTCCAATGCTGTCTGAGAGAGAGAGGAACTGAGAAAAGAGGAAAGAACAAGAAGAAGGCCTGAGTTAAGTAAGCTAATTACAGCAGAGGGGAAGCATAATACAAGGTATGGAGGGGGTTTCGGGTAAAGGTGTGAATTAAAAGATCTACACTATTTAGACAGTCAAAAGATTGACATCAATTGGTTTACAGGCAGTAGGTCAACAGGTACAAAAGGTCGACATGGTCGAAAGGTCAACATGGATGAAGATCAATAGGTACAAAAGGTTGACATGGTCAAACATTGGCCTGGACGACATGAAAAAAGGTCAACACACATGTTTTTTTCTTACTAACCCTAATCTTCACTCTACCCCTAACCCTCCCCTTGGTGCCTAACTGTAACCCTCCCTCCTAGTGCCTAACCCTCCGGTAAATGCCTAACCATTACCGTCCCTACTAGTGCCTAACCCTAACCATCAGGGGAAGTGCCTAACCGTTCCTTCTAAAGCCTAACCCTTACTCTCCGGTAAGTGACTAACCCTAACCCTAAAGAACAAAAAAAAAATGTGTCGACCAATCCAATGTTAACCTTTTGACCATGTCAACGTTATGTAATGGCTGATCTTCATCCATGTCGACCTTTTGACCATGTTGACCTTTTGTACCTGTCGACCCTTTGCCTGTCTACCAGTTGGTATCTACCTAGACAATGTCGACATTCTTATTGTCTATTGATTGCCGTCTGTGGGGTATGCAGGATAGTATGGAACATAGAAGTGGCTATGTGGGGCCAATATGGAACATAGAGATGGGGTGTGAGGAGCAATATGGAACATAGAGATGGGGGTGTGACGAGCAATATGGAACATAGAGATGGGGGTGTGGGAGGGGCAGCAAGGAACGGAAATGGAAGTGTAGGGAACAATATGGAACATAAAGATGAAAGTGAGGCGGACAGCAAGGAACATTGAGCTGGATGTGTGGGGGCAGTAGGGAATAGAGATGGGATGTGCAGTACAGAAATGGGGGTGTGGATGGGGCAGCAAGGAACAGAGATGGGGTGTGGGGAGCAATATGGAACAGAGATGGAATGTGCAGGACAGTATGGAAAATAGAGATGGGGAGTGGGGGGGGCAGTATGGAACATAGAGATGGGAGTGTGGGGGTAGTATGAAACATACAGATGGGGATGTAGTGAGTGAAGAGTATGTCTGTGAGTGAGGTATGGGGTCTGCAGTGCCTTTTCTTCCATCTTTGCTCCCACGCCTGTCAAAAGCTGCTACATTACTGTACACAACGTAACTAAACAAAACTCAAAGCGGATTGAAAGTCAAGCATACCAAGACCTAGTACTAACCGTTCCCAGGGAGAGGACCTTGGCCTAGGGACATTAAAATCCAACTATAATTAATAACAACATAATCTTGATATATCTAACTTTTTAGGTTTGCTGAACATATATTTTTCGTTATACATTGTAAATAACTTCTGACTTTCAAAGAATGCTGACAGCACACAGAGCGTGCAGATTTAGATATTGTTTTTCAGAATAATAGTATATTGTGCTTTTTGAACAGTATAATGATGTTATTGTAAATTTAGGGGGTCCTACTCATCTATGCCACTTTCCTTAAGATTAATAAATCAGAATATTTTTGCAGCACCTGTCAGCACTCAATCAGAACGTTTGTTTTAATGTAACAATGTGTTAATGAGGCCGGTTTACACAAAATATACAACTCCAACACGTCAAAGTATGAAACTTTAATTAAGTACCTAGTGTCAGGCGCTTGTTAGCATACTAGGCACACTATATGCCGGAGAACTAGATAATTATGCTGGCTGGTGATGGGTTACATATACACAAAAAGACACAAAAGGATAAGGAAGGAGGATACATAACTCAGCAATAATAACATAATAATATTTAAAAACAGACTAATTGGCAAATCGGCAATGCAGTTATATTAATGGGCAAAAAAAGAGTTGCATTACATTTAGTAACTGATCATACATGTGTACTTCAGTTACAGCATCAACTGATATGGAAACATGACACATTTCATTAATGAGACTAATGCTGGGAACACACTAGATCAGTGGTTCTCAAACTCAGTCCTCAGGACCCCACACAGGTCACGTTTTCCAGGTCAGCCAGCAGGTGCACAGGTGTATTCATTACTCATGGACACAGGTGGAGCTAATTATTATACTTGTGATTCTGTAAGGAGACCTGGAAAATATGCACTGTTTGGGGTACTGAGGAACAAGTTTGAGAACCTGTGCACTAGATTATATGTCGTCCGATCCGGCAGATCAGACGACATATCGGGCATATCAGCCAGTGTGTACCCGCTATGTCGCTGATGATGAGCGCTCCCGTGCATCGTCATCGACATTGCCTGTCAGACCTGCATGCAAGTCCAACGGGCGATATTGTCAGCGGGGGCCATGCTGCTGAATTGCCATGTCATCCTCTTGTCCATGTAGAAATTCTGAATGTCAACATACAGAACATGTTGACATTCTGAAAGTCAACATCTGGAACGTTGACACTTTGTACCACACCCACTAAGATTGCTCAGGGAGTAGAACAGTGATTTAATCTAACATCTTAAAAATATTTCCAAGATTAGACCCTATCTCATCCAGGATGCCACTAAAACCTTCATACACTCATTGGTCATCTCCACATTGGACTACTGTAACCTCCTCCTATCTGTCCTCCCCAAATCCCATCTCTCTCCTTTTCAGTCTGTCCTCAATGCTGCTGCTCGGCTCATCTTCCTCTCAAAACGCTCTGCATCTGCTTCCCTTCTCCTACAAGCTCTCCACTGGCTCCCCTTCCCTTTCAGAACCCAATTTAAGGTTCTCACACTCACTTACAAAGCCCTCACCCATTACTCTCCCATTTACATCTCAGATCTCATCTCCCTTCACTCTCCTGTCCGCCCTCTTCGTTCAAAAAATGCATGCCGCCTCTCGTTCCAATTGATTACTTCCTCCCACTTCCACCTCCAAGATTTTGCCTGTGCTGCTCCCCACCTTTGGAACTGTCTCCCTCTTCCCATCAGACTCTTCACCTCTCTACAATCCTTCAAATGGGCTCTCAAGACCCACTACTTCATCAAAGCCTTCCAGCTCTCATCTTAACTTGCTGCTACATACTCCTTCCTAACTGCATACCCCATCTATGTCACCCCTGTTTGTCTGTCCCTCCCCTTTAGAATGTTGCTCTTATGAGCAGGGCCCTCTACCGTTTTGTGCTTCTCCTTACTCTACTTTCATCTACTTCTTACTCTCCACTAGGGCATCTAACACTTGGTTGCTTTGCTCTGTTGCTTATCTGGGTGTTATGGTCGCGAATGTAGCAATGTATATTATCCATGACCTGTATTGTATTGTACTGTAAGTCACTAAGTCAACCTATTTGTTTAAGTACTTTGTAAGGTGCTGCAGAACACTTGTGGCGCCATATAAATAAATGATGATAATAATAATAATAATAATAATAATAATAATAACATGTGTCTCCACCAACAGCTCTGCTTGTTATTCTTTCGACAATCAGTTTCCATTGTAAGTGCATCGAGTTAGGTTTATCTTTATCTCTCCACCCACCAATTCCATGGATTATACATGGCTATCTTTATAAATAAGTCTTTGCACTTTGAAAAAAAAATGTTCAGTCGCAGTTTGCCCCAGTTGAGCTCACAATCTAATTTTTGTTGTCTAGGACACTAAAAGGTAAAGTCATTTAGCTACAATCTCAAAGAGTTCATACTGGGAATCACTCAAAGGCTCTCTAAGTGTAATTATTAGGCAGTAGAATCATATTCCCATGTAAAAATAACTTGTTTATTCTGTAAACATATATATGTTGGCCATGGTGTCCAAAAGCAAATATAAAGTATATAGCATTACACCACAGCTTTCTTTGTGGATTGTCCCTTCTCTTTGTAAATCATGTATATCTATTATATTATCTAAAGAATATATATCTACCTTATTTGTTATTATAGGTGCTTAAAAAAATCTCTGGGTTAGATGCAATTGAACTTTATACATTAGGCCAGAGGTTCCCAAACTTGGTGCTCAAGACACCCAGTCCAGATTTTAGGGATAACGATGCTTGGGCAGAGGTGACTTAATTAGTACCTATAATAACTATAATTTGATTTAACCGTCTGTGCTCAGCCATGGATAGCCTTAAAACCTGGACTGTTAGGGTGCCTTGAGGACGAGTTTGCATACCACTGCATTGCATACAGTCTAATGCTTACCCCGAGGCTTACCTTGTTGTGGGATTGTAGGATCTGTGTAATCATTCTGACATGAGGGTAGTAATTTTTAATTGATGCCACTCTGAAACAAAACATTCAATAGAATAATATATATATATATATATATATATATATATATAAAAAAATGTCAAGTATTTTATGAGCATACTTACAAAAATGTTGCTAATGTGGTGTAAACATTAAAGCATTCAATCCACTCCCTACATTAAAAAGTGGTAACCCACAGCTATGCGAGCGGCCAAGAGGCTGCAACAACAAATTAAAAAAACACACGCCCTGATTCAGAGCGAGCGCTCGCTGTTAGCGAGCGGCTCTGAATCAGGCCCTGATTCCCCATTCAAATTAATAGTTGGCTTTGGAAAAGTTATATTAGACATGCGTGCCCCTATCCGGGCCTACAGTACCTGATACGCCGTAATGACTATGTGATAACACATTATACAAAACTATAACGTAATAATGAGGTTATGTAGTGACGAGGATATTGCAATGTAACAGCTTCCACCTAGGCTGAGCTGTGAATGACGTACTCAATTGTGCCTGTCTAGCCAAAACATGTCCATGGAAACTATGTGTGAAGGTTGGCAATTACTGTTTATATCACTTTATAGGGGCCTATTTATGAAAGCACATTTTAGCCGTAATAAATATGTTATTTGAAAGATCCATCTGATGCCGCCATCTAAAGATGGTTATAACTAATGAGGCCAAACTCCCAAAGGCTAAGCTTTTACCTGAATTTTTGGGCTTAGTAAATAGGCCCTATAGTGAAGAAAGAAGATAGCAGTACTGTAGAAAGATGCTGGTCTGTAAATCCGTCAGATTGTTGTAACAATGTAACACTGGAACAGGTTTGCTACGACTGTTTACTGCGTTGGAATCTGCAATGTCTGCTTGTGCATCTTATTCGCATCGCATTGCGAATAAGACACATTTGCCGAAAAAAATACACAGGAAAAGACGCTCGGCGTGAGCAAACTGGCACGGCACTAGGTGCGACTAGAAGGGCTGTGTAACGTGACTGCAACAATGACGGAGGACACATCTGTACTTTCCACCCACACCCACTTCTTGGTGATGCATATATGTAGGTGTGTTAGGTCTGTAGTAAGCATATCTGAAAATGATTCAATGTTTATTAGTAAATAGTACTCACATATAATGCACACTGTAAGTGAGGATCATGTATGTTTAAAGTGTTCTAAATAATATATGTATAAATATCATAAGTACACAAACGAAATGCATGTATAAAAATATGAGATAAAGGGCCTGATTCACACGCAATCCGCACACAATGCCGAAGGTCACTTAGTTGAGTGATTATTTACAACTGTGCATTAGCTACACAGAGTGTACACAGGTCAGACGGTATCAGAAAGGTGGTGGAGAAGTGATGACGGTTCCTGGGCGGTGACTGGGAGGTGGCTGGAAGTGAATGCACAAATGGTCTGTTCAGTGGGCGTGTTATGGGAGTGTTGCGGGTGTCAGGGACAGCAGCTGTGTACACAGACGCACAGCCGCAAGCATAAGAGGCCATGGTCAGACAGGGAAACTGCACCTGCCGTAGGGCTGGTGTAAGTTTAGATAGTGCGACCGATAGCGCATAAGGATGCACCAATCAGAATTACAGCATGCAGGGACCATAACAGTGTATGTCTCAGTCGTTGCACATAGGGCCTCATGGATGTACACAAATGGGGTGTTAGGAACTGAGGTGTTGTTTGAGTGTCTTCACAAACTGAGTCCAGCAACAGCCTTGAGGGCTGGAATCCTCGACAAGTAGTGCCCTATTGGCCAAAGAACAAGATGCAGCTTTTGAGCTGTGAAGTAGCCTTGAGGGCTGGTAAACTTGGCTAGATGTGGCGGATGAAGGATTAGTGCCACTGAGAGAGACAGGCGTTGGTACACAGGATTGTGTACTCAGGAGGCAGTGTTGAAACAAGCAGCGTACGCAGGACTGCGCAATCTTGGACACAGACTGCTGACCGCAGCGCCTAGATGACACAAAAACGGCAGGTAGATGGTATGTGAACTGTGCCGCCTGGATGACACAAACAGCAGTATAACAATCTTAGACAGGAGAACTGGAGCTTGACTGGATAACAGGAGACAATGCCGGAACCGGAAGCACGAAAACTGTAGCACCGGCATCATGGCAGCGTTCGCACCAGGAGGAAATAGATGCAGGAGCCAATCCAGAAAGATCCTGAAATGACGAACAGGAGGCAGGAGGAGCTTCAGCGAACGCTCGCCCGGCGTTCGCCTCGCCCTGCATTCGCAGTGCGGCGGTTTGTGACAGGAGGGCATTTGTAGTGCCATTTGCTTAAACTCGCAGACAGGAGATCGCCAATGGACGCTGCTGCGTGCCACTCAGAATCGGGCCCAATATGTATTTTGTAGTATGTAAATGATAAAGGGAAATGGCCCATACTATCCATACAGTAGTTACTGTGTGATACAAATACACATATAGCATACAGAGCACTATACAAAGGAGGGGAGGGTTCTTACCTCCTGATGTTTGTGGCATCTTCATGTTCTGAGTTTGAACAATATCTGTTAGCGAACACCATGACAGCAGCTACGTTCTCCATCTGTCACAGTGACACAGTATGAAGAAGGAAAGTTCTTATTATCCCTGTAATATTCTTGCTACTCATATAATAATAATGTAGTTATTGTGTGGATTTTGTGCCTGTCACCCATAGAGTACCACACACTGTATACTTGCAGATCCTGTGTGCTAAATAAATCAGACATATTCCTATACTTGAGCAATGTCTTGTTTAAATGTTATTGCTCCGGTTATTATACTTTATATATAAAGCACCAGAATGTTGTGCAGAAACAAAGGAAATAATCGCTGAGAACAATAGGAACATACAGTGGCCTCCTGAAATACAATGTGTGAGCCGGGTGGCTCAGTCATGATTTTTTATCAATTCTTCTCTATCAATTTTTTTTTTTTAATTTGGGCTTACATCTTAGAAAAAATAGATTATGGTGCCAAAAGAAGGGCACGTTGTCTAAAGAATACCAAGTAAATTGCTTAAATAAAGTACAGGTTGAGTCTCCCATATCCAAATATTCCGAAATACGGAATATTCCGAAATACGGAATATTTTTGGCATGACTGAGATAGTGAAAACTTTGATTTTTGATGGTTTAATGTACACAAACTTTGTTTAAGGCACAAAATTATTAAAAATAAAGTATAAAATGACCTATAGGCTGTGTGTATAAGGTATATACGACACATACATGAATTTCATATATGTACACAAACTTTGTTTGAGTCACAAAATTATTGAAAATATTGTATAAAATTACCTGCAGGCTGTGTGTATAAGGTGTATATAAATCATAAATGTATTCTGTGTTTAGATTTGAGCCCTATTCCTAAGACATTTCAATATGGTATGCAATTATTCCAAAATACGGAATATTCCGATATCCAAAATACCCCTGGTCCCAAGCATTTTGGATATGGGAGACTCAACCTGTATATAAATGCAAAGGTAACAAAAAAGTTAAGCACTGCTAAATCAGCACAGCAAATTAGGCGTTAAAGTATGCTCAATAAATATGCTGATAGATTATATTAACACAGTTCATAGCTCTTCTGTAAAATATACTATGTCAGTAATTCCTGATGGATTTATGAGCCGCTTTCTCAGGAATAGTGATTAATAGTGATAAAATCCATACAGATGTGTCCACATACACCTAGTGTCTATGCACCTCACAGCGCGAGGCGCCACTTACAACTGAGGCACTCCGAGAGTGTCGTAGAATCAGTGAAACGCTGCTCATAGTCTACTAGAGACACTGGGCTGTGACATTAACCACACAAGAATTGCGTTTACACTCGTACAAAGTCCCAGATGACGCACAACAGAACTCGGTGTGAGAAAAAGCCGTGGCCGATCGCATCGGACCCCTTTTCTCACAGATACAGACTCACACAGATGTTGCTCATTAAACTGATCAGTGTAATCCAGCAATGAAGTTTTGTTACTCCCAGTTTTTTTTATTTATGCGCACATTTTGCCAGGCCCTGGGCGATTCGGCGCAGTTTAGTTGCCCAGGATCTGCACGCCGAATGGGCTATTTGGCCCAACTAAAGTCACAGTGTAAAAGAACACATCTGTAGTTTACATCACTGTGTCAAGACAACTGATACAATCAGCGAGGGGGGGATGTGAGAACATTTGTTGCTATCTACATTATCATTATTTAACATAATTCACAAGCAAGTCTCACCTTGACTCTGATAAGGTCTTTGTAGTTCAGTACAGATCCATGGAAAAAGGTGGTTTGGATGTTGCATTTTATCAAAGCCTCCAATTCAAGAGTGGGCAGAATTCTAAAATATAGAAACAACATTTGTGGGAAGATCTGGAACATGTAAGACTAGTGTTACAGACCAAGTTAGAGAAAAAAAAACACCTAAAGTATCAGCATTGTTTCCACGGCACCCCTAAGCCAAAAGTTTGTTATCGAGAAAGTCAGAGAAAAATGTAATAAAGTGAAGTAATTTGTGCTGCCTGTCATCCTTAGGATCAGTTATGTGATGGTAGACAGGTTTGCGCTTCTGTTTGTGCACATATTTACATTACAGTGACCATAAATAATTTGATTTGGTGCTGGACCACCAACCTGAGGCACCCCTGCAAGGGCCCGAGGCACCCCAGGGTGCCAATGGGCACAATTTGGGAATCACTGCATTAAATAAAATGAGTGTTAAATTAAACAACATATTTGAAATGTTTTCCAATACCATATATGGGGCCTGATGCAGAGATGCACGGAGAGTTGATGTCGCATGCAGGTGTCCCGGTGGTGGTGGTGGTGGAGAAATTTGGATGCAGAGATATGTAATTTTGGTGGGCTTTTCTGAGTGGTAACAGGGGGAGTGGCCTACCGCAGCCGGTAGAAATCTCAGTAGGGAGACCATTGGCGGCGGCGGAAATAGACGCGCTCGTGGCTGAAACTGGGTCCACCTCTGAATCAGGCCCATAGTGTGGGGATGTTGTCATATGCTCATATGGCTTAGTTTATTAGGGGCTTTTGTTGTGCTATTGCATATAGCTGAACTCTGCTTGTTACTGTAGTTGGGCCATATAGTGCATTATGCTCTCTCATTGCCGGCTTCTTTAAACTTCTTAACCAGACGTCACAGGAGAAGTTAGATGGTGAAGCCCACTTGGGAGGTGCGAGGGGTGTGGTGCCGTGAATCGTGTCTTTGTGGCCATGCCCCTGCTGTGCAATGCATGAATTGTGTAGTGAGGGAAGGACCATAATGACATCATTTATTGTCATTGACCCCACGGATCACACACTTCTTTGAGGGACATATGTCTGGGACAGCTCTCTGGAGTGTTGGAATATCCCTGCATTCTGGGAGAGTAGGCAGGTATGTCCCAAGATTGGTAGAATATAGCACAGAGTTCCTTCCTCATGTCAGGTTGCCATTATGCACATAAAATACAGCTTGTGAATTTAGTTTTTCCAGAATAAACTCATTCGTTTGTGTATATTATTAAGCTAAGTAACACATGGTTGTTATACATGTTAATATGAATCATGGCTTCAAATGCTCTTTAAAGCACTATTTAATTTACTGAATGCAGCAGAGAAGGAAGATATACCATTTCCACATTATAAGGCACAGCTATGGGAACAACATTCATCCCAACTACTTTACTGTATGCAAATATTTATATAAACACATGGTAAGAAAATGTAATTTATAGCTATAACCCATGCATGTAACATATACTGTAATACTTTGAAAAAAATGTTACATGAAAGCAATACTATTCGTATATAAAGAAATACAATCCACGCTCAATGAATTACTCAAACACATAAACGAGAACACAAAGAACCTCAAAAATACAGGAACACTGCACCACCAGCAGCAACTTCCTAAACCTAAATCTATGCATTGAAAACTCAATAGTCAATTCCAAAACAATCTATCAACCTCTGGACGGCAACAACTGTGTTCTTAAGATAAGCTATACAAAAACACATGGCTCAAGAACAGATATTTTAACCAACATAGACATCTGAAACTAAACTGCACTGACAACAACTCAACCAAGCAAAAGTTATTGCCAAAAAACCCATAACATACAGCTCTCCAGCACTAAAAGAACAGAATGGATTGACAAATCCAAACCTAATAATTTTGACACTTACCAAACAAGTCAAAGATAATGTAATTTATTGCACAATATAGCAAAAACTTAGAGCTAAGAAACCTAAGAAAGTACTAGAGGAACACTGGAAGATCTTCAAAAGCAATGAATACAGAGGCCCCTTTGTTATCAGACAAGCCACACGTAAGACAGAAAAGCGAAAGCGTTACCAAGACTATTCATAACTAGCCACTTCAAGACCTTTAATATTACCAAAAACACAGATAAAGCGTAAAACTTTATGTGATACACCAGCTGCCATTGAATGGGTGAAGGAGGGGGGGTTCCAGATCTTCTCCATCCTTTTGTTCAATGACAATAAAGTCTGAATCAAATTGAATTTTGTGGTCTGCTGTAATCCTCTGCAGTGTATTAGATTCTTTCAATGTAGGATACTTCAATGGGTATTCTGGTGGCTTGTTCTTCTCACTTTTCCAGCAGAGAGGCAAATGGTCCCGAGCGCCCCACACAGTAAACACACAATGTAAACAGTTTTTAATTTATTGAACCAGAACACTTCAAGGCAATTTGTAAAAGTAAGTTATGGGAATTTACTCTGTCACAGTATTATCACAACAAATAAATCAATAAGAATCTTAAATTATAACATTCACTGGCATTAATATTACCGCAATATAAATAAAAAATGTTAGGACTAGCGTAATACACTCAATATCAACAATATTCCTAAAGCCAGGCTACCTCTGGACATACTGCCTGGCCAGGGCTACATTGGTGCACAGTTCAGAAAAAAATGGTAGTTATAATAATAGTTAATTATGTCTAAAATAACTTGCTAACGCTATTTCTGGAGGATTGTAGTTATAACTGTAGAGTACTATCTTTGGTTTTAATCCTTGGTACAATATGGTTAAGAAGAGTTGGTAGCTGATTAAATTAGACTTTTAAGTGAAGGCTGCTCTACGGTGCTGTCCTGAAGTATTATTTTGCTGTAGTACTTACTGTAAGACAGGATTCTGCCTAAAGGGCCCCATACATCTGCGATGGATTGCAGTGATGCCGCGATGCTGCAACCCGGCATCGCAGGATCGCAGAAATCCAACATGTTGGATTTTCCCGATTTGACGATTGCGATCAACAAATGATCGTGATTGTCTAATCGGGGACATTTAACATGTCAAAATTCAGCGATCCTGCGACGGATCGTTGAACATCGGTGGTGGTCTGTCTGCGTTTCCGCGCGGAAATGCCGGCATTTCCCATCGCATTGCTTCATCGCGACAATCTGTCGCAGATGTATGGCCATCTTAACACTTCTGCTACTGGTGCTGGAACTCGTTCTGCCTGCTGATGGATGGGGCTTTTAATATTACCCTTTTAAGCTATTGTAAGGTAATTCAACTCCCTGGCTAGGTCATTTATGGAAATTGGATGGATGTGTTAAAGCCTGCTTTAATAACTCTAATAATTCTCCAGTGAATGATTCCTGCCGGCAAATTTAAGATGATCTGTCTGCAGTAATGAAGTTTCATTTCTGGGCATCAGGTGTTAGAAAGTTATACAGGTGAACTCCTAGTAAATGCACGCAGGGCAACTAAACTGACTGGTTATTCTGCTCAATATCTCCCTGTATCTGGGGCTGTGCTGTGGAAGGGGTTGAAATCTATAGTGCTTAGCTGTGTCAGCAGGATTTTTACAGACCTCGTCCAGATGTTTACTTTAGGTGCTGCAGCTGTCATCCACACTTGTAGAGATCTCTTCTCAGCCTCAGTGTCTCTTCAGCTGACAAGTCCCTGTTGAGACGGCCCAAAAAGGTTGGCCAGTTCCTCTCGAGGACACCCACTCTCTGTCTAGAAGGGATGTAGCTCCGCCCCACCTCTGTATCCCGTCCGCCTCCTGTCACTAGAAGTAGGCTAGGAGGGCTGGCTCCGCTCTGCCTCGACTCCACCTCCGATCCGCCCACTTCTCAGGAGTGGCAAGGGAGTGGGATGTGGCTTCCAGACACTGGGGACAATTGCAGGGGGAAGTCACTTTACAGCGCCGTTTCTAGCCACGGTCAAACGCTCAACGCCGGTCTCTGTTCAGCAAGTCCGTTTATCTCAACCGACAACCTCCAGTAAGACCCAGTTTTTATAGCCTCCTCTCCGGGTCCCGGATGTTTTACTGTCCGGCACGCGAGTCTACTCCTTAGCGGCACGCGGGGAATTGTCCCTTACTCCCGCGTGGCTGCTTCTGCAGTAGCCCCCCCACGATGTGCACAGTCACCAATGAAGTATATACAATAAAAAGTTACAGGGCACAATAATGGTGTATCACACTGTCACTAACATGATCTAGAATGTCTTCCCTTTCTCTGTCGTCCATGAGAAGTAGGGAACTGACCTCTTGAAAATTAACCTCTGACTTATCCATAAGGATGAAAGGACCACAATCAAGATGGACCTGGACCTTGAGACATTACCTCTCATTGCCTGATTAATGTTATTTTCTTTTTCAGTATGAAACCAAAGACCGCATCATCTGAAAAGGGAACACTCAAGAGAAGGCTTAGATTCTGAGTGAGCCTACCAAACTTTAAGCCAGGGGTTAAGAAGAGGCACAAACACTAGTGGAAATTAAAATTGCAACTAAGCTCTATTTCCGGATGCATTCTGAATATGTGCTTGTAAGGTCAATAATTCAGACATCAATCTGCTGGCATAAACAGCTTAAGTCACTTGTTCTGACCAAGTCACAATTCCTTTATTGATGACCCAAGCTATAGATACAATGGGTCTCAGAGATACTCCTGCTGCTACTTCAATATAATTAAGAGGTCTATCTACTAAGCCTTGGAGAGAGATAAAGTGGACAGAGATAAAGTACCAACCAATCAGCTCCTAACTTACAGTTTACAGACAGAGTTTAAAAAATGAGAGTTAAGAGCTGATTGGTTGGTACTTTATCTCCATCCACTTTATCTCTCTCCAAAGCTTAGTACATAGACCCCTAAGAATGGTTTTACCTTTTTTATTTGTGCTGTCAGCATTTTAATTAAGTATAATTGTTATTTAGGAAAATCTCACTATAGCAGAGGTTCCCAATCATGGTCCTCAAGGCTCCCAACAGTTCAGGTTTTAGAGCTATCCATGGTTGAGCACAGGTGATTTAATTAGTACCTCAGTCAATTTGATTTAACCACTTTTGTTCAACCAAGGATATCTCTAAAACATGAACTGTTAGGGAGCCTTGAGGACCACGTGTGGGAACCTCTGCACTATAGGGTTATTGACCTTAAGTGGGGATTACTCAATCCTCCAGACAAAACAGAAAGTACTGTAGGATAAAATCCATCTGTAAATATTCAACATTTTAATTGGTCTTGTCCATGCATGACATAAACATAGACTGGATATTATATTGTGAGTTTGCCAGAAAATATATAATCTGTCTTTTCTTTCTGTTAAAGTGAAAGACCTCGAAAGACTCAGGTTCCTCCATGGTCTGAATCTTAGGAGTCAACCATTATTAAATCCCCAATGCCCAGTCTTTTAGAAGAATCTTCTTCATTATTAAAGAATTCTTATAAATCTGAATAGCCAGGAACTTCTTCCTCCTCCTGACAGGATGCAGTATACTGTATCTTCTACTGAACCCTCTCAATTTTGCCCCAGGGCCAAGCTATGGCACTTGGCTGGTCTGGTACAAGATTGAAATAAAAAACATCTCAAAAGAAAAAGGAAAACTTAGCCGAACTCTGTACTGAATTAGCCATAGAAATGGGCCAATGGTGACTTATCCATTTGACCCTTATGGAAATGCTGACACTTCCTATTGGACTGGATATGGAATCAATTAGGTGGGAGAATTAAGGAACTAATTTGCACAGTTAGGGCTGATGAGAGAGTAATTGAATATTTTCACACATAGTCCTATATAAATTCTTCACCCAAGCATATTCCAAAAGGTCAGAGCTACTGTACCATCTGGTGGTAAATGTGGAAGACAGTGTCAGTGTCACAGGACTAGGATAGACTGTCCAGATTCCCGATGGTAACTTACTGTAGAATGATATTTTGAACAAGTAAAAATTCCCACAAGAAGAGACACTAGTACTGGTCCTTATGTCAGACATATGGGGAGGAAGTAATTTTTTGTGTAAAAATACAATTAGAGATGTGCGCAGACTGCCATGTTTTGGTTTGGTTCTAAATCATCGTCCTGTTTTGGTTTTGGATTTCTTAAAAAATTGATAAAAACAGCTAAAATCATGTAACTTGGGCCTGATTTTGTTCCTATAGTATAATTAACATCAATAACATTCATGTCCAGTAATTTCCAGTCAATTTTGACCATCTCCAGCTCCTGAAATCTAAAGGGAGGGATATTCCAAAATACGCAAGTTCTGTTTTTAGATCTGAGTTCTGAACTTGTTGAGAAGACCCGAGCCAGGACTTTATTCCACCTAGAACCCCTTGGGTGTGTTCGGTTTTCAGCAAAACCAAACTGCTCATCTCTATGCAGAATCCAATCACATAAAAAGGAAAAGAACTACAACACTGCTGAATCAGGACCAGTAACCCATAGGCTTCTATTATGCAACGCCATCTATAGATGGCCTTGCCTATGGGGTACAAGCTCCGGAAATATATTTTAACTAGTGTATGGTTCTTAACTGGTTCTAATTATTTTTTTCATTTGTTTAGCAGATCAAAAGTGATTCTCAACAAGCCTTTCCAGTGACCTAAATAGTAAATCTGTATATAATGTTCACACGTAGCAGATGTGTGTTCGCCCACCAGTGGAATGGAGATGAGAGTAAGTAGAGGTGAAATGTATCAAAAGGTCAATGTAATCAAACACAATATAGAATAATGCTGAAACTTCTTGTTCAATTGATATTTCATGTACTGTACATAACTAGCTAAACTCACAGTTGAGTAACTGCTCACAGAATCCCACTGTGTAAAACACAATAAAGCTGGATACACACCTGCACTATAGTTGGGCTGTTCTTTCGATTCCAGACCCATTCATGCGATATCTTTAGAGTGTGCATGCACCTTCCATTATGTTTTCTCGGAAGAAAACTGGTTGCATCAAAGGATCAGGTTTTGTGTGCAGTATATTTTTAATCTGATTCGATGGTACAATATTGGACAAAGAGTGTACTGTGAGTCTGATTTAGCAAGGATCGCTGATGCAAGCGCGTACGCAGTTCTGCTGCGAAATTATGCAAATGACTGCGATCGCAATGCTGCCGCAGCACAACATAATGACGCCCACTTCCCTTTTCTCACATCCGTAATACCATCGGAGCCTCACGCACAATGAAGGCAGGCCAGACCTCACTTACTACTGACTTCTTGTTGGTATCTAGAGCTTAGGCTGCGTATGCCATCGCAGGGGCTTAATTATGCACGCCTCTGTAATGGCGTTGAAACGCATTAGCACGCCTGCGTTTCGCCGACCACCCCCGTCACCACCACCAAACAGTACTTCCTGTCAATCACTCTGCGATGGGTCTGCGTAGCCACTGCGATCGCAGCGGCTGTTTCGCGCAAGCGCACTGCGTTTTTGCACTTGCGATCCTTGCTGAATTAGGCCCTGTGGTTGCGGACTCCGATACTTCTGCCAAACTCCTCCAGCAGCAGTGCTGCCTTTGTGTCTTTTCAACAGATATTTTAGACAATAGGGATCAAAGATCGCAAGTCAGATTGTATAGATGTGTACGCACGTATCGGCACTGTGATCGGGAGTTTCAAATGTACAAATGTGTCCACATGCATCAAGCCTCCTTGCGGGTTAAACAGCCCTTCTAGTCGCGCCATGCTGGTGTATATGCAAAACTCTGCGTTACATTGTCACAGCCGCTTTGAAAATAAGACACATTTTAAGGGAAAAAGTCGCACGAAAAGAGCTCTGCACTACCGTATTGCACGGCGCTGACACGTTATGTGTAATGCGACGTGTAGTGCATGGAGGATAGATGTATGTGGATCAATATGTAACTTAAAACTAAAGAAAAATCGCATCAGAGGTGTGATTGTACAAGTGTGTACCCGCCTTAACAAATACAGATAATTAGTAATAATATCTATGCAATGTCACACAAACATGGAACTAAGAGATCTCATAATACCTTATGCCTTCCCACAGACTTTAAAGCACCAGTTTGGTTGGGAGATGCAGTGGTGCACAGATAGTTCCTCTGCTATCACTTGGATCTCATAGGGAGAGTCCTTAGGTGTTAGGAATCTTTAGATCAGCAACTGGTGCCATGGTATATACTAATTGCTGTGACATGCTCCCCTGTCTTCATCCTCTATAGATGGGCCAGCTAAAAAGAGATGATGGCCATTTGACACAGGCTGTGTCTCAATATCTAAAGGGCTGTGTTAGGGTACAGTACTGTATGTCAGGTTAGGAACTATGGCATGGAAGGCCGATGGGGTTACATTACAGGAAGTGTCCAGATCATGAAGTGTTGTATGAAGGTCATGAGATGACATCTTCCAGGCACTTTTCAGGGGGCAGAATGGCTTAAACAGATATTTAATGGTGAGCATCTCAGGCACGCACAAGTAGGGAAGCGAATACTGGGTGGTTTTTCCAATCCTGGGATTGAAAAACACTCAATCCCAGGATTCCCGGGATACCTGGGATTGAGTTAGTCAATGGGGCGGGCGCGACTGAAGGGAGGGGGGGGCGTGGGGCTGCACAGGGTGACTTCTGACGTCACCTCCCGCTGCGCACAGCCAGGCAGCGCCTGATTGAGTGCTGTAGGTGCTCCAAGCCCTGCCCAGGATGAAAAAAATACTAAATATCACATGCGTACTTTAGTCCCGAAATCCTGGGATTGGAAGCTCCATTCCTGGGATTGAAATCCCTACAATTTTAGGCCAAAATCCCAGGATCCCCCCGCTGATCCCGGGATTGGCATCCCTAGGCAGAAGGATGGGTAACAGAGAAAACCCAAGGTTAATACCCTCCAGCCCATTGATATAAAGGAAAAAAATCATTAAAGTACTTTTTGACTTCACCATGTGCTTAATCTACTTCAAACTGAACAAATCTGATATTAGACCGATATTTTCACAACTGAATGGAAAATATTTTAAAATATACTCACTCCCCAATAAAGAGAACGTCTGTAGTGATCTCCCCTCGATCCTTGTGCAAAAATTCTTTGATGAATGAAGTCACACTGTCCATGGTAATGTGCCCAACCACAACAACGTGCCTGGTGACAAGGAGCATAGACAGTAACTGCTCAATGGCAATAATAGCATGAGATGGAAACTATTGTCAGATATCCTATTTTATAAGAGAGGAGTCTATTATAGTAAGGGTGAGGAGCCTTATTGCTGGTTTATATGGGTGTATTTGCTGGCTGTAGGGTACGTGTTCTCATTGCCGCACACATCACTAGAAGTTACGCTGACGGTTCACTTGTACCGCCATAACAAATTTTCTGTTGAAGCCATCTCAGGATTAAAAAATACTTTATACTTAAATTATTTAACGCAGAAATGTTTTTTTTTTTTTTTAAACAATTTTATTGTATTCAATATAAAACATTAGCACATGAAAATGTAAAACTTTGTATTACATAGAAAATGTCAGTAAAGAAATACATTTTGTCAATAGTAATAATGAATAATTTTTTTTCTTATGGGGAAAAAAATTGCCAAACAGTTATTGAAAAAAATTGCCAAACAGTTATTGAAACTATATCGGGTACAATCTTAAAAAACCAAAAGGTATAAAAAGGAATGTCTTGTTGAACAGATAGAGCTAGGCGAGACGTGGAAGTAATGACCAAGTGGTATCTTCAAATACTTTCATAATTTTATCAGAAGTTTCTGTGGGTAAATAATCTAAATACAAAGCACATTTTGCGTAAAATGACTTAACTCCCTTTTCAATATCGTAAAGAGCAGAACGCCTATCAAAATAAAGTATGGACAACAATTCCAATTTTAGCATTTCTACTGATGGAACTGTCTTCGAGACCCAGTATTGTAAAATCAATTTACAAGAACCGCTAACAATGGTAATACCGTTTTAGGTATTAAAATTGGGGCCCAAGAGGTAAAATCTGAAAGGCAGTTGTTTCCCCGTGATCTGACGAATAAAATTAAAGACTTTGTACCAAAATCTTCTAATCTTGGAGCATTGCCACACATTATGAATAAAGGTTGCAGAGGAAAAACAACATTTCGGACAACAGGCAGAATCAGAATGGGTTATGTGGCTCCATTGTGATTGTGAGAGGTAGGCTCTATTAAGAAATTTTATATGAATTTCCTGAAGTTTAGCCGATTTTATCCATTTCAAAATTGATGGAAAATGTTTTGAAAATTCGGGTAGAGAATGTAAAATCAGGGAAATCTGTTGACCAGGAGGACCGTACTTTATGCCACAGTTTGTCCATATCTTGGGGTAACAAGTCATTATAAAGAAAAGAAAGTTTAAATTTACAATTCAAAACTAACATAAACAGAGAATATATAGGAACAGGCATAATATTATGTAGTAGGGAATCAAATGAACCAGGGCTTGTTTTGCTATTGATGTAGTGTCGGGTTTGTAAATATAGGAAAAAGTGTGAATTAGGAATATCGTATAATTCCTTAAATTGCTGGAAAGAATATAAATTGCCGTCAGGGTCAAATACGTTCCGGATGGCTGCCAACCCTTTTTTTTCCACAAGGAGTAATGAGAAATGGTGAGGGAAGGAACAAAGGCCCTGATTCAGAGCCGGACGCTCTGACCAGAGCGCCCGCTCTGAATCAGGGCCCTCCTCCATTAAAATGGAGCGTCCTCCTGGACGCTCGTATAGCTGTGGGTCACCACCCACAGCATATACGAGCGTGCAAAAAGATGGTCGCGATGGTCTTGACCATCGCGACCATCGGACTTGCGAGGGAAACCCTGCGGTCGGGTTTCCCAGCCGCAAGGCCAGGAGTTATTTTGGCTCTATCAGAGCCAAAATCACTCCCACTGACATTCCCATGGGAATGCCTCCGTCTGGCAGGCACGCCCACTAAAGGGGGCGTGCTGTCAATCAACATCGACAGCATGCCCCCTTTGGTGCGAGACCCCGAGCGATGGAAAGCCCGTCGCTCGCCGGGTCTCGCGCATGCGCACAACGGAGCTCCCTCCATCGTGCGCATGCGCAGTGGGGAACATTGACCCACTTGCGAGCGTACTGCCGCTCGCGAGTGGGTCTGAATGACCCCCAAAATCCGGGCTTCCCCATAACGGGATAAATTTAGTGATGTAAGGGTTTGAATCAAAGCGTTTATGTATGACAGTCCATGCTCTATAGGTATCCATAAAAAATAAATTGTGTGTGATACCCCTCGGTAGCTTTGAGCGGGTTAAAGGAAGTAAAGCTGCAGGGGCACAAGGCGCAAATAATGCCTCTTCTAGCAATTTATTAGTAAAGAGTGATTGGCCCAGACACCAGTCCGAGATATACCGAAAGGCTGTGGTGCATGAATAGGTAGAAATGTCAGGAAGTCCCAACCCTCCCTTAGTTTCGGGGGGAAGTAGGCGGCTTCTAGCAATTCTAGTGTTTTTGCGATTCCATAAGAAACGTTGAAATGCTTCTGTACATTGAGCAATATCAGTTTTAGAAAGAAACATAAGTATCATTTGGAGTGGGTACACTAATTTAGGAAATAAAACGTTTTTGATGACAGTTGCTCGTCCCAATAAAGAAAGCAGAAGCGAGACCCAGTGTTGAAGTTTTTGTAAAATTTTTGTTATAATTGGGAAGTTGGCATTATATATTTAGTGAATAGATGATGCAGCAATGTTTAAATAATTTTGAATCATTAAAAGAAATGTTATGAGATTTTATATTTAATAATTTTATACTTAACATTTTCCTATGCTAAACATACAAAAATGTGTACATGCTCAAAGGCTTACAGTATGTTATCTATATAATAATTTGCGATGGTCTATCCCTTATCCTATATGCATGAGCGTGTAGGAGACGGGACAGACCTAGCGCTGCAGAAGAAGTGGACCTGGCCGACCAGCAGGAACGGGGTAGGTATGGGATCTGGGGGGGTGGGCAGGACAGAACCGAGGCGAAGCAGAGAAGAGGGGGGTGGCTAAAATTATATTTAAACTAGTATGCCTTCAGTTCCACTGTGCATATGGCAAGACAACTCACAGTGGTCGGATAGAAAAGATTGGACCGGCAAATTGGCTCAAAAACTAACTGCTTAGGGTAGTGGTTCCCAAATTTTTTTGAATTCAAGGCACCCTAGTGTATCAGCATTGCTCTCACGGCACCCCTAAGCCAAAAGTTTGTTGATGACAAGTTCTGAAAAATATGTAGTAAAGTTCATTGTGCTGACCTGTCATCCATAGGCTCAGTTATGTGGTGGGGGACAGGTTTGCGCTTCTGTTTGTCCACATATTTACATTACATTGACCATAAATAATTTAATTTGTTGCTGGACCACCAACCTGAGGCACTCATGCAAGTGTCTCGAGGCACCCCAGGGTGCCAAGGCGCACAGTTTGGGAACCACTGGCTTAGGGCCAGCACTGGTGAGATTTCTATTGTCAATTTACAAAATACATAATTTATTGTGGTTATAAAAATATTTTATTTATCACAGTGATGGAGGAAATATTAATGAATAGGTCATCATACAACAATAATACAATATCTCTAATGGTTTATTTTCATGTAGACTTACTTTCTTCCACCTGCAACCACATGAAATCCACTGTATTTTTTGTGGCTTCCTACAATATCCACAATTTCAGGAACTTGACTGGCAAACAGAACCTACAAGGTACATGCAACTTAATCAATACTTATCTGCAGAATAAACAGCTATATAAAAAAGACACGGGGGTCTATTCAGCAATAATTTTTTTACATAAATAATGTGGAAATCCTCCGCATCAATCAAGCACTGTAGGGATCAGCCATTGATCTCTACAGTGCTGTAACGCTTTTTGCTATTCAGCATAGCAAAAAGAGTTAAACTACTCTAAAAATCCTTACTTTATATAACGCCATCTCAGAATGGCGTTAAATAAAGAAATGACATTAAATGTCCCGAAAACTGCAGGGACAGAGGGAAAATCTCCCATAAGTCCCTGCAGCAGCCTGTAACTGCTCAGTCTCTGCTGACAGGTAAGTCACTCTAGAGCTTGTTAAAGCTGCTGAACTTGATTGACATGTGTATACAGGCTTTATATTAGACTATATACATTTATATTTATGTGCTATTTTATTTAACATTTATATATAAATGTTAAATATAAAAGCACATAAATATACATGTATACAGGCTGATATAAAGCCTGTATACACATGTCAATCCCTTTGGACAGGCTGGAGATGCACTTACCCCTCCGCGGTCATCTCAAAGCCGGGACGGAGACTGTTACTGAGCGCCTGACTGAGCATGCGCAGTAGCAATAACAGAAGGTATTGTTTTCGGAAACCGATAATGCCTTCTGTAACATTGCAGGGACAGCGTGTTACCGCAACCGCTGTCCTTGCTCCAAATATTGAATCGCAGCCATACATATTTATAATTGATAAAAAATCGTGACGATGTTGCCCGATAATATTCTGGGCAACATCGTCACTATTGTTGAATAGACCCCTAGGTCTTGTTCCTTACGTGTAAGAGAAATTAAGCATTGCAACTCTCATTTTCAGATAAATAGGGATTGTGTTTTAATACACAGTAAAATATGTAACCTGTGCTTCATTATCTTGGTGATACCTACCATAGTTGTAGACTGAATGAATACTCTTTATAAACTCCAGTATTAAAGTAGACCACATACAGTAGGCGACTAGTCCACTTCAGTCCTGCAGTGACTTCCACTGAAACAATGGTGCTCATGAAACAGACATTGAGATTGGATGTTTTAATCACCAATATTTCTGTGAAATTAAATCCCACAATCGCCCCTTTTGCAGAATGAATAGAAGAATTTGATCTTCTGTGGCCCATTGTCCTATTTTGTATCAGTTTTTCCAAATGAGACTCTTAGACCGGGAAAGTTTACTCTACTATATGTAATTTAGTCTAAAAATCTCTCTCTCCCTCTCCCCACACATGAGTGATTAATTTGCATCACATATCTTATTTATCATACGCTTCCTTTGGAACTAATTTATGCAACACTTATGAATTAGTTTAGATAGACTTATTCATTGCAAGCTAAAATATAGCGCTGCTCATTTACCTGTTTTCTCCTTTGCTAAATTTCAGGGCTACATAATTGCTGATGCAGCAGCAATCTGTCATCTACTTATCAGCACCAATTAAGGTTACTACTTGGTTTTGTTGTTTTTGTTCTTCCAGTAGTTTATGCTATTCCCTCAGCTGATCTTTTTGCTGACAGTAATTTTTCTTGAAAGGGAAAGTCCTTACCATGCCACCAATAATGAAGAGAATGATGAAAAGCCGTCCCAAGGTAGTTTCAGGCGTAATGTCTCCGTAGCCAGCGGTTGAGAATGTCACCATTAGTAGGTAAATACACTCAAAATAATTCAAGTAGTGGTCATTGTCTTCTAGCCATGGGTCTCCTGAGTTCTCCAGCTGTAGTAAAATCACCATTGTAAGTACAGTAAGTAAAGTACATTTACATAATGCACACTGATTCCACGCTATCCAAATAGTCAAAGTCTCAGGGCAGTCTATTGCAGTAACCTGTACTTTTCGTATCTGCATCGTCATCTAACAAAATACATTTATGGAACTAATTACACCTTTATGTGATTAATGCATATTAATTTAGGTTTGTGAGATGCAGTAAGTGCAGAGATTTCTGATTTGGAGACTTGTTATCCACAAAGTTTTGAACATTATTAATAAAAACTAAATAAAATAGTGACTTAACTCAGTGAGAATATCATACATACTGGCATTATCACAGAGCACCCCTCCTACACTCACTGCTAGGAGCACTGAAATTGAATGAGGAGAGGACTGGCAACGGTAGTATGGGGAAAAACATGGGACTGCAGTATGCCCTCTCTTGCTTTACTGTTAGCATGACACAGGACTGATGGTAGCGCTCACCTTTCCTTCTCAGCACAAGCGTTTTTCCAGATGCCCCAAATAATCTGGAAGAGGATTCATCAGAGAAAATAACTTTACTCCAGTCCTCAGCAGTCCAATCCCTGTACCTTTTGCAGAATATCAGTCTGTCCCTAATGTTTTTCCTGGAGAGAAGTAGCTTCTTTGCTGCCCATCTGGACACCAGGCCATCCTGAAAAAGTCTTCATCCTGTGTCATGCTAACAGTAAAGTATCCTGAGACCATTCATGTGTGGGATTGCTTCTCAGCCAAGGGAGTGGGCTCACTCACAATTTTGCCTAAGAACACAGCCATGAATAAAAAATGGTACCAAAACATCCTCCAAGAGCAACTTCTCCCAACCATCCATGAACAGTTTGGTGATGAACGATGCTTTTTCCAGCATGATGGAGCACCTTGCCATAAGGCAAAAGTGATAACTAAGTGGCTCGGGGAACAATACATCGAAATTTTGGGTCCATGGCAAGGAACCTTAATCCCATTGAGAACTTCTGGTCTATCCTTAAGAGGCGGGTGGATAAACAAAAACCCCACAAATTCTGACAATTTCCAAGCATTGATTAAACAAGAATGGGGGGCCATCAGTCAGTAATGTGGCCCAGAAGTTGATTGACAGCATGCCAGGGCGAATTGCAGAGGTCTTGAAAAAGGAGGGTCAACATTGCAAATATTGACTCTTTACATAAACTTCATGTAATTGTCAATAAAAGCCTTTGACACTTATGAAATGCTTATAATTAAGTATACCATAGTAACATCTGACAAAAAGGTCTAAAAACACTGAAGCAGCAAACTCTGTGAAAACCAATACTTGTGTCATTCTCAAAACTTTTGGCCACGGCTGTATACTTACATGAGTTCTCTTCCTCTACTAAAACAACCCTCTGCCCAACACTGTGATCATATAGCCCAGCAAACACTTAATGCATTCTAGTTCAACAAATATTCAATATGTACAGAAGCATTTAATCTCCTGTACTGTAAGCTTGGTCCTCTGTCTGTCTTATTTTTTTTACAGTGTTTGTTCACAATTGTACCCCTTTTACACCAACCTGAAAATTTTGGGTTGATGCACGTGATCGCGAATCAACCCAGGATTTTTGTCAGTGTAAATGGATCCACCCGGGTCCAGGGACTCGGGGTTCCAACTCGGGTACTTTGCAGGGTCGGCCACGGGTCATTCCCATGTTACCCTGCAGTGTAAACGGCGTGATCCAGGATCATGCGTATGCCGCCTGATCGGCAGGTTTCAGTGGCGCTTGTTGATGACATTATCTCCAAGCATTCACTGCAACCAGTGCTGGGCCGATCAGCATGGAGCAGGTCACCCCACCACCCTCCTTGCCTTTGGACCTCTGCGGAGTGAGGTAAAAGGGTCGGGGAGGGGGAGAAAGGGAAGCACTGCTCACCTGCGCCGGTAGAGCCTGGTCAGCACTGAACGGTGCCTACCCTGGCATAGCCAGAGGTGCGAATAGCTACACACCACTAGGGTGTACAGTATGTTGATTCCACCTGGCGCACTACAATGCCCAGCATACGCAATCGCTCCAGGCTGCATCTAATATCCAGTTATATTGTACCTGCTTTATCCCCGTTTCTACACACCCACCTGTATTTATGTCTGGTTAATAAACCTAAGAACAGGTTAAGCTGTTTCACGTGTGGACTAACTGCCACCAGCACCTTTGCTGCGCACTTCACCAATCCAGCACCGCACCATCAGTACTCCCAGGGCTCGGAGTACTGTTAAGAGCCCCAATTCTGCTAGTAGTTTAATAGGTCACAGATCCAGTGTCCTAACCCTGGTCACTCTGCTAATAGTTTGAAATTAAAGTGTGTACACTGTTAAAGAAAACCATCAATATATATATTTTTGTCTCTCTGATATTTTGTTTATTTTCTGTAAAATAAAGTTTACTAATTAAGCAACATCTAAATTCCTGCCTTATTAAGTTTATAACTTATTTACTAAATTTAGGATTGTATAAATTGTTATAGTGCTCTTTTAATTTATTGTCGTGCTGTTTCTAGTAGGAGGGAGGTGGCAGTGTCCCTCATTAGATAACTGCTCCTTTTTATAGCCTATGAGAATTGAGATTGTTCTCTTATGTACAAACATAACATGTAGTGCCTGGATTAGAGATGCCCATTGGAAGCCAATCATAGGGCCTGATTCAGAGTTGTACACAAATGCCGCCAGTGCCTCGCCTGTGTACGCAGCTGCTGTGCGAAAATATGCAAATGTCGCAGACTCCCGGGAGATGTACTGAGCTGGTGGCTTTGCCTATCCAAGCATCTGCATACAAAGATGCAGCATCATCACAGATAATTGGTTTATTGCAGTCCTGAGTGAGCCTATGGTCCTGCAGAATTACTTCCGTATGGGATCCAAAAACAGCACGTGACACCCCCCAAATTCGGTTGTGACATGCCTGCGTTATTCGCCGACTCTTCCTGTTACCTCCGCCAAACGCACCCTGACTGTCACTCACACTGCGAGTTAAAAGTGGCTGCGAGCGACTACGGTAATGTACCTTTACGTATGCAATTGCAACTATCTCTCACAGATCGCAGTTGCTAAAACATGCTAATGCCTTCCAAAGTTTATCCGAGAATAGGGACGCCCACTGCTGCCTTCTCATATACGTCCAACAACGTGCTAAAGTATCAACATCGGTAACATCGATGCAGATCGAGCAACAACATAGCTTGTAAGTCATGTCTGACCTGCCTCAAACATTGCGTCTCTCTTGACACGCAGAGAGCTCTTATGCTGTGAAGGAGATCGCGATGGCTAATTTATGCATCAGAGACGTGTAGTCAAAGTAGGCATGTGAGGCAGAGCCTCCCCTGTCATACCCCTGAGATTTAATATAAACATGATTAGAATAATACAAAGAAGAGATTTAAAACTTATAAACATATTTGTTTATTGTAATAATTTTTATAGTTAACACCAGCTTTGTGGAGCTCCCTGGGACAGCAGGGAGACGAGAGATGAGGCAGCAACAGCTCAGCCTCGCTTCTGTACATTCAGACACAGCTTGCAGAGCTGGGGGCGGGGCCACCCCACAGGCAGTAAGCTGCACAGAAAGAGAGCTAATAGATGCATGCCTCTAAGTATGGGGGGCGTGCCTTGAGAACTGATGGACACCTTGGATGTGTCATGTGACCAGGAAGCGCACTGCATTGTTTAGAGATCGGAGCTCAGACAGCAGCAGCCAGAAAAGACACAATGGTGCAGTTGGAGAATCAATGGACACTGAAGCTTAGTGTAGTTAGGGAAGAGTTGCAGTGAGTAGGGGGTGAGACAGACTCCCAGCACTCAAATCAATCTCCATGTGTGCCTCCTCAGCCATTGACCTTCCCGCACGTCACTCTAATGCAGGCACGTAAAATGGCGTCTAAACGGTCAGACATGCCTTGCGTTCTTCTAACCACAGCACCGTTGCACATGCGCAATGGCAAACAATCGCTCGATCTGCGAAAATATCGGCATTGCGTAAACCTCGATATCAGGCCTTGTGTGGAGAACATATTTCATAAACAGTAGAGGATGGAGGACTCAATAGATTATAAGACATCCAACTGATAATGACTGCAGAAGGTATTACTAGATGTGCTTTCCACAGTTATGAGTTTTCTTTGCATAATAGGTCGCAGCAGCTCAAGTACAGTGTTAGTATTTCGGTAGCTTCTATCCATTGTTCTTAAAAGCATGTGTGATTACTTCTCTTATCCATTTTTATTATTATTAATAATATTATCATGTATTTATATGGCACCACAGGTGTTCCACAGCACCTTATAAATTACATAAACAAATAGGTGATCAGTCACTTACAATACAATACAATGCAGGACAAGGATATGGATAATATACTGTGAACATTAGTGAACATAACACCCACATAAGCAGCAGAGCATAAGCAACCAAGTGTTAGGTGCCCTAATGGGGAGTAAGAAGTAGATGAAAGCAAAGTAGGGAGAAGCACAAGAGGGTAGAGTGCTCTGCTCGTAAGAGCTTACATTCTAAAAGGGAGGCAAAGACAAACAGGTGTGACACAGATGGGGCAGACGGGAAAGAAGGAACATGTAGCAGAAAGTTAGGATGAGAGCTGGAAGGCTTTAATGAAGTAGTGGGTCTTGAGAGCCCATTTGAATGATTGTAGAGAGGTGGAGAGTCTGATGGGGAGAGGGAGAGAGTTCCAAAGGAGGGGAGCAGCACGGGCAAAATCTTGGAGGCAGGAGTGTGAGGAAGTCATCAGTTGGCATGAAAGGTGGCGTACATTAGTTGAGCGAAGAGGGAGGATAGGAGAGTGAAGGGAGATGAGATAGGAGATGTAAATGTGAGAAGATTGGGTGAGGGCTTTGAAAGTGAGTGTGAGAACCTTGAATTGGGTTCTAAAAGAGAAGGTGAGCCAGTGGAGGGCTTGTAGGAGAGGGGAGGCAGATGTAGAGTGTTTGGAGAGGAAGATGAGCTGAGCAGCAGCATTGAGGACAGACTGGAGAGGAGAGAGATGGGATTTTGGGAGGCCAGACAAGATGAGGTAACATTAGTCTAGTCTGGAGCTGACCAGCCAGTGTATGAGGGTTTTAGTGGCATCCTGGGTGAGATAGGGTCTGATGTTGGAAATATTTTTTGAGATGGAAACGACAGGACTGCGAGAGGTTCTGGATATGTGGCTTGTAGGAGAGGAATGAGTCCAGGATAACTCCAAGACAGCGCACTATGGGGCTAGATGAGATGAGGTTATGTGGGAGGGAGAAAAGACGATCAGCTCAGTCTTAGACATGTTAAGTTTAAGAAATTGCTGGGACATCCAGGAAGAGATAGCAGAGAGACAGTTGGAGATACGAATCAGTAGAGAGGGGGAGAGATCAGATGAGGAAAGGCAGATCTGAGAATCATCAGCATAGAGATGATAATTAAGGTCAAAAGAGTTGATGAGTTCACCTAGAGAGGACGTATAGAGGGAGAATAGGAGAGGTCCGAGAAAAAAACCTTGGGGAACACCTACTGTAAGCGGCTGTAGGGGTGAAGAGGAGTCATGAGAGGAAACAGAGAAGGATCGGTCAGAGAGGTAGGACGACAGCCAGGAGAGGGCAGTATCACGTAGACCAAGGGAGTGAAGGATTTGCAGCAGGACAGGGTGGTCCACAGTGTAAAAACCAGCAGAGAGTAGTGGCC
Source organism: Taudactylus pleione (assembly GCA_031769625.1). Taxonomy (NCBI): domain Eukaryota; kingdom Metazoa; phylum Chordata; class Amphibia; order Anura; family Myobatrachidae; genus Taudactylus; species Taudactylus pleione. The sequence continues at coordinate 2,683,698 of JAUIMM010000566.1, read as the reverse complement.
CTTGGATTATTGCAGCAAGAGGTCATTGCTGACTTTCGTGAGGGCAGTTTCAGTGGAGTGTGGAGAATGAAAGCCAGACTGAAAAGGGTCAAGGAGGGAGTGAGAGGAAAGAAAAGAGGTAAAGCGGTTGTAAACAATACGCTCAAGGAGTTTGGAGGCAAAAGGGAGGAGATGGGTCGGCAGTTAGAGAGAATGTTAGAATCAAGGGTAGGTTTTTTAAGAATGGGGGAGACAAGGGCAAGCTTGAATGCAGAAGAGACAGTGCCTGATGAGCGGGAGAGATTAAGGAGATGGGCTAGATGGGAGCAGGCAGAAGGAGAGAGCTAGCGGAGGAGACGGAGGGGATAGGGTCAAGGGGGGAGGTGGAAGGGGGGAGGACTGAATGAGGGCCATGACTTTCTCTCCAGATACAGGGGAGAAGGATGTCGGAGTCTGTAAAATGCATGGGGGGGGGGGGTGATCGGGGAAAGGAGGAGGTGGAGAGCTGGGAAACTAGTTGGATATGATGTCCTGACATATGGAATAAATTTTACATGTAAAGTAGGTAGCAAACTCAAGGGCAGAGAGTGAGGAGGGGAGACAAGAAGGGGGGGGCAGAGGAGGGAGTTGGTGGTGGTGAAGAGACGCTGGGGATTTGCGGACTGGGAGGAGATGAGGTTCTTGAAATATGACTGTTTAGAAAGGGAAAGGGCAGCACTGTAGGATGAGAGCATACATTTGAAATTGAGAAAATCTGCCTTAGAGAGTGATCTTCTCCACTGTCGCTCGGCTGTTCGGCTGGTGCATTTGGAATGCCAAGATTGAGGTGTGCATCTTCGAGGGTGAGTAGTGATCGCCGGAGCAACAGAGTCAAGAGTAGAAGTAAGGGAGGCATTGTATAGGGAAGCAGCTTGTTCAAGGCAGGAGAGAGAAATGATTTGTTTGGAAGTGGCATGACCTTTCTTAGTCCCAATCGGAAGTACAAACAATTATTCTGTATTCCTGAGACCTTTTGTCCTGAATAAATCTATTGTGTATGCTCTGACCTCATTGACATTACGGGGTCATAGCACCATAGCACTAACCAATCCATCAGCAGTAGTTAAAGCTTGAAGCTCTGAGCAAGAGACACCCCTCATCTGAATGCAGGAGATTTGAATTCCTTTTGCAGCAGAATTGAACTCCCGGGTAGCCAGCCAATCCATGGTTCTGCAGCACTGAAGTGGTGAGTCCCCTGGAGAGTAGGTAAGCCCCTGCATCCTTTAGCACAACTAACACACTACTTACCTGTATAGCTACAGACAGGAAAAGACATTGGGAAGAAGACAAGGAGCTCCAACATATATCATCAGGGCGTGTGTCTTTTTAACTACCTGTCTCCACCTATCTAGATTGGAACTTAACCATTACAAGGACTGCCATGGGGCATCAAAGGATAATAATGTAATACTCTGCAATGCAATGGAAGACACCCTATTCAAGAGGGAGATTACAACATGATTTTATTTATTTTTAAAGCATGTTTTCCCCTGTGGTACAGTTACCTGCAGACATTTGTATTAATAATGTGAAGAAAACTGTGTGTTTTACATATAGTGACAGATCTGCTTTGATAGAGTACACAATAGAAGTGTACAGGAGAGTAACATATGTGAAGACAGTTCATCGATCTCCAAGAAGATGGCATATTTACCAGGTGAATAAATCCTGCGGATGTCAGCCAGCAGCTGAAGGAGACAGCGAGGAGGTTGGAGAGTTTGATGGCAGTGCTGTCAGGAAGAGAGAGATAGATCAAACTCTATATCTGTCTCTGCAGTCATACTATCACTGCACGTACATTACACAGCGATTTATGTGGAAGATTATTTGCTATTGTACATAGAGGAGGAATAATATTACACTTGCGACTGAAAGGATTTTCTGCCTTATTAAACTATATTACACTTTCCTGAGATTAGACACAGAACCAAGGCATTTTACTGCAATTAGATCCATAATCTCCCTGACTATTTAACAATTACTAGTGTAATGATTCATGTTCAGCCAGCAGAGGGCACTGAGCTCCTGTATGACAGTACTGTACAGTAGTGCAAGACTGCGTTACTGAACCTCTGCTGACTATCCCTGCCTTCTGTACAAAACATACTATACTGAATGTATTTGAAATTAGAATTGTAAGAGCTAGCAAAGAGCATGGAATAGACATATATTCTTTTTTTTCCCTTTCAGTTTTCAATCAGCTTCTACTTATCATTTATCTAGCACCTTCTACAAGATAATAGCTAGAATCTGTTTGGTTGCTATGGGCAACAACTCTGCTTCTAAAAACCCACAGTTTTGTAAATATACCCTCAAGAGGTGATTAACTCCTAAAGCAGCTGCAATCTTTTTTTGTATTTCTGTCATACTTGCCTACCCCCCTGATTTGGTCGGGAGACTCCCGAAAATCGAGTGCCGCTCCCGACCTCCCGGGAAGGCAGGCATCCTCCCAGCTGCCACACACCCCTCCTATCCCCCCCCACAATTACCTTTGACAGGCCCTCAGCGTGGGGGGCGGTGACACGAATCACGCTGGATCGCGTCATTTTGGCCCCGCCCCCTGCTTCTCAATGCCTGTAATATCGACATTGTGTAGCGGGGCTAAAATGATGCGATCACGTGGCCCCGCCCCCCACCCACAAATACTCGTAGTCCGCCTCCTCATGCTGGCCACACCCCCGTCATGCTGATCTGGCTGCTCCCTCCCGGAAGGGGTAGCCAGAAAGTCGGCAAGCCTGATTTCTGTGAGTGCTTAAGTATGTTTTGTCCATATAAAATAATTTATGTTTTAACATTTTTTGCGCTGTATAGTGTACAGTAGTGGATTCTGCAATACAAGTCTGATAATGAGTACGGGATTCACTGCAACACAGCTGAGAGGGTGAGTGACAATAGCGGATCTTCCCTATGGCCCCTATTTATTACAATCCACATGTCAAATGCAGTTGTAGTGTGATATTTTTCCCGAAATTCGCATTGCAAATTTAGAAAATATCACAGGAATGTATAAAAAAATCCCTTGCTGGGACAGAACATGCGATAAAGCTCTGTCCATGTGAATCCCTTTGGCACACTTCTGACTGTGGGGTCTATTTACTAAGCAGTGTTAGGAGACAGAGTGAAAAGTGATAAGGTGCCAGCCAATCAGCTCCCAACTGTCATTTTTCAAACACAGCCTGTGAGATGGAAGTTAGGAGCTGATTGGCTGGCACCTTATCACTTACCACTTTTCACTCTGTCTCCTAACACTGCTTAGTAAATAGACCCCTGTTTTCTTTGGAAAAAATACAGGTAGAACGTGTCTGCATATGCGCCCCCTGCTGCTGCCTGTCTTCCCTGGCTCTCTGGTTCTGCAGCCCCACTCCCTGGCTCCCGTTGAGCCCTGGACCCCCTGCTGCTGCCCAGCTTTGCTGACACCAACTGTCATTACTCCCCCCTCAACCTGCCGCCAACCCTGCTTCCTCCTCTGCCCTGGCCCCACTTCTGCTGCCCGGCTAAACATTTCCACTGTCCCTCACCCCCTACCGACACTGCCCGCTTGCCACTGCTGACCCCCCTCCACCACCGCTGCCCGCTTGCCGCTGCTGACCCCCCCCCTCCGCTGCTGACCTCTCTCCATCTGCCCTACCCCTGTGGCTGCTGCCTTGGTCCCCTGCCCCGGGTGTAAAAAGAAAAACAAGATCACACTTACCTGCACCGGGCACTGAGCGGTGACCATCTATGACCGGAGGACCAGCTGATGCTGCAGTCAGCTGAGATGCAAGAAAGTGCCGGCCAGCACTTTACTGCTTCTTAGCTGAAAGCAGTCATCAGCTGATCCGTCGGTCAGAGGAGGTCACCGATTGCCGGTCCTGGTGCAAGTGTTGTTGTTTTATATATATATATATATAGTGATCAGCTTGTGGTTTATTTACACCCACAAAGCTGATCAATGGGGCTGGCTCTCGGCTTTGCCTGTCAGAGCGGAGCAGGAGTCGGGGCACCTGGGAAACGCCTGTTAATGCCATCTCCAGGTGGCGTTATTATCACAGGGCTTTCCCCAGTATTTTTTTACTATTCATTTTTAGTAAATCTCAGGCAGATCACATTTACCATTACTAGTATGGGACATGCGATCTGCTTACTAAAAATATGCAAATTAAAGGGCATAGGCCCTCATTCAGAGCCGTACGCTCTGAGCAGAGCGCACGCTCTGAATGAGGGCCGGGCTCCATTTTCATGGAGCGTCCTCCTGGACGCTCGTATAGCTGTGGGTCACCACCCACAGGCTATACGAGCGTGCTTTTTGATGGCCGCGATGGTCGAGACCATCGCGACCATCGAAATTGCGAGCCGGAGCCTGCGGTTGAGGTTTTCAACCGCAAGCTCCGGAGTGATTTTGGCTCTATCAGAGCCAAAATCACTCCCACTGACATCACTAGTGATGTCAGTGGGCCGGCTTCTGACGGGAGGCGTTCCCGTGGAAACGCCCCCGTCAGGGAGGCACGCCCACCAAAGGGGGCATGCTGTCAATCAACATTGACAGCACGCCCCCTTTGATCGGACACAACGAGCGAAGGACTTTCCTTCGCTCGTCGCGTCTGGCGCATGCGCACGTCGGAGCTCCCTCCGTCGTGCGCATGCTCAGTGCATAACATCGACCCACTTGCGAGCGGACAGCCGCTCGCGAGTGGGTCTGAATCAGGTCCATAGAGTGGTATTTCATGAAAACTACTCTAATTGCCCTTTAATAAATTTATGTGATACTAAAATAATGTGAAACGGGTGTGAAAACACCCTTTTTCACATTTGTTTTGTAAAAATAATATTGAGAAATAGGGCCCTAAATCAGCAAGCAAAAGGCAAAATACTATAAATCAATGAGTGTAGTTTCAATACATCTTGCAATTTAACTATTACAAAATGTATTCTCCGCGCTCGCTCTGAATCAGGGCCGGCCTTCCCGATTTTTAGAGCGGCCTCCTGGCCGCTCGTATAGCTGTGGGTGACCACCCACAGCTATAGCGAGCGGCCAGGAAGATGGTCGTGATGGTCAAGACCATTGTGACCATCGGGCTTGCGACGAGATCCTTGTGGTAGGGTCTCGTTGCCGCAAGCCCTAGAGTGCTTTTGGCTCTATCAGAGCCGAAAGCACTCCCACTGACATCACTTGTGATGTCAGTGGGGCCGGCCCCAGACGGTAGGCGTTCCCATGGGAACGCCTCCGTCTGGGCAGCCACGCCCCCGGCACGCCCACCAAAGGGGGCGTGCTATCACTCAACATCGACAGCACGCCCCCTTTGGTACGAGACCCGGAGTGACGGTTTGCCCGTCGCTAATCCGGGTCTCACGCATGTGCACTGGGCCAACATCGACCCGCTTGCGAGCGCTCAGCACTCGCAAGCGGGTCTGAATCAGACCCTCTGTATTTGGCAGCATATTTTTTGCACGTGTCACCAGTGCAATTTGTCTTTATAACAACAATTTGAACAATTGCACCATAAAGCAGAACAAATTGACCATCATTGTTACAGTTCTATTCCTAGACTATAAATTCTGCAAAAAGCAAATTTACAAAACACTGAGCCACTCTGACACATGAGACACCGCTCCTGATTGGCTGCCGGTCTCTGATGCACGAGACACCACTCCTGATTGGCACCCAACCATTATCTCGTTGGGGAACTGTGAGGATCAGTCTGGGAAAGTCATTGGGGATTAGAGCAGATCAATATATATAAAAAAAGTAAAGGTAAAATATGAGATATGGTAAGAACTTACCCTTGTTATCTCTATTTCTACGAAGTCCATAGGGTTCCACATGATACCTTGGGGTATAGGCGATGGCGGCAGACATCCAGGCACCACAGTTAAATTTTCAGCCTCCCAGGATGCACTGGGGTCCCTCTCCTATACCCCGCCCCCGAGCCTCAGGCCACTCAGTTTCGTAACAAGCCATAGGCCGGAGCAGGAGCAAAAAAGAGAGAGAAGACAGTCTGGAACACACAAGAATCACATTCTCACCAGAAGGAGACGGAGAAACCGGTGACCAGATCAAAGCCCATCTGCAGTACAGGTGTGACAGGGCGGGAGTCCTGTGGAACCCTATGGACTTCGTAGAAATAGAGATAACAAGGGTAAGTTCTTACCATATCTCATATTTTCTACTTCAGGGTCCATAGGGTATCCACAGGATACCTTGGGGATGTCCCAAAGCAGTATCCTTTAAGGGTGGGGACGCTCCTGTGCTGTAAGGAGAATCCGCCGCCGAAAGGAAGCATCCTGAGAGGCGAAGGTATCAAAAGCATAATACCTTACCAAAAATATGGACAGATGACCACGTGGCTGCCAATCACCGCTGAAGCGCCACGTCGAGCTGTCCACGAAGGACCCACAGACCTAGTGGAAGAGCTTTAGTAGAGGATGGAACAGGAAGACCCGTGAATCCATCCTGCCAAAGTTAGCGTAGTGGCAGGCCAAGCCTTTTTATGGAAGCCAGAAAGGACAAAACCGAGAGTCTGATTTCCTAAATGGACTGGTACGGTCAACTTAAATTCTTAGCGCCCGTACCACAGTCAAATAGGCCTCACCAGCAGACAGGACTGGGGAAGTAAAGGCAAGCACTGCCCTGTTCCTAGGAAAGATGAGAAAAAGGTAGGTCTACATGACAGAGCCTCCCATTCTGAGATCCTACTGGCCAAATTAAGAGCCAGAAGGAATACAGTCCTAGCCGTAAGCCATTTGAAATCCACTGAGCCCAGTGGATCAAATGGCGGTCCTCAGAGAGCCCTAAGGACCACAGCCAAATCCCAAGGAGCCACAGGTGGAACAAAGGGATGCTGAATATAACGTACACCCTGCACAAAGGTGCGGACATCAGGAAGAGTAGCAATCCTACACTGAAACCATACTAACAGGGCAGAAACCTGCACCTTGAGGTAAGCAAGGCGAAGACCGTTATCTAAGCCCACCTGTAGGAAAGCCAACCTCTGGATATCCAGAATACCCGAGGAGCCTAGCCTCTATGGTGACACCTGAAAGAAAGTATACCATACCTAATGGTAAATTCTTGCAGATAAAAACGTCCGAGCTCTTAGCATGGACAGAGCCCCTGTTAACTATAGAGCTGGAAAAAACTCCTAGACCTTAAGAGGGCAGTCTCCACCACAGACAACCCAGGTCTGGGTATCAGCCAGGATCCTGAGACAACAGGTCCGGGCATAGAGGCAACAGCTTCGGAGTGTTAACTGAGAGGCTCTGAAGATCTGAGTAATAGTGCCATCTCGCCTACGCTGGAGCTATCAGCAGGAGCGTGCCTCCTTCTTGCTATTACTGGAGGAAGAAGGGATAACTGAGGGACGAGGTACACAACTTGGAAGGTCCACTGGACCTACCTACGTCTATCAGAAGAGTCTCATCTCTGAAAGGCTCCACTTGTTCACCAGAAGATTGAACACCTCCTGATAAAGAGGATATTTCCCTGAATGCACGTCTTGACGGCTGAGAAAGCCTGCTTTCCATCTGAGGATTCCTGAATGAACACTGCCGATGACGGCAGGGATATAGCCTTCCACCCAAGCCAGGATTCGGGACACCACTGTTAGTGTCGCCTGACTTCGGGAACCTCCTAGGTGGTTTACATAAGCCATCATGATGGCGTTGTCAGACTGTACCTGCACGGTATTTCCGTGGAGGACCTGTCCTGCATGCTGGAGAACCCTGAATACTGCTCAGAGTTCTCAGATGTTTATGGGAAGTGCAAAAACTACTGGTGTCCACCTGCCCTGGAACAAGTGTGGACCCGTCATGCTTCCCAGCCACAGATACTGGCGTCCGTCGTCAGAAGGACCCTGTCCGCAATCCCAAAGGGGGTGCCCCTTGTTTAGGTGAGCTCTCTGCAGCCACCAGGCCAGAGAGAGACAAACCTCCGGGGAAAGCCTATTGACTTTATCCTATGGGGCAACCCATCCCATCCGGAGAGGATCAAGTTCTTTAGAGTGAAGCTGGGTACTCTCCACCATGTCGAACAGCGACATCCTGGAACCCAGGAACCACATTGCCAAGTGAATAGACACTCGGCGACTCTGCAGGCAACTGCGTACCTTTGCCTGTAATGCAGAGATCTTTCCCTCAATCACAAAGATCCTCAGATGTTGGGATATGGAGCATCCTCTGTGAAGAATCAGAGAGGACCATTTCCAGTTTATCAGTCAGCCCTAACATAGCAACACAGATATTGTCCGTTGCATATGGCACTGAAGTATCTCTGGAGACCGTGGTAACAACAGGAGGTCACTCGGATAGGGTAACAAGCGGACCCCCTGCATCCGCAGGTGGGCTGCCATAACTACCATGACCCTGGTAAACCGTGAGGCGCGGAGGCCAGACCAAGGGGCAATGCCAGAAACTGGAAATGCTTATCGACCACTGCAAACCTGAGGAAAACACTGGTGTGCTAAGAAAAGAGGGATATTCAGGTAGTCACCCTGAATATATCCAACGACACCACAAAATTCCCAGGCTCCATTGAATGATGGAATGCAGGGTCCCCCTCCCGAACCGAGGAACCCTTAAGAATTTGTTGAAGGATTCGAGGTTGAGAATGTCCTGGTAAGACCCATTGGGTGTCTGTACCAGAAAGAGGATGGAGTAATACCTCGTTCCCCTTTGGGGCAACGGAATAGGTACTATAACTCCTGCCTGGAGCATAGAGTGTAACACCCTCAAAAATTACAGGGCCTTGTCCTGATTTGACAGAAGACCTGTAACGAAAAACCTTCTGGGAGGCTTTTACCGGGAGGAAAGGACATACCTTCAAGAAAATACTTCTCTTATCCCAGTGTCCGTGGTGGTCAGACACCAGCACTGGACGAACTGGAGAAGCCGGCCTCCAACTCTGGGGGCTCCCGAGAGGAGGCCCGTCCCATGAGGCTGAAGGCTTATAGTCCAACTTGGGAGTAGGATGTCTTGTACTCCAAGCCTGTTCTTATGGCTGAGCAGATTTCCTGGCTACTGACTGTCTTGGAAAGCTGTATTTTAGACTTACCCTGGCCTCACAGGGCCGAAAAGACAAAGTCCCAGACCCTGATGGGACTGTAGCCGATGGCAGACACGCAGACGTAGCTGCTGCCTGCAGGGCCACAATTGCGTCCAGACGAGGGCCAAACAGGACTTGTCCCATAAAAGGCAAAGCATTCCAAATGGAATCTGCGTCCGCTTTCCAAGAGCGCAACCACAGGGAGCGGCAAGCCGCTACTGCTGCCGAGGAGATTCTGGAAAGGAGTAGGCTATATGTAAGACCGTCTCATTATGAACGTGGCAAAGTCTCTGAGAATTTGCCACTATCCACCTGCTCTGCTGGAGAGTCAGTGTGCAGAGATCCAGTTACCTACTCAGTGTTCCATGGCTCTGGCCCCCCAGCACACGGCCATAGCCGGCCTGGAAGCCCCTCCAGCAAGGGATTATTGGATTTTAGATATATTTGCACCTTGCAATCTGGAACCTCCTTCAAAGAGGACCTGGAGGGCATGGGCAACATAGCACTCCTCACTAGGCGTGTAACATGAGAATCTACCCGTAAAGGTAACTCCCATTCGGAAATGTAATTATCCGCAAAAGGGGTATGCAAAAGGTCAACCGTTTTTGAGGCTGGAACCGCTTACCCGGATTTTCCACGCCTCCTCTAAATGATCCACCTGACCAAATAGAGGAACTACAGTGGCAACACCCTTATCCTTAAAGAAGGCATATTTGGATTTAGCCACGGGGGATATGTAATAACCAAAGTCGCATGGACTGCCCGTGGAAGGCAAGGTATATAGACTTTAGACCCAGACTACGCCTCCCTTGCACTAAGGGGCTCGTGTCTGAAAAAGTCAATAATGTCACCGTCATCAGACGTCATGTCTTTACCCGTCTGAGACCCGAAAGGCCGTTTAGAAGGCCGAAATGGTGACTCCCCCTGTAAAACGTCCATCAGGTGCTATACCATTTGGACAATAAATTCACCCACACAGGCTCCTGCGAGACCTGGGGGGGTGAAAAACAGAATACACTGGGGTACCATCAACTGTCCAGGAACCCCTGCATGTGATGAGACCACCACAGGCTGCGATAACCCCTTGGGGAAACGCAGGGGGCGTTGCCCACAAAGGCTGTAAGCATCTTAGCCAGCCGAGGGCGGTCCCCTTTTTTGTACAGGCACAGTGACAGAAATGGGGCGTGATATATAATACAACATGCCCTCCATAAACCCTCAGCGTCTACATATCCCTCCGCTAACTGCACATGATATCAGTACATTATAGCTAGAAGAGGATATCCTCGCTCACTTTCCGACATGAGGAGTGTGAACGGAGCGTATGTGACCTCCCACACAGAAAAACCACGTTTACTGTGAGGTAATAAACACCCTGCGACACTGCACCGCAAGGGCTGTAGCAGAAGAACAGGGATAGGAAAAGGCTGACAGTCAGAAATGAAAGTACAGGCAAACAGCGCTAGCATTTAAGTCACATACAATGCACAGATAACATCCTGCATTACAGGCACTGCGATCAACTACACAGACCAGAGCCTGGTAGGAAACAGTGCTGCATACACTGACCTTAATTGAAGGAGAGGTATGCGGGGGACCTGGACCGCAATGGCATCTGTATCAGCTTCCAGCAGCGTTAGCCATCCCCAGCACATGTAGTGAGAAAATGGCCACCGAGGAGCAGAGAGAAGGCAGGGCCCGGGGGAGGAGCGCTGACACAGCCCGCTCAGACCGCTGTGGAATGGCACTGTGCAGCGGGGGAGACGCCGGCTGTGAGACAGGGAAGGCGTTCTCCCCTGGCGTGCTATCAACCCCTGGGACGCCGCGCTGTACCGCACATGCTGCGGCCCGCTGTCCCTGGTGGTCTAGTGGAAGGCGCAGGATCAGTACCTGGCCCCACGCGCAGCCGGTCCCCAGGGAGCCCCCTGCCTGGGGACCAAACAGGACTGTGTTACCGGCGGGTGCCCACCGTGGGACCCCGCCGCTTACCTTGTTCCCCGTGCATCCGGCCACAGTCCAGGTAGCCGGGGATCACCGCTAGCTGTGACCCCAGCTACCTACCAGCATCCCCGGATCGGTACCGGCGTTCTGGTACCGGCGGGGTGTAGGAGTGACAGCATGGACGTCAATACTGACTGTCCTATGCTGGAGCACTCTAGTTGTGCAGCCACAGCTGCGAAGAAATATTCAGGGGCCTTAAAAAGACCCCCCTCTGTACGGTGCGACTGGTCCGGCCAGGCACCTACGAAAACTGAGTGGCCTGAGGCTCGGGGGCGGGGTATAGGAGAGGGACCCCAGTGCATCCTGGGAGGCTGAAAATTTAACTCTGTGGTGCCTGGATGTCTGCCGCCATCGCCTATACCCCAAGGTATCCTGTGGATACCCTATGGACCCTGAAGTAGAAATAAAGGGTACCACTAAACTACATACAAATTCAGGGAGCAATCAGACCAACGCATTGCCATTAAAAATATTATTGAGGGCAATATTAAACTGCTGATTAGTAAATCTGGCGATGAGCGTCGGTTAACTTTTAGTACATTTCCCCCTTTATCTCAAATGTCCCCTGTTCTAATAAGCTTCTAAAACTTTTCTACATAAATATATGTTTGTAAATAATATTAGGAGCTATTTGCACACAGCATATATTACTTTAGGTGTAATGGTCTTCTAAAACCCTTTATGAATGGTTGAATTATTGACACTGATGTATTAAACTCGCTGGGTCACTAGCTGTTTTGCCAAAAAGTTTGTTTCCTCTCTCTGTTCCCCAACTTCCCATATTTCTCCCTTCTTCCCCCTTCTCCTGTTTAACCCTGTCTGTCTCTCTCTACCTTAACAGTGTCTCTCTCCCAACCCACACATCTCTCTAAACAGTGTCTCTCTCTGCCAACCCCTTTCTCATGCCCCATGTCTCTCTCCCCCATCCTACGCGGCGCCACATAGGTGAACTCCAGGCGCTGACAGAAGGGAACAGTTTGGAGGAGAGGCTGTGCCCTGTCTGTGACGCTGGTCACAGTGATGGGGTGGGGAGGGGGCTAACTCCAACTTTCATTGAGCAACCGCTCACTGAGATCAATTTATCAATGGTAGAAAAGTCATAAATATAGAAAGGGCTTGTCAAAATATAGTATGCCCCGCAGCCGACAAAGGCTATACAGTGTTTTTATTTACAAATTGAACTGAAAATGATTTTTTATTTCTACTCACAAACTTATTTTTATTTACAGTATATTACGTTGCACATACAGTACTGTATAAATTGGCAGATAACAGGACATAAATAAAATGTTTTTCTCTGTCCTTTGCTTTTATAACAGATTGCTTGAGGCGGTTTGACACAGATGACATGATGTATGGACAAAGGGTATGTATTAGGCAGTATCTGCATCATCCATTCACCTACAACACGCTCAAGGGTGCATCTGGACTTGGTGAACTCAGCACACCATGCACTAGCACTGCGTTACACTAAACTCACTCCACCTGCACAGAACAAAAAAAAGTGGAAATTTAGGGCCTGATTCAGGTTGGTTTGCAAGGCTGCATTCGGACGCAGCCATCCGATGTTTGCAATCTGCGCATGCGTATAAGACGCAGTGCGCATGCGGGAACCGGCCACTGCGATTGGGAAGCGATCGCAGTGAGCATGCAGAGTCCTCACACAGTGATTGACAGGAAGTGACCGTTTGAGGGTGGTGATAGGGGGTGGTCAGAGAAACGCAGGCATGCCTGGGCATTTAAATGCCGTTACAGAGGCGTGCATAAATAAGCCCTTGCGATAGGTCAACCACAACTGTGCGGATGGTTCCGATGTTACTCGATGGTACCGATGTTTTTGCTGACTTGCAGATGCATGTCATGGGAAGTGGGCAGGCTTTATACAGTGATGGGCATCTTGGTATAAAGCCAGGGGCGTCTTAAGAGAGGAGGGGGCCCATGTGCATTCCCCGTGCAGGGTTCCCTCCTCTCACCCCGGCAGCCGAATGACGCTGCTGGCCGGCCACCACAGAAGTAGTAGACTCTGGGCACTAGATTGTGCCGAGAGTCTACTACGCATGCGCAGAACGCCGGAAAAATGTCTGCGGCAGCCATTTTCCGGAGTTCTGTGCAGTGCTGACACCCGATGCGGGACCACGGACAGGTGAGTTTTAAATAATATGGGTGCAGGGTGTGCGGTCCCCCTGGACCCGGGGGCCCATGTGCCCCGCACACCCTGCCCCCATTATAGACACTTCCCTGTATAGAGCTGCAGTTGCCGTAAGATTGCATTCATTAGCATATTTTCACAGCGAGCGCGATGCGTGTGAACGCAGCCTTGTGAACCGACCTGAATCAGGCCCTTATAGTAATGTTTATATTTGGGGTAAAATTTCCAGACTGTAAGGGGTAAATTTACTAAAGTGAGAATTTTTAGAACTGGAGTTGTTGCCCATAGCAACCAATCAGATTCTAGCTATCAGGGGCTGGCTGGCAACTTTTAGCCTGGGGGGCAAATGCATGCAGGCGGCCCTGGCAGAGGAGTAGCGTGTAGCCAGGGTGCCCGAAAGAACGTGCGTGCTACAGCCCCCCCCCCACCCTCAAGTGTTCTAGGGAGGAGGCGGGTCCATATGGGATTAATGTAAGGTAAAAATAAAGATTAGGAGCAGCCCCCTGTCGTAGTGCCCATATGCAGTGCCACCCTGTGCCACAGGAGGACACCCTTATGCAGGCCTCGAGTAGTGCCCCCAGTAGTGATCCCCCCTATGCAGTGCCCCTTGTGCCCCCAGTAGTAAGCCCCTTAAATAGTGCCCCCAGTAGTGGTAACCCTTATGCAGTGCCCCTTAAATAGTGGCCCCAGTTGTAGTCTTCCCGCTATGCAGTACCCCCACTATTGCCCTTTATATAGAGCCCCCAGCAGTGGTCCCTCGATGCAGTGCCCCCAGTGGTAGTCCCCTCCCCCCTATGTAGTGTCCCTAGTAGTAGTCCTCTCCCCCCTATGCAATGCCCCTAGTAGTAGTCCCCTTGTAGTGCCCCTAGTAGTAGTACCCCCCTTGTAGTGCCCCCAGTAGTAGTCCCCCCTTGTAGTGCCCCCAGTAGTAGTAGTCCTGCCCTTGTAGTGCCCCCAGTAGTAGTAGTCCCCCCCTTGTACTGCCCGCAGTAGCAGTAGTCCCCCCCTTGTAGTGCCCCCAGTAGTAGTAGTCCCCCCCTTGTAGTGCCCCCAGTAGTATTCCCCCCTTGTAGTGCCCCCCAGTAGTAGTATTCCCCCCCTTGTAGTGCCCCCAGTAGTATTCCCCCCCTTGTAGTGCTCCCAGGAGTCCCCCCCTTGTAGTGCTCCCAGGAGTCCCCCCCTTGTAGTGCCCCCAGTAGTATTCCCCCCCTGTAGTGCTCCCAGTATTCCCCCCCTTGTAGTGCTCCCAGGAGTCCCCCCCTTGTAGTGCTCCCAGGAGTCCCCCCCTTGCAGTGCTCCCAGTATTCCCCCCCTGTAGTGCTCCCAGGAGTCCCCCCCTTGTAGTGCTCCCAGGAGTCCCCCCCTTGTAGTGTCTGTCTGACTCTCATCAGCTGCTAAATCAAACACACAGCTGCCGGAGCCGGCGGCTGTGTGTTTGTGCTGTGTGGCGCTGACCGAACTCCGCCCGGTCAGCGCTACACACGCGGTGCAGTCTGTGTCACAGTGACACAGACTGCCCGCGGCCCACATGATGCTGCGGCCCGGGGGGCACATGGCACCCTGCCCCCGGCCCAGCCCGCCACTGCTAGCTATTATCTTCTAGAAGGTGCTAGTTAAATGTTAAGTAGAATCTGATTAGTTGCTAAGGGCAACATCTCCACTTCTAAAAACTCTCTCTTTAGTAAAATTACCCCTAATAGTCAGTCAAATAAAAAGTTATAAGCTGCCACATATTGTACTGAGTGTAAACACGTACAAAAAAAAGTTATACAGTTAATAATTTGAGGATCAAAACAGGACAAGCAAATAGTCAGGTGTTTTTCAGTATATCTGTATTAAAAGTAGGGGTGAGCGGGTTCGGATTTCTGAAATCCGAACCCCCCCGAGCCCCCCGATCCGAGTCCGATCCGAATCAGGCTCGACTTTTCCCGCCTGACTCGGATCTGAAATCGAGGCAAAACGTCATCATCCCGCCTTCCGAGTCTCGCGGGTTTTGGATCCTATATAAGGTACCCACGTCGGCGCCATTTTCTCACTCGGCTGTGGACAGTGAAGAGGGAGGGTGGGAGTTAGGGCTGTGTAGTGTAGTGTAGTGTAGTGCTGCTGTTGTCCACTACTTCAAAGTCCATAGGGGCTGGCTGTGTTGTGCTGTGCTGCTGTTGTTAATAGGGGCTGTGTCCACTACTTCAAAGTCCATAGGGGCTGGCTGGACTGTGTTGTGCAGTCAGTTCTCCATAGGGGCTGTGTCCACTCCAAAGTCCTGTGCAGTGTCCCAGTCCTAAAGGAGTGCTGCAGTGTTGTCCAGGGGGTGCTCTGTCCATCAGGGGTGCTCCCCCCAAGTGCTAAAAAAATAATATATTTTCTGTGTTTGTGAATTGTGTGCGCAGTAGCCGCACGTGCATAAACAAAGTAGTGCCAAGCGTGCGCCTGTGTCATAAGTAAAGGGCCGGCTGGCTTGACCGTTAAGGGTGCTGTAACCCCCGAAAGTACACTCCAGTCCAAACCAAAAAAAAAATTATTTTCTGTGTTTGTGAATTGTGTGCGCAGTAGCCGCACGTGCATCAACAAAGTAGTGCCAAGCGTGCGCCTGTGTCATAAGTAAAGGGCCGGCTGGCTTGACCGTTAAGGGTGCTGTAACCCCCGAAAGTACACTCCAGTCCAAACCAAAAAAAAAATTATTTTCTGTGTTTGTGAATTGTGTGCGCAGTAGCCGCACGTGCATCAACAAAGTAGTGCCAAGCGTGCGCCTGTGTCATAAGTAAAGGGCCGGCTGGCTTGACCGTTAAGGGTGCTGTAACCCCCGAAAGTACACTCCAGTCCAAACCAAAAAAAAAATTATTTTCTGTGTTTGTGAATTGTGTGCGCAGTAGCCGCACGTGCATCAACAAAGTAGTGCCAAGCGTGCGCCTGTGTCATAAGTAAAGGGCCGGCTGGCTTGACCGTTAAGGGTGCTGTAACCCCCGAAAGTACACTCCAGTCCAAACCAAAAAAAAAATTATTTTCTGTGTTTGTGAATTGTGTGCGCAGTAGCCGCACGTGCATCAACAAAGTAGTGCCAAGCGTGCGCCTGTGTCATAAGTAAAGGGCCAGCTGGCTTGACCGTTAAGGGTGCTGTAACCCCCGAAAGTACACTCCAGTCCAAACCAAAAAAAAAATTATTTTCTGTGTTTGTGAATTGTGTGCGCAGTAGCCGCACGTGCATCAACAAAGTAGTGCCAAGCGTGCGCCTGTGTCATAAGTAAAGGGCCGGCTGGCTTGACCGTTAAGGGTGCTGTAACCCCCGAAAGTACACTCCAGTCCAAACCAAAAAAAAAATTATTTTCTGTGTTTGTGAATTGTGTGCGCAGTAGCCGCACGTGCATCAACAAAGTAGTGCCAAGCGTGCGCCTGTGTCATAAGTAAAGGGCCGGCTGGCTTGACCGTTAAGGGTGCTGTAACCCCCGAAAGTACACTCCAGTCCAAACCATAAAAAAAATTATTTTCTGTGTTTGTGAATTGTGTGCGCAGTAGCCGCACGTGCATCAACAAAGTAGTGCCAAGCGTGCGCCTGTGTCATAAGTAAAGGGCCGGCTGGCTTGACCGTTAAAGGGTGCTGTAACCCCCGAAAGTACACTCCAGTCCAAACCAAAAAAAAATTATTTTCTGTGTTTGTGAATTGTGTGCGCAGTAGCCGCACGTGCATCAACAAAGTAGTACCAAGCGTGCGCCTGTGTCATAAGTAAAGGGCCGGCTGGCTTGACCGTTAAAGGGTGCTGTAACCCCCGAAAGTACACTCCAGTCCAAACCAAAAAAAATTTATTTTCTGTGTTTGTGAATTGTGTGCGCAGTAGCCGCACGTGCATCAACAAAGTAGTGCCAAGCGTGCGCCTGTGTCATAAGTAAAGGGCCGGCTGGCTTGACCGTTAAAGGGTGCTGTAACCCACAAAGTACACTCCAGTCCAAACCAAAAAAAAAATTATTTTCTGTGTTTAGCCGCACGTATATATCAAATCGATATAACATAAATGGAGGACCAAACTTTCTCCGATAAAAATAAAATAGAGAAAGATCAAGAACCACTTCCTCCTAGTGCTGAAGCTGCTGCCACTAGTCATGACATAGACGATAACATGCCATCAACGTCGTCTGCCAAGGCCGATGCCCAATGTCATAGTAGAGGGCACATACAATCCCAAATGGCAAAGTTCAGGAAAATGACCTTGAAAAAGACATTTAAATCAGCTGAAGAGAAACGTAAACTTGCCAATATGCCATTTACGACACGGAGTGGCAAGGAACGGCTAAGGTCGATCCCTAGTATGTTCATGACTAGTGGTTCAGCTTCACATGACGATGGAAGCCCTCCTCCCACTAAAAAAATCAAAAGAGTTAAGCTGGCAAAAGCACAGCGAAGAACTGTGCTTTCTAAGAAGATATCACAAATCCCCAAGGAGAGTCCAAGTGTGGTGGTGGTTGCGATGCCTGACCTTCCCAGCACTGGACGGGAAGAGGTGGCTCTTTCCACCATTTGCACGCCCCCTGCAAGTGCTGAAAGGAGCACCCACAGTCCACTTGCTGATATGCAAATTGAAGATGTCACTGTTGAAGTACAACAGGATGAGGATACTGGTGTAGCTGGCGCTGAGGAGGAAGTTGGCGAGGAGGATTCTGATGGTGATGTGGTTTGTTTAAATCAGGCTCCGGGGGAGACAGTTGTTGTCCGTGGGATGAAAAAGCCCATCACGGTCATGCCTGGGCAGAAGACCAAACATTCCACCTCTTTGGTCTGGCAATATTTCTATCCAAATCCGGACAACAACTGTCTTGCCATATGTACCATATGTAAAGGTGAAATAAGTAGGGGTAGGGACGTCAACCACCTAGGAACATCCTCCCTTATACGGCACCTGCAGCGCGTTCATAAAAAGTTACTGTCAAGTTCAGAAACTTTGGCTAAGACCGTAAGCAGTCCAGGGACACCTAAATCCCGTTGTCCTGTTGTATCCAAGCGCCTGCAAACCACACCGTCAACTCCCTCCTCGTCAATTTCCTCCTTAGTCAGGATCGGAAGTAGTCCTGCAGGCCATGTCACTGGCATGACTGACTCTCCTATCCGGGATTCCTCTGGAGGATCCTGCATTGCTACGCCTACTGCTGCCGCTGCTGCTGTTGCTGCTGCTGGGAGTCGTTCATCATCCCAGAGAGGAAGTAGGAACACCACTACTTTTACTAAACAATTGACCCTCCAACAGTCCTTAGCGAGGAGGATGAAGTACGACAGCAGTCATCCTGAAGCAAAACGTATAACTGAGGCCTTGACTGCTATGTTGGTGTTAGACGTGCGTCCGGTATCCGCCATTAGTGCAGTGGGATTTAGACAATTGATGGAGGTAGTGTGTCCCCGGTTCCAAATCCCGTCTAGATTCCACTTCACTAGGCAGGCGATACCGAGACTGTACAGAAACGTCAGAAAAAGTGTCCTCAGTGTCCTGAAAAATGCCGTTGTACACAATGTCCACTTAACCACGGACATGTGGACAAGTGGAACAGGGCAGACTAAGGACTATATGACTGTGACAGCCCACTGGGTAGATGTATCACCTTACGCAGCAACAGCAGCAGCGTCACCAGTAGCAGCATCTCAGAAATGCCAGCTCGTTACAAGGCAGGCTACGCTGTGTATCACCGGTTTCAGTAAGAGGCACACCGCCGACAACCTCTTAGAGAAACTGAGGGAAATCATCGCCCAGTGGCTTACCCCACTTAGACTCTCCTGGGGATTTGTGATATCTGACAACGCCACCAATATTGTGCGGGCATTACATCTGGGCAAATTCCAGCACGTCCCATGTTTTGCTCACACAATAAACTTGGTGGTGCACAATTTTCTGAAAAGCGACAGGGGCGTGCAGGAGACGCTTTGGGTGGCCCGAAAAATTTCTGGCCACTTTCGCCATTCAGCGACTGCGTGCCGAAGACTGGAGCGCCAGCAAACACTCTTGAACCTGCCCCGCCATCACCTGAAGCAAGAGGTTGTGACGCGGTGGAACTCAACCCTCTATATGCTTCAGAGGATGGAGGAGCAGCAAAAGGCCATACAAGCCTATACATCCACCTATGACATAGGCAAAGGAGGGGGTATGCACCTGACTCAAGCGCAGTGGAGAATGATTTCCGTGTTGTGCAAGGTTCTCCAGCCCTTCGAACTTGCCACACGTGAAGTCAGTTCAGACACTGCCAGCTTGAGTCAGGTCATTCCCCTCATCAGGCTTTTGCAGAAGCAGCTGGAGAAAGTGAAGGAGGAGCTAAGACGGAGCGATTCCGCTCGGCATGTGGGACTTGTGGATGAAGCCCTTCATTCGCTTTGCCAGGATTCCAGGGTGGTCAATCTGTTGAAATCAGACCACTACGTTTTGGCCACCGTGCTCGATCCTAGGTTTAAAGCCTATGTGGTGTCTCTCTTTCCGGCCGACACAAGCCTGCAGAGGTGCAAAGACCTGCTGGTGAACACACTGTCAGCTGAAGCGGAACGTGACACGTCAACGGCTCCTTCTTCATTTTCTCCTGCAACTGGGGCTGCCAGGAAAAAACTTAGGTATCCTAAGCAACCCGCTGGCGGTGATGCAGGGCAGGCAGGACCAAGTTTGGACATCTGGTCCGGACTGAAGGACCTGGCAACAATTTCTGACATGTCTACTGTCACTGCATATGATACTGTCACCATTGACAGAATGGTGGAGGATTACATCGGTGACAGCATCCAAGTAGGCATGGCAGACAGTCCATACCTGTACTGGCAGGAAAAAGAGGCAATTTGGAGGCCCCTGTACAAACTGGCTCTATTTTACCTGAGTTGCCCCCCCTCCAGTGTGTACTCCGAAAGAGTGTTTAGTGCAGCCGGGAACCTTGTCAGCGAAAGGCGTAGGAGGTTGCTTCCACAGAATGTGGAGAAGATGATGTTCATCAAAATGAATTATCAGCTCTTCCAGGGAGACCAGCCTCCAGAAGGTACAGAGGGACCTGTGGTGGTGGATTCAAGTGGGGACGAGTTAATACTTTGTGAGGATGAGGATGTACACACTGAAGAGGGTGAGGAATCGGTGGATGAGGAGGATGAGGATGACATCTTGCCTCCATAGAGCCAGTTTGTGCAGGGACACATTAATTGCCAGCTTGTTTTGTGGGGGCCCAAACGAACCAATCATTTCAGCCACAGTTGTGTGGCAGACCCTGGCGCTGAAATGATTGGTTTGTTAAAGTGTGCATGTCCTGTTTATACAACATAAGGGTGGGTGGGAGGGCCCAAGGACAATTCCATCTTGCACCTCTTTTTTTTCTTTGCATTATGTACAGTTTGGGGCCTAGTTTTTCAAACTGCCATCCTGTCTGCCACTGCAGTTTCACGCCTAGATGGGTCACGTGTTTGTGCCGCCCACTCGTGTCACTTAGCATAGTCATCCAGCTACCTCGGTGCAACGTTTTGGACATAAAAACACTATTGTGAGGTGTGAGGTGTTCAGAATAGACTGGAAATGAGTGGAAATTAAGGTTATTGAGGTTAATAATAGCATAGGAGCAGAAAAACCTACAAATTCTGTGATTTTAGCTGTTTTTATGCTTTTTTTAAAAAAAATACAGATCCAAAACACAAAACCCAGAACCCAAAACACGGAAGGGTGGTTTTGGCAAAACCAATCCAGATCCAAAACACGAAGAAAGATCCAGATCCAAAACCAAAACACAAAACACGAAAAGTGGCCGGTGCACACCCCTAATTAAAAGCACCCTCTACAAAGTGATTCAGTATGTTTAACATCACTGCAGGATGGAAAGAGAAGTGCTTGATTATTTGCAAGTACGATGTTCCTCGAGCATGTCCTGGCAATGCTGCTTTTTACAGCATTTAATCGTGTAATAAAGGTGCTTGATTAACTGGAAAAGATGTACCCTTGAGTTTCCCTCTCTGTGTGACTGACAGTGACTG
The DNA here is from genome assembly GCA_031769625.1 of Taudactylus pleione. Lineage (NCBI taxonomy): Eukaryota > Metazoa > Chordata > Amphibia > Anura > Myobatrachidae > Taudactylus > Taudactylus pleione. The sequence goes on along the minus strand of JAUIMM010000566.1, from coordinate 2,662,551 downwards.
CTACATTGCTGACAGCTCATCATTAGTTAGTAGACATTGTAAACAGCCTGCACAGAGCATTATTATTAATATTTCCCACAGCCCTCGCCCCCCACCCCCCAACTCAGATTTTACCTTGTTGTAGTTATTTTGAGCAATTGTAAAATTTTTGGAAGCTCCAATAATCTCAAAGCCCGGAGGAACCTCAGTCCTAGGTGAGAATTAAAATGCTATCATTCATCTAACTAAACATAATCCAAATATACTGTAAGTGATTTTTATTTGATTTACATTACATACAGTTGATATGTTCTTTATGCTTGCTACATACAGCATGTAAAATATCAGAGGGTAAGGCTATAAAAACTGCAAATAAACAACTACATGGATATTTCGAATGTTCCATCCTCTTATCACTGAATTACCAGTAAGATTGGCTACAGCTGCCCAGAGGCTCCTTTGTTCACTATGGACCTCATACAGAGTCAGTCACAAGTGTAAATTGAGACTTTTAGACCGAGTACACATATAAATGACTGGCCATCGTGCCGATGGACAGAGCGATTACCCTTCGTCCCGAACCAGCGGAGATTGCCGATACATACTGAGCGATGTAATAAATGACGGAACGATACCTTGTTTCCTCCTTCATTACACTGTACAGCGCGGCGTACGATATCGTTTGATCGGACGCGCAGCACGGCCAAACAGAAAATACTGCCTGCAACCCGCAGGACAGCGCAATTCATCGTACACACGATCTTGGCGATATGTCTTTAAGGCCGTACTGACTAAACCGGCCTTATAGTCAATCAGCCACATTACACTGCAAATGTGGTATACCGCAACTGCGAGGTACCAATTCATTGGCTTACCTGTCTGTCAGTAGCCCAGCACACGCTGCTGTGTGCTGGGCTGCAGTAGGAGACTGCTTGCTGCTGCTGAGCAGCAGCAGTCTCCTCTTCTCTGCCTGTGGAGGGGAGTGGAGGGGAGTGATCACACTGTGGAGGGGAGTGATCACACTGTGGAGGGGAGTGATCACACTGATCGCGCTCCCTCCCATGAATTTGCCCGGGGCTGAGGGGCTCACAGCGCCTCCCTCCCCAGCGCGCTGCAAAAATGTTTTTTTCTCAAAGGGGGCAGGGCCACGCCCTCCCAAGATAAGGACATGTCCCCTGGCCTGGGCCGTCTCCCTATGTCCCTGGTAAGGGGGGCCCTGCACCAGCCCTTGATTTGTGGGTCCACCAGGTCTGGATTAAGGGCCACATGGGCCTGGGGCTGAAAATTATCCTGGGCGTATTGTGAAAAGCAGAGGAGCTGTGACCAGTGCTGTGTGGGTGTGGCCAGTGCTGTGTGGGTGTGGCAAGTGCCATGTGGGCATGTACACCTCAGCCCCAATATCTCCCTAAGGGCTCTATTTACTACAATCTGCATTGGGAAGATTGCGGCACAGATTGCGCGCGGCATCCATTCAGTGACGGGAGAGGGCTGGGGGAAGCCCAGCTAGTCAGGCTCCCCCCAGTCTGATGTTATTTGGAGGCATGCCATGTGGGCACGCCACCAAATAAAGTCACTCTTAGGGCGTGGCCTATGGCAATTAGGCCACACCCCTATTTTCACCCACGAGCGGCTTCGCCGCACGTTATGTAAGGTTGCCCTCTTATGAGTTGGCATAGGGTGCTCTAACCCCCGGAGCCAGCACTGAATGCACAGACAAGTTTAACAACTGTCACATGTGAGTAAGACAGTTCTTTCTTTTACCACTTGCCTGGCGTGATCACACGGGATTAATAAATCAGTAGTACTTCAGTCATTTAATAAATAATCACATCTGACACACTTAGGGCCTGATTCTTAGTCGGACACAATGGCGATATTCATGCAAATGGACAATGTTTTTCAAGTGTGCATGCCTATATGTCGCGAAAAAGTTGCACAGTGCATGTGGCAACTGCTGTGTACACAGTCGCAGTATTGAATGAGAAGCTTGGACTCAGAAATGTGTTGTAAAACGAATTGGTGTTCCTGGGCGGTGACTGGGAGGTGATTTTTCAGATACAAGCAGATGATCCATCTCAGTCCTTGCACATTCAGGAGCATGGCTGTACACCAGGGAAGGACTTGTAACGGCATTTGCATAAGTTGCAGACGTGCCAACAGCAAAAGAAGCACGTACAGAGGCATCACGGGGTCTAGTGACACCCGGTGCGCACTCCGAATCCACCCTCGCACCCGTAAAGGGGGCATGGCCTAACATAAAGGAAGAGTGTCATTGCAGGAAATCCACCTGGGGACGTGCCCAGCATCCCCGGTGATGCTGGTCTGCCCCCTGAGGCTAGTGCCTGCTGCACTTTCGGCTCCTCCTCTGTGATAGGAGCCAAGTGTTGCAGGAGACAGTCACATTGCAGCAATCGGCTCCTGTCACTGAGGAGTAGCTGGCATTTTGGTGCCACCCTCCAAGGGTGACACCCGGTGCGGTCCGCACCCCCATAACGACGCCACTGTGCACTCCGCTGTGTCCGACTCAGGATCAGGCCCTTAATTAGATTGTGCAAGCCTATTCTGAACAATGCTGCACTATGTATGTACTCATTTGCCTAAGTATCACCCATTGTGCTGTCCCTTCTGTACTGGGCAAAGGATATTACAGCGTCACTGGGATGGCAAGAACTATTGTGAAAGAAAACATGTGTACCTTAAAAAAAGAAGATTGGAACAAGTAACTTACCAAGCCAATTTTTTCTTAAATAGACTGAAATAAACACAGGGGTTATAGTGAAGAAATCCACAATCGATGTCAGCTCCAACCAGAATTTCAGTTTATCATCTGCGGCAATAAACTGCAAGACATAAAATATATTAGCTAGCATATCACACAGCGTTAGGTATGAGGCATCGAAGCTGCACTTTTTTTTTTTTTTTTTTGCAATTAAGATTTATATTGATTTTGGTTATTTAATGATAACACATTTTGCAAGAATGCAGTCAATATAAAATTAATTTTCAAAATGTCCAATCAATTTTCTAGCTGCGTAGAACACTGAACACTTTGTAATTACGTTCTCCTATTTTTTATACAGCAATAAAGAAAACATTTCACTAACATACATCAGTCTTTTAAAACCTCATTTAGAATGAGCCGTGCGTTGTATCTGTACAGGGAAAGGACAATATGAGAAGCTATGATGATTATTATCAGCAGTACAGTATCCTGGCAGTAAATTGAACGCTCAGCTCTCTTATGCTTGGAATGCAGATACGTTAGAGTTATACTGTACGTCTTTTAAGAATTGAATTTTATCTTATCAGTTTATATTTTTGTTGCTAAATATAATAAGGGGTTTATGTCTTGCACATTCAGCTTCTTGGCTACAGTAATAACATCAGGATGATGCTGTCGTTTTCTAAGAAATAGGTTTTACTCACTGTACATTGCATGACACCGGGAGGACTGATAATGTGCAGGCTATGCACATTGATGGGTAGGGGTAAGCATTCTGCCCTATATTGTTACAAAAATTATGAACTTAAATGACACTACTTTAAAAATAAATTGACCCAAATTGACTGAAATCCAGTTTGAGCGGGACTTGATAAATGAGAAAAAATACTAAATATGACTTACTTACCTGTGGTCAGGGGAGGCTATGTTTGCGCATTCTGCAGGAATTGTGCCATGGCAGGAAAGTCTTCCTCACTCCTGCCGAGACAGCCATCCTCACGTGGGTGGCGTATCATCCATTGACAGCACTCTGGGCCTCATTCAGGGATGTACAGTGTTGCAATCGCAGCTACGATTTCGTATGCTGCGGAGGAGCGATTGTTTATAAAATAGCACCATCCCCTAGCAGTACTGAGACACCCACCAGAGCCATCACAAATAGCCCATCATCTGAGTACACATTCACAGCCTCATCAGGTACTCAGATAATCGGCCATTTAAGTTACCCTATGGTCACGCAGCGTGGGCACCTGGACTGAGACGCTGGAGTCATCTTATGTATGTAGGGGATCATAGACGCCTGCTGTGACCCACCTCCAAAACGGCACTGACCTGCCTGCATTTTGCCGACCACTCACCCATTTCCTCCCCAAAATGGTGCCTTCCTGTCAATCACACTGCGACCCTTGAAGGTATGCATGCGGGATCGCAGAGGGGGCTTAATGCATGTGCAGTTTACCGATAATCGCTCAACTGCATGGAAATTGCAACAGCGTACATCTCAGAATGAGGCCCTCTGCAGGCAGGAGTGACTACCACCTGCCCTGACTGGGCACGACCCAGGACACACACCAAAACTAGTGCATGCCTGCAGCATAGATAACTGACATATTATGCTTAGGGTAACTTATTGCATTTCACCCAAAACTGAATGTGCAGATTCAGGGGATTTAGCCTGCAGCCATTTTTGTGAAGGGAAAGTCTACAAATGGAGAAAACAAGGTGTTTTATTTTAGTGCTTCAGATGGGTCTAAGCAGCCGATTTCAGAAGGGAGATTCCAAACATAAAAGCGATAGTAAAACAGAGCTATCAAAGGAGCAAATAAAGGTTTATTTATTATTCATTTATTTATTACCAGTTATTTATATAGCGCTCACATATCCTGCAGCGCTGTACAGAGAATTTTTTACCATTCATATCTGTCCCTGCCCCAGTGGAGCTTACAATCTATATTCCGTACCACATGCTCACAAACATACACACTATGGTCCATTTTTGTGGGGAGCCAATTAACCTACCAGTAAAGGTTTGCAAAGACACACCACCCACAATTGCTTTTTACGCTATACTTAGCTTTTATTTACATGGTGCTACAAAGTGTCCGTACTGCTGTACAGGGACAAATGAAAATGATACACACACAATTCAGTGTAAACAATACAGGCTGTACAAGGGGAAAACATCAGACAGTGAAATATTTAGACAGCTAAGGGCCTGATTCAGCACAGATCGCAATTGCGATCACAGCTGCGTAATCGCACGCAATGCAGCTGCGAAAATATGCTAATGTCTGCCACAGCTCAGCCAGCATAGAGACGCACACTACTGCTTTCTCACATCCGTAATACCTCGCAGTCCTGCGTATACAACGGTAACATCAAAGCACATCGGCCCATCACGCACAATTACAGCAGGTCTGACCCGTCGCAGAAATTGTGAGTCTCGTCGCACGCACAAGACTCTCAAGCTGCGTATGTAATCGCAGTGGCTAATTTATGCAAGTAGTAGTGATAGCTAACACTGATGATTTGTGGACTGCACATGCGTGAGCAGAGGGCCTGAATCAGGGCCGGGCTTTTTTTTTTTTTAAAACGGCCTCCTGGCCGCTCGCATAGCTGTGGGTGACCAGCCACAGCTACAGCGAGCGGCCATGATGATGGTCGCGATGGTCTTGACCATCGCGACCATCAGGCTTGTGACGAGACCCTTGTGGTAGGGTCTCGTTCATTGCAAGCCCCAGAGAGCTTTCAGCTGTAACAGAGCCGGAATCTCTCCACTGACATCACTCGTGATGTCAGTGGGGCCGCCCCCAAACGACAGGCGTTCTCATGGGAATGCCTCTGTTTGGGTAGCCACCCCCCCAGCCCGCTCACTAAAAGGGGTCGAGCTGTCACTCAACATTGACAGCTCGTCCCCTTTGTTTTGCGAGACCCGGAGTGACTGAGTGCCCGTCGCTAGCCGGGTCTCGCGCATGCGCACGACGGAGCCGGCTCCGTCGTGCGCATTCGCTGTGGGCCACCATTGACGCGGTTGCGAACGCTCAGCGCTTGCGACCGGGTCTGAATCAGGCCCAGAGTTCACACCGGAGCAGGAAGGCAGGGCATGCAGTGCAGAGGGATCCAATCAGGCTTGTTTTGCCTTTAACATGCTTGCTGTTTAAAAAAAACGTGAATACTCGCATGTATTCCCGCAGTGGCACTTGCTCACACTCTATTACATTTAGCCCTTAATGTCTATTTGTAGGGTCAAGCTTGCAGCAATATTACTGAGTGAGATTGAATAATCTATAGTAGAATTTACCATTGATGGTCAATGTTTTTTCACATGGATGGCAGTGATCTGATGGTTCTCTGCTATCGATGGCAGAGAAAGCAGTGATGGGGGTGTTTGCGCAGGGGCACAGAGTTTAGCTCAATCCCATCCCCTTCTCTGATTGGCCCACCGGTCCACCCAATTCAGCCCACACACCCCCTTTCTGGATTCATCGCTGAGAATATCAATGCTTTTGGTTTCATGCTATCAATGCAAAGCAATGATGGCACCATTGATGGTGAGCCTTGATGGTGACCCCTTCGATGGTCATCCTTAATCTATAGTTACTGCAATAATCAGAAGGTCTCTGTAATTTGGTGACTCACATGACTGAATATACAAAGGTGTGTTTGCATAATAATATCAAACACCCACATAGGAGAAGTAATATATTACCCCAACTCTTGCCACACTGTCTAGCTTTCTGTGTATTACTTGACATGTTTGGAAAGTTATGGCTTATGATGTGAGATAGAAAAAGCCAGATGTATTACCTCACTTTTAATTGAATAGATGGCTTTGGTTTCCTGTTATGCCCATGTTTCGAATTTTGTTTATGTCATTATAGGCTGATTCAAGTGTTATCATTAAATTAACATAGGCTTATTATATTGTTATGTGTAATCACGGGTTTTGTATGGGATCCCGGCGGTCCAGATGTCGCTGGTTACAATACCGACAGCGACATTCAGAGTCCCTACACCCATGGTACAGTAAGTACTGCTAACGCTAACCTCTACCCCTCCCCTAACCCTCCGCTGGTACCTGAACCTAACCTCCCCCCTAGTGCCTAAACCTAACCTCTTCCTCCCCGCATCCTAAATCTAACCCTCCCCCTTAGTGCCTAACCCTCCCCCTAGTGCCTAACCCTAAACAGAACCCTCAACTAACCCCCCATACTTACCTTCAGGATGCTGGCGGTCAGGATTCCGGTGCCGGTATTTAGACCGTCGGCATACCGCACGCCGGGATGCTGACTACATCCCGTAACCATTATATAGGTCCATTGTCATACTGAAGATTGATATGAAAGATCATAAACCCCCCTAACACCCAAGATTGTAATCAAATCATGTATAAATGTGCGTGATTGCGCTTTTTTTTTGTTAGAATGACATGACATGATGTATTATGTGCACATACAGGACCTGATTCTGAGCCGTATGTAATCCGCACGCAATGAGTGATTATTTGCAACTGCACATGCACACAAATGTCTGAAAACCCCTATGGCACATGCATTACACAGAGGTGCTGTTGTGATCGGGTCAGATAGTACCAGAAAGGTGGCGTGATGGGTGTTCTGGGCGGTGACTGGGGGGGTGGTTACTAGTGCATAGGACTGGGGCAATGTTCAATGGTGCGACTGATGGTGGGATATAAAGATGCAGCAATCGGTATTACAGCATGCACCGGCACTAAAAGTGGGCGTCTCAGTCCTTGCACATTCGGCCACACGGATGTACACAAGGGAGGGAGTTTTCAGTGGGAGAGGGGTAACCGCTAATAGATGCTGCTGTGTGCGCTTTTACGCGTGACTCAGCGCCAATAAACTCTGTATATTTTATTCTCTATAACCAGACTTTTGATTTTATTTAAGAGTCACTAAGTGCCTCGCTTTAATCACTTTCAATCTATTTCATAATACTCCTACATGTGTGAGTTCTGGGTGTTACCATTATGGAGTCTACTCTTCGACAACTTTTTTTGTCTTGCCAAATTTTGAATCACCAAAGATACTGGTTCATGACCAATTTGGCTACACAAAGAACAGACTCGTTTTGACTACATCTTCAGCTTTGGTTATTTGGGGATTTGCCATTGGCACTCTACAGATACCAATATGATCATGAAGTTACCAGATATCCCAGCCTGCCCAGCAAATTATAGTGTTCATACGTGTGCTGCATATGGCAAGATGTCCAACCTGGTGGAAATAACCAACCTAACTGAGCCAATCTCATTCTAAGCAGCCAGGCTCACTTAGTGTTGCATTTTCTCCCTGTACGGTGCTATGGACACTTGGTGGCACCATAGAAGAGATAATAATAATAACTTCACAACTAATTTACATAAATATAATAATACAATCATTTCATTTTATTTTCATCAGTTTCAAGCAACTCATGGAAAGAATTGGTGATTATTAAATATATAATACTCACCCGAAGCACAAAGTAAAAGGCAAAGAATGTATTGAACCCAAGATCCACCATGAGTAAGACGTTTTCAGAATAGTCACAGAACTCTGATGGACTGGAGACAGATATATTACAAAGAGTTAAAGAAACATCTAAATACATCGTAATACCTATTATTAAACACACAAATAAATAACAGTTTTTGTTTATTCCATCCCCAGCTGTGTTTAAAATACATGCAAATCCAGTAGGAAAAGCTTCTTGTACCAGTTACACATATAAACGTAAAAAATCCAACTTGAGATATCTTATGTTGTCTATATATATGGGTGATGCAGGAGACAGCAAACCATTATCTACTATCAATGTGTCAGCTCTTAATTAATGTCCGACATTGCTTATAACTGTATAAGGAACGTGAGATCCCTGCACTGTTATGAGTGTACCGCTAAGCACTACACAATGGAGGGCACTGTTCAGCCCCAATGCCATGGCTTCACACCAAGGTCCTGATAAAAAGGCGTACACAAACTGCACGCCATGCCGATATGCACACAGTTGGCCGATGTTGGTAGTAATGTGCCTGCGTCCGAGTCACACTGAGCATGCGCCCCGATGGGTACGAATTTGGACGCAAAAGCCAATAATTTCAAAGGTTCCTGGGTAGTAACAGGAGGTGGTTAGGCAGACGCGGGACGTGGCAATGCCGCTTTTGCACTGGCACAGGACATCATGTTCAGGTGGAGAAATTGCACCTGTTAAATATCGACATTGCAACTGATGGTGCAACGATGGTGCGTGTTAGTATGACGGGATAGTGCCACAGCCTGTTGGTTTTTCAGTTGGCTCAGAATCAGTCATGGCATTAGCAAAAAGACTCAGGCGCGGTTGCGGAAAAAGATGCAGAAAATACAAATTCATTAGATTTGGGGCATGGGCCCCATTGCGTCACTGGTACAATTTAATTAGAACGGGTCTAAAACTGAACATATTATGTAAAGTCACAGAGCCTGAGCTACTGTACCTAGCATGGCTCCCGGCTGACAGGACTAACATGGTCACAGCTTCATGGTTTAAAGTTTAAAAACTGTAATAGAACAATCTTGTAAACAAACTGTCCTTTTTTTCACTAAACATTTATTTAAGGAGCGTTCCAAATGGTGGGCTGATCTGTTTTTTGCAGGAAGCGTCTTCAGAGCTTAATTGCTTTTGTGTAACAAGGAAGAACCATTCCCCCTTTGCTTAATAAACCTGTCAGCATGGGAGAAACTGAGCTGTTATGACTGCTTATGTTTCTCTAGCAGAAAATTACCATGTTGAAGATCTTACTGTGTGACAACCAGGACCGGCCCAAGCCTAATTTCATTGGCAAGTGAATATAGATTTTTGCGCTTCCTAGTGGAATAAACAATATTATGTACAGATAAAATTAAAGCACTATGGAGCATATTTATCAAGGTGGTTTTGCCGCACTTCAGTGCCCAGGAAGTAATTATGCCACAAATCAGTGCCACAATACACAAAATGTCACACATGCAGTGCCCCAACACATAATATGCCACACATAAGTGTCCCAACATGAATTATACCACACATCAGTGCCCCAAAAAACTTGTACCACACATCAGTGCCCCAACACAAACTTGTACCACACATTAGTGCCCCAACACATTGTACCACACATCAGTGCCCCAACACATCAGTGCCCCAACACATATTTTTGCCACAATACATAATATGCCACTTAGTATCCCCAATACATTACTATGCCACACATCAGTGCCACAATACATAATTATGTAGCACATCAATAAACTAAGATCCCCATGGAAAGCATGGCATCCAAGCCCAACCCCCAGTCTCTCACTCACACCCCTCCTCCAATCCAAACAATTCTCGTCCGGAGCTCAACATGGTGCTCCAAAAGGGACCTGGGTGCATTTTTTCATCTGCAAAATGGTCAGGGAGCAGCACCCTGCTAAGCCAACCTGGCATAAGCTTACAAATCACACATCCTGTCTGTAAATTTATTTAACACAATTGTATACTCGGAGTACTCAATATGCCCATTAACCTCCACCCCTTTTACAAACCCCATTTATCCCCAGTAAACCATTCACCCATCCTGTCAGCACCCATTAACCCATTCAGCAATCATTACCTTCCCCCCACATATCATCCATTCCCCTTAATAATCCATGAAATAATTAACCCCATATTTAACCATTCCCTCAAGAACCCATCAATCCTCCCCTAAGAATCAATTAACCTATCCTCTCCATTTCATTATTATTTTACTCTCCCAGCACCCATTAACACGTTCATCCACTCTATCAGCTCCCATAAAGATCTTTCCACACAGCACCCATCAGCTTTCACCCATTAGCACCCCAACTCAGCACCTAATAACTTCCCCCACCCAGCACTGATTAACCCATTCATTAACCATTTCACCCTCTCAGCACACAGTAGACATATACACACATACATACATGCATACATACATACATAAATATGTAGACATACAGTAAACACATACATATATATACACACACATCAATGGTGGCTGGTCGATTTTAACTAGTTTTACCATCGATGGCAGAGAACCAATGGTTCTCTGCCATCGATGGATGACTGGGAACCAATAATTTGTTTTCCTCTTTACAGGACGGAGTGGTTCACCGTAGATGGTTTGTGTGCCATCGATGGTTATCACTGTGGGTCCCATCGATGGTAACCATCGGTTGACACCCCAGCGATGGCCATCCCTACCAAGAAGTAATTCGACAGCAGCTCCTCGTCTGGGATCTGAGGCTAAGAGGAGAGGTCCCAAGGAGAGGGAAAGGGTGGTCACCACACTGCCTGCATGTTCCACGTCACTGAATGCAGATACCTGACAGCCAGGAAGGTTCTTCTAAAAAGTCTCCAAACCTCCCCCTGCCCCCCCAAGACTATACTGCACTGCACAGCAGTCAGTGACAAGGAACATGCAGGCAGTGTGGTGGCCAACCCTTCCCTCTCCTCAAGTCCTCTCTTCCTTCAGTGCTCGGAGTCCAAGCTCATTGCATAGAGCTGATGCTCCCCTCACTCAGCTGCGTACTGTGGTGTCACTGTGGCCAGTATCACCCTGTGTATTAAAAAAGGGGTGTGGCTTCTTGGGAAAGAGTTGTGCACAATAACATCACAGTGCAGTGCACAATAACATCACAGTGCAGTGCCCTACTCCTGGTCACTCGAATCTGGTGATGCATGGTGCGCACTGCACACCCCTAGTGAAGCCACTTCTACAGTGTTTTGCGCACCCACCCACCTAGTGAAGCCACTTCTACAGTATGTTTTGTCTTTAATCCGGATCTCTTATATAGACCCTGCTCTGACTGATTTGAACTGTTAAGCAGATCCAATCAAATGCAACAGAAATATTTATAAAAGGTCCATTTTCATTTGACCAGTTAGGAAAGTCTGAAAAGAAGTGCTGGGACCAATACAGCTTGGTCTATCACCACCATGGGGGGAGATGTATCAAACCTTGGAGAAAGATAATGTGGTGAGAGAGAGATAAAGTGCCATATAATCAGCTTCTAACTGCTATTTTATAGGCTGCTTTATAAGAAAATGACAGTTAGAAGCTGATTGGTTGGTACATTATCTCTCTCCACTTTATCTATCTCCAAAGTTTGATACATCTCCCCCCATGACCGGTTGGACACACCACTGTTTAGTACTGTGGGAAAGCTTTGCTCACTCTCTGTACACCTCCATGGGGAGAGAGAAGGCATTGGTCATAGAGGACCTTCATCTGACCATTACAGCAGCCTCACTTACAGTAGGAATGAATTACCCCAAACTCTATAATTATTGTTACCTTGAAAAAGCTTCTTGCAGATGTGAAACCACTGATGGCATGGAACTGTTTATCCTAGCTACAGAGCTGGCATAAATGTTTAACTGTGGACCTGATTCAGATTTGGGTATAGAGTAAGATAGGGCAAGTAACTGTGTGACCTGGACAAACCAAGTACAGTAGCAATGGAAGGGGTACAAATCATACTTGCCGACTTTTTAAAGTTCCTCTCCGGGAGAATCCTATAGAGGAGAAATAGCTGGCCACTTTGGGGGGCGGGGCCGGGCTCCTATGGCATTAGGCCCTACCCGTTTGACAGCAAATTGCTGGAAATAGCGGGACCACAAGGAGGTGGTGGGATGCGGGAGATCAGGACACTCTTCCGAAGGTCAGGGCGGCTACCGGAAAATTCAAGAACTTCCGGGAGAGTAAGTACAGTAAGTTCTTTGCATATACATACTTTGTTTTGCATGTGGGGTAAATACTGGCTGCTTTTTGCATGCAGCCCACAAATGTTGGCCAGCTGTATTTTTACAATGCAATTTAGATTTCAGTTTGGACAGTTACTTGCTTACTCTATTCCCAAATCTGAGTCAGGCCATTTGTTTGTAACTTAATTACAGTACAGAGTCTAATTTGCAGAGCTATATGTGGTGTCCTCTCTATTACAGCAGTAACAGCAAAGAAACACTACCACACTTTCTTTGTACAGCGGTAACAGTTACAAAAGGGTAAGTTATTTTAGAGGAAACTTTTGTCCAATTAAGCTCTTATATCACCATTTTTTGGTTTCAGGAAAGCATTGTAGCCAGGGAAAAGCTTCATGATATCCCTGTTTCTTCCTGTTACTGTCCTTGCTACTGTTTATGATCTTTTAGTTCTAATACTCTCAGAGGCGGATTGGCCATAGACTTTACTGAGAGCTTTCCCGGTTGGCTGATGGCTCAGGGGGCTGCTGGCTGCAGATTTTGTATTTTTACATACATATATTAACAGTTTTTCCGGCGTACTACTGCACTTCCTGATGGCTGGCTGGCTCTTCCCCAGGGACCAGCCACCTCACTACAAAAGCAGTCCGTCCCTGTTCCGCCTACTGGACCTGCTATTGACCAATTCATAGTGACGCACACCGCTGCCTTCCCGCTCTCAGAGCCTGATTCAGAGATGGACGCTCTGAACGAGCTCTCGCTCTGAATCAGGGTGTTTTTTTTTTTTTGTTCAGACTCCTGGCCACTCGCATGGCTGTGGGTAACCACCCACAGCTATTGCGAGTGGCCAGGTTGATGGTCGCGATGGTCAAGACCATCGCGACCATCGGGCTTGCAACGAGACCCTTGTGGTAGGGTCTCGTGGCTGCAAGCCCCAGGGAGCTTCTGGCTCTAATAGAGCTGGAAGCTCTCCCACTGACATCACTGGTGATGTCAGCGGGGCCGCCCCCAAACGGCAGGCATTCCTTCGGGAACGCATCCGTTTGGCCAGCCACCCCCCCTGCCCGCCTACCAAACAGGGCGAGCTGTCAATCACCATCGACAGCTCGCCCCCCTTGGTGCAAGACCCGGAGCGATGGAGCATCCATCGCTAGCCGGGTCTCGCACATGCGCACGACGGAGTCGGCTCCGTCGTGCGCATGCCCAGTTGGCAAACATCGTCCCGGTTGCGAGCGCTCAGCGCTTGTGACTGGTTCTGAATCAGGCCCTCAGTTCCCGGCCTTTACCACTGCCACCGGCGACACAGAGAAAACACAGAAGTGAGCTCCGGCCACTGGGAATGTACAGCATCGGAACGGCAAGTAATGTCACAGCAAGACCCTGTCAGACGCCTGCAGATTTTATCTATGCGCTTATCACTGGTACCATCTTCTCTTCTGCTGGGGCTGTGAGAATCCTACATGCAGACTCAGGGGCCCCTACATGCAGACTGAGGTCTGACAGGGTCTAGCTGTGACGTTACTAATGGAGAAGGGTGGGAAGATGAAGACCGCTTTCCTGGGAATATCCCCATCACTCCTACCCCCCCATAATCTCCTCTCTCACTCTGCTCCCCATCACTGCTAATCCTCCTGTAACCCCCTCACTCACTCTGCTCCCCCATCACTCCTAAACCCCCTCATTCACTCTGCTTCCCCCATCATTGCTGTTCCCCCTGTATCCTCCTCACTCACCCTGCTCCCCCCATCACTCCTAACCCCCTGTAACCCCACTACTTACTCTGCTCCCCCATCACTGCTAGTCCTCCTGTAACCCCCTCACTCACCCAAGCCCCCATCACTGCTAGTCCTCCTGTAACCCCCTCACTCAGTATGCTCCCTCCATCACTGATTTTCCCCCTGTAACCTCCTCACTCAATGTCCCACATCACTGAACACACAGACATCTAGGGACCTATTCATCACCACTTAATTTTTACAAAAGCAGGTGAAATTGAACATTTTCACCTGCAATTGTAAAAATTAAGTATCATAGATATCTCCTGCTTACCTTCCTCTGGCAGAATGGCCCGCTGTCCCCATACACTAGTATCGGGACAGAGTTCATCAAGCTCCGAAAAATATATTTTTGAAGCTTGAGTGCGGGAGCATTCGCCGTCTTAAGATGGTATTTGCTCCCGCACCGGTCTCGCAACCTGCTCCTTCCCTATGGAAAGGAGTCCGTGGTTTGCGAAGAGGGATCCTACCTGTAGGTCACACATGCGCACTAGTGACACTGCTTCGAAAGGAGCAGTAAAAAGATTCACTGTTTCTTTCAGAGCCGTGATACACTTCGGGGAGACAGATGATATTCGGATCAGCTGTCTCCGCACCGGAGCAATGATGAATTGTTCCAGCGCTCGCATCAAGTTAGAATGTTAATTATCAGGGTCCAAACTGGACCCCGATAATTAACATCATGGATAGACCCCTTAGGGACACTAGCAACATGTATGATCCCCACACTACCATCAGTTATTGGGGAACGACAGAAACGGAGCTGCAGTGACAGCAGCCGGACAACAGGCTGTGATCCATCACACTACAGGATGACCTAGGGAAAGGTAGGGTCAAATCTCGTTTCCCAGTCACAAGTGTTTAGTCACTAAATCATTAACCATAGGAGCTATAGCATTGATTCTTCTGTGTTGTCTATGCTTAGCACAGCATGGCAGACACAGACCATAGATAGAGTGCTGTTTCATGGGAATCTCATGCCTATGTTGGACAAAACCTGTGCATGTTCATACCCAGCAGCTGGAGGATTGTTTTTATCTTATGGCAGTCACTTAGATACTTTATGTCCTGTATGACAGTCACTGGGATGCTGTCTGTCCTGCATTGCAGCAACATGGATGCAATCTGTCCTGTACTGGATTCACACAGATGCTGCCTTTATTGTATTGTGGTTACATGGATTATCTCTATATTGTATTCTTGTTAGGGCAAGGGATTTGATAACCCCACCTAGGTTTCTATATGGACCCGCCTACAGTTTATTTGGCGCCTTCTACGTGAGGCCACTTTCAGAAAATTTTCCACTGCCACTTTAAGTTCCCATTCTGCCCCTAGTCACTCTCACTATAAACCCTTCACTTTCACACACCTTTAGCAAATGTCCATTTCCATGGACCTCACATCCATTTTATTCATTAGTCCTCTTATCACAAACGCCTTAATTTCCTTTCTCAGCAATTTACTGCTTCACTAATCTTACCGTCCATGCACACTTGCTTTCACTTGTTTTATTTTATCATCATATTCACAGTTATAATGCTGACACTGTTACAATGCTTTATATAACACTACAACAGTGTCGGCAAACTCCGAATTGATATAATGCTGTCAGCATATTGACTGTTCACAGCATCAACATCACCAAACTGTATGTACCCTATACAGAGGACTGTCTACAGTAATAATCATATTTGGCCGAGCCACAAAAAAATAGCTGCTTCCACTTGTGTATGAGTACTGCCAACCACCTTGGGCTTACACCGGTGCACCTGGATAGTACATACAGCATATACCGTATCAAGGCTGTGTGTGCCTTTCTGCAAAGCAACGAATGTCCCTAAAACTATGCCTGCTCAACCCCATTATCTAATTTCAACAATCCCACTCCCAAAAACACTAATGTTACCGCTGTGTATAGTCCCTATTTCCTATTATCATTTATTTGTACAATGCCAATAATCATGTAGTGCTGGACATTGTCATTCACATGAGTCCCTGCCCCACTAAGCTAAACATCTAAACTCCCTAATACACACTAGAGACCTTATTTAGTCAGCAGACAATTAACCCAACAGCAGTTTATCGGAGTGTTAGTGTAAACTGGACCATACCCATGAAAACACATGGAGAACATATAAACTCAACACAGATAAAGCCCTAGTCAAAAATCAAACTTATAACCCCATTGCATCACTGTGCACACCCAAACAAAATTCTCTGCAAAGTAAACCCATGCTCTTTGGTGGAAATATAGGCTCTCTGTGCTATCAGAGGCGCATACTGTACATTAGACCAACTGTGTGTAATAGGCAGGTGCACCTTTAATGTATATTCCCTGTGCACACATACCTTAATTATTATGTCTGTAGCATGTTGCTTTGTAATTGAATTGTACATTTTGTAATTTTGACCATAATATTCACATTTTCATTAAACGCTTCATTTTAAACAAAATATAAGTCTGTAATTTTATTCCTTTGATTTTAAATGATGGAAAATACAGCTTCGCTTTTCACAAGCACTTCATAGCCATTTTATTGTCATATTAAGTGAAAAAAATAGAGTTTGAAGTCCGTCATGAAGGCCTGGAATGAGACCCGCACATTGACTACATTTAAATAGAGTTTATGCCTTCATTGCCTGCCAGTGTATCTTTTAATAGAGAAATAATCAGGTAGTGTTACAGTGTCAGTGCATTTTGTATTGACCTAATAAATTAAACCCAGTAAAAGAGCCAGAAGATAGCATAGTACTTACTCTGCTGATATAATAAAGTAAATTATCACTGTTCCAATACTGAGCAGAAACACCAAAATGACCTAGAGAAGGAGAGAGAACATTACAGCACATTTCTAGGTAATGAGCATTACTACATTAAGGATATTGATAGATAATAAAAGCATTATGACCGGTGCAATATCTTCCAATAAATACACTCAGCATAGATGTATGTGGAAGGTAATGTAATCCTACATCCTCAGCGACATTGATGGTTAAGAAAAGAAGCATTCACGCTTGGCATGGACATTAATTTGCATTTCTATAAATACAGAAGGATTTTGAATAAGCCATCATTGAATAAGCATTTAAACTTATTAGATCTCAATGCTGAAATTACTCAATTTCTCCTTTCTCAGGGTTTGGTTAATCTAATTTGTGCAGTTTTATTCTCCTGCTATAGTAACGGACCACAACAGTACTTTGACATCAATAACATCATAAATATGTAGAGACTTGTTGATGGGCTAAGAGCTACCTTGTAGTGACCTGGGACTAACACACTAGAGGGATCATTGTATTCCACTGCAAATGGAAAAGTTGTGTGTTAATTGTGTTCCTGCTCAGTTTGTCCACTTGTGTCTGTGTTCAGTCCATCCACTTATCAAGTAGGGCTGGGATATGGTATAGACAGAAGAGGTATATATCATATGCAAAAAAGCTAAGGGCTGCTGGGTCCGCATTGAGCAATCTGGAGGTAATTTACAAAGTGAAACCAATGTGCATTGCACCACTGCATCTGGTCGGTTTCCCCTTCACAGGGGCGGATCTACTGTGAAACTAATGAAGCTTAAGCTTCAGGGCCCCTCCCAATTTATTTTTTATAGTGAATTTTTCAACAAAATCAATGGAGTTTTTTAAGTGTGTGTTATTAAAATAAGGTTATTTTAGTGATAGAATCATAAGCCAATGGGTTGAAGTGCTTAATATTGTAAGTACCCAGAAACCCCACCTGATCAGTACTGGCCGGCAGACACTCTATCTACAGCAACGACCAGAGAATGGCTGTTATGAGCCGGTCGGATACAGAATAGAGAGCTGCTGTCAGTGTCACTGCTGAGTGCAGTACAGCCAGGTGACACTAGATGCTCTCATCTCCATTTGTGCAGTCCCATCTGTCAGAAGTTGGCTCTGCGGTGTTGACCACAAACTGAAAGCTGAGCTGACTGAGGTAGGCGGGAGCACGCAGCGTGAGGGAGAGACCTGACAGGGGGATTCCAGAGATCCCACTCAGGAGAATCAATAGCTGGGATCCTACAGAGAAAGTTAATTTTGGATTTGTATGTGATCTATCAACAGTATCTCTCTCACACACTCTCTGGGGTTTTCTACATCTATCTATCTATCTACTATCTATCTATCTATCTATCTATCTATCTATCTATCTATCGTGTCTCACTCTCTGGTGGTTTTCTATATCTATATATCTATCTATCTACAGTCTCTCACTCTCTGGGGGGTTTCTACATCTATCTATCTACAGTCTCTCACTCCCTGGGGAGTTTCTATATCTATCTCTCTATCTACAGTCTCTCACTCTCTGGGGGGTTGTACATCTCTCTATTTGTCTACAGTGTCACTCTCTGGGGGATTTCTACATCTATCTATCTATCTATCTATCTATCTATCTATCTACAGTCTCTCACTCTCTGGGGGGTTTCTACATCTATCTATTTATCTACAGTGTCACTCTCTGGGGTTTTTTACATCTATCTATCTATCTATCTATCTATCTACAGTGCCTCACTCTCTGGGGGGTTCCTATATCTATCTATCTATCTATCTATCTATCTATCTATCTACAGTCTCTCACTCTCTGGGGGGTTTCTACATCTATCTATCTAAAGTCTCTCACTCTCTGGGGGGTTTCTACATCTCTACCATTCGGGCCTCAAGGTCCTTGCAAGGGCAGCAAGGCCCTTTGGACCTTGTTGGAGGCTGCCCTATTGTTGCTGGTTGCAAAGGGGCCCCCATTTCAGTACAAGTTTCACGGCCCCAAAATTTAGATCCGCCACTGCTCCCACATGATGTATCATGTGATCTCTGAAGACGCCTCAGCAACCTATATCAAAATCTCCAGAGGTGAACTCTGCAGAAGTGTAAATAACACATCAGAGTCCAACCACATATAGTACTACTTTAGAACTACTCTCAGCTTCAATTGCCACAAAAAGGACAGCATGCTGGGGAGATAACACCCTTGGCCAACCTCCTCACACATCTTACCCTATCTTGAAATAATGTCCCGTATAATTCACTGCTGAACAGATCCAGCATGCACCTGCACAATTGCAGCTATGTACGTGGCCACATGAGGGAGAGAGAGAAACAAAAACAGCTAGTGACCCAGTTATATATGGGTCAGTAATACTAGGGATAGAAGACCTCATTCAGAGTTGGTCGAAGAGGCCGCACGGTCGTACGGGAAAAGGGGCCGGATATGCAAATGATTCCCTCGCAAGTTGCATCCCTAAGTTCGGATCGGTAGCTGACCGACCAAGGGGAGGAAGCGGTCGGAAGACAAAAAAATACGCCCCCTTCTCGTACGCATTACACGTCATCTCTGGGCATATAAGGATTAATCGAGACCATCGGGAACCATCGGAACTGGTCGTAGAGCTTAAGGTTGACCATACCCTCTCTTAAGCTCTACGATCATGTCAGTGTAAAAACCTCCCATGTCACATGTGCCATGACGCTACTTTGTTAATTATGCACTCCCATAAAACGCCGTTCGCATAATTAGGCACGCCTGCGTTCGGATCTCCACTCCCCCGTTTTCAAGCACCTTCCCCTGTTACCACCCACAAACGCCTCATTCTGTCACTCAAACTACCGACCTGGCTGTGTTCAAGGAGAGAGAAATTTCTGATCGTAGCGGCTAGTTTATGCACGCGCATTGCGAACTTTACGCATGCGCAGTATAGCGAACATCGGTGGCGTACGATCGTGCGGCCGCTTCGACCGACTCTGAATGAGGTCCAGAGTCCCTTTAGATATAAAAATATATTGATGTTTCTAAGCCCACTAACCTTCATCATCATCCAAACCTAGCATATGGAGCCTCACATTCACAGATATTCAATTGTCTCATATATTATTTATTTATTCATTATTTATTGCTTTAAAAGTATTTCTATACACTCATTAGAAATCCTAATACCAGAAGAATGTATTGCCTAGATCAGAGAAAACCATTGCCATGTTTTGTACTCACCAAGACCCTGCCCATAAAGGTTTGTGCTGAGAGCAGCAACTCCACAAAGTGTATGACCCGGGTGCTGAGCTCAGTAGGTCCTTCCGTCCTTTCCTCATTTTCTGCTGGCTGGCAGGATGGATTTGCTAAGGTGCATCTCTACAACACAATGACCACACTATAACTGTATTGTAGAACAATGATAAGATAAAGAGTAGTAACACCCTCTTACTGTATATTAGCTCTGTGTTTGGATGAATTGTGTCTAATGTAGCACGAAAAAACTGCCTGTCCTGTCTTACTCGGTAGCAGCAAGGAAACATATAACTGCATTAAGCAATTTCCATCGTACAGCAGTAGAATGAATGAAAGCAAAGACCTGCGTGACTTTAAATGATGAACACAGTAGAAACATCTCTTAGTAGCAATAATAACACAATGAAACAAAATGTGAATCTAAGTACAACAGTCAAATATGCTTATAAAACTCACATATGGGCATACTTGCCTACTTTTGAAAACAAGCTTCAGGGAGATTATAGTCCGCAGTAGTATGTGCCGCCCAAAGAGCGTGTCTAGCTTCCACTCGTGATTTTTTTAAGCTTATTACACACACACATACGTAACTCGTACCTACATACATACGTACATACATACTCATACATACTCACTGACAGCCATGAAATGGATGGCTGTCAGTGAATGCCCTTTCAGAGTGCAGTTAATGCCTGTGACAATCAGCACCAGCAGCACTAGCCACCATGGACTATATAACTCCTTACATTTGACAGGCCACCATGGGGGAAGAAAAGGCAACCACTGCTGCTGGCGCCAACACCTGCGCCGCTGATCAGTGCAGTGCCGCTGCTGCCGCCGCAGCCAAGCACGCTATGCCAGTATCAGTGTGCACTATTAGCTAGGCCAGCCATTGCTCAATAAAGGTCATTGAAAAATAAATGCCTTCAACATATTACATTTTTCAACAAAAAGGGACACTGCTACCCTGGGATTGTAAAGGTTGGCACAGGAGCTGAAAACTTAGGAGCTAGCTACTAACAAAACTGAAGTTCGTCCCCTCTACAGCTCCTCAGCAAACTCAGGTAAATTCACAAAGACCCAAGAATAGGGTAAATCTCGGAACATAAGGAACAAACTCACAATCCATATCAAACAGTCAATAATAACCAAAGTACAGCAATGAGAGCAAGGGCAATATTGCAGTGTCCCCCAACAGGAATTCAGCCCAATCGTTTAAACAGTAAATACCAAAGAAAACGAGGGGGAGGGGGGATACACTCAAATATATCCTGGTGGAAATCCTGGATGACACAAGTAAATGACGTATGGTTTTGTACGGAACATTGGCTCGTCAACATGGAAACACATAAATGTGACCAACAAGATGGTTCTGAAATTCTCCTCACAGAGGAAATGGCCTAAGAGACCACTGTCTTCCATGTAAGGAATTTTGGATCAACACATTCTAAAGGCACAAATGGAAGGATCTACAGGGCCAATGGACTAAAGTCAAAACCCCAGGGGCTATTGGAGCAACTCATGGTGGCTGCACAAGGAAAGAGAAATTATTGGTAGAATACAGTATATGAAAGAAAGTTTTTGGAAGTAGAGCTAACAGACAGACATAGGAAAGAACCCGGTAATTTTCCGGCTCTAGTCGGGTCCACCAGGGTTTTTTCTCTGTCTGAAAGGGTCAACACGGGACCTAATTCCCGGTACTTCGACCCAGGTATTTACCTGGGTTTTTCCCGGGTCTTACACGGGTTGGCGGCTGTCTGAAAGGTGCCGACCCGGGTTTTTCTACTCCGGGCATAGTAAGCAGCGCTTATTGGCTGAGATGGCGGTGCACGGGCTGCACATTTCATGACCTCATCTCTGTGTGCCATAAAGCAGTCCATTTATTATGACACACTGTATATTGCAGGGATAATCTGTGTTCTGTGTGAAAGGGGTCGACCCGGGAATTTCCCGGGAATTATGTGCTGTGTGAAAGGGGGATAGGAGCAAATTCCCGGGTCCTTCCCGGGTTGAAAGATATGGGAAAAACCCAGGTTTTAGGGATTTTTCTGTCTGAAAGTGGTATGATTCTGAATAAAATTATTAATGCACTTTGTTTCCCACCATGCTATGAGAGTCCCTTTCAGAACAAAAACGTTTTTGTCTTTTTTACTATATTTTTCATACACTGTTAAAGCCAGAGGACCTTGGCGTAAAGGTTTGACCCAACCTCATAAATCCGGGCCCCTCCAAAAAGCCCAGGATCAGCTAATTACTACCCCCCCCCCTTCTTGGCATCCCTGCCCCTACCTGTAATGTAAGAGGGAGAAATACAAGCAGATATCAAGCTCGCTTTCACAAAAGCACCTATAATGTATTTGGATTATACGGAAGAATACAGTGGGTCTGATTCAGTGGTGCATGTAATGTCGATGTAGCATGCAAGCAGCCTGTCGAATATCTGGTGTCAACCTATTTGCTGTCTATCTAGACCCTGTAGATCTTCCATCCAGATACCAGGAGATACAGGGCAGCATGTTTTATCATTTCTATGCGATACATTCCACCTCTTATCACATTCATACCGGCATTTATTAATACTATATGCCTGAATACTTATGCAAGGAACAGCTCTTCCGAAATAAGATAGGACTTCTGGGTTTATGACCCGGGAATCCTATTGCACATGCGCAGCCATTGGTCAGTTGGGGGGGACAGAGAGGGATCCAAGTCCTTGGAGCTCTGCAGTAAGAAATCCATAGGCTTCTATCGGGAACAAGCTCCGGAAAGTTTTGCATACAGTACCTGTACATTACAGCCCCATAGCATTCTATGGGCACTGCAGTGCCAGCGGATATCTTTGATATCCATGGCAGATCACTTTAATGCTTATGGACATTGCAGCAAACCTCTGAAAACTGCAGGTTTTGGTAGTTTAAGTGTATTTTTAGGGTTAGAGCATTCCGCCCAATGAATGAGATCAAACAATGGGCCGTATTCTATTAGTTTCGCACCCGCGATACTTTTTCGCCTGCCGGACTTTTCGCCTACATCGTATTTTAGCCGCGGAAACTTATTGTGTGCATACCTCCGATTCGCCGTATTCAATTCCAAATGACGCGAAAATGGATACGCAATGTCAGTACAGGCAAAAAGTTGTGTCAGAATCGGGGAAATCAGCCTGAACCCCCATAAGAGATGCGGAAACTTTGGGGATCAATGTAGTAGTGCACGATTAGCCCTAATGAAACAGTTTGGGGTACTTAAGTTCGCACAATTACCACTAATTAACGTCTTTGCACAAGTGGTGAAGAATGGCATAAAGCAGTATTTTTAGGAGACAATAAGTATTCCTGTCAAATTTGGGGTACTTGAAAATGGGTGCAAGCATATTTAAAAGTTGCCAAAGTGAAGTGAAAAAACGTAAAAAACGCACCTTCAGCAAATACCTGCAATCAAAAAAACACCTCACCCATACTTGCAGACCCCCCAAAAGTCTATTTCGCTACTTTTTATGTTTGTACCCCCACTTTGCATTTTTTCACCCTCTTTTTCAAAGTGCTTTTTTTGGGGTGTGCATCACTTTATTTGGTTTCCCCACCATTGCATCCCAAATTAGCGATTTTGCACTTTTTTTCTCCACTTTCGCCTATTACATTGCATTTTCGCATATACGAAAAGTGTTTGCAATTGAATGCGGAGATAAGTTTCCGCCTGGTGAAAAATCGCAATCGGCAATACTTTTTCGCGTATCTCGGCTTTTCGCCTTGAATTTTATACGGGTCAATGTCTGCAATGTCCTGCCAGAACTTCTCACACACAGAAAAGCATGAATTCACTCTTTTAATATTGAGATGCAGCAGAAGATTTATCAAGTATTAATAACCCCAATTTGATGTATTTTCGCAGACAAAAGTGTTATTACCGCTTTTCCTTACTGAAAATCAAAGATTTCTCCAGCAGTGCTTAATTGAGTGATTCTTACTGCCACCGCAATAGCCGGATATGACAGTAAAATAATTTGTCAAATTACAGTATCAAGCGCTTAAAAGCATAACTTTATGTTGTTTTTTAATTGTACACTAATTCCATCATTGAATGACATAATTTCTTACTAGGGTGCTGGTATATAAATATTCTTTGCTGGGACTTTTCTAGAATAATTAACAACCCTTTATATAGGCACCTAAATTGCTACTAAAGTAGTAGTTTGAACTCATTTTTGTTACATGTGTTTTTAATGTGTTCCACAAACCAGTGAATCTAGGAGGAGACTGGTTTTTCCAAGGATTGGGAAGTGGGCATGCAATATAATGTGCTAGGTAGACAGGTAGGTGCTATTATTCACAGAATCCAGCAGTGTGGTCTGTAAATGATCCTTATTTATAAAAAAAAAAATACTTTCACCATCAGCTATATTGCATTTTCCATAACAGACTTTGGCACCTGCTGTTAAACTTGCAGGAAATCAACAACACATGCATCACTACAGCCAGGTACACACTAATACCCCTTTTCCACCTAAATTCCGGGTCTGACCCAGAGTTGGAACAAAGGCCCTCATTCAGAGCCGTTCGCTATTTGCGGTCGTTCGTTTAAAAACAAGGGGTGGCTATTCAAATGATCCGTACGCACATTGCAGTCTGTTCACACCTCTAAGTCTGAACGAACGAGCAAAACATACGCTCGTTTATTTGTTAAAAACGCCCCCTGGCCGCTCGCACCATACGTCATGTCCGCTATTTATTAGATTAATCGAGTACATCGACCAGCGTATGAACTGCTTGCTATTCTTGTGGTTGGTGTTTGCTACCACAAATTTGCGAGCAGTTCTGGCTATAAAGTAACCCAGTGACGTGGTCAATGACGCTGCTGTTTTAAATATACACACCCATAAAACGCCCGTTTTGACCTTTAAGCACGCCTGCGTTCGGATCTCCACTCCCCATTTTCAAGCACCTTCCCCTGTTACCACCCACATACGCCTCATTCTGTCACTCAAAATAGCAGGCACTCGCTATATAGCGTACAAACGATTTTCGGCCGCACTGACTGGTTCGCGCATGCGTACTAAAAACCGTACGCATGCGCAGATGTGCAAACATCGCTCGGAACGAGCGTACTGCCGCTAACGAGCGGCTCTGAATGAGGGCCTAAGGCCCTCATTCAGAGCCGTACGCTCTGAGCAGAGCGCACGCTCTGAATGAGGGCCGGTCTCCATGAAAATGGAGCGTCCTCCTGGACGCTCGTATAGCTGTGGGTCACCACCCACAGGCTATACGAGCGTGCATTTTGATGGCCGCGATGGTCGTGACCATCGCGACCATCGAAACTGCGAGCCGGAGCCTGCGGTTGAGGTTTTCAACCGCAAGCTCCGGAGTGATTTTGGCTCTATCAGAGCCAAAATCACTCCCACTGACATCACTAGTGATGTCAGTGGGCCGGCTTTTGACGGGAGGCGTTCAACATCAACATCGACAGCACGCCCCCTTTGATCAGACACAACGAGCGAAGGACTTTCCTTCGCTCGTCGCATCTGGCGCATGCGCACGACGGAGCTCCCTCCATCGTGCGCATGCTCAGTCTAGAACATCGACCCACTTGCGAGCGGACAGCCGCTCGCGAGTGGGTCTGAATCAGGCCCAAAGTTCCTATCCGGATCAGACCCGGAATTTTGCCGACTCGGGATATTCCCGAGTCAGCGCCGGTCACACCGCAGTCGTGTCTGCATAGACCCGGCTTTTGCGGAGTGAAAGTGGTCGCTTGGAGATGACGTCATCTCCAAGCGCCACTGAAGCCGGACCAAACGGCCGGCTAGCAGCGCACTCCAGGTCATCGTGACCCGGAGTGTGTTGTTCTCACAGCAGGGTTTCACGGGCTAAGCCCGTGTTAAACCCTGCTACTTACCTGGGTTGGATTGCCGGGTCACTCGACCCGGTGATCGAACTCTCTCCCCTTTTACTCCCGGGGTGTAAAAGGGGTATTATGCTGGGCATACACTCTACAAGTATCTGTCATATATCGGTCCCATCTGTCTGGAGGGAAGGAAAAGTTTTTTAGTGTTTGGGAGCAAATTTCTATTGTCATTTGCTCCCATACATTACCAGGTTTTCACTCCAACCAGCCAGTTGGACAGATATCTGACAGATAATTGCATAGTGTATGCCCAGCATAAGCGATGTGTACCCAGCACGACCTTGTTTGCGACGGGACTCGGCTGAGGTTCCGGCATCAGCAAGTGCATTCACACTTTCCGATATCGGGAGCGATGGTGGGGGACACGCTGCATTTGGCCCCGTGACGATATCACCCGTCGCGATGTCGCTGACGACGTGCGGGAGTGCGAATCGTCAGCGACATAGCCGGTACATACTGGCCGATGTGGACGACATATCGTCTAGTGTGTACCCGGCTTTACTGTGAAAAGGAAGCTGCTGTGATTTTGTCAAACACAGTAATTATATTTGCAGTAAGCAATACATATCTGTAATAAAAGTTCTGTATTGTACAAATGTAATCTGCTGGCTATAAATGTACAAAACATTGTTAGCCTTATGAGATGGAAGATAACACAATACAATGTACTGCATACAGATTGAACTGGAAATAGCTCCCTTGCATCGGTAAAATCTTTGCCTGGTAAGGGGATCACAGAGCACTGAAATGTTGCTGTAGTATGTTAGTATTGTTAGTTAGCCACTGAACAATAACACAGTAATGTGATTTTTATTTTTTCATGCATTTGTGTCATATTATACAATAAAAGCAGAATATATGTATTTTTTTAACTGAAAAATAAATTCACAGGTTTTATACACTAAACTCATGACACTTATAATAACTTTCATTACCTGTTTGATCCATGGGACAAGATGAGTCTGCACTATTCTCCATAGCAATATAAGAGTCAGACCACCAAGAAACACAGCAGCTGATGAAATGAGGAAAGTTTTCTGCTCCACTGCACAATGAGTGTGTAAGACCCACTTACTCATGTCTAGCTTGATTCTTGGGGTGTAGATTTACTAATACTTCTAAAAAAGGAAGAGTGGAGGTGTCCC
Source organism: Taudactylus pleione (assembly GCA_031769625.1). Lineage (NCBI taxonomy): Eukaryota > Metazoa > Chordata > Amphibia > Anura > Myobatrachidae > Taudactylus > Taudactylus pleione. The sequence continues at coordinate 2,635,299 of JAUIMM010000566.1, read as the reverse complement.
CATAGCAACCAATCAGATTTTGTGTATACTTTCCTAGGATGTACAAGATAAATGATAGCTAGAATCTGATTGGTTCTTGGTTGCTATGGGCAAGACTGCTACCTTTTTAGGAGTCTGCTTGGTTTAGTGGGCAGCACCAGGAGAAAGCATTGTAGAAGAATAAGTGCAATGTGACAACTGCAGCTGCCATGGGCTGCTAGATTCTGATGAACTATTATGCCACATCCATTTACCAGGAATTTCCAGTTATATAGCGGGAGATGTATTAAACCTGCGAAAAAGATAAAGTGAATTAGTTGTCCATAGCAACCAATCTGTCAAAAGCCGACGCACTGCTAATAGTGTGCGAAGCGAACGCCAGGCAAGGGGTCGCTGAGTCTCCTCCAACCTCCTGTCTATCATCCTGGAATCAGTCCGGATTGGTTCCTGTGTCTATTTCCTGCTGATGCTAACGCCATACTTGCCTACTTTTGAAAAAGCATTTCAGGGAGATTGTGAAAGCAGCACAGTGGGCATGTACTGATAAATCTGAGGGATGTGTCCTAAAGCTGACTTACATCCAAATGTAAACCAGCCCAAAAGCAGTTAGTAAGATCTGTTTGTTGATGAAAACACACTAATACTTTTCAGAACTTCATAGGGATCATTGTGCCTTATAATAACCAACGCAAGGAAATTACACTAATGATCCCATTTGAATGTATATATCTCTGTTTTTTAATATAACAGCTTCATAATGGGGGTAAGGATGAAATGAGGGAGATTGCTAGACTCTTCAGGGAGACAGGGAGATTGCTACTATTTCAGGGAGTCTCCCTGACAATGAGGGAGAGTTGGCAAGTATGGCTAACGCTTCCCCAGTGTCGGTGATAGAAAGAGTTTTCGTGCTTCCAGTTCTGGCTTTGTCTCCTGTCTTCCAGTTGAACTCCAGTATTCCTGCCTCCTATATTGTTGTTCTGCCGTTTGTGTAATCTAGGTGGAACAGTGTTGCATATCGTCTACCTGCCAGCCTCATTCCAGTGACATTTGTGCGCAAACCTGCGCTCCAACTCAGTGACTTTGTTTCAGTAATACCCAACTACACGGCCCAAAGGCCACTTTATAGTCTACGGCCCACTGGCCACAACAAGCCAAGTTATACCAGCCCACGGGGCTGCTGCACGGCCCAAAGGCCGCTTCATACTCTACGGTCTTCAGGCCCATCTAGCCAAGATATCTACCAGCTCTCAAAGCTGTTGTACGGCCGCATCCAGCCAAGAATTACCCACCCTCAAGGCGGTTGCTAGACTTTACCCTCTATAGTCACTCCGGTGGCATAACACAATCAGCTTCTGTCATTTTATAGACTAGATACTGTAAATGAAAGCGCAAAGCTGATTGGTTGCTATGGTGCTCCCCCCTAACTCCCCCCCACCTCAGGACACTGCAGCCCACGGGTGGGAAAGCGGGACAGTCCCAGAAAAATGTGCGACAGTCCCCCTGAATGCTAGGTATGCTAGGATAGCAACCAAAAAATGTGTGAGTCTCCCAGATTTCCTAACTGTCCCAATTTTGGATGGTCCTGCTTTTCAGGCACTGTCCCACCATCCCACCTCAGGCCGCAATGTCCCAGGGGGGTGGTTTGAAGGCCTCCAGAGCAGTGGGGCACAATAGAGAGAGAAATTGGGAACAGCCCAGTGACTCGGGAAGTGTGACAAGAACGGGGGTGCGATGCCCAGGCAGACCCCAATGATACTGGGCCTCGCCCCCATGACGAAAGGTAATTTTCCTGATCCCCAGCTCCCTAATGTTGGGTGGTGTGCATTCCGAGAGTATTGTTTAAGGTGCAAGATGGGGGAATGCAGAGATACTGAGATTAGCATGGATGTACTGTACCTATGTAGTTTTGCAGAGCAGATCAAAATTTACAAATAAAAAAAAATGGCTAGGTTTGAAGGCCTCCTCCAATTACAACTGGCTTAAACATAAATAGGTGTGATATGTATTACAAATCCCGACAGCGGATGCCCGACAAAGGAGGGAATTCCGATCGTCCTAAAAGGTAAGTATAAACTAATCTAATTCTACCCCCTAACCCTCCTTTAGGATGCCTAACCTCTCCCCCCCTGTGCCTATCCCTAACCTCCCCCCTGTGCCTAACCCTAACCCCCCTCTAAGTGCCCAACCCCTTTCCCTAACATCACGGTGGGTGCCTAACCCTAAATCCCCCCCGGGAGCCCTAAACCTAAGCCTCTTTCCCCCTCTGCGGTCCGCTGTGGTGCCCGGCATCCGCTCGATCGGAATGCCGGGCGCCGGTCTCCCGACGTCGGTCAAATGACAGGCATCTAGATTTAGACACCTGTCATTCGTCCCTAGTCGGGATTACAGTGTCTGGAAGCCGGCAGTCGGCATTTAGACCATCGGCTTCCGGACTACATCCCATAAATAATAGCTACGATAAATTTGCATACTACATTGTGAAGTCTCTTTTTTTAAAACACACCTTTGTGTTGCCGTTTCCTAGTAAAAATAAAACTGCAGTTTATTTTGCCTATACAGATTTTACAAAAGGATATTTGCAGTGTTTTATCAGTAAATCAGTCCTTGCAGTAAACAGTATACAGATGTGTCCTAATAAAACTATTGTCTGTACTCCATTTAGCGCGACAGACTTGCTGCATGTAATATGCTATGTCTGGACATATCATGGCGTATTCAGTCACAGCATAACGTACTGAGACGCAGGATGCAAGTATGATACCACATTCCAGGGGCGTATTAAGGGAGGAGGGGCCGTGTTCACGTCCTGTCCAGGGCCCCCTCCTCTTTTCCCGGCTGCCATCAGCGAACTGACAGCAGCAGTAGACTCCGGGCACTAGTCTGTGCCCGGAGTCTACAACGCATGCGCAGGTCACCGAGAAAATGGCGCGGAAGCCATTTACCCCGTGATTTTCTTCTGCACATGCGCAAAACGCTGGGAAAGTGGCCACGGCAGTCATTTTTTGTGTTTTGTCTAGCGCTACTCCGTGGGACTTCGAAATTGTAAGTATGAAAAAAAAGGATGGGTGCAGGGTGCACCGCACACCCCACACCCATTATAAATATGCCCCTGCCACATTCCATCTAAAACCACACAGCACATGCGTCAAATAGCCAATAAGAGATGTGGAACAAATATTAAATAAAATACATCATTTAATTATGCATATAAATAGACATAAAAATATATAATAGTAATATTACAATTAGATACATTCTAAGATCATTCACAGGTCAGACATAGCTGTATAAAAATTAGGCATAAGCAATTAAACACTTTTGATAAAGCTGCAGATTGACAAGCAAAACACGTCAGAGTCGCTGGCCAGCAGTGACTGTTGCAAGGAGTCGCTCCTGGTTTATTTGGGACTTTGAAATGATCTAATTACAACTCAGCATTTGCACCGCTGTACTGTTGGACTGGGACACTATACTCCTTTGCGTTGTACCCTAGCGGATTTCGGACCATCGCCAATGATCCATTGACTATCTCCACCAAGCTGGTAAACACCACTTACAGCCGGACTACAGATCAGGTGTCTTTTCTGAGTTGCCCTTACAGTTTCCACCTATGGGAGCTGTTTAATTGCTTACTCCTAATTTTTGCACAGCCATGTCTGACCTGTGAATGATCTAAGAATTTGTCTAATTTTAATATTACTATTATATATTTTTATGTCTCTATTTATATGCATAATTAAATTATGTGTTTTATTTAACATTTGTTCCATATCTCTGATTCTTATAGCGCTGTATTTGGTTTATAAGGGATACCTTTAATATGCTGGCGGACAGGATCCCGGGCGTCGATATACCGACGCCAGAATCCAGACGCCCGGCATAATGCCGACACTGCTATCCCGAAGACATCAGGATACCGTCGTCGGTATCCCGACCTTCGCCATACCGAAGGAAAGTATACGGGTAAGTATTACACTTAGCCCGGGGATGGGGGGGTTAGGTTTAGGGACCCCCAGGGGGAGATTAGGGTTAGGCACCCCCTGGGGAGGGCTAGGGTTAGGCTGCGGGGAGGGGGGGTTAGGGTTAAGTACCACCGGGGGGAGGTTAGGGTTAGGCATCCCCCGGGGAGGGTCAGGTTTAGGGTGCGGGAAGGGGGGTTAGGGTTAGGCACCACCAGGGGGAGGTAACTGTTAGGTACCACCAAAGGAAGGTTAGGGGGGGCCAGGAGGAGGGTTAGGGTACTTACGGCCTAGAGGATTCTGGACCTTCGGGCTTCCAGTGCCGGAACTCTGCCGCCGGCTATTTATACCCAACCCGTTTATAATATTCTGGTGATTTATGTTGGAGACTGACTATCTCCTATTACAGCAGCTTATATAACTACTCACACCAGTTCCCGATTCTGTATACATTAGGTATACTTTTTTATTGTCAAATAGCCAAAGTATTAAATGACACAAGACTACTGTATGTCTTAATACGCTTCATTTTTATTTCATTATCCAATAATGTGCAAGAATTTATATAAATATACTACTGTAGTCTTGGTGGAGCTTATTATGAGTATGATTTGTTTTTATTTATTTATTTTTATACACTGAACATTTTTTTAAGTGTTCTGCTACAAGTTTAGTGTGATGGAGTAATCCCTACGGACACTCTAAGCTTATGGTGGGTACGCAGGTAATGTTATCTTTAAAATAATAATATTGTTTTTTACAGGGGAAATAATGGTCCCAGCAAGTATGCCAGGGCAGGATGGCACTTGTCAAATTACAAGTGTCAGCATGCTTAGGCATCAAGGGCCTGCTGGCACCCGTAGTCCACCTGTAAAAACAATATTAAACAAATAACAGGACACACACACACTGTAGAATTAAGATGGAGTGCATTTCATATGCAAGGAGTTAAAGAAAACACCTGAGCGTGTGGGTATCGGCCTCTAGACAAGAAGGGTCTAGTTGTTTAGTGTTGTGGGGTGGGGTTATCCTATAGGATTGGCAGGGGGTGGGTCAGTGCTATTTCAGAGTTGCTGCTTGGCAGCCATTTTATAGAAATTTCTCTGGTCGGCTGTTTCCCGCCCTCCCTCCCTTATTCATGGAGTTGTTTGGTGTCAGCTTTTCTTGTGGCGGGAAAGAACGGTAGCAGTCACCATCTGTCTTTGGAGCTTGAGGTGCTCTCCCTTCCAATACATGGCTTAGGCTGATTTTACCCTACTGGGGTCAGCGGCAACCACCTAACCAGGTGAGCCTCACGTCGTGTCATTGGGGTGGGAGGTGGATACCTTGGGCGTGGTAATGGGCTGGCTGCTCGCCTCCCATTTAGAAGATGGATGTGAGTATGCAGTTGGTGATCTTGCATTGTGGGGCCGTTCTTTCTGCGCCACCATACTTTGTCTGTCTTTCTTTCTTATTCTATTAGTTACAGTAGTTCAGTTATACATTAAATAGTTTAATTAGTTTAAAATTAAATAAAGCTGACCTTCCTTTCCCCTTATATAAGTCTCTGTGTCATTATTTCATTATGACTATGGTTGATGATTTACCCTGCACTGTTAGGAGAGAACACTCATCAGGCGATGGGGAGTTTAAGAAAAAATAAATAAAAAAAAGACTCCCACATTCACTCTCATTTACCCATTTATTATACAGGGTCTTCCACTTGGGTGCATTAGAAATTAGATTTAATGCATATTTACTTCTGCGACATTCCATTTCCGAAGTTGTGTGGACATTCAACATTCCTCGATCTACATTTTTATTTGTGTCCCAGGAATACCTCATGGAAGGCATTACCACCCACCGTGGACACCGCAGTGGCCGACCACGAGTGCTTAATGATCGTGACCAGTGACATCTCGCCAGAATTGTCCATGGTAACAGACAAGTAACACTGGCTCAAATCATATCCACATTCAATACAGGAGGTACCAGACGCATATCCAGCAGGTCAGTGCAGCGTTCTTTAGCTTCCATGGGTTATGGCAGCAGACGTCCCACCAGAGTGTCCCTGTTAATGCTACGACACTGGACACCGCACCTCACCTGGGTACATGACATCACTAATTGGACCTTTCTAAGACTAGCAACATGTGGTAAGGTCTGAAGAGTCATGGTTCCAATTGCTTCGGGGCTATGGTAGGGTTCGTCGCAGACCCCATATGGCCATGGACCCCAGTTGTCAACAAGGCACAGTGCAGGCTAGTGGTGGCTCCATAATGGTGTGGGGTGTGTTCACATGGCATGGGTTGGTTTCGCTGGTCCACCTGAACACATCATTGACCGGTAACCTCTACTCTGCTTTGCTTGATGACCATTTGCATCCCTTCATGGACTTCATGTACCCCCACAACGATGGAATATTTCAGAAGTATGATGCACCATGTCATTGGTCTCACGTTGTCCAGAATTAGAGCATGTAGTGGAGAGGTAAATTCACATCCAAGATTCTTGCACCTACAAATATCAGGGAGTTGTAGGAAGCTATTCAGATGGCATGGGTCAACATCTCTCCAGAGGTCTTCCATCCACTTGTGGAATTGATGCCACATTGAGTTGCTGCACTTCGCTGGGCTAGAGGGGGTCCTACATGATACTAGGTATCTATCCCATGAATTTTGGCACTTAAGTGTATACAGTACTATAGTTTTCATCAGCAGAGCACAGGCCACCTAGCGGTCAAGATTTGTACTGCATGGCATGAACCCTCTTGCGTCTTAGCACGTCTATCCACGGCTTTGTCTCAACTTTTTGCATGCCCCAGCAACTTGAGCCACAGTTTATGAAGACACATCTGTATGCAGTACATGGTATTCCAGAGACCTGTAAGCCCAGCACTAATCTCTGCCCACAGAACATCCATCTATCGACACAACCTTCTTACTGTAGAATAGATGCCACTATTGGATATCTGTCCCCAAAGAGAAGCAACATAAAAATGTGTGTGTGTGTGGGGGTCTGTGTAGGGGTGGGGGGATTATCAACATGCAATTTTTACAAAATGCCTGTTGTTAGAAATTTTATATGTGGTTTTGAAAAAGTGAGTTTAATATAGGCAAAACGACACACATAAATAGCATATTTTTTTAACCATGCCAGTGAGCGTCTGCCAGAAGATATTCTTCCAGCAGCCACCAATCCCAGAGGGACATCCCGGCTCCTCCGCACCCCTGGATCCTTCCCCAGTGTCTGCCGATCTGTCTGCCGATCACTGCTGGTCGCAGTGGTCTGGCAGGCTGGCAGCAGCCCCAATCCAGCGACTTCAGAAAGGAACAGGCGCCTGGGACATATAACCACAGAAGAGCCCTGGCCACCTATGTTAGTGCCAATTATCGATTCTTATCGATTTTCCAATAGTTTTAAAAAAAATCATGTTTTTATTTTTTTTTATTCAAGTTCAAGCACAGTATACTAGGGACAGCCATGGACATCGATGGTCAATATAAAGATTATGTAGTAAATGCCAGTCTCCAAGCTTTGAAGCATGCATCCTAGGCCTATATTTGGAATTTCCCCTAATAATACTGTAGTACCCTGGAAAATGTACAAAGCATAGAATGACAAAACTGACCACAAGAGGGCAACATTGTATTGGAGATTACACATTTTATTTTGATGTACGCAGAACGTTTTTTGGAGCAATTTTTAGAAATGTACAAATGTGGTTATTGGGGCATTAGGCATAATAGATGTTTATTATATAGTTTTGAAATACATAGATTTCATATGCATTATAAACATAATTCTAAGTAGAACTAGGGAAGACGAAGGTTACAGTTTGATGAGAGGAAAGGTGACAACAGTAATAAAAAAATGCGCCCATTCAAGTCGTCTGTGCTTTTAAAACATAGCTGTAATATTCTGCTTGTTTCTGGTCTGTAATGTAATGAAACCTCTTCTGGGATGTTTATGGCACATGTTAATCAGATGGTGCAGTGTGCTACATAATCTATACATAAGACAGATTACATTCTGTGCTGGTTCTGTATTAGCTGTGCACACCGCAGGGCATCAATCTGTTCTTGATTGGCTATTAGAGAGACGGATAACACACATTTTAACTATTTCACTTCCAACAAGCACTGCAAAACAATAAGAGTGGTGTAGTTTACGTCTAAAAATAGAGGTTATTTGTCTCTGCTTTCTTGCAATAATCTCACAAATTATGACTATCATTACTCTTTCATATTATCACAGTGCAGCCATATTATGTAGAGCAGTTCAATTTCAAACAAACAAGATAATTTATTAACAGAAGATAGGAACAGAATAGGCCACAGTTAGGAAGCGTGCTTCATGTCTTGGTTCTGCACTGGTGGCTCTGGATAGCCCACTGTGCACACCTAGGAGTATATTTACTAAAGTGCAGGTTTTTAGAAGTGGAGGTATTGTCCATAGCAACCAATCAGATTCTACGTATCATGTATCTAGCACAGTGGTTCTCAAACTCGGTCCTCAGGACCCCACACAGGTCACATTTTGCAGGTCACCGAGCAGGTGCACAGGTGTGGTCATTACTCACGGACACATTTTAAAACATCCACAGATGGAGCTAATTATTCCACCTGTGATTCTGTGAAGAGACCTGGAAAACATGCACTGTTTGGAGGACCGAGTTTGAGAACCTGTGATCTAGCACTTTCTAGAAGATAATAGCTACAATCTGATTGGTTGCTATGGACAACAACTCCACTTTCATAAACTCACAGTTTAGTATATAACCCATTACTCTCTCACGGGTAACAATCTCTGTAAAGGAAGAGTACCTGCATATATGGAGTGGCGGAAAAATCTAGGTGCACTGTGCCAAGTATAAACGGTGTCTTAAAGCCCAATCTCCTACTTCTTTATAACCATACCTTTCATTCAATAAGACTTGTTCCTTTGTCACCTTAAATACTGCTCCATTTAGAATCACTAATTACTTGACTTAATCAAGAGTCCGGGGACATCAGTACTGTTTTTATTTTATATGGCACATGTGCCTGTGAACTAGAGATGAGCGGGTCCAAGAACCGGATCCTTGCGAACTTCCAGATCCGAGTTGATAACCTAGCTAGGCTCGGGGTTTTCCCGCCTGACTTGGATCCGAAAACGAGGCAAAAAGCGTCATCCTCCTGCTGTTGGATTCTCGCGGGTTTTGGATTATATAAAGGTCTCCGCGATCGGCGCCATTTTCACTCCGGCTGTAGAGAGAGAAGCTAGCAGACGTAGTCAGTCACTGTCAGTCACTCAGTGTGTGTGTCCAGTCTGGGAATTGACCTGAAGGCTGCTGCTGTGTTGTCCATAAAGGGGCTTAGGCTGCAGTATATAAAGGGGGGCTTCCTTCAGTGGGTGCTGCAGCTGCTGTGTCACTTGTTCTGTCAATTAATTCTGGCTGCTGCTGTCTTGTTGTTGTCCTGTCCATCAGGCTAGGGCTGCAGCCCATAAAGGTTGCTGTGTTGTCCAGGGAGAGGGTTCTCTGTCAATTAGGGGTGCTCTTCCCCAGTGTAAAAAAAATAAAAGTGCTTTTTTCTTTTTTTTCTGTGTGTGCATTAGCAACTTAGCTGAGCTATTATTGTACGATGACACTGCCGCAGTTTATCGTCCACATATTTGTGACTCTGCAGGTGGTCTGTCTGCACTTTGTTGTCCATAAAAAAGGGGTGCTGTCTGAGTTGTTCATCAAGGGGCTCCTGCCTCATTCAGGGGTGCTCTTCCACAGTGTCCAAAAAAATAAAAGTGCTTTTTTGTGTGTGTATGTTAGCAACTTAGCTGCGCTATTATTGTTTGGCGACATTGTCGGCAAGACCACAGTTTACTGTCCACGTATTGTGACACTGTGGGGTAAATTTACTAAAGTGAGAGTTTTTAGAAGTGAGTTTTAGAAGAGATGTTGCCCATAGCAACCAATCAGATTCTACTTAACATTTAACTAGCACCTTCTAGAAGATAATAGCTAGAATCTGATTGTTGCTATGGGCAACATCTCTTCTAAAACTCACTTCTAAAAACTCTCACTTTAGTAAATTTACCCCTAAAAGTCATGGCGCAGTGTGTTATTCTTATTCATAAAAAAATCTTGTGACACTGAGTTGTAGTGCAGTGTGTTATTCTTATACATAAATAATTAATCTTGTGACACTGTAAGTGGTAGCGCAGGCTAATATTAAAGTTTTCACTTCTTTCCTCAACTGTGAATAAATGATTTGTCTACACGCTGACTACAAGACCACAACAAAGTACTAAATAATATGCATTATATATAAAACCTAATGACATCACTGTAAGTGGTAGCGCAGTGTGTTATTCTAATTCATAAATAATTAATCTTCTGACACTGTAAGTGGAAGTGCAGTGTGTTATTCTTTTTCATAAATAATTAATCTTGTGACACTGTAAGTGGTAGTGCAGTGTGTTAATCTTCTTCATAAATAATCTTGTGACACTGTAAGTGGAAGCGCAGTGTGTTATTCTTATTCATAACTAATTAATCTTGTGACACTAAGTGGTAGTGCAGTGTGTTATTCTTATTCATAAATAATCTTGTGACACTGTAAGTGACAGCACATTGTGTTATTCTTATTCATAAAAAATCTTGTGACACTGTAGGTCATTGATACTGCAGTGTAATATTTAAAATTGGTACAAATTGACTTGTGTGCTGTACCCCACTTCATTTGTGTTTGTTGATATGGAGAACAAGCAGTTGAGAGGAGAGCAGGAACCACATACTAGTGCTGGAGCTGCTGCCAGTGTCACCAGTCATGACGATACTAGTCCTTCTACATCAACTACTAAAGCCGATGCCCAAGGGCATATAGGGCTTAAGTCAGGGCATCTAAAAGCAAGAACCAATCTTTTACAGTGGTAAAGAAGAAAACATCAAAGGGAAAGTTAGCTGTGGAAAGACATAAAATTGGCAATATGCCAGTTTCACCACATGAAGTGGCAAGGAAAGGCTAAGGCCTTGGCCTTTATTTATGATTGGTGGTTTTGCCTCTTATGCTGATATAAGCACAAGTAAACATGCTGACATAGAAATTGAGGATGCTTCTGTGGAAGTTCACCAGAATGAGTAGGAAATTAGTGTAGCTGATGCTAATAAGGATGTTGAAGATGAGGATGTTGATGCTGAGGATGTTGATTATGAGGATGTTGTTGATGAGGATGTTTGTGTAAATTAGGCACCAGGGGATGAACAATTTGTTGCCCATGATAAGGAAATGCCCACTGTCATTCCTGGGCACAAGACAAAAAAACTTGGTTGTGTTGACTCATCTGCACTTGCTGGGGAAACCAAAGGAGAAGCCACTGCTGCATCATGTGACACTTGAGCTGACAATTTGCTTACCAACAGCTCTTTACATCTCTTCAGATCTGTATCCATTGGGAAGAAAGACACAACGTCTTCATCCCTTCTGGGATGAAAATCCACTCCCAGTAGCAGCAGCAGGCATAGCGCTTGAGGATTCTTAAGAAAGACACAACATTAGACTTAAACCTTAAATCTGGACAGTGGGTACAAAGGCATTTTGGAGGCCACTAATTAAGCTTTTTTATTAATGTCCCTGAACAGGTTTGGAATTCCTTTTCTAGTGAAGTGGAATCTTTGCAAAGGATTGTTTAACAGTCAATTGTTTTTTAAAAGCACTACTAGTAGTCTTCCTGATCCCCTTCTGGGATGAAAATCCACTCTCAGCAGCAGCAGCAGGCATAGTGCTCAAGGATTCTTCTGGGGCAAGCACTGATGTGAATGAGTAAAATTATTTTTGTAAATGCCTCCCCTCCTCCCTTCCCCTCCTCCCTCATAAATTCGCTTCAGAATCAAAAAATTAAATAAAATTTACTACTATTCAAATCTTTCTTTCCCTGCCTTCAACTACATACATACTCCAACTCCCTCGGGCCTCTTCAATAATAAAAACATTTGTTTCCTGATGTGCCATGTTGTAAGTTGAACTGCCACTGCTGCTACAATCTTTGACATGTGGTTGCTGAATGCCAAACATGTGCAGAAATGTTTATGGGCACAGACAGCATCTCCTGCATGCCCCTTTAATTTAAAAAAAATATTCTGAACCACCAAGTTGATTTTGTGGGCAAAACATGGGACATATTGTTCACCCATGCTCTCCCCTTTTCCCTCATAAATTTACTTAAAAAAAATAAAAAAATTAAAAATTTACTCCAATCATACCACACATGTGTTATGGAAGTTTTGAGATATAGCAGGTAAAACTTCTATAAAACGTTTTCAGTGCATGTTTCCTTTTGGAAAGAGGCCTCCAGCCAATCCATATGAAAAATAAAAAAGAGTTTCTCTTTAAACAGTTTAAGTTTAAGAAATTGCTAAAAGTAAATTCCTAATATCTCTAGGAACTCTAATCCCTGTGGCTAAAATCCCCAAAATTGCCCATTGTGGGGTGAGTGGGGCATAACTAACTAAATAATTAGTGGCAAAATGCCAAAACTCCCATATAAAACTTTTACAGAGGGGCAGGCCCACAGACAATGATAGAAATCGGCAGAAGATTGTCTACATTCAGGGCAAATAGAACTATCCAGTATGACCATTAGAGATCCCCTATGAGTAGAAATATATGAGCGGTGAAAAATGTTGAGATACATTTCCGTATATATTTGGCTGCTGGAAAAGTATTAACAAAGTACAACTGCATACCAAGGAGATCATCTATAGATAATCTCTTAATTGCAATCCTACCTCTTTCATGAGGTTTACTCACACGTTTACAAAGATGAGACATAGCTACTGAAATATAAGGTCTTGTACTAGTTGCCACATATAAAAGTGCCCACACTGCTTGTCTGTACTGTTCATTATTTGGTAAGAGATTGTCTTCTAATTTCAGAGATGATGTCTCCATTGGTGGTGTCACACTTTGTGGTTCTGACATTCCAAACTGATTGAGAATTGTACCAATTTCTGAAGCCTGACTGAATAGAATAGCGTCCATTTTCTCTCCCAGGTCTTTATTGTCTAAGTATGAGTCCAGAACTTCACTTGGCGTCTTCGCTCTCACTGCGCAGCGCCATCTTTCCAAATATCACTGGGAAGATGGTACCGTAGAGCTGGGGAGACCCACAAGATAAGATGTGAGACTGGGTGTGGGGAGGGGCCCGCTGCACATCGGCCCCCCTGGGTGTTAATGTCCCCGTGCACAAGGTAGCACTGGTGAAAAGTCACATATCGGCACACAATAAAATATCAAGAATTGTGTTATAAATATATAGATTTTTTTTCATAATGGTGGCTTAGTGTTCTAACTATTATTATTTTCAGGAGGTATTACAGCATCTAAAGTGGGCGTCTCACTCGTTGCACATTCAGATGCATGGATGAACACCAGGGAAGGACTGATACTAGTATTTAGCATTAAGACACAGTTACGACTGCGGCAAAAGGCGATAATACAGGCGAAGCTGTGTCCGGCTTGGAATCAGGCCCATTATCTCTATACTACTCTCCCCAGTCTCCATTTTCCACTTCTGTACAAATGTACCCAAAACCTCTATTTATGAAGAGGGTGTTCTCTTAGTTATTAAAACTTTATGCTATAGATTAACATAATTTAAAGTATCTGTATGTGGTGTACCGTGTGCCACCAGCCAGCCCCCCTCAAGTCTAGGAGCCACCACTGATCTCTTCTACTTCTTCATGGGTAATAATCAAATAATCCACATATAAGAGCAGATACTGTACATACAGTCAGGTGCATAAATATTGGGACATTGACAGAATTTTCATATTTTGGCCTCTATTCACCACCACAATGGCTTTGAAATGAAACAAACAAGATGTGCATTAACTGCAGACTTTCAGATTTAATTTGAGGGTAATTACATCCAAATCAGGTGAACTGTGTAGGAATCACAACGGTTTCTATATGTGCCTCCCACTTTTTAAGGGGCCAAAAGTAATGGGACAAACTAAACAATCCTAAATCTAACTTTCACTTTTTAATACTTTGTTGCAAATCCTTTGCAGGCAACTACAGCCTGAAGTGTGGAACGCATAGACATCACCAGATGCTGGGTTTCATCCCTGGTGATGCTCTGCCAGGCCTTTACTGCAAATGTCTTCAGTTCCTGCTTGTTCTTGGGGCATTTTCCCTTCAGTTTGTCTTCATCAAGTGAAATGCATGCTCAATCGGATTCAGGTCAGGGGATTGACTTGGCCATTGCATAACATTCCACTTTTTAGCCTTAAAAAACTCTTTGGCTGCTTTTGCAGTATGCTTCGGGTCATCGTCCATCTGCACTGTGAAGCGCCGTCCAATGAGTTCTGAAGCATTTGACTGAATATGAGCATATAATATTGCCCGAAACACTTCAGAATTCATTCTGCTGCTTTTGTCAGCAGTCACATCATCAATAAATACAAGGGAACCAGTTCCATTGGCAGCCATACATGCCCACGCCATGACACTACCACCACCATGCTTCACTGATGAGGTGGTATGTTTTGGATCATGAGCAGTTCCTTTCCTTCTCCATAATCTTCTCTTCCCAGTACTATGGTACAAGTGGATCTTTGTCTCATCTGTCCATAGGATGTTGTTCCAGAACTGTAATGGCATTTTTAGATGTTGTTTGGCAAACTCTAATCTGGTCTTCCTGTTTTTGTTGCTCACCAATGGTTTACATCTTGTGGTGAACCCTCTATATTCACTCTTGTGAAGTTTTCTCTTGATTGTTGACTTTGACAAATATACACCTACCTCCTGGAGAGTGTTCTCGATTTGGCCAACTGTTGTGAAGGGGTTTTTCTTCACCAGGGAAATAATTCTTCTGTCATCCACCACAGTTTTTTCCATGGTCTTCCGGGTCTTTTGGTGTTGCTGAGCTCTCCGGTGCGTTCTTTCTTTTTAAGAATGTTCCAAACAGTTGATTTGGCAACACCTAATGCTTTTGCTATCTCTCTGATGGGTTTGTTTTGATTTTTCTGCCTATTGATGGTTTGCTTCACTGATAGTGACAGCTCTTTGGATCTCATATTGAGAGTCGACAGCAACTGATTCCAAATGCAAATGTCACACCTAGAATCAACTCCAGACCTTTTACCTGCTTAATTGATAATGAAATAACGAGGGAATAGCCCACACCTGTCCATGAAATAGCTTTTGAGTTGATAGTCCCATTACTTTTGGCCCCTTAAAAAGTGGGAGGCACATATAGAAACCATTGTAATTCCTACACCGTTCACCTGATTTGGATGTAATTACCCTCAAATTAAATCTGAAAGTCTGCAGTTAAAGCACATCTTGTTTGTTTCATTTCAAAGCCATTGTGGGGGTGAATAGAGGCCAAAATATGAAAATTCTGTCAATGTCCCAATATTTATGCACCTGACTGTATATTTCCCTTTCTCAGACTTTAAATATAAGCATGGGTCAGCTTTATTTCTTGTGAACTCTTGTTCCAGTAAAACTTTGTTAATGTTACTATTCCATGGTGTTGCTGATTTGCAATTTGCAAAATAGAAGTTCTTGGTTTTGACAAAACCTTCAGGCTGTGTAATGTACAATTCTTCTTCTATATCACCATTAAGAAAAGCAGTGTTGATGTCATAATGTCTCACTTGCATATTTCTTAAGGCAGCTAAAGCGATCACGGCACTGAAAGTATTCTGTTTAGCAGTGCCGTGACCAGACTTTTTGGTGCCCTGTGCCGGAGAGAGCATTGGCGCCCCCCCTCCCCATTTTTTAAATAGGGACATATGCACCTGAAAACAGGCCATGGCTTCATGGGGATGGGCCAGGGAAGAGATAGGGGTACTCCTGGGGCAGCCAGGAGATTCTAGGGATAACAGAAGAGGAAGCTACAAGTAAGAATGATAATAAACAGGGAAATTGACAGGCCTGAACAGCGCCCCCTGCCCTGCGGTGCCCTGTGCCATGGCACAGTTCGCACTACCCTAGTTATGGCCCTGCTGTTTAGCAACTGGTGTAAAAGTGGCATCATAGTCTTCACTATATTTTTGAGAATAGCCCTTTGCCACTAATCTAGCTACAGTATAAATCTGTAAACTTTACCTTCACTTTTGGGAGCCCAATTCATTATGTTAATTCTGTGGTGATGGGCGGGCCACTGGTAATTAATATTCTATCTCACCGTAAGCGCCAGAGCAATTCATCATTCCTCGGTGCGGGGACAGCTGATCCGATTATCAGCTGCCACAGCAAATGTCTTCACCGCTACTTTACTAGCGGTGAAAATTAGCAATGCCGAGTCTGACTCTGCAGTGCTAGTGCGCCTGTGTGAAGTGGCGTCTAGCGGAAGGAAGCAGGCAGTAGCGGAGGGATCCAATAGATCTCTCTTCGGAAACCCGGAACTGCTTTCATAGGGAAGGAGCAGAGTACGGGAATAAACACCATTTAGCTTTGAAAATATTGTATGAATTTAGGTCCCCATATTAGTGTATGAAGACAGCGGTCCAGATCAGGGGTGAAAGGTAAACAGGAGACATCAGTGATATCAGAGACCTTTATAATAAATAGACCTGATACTTAATTTATACAAAAGTAGGTGAAACATTTTTTTAATTTTCATCTGCTTTTTATGATGAATTGACCCCTTGGTCTTAAAAGCCCATTTACATAAAATTTCATTTCTGGAGCTGTTTGAATGATACAATCTCTTCATCTGCAGCTTTAATCCATTTTTCCATTTCACGGGTAGGCAGTTTCTGCATCTCTTCCAGGATTCTGGCTCAGGTTGCGGTTCTGTCTGAACAAGATAAGATAACTGCTTTGGGTGTACTGTATACTCTTGTTCCATCCAGTAGATCTCCTGACCGAAGGTGAAGATGATCTTCCCTCTTCAACAATAGCTGGATCAACCATAGCAACTTCAACTTCATTTTCCTCTTACCCTGGTGGTGTTTTTTCTTTTACTTCTTCCTCTAGCTGCTCTGCTTGTGTAGTTTTAAATGATAGATGCACTGACTTTCCATCAATAACAACACTTCTGCTTATTGTGATCTGGTTGGTTTCGAACGGACCCCGATAATAAACATTTCTTCTCGCCGCGAGTGCCAGAGCAATTCATCATTGAAATCTGAAAATAAGCTGTCTCCACTTAATTTTTCACTGCTCCTTTTGGAGCAGTGACACAAGTGCGCATGGGTGACCTAGAGGTCAGACGTCCGGCGGAAAGAGACAGACAGGGGCGGAGGGATCCGAACGGGTTGCTCGCAGTGAGTGGGAGCA
Source organism: Taudactylus pleione (assembly GCA_031769625.1). Lineage (NCBI taxonomy): Eukaryota > Metazoa > Chordata > Amphibia > Anura > Myobatrachidae > Taudactylus > Taudactylus pleione. Next base: position 2,618,111 of record JAUIMM010000566.1, on the reverse strand, counting down.
AATGCCATCTGAAGATGGCGAATGCTCCTGCACTCAAGCTCTGGAGCTTGAGTATATTTTCGGAGCTTGATGAATTCTGTCCCCATACTAGTGTATCGGGACAGCGGGCCATTCCACAAGAGGAAATTGTGATATCTCCTGCTTTCCCTTCTTGATGAATAACACAATAACTTCAATTGTCCATTTTCACCTGCTTTTGTAGAAATTAAGTGATAATGAATAGGCCCCATAATCTGGATACATTGGTACCCAATGGTTTAAACCATGAATTCGAAATCAAGTGTTTTTTATAGATATAATTTTAAATTAGAGGAAAATACTCACATCTCTGGACCCTTTTGGAATATAATAATATTTATTTTCTGGATTGTGTAGAAATACTCCTATGTGTACGTTTTTATTATTAGTTATATATTCAATAATCTTTGTACTGTTTATTTTGTAATGGACTGAAATGAAACCCGCCCAATGGCATGAATATGTGGTATATGTTACCATCCTACTTTGTTTTTTATTTGATTTTAAATTAAAATGTATCCTACAGTATTTTCTTTTTCCTTTGTGTAGGCGTTTTTTGTAGGCAATTAAAGTCTTTTATATTCTGCCATGGTGATGTTCATAAAATATGGTATAGTAAATGCAGTGCACTGTACCAGGGGCGGAACTGCCGCAGACAATGGAGGCGGTCGCCGCCGGGCACCACCCCTGCAGTGGGCACCATTCCTCCAATTGTCCCAGCCAGCTTTCTCCGTCCCCTGCCCTATTAGTAAATGCTCTCAGCGCCAGGGTCGGACTGGCCCGCCAACCACAGTGCAGCTGCTTGCCATCTGTGTACAGCAGCAGCACCAAGCATTCACGGGGGTGGAGACAAGCTCCAGCAGGTTATTCAAGACTCCTTGCAGCCACAGGCTGGCACACCCCCTCCTACACTGCTCGCAAGCAGTGATGTAGCCAATATGACTTGCTCCGCCTCTTTCCGTTTCCCCGCGAATCACGGGACCATTCCACACCTGTTAGCAACTACATTGTGGTAATTGGTATGTAATGTATAATGTGTATGTATGTATGTATGTATGTATGTGTGCGTGTGTATGTATGTATGTATGTAATATGTGTGTGTCTTATAAAATGTGTGTGTGTTTCATTATTCCTTTTCTAACTAAGGGTGGTGTATTCATATTATCTGTGTTAAATGTGAGTCACTGCTGGGCACTGCGACACTCTTCATTACATAGCAGGCACTGCGACACTCTGCTTTACATGGAAGACACAACTCTCTGCATTTTCTGGTGGGCATTGCAACACTTTGCAGTATATGGCAGGCACTGTGACACTCTGCATTATCTGGTGAACACTGCACCCCTCTGCATTACATGGTGGGCACTGTGATATTCTGCATTATATGGCAGGCACTGCAACACTCTCTACAATACATGACGAGCACTGCGACACTGTGCATTATATGGTGGGCACTGCAATGTTCTCTACATTACATGGTAGGCATTGCAACCCTCTGCATTACACGGTGGGCACTGTAATGCTCCTTACATTACATGGCGGGCACTGTGACACTCTGCATTATATTAGGGTCACTGTGACATACTGTGCATTATACTCCAAAAATATACTGGTAGGTTAATTGTCTCCCAACAAAATTAACCCTAGTGTGTATGTGTGTGTGCATGTGATAGGGAATATAGATTGTAAGCTGCACTGGGGCAGGGACTGATGTGAATGGGCAAATATTCTCTTTGTAAAGTGCTGCGGAACATGTGTGCGCTATATATAAATAAATGGTAATAATAATAATAATAATTATATGGGGATCACTGCGACACTCCCTTCATTCCATGGAAGACACTGCAACACTCTGCATTATCTGGCGGGCGCTGCAACACTATTGCTTTCAATTGTCTATGGCAGTCACTAAATTGCTATCAGTATTGTATGGTACTCCTTATTGTTTAGCATCACTAAAATGCTATCTGTATTGTCTGGCAGTCACAAAGATTGCAAAAGGAATGAGCGATTCTTACACTACTGCACATGCGTCAATTTCTGAGATATCGCTTTGCGCATGCATCAGATTAGCAGTCCAAAATACAACTCGTTTTCGTAGGGATGTCAAGGGCGTGTCATTTGTTTTACAAAGTTGAAGAGTCAGCATGGGACAAGGGGCGGGGGCGCCAACATCTATCTTGCCTCTGGTCAACTGGGATGAAGTTACGCCACTGCACTGTACAGTACATAATTGTATACTATTAGTTCCGTTATAAATGGTATCCATGATAACGGTATACAGGCAGCATTGATTAGGGACGCCTGTGCGTAAAGACGTTTGACATCTCTAAGATATACAAATGTAGATCCACAAATGTGGGGGACGTCAGATCCTTTTGCAAGTTTATCTGGGTTTCCTTGGTAACGGGTAAATAGAAGCGAGTAGTGGAGACACCTTAGCGTGTTGACGTCAGATGTCTATGTAACTTTTTTAATACAATGGATGTTCCAGTTAGGATGTTTCTATAACATAGGGGTCTTTTCACTAAAGGCTGGTACACATGTCGAAACTGGATTATTGGCTGAGACAAGATCAGTTTAAAATTGAATCGCAGCGACACCATCTTGTGACTGGCCGCAAGACGCCATTTTGCGAAATGGCCGCCTAAGCGCCATTTTAGATAAACTCACACTTTAGTACATGTGGCGATAATACTATTAGCATCATGCGAATGCATCTGTGACCATCGCCATAGGTTACGGCGATTCACCAAAAGCCTATTTCATTACTTTACGTATTATAAAGGATATATATTTCAGAAATGGCTTTACAGTATGCCAACATTGCATTAGCTGAATAGAGCAAATGGCCAAGTGACAACTAACCTGTGTAGATAAGCTTCCTGGAATAACGTCTGCTCTCAGTCCAGGTGTTCCGGCTAGAATACACACCTTACATTAGCAGGCTTCCTGCAATGACATGATTTCAAAGACTAGAGTGTCATCTTAGGTCTGTCTCTTGTAGCTGGGCTATTTGAATTTCACACAAGAGACTGGGAGAATAAACTGTTTTTCTTTTGAAGCCTGGGACATGTGGGGGGGACTGCTGACAGAGTGGGCATATGGAACTATCTGGCTCAGCATGTCACACTGCTAAGATGTTCACTTAGTGAGAGTTAAGTGCACCCTTCCTCATACACACATTAATTGCGCTGTTTACTGGTCGCATATTAGCGAATGCATAGGACTTTGTATGAAACCGCTGTTTTATTAGCTTTATGCGCATGCATCTGCCCCAAGTTAACTAGCGTCCTTATATCAAACCCCGAATACGCACACATTACATATTCACACATAAGGTTTAATAAGCTTTAAAGTTTATGATTTAAGTTGGTTCAGTTAGTTTAAATGCTGAGAAATAAAGACATTTGATAACTAAGGTTTTATACATGCTAAGAAAGCCGTGTTTGGTTTCGAACTGATGCGTACTCTTTCAACAGAATTCCAGTACTATCGGTGTGGAGATCGCATCATGCATTCTCAACTTATGGACCGCAGAAACTACAAGCAACAAAATGTATATTTTATGAACAACTGTTAGGATGCAGCAGGGGGAGGCGGGAGGGAAAAGACCCTCAGTTGTTAGAGGCTGGGCGAGTCTATTTGAACCAGCCTGTTAAATGCACTGTAACATATGTTTCTCCCCTGGGAACCAATGGCATAAGCAAGAAACTTCTCTATTGTCCTGTCTATTCTGGGGGGTATAAACATGTGTGCTCAAACACTGGGTCTTTAGTCTTCTTGCTGAATGCTGATTAACGGAGGTTTTCTTTCTGAATGCCGGGATCTGGTCCAGAGGCGCTGCGTATGTATACTGTACTTGGGTCTGTATAATTCCTTTGCGCTAAATTGTACACAGATCATAGCGTGTAACTGACTGTACTTTTACTTGAATAATACTTTGTGCTTCGGAACCACATGTTCTGAGTCTGGAGTCTCTATTTATTGTATGACTACATATACAAATTAGCGTCATCCTTAGAGTTTTATAGGAAGGATTTTAGAAGGTACAGGCAGGGGTATATAGAGGTTAATTTTAATATCAACACACACTAGAAGATGTCTAGTGTGCCCGACCTTGTCAGCGGCAGGACCAGGCGGGGTTGCCGGCTTCGCCAAGTGCATACATACTTTCCAATGCCGGCAGCGATGGAACAACAGTGGAGGTCATTCTGCATTTGGCAACATGGCCCCCGCTAGCGATATCTGCCCGATATGTCGCTCCGGTCGGACGGATTGGACGACATATCGTCCAGTGTGTGCCTGGCTTAAGTCTTGGAGAGAGATAAGTGGAGAGAGATAATGTACCAACAAATCAGCTCCTAACTGTCATTTTACAGGCTGTTTATTTTTGGGAACTGTGCATGAGAAAGGATATTTGTCTACACCCAGGGACTCAGGCCCTCATTCAGAGGCGGTCAGAGGATGCAAGCGATCGATCAAAAGCTGGGCGGCCGCTTGCATCCTGACCGCCCGCCTCTGTTTCGATTGTTAGGCTGTGGGTTTACACCCACAGCTCTAACGACCACTAGGGTGATGGTCGCGATGGTCATAGACCATCGCGACCATCGGGGCTTACGACGAGACCCTAGGGTAGGGTCTCATTTGTCGTAAGCCCCGGAGAGCTTCTGGCTCTGTCAGAGCCGGAAGCTCTCCACTGACATCACTAGTGATGTCAGTGGGGCCTCCCCCAAATGGCAGGCGTTCCCACGGGAACGCCTCCATTTGGGATGCCACCCCCCCGGCCCGCCTTCCAAACTGGGCAAGCTGTCAATCAACATCGACAGCTCGCCCCCTTTGGAAAGAGACACGCTACGACTGGCGCTGTCGGTCGTAGCGGGTCTCACGCATGCGCACGAAGGAGCAGGCTCCCTCGTGCGCATGCGCACTGGACAAACATCGAGGCAGCCATGTGGTCGTAGACCGTACGGCCGCCTCTGAATGAAGCCCTCAGTCCCAGATGTTTTTAATATTCCCTTTTTGTGATCCACCTTGGGGACCTAGGCTAATTGACATTTAGTAATGCTATGCTGTCCTGCTTTTTTTTGTTTTATTCCATGTTACGAATCATCACTAAGAAATAAGAAAATTTGAAACCCCCAAGACTTTCTCTGGCTGGTACCGTATATTTATTGTTGGTATTGCAACTGATGACATCTGCATGTATAATAATCACTGTTGAAAACAGTGGTTGCAATATCAAAATGATACTTGTCTAACAGTAACAGAACATATATGGTGGACAATTGACTTATAGATAGAGAATCATTGAAACTGCATTTATATTATAATGTTCCCTTGCATCCTGTCCTCTGAAACACTCTCCTCTTCTGTTCTCCTGGCAGTCTGTCCCTTGGGATTATGACCCTGCCCTCTGTTCTTCCTCCTTGGCACCTTCTCTACTTTGATATTCTTACCACCATGATCCTGGAGCAGCCACAACAGGAGTAGTGGCTGTCCAATATGGATGGTACGGATGAACTCATGCTTTAAAATCTTGTTCAACACCCTTGGTGGTGTGTCTTTGAAGGTTCTGATTATAGGTAACTCTTCCACACTAGATTGGGTACTGCTTTTCGGAGGGAGGTTACTAGGTCCTCCTGCAAGCACTCAGAAGGGAGCAGGACACCCTGTGGTGGAGGCCTCCAAGAAGTCTAACTAAACCAAGGGAAAGAACAAAACTGCTTATTCATAAAGTATAATCCCGTTAAGTCTATGGGCTCTATTTATGCAGATTGTAGTGTGATATTATCGACTGAATTCGCATTGCGAATTCAGGCAATATCACAGGGATTTACTACAAATTCCTTGCAGGGACAGAGCTCGCGAGAAACCTCTGTCCCTGCGAATCCCCTCCGCACACTAGTCACGATATTTTCGCAAAAAATACCTTGACAAAGTGCCCGCCCCAGCTACCCCCCGGCGCTAAGCTCCGCCCCTGGCACTAAGCTCCGCCCCCACGATCACAGACCCCCCGCGACCCCCCGCTACCCCCCCTCTCCCTTAATTACACTTACCTGCATGATCCGGGCCTACGGTGATATCCTCTATGCCTCTGATCAGGCAATCTCCCATACTGCACTGGGACCCGATCACCTGATTAGCGGGCTGCAGTGCACTATGGGAGACCAGCTGACCGGAGGGGAGACATCACCGGAGGCCTGATCACCGGTCCCTCGAGTCAGGTAAGTAAAAAAATGTTTTGACAATTTATTTTTCCTTTTTTTTACAGTAATCAGCTTGCGGTCTGTTTAGACCACACAGCTGATTACTGGGATCGACTCCCGGCTCTGCTCTCCCCGTTAGAGCAGAGTAGGAGGCCGGTAACCGGGGTAGACCCTGGATAACGCCACCTCCAGGTGGCGTTATTATCACACGGCTTTTCCCAATATTTTATCACAATTTATTTTTAGTAACTTTGGCCAGATCACTTCCCATTACAATTATGGGTAATACGATCTGATTACTAAAAGTAAGTGATACTTAAGGGTTGGAGTAGAATTTTACGAATTCTACTCCAATTGCCCTGTAATAACTATAGGTGATATAGGTGATACTAAAATAATGTGAAAAGGGTGTGAAAACACCCCTTTTCACTTTATATTAGTAAAAATAATGTTAATAAATAGAGCCGTATGTCTCATCCCACAAATAACCCATGAGTGTCTCTTTTTGGCTTAAAGTACTACACTTTTGGCCTGTCATGGACGACTGTTAGTATTTGACTATTATCCGGTGCAACTACAATGTATGTTCTGACTGACAGTGTGCATTGTTGTTAGGGGATGTGAGGAAGCATCTAATGGAACCTTAACCACTCCCCTGGCGACATGCAAAACATCAAGATACCATAATACAGCAATCTCAATAGTAAATGCTGCTACAGTACATCCAATTTCATATACAAGTCTAGGTGAGAAGGGATGCTAGGCTGGGTCAACTTTTAATATTAATATACCCAGCACCCTGCTCTATCCACAGATCCCAATCCAGATATTTCAATATGGAACTACTAAATCGTTCTCCTGAATTTGTCTTCTATTACCATCTTTGCTACTACTTTGCACTAAGCACAGCCTTGATTTTTGTTTTATTTGCTTTTTTTAATATCCATGAAGCCCAGATCTGGGAACGGGAATTAGATCCATTTAGATGAATCAAGCAATAACTCTCTACAGCAATCATGCCTGGCAAGTGCTGTGTTCAGTCTTTGATTTCATCAAAATGGTAATGTGTTTTAAAAAAGCAACAGACAAATAACTCCAGAGGAACTGGTAGAAACTTTATTTGTAAATCAGATCCGGTGTTCTGCAGCTTGAAAAATTCCTTATTACTGTGGAAGGGGGAAATCAACAGAGGAGGCGTAGATGTAACACTCTCATTGCTGGTTAGAGAGCGGTTCAGCTGTTAAGTCGTGCATACCAAAACTGCAATCAATGCCACGGGGTACAGTACATCTACCATCTGTACAGGTCAACAGCAGCATTTTCAATGGTCATCAAATAAATCTCACCTATTAGTTTTATTTTTTCATTTCACAAAAAAAAAGCAAATCTGACTGTCTTTCATATGTACTGAAAACAAAAATTGGACCCACTGGTATTTGATAAAATAAAACTACATATTGTAAGAATTATACATTTTATGCTGGTTGGTCTGTGTAAACCATTAATCCTGAGTATTAGAGACTGTTGGAAAGTGGTATTGTACAACACAAATTCCTAAAATTGTTGGATAGTTTCCAGGGAAACATTGTTTCTTCTCCAATGCATACAAACTTTTGTTTGTCACTTTCACGGGAAGCAGTCGAGAAGCCGATGGACGTAATCCCGACCACCGGCTTCCCGACTGTCTAATCCCGGCAAGCCACTAATGACAGGCGTCGAAATCGATTTTGACGCCTGTCATTAGACCTGCGCCGGGAGCCGGTAAGCCGGGCGCGAACAGCCGCGGGGTGGGGGGGAGGGTTAGGTTTAGGGTTCCCTGGCCACTCACTGGCGCGAGGAGCTGAGGATGACTCTAGTCAGATCTTCCAGCTCTCCTGGCGGGGGTGGCATTGGCATGGTCATGAGGGGACCGGTGGCGGATGTAGGAGGTGGGGCAGCCAGCAGCACCTGGATTGGAAGCAGACTCCCTGGGGGGAGGTGAGTTGCTGTGGTGGGGGGTCATTACTGTATGGCATAATGTTCTGGGGCATTACAATTTTGGCATAATGTTCTGGGGCATTACTGTTTTGGCATTATGTTATGGGGGCATTACTGTATTGGCAAAATGTTATGGGGCATTATTGTTTTGGCAAAATGTTATGGGGGCATTACTGTTTTGGCAAAATGTTATGGGGCATTATTGTTTTGGCATAATGTTATGGGGGCATTACTGTTTTGGCATGATGTGTTCTGGGGCATGACTGTTTTGGCATAATGTTCTAGGGGCATTACTGTATGGCATAATGTTATGGGGGCATTACGGTTTTGCCATAATGTGTTCTGGGGCATTACTGTTTTGGCATAATATTCTGGGGGCATTACTGTTTTGGCATAATGTTATGTGGGGCACTACTGTTTTGGCATAATGTTCTAGGGGCATTATTGTATGGCATAATTTTCTGGGGGCATTATTGTTTTGGCATAATGTAGAAGGGGCACTACTACTGCGTGATGTAACATGAATATAGGGCTCCACTGTGCGACGTAACATGAATAAGGGGCTCCACTGTGCAGTGTTATGTGACGAAGGCGCACCAGTGTATGGTATACTGTGATGAAGGGGCACCAATGTGTGGCGTAATTTGCATTTGGGGTACTATTGTGTGCTCGTGCCCCTTCCCAACACGACCACATTTGTTTTTTCTGCTCCAATTGTGGATGGGGGTACCAATGATCTTTATGTACACAGGGAACCACCATGTATAATTACGCCTCTGCTTTGGTGTGCACAGATGTGTCATCCTCTTTGTTCAGCTCCCCTTCCCTGAAAAATTCCTACAGTGAACACTGTCTAATCCTCTACCACTGCTAAGCCAGGGCTTGGCCAGTTGGGAAAATGCCTTCTCTTTTCTTTGTGTGAGACCTACACCAATGAAATTCCAGCTTTACCTAACAGAACCAATCAAATACCAAATGTCTGATAATGGCACATGTTTGAATCCCCTGCAGGATGAGCTCTGTTGTGTAAATTTGAATACAGTAAATGATGTACACTTGTATGGTGTTTTGATATTAATAATATTTGTAAGAGTATAGACCGGTGGTTCCCAAACTGTGCGCCGTGACACCCTGGGGTGCCTTGGGACACTTGCAGGGGTGCCTCAGGTTGGTGGTCCTGCACCAAATCAAATTATTTATGGTCAGTGTAAATTAAATATGTGGACAAACAGATGCACAAACCTGTCCACCCCCACATACAGTAATGAACCTAAGGATTGCAGGTAAGCACAATTTACTTCACTTTACTACAGTACTTTACATTTTTTTCTGAGTTTCAATAACAGACTTTTGGCTTAGGGGGGGCCGTGAAAGCAATTCTGAAACTCTAAGGTGCCGTGGTTCAAAAAAGTTTTGGAACCACTGGTATAGACTAAGGAGTGGGAGGAGTCAATAATAGTAAGGGGAGGAGTCCATGCCAGGAGCTAGGGGCCCAAATCAGACCAGCTTGCTAGGCTGCGTTCGCACGCAGCCAGCCGATTTTGCAATCTGTGCATGAGTACACATCGCAGTGTGTGTGTGCGAACTAGTCAATGTGATCGGAAAGCGTTCGCTCGCTGCGCATAGACAGCTCGCTAGGTAGAGTGACAGGACAAGCCATTTGTCGGGGGTGACAGGGGATGGTCCATGAAAATGGGGGAGTGGAGGTGCGAACGCAGGCATGCCTGAGCGTCTCAATGCTGTTTCAGAGGCATGCATAATTAAAATGCAGTGTCATAGTACACGTCCCATGGTTGATTTACACACTGAAGCACTCGCAGTGCTTGCGGTAGGGTATGGTCAGCCAAAAGTGCAGCAATCGCATCCGATGGTACTCGATGTTACCGATGTTTGCATACACTTCCTGGACATGACGTGGGACAGTGGGCGTCTTAAGACAGGCTGGTGGGCATCTGCATTCACAGAGCGATCGCACGCTAAGACATAGTGGGCGTGCTATTGCCTTGCCGCGCAATTGCGGATTTGCATACTTTCACTGCGTGCGAACGCATCTAGCGAGCGGGTCTGAATCGGGCCTCAGGTGCGGACGCAAGGAGGGCCTGATCGCTGTAAATGCCAGAGCCTATTTTTAGTCCCAGTCCGGCTCTGATGGGACCCCTAATCATGGTAACCAGATTATTGGTTCAGCACAAGGTCACTCTCTACTTGTACTGAACTCTACCAATGCCCGTGCTGAAAGTGCAGAGGCTCCACAAACAACAGAGATAAACACAGGCCCTAATTCAGAGCCGGACGCTCTGACAGAGCGCTCACTCAGAATCAGGGCGGGTTTTTTTTTTTTTAGAACGGCCTCCTGGCCACTTGCATAGCTGTGGGAGACATAACAGAGCCGAAATCTCTCCCACTGGCATCACTCGTGATGTCACGTTCATCACATGGGAACGCCTCCGTTTGGGCAGCCACTTCCCTGGCCCGCCCACCAAAGGGGGCGTGCTGTCACTCAACATCGACAGCACGCCCCCTTTGGTATGAGACCCGGAGCGACGGATTGCCCATCGCTATCCGGGTCTCGCGCATGCGCATGATGGAGCCGGCTCCGTCGTGCGCATGCGCTCTGGGCCACCATCGACCTGGTTGCGAGCGCACAGCACTTGCAACCGGGTCTGAATCAGGCCCATAGTTCCAACGAATTCAGGTGGTGAAAATAAACATATGTTCTCCCTTTGCTCTTCACATGATACACAACTGTACCTGTCCTTTGCTTTGGTTACTGAGAACCCAATAACAACCCTAAATGGCTGTCTAGCTGAGCTCCAGGAGTGGATGATTGCCAATTGGCTGCAACTGAATCCTGATAAAACAGAAGGCCAGATTCAGAGCCGCTCGTAAGCGGCCGCTCGTTCGCTCCGTGCGATGTTCGCACAACTGCGATGCGCATGCGCGAACCATTCATTGCGGTCGGAAATTGTGTGCTCGCAAAATAGCGAGTGCCTGCTAATTTCAGTGACAGAATGAGGCGTTTGTGGGTGGTAACAGAGGAAGGTGCTTGAAAACTGGGAGTGGAGAACCGAACGCAGGCGTGCCAAACGGTCAAAACGGGCGTTTTAAGGGTGTGCATAATTAACAAAGCAGCGTCATCGACCACGTCACTTGGTTGTCTTTTAGCCTGAACTGCTCGCATGATTGCGGTAGGAAAATCCAACCACAAGCACTGCGAGCAGTTCATACGCCTTTCGATGTACTCGATTAATCTAATAGATAGCGGAGATGACGTAGGATGCGAGCGGCCAGGGGGCGTTTTATAAAAAATAGCGAGCGCATGTTTCGTTCGCTCGTTCAGATATAGAGGCGTCAACAGACCGCAAAGAGCTAGCGCTCTATTTAAATATCCGGCCCCTTTTTCTGAACGAGCGAGCGCAAATAGCGTCCGGCTCTGAATCAGGCCCAGAGGTCCTTATGCTAGGAGCTCACCATTAAAGGACAAGACTGCAGCTTAGCCAACCAACTACACTTACACTTGGGGGCTCAGAATTACAAAACACTGAACATGTGCAAAATCTTGGTGTTGTCCTGGATAGTGGCCTGACACAGATATCAGTTATCAGCAACAATCAAATCTTCATTCTTTCATCTGAGGAACAGCCTGAATCAAGCACTTAGGGCCTGATTCAGAGCCGGACGCAATTAGCGCTCGCTCGTCCAGAAAATAGGGTTGGCTATTCAAATGAACCGTTCGCTCTTTGCGGTCTGTTCACGCCTCTAGGTCTGAACGAGCGAACAAAACTTGCGGTCGTTTTTTGGGAAACTACGCCCCCTGGCCGCTCGCATCCTACGTCATGTCCGCTATTTATTAGATTAATCGAGTACATCGACCAGGGTATGAACTGCTCGCTATTCTTGTGGTTGGTTTTTGCTACCACAATTTTGCGAGCAGTTCTGGCTATTAAATAACCCAGTGACGTGGTCAATGACGCTGCTGTTTTAATTATGCACACCCGTAAAACGCCCGTTTTGACCTTTAAGCACGCCTGCGTTCGGATCTCCACTCCCCGTTTTCAAGCACCTTCCCCTGTTACCACCCACATACGCCTCTTTCTGTCACTCAAATTATCAGGCATTCGCTATTTTGCGAGCACATGAATTTCGACTGCACTGACTGGTTCGCGCATGCGTATAACGATCCGTACGCATGCGCAGTTGGGCAAACATCGCTCGGAGCGAACAAGCGGCCGCTTACGAGCGGCTCTGAATCAGGCCCTTAATTCCTTCTGAAGATCTGCCTTATGGTGCATACACATGGTCAGATCAGACAACGATAATGATATCATTGTCTGATCATCCTGCATGTGCTGGATGATTGATATCGATCATCCAGCACACCACCAACCCACAAACGACTATAACGACCCGTGATCGATATCGACCAGGTTGGACTGCATGCATGGGTGATAGTCGTTATCGACCATCCGTGCCCGCGCATCATCCATCATTTGGGGGTTGGAAGGGGCCATAAAATGGATGATATGAACGATAATGATATGATCGATATCGTTCATATCATCCTGCAAAGTCGTACTGTGTGTACGCACCTTAAAGTCATACATGCATTTATATCATAACACCTAGACTACTGCGATGCTCTCTACCTTGGTCTCCCAGCAAAATAATCGCACTGCTTGCAGCTGATACAAAATGCAGCGGCCAGGCCATTAACCAACTAGCCCCATTCCTGCCACATAACATTCATTCTCTACTCCCTTCACTGGCTGCCTGCAAGATGGTGAATCTATTTCAAGATTGGCTTACTGACTTTCAAAGTCCTACATAACCAGGGCCCAAGGTATCTGAAGCAGCTTCTCATTCCTTACTGCCCCACTTGAATACTGTAGATCAGGCATGGAGAGTCTCAGGCCCGGGGGGCCGTATAAGACCCGCGGAATCATTTGGTCTGGCCCTCTGAGCTTTTTTTCTGCTAACCTCACCTGGCTAGCAGGATGCCTAGAATGGCACCCTGCAGCCAGAATCTATGCAGCAGTGCCGCCTAGAGCATCCTTAGGACACTTCACGCCGCTGCCCTTACAGCTCCCCGCGGCATCCTCAGGATCCTCCGGGCATTGCAGTAATCACCGGAGATTGTGGCCCCGCCCCCTGTGTGATATCACACGGAGGGGGCGTGGCATGCACCAGGCCAGCAAATAATGTTATATATATCAAAATGGCCCTCGGCAGAAAAAATTTTCCCCACCCCTGCTGTAGATGAAGAACTATTTGCAGTACCTAGAATCTCCCGGCATTCATCTGGGGGTCGAGCTTTTAGCTTTATGGTTGAGACTCTGTGGAACTCACTTCCCCGCCCAGTTCGAGAGGCCTCCACTGTGGAATCCTTCAAAGCAGACTTCAGACTCACCGATCTACTCACGCATTTCACAAATGTCCTTTCACTAATGTTTCTCGTTTGTATTAAGCTTATATTGTATTTTGTGTTTTAAATGCAAATGTAAAGCACTTTGAGTCCTATTGGGAGAAAAGTGCTATATAAATAACATTATTATTATTATTATTAATTGTTGACTTTTGCTTTGAACCTGTTTTGACATAAAATTAACATTTGAATTTCAGACGCATGCACAGAGAAATGATATGTGATGGGAGGTGACTGAGAGGTGGCTATTTAGATGCACAGAGATAATCTGTCTTATGGGCTGCAGGTTCATCTCCGAAGTGTTTGAGTACACAGACACTTAGCGGTCTATGTACTAAGCCTTGGAAAGAGAAAAAGTGTATGGAATAAAGTACAAACCAATCAGCTCCTGTCACTTTACAGGCTATGTTTGAAAATTGGCAGCTAGGAGCTGATTGGTTGGTATTTTATCTCTCTCCGCTTTATCTCTCTCCAAGGTTTAGGACATCACCCCCTTATTCGCTCACATTGGAGTCCATACTCAGATGGAAAATCTGCACCTACCATAGAGCTGGTACAAGTTTCAATGGTGCGACCAATGATGATGTCTAAAGACACACCAAGTGATAGTAAAGCATCTACAGATGCTCAAAGTGGGTATCTTAGTCCCTGCACATTTGGATGCAAGGCTGTACACCAGGGGAAATATTAGCATATGAGGTGTGGCTATTAAATAATTACACTGTACTTGTAAAAAATAAGCTATACTGCGTAAGTTAAAAGTGGGGGAACATTGACCTTGGACTATCCAAAAATGATTTTGCAAGTTTCACCTCTCTCGCGCAGATAGTTTACTGTCACACAGCGTACAAAGAAGTTGTGTTTTTCCCATGCGTCATAAAAATGCATAGTTCAAGAGTAGAGCAACGTGTTAACTTATTAGGTAAATTCAACAAAATGCCCATCGAATCTTTCCGTATGCTAACTGAGGCTTATGGAGCAGATTGTATGTCACATGTATGTGTGTTTGAGTGGCACAAATGATTTAGGGGTCTAGTTACTAAGCAGTGTTAGCAAACAGAGTGAAAAGTGATGTCTGTGATAAGGTGCCAGCCAATCAGCTCCCAACTGTCATCTCACAGGCTGTGTTTGAAAAATTACAGTTGGGAGCTGATTGGCTGGCACCTTATCACAGACTTATAACTTTTCACTCTGTCTCCTAACACTGCTTAGTAAATAGACCCCTTAGTGGTGAGGATGTCAAAGATGGTGAATTTCCCTGAAGACCTTGCACATCAAAGACAAATAAAATATGTGGAAAAAAATTGTTCTAATTGACAGGATCCGAATAATGAATCGGCATTACTACAAAAATGTTCTAGAAACTTTGCGGGAAAGAATCAGAAGAAAGAGACCAGAGGTGTGGAAAATGGTTTTACCCTCCATCAGGACAGAGAAACAGATTGCGGGGCTAGAACACCCTACATACTCGCCAGACCGAGCACCGTTTGACTTCATTCTCTTTCCTAAAGTAAAATCATTACTCGAGGGAACTCGCTTTGCATCAATTACTGAGATAAAGAAGAAAACGACTGAGCTGTTGAGACAGCTGACAGATAATGAGCTATGGCACGGCTTTGACCAATGGAAAATAAGAATGCAGTGGTGTGAGTATGCAGAAGGGGAGTACATAGAAGTGGAAACGGATTTAAAATGTTCTTAATGGAATTTTAAACATAAATTATAGCATCAGTCTGTTTATTTAATAGCTACACCTCATATAGGGGTCTATTTACTAAGCAGTGTTAGGAGACAGAGTGAAAAGTGATAAGAAAGTGATAAGGTGCCAGCCAATCAGCTCCCAACTGTCATCTCAGAGACTGTGTTTGAAAAATGACAGTTAGGAGCTGATTGGCTGGCTCCTTATCACTTTCTTATCATTTTTCACTCTGTCTCCTAACACTGCTTAGTAAATAGACCCCTATAGTCGTAGATGGAACTACAGCAAAAGGCGCATGAGACTAATGCTGCCCATCCACTTGTAGATGTGGGGACGACAGCATGATTACGACATCGTAACCGTGCCGTCGTCTCCTTAAGGGTGAAGTGCATACACTGAACGTTCAGACGTCCAGTGTATGTACATCAATCATCCCCGAACATGGGCAACCTGACGACGGTCGTCATGTTGACCGTCATGTTCGGGTGATGATAGGGGCGGATTGGGATGGAAAACCAGCCTGGGAAAATTCTGGAAGCAGCCCTTATGGGGGTGGGTCTGTTGAGGAGGGCAGTACACCAGGGTTCGCAAAATACGCGCTATAGCGAGTATTTACTCGCTACGGGCATTGAGAAACTCACTTTTTAAAAGTCAGTGGGTCCTGCAGGACGCGCTACAGCAGCCGGCCCAGCATCTTCCCAAACCAATCAGCTTTGGGTGGCAGCATCTCTTCATCCAATGAGGAAGACGCTCGCCCCGTCCCCAGCCCCCACTAGCTATCAGAAGACACGAGGGGCCTGGATTATACAGCACACAGCAGCCGCCACCACAGAAGGGGAGGACTGTGCATGAGGAGTCGACACAGAGAGGCGGAAGCTGGAGCATGTGCTCCCCGGCACTGCACAATCGATCCCAGTACAAGCGGGACCTCCGATCCTACCCCAGTATTGGCACTGGCAGCACCTGCACCCTGGACAAGAAGTGCAAGTGGTACCTCTGAACCCCCCCTCCCAGTCAATGTGGCACCTGCACCTCGGCTCCAAGCAGCAGGAGCAGGTGTCAGGGGAGCCATGTGTTGTGGAGCCCTTCTCCAGTCACCGGCGTCTGCACTCTCCTGGCCGCCGCAGACCGAGGGCACTGTGTCCAGGACTCAGGTGAGAGGTGGCAGGGAGGCTGGGGCTGGGGGGGTGTAAAGTGACAGATGGAGCCTTTCTTCAGGCACCATCATCTGCACTCTCCCGGCGGCCGCAGACCAAGGGCTCTGCACTGGGGCACTCTGCCCAGGACCCAGGTGGCAGAGTGCCCTTTGCTGTTTGGGTGAAAACTGGCTTAAAGTAGTGTGGGCAGGGTGCAGCTCACCTCCAGACTTATTACTCTCTCCCTGGGGACATGGAGGATGTGAGGTTCAGGAAGGTGCGTGAGTTAGGCCCTTTGTGTGGTAATTCAGGGGAAAACAAAAGGCATGTGTGACCTTATCTGATCCCCCTCTTACATTATTCTTATTATATAGTTTATTTCTGAGACGCTACAAGGGTCCTGTAAGGCTGTCCAGGGGGATAAGATACAGAATATAAATTCACATACACAATAAATACAAGTGTGCAGTTAGCATAATTATGTACAGAAGAGAAAGGGTAGAGGGCTCTACTCATATGAGATTACAATCTATAGGGATTATGTTGTCCATACATTGGCAGAACCGGTTGTTTTGCAAAGGAATTGAGCAGCCAGTTCTGTGCCGTGTTTGGCCACAAACACAGATTACCAAACTAGGCGGAATCAGTGGTGTAACTGTAGTACGCGCATCGGCAGATTGGATTTATAGACAGCCCTGATGGAGATGTTGTTCAGGATTGTTGATTATTTTGGGACCAATTTGGTCATCCAAACCGGTACGTGTGTGTGTGTGTGTATATATATATATATATATATATATATAATGTGTGGTTATAAATATATATATATTTATAACACACAGCAGCCGCCGGCCCAGTATCTTGGGTGGGACGGATAACGTGTGGGGGCCATACTGGTCTCCCTGTCTTAATTGCCCCAGGGTGCTGGTAGGACCCTTTTGGTGCAATGCCAGTGAAAGCCCATAACCCCATCTTTGACCCCCAGCACTGTTGTAACTACTCTCTGCTCTTGCCCCCTCCCTACCCTCAGCACTGCCTGCCCTTACTTCCCTCTAGATCTACCCCAACTTCTCCCTGCCTTACCCACAGCTCTACCCCAACTGCAGCTTGCCCTTATCCCCTCTACCCCATCTGCAACCTGTCCCCAGCACTGTCCCAACTGCTGCCTTCTCTCACTCCCCATAATATGTGAAGGGTCCCAGAATCAGTGGAGTAGGACCCCAATTTCTTAAAGTGAGGGGTCCCATGGACCCAAAAATTTTTTTGCTTAGCGCGATCACTGGTATACTCCCTCCTTTTAGGGCCTGGAGGTGCTTTTGCAAGCTGCTGAGAGGAGCAGGGTCGACAACAGAATTCTTGGTGAATGATACACTGTCCATCCCTCTGCACTAGGTACAGGGAAGTCAGTTTGGAAATCTTTTCTTACCTATATGGTGGTTTATCTGCCATGGGGAACCTCTGAAGAATTTGAGCCTCACTGAGCAGCGTCTTCACCTGGTATTCACTATTCATGTAGATCACAGTGTCAGGAAGATGCCTGTTTACGTAGAAATATAACCAATGTCTTCACCATAACCAGATAATGTATAGTAATAGCAGTGTTTGTGCAGGACAAAATGTGAATTTCCCTGATCAAACAATTTCTGTGTCTTTCCAGGCCCCCGTGTTACTCCAGACCCTCTTACATCTCTCCATCCTTATGCCCCCCTGTGATTATCCATGCTCCCTGTGTCTCTTCATCTCCACGGCTCCATGTCTCTCCATCTCCAGGACCCCTTGTCTGTCTGCAGGATCCCATATGTCTCTCCAGGCCTCAATCTGTCTCTCTATCCCCAGGCCCACCTATAGCTCTCAGGCTCATTCCCCCAGCTCCAGTGTATCTCAGCCCCATTCCCTCCAGCCCCAGTGTGTGTCAGCCTCATATCCCCCAGCCAGTGTGTGTCTTAACCCCATTCACCAGTCCCAGTGTGTATCAGCCTCATTCCCCCCCAGCCACAGTGTGTTTCTCAGCCCCAATGCATGTAGCCTCATTCCCCCAGCCCCAGTGCATGTCTCAACCGTATTCCCCAGCCCCAGTGTGTCTCAGCCTCATTCCCCCCCAACCCCAGTGTGTGTCCCAGCCCCAGTGTGTCTCAGCCTCATCCTTCCAGCCCAGGTGTGTCAGCCTCATTCCCCCCCCAGCCCCAGCCTGTGTCAGCCTTATTTTCCCCCCAGTGTGTCAGTCTCTTCCCCCCCCAGCCCCAGAGTGTGTCATCCTCATTCTCCCCCCCCAGCCCCAGCGTGTGTCATCCTCATTCTCCCCCTCCCCCCCCAGCCAGCGTGTGTCATCCTCATTCTCCCCCCCCAGGCCAGCGTGTGTCTTCCTCATTCTCCCCCCCGCAGGCCAGCGTGTGTCATCCTCATTCTCCCCCTCCCCCCCCCGGCCAGCGTGTGTCATCCTCATTCTCCCCCTCCCCCCCCGGCCAGCGTGTGTCATCCTCATTCTCCCCCCCCAGGCCAGCTTGTGTCATCCTCATTCTCCCCCCCCAGGCCAGCGTGTGTCATCCTCATTCTCCCCCCCCAGGCCAGCGTGTGTCATCCTCATTCTCCCCCCCAGGCCAGCGTGTGTCTTCCTCATTCTCCCCCCCCAGGCCAGCGTGTCAGCCTCTCTCCCCCCCAGGCCAGCGTGTGTCATCCTCATTCTCCCCCCCCAGGCCCAGTGTGTCAGCCTCTCTCCCCCCCAGGCCAGCGTGTGTCCCAGCCCCAGCGTGCGTCATCCTCATTCTCCCCCCCAAGCCCCAGCATATGTCCCAGCCCAGTGTGTAAGCCTCTTCCCCCCCCAAGCCCCAGCATGTGTCGCAGCCACAGTGTGTCTGCCTCTTACCCCCACAGCCCCAGTGGTAGTGTGTGTCTCAGCCTTGCCCCCCCCGTGCCGCCGCCACTTACTTGGAGCTCCGTTTGGCTGCCCAGCCGCTTCTTGCTCGTCTCGGCATCATCGTGCAGCAGGATGCTGATACTGTAGGTGGGAAGTCTGGCCGGGCCACAGAGGGGCAGGAGGCGGAGCCGTCAGTAGTGACTGACAGGCTCCGCAAAGGCTTGTGGGAGTAGCTGCTGCGACTGGGCTTGCGCAGCGGCTCTCCCGTCAGCCTTTTTTTTTTTCCCCAGCAGTACCGCAGCAGTAGACCAGAAGCTGCAGAGCGGCAGCAGGCATGGGTAAGTACTGGGCGGCCGCCGGCCACTGCGGGGACCGGCCCAGCGGGAACCGGCCCGGTATCCCGGCGGCCCAATCCGCCCCTGATGATAGATGTCAGAAATGACCGGTGGGCGCTCGCTGGTCGTTTTAGACATTTAAATGCCCGATTTGCAGCCGATAACTGAGCGATTGCACGATTGCGATAGCTCAGCATTATCGGCGAGTGGATGAGCACCATCAGAATCAGCACCCTTATGCTGGGCATCAGGGGCATATCTACCCATTGGCCAGGATGGCACTTGCCAGGGGTGCCGGCCAAAAGGGGGGCGCCATCCGGCAGTGCCACCAGCAGCCAATGGGTGGACTAACCCAGGGGCATAAACTAGCTCCGCTAGTCCCCCGGGCCCCACAAGTGTAGGGCCCCACAAGTGTAGGGCAGACCGCAGTGAGAGCTACTACTGGGGGAACTTTCTGAAATTATGGGGGGAGGGGGGCACCAGTCCGCTACCTTGCCAGGGACGCTCAGATCCCTAGATACACCCCTGATGGGCATACACTATACAATTATCTGTCAGATATTTGTCCAAACTGGCTGGATTGAATGAAAACCTGGTAATGTATGGGAGCAAATGACAATCGATCATATGGTCTTAAACACTGGAAAACGGACAATAAACAATTGTTCAAATTGATTAAATTCGTGTGTTTTACTTTTAACCAATTTGTCTGAACGACCATTTTTTTTGTTTTGCAGCTTTTGCTCCCATACATTACCAGATTTTCATTCTAACCAGCTAGATTGGACAGATATCTGACATATAATTGTATAGTGTATGCCCAGCATTATCCTTATACTGAGAAAATTATGTGACCCAATTCAAATGTGTGTAAATATATCTGATATTTGTTACCTGGTAAGTAGAATTAATGAAAACAGGTGTTCTGTGTCAGGACTACTATAAAAATAGGCACGTGTATACATAAAGGTTTTGATGACTTTTAGATGCAATTGATCATAAAGCACCTTATGATATAGAAAATAATACAGTACATTTAACACAGGCTTGCCTACCCTCCCGATTTGGCCGGGAGCCTCCCGATTTTCGGGTGCCGCTCCCGGCCCCCCGGGAAGGCAGGCAAGCCTCCTGCAAGCCGCCATCCCTCCCTACCCCCCTGCAGAGTTACTAGGGAAACCCCCGCAGCGGGGAGGCCCGGTGACGCAATTCGCGCTGAATCGCGTCAACGTGGCCCCGCCCCCGCTTTACAATGCCGTTTACTCCGGCATTGTGATGAGGGGGCGGAGCCGCGATGACGTGATCTCACGGCCACACCCCCGACCTGCACTGGCCACGCCCCGTAACGCGTTATATTGCGGCCACGTCCCCCGCTGTAAGCTGACATTCAGCCCTCTCCCGGAAGGAGGGAGCTGAATGTCGGCAAGTATGATTTAACATAATACTGAAATGACAAGTAAATCAGGAAGTATCCACTAATGCACAGTTTCTCAAACTTGGTCCTCAGGACCTCAAACAGTGCATGTCTTCCAGGTCTCGTGCGTCAGTGAGTAATGAATACACCTGTGCACCTGCTGGGTGACCTTGAAAATGTGACTTGTGTGGGGCCCTGAGGACCAAGTTTGAGAACCACTGCACTAATGCTTTTAATTTAGGTGTTACGCTGAATACATGGGTTTATATAACTGGGAAGAGGAGAATAAAGAATGGTATAACAGAGGCAGCTGGCCATGTTTTCATAAGTGTCTTTAAATTTTATTTTTCCAGACCTGTATTTCAACTGCGGATGTCATAAATGTTCATGGACAATCAGACTAGCCTGAATTCAATCCAGACTATATATAGATATACATAATGAAAATGTATTTGCCCCAAGTCAGAAATCTGCCAGCCTGCCCTTGAGGTTAATACATGGGCCTGCAACATGCTATGTGTTTCTGTGCCAGTTTGGCTTTGCAGTTAAACTACCACTTTGCAATGCTTATATATGAATTCCCGCACAATCTGCCAAATTAGACAGAAATATGTGCCTCTCTCTACATTTAATTTCATCTTAATTTTGTGTGATAGAGATTTAAAAATTTTAATCCTGCACTTTTCCTTAGAACGTTCTATTTATTATTCCGTTCCACAGCTGTGAGGCAAACGCTACTGATTTTCAGTGAACTCAACTGGTCATCTGTGCTATTTCTATAGTGTACGTACATACTGTAAGATAATGTTGTGTATCACTAATGGTGCGTACACATGGTACGATTAAAATGGACAATATGAACGATAATGATATCGATCATATCATTCATATTGTCCATTTTTTGGTGCCCAACAACCTGCGATGCGCGGGCACGTATGGTCGATATCGATATCGACCATCGCCCATACATGCAGGCCAACCTGGTTGATATCGACCAGGTTACTATAGGGACCCGTGATCGTTGATCGCAGGTCGTTATAGTCGTTGGTGAGTAAGTGGTGTGCTGGATGATCGATACAACGATATAGTTATCGTTGTCGATCATCCCGTCTGTACGCACCATAAGAGACCACTGCATAATATGTACCAGGATGTCCTTCAAATCTACCCACCACAACCCACCTGAAAAATGACCCTTCCACATTTTCTGCTTTTGGTTCATTAGTAGGGGCATATTTCTTATTGTTAATTGGTCACAATCCGGAGTTTGGTAAAATTTGGCAATATAGCAGTCCCCTATAGAAACCTATGGGGGGGTTACTTTGCCATTGAAAACTGGGGATATCTCAGATATCTGCTGTGGTCCCCCACACATACATTCAGGGGATCCTCAGTATTTTCGGGTACCGCAACTTTATTTAAATTTTTTAATTAAGGCTTTTTTGTGGTGATAAAACCTCATAAAAGTTGTTAGATACTTCCCCGTGTGTTTGAAAAGAGGCTGCAGCAGATATCAGATATATCTAGTACAGTTCTATGGGACAGCAGTCCCTATAGGTTTCTATGGAGCTGCAATGTGGGTGTGTGCATCAATCTCCAGAAAGAGTAATTTTCAGAAGCTTGTGCCCGCTAGCTAATGATGGTGTTGATTATGGTAGTCTATTGGCTACTTTTTGCAAAATGGAGAGGCCGTCTAAACTGAGCGATTGGGGGAGAAGGGCCCTAATCAGGGAGGTGACCAAGAACCCGATGGTCACTCTGTCAAAGCCACAGCATTCCTCTGTGGAGAGAGAAGAACCTTCCAGAAGGACAACCATCTCTGCAGCAATCCACCAATCAGGCCTGTATGGTAGAGTGGCGAGACGGAAGCCACTCCTTAGTAAAAAGCACATGGCAGCCCGCCTGGAGTTTGCCAAAATGCACCGGAAGGACTCTCAGACCATGAGAATTCTCTGGTCTGATGAAACAAAGATTGAACTCTTTGGCGTGAATGCCAGGCGTTATGTTTGGAGAAACCAGGCAGGAACTGGGAGACTAGTCAGGATAGAGGGAAAGATGAATGCAGCAATGTACAGAGACATCCTGGATGAAAACCTGCTCCAGAGCGCTCTTGACCTCAGACTGGGGCGACGGTTCATCTTTCAGCAGGACAATGACCCTAAGCACACAGCCAAGATATCAAAGGAGTGGCTTCAGGACAACTCTGTGAAAGTCCATGAGTGGCCCAGCCAGAGCCCAGGCTTTGATACCGATTGAACATCTCTGGAGAGATCTGAAAATGGCTGTGCACCGACGCTTCCCATCCAACCTGATGGAGCTTGAGAGGTGCTTCAAAGAGGAATGGGCAAAACTGCCCAAAGATAGGTGTGCCAAGCTTGTGGCATCATATTCAAAAAGACTTGAGGCTCTAATTGCTGCCAAAGGTGCATCAACAAAGTATTGAGGCTGTGAATACTTATGTACATGTGATTTCTTAGGTTTTTATTTTTTTAACTTTGCAAAATTCTCAAAAATTTTTTTACACATTGTCATTATAGGGTATTGTGTGTAGAATTTTGAGGACAAAAATGAATTTATTCCATTTTGGAATAAGGCTATAACCAGGGACGGTTTTAGGTGCGGGCTAACAGCGCCTCGCCCAGAGAGCTGATCCCTAGAGGGCGCCATTGAGTCCCCAGAAAAAAAAAGGTCCCCAGAAAAAAAAAAGCTGTGCCTGTCCCCGTACCCCCCCCCCCCCCCAGGGAGGCTCCATTTGCCGGGCGCCCGCTGAGATTTGTTACCAGTAGGCAACCGGCTCCTCCCCCACAGCGGCAGCCAAAAGCTGGAGCTCACTTCTGAGCTCCGGCTTCCGGATCCCACAGAGAGCACTATGGGAGGGACATCATGATGTCTCTCTCATGGATCCGAGGAGCCGGAGCTCACTACTGAGCTCTGTCTCCCGCATAGAGCACCATGTGAGGCACTAGCCCTGGAGGCATTACTATAGGGGGCACGACTATAGGGGGCACGACTATAGGGGGCATTACTAATGGGGCATTTCTGCTGGGGGGATTACTATAGGGGGCATTACTACTGGGGGCACTACTATAGGGGCATTACTACTGTGGGCACTACTAGTGGGGGCATTACCACTGGGGACACCACTACTATTGGGGGCATTACCAATGGGGGCACTACTATTGGGGGCATCACTACTATAAGGGTTATTACTACTGGGCGATTACTATAGGGGCCATTACTACTGGTGGCACTAATAGGGGGCATTACTACTGGGAGCACTATTAATGGGGTCATTACCACTGGGGTCATTACCAATGGGGGCACTATTACAGGGGACATTACCAATGAGGGCACTACTACTGGGGACACTACTATAGGGGGCATTACCAATGGGGGCACTACTAATGGGGGCATTACTACTGTGGACATTACTACTGTGGGCACTACTAGTGGGGGTACTACATCGGGGCACCACTACCGAGGCCATTAGGGGCACCACTTCTGTGGGCATTGTATAAGGGACACTACTGATGCGGGCATTGTATTAGAGGCAATAGTATTGTGGGCATTGTGTATAAGGGGCACTAATTTGGGCATTGTGTAAAAGGGGCGCCACTGTGTGTCATAACATGAATAAGGGACTACTGTGTGGCTTAATTTGAATTGGGGATAATGTATTATAAAGGGAATTACTGTGTGTGGCACAATGTATTATACAGGGCATTACTGCATATGGCATAATGTGTTATACAGGGCATTACTGCGTGTGGCATAATGTGTTATACAGGTTATTACTGCGTATGGCATAATGTGTTATAAAGGGCATTACTGTGTAAGACATACTGTGTAAGGCGCTTTACTGTGCATGGCAATTATTCGCCATGAGGGGAGAGCTTGGGGGAAGCCCAGCAGTGTGATGAATTGGGGGTGTTCCGCAAGAACACGCCCCCTCTCCGGAAGCACGCAGAGGAAAGCAGTCTAAAAAAGTTATTTCTTTATTTTGGGAGGGGGGGTGCGCAACTGGGAACTTTCACCCTGAGCTCCACAATATCTAGAACCGGCCCTGGCTGTAACATAACAAAATGTGGAAAAAGTGAAGCGTTGGGAATACTTTCCGGATGCAATGTATGGGCCGTATTCAATTAGAAGAGAAGAGCCGAGATCTGCGAAAAAGTATCACCGATTTCGGCTTTTCGCCAGGCGAAAACTTATCCCCGTATTCAGGCCCTGATTCAGAGCTGGACACTCTGACAGAGCGCTCGCTCTGAATCAGGGCCGTCCCTCTGAATTTAAGAGCGGCCTCCTGGCCGCTCGCATAGCTGTGGGTGACCACCCACAGCTATAGCGAGCGGCCAAAATTATGGTCTTGACCATCGCGACCATCGGGCTTGCGACGAGACCCTTGTGGTAGGGTCTCGTTGCCGCAAGCCCTGGAGTGCTTTTGGCTCTATCAGAGCCAAAAGCACTCCCACTGACATCACTAGTGATGTCAGTGGGGCCGGCCCCAGACGGTAGGCGTTCCCATGGGAACGCCTCCGTGTGGGCAGCCACGCCCCCGGCACGCCCACCAAAGGGGGCGTGCTGTCACTCACCATCGACAGCACGCCCCCTTTGTAGCGAGACCCATAACGACGACTTGGCAGTCGTTATTCGGGTCTCGCACATGCGCATGACGGAGCCGCCTCTGTCATGCGCATGCGCACTTGGCCAACATCGACCCACTTGCGAGCGCTCAGCGCTCGCTAGCGGGTCTGAATTAGGCCCTCAATTCCATCCACTTTTCGCATACGCGGAAAGTCATTGCAATGTAATAGGCAAAAAAGATTCGCCTCTGAATAGGTGGAGAAAAAATTTGCAAAATTTTTATTTTGGGGTGCAAAGGTGGGGAAACCTCTCAGCACCCTTGGGACAGCGCCCCAAAGGATAACTGCATAAAAAAAAAAAAAAAAAAAGCGTGGATCACCCCAAAAAAGTACTTTGAATTTTGGGGCGAAAAACCACAAAGTGGGGGGACAAGTTCACAAACTAGCGAACTAAAGTTCTGGGGGTGCTCTAAGAAGGGGTCACGTGTTTTTGTGATTGAAGGTGCTTTTGTGATGGTGGAAATTCACAAATTATTAAAACTTCACTTTAGAGACATTCAAGTATGCTAGCACCCATTTTCGGGTACCCCAAATTTGACAGGACTACTTATTTTCTCCAAAAAATACTGCCTTGTGCAAATACGCTAATTAGTGGCATTTGTGCGAACTTAAGTACCCCAAGTAGTTTTATAACGGCTAATCGGGCACTACTACATTGATCCCCAATGTTTCTGCATCTTTTTGGGGGTTCAGGCTGATTTCCCAGATTCTGACACCACTTTTTGCCTGTTCAGACTTCGCAGGTTTCCGTTTCCGCGTCTAATGGAATTGAATAGGGCGAATCACGGGTACGCGCACGATAAGTTTCCGTGGCTAAAATACGCAATGTAGGCAAAAAGTCCAGCATGCAAAATTTTATCTCATACGCAAAACTAATTGAATACAGGCCTTTGTCCATTAATGATCAAATTATAAATGCGATTATTAATAAATCTTTACTTTAGGGCAAAATTTACCTAGAATCAAATGTGACTTCTAAACCTACTTACTGGACATAGTTTAGAAGGTCAAAATCACAAATTTAATAAGCGCGTATTTGACTGTCTGTTTACAGTAGATCCGATAATACTCATCAGTTTCTCCATGTGCGATTCCAGTCGGATTGCCCCCTTTACATTAGGCTCTGCAGCCAAATAGAATTATGAATCTGCTGACAGTCGGCAGTGGATTCAAAGCACTGCACAGATCGTATGATCTGTGCAGACTTTGGTGTGTTAAAGTGTAGAGAAAGGGTTAATATTAAAAAAAGAAAAAAAATGCATAGGGACCTCTGTGCCCAGTCTGGTACTGGAAAATCAAGGGAAAAACTGGCATAGGCTCCCACGCTCTCTCAGCCAATCACGTTTCCCCCATTGACTTTAGTGGCAATGACCCAGTCATTTTGCATAACACACTGTACAATGTATAGTGTGCGCCCGCTTTGGTTCGGGTTTTTTTATTTTATGAAGAGGATCTGATCCATAATTTGGTAATTATGGATTTTAAAAAAAAAATGTTTAACAAAGGACTTCCACATTCGGCATGCTTGTCCTGTCATAATTTAAATATTTTTTCAGGTGGCAGAGGTCCCTGAATGTCCGGGCATGCTGGCACTTGTTGATCCTCAAGTACTGACATGCCGGGACAGGCTTGCAGAGACATGTAGTCCCAATTTAAAGGGCAATATTACTTTCTATACAGAATTACCCCCGTACCCACCGCCTCCAGGGGTGCGGGAAGAGCCCTAGGCTTCCAGCCCAGTTCTGGTTGATCGTCGGGAGGGGGGACCAGATTTTATATTTGGGATCCAGACTTTCCGGGGATTTTCTGGGCTGACCAGTTTGGAGCTGGTTTTAAATTATGGTAGGTGGACACTGTATATCCTTGCTGTAGTGTAAGTCTATAGAAAGGGGGGCCCTAGACTGCACATCCTGAATATATATATATAATGGGAGGTGCTACCTGTGGAGACTATTGTTGCAAACACAAGAAAAGAAAGTACAAGTGCACAACTCCAACATCATTAGAGTGATGCCCTGGGGTGGCTCAGCTGGGCCTGTTTGGGGTGTCCTGTGCTATGGATTTCAACCCCAGTAGGTTAGGGACCTACCCTCAGAGGTTACCTGGGCGCGGTGGGTAGGCCCATAACCATGGCCATGATTATGCTAAAACCACTATGTATTGCAAAATTCTATTGCATAATGTATTATATATAATTAGTAATGTTGGCGTTGTGCACTTGTACTTTCTTTTCTTGTAAGTCTCCCTGCTGCTTCAGCCCTTTGCTGGTTACTGGAAAAATGATGGAACCCTGCACTGTTTTTCCTCCCGATTTCCCAGTACCAGTCTGGGCTCAGAGGTCCTGGGTTGGTTATGCTTTTTGGGGGGGGCCCCATGCAATTTTTTCTTCAACATTAACCCTTTCTTTACACTTTAACACAAACAAAGCCTGCACAGATCATACTGATCTGACAAACTCACCGCTCACAGGCAGGTCTATTTATTTTTTTATTTTGAAGCGATTTTGGTGAGATTTTGATGGTGTTTAGCAACACAATTCTTAGTAAAGCCGTGATATGTATTCTTGTCTATGTATAATAAACCATACACTGTTTGCGCCGATGGTCTACTGAAGTCTATTACCATCTTAAGTTATGTTTCACATGCAATTGTAATGCGAGATTTGCCTTTAGTAAATCTCTGATTTGCCAAGTTGGGGGGATATCGCAGAAAAAGTCCAAAATGACCAAAAACGATTCTTAGTAAATATACCCCATCTCAATTTAGATTTTCTTGCCAGTGGGGTTCTGTTTCAGTATGTGCTCCCTTTGTGTCAACATATGTTAATGATTAACCCTATGTGCAGCGCTGTAGTATTGTATGTTGGCCAAATACACGCTAATCAGTCTGAAAATGGGAAGTTGTCAGTCAGTATCAGAGCGAGAAGCCGCTGATCTAACTATACAGCCTCCTTTCACCAAAATGAAGAGAGCCCCACTTAAGATACCATACTGGCATAAACGAGTCTGAAAAAGCAGGCAGCATACCTGTGAAATGCGTACAGGGTTGGATTGGCCATTGGTCTTACCGTGAGTTCTCCCAGTGGGTCGTTGGCTTCATGTTGCCTCCGGACCAACGCATCTGGTTTTTTTTCCCATTTGTGATTAATGACACAGGTGAATATTTGTTTTTCTTATGTGAGATCTGAGAATGTATCTGTGAAACTATAACTGTATCAATATGTTATATACATTATCTAATATTATGTATATGCATATAGAATGGTGTGAACTACGCACTTTTTACTGCAGCTCCTGGTTAATACAGTAATAAAGTTTATTCTATAAAAGGAATTCTGCCAGTGTGAATTCCGATCTGCTATAACATTTCTTTTCTGTGTGCACAGTATCCCTTATCCACATGTTACTCCAACACTTCTGATTCATTGTATCTACTCTATGTATTGTTATGCTGTTTCCATTTTCAGTGCCTATTCTCAATTCATCCTTAAACACACCTGATACTTATATCTTTTGTTTTTTATTTCCCAAGGCTAATTAGATACAGTACTTCAGACAGTAGGAATTTGTGGCTAATTGTGTTAGCAGTGCACCATATATAACTATAGGTAGGATATACTATTTCTGTATCATTTGATCAACCACCAGACCTACTGTACTCTGTTATCTCTGACAAAAGATAATTGATATAAACCACAGTTGATTTTCAACAATTTTGTGTGATTGGACCATTTAGGTTGAGGTTACCTAATGTACAGGTTCTCAAACTCGGTCCAGCGGACCCCAAACAGTTCATGTTTTCCAGGTCTCCACACAGAACCACAAGGGAAATAATTAGCTCCACCTGTGGATCTTTTAAACTGTGTTAGTGTGTATTGAATACACCTGTATACCTGCTGGGTAACCTGGAAAACTGTGTAGGGTCCTGAGGACCAAATTTGAGAACCACTGACCTAATGTAATTACCAAATCCATTTTCAAGAAAGTAGCAGAGAGTGGTATTTCATTATTATTTTATATGTAACTTAAGAACGTTTTTTAATTTTGTGACACTGTCTAATGATTCTTCATGTATAGGATTTACCTACCTTATATATGGCATCACATCACATATTTAATCTATCTTAGAGTATAAACTTCTGAAACACTCATGATACTATTTACTCAGTTTATACATTTGTGTTTCTCTGAGGAGTATTATAAACAACTTTTTTGTTTATATGTATTTGTGTCTGTTACATGTTTAAAACAGGATGCAGTTTATACTGTATGAGTGCAGACGGGATGCTGGCAGTCGAAATACTGACGTTGGAGTCCCACCGCCTTGTATAATGCCGACACCGATATCCCAAAGGACATCAGGAATCCCAAATGTCCGGATGCCAGTAAGTATGCACGATTAGCCGGAGATGGGGGGGGGGATAGGATTAGGTACCCCCGGGGGGGAGATTAGGGTTAGGCCCCCCCCCCGGGAGGATTACGGTTAGGCTAAAGAAGGGGGGTTAGGGTTAAGCACCACCGGGGGGACGTTAGGGTTAGGCACCCCCCCAGGAGTGTTAGGTTTAGGGTGCAGGAAGGGGGGTTATGGTTAGGCACCGCCAGGGGTAGTTTAGGGTTAGGCACCTCGCGGGGAGGTTAGGGTTAGGCACCACTAAGGGAGGGCTATGGGGGAGAAAGGAGGGTTAGGGTTTTAACCTGCCCCTGCCGGGAGTTAGTACCATTCGGGCTTCCAGCATCGGTATTTGAACTATTCAACCACCAGCATCACATACCGATTCCATTTAAGACAGTGGTTTCCAAACTCAGGGCAGCTGTATTTATGGCAGGGTGCCTGCCTGTGGCGTCCTCGGGACGCTGCAGGCAGTGCTGCTGCAGTGATGCTGACTGCAGGGCACCGTTACAGGCACCCTGCAGTCAGAAGCAGGGGCCTTGAGATGTCGACGGTGCCGCCCACAGAGGTCTGTGCTCTGTGCGGCCGCACACCCCTAGCTGATGTCTGCCACTGCTCAGCCAGTATAGAGATGCCCACTACTGCCTTCTCACATCTGTAATACCTCGCAGTCCTGCATATACATCGGTAATATCGGAGAACATCGGCCCCTAACGCACAATTACAGCAGGTAATGCTGACCTGACCTGTCTCAGAATTTGCAAGTCTCATCACATGCAGTGAAACCTCAAGCTGCATAGGCAATCGCAGTGGCTAATTTATGCAGGCCCATGCAACGGCGCTCAAACGGACAGGCACACATGCGTTTCTCCAACCACTCCGCCGTCACCACCCCTAAACGCTCATGGCTTGTCACTCACTGTTTGATGGATTCCACAGTGCGTCCATAATCACAGGGCGATCACCGCGCATTGGCCGATCAGTGTACGTGGTTGCAATTGCGATCCATGCTGATTCCTCAAGGCACCCTAAAAATCCAAGTTTTAGTGAAATCCAAGCTTAAGCACAAATGACTTAATTAGAACCGCAGTCAGTTTGATTATACCATATGTGCACAAGCATGGATATCCTTAAAACCTGAACTGTTAAGGTGCGTATCCACTAGACGATTAAAATGAGTGACTGAACGATAATGACATCGTTAATGTTCAATCGCTCATTAATCGTTCATAAATCGTGCATTAAAATGTCAAAAACAACCAGCGATGCGCGCTCCCGCTGGTCGTTTTCAGCATCAATCATCGCCTGAACATGCTGGCCAACCTACCGATAACGACAGGTTGTGCATGCTCGGGGATGAGGGAGGGTGTCTATATGAATGGCATATTGTTCAGTGTAGGCACATTATCCACTGCACAGGATGGAGAACGACTGCACGATTACAATGTTGTAATCGTACAGTCGTTCCACTCACGTGTAGTGGATACGCACCTTTAGGGTTCCGTGAGGGAAGAGTTTGAGAAACTCTGAATTCAAGTTAAGTACTCACTTGATTTTCAGAATTTAGTTTAAAAGGTAAATTTATCATACAAAACTAATAGATATAAAACTGTACCCCATAAAGAAAGATTTCTTTCTGTTCCCTGGCACATCTCACGACGTCTAATACAGAATTTCTGATGTTATCTGCCACGTCACATCTGATAATAGAATCTGCTAAAAAATTAGATATCCTAAAAAATTTACATGCAAGACTTTCCCTTTAAGCTCTGTTTGCCTTATTTGTTTATTGCAGCCTGTTTTGTTATATATATAGACTTTAATCACATTCACGGAGTTTAGCAAAGGCCACCCATGAAAAAACAAACTAATTCAGCTTAACCAGAGATGTGATGCTTCTTGATGGGTGTGTGAAACCAGTGTGACATTTACACAGCTTCAGGATGCTAATTAACCAGTAATTGCAATAAAGCAGTCTTGCCTTGGAGGTAAGGTTATCCTTAGCAAATACTGTATGAATCTCACTTCCTTCTTGTGTGTCCAATGGACACTGACATCTAGTTCACATAAATGAGACTATCTACTAAAGAACTCTACACAAACACTCTGAGATTAGGGAATCAGGAATGGGGACAGGGCAAATAATTCAGAAGGACGCTGGTCACTAAAGGACCCCATACATCAATAATCTACCGTTTTGCCGATAATTGTGCCTGACAATTGGCAAAATCCAACATTGATTTGCTGTGTCCAACCAAAAAATGATCGGAATTGGAGAGTCAGGGTTTTCTAACATGTTGGATTTTGCTGATCATAGGAGAATCGGAGATCTGGGAATCGGAAATGGGTGATCAAGGGAATCGGCTGATTGTTTGGTCCTATTAACAGGTCCTCATAGGCTGCTGACAAAGATGATCAGTAATAGGAAACAAAACTCTACACATTACAATATGTCTAAGCCAGGTATTACCTGTAATTGAAATGTAATAGTGTCAGCAAGATGTCATGATTTTACTGATAACCTTAAATTGAAAATATTTTTTAAAAGAGATACACTTAGTAGTTTATATTAACCAGCAATATGGTAAGAGACTGAAGAATTTAAATCTCTCCATAGAAATTGCAGGCAGAGCTGTTAGATGAAGGTTGCTACTGTAGCTTCTGTATTGTCTTTCCCTCTTTACTCATTAACCCCAAAAATGAATATACAGTACAGTGTATCAGGTGCACCATGCACACCACAGTGAGTGCTACACAGGGGCGGTACTAGCGGCGGTTCATGCCGGTGCCTTGCACCGGAGCCCGCTGTAGTGCAGGGGCCCCATAGCCCCTGCATCCTACAGCACTGCCGCTGCTCGCTAGGGGGGTTGTTGCGGTGTGAGGTGGTGAAAAAAAATGTCTGGGCACCAGGAGTCAGAAAAGACACTGGATTTAATGACGGGGCGGGGAGTGAGGTGGTAAAAAAGGCTGGGCATTAGGATAGACACTTGATTTAATGACTGGGGGGGATTGAGGTGCCTCTCTTAGTCTACCTCTTGCCTCTCCTTGTCACCCTCTACCTCTCTTTGTCACCCACTGCACTGTGGGTGACCTTTTATTATATACGGTTCATTTAAATACATTGCATTAAACCACAGGTTCTCAAACTCGGTCTTCAGGACCCCAAACAGTGCATGTTTTCCAGGTCTCCTCAAAGAATCACAACTGAAATAATTAGCTTCACCTGTGGATCTTTTAAAATGTGTCAGTGAGTAATGACTACACCTGTGCACCTGCTGGGTAACATGGAAAACGTGACCTGTGTGGGGTCCTGAGGACCGAGTTTGAGAACCACTGCATTAAACCATTCAGTTCAAACACACCTGTATAAAATGTAACAAATAAAAAATCAGTATTTGGGATATACACGGTAATTCAGTCCAATTTGCAATCACTTGGTGATACTACAGTACTGTTACTTCGTGATCTCAGTTTAGCCACTTTGATCGATCACTGATGTCTAATATGGTGTTCATTAATTTATGAGCTTATAAAAAAATATTATTTCTCTATACACAAGTTTATACAATTATTTTTAGGTCAAGCAAACCTCAAACTCAATTTAGTATCTGTAAATAATTAAGTCAAGTTACTACTAAGACTAGTCAGGAGTGTTTTATCAGAGGAGCCCCCCCTTGCACTGGCACATGGAATATGCACTTAGCCAGAGCCTACTGCACATGCAGATATCTCTGTTAAAGTGGTATTGGCGCCATTTTGCAAGGAAGGGCCCAGACCCAATGCTGCCCCCCTCCCTGTTACTAGTCAGCAGCTCAGCACATAGCAGCATGTTATGGGCTGCAGTGGGAGACCAGGAAGTCTGCTCACTCCTGCAGCAGTCTCCTCTCCTCTGCCTGCGGAGTGGAACGATCACACTAAGTCCCCCCTGGATTTGCACCGGGCTGAAGGGCTCAAAGCGCCCCCCTCACCAGCGTGCATTTTTTCTAAGGGGCGTGGCCACACCTTCTGTGGTTAGACCACGCCCCCTCAATATTAATGGGGCCTGGCGGAATGACTCGTGCCACACCCCTTGTGAAACTTAACCATGCCTCTTTTGCGAGCGCACAGGGGGGACTGCTAGGGCTACCCCAGCCCGTCCCTGGCCCTGGTAGAAAGCAACTCGGAGCTCATAAGCAGGCTACATGGATATGTTTCTTTCCTTATATCAATCAGTAGCACTTTCCACTATCATGGACTTTTACTAAAATATCACAAAGATCCCCCTGCTGCACTTCTATTGGAGAACCAGAACCCCCTGTGCCACTTCTATTGGAGAATCTCTATATAGCGTTACAAAGTGATGAAAAGCTCAGCTTTTTGTCCTTATTAAAAAGAGCCACTTCACAGTCTCCATAGCAGGGTACGGGGATTTTGTCAACAGGTGAAATTAAAAGGATTGCAGGAGAAATCTGTGATCTGCTGCAATTGTCCTCTTGTTAAATAGGAGGAAGGAGTGATAACCCCTTAATTCGTCAAACACCGCCTCATATATAGACCCCTAAATCTGCATACTCTAAATACTCTGAAAGAAACCTATGTCCTTAAAAAAACAATAGATACATTAGGATTTAGCATAAGGCAGCCTAGGCGACTGCCTAGGGCCCGTTGGGTCCCAAGGTGGCCTGTGGCCGGGCCCAGTGGCGTAACTACTGCCCCCGTGTAGCCTCGAGGCGCCAGGTGCAACTGTGAGCGCTGGCCTCTGAAGTGATCGGAGGCTAAGGAAGCCTCCGATCACTTCAGAGGCCAGCGTTCCCAGTAATGCATTGCGCAGTGAGGAACCTGAGCGGCCGCATCTGCTGGATCAATTGATCCAGTCAGCACAGGAGTCTGGAGAGACAGCCCGGATGACAGCTGCAGCCTGAATGGAGTCAGGTAAGCAGGGGGGGAACAACTACAGGGAGCACTAATTGAAGGGGCACAACTACAGGGGGCAGTGGGCACTACTTGAAGGGGCACAACTACCGAGGCACTACTTGAAGGGGCACTAATCGAAGGGGCACAACTACAAGGGGCAATACTTTAAGGGATACAGCTACAAGGGGCACTGTATAAGGGGCACAACTACAGGGTGCACTACTGGAGGGGCACAACTACAGGGACACTACTTGAAGGGGCACAGCTACAGGGGCACTATTTGAAGGGGCACAATTACAGGGGCCACTATTTGAAAGGTCACAATTACAGGGGGCACTACTTGAAGGGACACAACTACAGGGGCACTACTTGAAGGGGCACAACTACAGAGGCAATACTTTAAGGGGCACAACTACAGGGGCACAACTACAGAGGGCACTGTCTATGGGCACAACTACAGGGGGCCCTGGATAATGGGTACTACTATAGGGGGTATTGCATAAGGGGCACTATTACAGGGGCCATTGCATACGAGGCACAATTACAGGGGCCACTACTTGAAGGGGCACAACTACAGAGGCACTACTTGAAGGGGCACAACTACAGGGGCAATACTTTAAGGGGCACAGTTATGTGGGCACTGCATATGGGCACAGCTACAGGGGGCACTACTATAAGGGGCACAACTACAGGGGGCCCTGGATAATGGGTACTATTACAGGGGGCATTGCATATGGGGCACAATTACAGGGGGCACTGTATAAGGGGCACTAATTTAATAGGTTATTAACTATGTTCCCAATAATCTGGTTCTACATGGACATAAAAACTGTGCAACCTGTCTTGAGCTGAGGTGACAGATTGGCAGGAGTGGAAAGGAGGGTTGATGAAGTAGATCTGTCAGGGTGGGATGTAATGGGCATTATTGTGTGGCATAAAGTGTAATGGGCATTATTGTGTGGCATAAAGTGTAATGGGCATTACTGTGTGCACAATGTGCTGTTAGGGGCATTACTGTGTGGCATTATGTGTTATAAGGGGAATAATGTATAAGGGGCATTACTGTGTGGCATAATGTGTTATGTGGCATAATGTGAAATAGAGGTATTACGGCATGGCATAATCTGTTATAAGGGCATTACTGTGTGGCATGTGTAAGGTGCATTGCTGTGTGGCATAATGTGTTGTAAGGGGTATTACGTTGTGGCATAATGTGTTATTGGGGCACTCCGGTGTGGCAATGTGTAAGGCACATAACTGTATCATGAACATAAAACCGCACACCTTAAATGTCGTCTTTGGGTGTGTTTGTTTTTTTGGCGGGGGTGGGGGGCGCCTGAAATTTTTTGGCATGGGGGAGCAAAATTTATAGTTACGCCACTGGCCGGGCCCACACCCCGAAATCCGGCCCTGTAGAATGAGAGATCCTGCTGCTCAGTGCTTGCTATTTAAAGTTTAAACTGCTGCTGGCACCGGCCGGGGAAAGGTCACAGCACGATCGGAGGAGGAGGAGTTGCAGTCCTTCCGCTGGGAGCCCAGGAGCCGGAGTCACCACAGCAGGACAGCACCTCCAATCAACTCCCGTCTCCACCCCTGTGATGTGCAGTCAGTGTAAGACCGCTGTAGTTACAGTGTAGTTCTCCACTACCAACCCCCTTCCCCTGCACTGTAGCAGCCCCCTCCTTACCCGCACTGTAGCAGCCCTCTCTGCAGCTGCAGTGTAGCAGCTCCCTCCTTCCCCCGCTGTGTAGCAGCTCCCTCCTTCCACCACAGTGTAGCCAGCTCCTGCAGTCACAGTCCGTGCTGCCAGTTACCTCCATTGCAGCACCTCCCCCTCGCAGTGTAGCTGCTGCCAGTCTCTTCTGACCCCATCCTGCCGCAGTGTGTGTTGCTTCCACTCCCCGACTCATGCCACAACTCCAGATGAGTTCAATGGGGTGAACTCTGGTCTTCTGCTGCCTGGGTAAGTTTAACTGAAAAAAAAATGTTCTTACAGCTAACACTGCTTTCTCTACCTGTTTATATATATATATATATATATATATATACCACTCCACTGAAAAAACGGCACTCAGAGACTTAGATGAAACAAAGATGCAGTGTATTCATGTCAACGAACGTTTCGGGGTCACAGCCCCTTCCTCAGGACCACATACAGCTGTATGTGCTGTATGTGGTCCTGAAGAAGGGGCTGTGACCCCCAAACGTTCGTTGACGTGAATACACTGCATCTTTGTTTCACCTAAGTCTCTGAGTGCCGTTTTTTCAGTGGAGTGGTATACTATTTTGTCAACGGGCCCCGAAGCCATTTATTTCTGTATTGGAGTGCGGCTGATTGTGGAACTTGTGTGTGTGTGTGTGTGTGTGTGTGTGTGTGTGTGTGTATATATATATATATATATATATATATACATAAAAAGCACTAATCCACGGCACTCACCATTCCTAGTTTTGGGGTGCAACATGGTATGTGACCACATTGTTTAAATAGAATTCACAGGGGCTCTGCACTCACCATAATAACTAATAATAATAATATGTACAGCCATTTAAAAGCAAAGTTGCTGTGAGCTTTAAACCTTGATAGCATACCCTGAGTTTAACACTAATGTGATGGCTATGTCCATGTTATAATTCTGAGCAATAGAGTAGGAACTTGCAGTAAAGCAGGGTCCCGTGACGATGGGCTGCAAGCTTAAATGCATTGGTCAATTCATGAACCAAAACCCCACTGTTTATTATGTTTATTATTATTATTATTATTATTATTATTAGTTATTATGGTGAGTGCAGAGCCCCTGTGATTTATATATATATATATATGTATATATATATATATATATATTTATTTGCAGAGTCACTAGCTATGTATTGTTACTCTCCTCTGTTTTACCACCTTCTGTCATCTCCCTCTGTTTGTCCCCCTTTCCTCCCGTCTCCCTCTTGTCGTCCCCTTTTCCTCCCGTCTCTCTCTGGTCGTCCCCCTTTTCCTCCCGTCTCCCACTGGTCATCCTCCTTCCCTCGTCCTCCTCTGGTCGTCCCCCTTACTTTTCATCCACCTCTGGTCGACCCCCTTTCCTCCTGTCTGCCTCTGTTCGTTCGCCTCCCTTATCTCCCGTCTCACATATATACAGACACACACACACATTTATTTATATATATATATATATATATATATATATATATAGTGATCTGGCAATGCTGTAATAACTGCATAAAGTATATTGCTGTAGGTTTCACTGGTGCAAGATACACACATAATAGATATATATATATATATATATATATATATATATGAAAAAACAGCGGCACTGACAGGACTTGAAGAAAAAAGACTCACGACTCCAGGGGGTCTGCGTTCAGCGTTTCAGTCAGAGCGACTTTTATCAAGAACGTTCTTGATAAAAGTCGCTCTGACTGAAACGTTGAACGCAGACCCCCTGGAGTTGTGAGTCTTTTTTTCTTTAAGTCCTGTCAGTGCCGCTGTTTTTTCCTATTTGCATATTTGGTTCTTTAACCATTAGAGGTCACTCAGGCGGGTATTATTATTTTTACTGTGGAGTGTCGGCGTTACTGCAATATATATATATATATATATATATATATAAAACGCTTGTCTATAATATGGTGTGTGTATCTTGACCCAGCGATTTTATTGTAATATATGCACAGGATTGTTTGAGGGAGGGGGCCCCAAACCGTTATCTTGCCTAGGGCCCCATGAGATCTAAATCCAGATAGATAGATAGATCGATTACACCTGAAGAGAACTATGCTGTTCTAAACTATGGAAATGGGTCTGGTAAAACCACCTCCTGCCTGGAAAAGGTTTAAAAAGGTGAATTTATTTTAAAATCGACAGTTTCACTTGGGATACCGAGCATTGGGATGCCGCTGTTGGTATTTTGACAGCAGGCATCCCGACTGTCTTTCTCCTCAGCATGTGGTTAGCAAGGGGCCTCAGGTGCACAGAGAATTGAGGTCCCGAGTGAGCACACAAGGAGGTAGATGTAATACAGTGATCTTACGGGGACAGAGGCATTTATATCACTTCATATTTCAGACCAATTACAGGTATCTATACAGGATGGCAACCATAATACTATAGCAGAAATCCAGAGCCATAAAAACAAAAGATCTTGTTACATCTGATTAGACTGACTAATAAGCTTTTAGTTTTTAGGGGTGTTTATTACTAGTCGTATCATCTTACTGTAACTTGAAATGTGATTAATATTATATTGACTATTATTTTGTTGCTTGACATTTGGCTGTGGAGCTGTGATAAATCCTCTGCAACAAAGATTACTTTTGTGAAAAAATGTATTAGTAGATAATATGTGCGATATTGTGTCCAGATTATTCCAGCTCTCACATCTGTGAAATACGCTCTGGTTTTGTCAGAGAAATGACTACAGAGTCTGACCCGAACTTCTGAGCAATAGAGATACTAATACAGTAATGATCAGCGCTATATGTAACCAGCTATACGTTCAGATAGTAGCCAGGATTCTCTCATTTTTTTTTGCAGCTTGAAAAGATGAATTTTTCCACTGTTCTAGACTCTTTTCATGAAATCAATTCCCCATAGAGGTATAGCTGCAGATACAGTAGAGTGAAAACGGCTCTAGATTTAGCAAGGGAGAAGGCATAATTACTCTCAATCAGATTACATTTATGACAGACCAGCATTATTTTAGTGGATGTTCTGTTAACCTGAAGGGCTTGAACCTATTTAGGGAGCAAAGCAAAAAAAAAAAAGGAGCAAATATATATCCAGATAAACCATGTTGCGGTGTGTAGCGGGTAAGTTCCAGGCGACCAACGGGAGACTGAAATAGCAGAGCCAGTGTAATGGCTTCTTACATAAAGCAAACAGCAGTTCAGGTACAACAGTTCAGCTTACATGAGAGGGGATGTAGTTAGTATGCCAGCAGACGGGATGCCGGATGTCAAAATACTGGTGTCGGAAGCCCAACCCAGGACTAAATATAGGCGTTGAGATCTCGATGCAAGTCAAGATCCCAATGGTGGAATCTCGACAGCCGCCATTCCGAACGAAGGAACAACGGGGCATCTTAGCTGTTAGCCGCGCGGGGTGGAGGGTTAAGTTTAGGCACCACAGGGGGGGTTAAGGTTAGGCTTTGGGGTGGGAGAGGTTAGGGTTAGGCACCACTGGGGGGGGTGAGGGTTAGGCACTAAGGGGGAATGGTTAGGTTTAGGCACCAAGGGAGGAGGGTTAGGTTTAGGCACTAACGGGGAGGGTTAGGGTGCAAGAACAGAGGGTTAGGGTGAGAAGGAAGGAGGGTTAGTATACTTACCCAACCCCTGTCGGGATACCGAGCATTGGGATGCCGCTGTTGGTATTTTGACAGCAGGCATCCCGACTGCCGGTATTTCATACCCAACCCCATGAGACAGCAGTTCAAACAAGCAGAGTATTCACAGCAAAGTCAGGGTTCAGCTTGTCCAGCATAGAGAGGGTTGCCAAAGGTCCAACCTCTCCCTCACATTCTCCCTGACCAACTCATCTAACCAGGTTTTTATGCCTTAGCTGGTTTTAAGGGGTCCAAACACTACCAATGGATCGCCGGGTTACTGCGATCCTGCAACCAGTAATTGCAGGATTTGTGAAATCCAAAAAGTTGGATTTCACAGATTTGCTGATCACAATCATTTTCAAATCTGTGAAATTCAACATGTATAATTTCACTGTTCCTCCGACGGATTGCATCGATGGCTGACGGTCTGCATTTCCGACCATCGGATCGGTGTTTCCGATCCCATTGCAGGATCGCGAGACCTGTTGGTACATGTTTGGGGGCCTTTAACTGAGAAAAGAGTGTGGTTCCTCCCTGGCTACAGCAGGTTAACCCTTTCCTCAGATTTTGGGAGAGACCCACTCTGTCGCATGGTGTAAGGGTTAGAAATAAATTTTTGGATTTTTGCATGCAGGGGACATACTTCCTGCATTTCCATGTAGCCCACAAATAGTGGGCAGCTTTATTTTTGCACTGAAATGTACAGATCAGCTAGGACATGCTCCTCCTACCTTGGATTTGCCAAGATGGAAAGTTGCTCCCTCTTTTTTTTTGCTGTACCCTAAATCAGCCCCATAGTCTATGAATAGAGCTGGAATGGCAACATTGACAGCTATCAATTTATATTGCTGTGCAGGGGTAGGACTGGGGAAAGGTCTCCCGGGAGATGTATCAGACCCGATA
Source organism: Taudactylus pleione (assembly GCA_031769625.1). Taxonomy (NCBI): domain Eukaryota; kingdom Metazoa; phylum Chordata; class Amphibia; order Anura; family Myobatrachidae; genus Taudactylus; species Taudactylus pleione. The sequence continues at coordinate 2,576,901 of JAUIMM010000566.1, read as the reverse complement.
CTCTGAGGATGTGCTCTAGAATGTGTTGGCCACCTCATTGTGCATACCAGTGAACTCTTTACGTGCTGTGCTGCCAACTACAGCGGGCATGGTCATGCCATCCTGGGGGCATACTGTAGCTGCATTACCGAGACGTTCCAGGCTCTTTGTAAACTCCTCACCCCTCCTCTCGGCACCACTGTTTGGGAACACTTAAGGCTACTGGTGGGAAGTGAGATATTTAGCAGCGTGGTGTGAATATTTGCTGGAATAGCTAGAGAAATGCCTATCATCTCTAACAAGTACTACTCTCTGAATACAAATTCTGTTTTGCAGTAGTGACAGAACTACTGTGCAAGGATATCATTTTTAGGATATTTTATATAGGAGTACATTTATGTCACTTGTCTATTATACCATGATTGGTCAAAAAGGGAAATGTATTTGTCCCCATTTGTCTATACGCACACAGGTCAGCATGATCATTTCCCCTTTAGTCTGAGGTGTTAATACACTCCTGGTTGAAAAAAATAAAAACCTTACTAGTCTTAGGGGTCAATCCAATTAGGTGCGAATTGTGAATTTGTTTCTTGAAACTCGCAGACTTCGCGTCAGATTGCGCTCCCGTTACTTCTCCAATCCAATTAAAAATGCCTATTGGCACTATTCGCAGTGGAGGGGTGCGAATTGACTGCCAAATGAGATTTGAGAGAAATGCATGAAAATGTGGGGAGACCACCCTGGATAATTTTGTTAGCAGGACCGTATAGAAGGCTGTTTGTGGGCATTAGGAAGGTACTATAGGTTTTTAATGGTATCAAATGGCTGATTTGTGTTTTTTTTTTATTGCAAGCAAATGATAAAAAACAGACTTTTTTCGTTTAATCTCAAAACGAAAAATGCAAAAAAAAGTAGGAAAAAGGGTGATTTTGGGGTACTTTGACAGCACCTTCAAAAATTTAGCAAAAATGATAAAAACAATAATTGTTCAACTAAAAAATTATTGTAATTACATTTGGGCTGCCTAAACTAACGAAAAAGTTGTTTTTGGGGTAATTTTAGGACAATTTTTTTTAACCTCAAAAACTTACATGTAACTATTGGACTATTTAAACTAATTGAAAACTTCCTATTGCCTAATTAGTTATTAGGGCGGGGGGGGGGGGGGTCCACAGGGTTCAGCACAGTGTCCCAACATTTTAACCTTAAAATAAAGATTTTCCTTTCCATCTCTCACCCCCATTGAGGTGTGAATGGAACGTTGCGAATTCAGTCTGACTGATTCAATGCAGGTTGCTAATTGCATTGCAAAATTCGAAGTGAAAATAGCAGCTCGCTCCTCGCATTTCGCACCTAATTGGATTGACTCCTTATTATGTTTTGAGTACTACCTTATTATATATACATTGTGTCTGTTTGTTCCAAGTTGGCGCAAAAACTACTGAACTGATTTTCATGAAATCATTTTGTAGTGGACTTTGTTTTACCTTGATCTGTCAAGTTACAGTTGAGCCACAACAGCAATAACAAAAACAAAATTTATTGACGAGTCATTCCATGTCAAATCACCCAGAAAAATGTCATTATGACACCCACCGACTCAGATATTCATGAAACTTTGTACACTTGATACTAGCACATAGCTACAAACCAATGAAAAATGTATGGGAAATGTCACTTCCGATGCTCCATTTTTAGTGTGAGGTGTATAGTATGTGGGAAAATATTCCCATCTCAGTGCCTAATCCACATATCACATTGGAATTTTTACCCTTTGTCAATTAAAATATGTAAATTCCAGAATTTTTATTTTTTTTATCCATCTTGCCTGACTCAGAGTGAATATATATTCCTTTACTTCATAAATATATTTTTTATTTTTTAGTGCAAAAACAAAAGCGGGTTCATTAAGCATTATCAACCTAAGGCAAATGAGTTATCATGTTCCTTTTTTGTCTAAATTGAACCTCAAAGTATAATTTAAAAGGCTATGAAAGAAGAATACTGGGATTTTGATTTCCTGTATACGTATTTTAATGTTTAATTAGAATTCTCTCTTTAAAAATGAAAATTACCATTAGGTATAATTTTGCCCACCAGGTGTACCCCTTTTGCAATTTTAAACCCAACCGTAAAATTCCTCATAAAAATAACCCCTATAAGGCCCACTTGCTCCTCTAGATTGCTTTACTGTAATTTCTGCAACAATAGTAGCTGTTAGCTTTCTCCAAATGATTGAGTGATGAGTGATGTCACTCAAGGCAGTTTGTTATTGTACAATTTAGACAGTTAGCTCCATCAATAAAGTAAATCTGCCTCTACGGTATCACCGATGGGGCCATTCAGTAGCAATAAAAATTGCTTAGACCACCGCTCCCGAAGCCGGACTCGGATGGGGACAGGTAAGTGCGGCTCCCTGCTTGCAGGGAGACGCATGCTCGCAGCTTGGTAGTATTGGCTCCAGCGGTCCCCGGGGGAACAGGACACTGCCAGCTGTGGTGATGACCATGGCCCTGGCGTCCACACCAAAGGAGGAGACAGGATCTTTCTTTTAGCCCCTCCCTAACCCCTGGCACAGCAGACAGTCTGCCCAAGGGTGATTCCTTTCTCTCTCTCTCTCTCTCTCTCTCTCTCTCTCTCTCCCCTCCCATAGAGAAAGGCTGGGCAGCCATTTTACTAATTACAAGCCTCAGCATGTCTCCAGAGAGTAGGGGCTCATGTCTCCCTGTATACCTCACTATAACTTGTCTGGTTATACATTTAGCTCCCTCCTGTTTGGTGGAGCTGTTTTGTTGAGCACTATTGCACATTTGTTCTGTCCTGGAATGTTATGTCTGCATGTTTAGTGAAGTACAATGCAATTGTCACAAGCTGCCGCATAGCAAACTCAGGGCGAGGCAAATGATGGGCGATCGTTTGCCATCAGTTGTCAATCATCCCTGGTTTGATCCGGATTGGATCCTTCGACTATTTTCTGTGGGTGCGAAGGCTGCTCCGATGCCGGTGATAGCATTTTTTCGTGTTTCTGGTTCTGGCTTAGTCTCTTGTTTGTTCAGTCAAGTACCCAGTCCTCCTGTCAGCTTTGATTATCCTGCCGTTTGTGTCATGCAGGCGGCACGGACTGCATTCACATACTACCTGCCGTTTGTGTCATCCAGGCGGCACAGTCCGCATACCAACTTCCTGTCGTTTGTGCCATCCAGGCGGCACAAATCGCACTCCTGAGTCCAGTGAGCGCTATCTAGCGTCTAGCTGCTTGTGTCAACCCGGCGGCACAGGCCACACTGCCACACTCAGAGTATGCAAGCCAGTGTACTACCACTTGTGTCAACCTGGTGGCACAGGCAGTACTCCAGAGTACGCAATCTTGTGTACTGCTGCTTATGTCAACCCGGCAGCACAGGCCGCACTCCAGCGTCCAAAGTACGCAATCCTGTATACAATCGCTTGTGTCAAACCGGCGGCATAGGTCTCATCTCAGCGACTACCAGCCTGCAAGACTGCTTCACGGCCCAAAGGCTGCATCTTGTTCTACGGCCCACCGGTCGCTTCTAGCCATGTTACCAGCCCCCAAGGCTGCTTCACGGCCCAAAGGCCACATCTTGTTCTACGGCCTCAGGCCGCTTCTAGCCAAGAGTTACTGTCACGCTTGGCGCTGGGGGAGTGGAAACTCTGGGTCCGGGTTGCGGGAGGAAACGAAGGCGAGGGGCCTGGATATATGTTCTCCTCATCCACAGCTCTCGAGTGTTGACGAGACCTGGGCAATGGTGCGGAGTCTAACCCACAGGATGGTGTTCGCCAGTGACCCCTCCAATCGGGATTTTGGCTTAGCTGCACCCTGTGAGCAGGTCGCGGTCCTTTGACCAGGTACCAGAGCTCAGTGGGAATTGGAGACACAAATAACCGTGGCCCTAATAAGAGATGCCTAAGGTTTAAGGCACTGTGGAGTGATCCACAAACAACGTAAAGAAGTCTGGCAATACTGTAGCACAAAGTTCACTAGTGACACGTTTAACACACAGGCAGATATGGTAATTCACTGTTGTATGAAGTTCACTAGAGGCTCGTTTAGCACACAGGCAGCTGGTAATTAACTGTTGCACCTGGTTCACTAGAGACTTGTTTAGCACACAGGCAGATGGTAATACACTGTTGCATGAAGTTCACTAGAGACTTGTTTAGCACACAGGCAGATGGTAATTCACTGTTGCACAAGGTTCCCTAGAGACACGTTTTAGCACACAGGCAGATGGTAATTCACTGTTGCACAAGGTTCACTAGAGACACGTTTAGCACACAGGCAGATTGTAATACACTGTTGCAAGAAGTTCACTAGAGACACGTTTAGCACACAGGCAGATGGTAACTCACTGTTGCACAGGGATCACAGTAACGTCTTGGCACACAGGCAGAGATGGAACACACTGTAGAGGAAATAGAACGCTAGGAACCTGGACCGGAACTCAACTATGGACTAGGAGACAACCGTTGTTCAGGCAGTTTGCAGAAAGGTGGAAGCAGGCTATATACCCCACAGAACCCATTGATAGGTGCACAGCGATCAGCTGATGCTCACCTATCCCAGGCCAGAAGTACAGTCACATGGGCCGACTGACATGGCGGCGCCCATGCCGGGAACCCCGAGTCCAGACACCGGACCGCCCGCAGTCCCCTACGCACAGGGAGAATGCTCAGCGTCCTCTCAGCCGCCGCGCCAGCTGCCCGACCGCGCGGGAGATCAAAAGAAGCCGGCGAGGAGGTATGGCCGCGCTGATCCCCGGCAGAGCCCTGACAGTACCCCCCCTTTCAGGGTGGGCACCGAACACCCCATAGGCTTATTTGGAAATTTCCTATGGAAGTCTCGGACCAACCGTGGAGCATGCACATCGGAAGCCTTGACCCAAGCCCTTTCTTCGGGACCATAGCCCCTCCAATCGATGAGGTATTGAAGAGTATTAAACTTAAGGCGTGAATCCAAGATCTTCTCCACTTCAAACTCAGTACCCTGTAAAGTCTGTACTTGAGGCAATTTGGGAGGAACAATTTGAAATTGATTGAGCACCAGAGGACGTAAAAGAGAAATATGGAATGTATTGCAGATTTTCATTTGTGGAGGAAGTTCCAACTTATACACTACTGGATTGATTATCTTAATGATGCGATAGGGGCCAATAAAGCGTGGAGCAAGTTTCATCGTGGGTGCCTTCAAACGAATGTTCTTGGAAGATAACCAAACCCTATCCCCAACTTTTAAAAAGGGAACAGCCAAACGTTTCCTATCGGCAAATCTCTTGTAATTCTTTGAGGATTGTACCAAGGAATGGTGAAACTTAATCCACAGGGTTGAAAATGACTCAATCTCCTTGACTGCCGGAACTTCTACCGCTGGAAGATGTTCGAAGTCAGGGACTCGGGGATGTCTACCGAAGACAGTGAAGAAGGGTGTGGACTTGGATGACGAATGATACTTAAAATTGTGAGAAAATTCTGCCCATGGTAAAAGGTCCACCCAATCATCCTGAGAAGATGATACAAAAAGCCTGATGAAGGTCTCAAGTTCTTGATTAACCCTTTTGGTTTGACAATTCGTCTGAGGGTGGTATGCTGAAGAAAATTTTAATTTAACTCCACATGTATTGCACAGGGCTCTCCAAAATTTGGCCACGAATTGGACCCCACGATCAGAGATTATCTCCTTAGGGAGACCGTGTAATCTGAAGATATCCCGGATGAATATTTTAGCCAATTGAGGAGCCGATGGAAGACCAACCAGAGGAACAAAATGTGCCATTTTTGAGAAGCGATCCACGACCACCCATACCGTATTGTGTCCCTTGCATCGAGGTAGCTCGGAAATGAAGTCCATAGAGATATGAGTCCATGGGGCAACTGGAACCGGTAATGGGCGTAATGGACCCATCACCCTCCTGCGAGGTGTCTTATGCTGCGCACATTTAATACAGGACAGGACAAATTCTCTGACATCTCCCTTCATGGTGGGCCACCAGTAGGAACGTAGTAGGAATTGGTAAGTTTTAGTGATTCCTGTATGACCAGCAAATAACGAAGCATGAGCCCATGTCAACAGTTTTTTACGTAAACTGGGGATAACAAAAATTTTTCCCGGAGGCGGAGAGGATATCTGTGTAGGAGCGAAAACAATTGAATCAAGAATTGGACGTATCTGCGGATGGTCCTCTTCCTCTACCATAGTCATAAAAGAATGGGAGAGAGCATCCGCTTTTTTGTTTAAAATGCCTGGTCGAAATTGAAGCCTTAGATTGAACCTGGAGAAAAAAAGAGACCATCGGGCCTGCCTGGCATTCAATCTATGAGTAGTTTGTAGATAAGTTAGGTTCTTATGGTCTGTAATGACCGTAACTGGAAATCTAGCTCCTTCCAGAAGATAACGCCATTCCTCTAGTGCCAAGCGTATAGCTAATAGTTCCTGATCTCCAATAATATAATTTTTCTCTGCGGGAGAGAATTTCCGGGAGAAGAATCCGCAGGGGTGGATCTTCCCATCTTCAGCGATCTGAGACAATACGGCCCCAATTCCAACAGAGGATGCGTCCACTTCTACCGTAAATGGTTGATCCAGCTGAGGCTGGCGGAGAATTGGGTCTGTGGAAAATGCAATTTTTAATTTTTTAAAAGCTTGTATTGCTGCATCAGGCCAAGAGGATGGGCTGGCTCCCTTCCTTGTGAGAGAAGTGATAGGAGAGACCAATGTGGAGAAATGTGGAATGAACCTCCTATAATAATTTGCAAAACCCAAGAAACATTGAGTAGCTTTCAACGAAGTAGGCTGAGGCCAATCGGCAATAGCTTTCAGTTTATCAGGGTCCATTTGAAGAATTTTTCCAGAGATTATATGCCCCAGGAAGGGTACCGAGGTCTGATTAAAGAGGCATTTTGACAACTTTCCAAAGAGACGATGATTTCGGAGACTAGACAACACTTCTAGTACATGCCGATGATGGTCTTGTAAGTTTGTAGAAAAAATTTAAATTTCATCGAGATAAACTACCACAAATTTATAGAGAATGTCCCGAAAAATCTTGTTGACGTAGCCTTGAAATACAGCTGGCGCGTTAGAGTCCAAAAGGCATTACCAGGTACTCGAAGTGTCCATCCCTAGTATTAAAAGCGGTTTTCCACTCATCCTCTGCCTTTATTCGAATTAAATTGTAGGCCCCGCGTAAGTCTAGTTTGGTGAAAAACTGAGCTCCTCGGACCTTGTCGAAAAGTTCGGAAATCAAGGGTAGTGGATACCGATTCTTTATTGTAATTTGGTTTAGGCCCCGATAATCTATACAAGGGCGGAAGCCTCTGTCCTTTTTTCCTACGAAGAAGAACCCTGCTCCAGCAGGAGAGGATGACGGCCGGATAAATCCTTTAGCAAGGTTGTCCTTAATGTACTCTGCCATAGCGGTAGTCTCAGGAACAGATAATGGATAAACACGGCCACGAGGAGGGGTCTTCCCCGGAAGCAGGTCAATAGCACAATCCCATGGTTGATGCGGAGGGAGTTTATCTGCCGCTTGTTCGCAGAATACATCAGCGAAATCCTGGTAGGGTTATGGTAAATTGGACTGAGAGGGACCCACAGAGATAGAGGGTGGAGAGAACATCTCGGATGGACAGGTAACTGTGGTTAACTTACGCAAAGGAACCACCTTGGTCAAACACTTCTGTAAACAACTTGATCCCCAGGACAAAATTTGCATCTTATTCCAATTGAACACAGGGTTGTGCTTTTTTAACCAGGGTAGCCCCAACACCAGCTCATAGGGAGATTTAGGTAACACAAATAATTCCAGCCATTCCTGATGAAGACATCCAATCTTGATGGATACTGGATGGGAGAGAGAAGAAAGAGATTCTCCTAGCACTGTTTTACCATCTAAGCCGGAGAGTACTAGTTTATTGGGTAATGGAACGACAGGAATACCTAGAGTCCGAACGAGAGTATCTGAAATGAAATTGCCTGCCGCTCCGGAATCAATTAGAGCTTTAACCCTCTTTGTCCTGGACCCATGGGAAAGCGACACTGGTAGAAGACTGTCTGTTATTTGGGATGACTTGGACATAACCCCTAACTGAATGCTCCCTACTTCAGTCAGGGTCTCGCATTTCCCGCAAGCAGAGGACAATTCTTCAAAATGTGGTCGGCAGCAGCACAATAAATACATAATTTATTTTGGAAACGCCTGTTGCGTTCTACAGCTGTAAGCTTGGACTTATTGACCTGCATGGGTTCTTCTTCACTACTAGGAGAGAGAGAAGACTGGTTCACAGGAGGAGTATGGACCTGAAAGCGTTCCCCCCTGCCTCTACTAGCCCAGCGTTCCCGATGGCGAAGGTCGATCTTGATGCAGAGGGAGATGACATCAGCAAAGGACTCCGGTAAATCTCTGGAGGCCAACTCGTCCTTCATCCTTTCTGATAGTCCATGGAGGAAGGATGCCTTGAGAGCTTCCTCGTTCCACTTAGCTCAGATGCCATGGTTTGAAACTGAACTACATACTGACCAACAGATCGGGTCCCCTGGAGCACACGAAGCAAATCGGATGAGGCTGAAGCGGAGCGGCCTGGTTCATCAAAAATCCTTTTAAATGCTGAAACAAATCCTTCATAATTTGACCTATGGGGTCAGCTCGTTCCCACAGGGGAGAGACCCAGTCCAGAGCAGCCCCGGTCAACAGGGAAATAACATATGCCACCTTTGCTCGAGAGGTGGGGAAATTCTGGGGGAGACATTCAAATTGGATCTCGCATTGGTTAATAAACCCTCGGCACCGCCTGGGATTACCATCAAATCTTTCCGGGGTTGCCAACTGGAGACGAGATTTAGATCCCGAAGCCCCTTGAGGCAAAACAGGTGGAGGGGGTGCAGCGGCTGCAGCTGGTGGAACCGGGAGAATAGATGCCAATGTAGTTTGGATCGAGACCAGCTGTCTAGAGAGCTCCTGCAGGTACTGGGCCACTTGCTGTTGGGCTGCCTCCTGGTTATCCATCCGAGAGGCCAGGTCCTGAAGGGACCCTGTACCTTGGGACCCAGCGGCTTCCATTGTGCGGCCTGAACAAACTGTCACGCTTGGCGCTGGGGGAGTGGAAACTCTGGGTCCGGGTTGCGGGAGGAAACGAAGGCGAGGGGCCTGGATATATGTTCTCCTCATCCACAGCTCTCGAGTGTTGACGAGACCTGGGCAATGGTGCGGAGTCTAACCCACAGGATGGTGTTTGCCAGTGACCCCTCCAATCGGGATTTGGGCTTAGCTGCACCCTGTGAGCAGGTCGCGGTCCTTTGACCAGGTACCCGAGCTCAGTGGGAATTGGAGACACAAATAACCGTGGCCCTAATAAGAGATGCCTAAGGTTTAAGGCACTGTGGAGTGATCCACAAACAACGTAAAGAAGTCTGGCAATACTGTAGCACAAAGTTCACTAGTGACACGTTTAACACACAGGCAGATATGGTAATTCACTGTTGTATGAAGTTCACTAGAGGCTCGTTTAGCACACAGGCAGCTGGTAATTAACTGTTGCACCTGGTTCACTAGAGACTTGTTTAGCACACAGGCAGATGGTAATACACTGTTGCATGAAGTTCACTAGAGACTTGTTTAGCACACAGGCAGATGGTAATTCACTGTTGCACAAGGTTCCCTAGAGACACGTTTTAGCACACAGGCAGATGGTAATTCACTGTTGCACAAGGTTCACTAGAGACACGTTTAGCACACATGCAGATGGTAATACACTGCTGCAAGAAGTTCACTAGAGACACGTTTAGCACACAGGCAGATGGTAACTCACTGTTGCACAGGGATCACAGTAACGTCTTGGCACAGAGGCAGAGATGGAACACACTGTAGAGGAAATAGAACCCCAGGAACCTGGACCGGAACTCAACTAGGGACTAGGAGACAACCGTTGTTCAGGCAGTTTGCAGAAAGGTGGAAGCAGGCTATATACCCCACAGAACCCTTTGATAGGTGCACAGCGATCAGCTGACGCTCACCTATCCCAGGCCAGAAGTACAGTCACATGGGCCGACTGACATGGCGGCGCCCATGCCGGGAACCCCGAGTCCAGACACCGGACCGCCCGCAGTCCCCTACGCATGGGGAGAATGCTCAGCGTCCTCTCAGCTGCCGCGCCAGCTGCCCGACCGCGCGGGAGATCAAAGGAAGCCGGCGAGGAGGTATGGCCGCGCTGATCCCCGGCAGAGCCCTGACAGATACCAGCCCTCAAGGCTGCTTCACGGCCCAAAGGCTGCATCTTATTCTACGGCCCACAGGTCACTACCAGTCAAGAATAATCAGCCCTCAAGGCTGCTACACGACCGCAGCAAGCCAAGTTATCCAGCTTTCAAGGCTTTTGCTGGACTGAGTTATTGAGGTACCTCTATCCTTAACAGCAATACTATATTAGATATCATAATAATAATATATATTTGATATCTGACTACTTGTTCTTCACAACTACAGCTTGCATGCCTACGGACGTTTTTTCAGGGCGTCCTCAATATGCAGCCGCCGTTTGTTCTTCCATGTGGCTCCATCGTACCTCTCCTTGATTCTTCGGGCTCTACAGTTTGAGCCTTTGGATACGGCAGTCTTTTGTTGGTTTACCTGGGAAAGCTTTCCTCCTGCATGCCATCGCTTCGGCCTGGTGGGTATCTGACTTGAGTGCCTTGTCTTGTTGCTCCCCCTTTCTGATCTTTCACTTGGACCATGCCATTCTGTGGACTTGCTTGGGTTACCCACTCAAGCTTGTGTCTCAGTTCCACACTAACTAGGTGGTTGTGGCACCTGTTCTCCGTGTCTTGGTCTCTTCGCCGGGGTAAGCATCTATGGATGTGGTGAAGGCTCTCCGGATTTTTCCGTAGGCAGAGACAAAGATCTGTTTCTCTACTGTCTTGTATGATTTTTGCAAGCAGGGCTGGCCATCTTCTAATCAGATTATCCTGGTGGCTACGCTTGAATATCCACCACGCCAACTTTGTGGCGGATCTTCCTACCCCTGCCGTGGTGTCTGTTCATTACTACAGTCAGTGGGAGCCTCTTGGGCAGCTTAATGTGGTGCTGTGTACAGCTGCCATGTGGTCCTCTGGCCATACTTTGTTTTGTTTCTATACAATTGGGTTTCTCAGTGCAGCTCAGGAGCGTCTCCTCCCATAGGGGGCCAGATTTAGGATGTCCCAGAGTGATCCCTGTGCCCCCTAGTGGGGGAAGAAAAAAATTCTTCATAATTGAAGGGATCAATAATTCTTGAAAGTCCTTAATTTAGTAAGAATTGTCCTAGATTATGGGCCATATCCAATTAGACGCGAAAACAATAAGTGACACATTCGAGCAAACTTTTCTCAATCTTCGCTCGAATGTGTCACTTTTTGCCGCTATCGCGTAGGGAGGTTTTCGGGCAATCCTATTACAAAAATACGGCGAAAAGTGAACTTGAAAATGGGGAAATGTGCCTGTACCCCAAAAAAGTATATTATTGGGAAAAATCAAAGGGTTTGGGTATTTAAATTGTGTCAAATGACTGTTATATGCATTTTTCTTTAACAGTGGAAAAATGGTAGAAAGCATTTTTGGGAGCAAAATAAATGCTGCAGTTAAATTAAAAACTTGTCCCATCCATACATCCCCCAAAATGACTTACCTTTTCCAACACTTTTTACATTTTGACCTAAAAAATGACATGTCTTTATTAGGGGGAATTAAGTTAATGAAAAATATTTTTGTCTAATTAGTCATTAGGATGGGGGGGTGTCCAAGGAGTTCTGAACAGAGACCTAATTCAGGTCTGTGGGCTTTTTTTTTTTTTATCTCCAGGCCGCTCGCAAAGCTGTGGGTGTGTACCCACAGCTTGTGCGAGCAGGCTGGAGACCATTGCGATTATCGCGACCATTGGGCTTGCGATGAGACCCTGGGGTAGGGTCTCGGCTGCCGCAAGCCCGAGTGGACTCCCTGCTCTAATAGAGCAGGAAGTCCACTACTGACATCACTAGTGATGTCAGTTAGTCCTTCCACAAATGCCAGGCGCTCGTAAGGGAATGCCTGCATTTGTGCAGCCACCCCCCTACCCGCCTACAAAACGGGGCGAGCTGTCACTCACCATCGACAGCCGCCCCATCTTGTAGCGAGCCCTCAAGCGACTGAAGTTCAGTCACTCGGCGGGGCTCACGCATGCGCACGCCGGACGCAGCGCTGTGCGCTCGCGAGTGGCTCTGAATCAGGCCCCAAGTCCCCACATTTTTAGCTCAAAACAGGGGTTTTGCACATTTTTTTCACCTGCACTGAGGTGGTGAAAACTATTTGCCGCTTTTAGCTGGACAAAATTTGCACGTGCAAAAAGCCGCGGCTAATAGGATAGCACAAAACGCATTTTGGCGAAAAGTTTGCACAAGTGTAAACTTTTTGCCAAACCATGGCTTTTGACAGCTAATTGGATAAGGCCCTATGTATAATAAGAAATCTGCACATATATAGAAATATATAAATTATAATACTCCCCTGGTGGGCAAAATGATACCTAATGGTACTTTTTCGTTTTTAAAGAGAGCTTTTTAATTAAACATTAAAATACAAAATCCCATTATTTTTCTTTCAAAGCCTTTTAAAGTACTGTATACTTTAAGGTTCAATTTAAACAAAAAGGGGACATGATAAATAACTCATCTGCCTTAGGCTGATAATGCTTATTTAACCCACTTTTTTTTTGCACCAAAAAAAAAAATTAAGTATGAAGTAAAGGAATGTATAATGACTCTCAGGGGTAAATTTACTAAGAATCGTGTTGGTCCCGATTTGATCCGTTTTTAAACACGGATAGGATTGATCAAAATCGGCTTTCTTTTCCCACAAATATATTCGGGTATTTACCTAGCTCCCGTGTTTGTCAGGATCCTGTTTACCGATGGTGTTTTTGATCAATCCTGTCCGTGTTTAAGCCCCGTGTTTACTACCCAAGTTTCCCTCCCGAACAAGCAGCCAGCACATATCAATTAAATATTTGAAGGCTGCTTATTTGTGTGTTACTGTAATGTGTTATTTTTTTAAATTTTTTTACATAGGGTCCCCCCCAAAAAAGCACAACCAGCCCCGGGCTGTTCATCCAGTTCTGGTTCCTTTAAATATGAGGAAAAAAATGATTAGGGTTACCCCGTATTTTAGGAACCAGCACTGGGCTGCTGAGCAAACCTATACTTGTCCGACTTGGAACGGGTAATAGTTTCTTTGTTTTGCCAAGTGTCGTGGATGCTACGGAGACTGGCGCAAAGACAGAGGTGAGTGTAGGATCTTTTTTCCAGGAACTCCCATTGGATTCCTATATGGAGAAGTGGACCAATCACCTGGCACCAGGTAAGTATGTGTGAGTGGGGTACGTAGGTGTATGTAATAAAGTTATACTTTCTGCGGTGTGTGTTGTGGTTTTCTAACTATTTTACAGCGGGGGTACGGGTGCCAAAGGGCAGGCATGCTGGCACCTGTAGTTCCACTGTAAAATACAATAATCTATTTTCATTACTTTTACCCCCGTACACACTGCTCCAAAGGTGTGGGGAAGAGCCCTGAGCTTCAGACTAAGCCTGGGGCGCTTGGGAGTAAAGGGACCCCTTTATTGAAGGGGGGCCCCACCTCAATAAAGATGAGACCATGAGATCCCCGGCATGAGGTGTTAATGCTTTGGCCGGTGAGACCCGGTGATGGGGTCCCCTGGCTGTGGCATTACAGCCCAGTCGGTTTTTAGTCCAGTGATGGTTTTAAAAATAGGGGGACCCCTACACAATTTTTTCCCCTCTATTTTTAAAACCAGGACTGATCAGCAGCCCAGTGCTGGTTGCTAAAGTACGGGCCAATCCTACTCATTTTTTTCCTCGTATTTTTAGGAACCAGCACTGGGCTGCTGAGCAAACCTATACTTGTCCGACTTGGAACGGGTAATAGTTTCTTTGTTTTGCCAAGTGTCGTGGATGCTACGGAGACTGGCGCAAAGACAGAGGTGAGTGTAGGATCTTTTTTCCAGGAACTCCCATTGGATTCCTATATGGAGAAGTGGACCAATCACCTGGCACCAGGTAAGTATGTGTGAGTGGGGTACGTAGGTGTATGTAATAAAGTTATACTTTCTGCGGTGTGTGTTGTGGTTTTCTAACTATTTTACAGCGGGGGTACGGGTGCCAAAGGGCAGGCATGCTGGCACCTGTAGTTCCACTGTAAAATACAATAATCTATTTTCATTACTTTTACCCCCGTACACACTGCTCCAAAGGTGTGGGGAAGAGCCCTGAGCTTCAGACTAAGCCTGGGGCGCTTGGGAGTAAAGGGACCCCTTTATTGAAGGGGGGCCCCACCTCAATAAAGATGAGACCATGAGATCCCCGGCATGAGGTGTTAATGCTTTGGCCGGTGAGACCCGGTGATGGGGTCCCCTGGCTGTGGCATTACAGCCCAGTCGGTTTTTAGTCCAGTGATGGTTTTAAAAATAGGGGGACCCCTACACAATTTTTTCCCCTCTATTTTTAAAACCAGGACTGATCAGCAGCCCAGTGCTGGTTGCTAAAGTACGGGCCAATCCTACTCATTTTTTTCCTCGTATTTTTAGGAACCAGGACTGGGTGAGCAGCTCGAGGCTGGCTATGTCTTTTCGGGGGGGGCTACGTAATTTTTTTTTTTAAAACTTAACCATTTCTGTACTTTTTACATGCAGAAACATACATAAATCACACTGATCTGTCTATGATTCTGGCAAACTCGCAGCTCAGGAGGTGGTCTATTTGATCCTTCTACAGTATTTGCTCCCCGATTTGGCCCCAAAAGCGGCCAAATTGAACAAAAAGAATAATGGTAAATTCCCGTGTTCTGTTGAAGTTTATGAAAAGTACCTCCAAGTTGAACAAACACCCGATTCTAACTACAGTAAATAGTAAATCCTGTGTTGGTGAAAGCCGGTAATTACACCCAAGATTGCAATCTTGGACCAATATGAATCTTAGTAAATTTACCACTCAGAGTTAAGCAAGATTGATAAAAAAAACTTTCTGTGCAGTACACACCATCAGACGATCCATGCTGAATCAGGCCCAGTGTTCCTTTATTAATCTATTTTCATATACTGTATGCTCAAGAACTGAGTCTTTGAAGGTTACGCTATAACTATTATTCATTGCTAGAAGCAGGGAGAGATGATCTGAGTACTAGTTTGTATTGCAGATACTGCGCAATTGTGATGAAGTGTTTGGGGACTCTTTCATGTCCACGGGTGGTGGCAATCAATAGAGGTGTATGGTATAACATGCAGAGTGATAGAATGTTAAATTGTTAGTGTTATTTTTAGGCTCTGCCCTCACTACACCAGAATTTGGCGATCTGAGCAATCGCAGCCCTGACAGTAGTTTAGTACCAGTCAGAATAATACTAGCTGGAGAGATGTTGACCCATGCCATCTAAATAGCTTCCCCCAGCTCCCTGATATTTGTAGGTGCAGGATCTTGGGTACACATGACCACATGATTTGTCAGAACTCCCTAGAATGCTCCTCAAACCAATTCTGGACAACTTGGGACCAATGACACAGTGCATTATCCTGCCGGAATATTCCATTGTTGTGGGGGTACATGAAGTCCATGAATGGCTGCAGATGGGCATCAGGCAAAGCAACATTGCAGTCACCGGTCAATGACGTATTCAGGTGGACCAGCGGACCCAACCCATGCCATGTGAACATACCCCAACACTATTATGGAACCACCACCAGCCTGCACGGTGCCTTCTTAACAACTGGGTTCCATGGCCTCATGGGGTCTGAGCCACACCCAAACCCTACCATCAGTCCAAAACAACTGGAACCGTGACTCATGGGACTATGCCACATGTTTCCAGTCCTCCAGAGTCCAATTAGCAACATCACAAGCCCAGGTGAGACGATGTGTGCAGTGTCGTAATGTTAACAGGGCCCTATGGTGGAACGCTGCACTGACCTGCTGGATATGCGTCTGGTACCTCCTGCATTAAATGTGGATGTGGTTGGAGCCAGTGTCACTTGTCTGTTACCATGGACAATTCTGGCCAGATGCCGCTGGTCATGATCATTAAGCACCCGAGGTAGGCCCACTGCGCTGTCCACGGTGGGTGGTAATGCCTTCCATTAGGTATTCCCGGTACACACATGAAACCGTAGATCGAGGAATTTGAATGTCCGCCCAACTTCGGAAATGGAATGTCCCCTCCGTCGGGCATCCACTATCATGCCCCGTTTGATCCATGATAATTCACGTCACCTTGCCATGAGCAGCCTAGCCGGTGTTCAAACTGACTCACGAGATGTCAGATTACAACTGATGCTGGACTGGGCATTTCCAAGACATCACAGTAGGGTGTCGCAACCTGCTATTACCTTTACATACTGCTATCCCATGACATTTGGCCCTTCAGTATATATACAGATTTTTATTATCATTTTTTTTTCTTCTCTAGTTCACGTATGATTCCTGGAACTTCATTATAGCAAAGCTGAGCTGGGAGACACTTGACACTAATGAACGCTTTGAGCTGCATTATGTAGCTGTCTTGATTGTCTTCTAGCCTTGATTCTGAAATCATGTTTAATCTGATAGCAAACTCTTAAGCCTAACTAGGAAGTGAGAGAGAGGGAGGAAAAGAAGTCTAATAAGAGAGAATGTTCCTGAGAGGAGAGGACAGCTCCAGCATGTAATTATCAACACTAAGCAGACAGCTCGGAGGAGACCTTTAGGGAGGAGAGATCATGTGGATGAGCTGGCTACGAAAGCCACACTTCTCTTATTTAATAAGAAAGTGTCACCCTGCCAGCAGAACCTAAGTGAAAGAAGTCTCTGTACCTTTCACGACTAAGCTTTCACTCTTCAAGGACCTAAAGTATTCCTAATTAAACTGATTGGAAAATAATGACAATCACTGACACATTGACGTCACTGATGGAATAGCTGGTAAAGAAGTATTCATTCTAAAAGCCAGAAACTATCCAGTAACCTGAATTGTATTTATTTATGTTATTACATTGCAATGCATGTGCTATTTTCCCTTGGTTTGGAAGGACGACATCTCGCCCCCAGTATCTGGTCTGTAGCAGGTCCTAAACATAGCTGTTATGCAAACCAAACATGTTGCACTCTGCCCACAGTAACCTGTGCACATACCTGCAAAAGAAATTAGATAGGTAAGTACCAGCACACACTTACAGCATGGAGTGTTCATCCCAAGTGACTCTGAATCTGAAGATGTGGGATGCAAGGGGTGTCTAATGCCTTACTTTGTAGCATGGGAGGCGAGAGGAGTAGGTCTAATGCCTATAGTGTGCTGGCCAAGTGTACATTGGTAGCCAGTGGAGTCTCTAAGGTAAAGAGCAAAGACCTTACCTGGTACTGGTGGTAGGGCTATGTTCTCTAACCATCAGGGCCTCTTGTCCTCTTGACTCACAGCACCTTGACTTCACCTGGGAAGTTAAGCTCTTTTTCTTCTGTCACTGATCTCTCTCCTGCTATTCACGGCTTGCACAGTATCTTCTTGTTTCAGCCTATCATCTTTGTTATTCTTTCCAGCATCTTCTTTACTAGCTGGCAGTTCAGTCTTCTTTTATTTGGGAGCTTGGCATTTCTCTGCCATTGGACTGAGCTCGCTCCACCATGCCGGGTACCTGGGTCTGGCCACCGATTGGACAATAGTGAATCTTTTCAGATTCACATGTTACATACTCACCTGTCACAATTGGGGTCTGCGAGTTACCTGTCTCAGGTGGTGATCGGGTTTCAACGGAGGCCGGCATGACTGGAATCACAGATAATGTAAATAGCTCTATTTACAAGACTTGGGTAGCAGTGAAAACTGCCTTTGATGATAAATGACAGGAACTGGAGGGACCGGACTGGGACCGGCAGGAAGACTTGTTGAATTGAACTGATGAACTAAGAACTTGACTCTGGACTGGAACAACGTGGACTGAACTGATGAGCTTGGAACTTGACTCTGGACTGGAACAACGTGGACTGAACTGATGAGCTTGGAACTTGACTCTGGACTGGAACAACGTGGACTGAACTGATGAGCTTGGAACTTGACTCTGGACTGGAACAACGTGGACTGAACTGATGAGCTTGGAACTTGACTCAGGACTGGAATGTGACAATGGCTGAAGGGAAGTCAGGTAATGCTGAGATGAGGGCTAAACAGGGTAATCTGGAATTACTATGACAAAGGCTAGAACTCAGGTGCAGGCTGGACAGGATAATTGGAAATAACAGGTTTCAGGAAGGATTGGGTAGGTTTCGGAATTTGCAGGCTGGACAGGATAATTGGAAATAACAGGTTTCAGGAAGGATTGGGTAGGTTTGGGAATTTGCAGGCTGGACAGGATAATTGGAAATAACAGGTTTCAGGAAGGAGTGGGTAGGTTTGGGAATTTGCAGGCTCAGGGAGGGAATAGGTAGGTAACAGGGGCAGGAGTTGATCCACAGCAGGAAGCAAGGCAGGGTAACACGATGCAGGTTTACAGAGTGCCAGGGACCAACCAGGAGTAGGACTAGCAGCAGAGCACAGGCCAGGTATTGCTGTAACAGGACGTCTGGATGCCAGGTATTACTGTAGCAGGTTTTTGGGATGCACCAGAGGTTGCTGTCAGCAGGCTTACTGGATTGCCAGGCTTGGCTGTAACAGGTTTTCTGGAAGCACCGGGGGTTGCTGCCAGCAGATTTCCTGGATTGCCAGGTACAGCTGAAACAGGTTTTCTGGATAGCGCCAGGGATTGCTGTAGCAGGTTACAGGGACAGACTTGAATGCATGAACCATACACCACGGGAAGACGAGATGTTCAGGCCCAGAATGCTATCAGGAGAGGATATATATACCATGGGTCTGGCAGCAATTGGTGGATATGGACAGGTGGTCTGGTAGTAGCATTCTGAGTGGTGGAAGGCACAACATGCAGAGGGAGTATTCATCTCTGCAGTTCTGAGAATGAGAACCACACCTGTGATTCCAATCAGGGCTAGCAGTGCTCACAGACAGAGGAGAGACCAGGTGCAATAATCAGAGCAAATCCTCCAGGCAAATTACACACACAGATCCATGGGGAAGCTGACAGGGGTAAGTCTCAAGGCAAAAAGGTGACAACTAGACAGGGTCGTGATACTCACCGTCTTGGTTACTTCAGCACCAACTCCCCCTATGATGGCTCCAGCAGCATTGGTTACCTCTTCCAAAATTATCCTTTCTTCTTTATGGGGTTCTGTCCAATTCTGGATGCTGTTCCTCCCATCTGGCGGGCAAAGGAAAGCTAGATTCCATATTACTGTATGTTACACTCCAACCAAAGTCACTTAATGACTGCTTTAGGCCTTTTCCTGTTGTGCTTGGCTTCAAACTTTCTACAGAAAACACATTGCTCTGGGAGACGGATGTTTTAGTCTTAAGTGTTTAAGGAAAGTGGGGAAAAGGTGAATAATAACTAATTAAACAAGGGGAAGTCATATCTTGAGTGCAGATTTTAATTTACAGTTATGTATAGGAAGATGTTTTCAATAACTTTCTTTGGGGATCCAATCACATTGTTGACAGTTACCTTGTTGACATTCATAATGTCAATACCACAATGTCGACATGGGTCAACATGCCGACCATCACATGTCGACATCCTCAGAATGTTGACATATTCACAATGTTGACATTTAAAATGTTGGCAAGTGAAATGTTCACATTCTCAGCATGCCGCTAGTTAGATGCCACCAGGAGGGTTAGACTGCGGGGGGGGTTAGGGATAGGCTGCGTGGGGTGTTGGGGGGGGTTCGGAAAGGCACTAGAGAGAGGGTTAAGGATAGGGTTTAGGGTTAAATTACTCACCTAAACCTTCGCTCTGTCAGAGGTCTGCGCCAGAAGTGATGGTCACATGACCGCCAGGACCCAGAAGTCGCAATAGAACCACTGCAGCCGTCAGGACCAAGTGAATGCTGGGCCAGGGATGTTATGTTGACATTCTGACTAGTTGACATGTCATCCGTGTAGTCATGATGCATATCAACATAATATCTGTCGATCTAACATACTACACCCCTTACTTTGTATCACAGTAGTAATGTTGATTCAATTGTCCATCAATTGTAATAAGTGATTATCAATTTTAGATATACTGTAGGTCATCAATGTAAAGAAGAATAGCTATGTGATCATAGGATAAATCTTTTTTTTCCATAGCAGACAGAGGGGCCTATTCACCAACATTAAAAATCGATGGAGGAAATTATGTATAGAACTCGCATGGAGTTCTTCCTAATTACCGGAGGAATTCATCATTCCTCCTCTCCATAAGTATTTATTCCAAAAAGCCGTCATTTTTGCAATGACAGCTTTTCAGAAAATAGATACTTTTCCCTGCCTATACCTAACTTATCGCAGCTGTAATCAGTGCTGCGCATGCGCCATTACGTTCACAAAAGCGGCGCATGCGCAGCACTGATTACAGTTGCGGTAACTCTGTGTCCATCCGCCCACCCCTTCCGCTCCCCTCTCTCACCTACCTGGTCACCTGGACCCCGACAGGCTGCAGCCGCGGACCCTGACCTCCCGCCCGGCTTGCTGAAGATTTTCTTTAATTTTAATTGTTTTTATTTTTTTAGCTTTACTGTGTTCTGCCGGGAGAACACAGTCAGAGCAGCAGCCGGAGCCGGAGGATGGACCAGGGAGCTACGGAGCAAGCCAGAGGAGGACCTGCCCAGCTGAAAGCAGGTAAGTGTAACCCGCTATACGCCTCCTGAGAGTGGCATATAGTAACACCGTCAAATTCTGAAAATACATAATTTTCGGAATTTGATGAATAGCCTAATTTCTACATCCCCATACTAATGTACTAATGTATGGGGTGTGCGGAAATAATGCAGAAGTACTTAACCAGGAGATATCAGTGATATCTCCTGCGTTAAGTGTGTTAATGAATACTAAAAAAACTGAATTAAGGAAAATGTCCTTTAAACCATTATTTTAGTGTTGATGAATAGGCCCCTAACTGTTTTTAAGCTTAATTTAGGTTACTGCAGCATCTTTTGCTTAGTATAACTGATATACACAAAGCGCAATGGCTTGATACAGGAGAAGGCCGAGCCTAGAAGCAGTGGTACATCTGCCCCCCATGTCATTACTGTTTGGTGGATGAGCTGACCAGAGTATCAGGTGGTGCTCAAACACTGATTGGTGAATAGCTGGAACTGTACAACAATCAAAGTGCTGGGAGCGGTCATTCGGGCGTGACAGTAACTCAGCATAGCTCTGCTTCTTCAGGAAGTGTCATAGATACAGTAGTATGGATCAGGTATTAAAGCAAGGCATTAGTATTCATTGTGTTTTTACTAATGGGATGTAGTTATGTGACCGGCGGCCGCCTATTATAATCCCGACGATGGAATCCAGGACGCGGTAAGTCCGGCCCACCCGTCCTGTTAGCCGTGGGGGTTAGATTTAGGGCTATTAGCGGGGTTAGCGTTAGTTTTTTTGGTGGGAGGCTAGGGTTAGGCACCCTTGGGGGGAGGATTATGGTTAGGCACCCCCCCGGGGGGGTTAGGTTTAAGCAGCAGTAAGGGGGGTTAGAGTTTGGCACTAGGGCGGAGGTTAGGGCTAGGCACCACCAACAGAGGGTTAGGGTAGGGGGGGGGCAGGCGAGGTTAGGGTACTTACCTGCCTCTGCCGGGATCTCCTGTTGGGCAGCCACTGTCGGGATTTGAACCGTCGGCTAAACAGCTGCCGGCATTTCAATCCGATTCCTTACTAATGGTTACGAGAATACTCTCTGTATTATATAGATGTCTCTAAAATACTAAAATAGTGTATTGACTATGGTCCCTAAATGTTCTCTGTATTGCATACATCAAAGCTTGGAGAGAGATAAAGTGGAGAGAAAAAAAATACCAACCAATCAGCTCCTAACTGTATTTTACAGGCTGTTTGAAAAAATTACAGTTAGTACTTTATCTCTCTCCAAGCTTTGATACATCTCCAACATAGTCCCTAGAATTATCTTTGTACTGTATAGAGATCACTAGAATGCTCTGTGTATTGGTCACTTGTACGTTGTCTGTATTAAATAAACCACAATTGCAGTGTGCTGACAACGTGCCTGGGGCTATATTTGCCAACCATCCCCTGGTTTGCACTCAGCTGCCTAGTAAATTCAGATATTATACCAAGCATCTGAAGTTCTGTTATACCAATAAAACATATATATTTGTAAACATCATTAATATCTCTATTATGTAAGGGAAATTGTATTTTAGGATTAGTAGTCCTGCAATTAGCATTATCTTTTAAAGTCTACTGTAATTTTAAACAACCATACCTTATTTTAATGAATGTAGTAACAATTAACAGATAATTGTGACTAAATAAAAGAGAATGGTTGTAGGATTAGCTTTATAATTTATATAGTTAGATTAGCCTTATTTTTACCTTGTTGTTTTGTATCTTTTAATTAGAGAAGAAAAGGTACCTGATGGAAACATAGCAGCTTGTATCTAGTATTAAGAATGAACATAAAATTGGCGGAGACCTTAATTAAAAAATAAGACCTCCATATAAAATTCCATTTGTTGCAGTTTTTTTGTTTTGTTACCAGTTTACTATACCATGTTTCTTCGATAGTAGTTGTTCCTTATTGCCAGTGGCATTATATGCAAATTATAGGAATAAGTGTTAAGACACATGCAGAGTAGTCACACTGGAGAAGTTTCAATGAATACAGGAGCTCATTCAGACCAGTTCGCTATTTGCGGCTGCTCGCTCCCAGCGTATGTAAATTTTGCAAAGTGACGTCAAGGCAGCTGTACGCCCGGCAAGGCACAAGCACTCCCACTATGTCTTGACGTGCAATCACTTTATCAATGTAGACGCCCATTAGCGTGTCTTTACACGCCTACTAGTGCACGTCATCTCCAGGAAGTGTCTTAAAACATTGGTACATCGAAGACCGTCGGAAGCGATCGCAGTGCTTGTGGTTGCCTCTACCCTACCGCAAGCTCTGCGAGCAGTTCAGGCTAAAAGACAACCAAGTGACGTGTTCAGTGACGCTACTTTGCTAATTATGCACACCCACAAAACTCTGTTTGGACACTCAGACACGCCTCCATTCGCACATCCACTCCCCCGTTCACAAGCATCTTCCCCTGTTACCACCCACAAACGGCACATTCTGTCACTCAAAGTAGCGGCCAGACTGTGTACTACAAGTAAAAACAATTTAGATACACAGTGCGCAATAAATACTGAGGTGCAGCAGGTGATGAAGACACAAAAGGAGTAAACACCCACACAACTCCAAAAACATATAAAATAACAATAATATGTGAATCCACCTCTAGCGCTCCTCTGAACCCAAATTCACATCAAACCATGTGGTAGATATATTAAACTAATGATCACCATGAATGAGTCCACTTGATAGTAAGCAAATGTACACCAGGTCCAATAGGAACTTCTTATACACAGATGATTGATGACATCTAAAAAAATTTCCTCCGTTTGTGTGTTATTAACACCAATAGGGGGAATAAAAGAGAAGACAAAAAATAGTGCAGATCAAACTTGGACATATAGGTTTTAATGACAAGTTTGCACTTACAACATGCAGGTTTAAACAGGCATTTGTTTAAAAAATCAATGGTGGTAGGCTGACAGCACTCCCAAGGACTCCATCCTTCACCTTCTAGATGACAAATGAGGGAAGGCAATAGCCCAGCTCCGGATACTCGGATATGCCACACAGGAAGGGGTACTCCAGGAAGCGCTCCACCACTTAGCCCACGTGACCCACAGCCATACGAGCGTCCAGGAGGACGCTCCATAGTTATGGAGGGCGGCCCTCATTCAGAGCGTGCGCTCTGCTCAGAGCGTACGGCTCTGAATGAGGGCCTATGTCACTTAAAATTCACTTTATACATTCCCATCTTGATTTTATCCCTGACAACCTGGGTAATGTAAGTGATGAACAGGGGGAACATTCTGACAATGGAGCATCGCTACCAAGGATGCTGGGACCCTTCAATGATGGGGGCTATTGCTGGTTCCTTTTTAGAGAGACCAATGAGACACTGTACAAACGGGAAGCATCAACATCCTATTTCCCTAAACCAAACAAACTTTACATTTTATCTTTTATTAACAATTACATTACGGCTAACTTGGATTGTTAAGAGTTTCTGAGGTAACTGCAGGTTTTAAGCTTTTCTGTAGTTTTATTAGTATTTTATAAATGAAATGAATACGATGAGAATATTTCAATTCTATAGAGATTAATTGAAATTTTCACCTATCTTTCTTTTTTCAGTTATAGCTATTACCGCTTGTGTGTATCTAATAAATGTGATGTGATAAAGAAAATCTGATGCTTCCACAGAATTCAGCATCCCTAAAATAGGTGAAAACACAATTAGCATGCCAGATGCACAGGTTTTTCTTTAAATTTTTTTGAGTAGTGTCATTATTATTGTTATAATTATTATTATTACTATTTTCTTTTATTTGTACATAGGGGGTGAACAGACACATTTAACAGTATTAAATAATGCACAGACTACAACGAACATAATTACACAATACAATTATACAATAACCAGTCAACATCAAATTAAAAACAGAAAACAGTATTGTAGATCCAGAGATTGACAAGACAGCAAAGGGTATATATACTAAAGTGCGGGTTTCTAGAACTAGAGTTGTTGCCCACAGCAACAAATCAGATTCTAGCTATTTTCTTCTAGAAGGTGCTAGATAAATGATAAAAATGATAAATAGAATCTGATTGGTTGCTATGGGGAACACCCAGGTGCATTTCTAGAGAGGAGGGGGCCCGTGTGCAGTCTCCGACATGGGCCTCCTCCTCTCCGCCCGGCGGCCGGCAGCGTGCTGAGCTGTGTGCGGCCAGCGCCGGAGTTATAGACTCTGGGCACTAGAGTGTGACCAGATTCTATAGTGTATGCACAGATCACCAGAAAAATGGCTGCGATGGGCATTTTCCCTGTACTGCGCATGTGCAAACGTTGGGAAAATGGCTGCCGTGGCCATTTTCCAGTCGTTTTACAGCGCCGGACGCCAGCGCCGACGTGGGACTCCGGAGAGGTAAGTAATATTATGGGTGCAGGGTGTGTGGTGCGGGGCACACCCTGCACCCATTATAGATACGCCCCTGGGAATACCTGAACTTCTATACTTAGTAAATATTCCCCTAAGCACCAGTAATAAGTAACACCCACATGAAGTGGCCAGTGCCCAGGAACATAGGCTTGAGAAACAGGGCTAGTGCAGGGGTAGGAAGGAAAGACCACGGGAAGAGAGATACATCTTAGAGGGAAGGCGTAGAAACAAATAGGGTGGCCCTTATGAGGACTAGAGACGGAAGCAAAGGCAGAGCGGTTTGGAATGATAGGCTGAAATAAAGAGAAAAGTTTTGAGGGCACGTTTGAAGACTTGCAGACTAAAGGCTAATCTATATGAGAGTGTGTTCTACAGGTCGAGAGCAGTATATCCCCGTATGTGGCTTAATCTACTATTCTCCCCATGTGGTGCTATCTGCCCTGGTGCTTATTCTTTCATGCTGTCCCAGGCTGAAGAGAACAAGCTAGACACACTGTAGAGGTATACTGTATGTCTATGTTTATACCATCAGTCCTATTGTTTAGATTGAGTAAAAATTTTGTTTTACTAGCAGTCAATCGCAGTAACCCTGGGACCAACCTAGAATACTGTATGCCGACCCAATAAATACTGATGCGTCAGGCATGCAGAAGGTAGCAGGTATTACATTTCAATACAAAGTTATTTGTATATGTAAGCTTGGGGATGCTGCAGCTGAACTCGAACACCCATAGACAAGGATGACCATCGATGGTTAACAGACATTGATGGTTAACCACTGATGGAAGATGGTTTTGCCATCAATGGTGGAGATGCAATGGTTCTCCGCCATTGATGGCACAGAACCCCTCAATGGGTTTTTTTTATCATTTGCGCTGGGACATGAGGCCCCGCCTACAGCTCTGATTGGCCCGCTGCCCGGTTAGTAATAGAGCAGGACTGACCTTGCTGTATTACTACTACCTCCTCCAACATGGCAAGTCAGCCATGTTGGAGGAGGAATCAAGTTCAGGTCATGGGATATGCGCAGGTGCAGATAATTAACTGTGGTTAATTTACCTACCTTTCAAATTCGAGTGGGGTATGGACCTTTGCTGGCCACAAGGGACGAAGAGTCTGGGAGGTACTGTAAAATGTGCACCAAGCATTTGTTTTATCAGTATTTGACCCTATACCTTGTGGTACCCCCCTGGTGTCAAAATAAAATTAAGCAAGTGTACTGTACTAGCTGAGGATTTTACATTTGTTGCTACAGGAGAGTTTGCATACTGTGGGGCCTATTCATCAACACTAAAATAACGGTTCTAAGGACATTTTCCTTAATTACCGTTTTTTAGTATTCATTAACAAACTTAACACAGGAGATATCACTGGACTACAGGTCCCAGATGATGCCAGTAGGCCGTAGAATATGAAGCAGCCTCTGGGCCGTGTAGCAGCCTTGTGGGCTGGTATGACTTGGATAGATGCGAGTATAGCACTAAAGTCACTGGAGTGCGACCTGTGCCGCCAGGTTGACACAAGCAGCTGACGCTGTAGTGTGTACTCTGGACACAGAGTACGGACCGTGCCACCTAGATGACTCAAACGGCAGGTAGATATGATGCGAAACTGTGCCGCCTAGATGACACAAACGGCAGAACAACAATATAGGAGGCAGGAAAACTGTAGCTCAACTGGAAGACAGTGTTCGGTCCCTTTGTTCAGTAGCATTCCCGATTATCAATTAAAACAAAAAAAACCCACTCATCTACGTCTTGGCGCACGCAGGTCCTCTTCTCCAGTAGAGATCACGGCCATAAAAGAATAAAAACGAATAACCCAAGCCATTTTGGGCACAGAAGAGATGTATGGGTTTCCACATGCATCTCTACTCTGGCAAGCGATCAAACCCACAAGGTTTCCTGCACTTGCTGGGCCACCAGCCTATCAGAGGCCGCTCTAGAGTAAGCGGCCAGCAATTGGCCTGTCTGTTAGCCACAACATTTTTTCCCTGTATTTTTAAAACCAGGACAGGCTCACTTAAAATATGGGGGACCCCTACACATTTTGTCCCACGTATTTTCAGAACCAGGACTGGCTCACAGAGCCCGGGGCTGGATATGCTTTTTGAGGGGCAACCTCATGCCATTTCTTTTCTTAAATTAACCCTTTTTTTCATTATTTAGAGGCAGAAACATACACAGATCACACTGGTATGTGTATGTTTCTGCTAAACATGCAACTCAGGAGACAGTCTATTTAAAACTTCTATTTTAGACAGAGTTTGCTTAAATTACACCTGTGATTATAATCACGATTTTTGGTAAATTCCCGTGTTGTATTCCTGTCTATGGAAAGTAACTGCGAATTTTGTACAGTCGCTCTACTTTCATCCACTGCCTTATTATTGAATTGCCCGCACTGTCATTTCATAGGGGGGGATTCAATTGTTTTTCTCCTGCCCACAAGTAATGGGCTCCTGACAGAGCAATTCAATTGTTGCTCCCATTGGGTGTGAGTGCCGTGTCCGCCCATTAATTGTAGGTCTAGTCACGCCTAAATGTACCAGGTTTAGACGTGTAAAATGGCTAATCACTTCTAAAGTCCTGGTTAAAGCACCCAAAAGATGAACATTTAATGGAATTCTGCTCGCCACCACAGGAGGGTGTGAGCAGAAATCTGGGCGCCAGAGGCACTTGTGTCCGTTCGTAGCAACAATTGAATTGCTCATTTGGGCGCCCATGACTAACTGGTGCCCAAACAACAACTGAATTTCCCCCTATTATACCAGAGAATATTTTTATATAAAATCACAAAAGCTGCATTTAGTTGTTCCTGTGAAATAAATGTGCCTGGTTGGCTTCTGCAGCACACAGTGTGTTACAGATTGTTAGTCCTGGGCAGGGGGGTTCCCGAATCTCCCCTTGGTGTATTTCCAGATCACGCCCAAGAAGAGAAAGCCGTGATTTGGGTGGAGGCACTGAAAACCAAGTACAGAGGAGAGAAGCACCTACGTCATTTAACATATATACACCCTCAGAACACATACTACAGAAGTGGGTGTTACATATAAAATGAAAAATATTATTATATTATAATTAATTTAATTTATGCATTTTCCAACTAGTGTAATTGTTTTATGAATTTATTGATAAAAAAGTACTACACTTTTAGGCATCTGCTACAGTACTGATGTCATATAAATGAAGCTTCATTTGTTAGTTGGATAGAATTATTTTCCTGTGAAGAGCCTTTATAATCCCAAAATAAATACACTATTATCGCTGCTTTCATGTCTCATAATGGAATAAAATCTTCCAAAACATGATTGTACAGGTAGATTATCTAAGGCTTAAATGCAGCACATTCTAATTGGAGAAATACATAGGAAACAATTATGAGTATAGACTAACCTTCAAGTCCGCCAAGACTAATTTGTGCAGTGAAGGAGATGAAAATTAATGTTTCCCCAACCTTTCAAATAGTCAGCAGAAAAAAGACTGAGAGCATATTATATATATTTTCCTATATGATTACATGTAGATCAGTGCAAGGTTCTTGTTTAATTAAGGAACTGAGGAGCTCATTCAGACCTGCTCACTAGATGAGTTCGCTCACACCCAGCGTATGCAAATCCTTCGCACACCCAGCAAGGCAGGCAATCGCACAGCAAAACATTAGCACGCCCACTATGTCTTGGCAGGCGATCACTATGTGTATGCAGGCGCCCACCAGCCATTCATAAGATGCCCACTTGTGCACGTCATCTCCTGGTAGTGCATGAAACTATTGGTACATCGAGCACCATTGGATGCGATCGCAGCGCTTAAGGTTGCCTATACCTTTCTGCAAGCACTGCGATCACTTCAGTGTGAAATACAACCAGGTGATGTGTACAATGATGCTGCCTGTTAATTATGCACGCCTCTGAAACGGTGTTGAGTAGCTCAGGCACGCCTGTGTTCGCTCCTCCACTCCCCCGTTTCTAATGGCCTGCCCATGTTACCACCCACAAACGGCTTCTCCTGTCACTCACTCCGCTGGGCTGTCTATGCGCAGCGAGTGAACGCTTCCCGATCTCTCACTTTGGTTCGCACATGCGCACTGCAATGCATATTCATGCGCAGATTGCAAAAATCGGCCAGATTGCAAAAATACGAGCGAACGCATCCTAGTGAGCGGGTCTGAATCATCTCCTGAGTGTTAAAAGTCAGAAATAACTTAAATTATCTGAAAAGACAAACAAGACAGTCACAAAAAACTTAGGTAGTTTACAATAGGCAAACATGCCATATTACAGTAATATAGTGCAATGCAGGACGGAACAGTGTTGTAGGGCAAAACAACACATACAGCCTTCAGAAATCGTGTATCCTATATAACTGAGGATATACTGTAATCACAGGCGATTTCAGAGCATAGCATGTAAAAAGGTATGGGGCATAAGATTGCAGTCTCATGGGGAGCAGACCTATGCCTGAGTGCCCATTTCTCAAATTCAGGTATAAAGAGTAATTTAAGAATTGGACAAAATCTTAATGCACAGTGCATATTGTCGGTACAAATACACCTATTTGTCTTTGTCTGCTACAGGCATACAAAACTGCACTTAGCCATTCTGCAGTCTGAAAATAATCTGTGCAGACATCAGCACAACTGTGTATAGGATAGTAATTCATCTTAGCAATGCTAGAAACAGGGCCAACAAGTAATTAGGGCATGCAGCACATGGAGGTATGGCCATGCCCTGTCAGAGGCCCTCAGCAGCACCTGCAAAGGGTGAGTGACTGTGCCAACTTGGGGTCATTTTTAATCCTCTCTTGCATTCAGGCCCTGGAAAGACCCATGCCCGTGTACTTTGTACCATATATTGCCAGTGGACTCCTGAAGCTTGTAGTTCTGAAGTTTGTGGACTAAGGCATCCTCCATCGTCGCTCACATGCTAGTGAAATGTGTGGAACGAGACAACGTGATTCTTAGCGAACTGCATTATCTTGGCCCGGCCCCCTCTTCATTATCCTACTATTCGCAGCATTGTACTGTAGGGGTGTAGGACCTAATGACGGGAAGCGTCCTACCCCCCACAGTGATTGTTGTGATCCCTGGAAATGAGGGAGATTTGCACATTTTGCAGCTAGCACAAAAAAGGGCCCGAATGAAATATGTCTATGAACCAATAAGAGCAAGCTGCATGATGGAGAAACAGTCATTGAAGTAGTTTGAGCTTCAGACAAAGAGTTGTTGCTTGCAGCAAGGGTCTTGATTAATGTTGGGAAAAAAATATTTTCTAACACTCTTTTTGCTTTCAATTCTTGTTCAAAATGAATGTTACATGGATGGGAGGAGTCAATAGTCTGAGGTGAAAGCAATTCCAATTACATTTTCACTTAGCGAAGGCTCTAAATGATACTTGAAGGCTGTGTTACCACAGGTGAGAACATTTCCTGCTGTATATGTGCAAAATAAGCCTTTGGTTCCTTAGAGGAAACCATTCTGTCACAGATCTGAAGGCTCTGCTGTGTGGAGGGAACACATTCTGAAATAACTTTGGCTGGTCCACAGGGCTTCACTCTGGAGTGTGTTCTCATTCTGTAAATGAGGCGTTAAAGCATCTGAAGTAATACTGCGCCAAGATTGCTAACTTGATTGATTAACAACTTAAAGAACAGTTCACACCTGCGACATGAAATGAGATACATTTTAATTGTTCCAGAGGTGAGAAATGTACTTTAGGTAGATGAAGTCTTTTTTCGGGCATTAACTCTTCATTTATAAAAGAGCGAATGTGGGTCAAAACGCATAAAATGGACTTGTTTAGAGAAGGATACTGTATAAAAATGACACGGAGCGGCACTAACTGCAGAATGAGGAAGGTGGAAATGTAATTGATAAAGAGAGCTGGAAATATGGAAATAACATATGTTTTATAGTGTGATTCCTGCTACATTACAGCATGTAGAGCACTTTAGTCATCACAAAAGATGCATAGTGCATTATCCACAGTAAAGTGCTTGAAACAGTGGAAAAAGCTATACTTGACATGTGTGGTACAGTGAGGTGCTGCTTATTGCGGCATAAAGTGAGTCAGTCTGTAAGAAAAAAAAAGAAAATGTAGGGAACATGGGAAAAAGTAAGCATTTAGCAAATGTAGCATGCCTCCATGATGCTGTTGGATTATATTTACATACTGCACTCTCCCAGGACATCCGGGAGGCTCTCGCTTCTCGTATTGTTTTCCTGGATGCCCAGAAAAGCAGACATCCGCTTCGCTTTGCAATTCCGGGAATTGTTTCTTTGCATAATGGTGGGATGGGGGTTTGGTCCACAATGATGTAATCAACTAATCATGGCACCACGACCCACAGCACCCCTCCCCTGCTTGCACAACACCCCCTGCACCATCCACCATGACGTCCCCTCCTTTAGGGGGCAGCCTTAAAGCCTGCAGCTACAGTATGTGTTAGGGGAGGAACTTTGGACTGCACACCCTATTTTTAAACATAATAAGATGTACTACAATGCTGAGACTTATAGTGCCACAAAAAAAGGAAAATGCAGGTGCACACTAAGCATTAAGAATACTGATAATTAGAACAACTACTATAATACTATACTATAATAAACTCTTCAATTTAACATGGAGTGCAAATGAGGTTCTTGGCACGTTTGGCTAGAAATGCTATCTATGTGTTAGACAGTGGCGTAATTATAGGGGGAGCAGGGGGTGTTATGCTTGTTATGGGGCCCGGAAGCTTAGGGGGCTGCTGGCCCAGCAAGCAACCCACTGCATCCTGCAGAATTTTTTAAAATTTCCCACGGTTCTTATTTAAACTCAGCTGACCGCGGGCAAATGCCAGATGGGGGGGTGGGGTGGGGAATCTGTGTGTCACTCACTGACACTTTTCGATTGGATTTGGTCCCAGGACTAGGCTACATCAATAACTACAAGTTATGATCCGTGGCAGTGAATCATCTTGGTGGTAGGTCCCAGCTGTATTATTCCAGTTCCGGCTGTTGCAGGCAGCTGGAACTATGGCCCTGATTCAGAGCCGGACGCTCTGACAGAGCGCTCGCTCTGAATCAGGGCCGTCCCTCTGAATTTAAGAGCGGCCTCCTGGCCACTGGCATAGCTGTGGGTGACCACCCACAGCTATAGCGAGCGGCCAAAATGATGGTTGCGATGGTCAAGACCATCGCAGCCATTGGGCTTGCGATGAGACCCTTGTGGTAGGGTCTCTTCTGCCGCAAGCCCTGGAGTGCTTTTGGCTCTATCAGAGCCAAAAGCACTCCCACTGACATCACTAGTGATGTCAGTGGGGCCGGCCCTAGACGGTAGGTGTTCCCATGGGAACGGCTCCGTCTGGGCAGCCACGCCCCCGGCACGCCCACCAAAGGGGGCGTGCTGTCAATCACCATCGACAGCACGCCCCCTTTGGTGCGAGACCCAGAGCGACAGCTTGGCCGTCGTTATTCAGGTCTCGCGCATGCGCACAACGAGCCTGCTCCATCGTGCGCATGCACACTTGGCCAACATCGACCCGCTTGCGAGCGCTCAGCGCTCTCGAGCGGGTCTGAATCAGGCCCTCTGTCTTTGTCTGTGTGCAGCTCTGCTGCATTCCTGCCTGTCAGTTTGTGTGCAGAGTTCATGTACATACTATCCTGTGATTAGGGAGGCTTTCTGCAGGGATTGGTCTCATTGGTCCCTGCTTCTGATAAATTACATTAGCCCTTCACTTCCTGCCGGAGATATACCCTAGTTGCTGATTCCAGTGAGCTTGTCATGCGGTTGCTGTACAGTTTCCAGTCTCCCTGTCTGTTCCTGTGTCCTTGTATCCTGCCATTGTATACCATCCTTGAACCCTGCCTCAGTCCTTTGTGTAGTCCCTGCCAGTCCTGCAGGATTCTGTCCTGTGTCCATCAAAATTCCGTTTCTGTGCATAGGCAAATGCAGGGGGGGTTTTCGTCTGCCTGGAAACCACCCTTCCCAGCCAACACCATGACCACAATAGAAATAGTAATATAATAGAATGTTACTAGTGCTGCATGTTGTTCTCAGTATCACAAATGAAATAATTAGCACAACCTGTGGATCTTTTAAAATGTGTCAGCCAGTAATAAATACACCTGTGCACCAACTAGAAGATGTGGAAAACATGCACTGTTAGGGGTGCACTGCTATAGTCTAGGGGTGTGCACCGGCCACTTTTCGTGTTTTGGTTTGGGATCTGGATCTTTCTTCGTGTTTTGGATCTGGATTGGTTTTGCCAAAACCACCCTTCCGTGTTTTGGGTTCTGGGTTTTGTGTTTTCTATCTGTATTTTTTTTTAAAAAAGCATAAAAACAGCTAAAATCAAATAATTTGTGGGTTTTTCTGCTCCTTTGCTATTATTAACCTCAATAACCTTAATTTCCACTAATTTCCAGTCTAGTCTGAACACCTCACACCTCACAATAGTGTTTTTATGTCCAAAAGGTTGCACCGAGGTAGCTGGATGACTATGCTAAGCGACACGAGTGGGCGGCACAAACACGTGGCCCATCTAGGAGTGACACTGCAGTAGCAGACAGGATGGCAGTTTGAAAAACTAGGCCCCAAACGGTAAATAATGCAAAGAAAAAAAAAGAGGTGCAAGATGGAATTGTCCTTGGGCCCTCCCACCCACCCTTATGTTGTATAAACAGGACATGCACACTTTAACAAACCAATCATTTCAGCGCCAGGGCCTGCCACACGCCTGTGGCTGAAATGATTGGTTCGTTTGGGCCCCCACAAAACAAGCTGGCAATTAATCTGTCCCTGCACAAACTGGCTCTACAGAGGCAAGATGTCGTCCTCATCCTCCTCATCCACCAATTCCTCATCCTCTTCAGTGTTGTGTACATCCTCATCCTCACAGAGTATTAATTCGCCCCTGCTGGAATCCACCACCACAGGTCCCTCTGTACGTTCTGGAGGCTGGTCTCCCTGGAAGAGTTGATAAATCATTTTTATGAACATCATCTTCTCCACATTTTGTGGAAGCAACCTCCTACGCCTTTCGCTGACAAGGTTCCCGGGTGCACTAAACACTCTTTCGGAGTACACACTGGAGGGGGGGCAACTCAGGTAAAATAGAGCCAGTTTGTACAGGGGCCTCCAAATTGCCTCTTTTTCCTGCCAGTACAGGTACGGACTGTCTAACATGCCTACTTGGATGCTGTCACCGATGTAATCCTCCACCATTCTGTCAATGGTCACAGTATCATATGCAGTGACAGTAGACATGTCAGAAATTGTTGCCAGGTCCTTCAGTCCGGACCAGATGTCCAAACTTGGTCCTGCCTGCCCTGCATCACCGCCAGCGGGTTGCTTAGGATACCTAAGTTTTTTCCTGGCAGCCCCAGTTGCGGGAGAAAACGAAGAAGGAGCTGTTGACGTGTCACGTTCCGCTTCAGCTGACAGTGTTTTCACCAGCAGGTCTTTGCACCTCTGCAGGCTTGTGTCGGCTGGAAAGAGAGACACCACATAGGCTTTAAACCTAGGATCGAGCACGGTGGCCACAATGTAGTGGTCTTATTTCAACAGATTGACCACCCTGGGATCCTGGCAAAGCGAATGAAAGGCTTCATCCACAAGTCCCACATGCCGAGCGGAATCGCTCCATCTTAGCTCCTCCTTCACTTTCTCCAGCTGCTTCTGCAAAAGCCTGATGAGGGGAATGACCTGACTCAAGCTGGCAGTGTCTGAACTGACTTCAAGTGTGGCAAGTTCGAAGGGCTGGAGAACCTTGCACAACACGGAAATCATTCTCCACTGCGCATGAGTCAGGTGCATACCCCCTCCTTTGCCTATGTCATAGGTAGATGTATAGGCTTGAATGGCCTTTTGCTGCTCCTCCATCCTCTAAAGCATATAGAGGGTTGAGTTCCACCGTGTCACAACCTCTTGCTTCAGGTGATGGCGGGGCAGGTTCAAGAGTGTTTGCTGGCGCTCCAGTCTTCGGCATGCAGTCGCTGAATGGCGAAAGGGGCCAGAAATTTATCGGCCACCCAAAGCGTCTCCTGCACGCCCCTGTCGCTTTTCAGAAAATTCTGCACCACCAAGTTTAGAGGTTGTCGGCGGTGTGCCTCTTACTGAAACCGGTGATACACAGCATAGCCTGCTTTAGAACGAGCTGGCGTTTCTGAGATGCTGCTACTGGTGATGCTGCTGTTGTTGCTGCGTAAGGTGATACATCTACCCAGTGGGCTGTCACAGTCATATAGTCCTTAGTCTGCCCTGTTCCACTTGTCCACATGTCCGTGGTTAAGTGGACATTGGGTACAACCGCATTTTTCAGGACACTGAGGACACTTTTTCTGATGTTTCTGTACAGTCTCGGTATCGCCTGCCTAGTGAAGTGGAATCTAGACGGGATTTGGAACCGGGGACACACTACCTCCATCAATTGTCTAAATCCCACTGCACTAATGGCGGATACCGGACGCACATCTAGCACCAACATAGCAGTCAAGGTCTCAGTTATACGTTTTGCTTCAGGATGACTGCTGTCATACTTCATCCTCCTCGCTAAGGACTGTTGGAGGGTCAATTATTTAGTAAAAGTAGTGGTGTTCCTACTTCCTCTCTGGGATGATGAACGACTCCCAGCAGCAGCAGCAGCAGCAGCAGTAGGCGTAGCAATGCAGGATCCTCCGGAGGAATCCCGGATAGGAGAGTCAGTCATGCCAGTGACATGGCCTGCAGGACTACTTCCGATCCTGACTAAGGAGGAAATTGACGAGGAGGGAGTTGACGGTGTGGTTTGCAGGCGCTTGGGTACAACAGGACAACGGGATTTAGGTGTCCCTGGACTGCTTACTGTCTTAGCCAAAGTTTCTGAACTTGACAGTAACTTTTTATGAACGCGCTGAAAGTGCCGTATAAGGGAGGATGTTCCTAGGTGGTTAACATCCCTACCCCTACTTATTTCACCTTTACATATGGTACATATGGCAAGACAGTTATTGTCCGGATTTGGATAGAAATATTGCCAGACCAAAGAGGTGGAATGTTTGTTCTTCTGCCCAGGCATGACCGTGATGGGCTTTTTCATCCCACAGACAACAACTGTCTCCCCCAGAGCCTGATTTAAACAAACCACATCACCATCAGAATCCTCCTCGCCAACTTCCTCCTCAGCGCCAGCTACACCAGTATCCTCATCCTGTTGTACTTCAACAATACATCTTCAATTTGCATATCAGCAAGTGGACTGTGGGTGCTCCTTTCAGCACTTGCAGGGGGCGTGGAAATGGTGGAAAGAAGCACCTCTTCCCGTCCAGTGCTGGGAAGGTCAGGCATCGCAACCGCCACCACACTTGGACTCTCCTTGGGGATTTCTGATATCTTCTTAGAACGCACAGTTCTTTGCTGTGCTTTTGCCAGCTTAACTCATTTGATTTTTTTTAGCTGGAGGAGTGCTTCCATCATCATGTGAAGCTGAACCACTAGTCCTGAACATAGGGAAAGACCTTAGCCGTTCCTTGCCACTTCGTGTCGTAAATGGCATATTGGCAAGTTTACATTTCTCCTCAGATGATTTAAATGTTTTTTTTAAGGTCATTTTCCTGAACTTTGTCATTTGGGATTGTATGTGCCCTCTACTATGACACTTTAACAGACAGACGCACGCTTGGCGCTGCTGCTTTGAGGATGCAGGTGCAGCAATAGCCCACGCAATTCACAAAGACAGAAAAAAAAGAAGAATTTTTTATTCTTTCAGGAGCGCATTTTGGGGGTTACACCACCCTTTAACAGACAGACGCACGCTTGTAGCTGCTGCTTTGAGGATGCACGTGCAGCTACAGCCCACACAATGCACAAAGACAGAAAAAAAGGAGAATTTTTTTTTTTGTGGAGCGCACTTTGAGGGTTACACCACCCTTTAACGGACAAGCCAGCCAGCCCTTTACTTATGGGACACAGGCGCACGCTTGGCGTTGCTCCTTTGTTGATGCACGTGCAGCCACAGTGCACACAATTCACAAACACAGAAAATATTTTTTCTTTGGTTTGGTTTGGTTTTTTTGCACTTGAGGGGAGCACCCCTGATGGACAGAGCACCCCCTGGACAACACTACAGCACCCCTTTAGGACTGGGACACTGCACAGGACTTTGGAGTGGACACAGCCCCTATGGACAACTGACTGCACAACACAGTCCAGCCAACCCCTATGGACTTTGGAGGAGTGGACACAGCCCCTATGGACAACAGCAGCACAGCACAACACAGCCAGCCCCTATGGACTTTGGAGGAGTGGACACAGCCCCTATGGACAACAGCAGCACAGCACAACACAGCCAGCCCCTATGGACTTTGGAGGAGTGGACACAGCCCCTATGGACAACAGCAGCACACCGCAGCACAGCACAGCACAACAAATATACTGCACTACACTAAACGACACTACACAGCCCAGCCAGCCCTAACTCCCACCCTCCCCCTTCACTGTCCACAGCCGAGTGAGAAAATGGCGCCGACACAGGTAGCTTATATAGAATCCAAAACCCGCAAGACCCGGGAGGCGGGATGATGACGTTTTGCCTCGATTTCAGATCCGAGTCAGGCGGGAAAAAGTTGAGCCTGACTCGGATCGGCCTCGGATCGGGGGGGCTTGTGGGGTTTCAGATTTCAGAAATCCGAACCCGCTCACCCCTATTATAGACCATCTATAGGGTTTACTATTAATAATGCATAATCATACACTATCCAGTACATAAAGAGACCGATATGTAGATATATGTCCAGGGCAGTGCTAGGTTATTCTGCTACTCCCCCAGACCCAGGATTTGTCCCAATGTTCTGGAATGGTGCCCACATCTAACATGAAAACATTCAGCTCAGGCAGGATGATCCTACTGCCACATCTAATGGCTGAAGCTGGCCATACACGGTGCGATGCACCGTGTAGTGCGACTGACGATCCGTCAGCAGACGGATCTTGCTGTCACTGCCGGCATTCGTGCAGTCCCCGCAGACCGCACGATATGCCGGCTCCCCCCTCCACCACTTGAACGGGATCGTACATCGCATCCCAGGTCAGATGGTTTTGCAGGAAGACCTGGGCATGTGATGTTGGACCCTGCTGGAGCGCGCAGCACGATATCAGGTACGATATCGTGCCCATACACGGTACGATATAGCACCTATCTCGTGCCGATCCAACGGATCGGCACGTATATCGTGCCGTGTATGGCCACCATTACTGTGATCGCTGGTTCTTTAAATGCTGGAACTATGACACACAATACATTTTGTAACATATTAAAGCTGGATAACTGCTAATTATGCCCTCTTCATGGACTGGCCACACTCACTCTAAAATCAAGCATTTGGAAACCCCCCTCTAGAAATCCTGCGTTTGCCACTGCTGTGCCTTGCCAAGACCCCCCCAGCTTACCTTCTGTGTCATCTCCGGTCTGTGTCCGGACCCAGCGAGTTCCTGTAGATTCATGCTGCCAGTTCAATCATATCAAGTCCTGGTTCTGCTACAACTCAAGTCTGCATCCTGAGTAGCTGGCCAGCAACAACCCAGTCCGTATCCTGCATAGCTGATTCAGCTTTTTTCCAGCTAGTATCCTGAGTAGCTGGCCCAGCTAAACTCCAGCTAGAATCCTGAGTAGCTGGTCCTGCTACAACTCTGGGCCTGATTCAGACCCGCTCTCGAGCGCTGAGCGCTCGCAAGCGGGTCCTTGTTGGCCAAGTGCCCATGCGCACGACGGAGGCGGCTCCGTCGTGCGCATGCGCGAGACCCGAATAACGACGGCCAAGCCATCTGATAGAGCCAAAAGCACTCCAGGGCTTGCGGCAGAAGAGACCCTACCACAAGGGTCTCGTCACAAGCCCGATGGTCGCGATGGTCTTGACCATCGTGACCATCTTTTTGGCCGCTCGCTATAGCTGTGGGTGGTCACCCACAGCTATGCGAGCGGCCTGGAGGCCACTCTTAAATTCAGAGGGACGGCTCTGATTCAGAGTGAGCGCTCTGTCAGAGTGTCCGGCTCTGAATCAGGGCCTCTGTTCGTATTCTGCATTACTGGTTTTGTGCACATCCAGCCTGCGTGTCTGTGGTTGTCTATTGCAGCAAAGTATGTGGACGTCGCAATGATGTCACTGACCATGGACGCTGGCCGGGTGTGAGGTCCCGGTACAGGCTCGGTCTCACTTAGGGGTGTTAAAGTATAAAGGTAAAACTGTTTCTCTTTGCTTCTTAATATCCTGAAGATAGTGCAATAAATAGCACTATCATCTTGGAGATCTTGGAGCGTTTTTTCTAGGACGGGTGCTGCACCTGGCTGAGGAGGAGGAGGGTCGCAGCCGTAGCCTATGTGAGCACTCCTGTATCCTTTGCAGAGAGCTCTGCCAATCAGAGCTCTCTGTCTGTGGAACCGCGGCAGCTCCGTCGCGCTTGCAGCCAGTGCAGAGACGGGGACAGTGCTGTCTCTAAAAAAAATGTGGTCTGTCATGGGGGGGTTTCTGGGTGCTCAGAACCCCCCCCCTGCATGCGCCACTGCATTACAGCAGGGCAACCACAAGGTTGTGGTTGCCCATGATAGTAAAAACCAGCTACAGGATTGTCAAAGTAGGGTTAATGATTTTATGGAGTAGACACAAAATAAAAAGCATAACCCCACCACAGAAGCTAAATGCCCCATGCTTATCCCATAGGCCCAGAGTATCGAGAGGGGAAGGGAGTGGATACGGATTAATGTGTAGGGGTTTGGCATGGAAAGTGTAACCACGCCCATGGACATATCCCCCCATGGTTACATATTGTACAAGTGGGGGTAGCCGCACCACCTCATGTTGCACCCCCCAGTTCCCGGGCCCACTGAAAGTCTTGGCACTGCCAGGCTATGGGGGCCATGGTAATGAACAAGAGTAGGACCCATGGTCAGGTTAATGGGTCGCGATCACTAATGGGTATTAGCTGTAACCTGATTGTTTGCTATAGGCAACACCTCCACTTTTTATTTTTAGTACTCTTTATAACTATACCCTGACTGTTTTAAAATAAAACAATGCAGAACCAATTAGGGTTATTCACTTTAATTTAATAAAAGACAAACATTTTTTGTTTTCTCTTTTTTTTTTCTTTCTCCGACATAGTTTATTAGAATGATTTCTGAATACGCTTACTGGAATTATTATACAGACTGTGGAAGATTGGAATAATGTTTTTACAACTTGTGTGCAAATTATCCCACTAGACAAGCTGCTGAATCAGAACATCGTGTTCATTCAGAGCTGCAATCCAAATATAGGCTCTTTTCTACTGCCCACCTGCTGGGAAGAGGCTAACTAACCTTCACTTCATTTCTCCGTGAGCGCTGGAAGCTTGTATTAACTGCTCACGTTGTGGTGTATTTTAAAAAGGTTAATGCCCTTCACTGCTTTACATTGACAGTATTTTCATTTAAATTCCAATATTCTACATGAACATGGAAAATAAGTGCATTTTACATAATTCAAGAAAACCTTATAAACTCTTCATGTCCCTTTCATCACCTGCAAACTTAGCACTAAAATCTCTAACATTCTAGGCTGTTGTTGCTATGGGCAGCAACCCTGTAATGATCCAGACACTTGCTAATGGTATCTATTTCTATGTATGTTTTGGTGTCTCTCTGTTTCTGATCTTTGGGCCCGATTCAGACCCGCTCGCTAGGATGCTTTGCAATTAGCCTGCCAATGTTTGCAATGTGCAAGTAGTAAATAGAGACCTTTGTTTATGTTCATTAACTCTTACAACATGTAAAGACCCATAGAAAACCCTTAAGGCATGGGATATGCTCAAGGGTGCTGAGAGGGGGGAAGGGCAGGTATCAAGTGCAGATGAGACATAACCACGCCCCCCACAATGCTGAAACCATGCCCCTCATACCTCATATGGATTTCCACGCATGAGTAGCAGCAAAAATATCACTCAATATTGTGAACATCAATAATGAATGCGATTCTAAATCAGGCACATTGTGTGGCGATCAGAAAACTGCTTTAATATGTGGCAGTAACTAGGATTTTTTCTGTATGGGGTGTTCTGTAGTATGATGGCCACTGGGATGTTCTTTGTATGGTTTGCCAGTCACTGGGATGTTCTGTGCATTGTATGGCGATCACTGGGATGTTCTGTGTGTGGTATGGCGGTAACTGGGATGTTCTCTGTATTATATGTAAATTCCAATGGAGGTTCTCTCTATTGTATTTTAGTCACTAGGATGCTCTCTGTATTGTAAGGCAATTAATTATGTGAATTATGTTTTTCTTTACATTGCTGGAAAAAATTTATTTAATCTCTACCTACTGTACTTTTGTGTTGGTACAACCCACCATTGTTTTGGTCCCACCTACATGTGATCATTTTCATATTTTTTTCAAGGGCCACTTTCAGTACCAAATTATTCTTTTGTCTCTACATTGATCGGCAATGCCTAACGGTGCTTACATCACATATCATCCCATTTTCTTTTCATCTGGATTTCTTTTTGCGGATATCAACTTTGCTGAAAACGTATCTTAATATCATTGCAAATAATTTATTTGACAAGAAAAATGGGAATACTAATGTCCAGCCACATGGCAATATTCGCCGCAATTAGCAACGTGAAGATGGCAGTAAAGGGTGGCGCAGAATATTATGTGAGCGTACTGTACTGAGACTCCCTCTCTGGTTATGTACACCCCACTACTGCTGAGCCACGGGGGCATTAACAATTCAGGGACTTTTATATTTATAGTAGGTGGTTCTTCCACCAATAGGAGAGGAAAACTCACATGTACAGTGCCAAGCAGTGTGCTTCCATCTAAGGGCCGTATTCAATTAGAAGCGAAAAGTCGAGATCTGCGAAAAAGTATCGCCCATTGCAACTTTTCACCAGTCGGAAACTTATCTCCGTATTCAATTCCAAATACTTTTCGTGTACGCGGAAACGCAATGCAATGTAATAGACGAAAAAGATTTGCCTCTGATTAGCAGGAGAAAATAAGTGCTTTTTGTATTTTGGGTTGCAAAGATGGGGAAACCCTTGGGACAGCCCCCCAAAGGACAACTGCGTCAAAAAATCCCTAAAAAAAGTGAGGAATACCCCTAAAAAGTAGTTTGAATTTGGGGGCGATAAAGTACAAAGTGGGGGTACACACTTAAAAAGTAGCGAAATAGACTTTTTGGGGGTCTGCAAGTATGGATATATTTTTGATTGCAGGTGCTTGCCTCAGGTGCGTTTTTTAAAACTTCACTATAAAGACTTTAAAATATACTAGCACCAATTTAAAAGTGCCCCAAATTTGACAGGAATACTTATTTTCTCCCCAAAAAACTGCTTAATGCTATTCTTCACCACTTGTGCAACGACGCTAATTAGAGGCAA
Source organism: Taudactylus pleione (assembly GCA_031769625.1). NCBI lineage: Eukaryota > Metazoa > Chordata > Amphibia > Anura > Myobatrachidae > Taudactylus > Taudactylus pleione. The sequence goes on along the minus strand of JAUIMM010000566.1, from coordinate 2,534,393 downwards.
TTGTACCAATTTAAGTACCCCAAACTGTTTTATTACGGCTAATCGGGCACTACTACATTGATCCCCAATGTTTTTGCATCTTTTTGGGTGGTTCAGGCTAATTTCCCTGATTCTGACACCACTTTCCGCCTATTCTGACTTCGCGTGTCGCCGTTTTCGCGTCTTTTGGATTTGAATAGGGCAAATAGCGGGTGCGCGCATGATAAGTTTCTGCTGCTGAAATACGCAATGTAGGTGAAAAGTCCGGTATGCAAAACTTTATCGTGCCTGCGAAACTAATTGAATACCACCCTAAGAGTTTTAAGAAACTACTTTAGGGGAGATCAGAGGGTCTATTTACTAAGCTGTGGATGGAAATAAAGCAAACGAACATAAATGGGTCTAATCATATAGCAGTGAAAAGCCCTTTATCAGTAATAACAACCTCTGCTTATCCTATTCATAGGGGCATATTGAATTGGGTGCGAGGTTTAGTGAGGTAAAAAACCTTGCGCCCAATTTTGGAATACCGCGGTATGCACGCTCCCGATACCCGCGGTATCCAATTAAAAAAAAGTGGTTGCGGGGTTGTCCGCTCTGAAAACCCAGCGCAGCGTAAAAAAATAAAATAAAATTCTTCACTTACCTGCCAGGGGTTCTCAGCGGCTCCCGGTGGCCTCCCCTCTATCTTCTCACTGGAGAGGGAGCTGCTGGGAGTCCTGGGGGCTGCTGGGAGGCTCCTAGTGGGAAGGGCAAGGGCTGCTTGGAGATGTAGTTCTCCCAGCGCACATTCCGGGGGACCACACTGACACTAGGGGGGACACACATACACCGGAGGTCACATATCATCTGCTGCAGTAGTCCAGGACCCGACGCTGGATGAAGAAGACAGCACTTCGGAAGGTGAGCAATTAATTACTGACTAATTAAGCTAATTGGAAACTTCCAATTGCTTAATTAGTCCACAGGGGGGATTCCGCCGGAGTGCCAGAGCAAGTCCCGTTGATTTTTCCTAAAATTACTGATTTTAGGAAAAATCACACTTGCTCGGGAGGTGCGAGAATTAAAACCTCCAAACGCATAATAAAAGAAAAAATCTGCACCTAGCGAAAAACTTAGCAGGTGCAGGTTTTTTGCTATTCTCGCACCCAATTGAATATGCCCCATAGAAGGGGTTACTGTGGAGAAATATCAGATTTCTCCAGCGGTGCCCCTGATTAGTATACTAATTGTTTCCTCAAACAGTATAATGGGGAGAGCAATTCATAGAAGCACGAAAAACTTGGCTTTCCGTATCGCTTCTAAAAGTTTTTCTCCACCTCAGGATGGCGTCAGGGGCGTCGGAACAATTTTATGTTGGGGGGGCAACATAAAATCATTACGACAACCAACCCCCCCTCCCTCCTTCCCTCCAGCTTAAGGCGGCCATGGACGGTCAGGGGCTGTGCATTATAGCAATAGGCTGCACAGCCCCTACACTGCACCCCTCTGCCCTCCAACTTACGACGGTGGTGGACGGTCAGGGGTTTTATAGCAATAGGCTGCACAGCCCCTACATTGCACGGAGGAGATGTCATGTGCGGTCCCTGCAGGATCAGTGCGCTCGCCCCAGTCTGAGGGTCTGTAGTGTGGCCCCAGCAGCAAGAGCGGAACAATCAGGCAACAGAGGCGAGCGTATGGGGAAAGCTTGCTGTGCTGGAGCATGGGACACACTGGCTACAACGCGTACGTGCAGGAGGGGAGAGAGACAGGTTAAATAGCAGACAGATCTCCGTCCAATTTATCTCCATCCAAGGCTTAGTAAATAGACCCCCAAGTCTCCTAAAGAGTGGAGAAGTAGACAAGTTAAGAAGTTGCCCATAAAACCAATCAGCTGCTTGCTAACATTTATCTAGTACAGTCTATAAAATGATAGGGAGAAACTGATTGATTGCTATAGTCAACTTCTCCTCTTCTCTACTCTTTAGAAGCCTTGTCACATCTCCCCCATATTATCTACATCAGGCAATAGGAAATATGAGTGACAAGCTAAACACAGCTTGCAAATATCTGACAGCTATTGCTCTTCAGACGTGTTTGTGTATCAGTCCTCGGTGCTGTGTGCTGAAATGATACCTGGCTCTCGTTAGATGGATTGCTGGCAGAATGAACATTCTATTCTTTTGCCCTTATGGGTCTTCCCATCAATATTACTCAGGCACAGTGGAAAAGTTGGAATGTATAAAGTGCATTGGTTGACAGAACAAGGACACTGTGAGACAGCATCATGTGTCCGGCATTGTGTGCTCCGTCATTAAGCAATAACATCATGAGGGTAATGACCTAGTTTTATGATTAAAAGATTTCCTGGACTACTCTATCCTCTGTGTCGTGCACTCCCACAGGCAAATCCTGATCAGTAATTCTCTCTCCCAACAGGACCCTTACCTGATGGGTAAAAGCAGCATGTGAGGTTTCTGCTGAGCTCTGTTTATTATGACACTAGCTTCATACAGATACACAGGACAAAAGTAATGCAACAATGCTGGCTGAGCAGGTCATTTGGTTTGTGTTTCCATGTATCTAACATTTAGGTTGTTGAGCATTTAAGTTTGATACTTCAAACACCCTATCTCCAGCCAAAACAGCTGTTTTCATCCAAGATACTGTAGGGTATTTCCTATTATTAAAGGATACCATTGGGGATGGCTGTCATCGAGTAACCATAGCCCTCATGGGGCTCTCCTGCAATAGAGTACCAAACGCATGGGTAAGCCTTTTTAAAAGCAGAGTGGTGGTATGAGTACTGCTGCTGTCCTCCAATAACTTTCATCATCTCAGGATGACGATAGCAAGTTCCAGGAATGGGAAAAAAGTTTTTTAGTAAAAACTAGCGACCTGCCCTGTCTTCGCACGGGAGCAAATTTGAATTTACAGTGATAGTCTTTTTTTAACCGAGGTCTTATAAGATTGCCTTGTAGATGACATTTCCTCCTAACATCAACACAAAAAGATTTAAGGTGTGATTCAGAGGCGCTCGCTATTTGCGTGCGCTCGCTCTGAATCAGGGTGGGGCATTTTTTTTAATTCTGGCCTCCAGACCGCTCGCTAAGCTGTGGGTGACCACCCACAGTTTTAGCGGGCAGCCTGGCGATGGTCGCGATTATCGCGACCATCGGCATTGCGAGGATACCCTAAGGTAGGGTCTCACACTCGCAATAGAGCAGGAAGTCCACTACTGACATCACGAGTAGGGCCGCCCACAAACGGCAGGCATTCCTTTGGGATCTCCTCTGTTTGTGCAGCCACAGCCCCCTACCTGCCTACAAAACGGGGCGAGCTGTCGATCAACATCGACGGCTGCCCTGTTTCGTTGTGAGCCCTGGATGAGTGAAACTCTCACTCCCTACAGGGTTCGCACGTGCGCACTAGGCCACCATCGACCCGCTTGCTAGCGCTATGCGCTCGCGAGCGGGTCTGAATCAGGCCCTTAGTTTTGGTGTGACGTGCAAAAGGGCTAAGTAAATTTGTCCATGAGAAGAACAGTCTCCACTTAGGTCAACTCCAGCCACATTAAGGACCTTATTCAGAGGCGGCCGTATGGTCTATGACCGCACGGCCGCCTCGATGTTTTCCCAGTGCGCATGCGCACGAGGGAGCCGGCTTCCTCGTGCGCATGCGTGAGACCCGCTACGACCGACAGCGCCGGATGTAGTGGGTCTCTTTCCAAAGGGGGCAAGCTGTCGATGTTGATTGACAGCTCGCCCCGTTTGGAAGGCAGGCCGGGGGGTGGCAGCCCAAATGGAGGCGTTCCCATGGGAACGCCTGCCGTTTGGGGGAGGCCCCACTGACATCACTAGTGATGTCAGTGGAGAGCTTCCGGCTCTGACAGAGCCAGAAGCTCTCCGGGGCTTACGATAAGTGAGACCCTAACCTAGGGTCTCGTCGTAAGCCCCGATGGTCGCGATGGTCTCTGACCATCGCGACCATCACCCGAGCGGTCGTTAGAGCTGTGGGTGTTAACCCACAGCCTAAGGACCGCAACAGAGGCGGGCAGTCAGGATGCAAGTGGCCGCCCAGTTTCTGAGCGACCGCTTGCATCCTCCAACCGCCTCTGAATGAGGCCCTAAGTGTCTGTCCATGTGCTTTATTTATTGCCATGTGAAAGCAGACTCTTACCGGGAAGTGGACTTGTTTGAAATTAAAGAATCGTTTTTTCACATAAATGAAATAGGAACGGTACAAAAGGGAAAAACTTAAATTTTATATCAGTAAACAGGGCTTACATAAATTTTTCTGGAGAAATCGGATAATATGTATCAATCTCTACATGGTATAAAATAAAGTCCATTGTTGTGATATAACGGTTTAGGCAGCGTAAGCCAAGAAAGCGCTCGGATGTCTGTTTGTTCATTGATTTGCTATACTAAAATCATCCCTGATTGGCTCCCTTTTATCATAAATTATTGTTTCATACACCTAAAACTTCCTCGACAAATGGTCTATAGAACAGTAAAAACTGCATCATAATCCGTCCAGTGGTTCTCTATATTAGCCCGAACACACAGACAGACGCCTACCAGGGACTTTATTTTCTACTATGAAGATAAAGCATATTTCCTTTTTAAAAAATATAAAATTATTATTATTTTTACAGACTTCAACCTCAATGCGCATGTGTGACCTGGGCGGGGTTGAACTGGCCCACAGGAGTACAGGGGAAATCCACCGTGGGACACACTGCCTGAGGTCCCCATCTCCTCTTCTAATTTCATGTTACCTGGTAGAGCAGAAACATGGATGAACTCACCACTATAGTACTGTGGTATCCATGTTTTCTGCATGCTATGTCCTCTATAATGGTTAGCCTAGCTTCTGTGGTGGCTGCCCACAAACTTTAAGCATGAGTCTCGGCCACTGCTTTCTCTTGGTGAGCCCTTCATGCCCTAGTCCGACACTGGATCTGGATCATGCATGAGTATTGGAGACCTGCACCGGCTGGCGAAATGCTTAGTGTCTTTTTACCACTGCCAGCCAGTATCGCTGGGGAGTTGAGCATCGCAAACTTTGATTGGTAAATTGGGATGAAAGCTATAAGTGGAGACAGAAAATCTTTCTTAACACTTAATATTAATAAGGGCTGTAGGACCGAGAGAAAACAACCAATGCAGATCATATGGCAAAGAGTACTTTCTGTATATTCTAATATATAATTCTATATAGTTCTTTATATAATTACCAGTTCTACGCTAATCACACGACAGAGCAGGATAAATATTAACATAATCATTCCAGTTCTATTTATACACTATAAATAGTGTGAAATGCGCAATTCAGTATATACATATGCTGAGCCTCATTCGGAGATGTACGCAAACCCAACGGTTTGTGTACAACTCCGATGGTGAGGCGCCTTCGCATGTGCACAACTGGTCCAGCGTCATTGCACACAGTGCCCTCTGAGTCACCGCTGTTTGGGGCATAGTTGCTCCGGATAAGTACATAGTCTCCTGCTGCCTCGGGAAGTTACATAAAACTGCCCAGTCACGAATCCAGACAGCACCTGTGCTAGTCCAGATGTGATGGGGGTGGAACGCAGACATCACCTGAACGTCCCGGATTCCCCACTGTCCTGGTGTGAATGTGACAGGGGTGGAGCATGGACCTGCTGATGTCATAGTACGGATTGTCGGGGTTCCTAACCAGGAAGATTTTGACATGTAGCCTGCCCCCCACAATGCAAACGCAGCATAGTTGTGTTTGGATGAAGGGAGCAGAGGCGCTGCCAGAGTGACCCAGGGCAGAGCTGTGAAGCACATATCGGGAGTGTTAGATGGGCCTTCACTGCAAGGGAAAGGGCTCAGTGCTATATTACCACCATTAGTGTTAAAGGCAGCATTAATGAACATTACTCAATTGTTGAAGGGAGGTAGTAAAAGGAATGACAAATCATCTCTACTTACAGCACAGATGAGAAGTTCCCCAGTGTTATACTAATCAATATACAATACAGAGGTGGAAAGGCTGTTACTTCTGTCTCAGGGGAGGGTGAACATATCCATCTGATTTCACAAGAAATGACACTACAGTCACATGGCCCCTTTGTTCTATGTTAAAATAGCAGTGCAAGTACCACCACTAGCCAGGGTCTACAAAATAAACCTGTGCCGCCACAGTATACCATTGCCCCTGCTGCCTCATATGCAACCTATGGTGTTTAAGATTTCTAAATCCAGTGACCGTGCCCTGTGCCATTACAGTAAACCTAGCTACAGTATGAACCACTGCCATCACAATATACCTGTAACTATGCCTCACATGCCAATCTGCATCCCCAGAGTATACCAACACAAGTATTACATTCCAACCAGTATCCCCAATATATACCAGCCTGTGCTCTCACATACAGTACAAGCAAATGCTTGCATTGTATACCAGTCATCCATAAGCTGTTCCCTTCTCCCTGTGTGCTATTCATTATGAAATTTAGTTGGCGTCATCAGGCATCAGTGAACAATGGAATTTGTCCAACCATGTGTTATCCATATTGTTCCATTAGTAGTATATTAGGAGTATTATTACCACCTTCAAATCTATGTATGGACTCTGGTATGGCGGTCACGTGGACACTCTTTGAACTGTATAGGGGTCACTGGGATGCTCTTTATATTGTTTTGTGGCTAGGGTTAAGAGTTTGTTAAGCCTGAGTAATAAGGGTTCTCTAGTGTGCAGAAAGAATGGGATGATAGACACAAAATGTCCTCTTATTTAAGAATGCTTATGTCAAAATAAATATGGTCTAGCATTAAGTAGTTTTCCAAATTAAAAATTTTTATGCAATAATCATTGAATTAATTGTGGATTAAATCCTGATTGCCAGAAAAATAATTTGATATTGACCATGTGGGATTTGCAACTTGTGGGACTTCCATCCTGGTCTTTCTGTGCTCTAGAGTACTATTATTACCCATATTTAATTTAAAGGGACCCTGGATTCCCCTTTAATCTCCATGTGGCTGCACCTTACTGAGAACCCCTAGTAGTGGAGCGCAGCGGATATTATTTTCCTATAACTGTGCTAACTCTGTCTACTTTTGGCAGTATGCTGTGCATAGTACTATAGTTTTCACCTGCCACTGCAGGACACACCACTGAGTGACTATAAATACACCCATAGGTGGAGCTAGACACACACTTTGGGCGGGGCATGGCACGCCCCCTCAACGGCGCATTTTCCTACCAACTATAACCTCCTTGAAACTAATTTTCAAAAGTAGGAAAGAATGAGTTTAAGAGGTACAGTATAGAGAGTAGGGGTGAGCGGGTTCGGATTTCTGAAATCCGAACCCCCCCAAGCCCCCCCGATCCGAGGCAGATCCGAGTCAGGCTCGACTTTTCCCGCCTGACTCGGATCTGAAATCGAGGCAAAACGTCATTATCCCGCCTTCCGAGTCTCGCGGGTTTTGGAACCTATATAAGGTTCCCGCGTCGGCGCCATTTTCTCACTCGGCTGAGGGACCTGTGGTGGTGGATTCAAGTGGGGACGAGTTAATACTTTGTGAGGATGAGGATGTACACACTGAAGAGGGTGAGGAATCGGTGGATGAGGAGGATGAGGATGACATCTTGCCTCCGTAGAGCCAGTTTGTGCAGGGACACATTAATTGCCAGCTTGTTTTGTGGGGGCCCAAACGAACCAATCATTTCAGCCACAGTTGTGTGGCAGACCCTGGCTCTGAAATGATTGGTTTGTTAAAGTGTGCATGTCCTGTTTATACAACATAAGGGTGGGTGGGAGGGCCCAAGGACAATTCCATCTTGCACCTCTTTTTTTTCTTTGCATTATGTACAGTTTGGGGCCTAGTTTTTCAAACTGCCATCCTGTCTGCCACTGCAGTATCACGCCTAGATGGGTCACGTGTTTGTGCCGCCCACTCGTGTCGCTTAGCATAGTCATCCAGCTACCTCGGTGCAACCTTTTGGACATAAAAACACTATTGTGAGGTGTGAGGTGTTCAGAATAGAGTGGAAATGAGTGGAAATTAAGGTTATTGAGGTTAATAATAGCATAGGAGCAGAAAAACCTACAAATTCTGTGATTTTAGCTGTTTTTATGCTTTTTTTCAAAAAAATACAGATCCAAAACACAAAACCCGGAAGGGTGGTTTTGGCAAAACCAATCCAGATCCAAAACACGAAGAAAGATCCAGATCCAAAACCAAAACACAAAACACGAAAAGTGGCCGGTGCACACCCCTAATAGAGAGTTTCAAAGATATGTATATCTACTTGTTGGTGTTTTCTTATTTGTTTCCTTGTTTATTTTACTGAAGAAAAAAAATAATGCTGTATACAGAGGCTGTCACTTTCTACAGTAAGATTGATATACATTATTAATAATTCAATAGGAACTATTCACATGCACGAGGCATGAGGCACAAAATGGCTGCCACTCTCTTCCTTATGCTTTAGTAAAGTCATTAGTTACCATTACCAGTAGAGATGAGCAGGTCCGGTTCTCCGAGAACCGGACCCACCCGAACATTGCAATTCCGAGTCGGATCCAAGAGTGGCTCAGGTTTTCCCGTCTGACTCTGATCCGAAAACGAGGCAAAACGTCATCCTCCCGCAGTCAGATTCTTGCTCTGTCTGTGCTGCTGTTTTTCAAAGGTGCAGTGTTGTTTGGCTGGGGGTCTGTGCTGCTGTTGTTCAAGGGTGCAGTATTGTCGGGCTGGGGGTCTGTGCTGCTGTTGTTCAAGGGTGCAGTATTGTCGGGCTGGGGGTCTGTGCTGCTGTTGTTCAAGGGTGCTGTGTTATCGGGCTGGGGGCTGTGTTGCTGTTGTTCAAGGGTGCAGTATTGTCGGGCTGGGGGTCTGTGCTGCTGTTGTTCAAGGGTGCTGTGTTGTCGGGCTGGGGGCTGTGTTGCTGTTGTTCAAGGGTGCTGTGTTGTCGGGCTGGGGGCTGTGTTGCAGTTGTTCAAGGGTGCAGTATTGTCGGGCTGGGGGTCTGTGCTGCTGTTGTTCAAGGGTGCAGTGTTTTCGGGCTGGGGATGCAGTACATAAAGGGGGGCTGTAGTACATAAAGGGGTGCTGCTGTGTTGTCCATAAAGGGGTTGGGGCTGCAGTACATAAGGGGGGACTGCAGTACATAAAGGGGGGCTGCTGTGTTGTCCACAAAGGGGCTGGGGCTGCAGTACATAAGGGGGGCTGCAGTATATAAAGGCATGCTGTGTTGTCCAGGGGTGCTGCTGTGTTGTCCTGTCCATCAAGGGGCTAGGGCTGCAGTACATAAAGGGGTGCTGTGTTGTTCAGGGGTGCTATGTCAATCCATGGTGCTCTTCCCCAGTGTTAAAAAAAAATAAAAGTTAAATAAAATTATCATTCCACAAAAAAAGATCTGTTTTGATTTTTTTGTGTGTGCTACTGTAGCTAGTAGTTACGCAATTATTGTTCAGTGAAACTGCCGGCCAGACCGCAATTTATCATCCACGTATTTGTGACTCTGCAGGTGGTCCGTCCGTAGTCCGCAGGGTTGCTTTGTTGTCCATAAAGGGGTGCTGTTAGGTTGGGAATTGCTTTTCTAGTGAAGTGGAATCTAGATGGGATTTGGTAGCGGGGACACAGGACCTCAATTAACTGTCTAAAACCCACTGCATTATTGGTGGATATTGGATGCACATCTAATACCAGCATAAATGTTATGGCGTCAGTTATCCGCTGTGAAACTGGGTGACCTTGCTCACCCTTACAAAGGATTGTTTAACAGTCAATTGTTTTTTTAAGTACTACTAGTAATCTTCCTGGTCCTGAAAATCCACTCCTAGCAGCAGCAGCATGCATAGCACTCAAGGATTCTTCTGGGGCAAGGACTGATGTGAATGATTTCAAAATTTTTTGTTAATGCCTCCCCTCCTCCCTCATAAATTTGCTTCAGAATTGAAATTAAATTTACTACTAATCAAATGTTCATTTCCCTGCCTTCAACTACATACATACTCCAACTCCCTCAGGCCTCTTGAATAATGAAAACATATGTTTCCTTATGTGCCATGTTGGAAGTTGAACTGCCACGTGTTTGTGCCACCCGACTGCTGCTGCTTCGCTTACTCAGCCAGCTAGCTTGGTGCAAATTTTGGGCCTAAACCGGATGAAAACAATATTGTGAGCTGTAAGGTGGTCAAACTTGATTGGAAATGAGTTTCATTTAATATTATTGAGGTTAATAATACTAAAAAAAGCCCAAATTATGTGATTTTAGCAGTTTTAAAAAAAAATAATACAGATCCAAAACCAAAACCAGATCCAAAACATGAAGGAGTTACAGATCCAAAACCAAAACACGGGGGTCGGCGCACATTCCTAATTACCAGTGAAGTGACTGAATATTGGCTAAATGTTGCTTCATTCCACAAATGGTGGTCTCCTATGTGTATAACTGAGTAACTGTGTGCACTTTAGCATTTGTCAGCAAAGAAGATGCAGTATTTCACATACATATAACAGCACCTACAAATGTGTCTATTCTAGAAGAGTTTAGTGTTTATATTGCTCCTTTTGTAGAGAAAAAGAATACAATTTAGGAAAATTGAGGCTTTAATCTAATGTGATGATGTGTGGTGTGTTTCACGGACAGTGGCAAACACAAGGGAGAGTAGAAACATGTAATCACGTTTTATCCTCTTAAAAAGTGTTGAAGACATAATGAGTGACAAACATAGAATCTAGAAGAAAATCCATAAAGTTTCATAGGTAAAAAGAATAAGTTTATCTGTCAGATTCTAGTTTTATTTTTCTCTCAACCTTCCTTACACATAAATAGGTCACACGTAATGGATGATCGTGTGTAGCCGCCTTGATTAAGGTTGATTATCCATCAGAGAGCAGGATGACTTATTATAATACATATGTTTTCAAAATAAATTATCTACACCATAAAAAGCATGGTCACTTATGACAAATGACACTGCCTTCAAGTCAATGTGACTTAAACACAGCATTTGTTCCCAAAGGAAAATTTGCTAGATATCTATTAAAGCAGCTGGCGCTGCTTAATAAATAGCCTGTCAAATCTGCCACCTACCCCCGATAACAGAGCTGGGTTAGCCACAAGAAGAATATTCACAGACCACAATTAGGTATATGTCTATGCCATTGTAGAGCTATAAACATACTTGCCAACTTTCTGGCTGGCAAGTCAGCAACATGGCTCAACATAGCGGGGGACATGATGCTAAATTGGAGGTGGGCTGCGTGATTGCCTCATTGTGGCACCACCCCCACAACAATATGCAGAGATTACCAACATTGCGTAGCAGGAGACAGCACCACAGCTGTAGGGGGTGTTTGTTTCGGGGCAAGGGTGGGTCCGAGGGCTATGTGGCTGCTCAGGAGACTTGCCTGCTTTTCCGGGATGCTAGGGGCGACACCGATTTTCAAGAGGCTTCCTAATGCTCCGAGAGGGTAGGCAGGTATGCTTAAACCAATCGGCTGAAGGATGTCCCATGTTCATGTCACATAACAAAGACAACATAATAATAAATAAAGACTCGGAGAAGGGAACAAACAATTAAAAATCAGCTATTTATTTATAAAGCTACTAGCGACCCGTCCCGGCTTTCGATGGGAGCAATTTCATCTCTCCAAAGCCCCGTGCATCTCATAACAACTTACACCATGTCACCATAGTCCCCTAAATCTCACCACAACCTCCTGCGTCTCACTACTGCCCCCTGCATCTCACCAGTGTTACCACAACCCCCACTGCTGCTGCCCTGCAGCTGACTGGGGCCTGGCCACTGGGATATGCTGGGAAGGGCAGGAGGATCATGGATGAGAGATTTGTAATGCAGCTTCCGTAAGTAATTATCAGCAGCATGTCCTCGGGGCTGGGGCATATTTCCCTGCAGCAGCAATCAGCCACTCATACAGCACAACACTTTTTTCTGTGACTTGCTTCGTTCCAAGGCCTCAGCTTCAGATTCTCTCTTGCTGTTTCAGCACCCTTGCCAGCAACTATACAGCAGCTTGGTGCAAGATTTTTTTCTATAATTTGCTTCACGAAAATCGTCGCTGCTCCTCTCCCCTTTGCCACAGTGAAAACCCCATCAAAATATGTCCAGCGGTTCATGGGATTAGACCGAATGAACAGGTAGACTCCTAAACCAGGGACTTTATTTTGTATATAGAGATATAATAAAGTATGGTGGCAAACAAAGGATGAAACCAGTGTAGCCCATCAATGCACCACTAAATAATAACAAACATGCATTGCAGGAGGTGACCGCCCTAGGTGTTCTAATCAAAACAACCCAGGGTATCCAACCCCCTCTTCTAAACTTGACTAACCCAACACCAGCAATGGCGGACCCAGGGGGGGTTGATAGCCCCCTGTAACACACAGCGTTCCTCTATTTGTGATTGTTCCTGACCTTGGCTTGTCCGTGACCTGATTCCGTCTTCTCCCTGGTACTGCGATTAACATTCCGGTTCTTACCTTGGCTTCATACCTGACCTTGATATTGTCTGATTCCTGTCCTGGTTCTGACCAGGCTTGACGACTATGTTTGTACACCTTGCATCTGGAGTATACCGGCACCTGTATTAGGGAACCAAGTTTGAAGGGCGTGACATGAGTGTCGGACGCAGCTAAGTCCATACCTCCTTGTGGGTATCCCTGGTGAATACCGCCGGCACGTTAGACTCCGCGCCTCAGTAAGAGGTCTACACAATCCCAAAATAGAGGCTAGCACTCGCTATCTGTCTATGAGTTGTGACACATGCACTATTAGTTGTCTCTTAGGACTGGATCTGGGAAAAACTAATCTAGACCAACGGAGGGAAGAAAATGAATAAAAAAAATTGTTTAGTGACCCTAATTAATTAAGTAAGGATCTGCCGGAGCAAAAACAGACATAAACAAAAAAGGGGAGAGAGAAGTTTGGATGGGAGGGTGGTTGAAAGTAAAAAACTAGCTAACTTTGCAAGAGGTAAAAGCAAAAAGCCAAATGAGGGACTTTTTTGTTTTTTAGCCAACTCTTTCTAGTTAGACAAATCCTCGAGATCCCAAGAATGGAAATTGGAGAGTAGCTGAGCCACAAGTAGGAAAGACAGGATTGACATGAATAAGAACAGACCAATGAGACAATTCACTTATAAAACAAATAACATCATAGCAAAACAATCAAACTATTAAACAAAATAAAGAAGAAAACAGGAAATGACAGAGTTTGTGAGCAGCTGGTTTCCATCAGCCCAATGCTTTTCAATTCCGGAATGGAAAATAACCTGCACTGCTCCAGAAGTTGAGGCCCCAAAACAAATCAGTACTAAAATTGCGCAGCCAGGGGCCAAGAAGTGACATATCACATTTCAAAACCCAGCTGAACTTGCATTTTCTTAAAGCTGTGCGATCATTATGGGTCAGCCAAGGACCACCACCTCCCAGCAAATGGCCACAAACTACTTCAAAGCAGAGTTACAGGGTAATTTTGCACCTCACTGGAGGCAGTCAAGGAAACCCTTTGGCTCTTAACCAGTAGATCAACTTTGAAATAGGGTATACTGCACAATACTGAACTCTCACCAATGAGAAAGTCTGAACAAAGCAAAGATGACGCTGCCATTTTTGACAGTGCAACCAGCTCTGAAAACCTAAAAGTGCCATGACATACCATGGCAACCGCCGATGGAATCAAAATTACATCATAATCCACCACAGCAACTTTAGGAACTGGAGCCAGTAACTGTTGTAGAAAAATGAACAGCACATTAAGAGCTGAAACCTCTTTCTGTATATCGGAAACACAGTAGCCCCAGGGTGGGATGTACTAAGCATCGCATCCACAATGCGGTACATCCCACCATTTATCGGGTACTGGCATTACTAATGCTGGTCTGTACCTAGAAATGCTTTTAAAATTGCAAAGGACAGCTCTCCCAATAAGAGCGATTGAGGGACTTCCGGGTTAATTACCCAGAAGTCCCTCTGCGTATGCGCAGGACGGTGCATGCGTCGTGGGGGACACTGTGAGGGATGTAAACTCAGAAGTAACTTGATAAGAAGCCCATAGGCTTCTATTGTATAGTGCCATCTAAAGATGGCGTTACCCAACAGGTCCAAGCTCCGGAATGTATTTTCTGAGTTTTGGCCACATTTTCAGGCTTAGTACATCCTGCTCCCAATGTGAGATGTGGCTGGAAGAACAATAACAGAATGTTAGGCGTCAGTGTTACTATAAAAAACACTTAAACCCGGATTCACCTTTAAGAATCTTTTTAAACACAAATAAAAAACAACAGGACAGTACAATAAAAAATACAACGAAAAATATCCATACGACTCAACATCAGAAATAAATCTTCTTCATCATATGCTGATAAATGAATAATTCAATGGCCATCACCAAATTAATAATGAAAGGACTTCTCGAAAAGGTTAACAACATGACAGTGTTTGAGTAATTCCGCCAATAAATACCTCATCAGGATCCCTTGCAAGTGCTTTCCCCTCATATGGATTACCTACGCTATACCTGGGCACAAGCCTTAACTGTAGAGGACACTGGCTTCTCCAAGAACAGCACTGCATTAAAAGGTATAGCATGTTGGTGTAACATAAAGGTGCTGCTCTGGTGAGTTTTGCCTGCAGAGCTAAGAACTTCTTAGTGCATTTCGGACCTGATTCAGAGATATACGTAAACCCGATGGTTTACATACATATCCGATGGTGGGGCGTATGCGCATGGGCAGGACCCACTCTGCGCATGGGCAGAATGGGTCCTGCGATCACGGTCGCAGTGCCCCCTGAGCCGCAGCCTGATTGACAGAAGGCTGTAACCGTTTGGGGGTTGGGAGGGGGCGCTGCCGGGCCACAATCCTGGGAGTGCAGAGGCCAGGGTTTGCATCGTATGATGCAGATTTCCTGGCCTCGCAAGCGATGGTGATCCAAGGCAATGTGCAGAGTGCCGGGAACGCGGCATGAGACAGGAGTAAAGGGCATTGGCACAAAAACAAGAGAGAGAGGGGGAGAGGGGGAGGGAAGGAAGCAGGAGGAGAGAGTGGAAGGAGGGAGAAAAAAAAATGCTAGTAGGAATAAGGGAGGGAGGGATGAAGGAGGGGAAGACATATACAAAGTAATGGAGGGTAAAGAGAGCAAAAGTAAAACAGAAAGAGGTAAATGAACTGTTGAATAACACTTAGCAAGCCTGTTGAAATAAACTGGAAAGAGGAAGCTGACTCCTCTGACCAGGCTATATATATGTGGGTCCTATAGTCCCTCCCAGGGGCGTATCTACCCACTGGCCAGGATGGCACTCACCAGGGGCGCAGGCCAATGGGGGGCGCCATCCATGGGTGCCACCTGTGGCCAGTGGGTAGAATCAAGACAGGGCCGCCTGTGGCTCGGCGGCTCTTCAGTGCATCAGCAACAGAGATGAGGTGCACATGACGTCACGCGCGCCTTGTTTAAATAAAAAAGCTTTATTTATTCTATTTACCAGGCAGCCGCTGGCAAGCGATGGCAGCTGCCCGGACCTTCACATCTAGGAACTTCCTAGATGTCAAGGTCTGGGCAGCCGCCATCGTTTGCCGGCGGCTGCCTGGTAGGTACATAGAATAAATAAAGCTTTTTTTTTTTTCTAACAAGGCGCGCATGACGTCATGTGCGCTCCATCTCTGCTGCTGCTGCACTGAGGAGCCGCCAAGCCACAGGCTGAAGTCGGTAAGTATTTGTGGGCATGCGGGGGACCGATGGCTCTATTTTGCATAGATGTATTATATATATATATATATATATATATAACATATATCATATGTATGATTTTTTAAATCTTTTTCAAATTACAGAAAGCCAACCACCGCTAGTGGCGTTTGCTCCTAAATCCTATCACAATGTAGACATTCAACTGTAGAGATACTATAATATATATTTACACAGCACACTTTTTCTACCATAACTGCACAATAATATACAATATGATCTTGCTTGGTTAATTATTGTGTGATAGCACAGGGCAATTTGACCATGCTTTCATATCAGACAAACTAAAGGGGTCCTCATATGTTTTGGAGTTACCAGCATATCCTCTGTTAATTTCAATGGCTTATTCAAGTCTGACCACCACTAATATAGACAACATGTGATACATTGTACTATGAAATCTATTTGCAATTCAACACGAGGTGGCCATTACACAGTACAACAGTAAAGTACATTATAAAACGCAACAGAAGCTCTGAACCCCCTGATGGGGGCCAGGGACTGGAGCCGGTGGCTGGATGGTGGTGGCCAGGGACTGGAGCCGGGGGTTGGGTGGTGGGGACCAGGGACTGGAGCCGGGGGCTGGGTGGTGGGGACCAGGGACTGGAGCCAGGGGCTGGATGCGGGGGGTCAGGGGCTGGATCTGCGGGGCCAGGGACTGGAGCAGGGGCCTGGATCCGGGGGGGCCAGGGACTGGAGCAGGGGCCTGGATCCGGGGGGGCCAGGGACTGGAGCCCTTTATTACAGGCAGGCTAATGGCTGGGGAGACAGGAGGGTGATGGCTCGGAAGACAGAAGTGGGATGGTGGGGCTGGGGAGACAAAAAGGGGGCTGCCTGAAAAAACAGAAGGGGGCGCTGGCTGATAAAACATGGGGGTTGCTAGGGATACAGTAGGAGGGCTGGCTGTAGAGACATTATAAGTACAGAGTAATTATTCAGAAAATATGGGGGGTCACCAGTCCATTACTTTGCCAGGGGCGCTTGGACCCCTAGATACACCCCTGGTCCCTCCCCTGACTTCTATCATAGGCTCAAATCTAACAAGTGACTACTGCCTAACCGAACCCCTCAGCCCTTAACCCTTAAGTTGCCTAATAAATATTCCATAAAAAGCAGGGTGCTTATCTATCCTCAAACTCAATTGAGTATTCGGATGCTTTTATTGTTTTATGTGTTGGAGTTAAACACACTCTAACTAAGCTCACAGCTACTTCAGAACTAATGGATGACTTTTTCGATGATCAGACGCCTCCTGCTGCATCAGCAGCATATTAGTTGTACGCAGTGGCATAACTGGGGTCTTCGGAGCCCAGGGCAAGTTTAAGATAAGCGCCCCCCCCACATATAGAAAAGTATAGTTTGCGCGCCTGCGGTGCGAGCAAAAAAAGTGGCGTGTCACATACCAGAAGGGGCGTGGCTACGGAAAATGGGACGGGCCAACATGACACGCCACCCATTCCTTGTCACTTTCCATTCCATATGTACCTTACCTATATGGTGGTTTCTTACAATGTGGAACCTCTGAAGAAATACATTGTCCCTGGGACTACGACGTCTTCAGTCGGTATTCACTATTCATGTAGGTCACATCGTCCGGAAGATGCCTGTTTGTGTAGGAATATTAATAATCATCAGCATCATACAACAGCGGTTCTATCAGACTCGTTCCCCCTGTGTAACTTCCTTCCCCCTGCATCTCTCAGCCACACCATCATCTCACTGCATCATCTCTTAGCCACACCATCACCTCCCCCATGCGTCAACTCTCAGCACACCATCATCTCACTGCATCATCTCTTAGCCACACCATCACCTCCCTCCTGCATCATCTCTCAGCGACACCATCATCTCCCTCCCTGCATCGTCTATCAGCCACACCATCACCGCCCCCCCTGCGTCAACTCTCAGCACACCATCATCTCACTGCATCATCTCTTAGCCACACCATCACCTCCCCCCTGCGTCGTCTCTCAGCCACACCATCACCGCCCCCCCTGCGTCTACTCTCAGCACACCATCATCTCACTGCATCATCTCTTAGCCACACCATCACCTCCCCCCTGCATCATCTCTCAGCGACACCATCATCTCTCTCCTACGTCATCTCTC
This sequence comes from Taudactylus pleione, assembly GCA_031769625.1. Lineage (NCBI taxonomy): Eukaryota > Metazoa > Chordata > Amphibia > Anura > Myobatrachidae > Taudactylus > Taudactylus pleione. Next base: position 2,516,570 of record JAUIMM010000566.1, on the reverse strand, counting down.
GGGACACCATCACCTCCCCCTTGTGTAAACTCTCAGCCACACCATCACCACCCATCACCACCCTCCCTGCATCAACTCTTAGCACACCATCATTTCCCTACTGCGTTGTCTCTTAGCCACACCATCACCCCCCACGTCGTCTCTCAACACACCATCACCTCCCTGCGTCGTCTCTCAATACATTAACCCCCCCATGGCAATTTAGCCATCCACCCGGGCCAAGCAGCTTAGCCATCCACCCACCGACACATCGCCCCCCCCCAGCGGTAACTTAGCCATCCACCCGCCGACACCCCCCAGTGGCAGCTTAGCCATCCACCCGAACACCCCCGCCCACATAACTTACCTGTGGGAGAGGGAGAGCGCCGGGGAAGGCACATTCACTCCAAGTCCTCACCGGGCGCAGACGGCAGGCAGCTCTAGTCCAGGAAGAAGACTGCCAGGCAGCACAAGGCTAGCAGGCACACTTGCCTGCTTGTTAAAGGATAGACAGGACACAATGGTGGCGGGGAAGGGGGTGGGAGAGCAGGCGTGTCGGTACGATGCCTTGTCGGTGGCACCCCCCCCTGCAGGGCTTGCCATGGCGCCCAGGGCACAAGGCCCTCTCGACCCCCCTTAGTTATGCCACTGGTTGTACGGTATTGCACAGCCACTTTCCTGCTGCTGTGCAATACCATACAACTCTGAATCAGGGCCTAAAGTAATGAGAATCAGGGAGCTATTAGTTGTGGCCACAAGTAACTGCTCTCTGATTCTCATGACTTTGGGACCTGATTCAGATTTGGGAATAGAGTTAAGGTGTGTACACACTGCACAGATATATCTGTAGATGGTGGTCGTTCATACACACTGAGCGACCATCATCTGCTTCTGACAGCGGGTGCGGCTGGCTTGGGTGGCGTGCAGGGGCGGATTGGGATGGAAAACCAGACCGGGAAATCTGCGGTAGCAGCCCTAATGGGGTCGGGTCTGTTGAGGGGGTGGGGTCTGTTGAAGGGGCGGAGTCTGTGAAGGGAGGAGAATAATTCCATCCTGGGGCGATGCTAGGGTGTTTGGCGCCCTCCTGCAAACTATTAAATTTGCGCCCTTCCTTCCAGTTTTCTACAAAGGGATAGTGCGCGCCATAGATGCACGGTACACAAAGGGGCATGGTCTCGCAAAAGGGGGCATGGTCAAACAATAGATTCCCCAATTCAAATTAAACCACAAAGTAGCACAACCTTATTCACATTACACCGCACATAGGCCCTGATTCAGAGCCGTTTGTTAGAGGCAGTACGCTCGTTGCGTTCCGATGTTGAGTAACCGCGCATGCGTCGGTGTTACACTGCGCATGTGCATACGGCAGATTGCGAGTTTTTTTTGTCTCGTTCGTCAAATAGCGTACAGGAAGTGACATGTCAAATGTGATTGACAGAACAGGCCGTTTTTGGGCGTTGACGGGGGTGGAGATGGAAAAACGCAGGCGTGGCGAGGCGTTTTTGGGGCGTACATACATTAACAAATGCGAACGTCAAATGTGTTCGTACCAACTCATACGTCACTGGATGATCCTCTTTCCCTTCAAAATGCTCGCACAGCTTAGGGGCTGGATAACTCGACCACAGTGGCGATGGCCTTCTCCTCCGTCCCGGCAATCCACGATGTTGCATCGATTAATCACGGCTTGTCAGAAACTCAATTAGTGTTGGATTGAAAACCGGCTTGGTATGTGTTTGGAAAGCAGTTTTTTTGGATAGCACAAAACCGAACGCAGGTGGAAATCATAGCTGCTAATGTCAGGATTACACAATCAATTAGCGTACATTTGTGGGGGTGTATTTTGGCCGCAATGTGTTCGTTTTTGGACTATTGTAACAATAATGTCATCATGTTTAGGTTTGGTCCCTCATTTTGTGTTTGCAAGGTGTTTTTTCCTCCTTAGATAATGTTTTAAACATTCCTTAACGAGCACTTTTTTTTCAATGTGTAATTTTTTAGTTTGAACGTTGTTGGCTTGTGGGCCCGGATTAAAAGTAACCCATTTTTTCAATAATGTCAGAATACAAAGTCGTACATTTCTGGTAAATTTATTGGTATCCACCCAAAAAAAAATACACATATTGAACTCCAACATTTTGGGCAGTGTTCCACAATATTTATTAATTGTGCAAACTATAATTTTTGGGTAAACGTAAATGCAAAAACTAAAAACAATTCACAAGAAAGGAGAGGGAAGTTTTGGCCAGAAAGGAATATGAGGCAAGCACAGAAGGAGTGTGGGAAAAGTAGCCAATGGTGTCACCGTTTTTTCGCCCGTTTGGCTGGGGGAGGGAGGGCGCCAGACCGGGTCCGGGATGTCATCGGGCTGGCCTGTCCAGAGGCAGATGTTGTGGCCTCTGGACTAGGCACAGGACTAGGCACATTTGGAGTATTGGCTGATGTTGTGCCAGAGGTGGAGGATCCTGATGTTCCGGCAGGAAGGGAGGTCGGCTCCACCATGTGCTGGTGAACGAGCTGCTCCAGGGCAGTGGCGATGCGGATGTTGGCCCTGATATTTTCCGCCAGGGCCTGACCAATGGTCACGTTGGCCGCAGCATTTTGCTCCAGGGCCTCAGCCACCCGTACCAGACTGGCGTCCATCCTCTGCAGAATCTCCGTATGGAAATCCGATTTAAAATTGAGTTCTCTGAGGAGGGACACTGCCTGCGAGGGGGATTGCCCTGGACTGGCTTCTGCAGGGTCCTCAGCCGGATGTACTGGTTCCTCCCCTGCAGAGCCAGCAGAAATTCTGCGGCCAAGGCTCCCCTCTGGAGCAGACTCATCCGCCTGTGTCTCTGTTGGAAAAATGAGAAAAGACTCACATTAGAATCTACATATTGGCACAATAACATTTCACAGTTGGTGACATCACAACATTTACCTGGGACAACATGAGGAGCCGCAAAGTCTGGCATGTCCGTATCCATGTTGGACACGCCAAACACCTCCACAGGCTGCACACACCCCTGTGCCAGCTCTTCTAAATCCGTCAACTCCAATGACACAGGGGTGGGACCTCCACCTGTCCCCCTTGCATGCCTAGCCCTGTCTGCCATTTTTTGTTTCAGGCGATATTTGAAGTCTTGCCATCTGTGGGTTAAATTGGAACCATTACTTTTTATTTGATTTGGTTTTTGGTTTTAGGGTGGTCAAGTGTTTACTTACCGCCGTTTGACATCCCGGGCTAGACGGACATAATCACCCACCCTATTGACATCCACGGCTACCTCTTCCCACATTCTCCACTTCTGGCTTGCACTCATATTCCTATCTGCCTGTGACAGGATGTCCACACACTTCTGAATCAAAACCTCCATCTCCTTTCTTGTGAATTGTGGCTGCCTTTTCTTTTTGGCAGCTTTGCCCGGAATACTGGGCCCAGCAGCCTCTTCCATGTCATCCTCCTCACCTATTTGGGTAAATTTGCAGAATTCTCAACTTCACAACTTGCACAATATTATGTTTATAATTAATCATTGAGTCAAAATGCATGAAATACTTACCGCCTGACTGTTGTCCATTGTTTCCCTGGTCTGTAGCCATGTGTGATGTTCAAACTAGAAATACACCAGAATTGTGTTTTTGTCTCGTGACGTATTTATACATGCGTCCTTATTTTGCAGCCGCATCATTGATTGTGCGTTCCTCTGATCCTTCCTTAATTTGTGCGGGAAACGAAACACTATTTATGGCTTGGGGCGTCTCGACTCGAGGTGGCGTTTATTGAATGTTGGAGGTTACGTTGGTTGGAGTTGATTGTTGGCTGGTTTCGGAGATTGCGTTTTTTGTGGATTTTTTTTTTTTTCGGTTTTTCTTTGTTTTCCGTTCTTTTTTTTTCCATTTTTAATTTTTTGGTCGTTTCCAGTTTTGGTAAGTTTGGGGAAGTATAACTTTGGATCAATTTGTCTCTCATTCTGGTGTCGATTTTTCTAATAAGTTTTTCCCGTCATTTCATCTCATCTTAGGTTTTATTTTGGCTCTGCCCCAAAGACATTTTGGTCCGGTTTCTTATATATTAGCTCTTGGTAAGTTCATGTGTTAAACTGTTTAGGAAATGTTCTTGTTTGTCTGTACGCAACTTTGGTTGGCCTTCCACATGTAACTTTTTTTTTTGCAAATTCGAACTCTGTGTTTTTTGAACATTATTTATGCGGCGTTATTGTGCCTTGTATTTGCGAACTAATTAGCGCATTTTTACTACTTCCTATTGTGCCATGTATTTGCGAACTAATTAGCGCATTTTTACTACTTCCTATTGTGCCTTGTATTTGCGAACTAATTAGCGCATTTTTACTACTTCCTATTGTGCCTTGTATTTGCGAACTAATTAGCGCATTTTTACTACTTCCTATTGTGCCTTGTATTTGCGAACTAATTAGCGCATTTTTACTACTTCCTATTGTGCCATGTATTTGCGAACTAATTAGCGCATTTTTACTACTTCCTATTGTGCCATGTATTTGCGAACTAATTAGCGCATTTTTACTACTTCCTATTGTGCCTTGTATTTGCGAACTAATTAGCGCATTTTTACTACTTCCTATTGTGCCTTGTATTTGCGAAATAATTAGCGCTTTGTGAAATGTGTATTCATCCCTTAAAAATGTTTTTTTTTGCCTGGAGCATTGGTTGCTTACATTTGGCCTCAATTTGACGTAGTGTGCGCAACGTCGTTTTGCTCTTTGCCCAAATGTGTGTGTGTCCCCTTTTATGTTTTGTCTTGCTTAAATTTGTGATAATGACATGGCCAGCATAAAATGATGTATATTTTTGATGTTATTATTTGCAGTTACAACATATCATGACAATACCCCGGCATGTAAGCATCAATGGATGGTATTTTCAAGCAAAGTTACATGTATTTTTATTGGGTGGGGTAAAAAGGCTGACATTCCAATGTTGTCATTTCAGCTTGATATGGGTCGGATTGTTCTGGCCCTGCTCCCGGAAGCCGACCAACCTCAATCTCGTCCCAGGCATAGGCATCGTAGGCGTGCAAGGCCCCAGATATTTCGAACACGTGTCACCCTTTTTGGAATGCCAGATGATGAGGTTTTAAGACGATACCGTCTTCCTCCAAAAATCATCATAGACACACTCTCATTAATAGAGAGTGATCTTGAGCGGCAAATTGACAGTCCTACAGCAATTCCACCACTTACGCAATTTATGGCGGTGTTACATTTCTGTGCCTCAGGATCATTCCAAACAACGGTGGGAATAGTGGCGGGCATCTCACAATCCTCCTTTTCCCGGATCCTGAGGGCAGTGATGGAGGCACTTTTCAAGCACCTCCATCATTTTATTCAAATGCCTTTGGATATGGGTGCCCTTAGTGTGGCCAAGGCCAATTTTTACCAAATAGCTGGCTTCCCACACATCATAGGGGTTGTGGATGGTACTCACATACCACTTCAGCCTCCAGCACGGCTGGAGGCAATATTTAGAAACCGGAAACACTATCACTCCCTCAATGTAATGGTGGTATGTGATGCCTCCCTCCAGATCCTGTCCCTGAATGCAAAATTACCAGTAAGTGCACATGACTCCTTCGTCATCCGGCAATCAGGGATATGGCACAAATTAACCAACCTACAAGCTGGTGATGCGTGGCTTCTGGGTAAGTGGAGACCTTTAGTACATAACAATGTTAAGCTTCATACAGAGTGAGCCTGATGTTGACTTTTCGTTTTCACAGGAGACAGTGGCTACCCTTGCACGCCCTGGTTGCTCACTCCTTATTTGGCTCCCACACCAGGGCCACAAAGTGAGTATAATTCCGCACTTACAGCCACCAGGCAAGTGGTGGAGCGCTGTATCGGCCTTTTAAAAGGCCGATTCAGATGCCTCCACCGCTCTGGTGGCGAACTCATGTATTTGCCGGATATGGTTTCGAAAATTGTGGTCCTGTGTGGGATATTTCACAACATCGCCATAAGGAGTGGGGTCCCAATGCAGCCAGAGGATGCCTTACCTTAGGATGGCCCCCCCGAGGTTGGTCGGAGGTCAGTATGTGGGGGGGCCATACGCGATGATGTGGTGGCCAGATTTTTTAGGTAATTATTTGAAAAAAAACAGTGTTGATACCTAATGTGGTTGGGTTTGTTTGAGAACATCTAATTTTTGGCTAATTTTTTTCTCCCTCTTCTGTTTTTTTACATATTCTTTGGCACTCCAACGATGACTACTTCCTGCTACCCTTACAAAACCTGTATGTGGATATTTTGTGGATATATTCTGGAACCCTTATTACCACGCCATATATGTGGAATCATGTGGCATGGTCCTTAGTCAACCAGTTCTTGATTTTTTTTTTGTGATGTTGGTTTTTTGGTATGTGTTGTATTTGAGATTATCACTGTGTGTTTTGTTTGTGAGTGACCACTTTGATTTTTCAGTTATGTTGCTAATAAATGTTTTGAGAGTGAAATGTTGTCCCTTTTTTGGAACGTTACCACCAAGTGTAACCAGGTTCACACACGTTACATTTGACTAAGGGGTAATCCTGTACTGACGCCATTTGAGCAAAAATGTTTTCTTTATTCAGGGTCCAAACCAACACCAAAAGGAAGCCTGTACAATCCTTTTGCTTCGTAATATTGCCCTAAGCTGCTTGCACACCAACTAGGAACCTGTAAAATGTAGAAATATCTAATTGTGACTACACCAAAAAAGGGAAATCAGATTTGTACTGTTAGGTGTTTCTTGTGGCTGTTTGACATAAAAATACAACACACACTCTTATTGACAAAAATTTGAAATCCTTGCAGGAACACTCTACTTATGTCAGGGTAAACAATATGTGGTTTTGAAAAAACGAATGAGCCAGAACGTAACTTCAAACAAAACAATTTAGTTACAGAATGGGCAAAAAAAAACCAACTACTCCCTAAGGAGGACCGACATACGGTCAAGGACCACCAGCACCCCGATGATATTGCTGTGCATCTGGGCCACACAGGCGGATAAATTGGCCCGAAGCCTCTGTTCCTCTGTGGGTGAGAAAAGTGTGGGGATTAATACAACAATAGTGAAACCACATTAAAAAAAAAAACAACAAAAAACATTTTACAAAAACTGCATTAAAACTCATCACACTAAAATGGTGTAGGGCAAAAATACAAGGCCTATGTCCAAAACCCGACAGGTGTGCTATGTGTATGTTGAAAACAGCAGTAACAGGTTACGGCAATCGCCCAAAACCACTTAATTTTGGAAAATAAACACAAAAAAAAAAAAAAAAAAAGAATACATACAAACAGTTTGTGACGATAAAAAACTGCAAAAAAAAACATACCGGAAGATCCAACGCCAGCTACAGAAGGCCTTCCATCGTCCTCCTCGGAGGTGGGTCCATTCCCCAAAGATCGGGGCGGTGTAATGACCGACTCCGGGGAGGGGGTCATTCTAAGAGGGGTGGTTGGAGGAGAGGGGGAATTGGGACGGAGGGGAAGGAGTCCAGAAAAATCTGGCTGAGGGTGTAGGAAGGCTGGGGAGGAGTGGGGAATAGGGGAAGGAGTGGAGTTGGAGTGTTGGCTGGGGGTGGGGGAGAGTGGCCGTGATCGTCGTCTGGCGGGACGCTGACGGCGTAGTCTTCGCTGGGCCCCTAAAAGATGGGAAACAAATTGGGGTTAGTTCCAACACAAATCCCCGCACAAAAACAATTTCAAATGCACCCCCAAAAACTAAAAAAAAAATGATATGAGGAGAATTAATAAATATGAAAGACAGGGAAAACATGGCCATGCAGATATGAGGAGAATGAATAAATATGAAAGACAGGGAAAACATGGCCATGCAGATATGAGGAGAATGAATAAATATGAAAGATAGGGAAAACATGGCCATGCAGATATGAGGAGAATGAATAAATATGAAAGACAGGGAAAACATGGCCATGCAGTTAGGGCCAAAAAGACAAACATGAAAACCACAATCCATTAAACTTACTTTCAGCGATCTGCATGCGAAAGCATGCCAGCAAGCGGGGTGTCCGCCGTTGCAGGTCCGACCACCTGCGCTCCAGCTGCCCGATATTGCGGCGTGAGCCGAAGGAGCGCAGGCGGGCCCGAACCTCCGCATATGCGGATCGCTTCTCGCGGTTGGTGATGGGTGGAGGCTGGCTGGTGATCCGCCTATCCATCACCTCCGTAAGCACCAGCAGCTCGCGCCTGGTGAATGCGGAGGCTCTCATGATGGCAATGGAGTTTTTCCTAAAAATCATTTTTGATAAAGTGCTCCCAAATTTTATGATTGGCTAATGTATTTAGGAAATTAACAGGAGCAATTCTATTGGTTAGTGTATGAGTCATGTGTTCGACAGGGCCAGAAATCTGTGGAGACTTATGATAGGCTTAATGCAGTGACATGCGTAAGCAAATTTACATAAAGAAATGAACTCCAGGAAATATGCGGGTATAAAAACAAATAGACCAATTATTTAATAAGGGCTAACATGTATTTTGACAATTAAAAGCGAATGTTTAAGCCGTACATATTCTGCGGGTAAACACAAACACGGACATAAATAAAGTTTATTGCATTGTGTAAAAAAAAACAAAAAAACAATTAAGCTAATTGATATATTGATTGGCATGTTACGATTGAGGGAGGTAGGCAGAATAAACGAGCAGTTAATCGAAATGTCACAGTCCAACTTCCGGGTAGTACTAGTGCGTGCGTTCCCTTCAAACCACTTCGGGGATGTACGCTCGCTATTTGGCATGCTCGTTAGTTAGAGGAGGGGTCGCCTGAGTTTGGGGAGGATGTTTTGATGCAAACGAAAATACGAGCGTGTGCCTGAATTTAAATATTTTTTTACGTTCGCCCAACGTACGAACGGCCACTTGCGTCCGGGTCTGAATGAGGGCCATAGTGCCCATGATTCACATTACATCACATAGTAGTGTCCCCTATTCCCGTTACGATAGTAGTGCCCCTTATACACAATGCCCATAGTAGTGCCCCTTATGCAATGTCCACATTAGTAGTGCCCCTTTTGCAATGCCCACAGTAGTAGTGCCCCATTTGCAATGCCCACAGTAGTAGTGGTGCCCCTTTTGCAATGCACCCTGTAATAATAGTGTCCCTTTTCCAATGCTCCCTATAGTAATAGTGCCCCCTATGCAATGCCCACTGTAGTAGTACCCCTTATGCAGTGCCCCCAGTATTAGTGCTCCTTACTCAGTGCCCCTTATGTAGTACCCCCGGTATATGTGCATCTTACTCAGTGCCCCCAGTATTAGTGCCTCTTATGCAGTACCCCCAGTAGTAGTGCACCTTACGCAGTACCCCAGTAGTAGTGCCCCTTACGCAGTGCCCACAGTAGTGCCCCTTATGCAGTGCCCCCAGTAATAGTGCCCTTACACAGTGCCTCCAGTAGTAGTGCCCCTTACACAGTGCCCCCAGTAGTAGTGCCCCTTAAGCAGTACCCCCAGTAGTAGTGCCCCTTATGCAGTGCCCCCAGTAGTAGTGCCCCTTATGCAGTGCCCCCAGTAGTAGTGTCCCTTACACATAAAGTCACACACACACACCACAATACTATACTTACCTGAAGCCCCGCTCCTGCATCTGCCACTGTCTAACTACTGCGTCCTCGGGCTGGGCAATATGGGAGAGATGTCATGACGTCTCTCCCTTCACCCACTGAGGAAGCAGGAAGGCGAGCTCAGGAGTGAGCTCCAGCCTCCGGCTGCCACTTCAGGAAAGGAGCTGCTGGGCGCCCGCTGGTAACAAAATCCCGGGAAATGGAGTAGGCAGCAGTGGCGCCTCCCCAGGCCGCCGCTTCCCTGCAGCGCTGGGCCGGATGGTTAAGTTGCGCCGGCCATGGCCCTAACCCTCCCAACCCGCAGCCTACACCTAACCCTCTCAGTTCCTAAACCTAATCTATCAACTCCCCCTCACAGCCTAAACCTAACCCTCCCCTTAGTGCCTACCCCTAACTTTCCCCCTAACCCCAATACTTACCTCTGGTATTCTGATAAGTGTCGGGATTCCAGCGACGGCATTCTGACCGCCGGAATCCCCACAGTCGGGAATATGATCACATCAATAATAATAAATAATAATAAATAATATATTTAATATTTTGAATTAAATATACACTGTATATATTTCATTTAAAATATTAAATATATTATTTATTAAATGAATACACATATACATATTACCTTATTAAATAGATGTGTTATTAACATTTAAAATAAAACACACCTTTTTATCTGCAACTATTTGCTTCTTCTATTTTCTCCACTCCTTATCAATTTCTCTTCTTCAGCTGGACGCCAGCGGCACTGGAGACGGCCTTTATTCAGATAGCCAGGTCAGGTGGGGAGGAGAGCCAGGTCAGGTGGGGAAGAGAGGCAGGTTAGGTGGAGAGGGGAAGAGAGCCAGGTCAGGTGGTGGGGGGGAGAGCCAGGTCAGATGGGGAGGGGAAGAGAGCCAGGTCAGGTGGGGAGTAGAGCCAGGTCAGGTTGGGAATAGAGCCAGGTCAGGTGGGAAGGGGAAGAGAGCCAGATCAGGTGGGGAGGGAAGAGAGCCAGGCCAGGTCAGGTGGGGGGGAGAGCCAGCTCAGGTGGGGGGGAGAGCCAAGTCAGGTGGGGAGGGGAGTAGAGCCAGGTCAGGTGGGGGGGAGAGCCAGGTTAGGTGGGGGGGAGCCACGTCAGGTGGGGGGGAGCCAGGTCAGGGGGAGGGGAGAGCCAGGTCAGGTGTGGAGGAGAGGAAAGCCAGGTCAGGTGGGGAAGAGAGCCAGATCAGGTGGGGGGAGAGCAAGGTCAAGTGGGGAGGGGGGGAGAGCCAGGTCAAGTGGGGAGGGGATGAGAGCCAGGTCAGGTGGGGAGTAGAGCCAGGTCAGGTGGGGGGGAGCCAAGTCAGGTCATGTGGAGGGGAGAGCCAGGTCAGGTGAGGAGGAGAGGAAAGCCAGGTCAGGTGGGGAAGAGAGCCGGGTCAGGTGGGGGGTAGAGCCAGGTCAAGTGGGGAGGGGGGGAGAGCCAGGTCAGTGGGGAGGGGAGGAGAGCCAGGTCAGGTGGTGAGGGGAAGAGAGCCAGGTCAGGTGGGGAGGAGACGACAAAGGAGGGGAGGTCAGGGTCACTGGCCCGATTTGTGGCTTTTTGAAAAAGGGGTGGGGACAAATGTCAGGAGGGGCGGGGCTTAGCAGCGGGCCGCGGCAGGCAGCTCCGGTACAACAATGCTTGGCAGGTCAGTGCGGGCTCCTGTGTCCTCCTATGCTGTCTGCTGTGTGTGTGCAGGGTAAGGCAGATTGCTGCAGAGATGCCAGACGCTGAAGAGGGAGCAGGCCGCAGATGGCATGTAGGCGAAGCCCTCGGTGGTGACTGGTGGGCCCCGCAAAGGCTTATGGGAGGAGATTCTGTGGCTGGGCATGCGCAGCAGCACCCCTGGCGGTCATTTTGTTTTTTACATTAGTGAGCTGCCCATCGGAGCCAAGCTCCGATCGCGCCAGCCCGGCCACTAGCAGGGGTGAGTGAAGGAAGGGTGGCAGCCACTAAAGGGAACACAAGGGCTGGCCCAGCGGGAACCGGCCCGGTGTCCCGGCGACCCAATCCGCCCCTGGTGGTGTTTCCCACTCCCCTCCCAGCGGCCTCTGCTCATGTGTACGGGCAGTCTGCAGACCACCCATACACACTGTCCGATGGACAGATATATCTGCAGATACAGTATATCTGCCATCGGCTGTGCAGCAGAACTATATATATACTATATCCGTCAGTGTGTACCCAGCTTAAGATAAAGCAAGTAATTGTGTACCTGGACAAACAATGTTGCAATGCAAGGGGTGCAAATAAATACATTGCTTTTGCATGTAGCCCACAAATGCTGTGCAGCTGTATTTTTACTCTGCAATTTAGATGTCAGTTTGGACACATCCTTCCCAAGTTTACTGTATATCTCTCTGCACATTTTACATCTGCCCCACCAGCAGTGCAATATGGTTTTACCAAGATACACAGTTACTTGCTCTTTCTTACTGTATTCCCAAATCTGAATCAGGCTCTAAGTGGAATATTTTTATATGACTGGAGCGAGGGGGGATGTTGGAGAGGAAGTGCGCTCCTGCTCTGTCTCCTCCTGTACAGCCATGCGCCGGGGGGAAGACATCACTGACATGCTGATGAGCATGTGTGGACTCTGTTTGTGCCACTGTGTAGAGTGCTGCGGTACTGCATGAGTGTGTAGGACTTAGCTCCTTACCCAAGACCTGCTGTTATTACCGCTGCCACAGCTTTTACCTGTTTACCACTGTTAACCATGTGCCAACTTCCACTGTCAAGATCTGTTAACACTGTGTACACCACTCTTGCCAACAGTAAAGCATCCTGAGACCATTCATGTGTGGGGTTGCTTCTCAGCCAAGGGAGTGGGCTCACTCACAATTTTGCCTAAGAACACAGCCATGAATAAAGAATGGTACCAAACATCCTCCAAGAGCAACTTCTCCCAACCATCCAAGAACAGTTTGGTGACAAACAATGCCTTTTCCAGCATGATGGAGCACCTTGCCATAAGGCAAAAGTGATAACTGAGTGGCTTGGGGAACAAAGCATCGAAATTTTGGGGACCATTGGCAGGAAACTCCCAAGACCTTAATCCAATTGAGGCGGGTGGTCAATCCTCAGGTGGACAAACAAAAATTCCGACAAACTCAAAGCATTGATTAGGCAAGAATGGGTGGCCATCAGTCAGTATGTGGCCCAGAAGTTGATTGACAGCATACCAGGGCCTTTTACACTTATGAAATGCTTGTAATTTTACTTCAGTATACCATAGTAACATCTGACAAAAAGGTCTAAAGGTCTAAAACACTTAAGCAGCAAACCTTGTGAAAACCAATACTTGTGTCATTCCCAAAACTTTTGCCCATTTGGCTACGGCTGTATATATATATATATATATATATATATATATATATATATTCCTTTACTTACAATGCACAAGACACAATGTTGTGTGAACCGCGATACAAGTTCACTGTATTAATGCAGCTAGTTCAGGACTATGGGAAGATAATATGACATAACAACAGCAGTTCTGCACATACTGTACAGAGAACTAATGTACACAGGCTTTTTTTTTTAATACATAATATTGCAGAATACAAAAGTGACACCACTCATGATTATCAATACATGCAAATTTTATTCCTACTTCTCCGTTTAAGCGCCCATACTTTGTATATTGTATTTACTGATAAGCATAATCAGAACATTAATTTATTTGTGCTCATGTTTTTTTATCTAATTTCAGTGTACATTTTCCCATCCTCTCCTTTTTTAAAGTCATATTAAAAACAGGCAATAATCCATCTAATATACTTTGACTTCAGCAGGGAGATAACGTACTGTGTGTTCTGCCTCACATTTCAGAATCCTAATATCGGGCAGCACAGTGATCGGGGGAAAACAAATTTAAAACATGATAAAGGCCGCAGCAGATGCTATCCATAATGCTAACAACTTGTCATAAGCTGAGATGTATTTTGTGTCCTGTGGGAATGAGATGTCTCATTTCTCCTCATTGTATGGCTGTTACATTTATTGTCTCTGAGCCGTGTGTACGAGGTGCAGTTATTCACTTCTCTGATGTGATTTGTCAGAACGGAAAGCTTCCAATTTAGGCACTGCCTGACTCCACTGCACTAGCACGAAAACAACAGCCAATGAAGAACCTGGATAACTCATTAGTGCAATGTGTGATATCAATGTTGATGTAATGGGGTCTCTACAGCTGTTCAATGGTATGGGGGAAATGAGTGTAGACTATAGAGTACAGAGTCAATAACATGCAACGTTAGGAGTGCAGCCATTTGTACCGTATTCTGCCTTGATTTATGTCTATTGTCTCAATATAGGTGTCTTTGGCACCAGAGTGACTGGCGTTTGAGTAATGTCGATGAAGAACCTAATTTTGTTCTCATAGAACTACTGTTATTTCAGTTGTATTTCAAATTAAGGGCCTAATTCAGACCCACTCGCAAGCGGCTGTCCGCTCGCAAGTGGGTCGATGGTATGCACTGCGCATGCGCACGACGGTGGGAGCTCCGTTGTGCGCTTGCGCGAGACGCGACGAGTGAAGGACTTTTCTTCGCTCGTTGTGTCTGATCAAAGGGTCTCAATGTGTCTCAATCAACATCGACAGCACGCCCCCTTTGGTGGGCGTGCCGGGGGCGTGCCTCCCAGACGGAGGCGTTCCCAAGGGAACGCCTACCGTCAGAAGCCGGCCCCACTGACATCACTAGTGATGTCAGTGGGAGTGGTTTTGGCTCTGATAGAGCCAAAATCACTCCTGGCCTTGCGGTTGAGAAACTCAACCGCAGGCTTCTGCTCGCAGTGGCGATGGTCGCGATGGTCAAGACCATTGCGACCATCACCCTGCACACTCGTATATGCTGTGGGTGGTGACCCACAGCTATACGAGCGTCCAGGAGGACACTCCATATTTATGGAGGTGGGCCCTGATTCAGAGCGAGCGCTCTGGTCAGAGCGTCCGGCTCTGAATCAGGGCCTAAATTCCATGCCAGATTACTATGACAAAAGAACGCAATACTGGAGTGATGGTACCGAAGACAAAAGACATGTTGACTATAAGCCACAAACCCATTCAAAACTAGTTGATTGTGGCCTCATGCACAAAAGTCCTGTGAATCACGCTTACTAGCCCGGGCCCCAGAAACAGTTGGTTCTCCAGGAATAAATTGATGGAAAAATGTAGATATGCATGGGCTGATGGTTACGACAGCCTGGTCAGACATCCAGGGAGCCGTATTGACAAACGTCCGTCATAACGTGTACTTTCAACTTCTTGGTGCTAGAAGTGTGCTTGACCATGGTGGAGTCACCATGGTCAAACTGCACCTAAACCGTAGGCAGCATAAATTATCCACAAAATACTGTTCTCCCCATAGTAAACTCTCCTGCTCGGTCACACTCCAAAGAGCGCAAAACTTCAAAACACTGGAAAAAAGCAGCATTTAAGTTTACCATGCATACAATGAACATGAGCAAGGAGGAGAGAGCAAATAGTGCTCCATGTGACTGCACTCAAAGAGTTTAACAGATAAAATATGACATGAAGAAAACATATCTTTGTGGATTCATCTGGGGCCGTAGCATCATCTGTTGCCATTATTACTGTTGTTTGACTAGTTAACAGGGCTTCTGGGTAGAAAAAGCTGGAAACATTTCATCTGAAATTATGTCAAAAGCAGATTAGTGTGTGGCCTATGGCAGGATAGTGCTAACAATCATCCAAAAAACCCTTTCTGTTTTATGTGAGATCTTGGATAGTTTTCCAAGCAAATTTAATCTAGCAAAAATTAGGACTTTTACTTAGTATGCTTAAATACATTTTTGTAAGGTGAAATCTTGGTTTTGTCAAGAATACCCCAAAATATATATTTTAATATATTCTATATAATGACTGGGGTGTCGCATAATAGCTATTTTAGTATTTTAGAAGATAATCTTTTGATTGTGCATGTATGTACAGTAGTTAAGATGTCCCCTTACCTTCCCCCATCACCCTTTATGACCCCTAAAAATAGTTCTTTATTTGTTTTAAGTGTCCTACGATCAACACTGATATAGCAACTTACTTGACTGATAAGTCTGGTCTGTATGTCTGTCTTACAGTGCAGATGTCCTGCCATTCTATTGCAGTATGTTGCTATTTTTCTGTAATAACTGGACAATCTCTTCAATTGGTGCCATAATTCTAGATAGATGGAGGAGTGTGCATCACTGGGCTATATAGCAACATTTAGATAGGGGCCTTGCGATGCCATTGTAGCCTCCTGGGCGCTCCTTTTTCTCTAAACATACTAGAGAAGGGGCATCTTTTGAGCATGTATGGTCAGGCGCTTGAACCCACGGCGTATTTGTGATACCCGGCAGTTGCCAGGTAAGACTTAAAGACCGCAACAAAAAAGTGTTGAGTTTTGTTGGAATGTGGTGACATTAATTTCAGGTTATGACATAGAGTAGGCTGCTTTGCACAAACATTGGTTATCCATCAACTCTTTTGATTTTGCACTACGTAAAGGCCTGTACAACCCAGAGATAATATTCTGCCGTAACAAACCATTACTTTACAGTTGCTTCTGATGACAACCATGTTGTGGCCAGTGAGATCTCACTCAGAATTGGCCATTTTGCAAAAGGGCATAGAGGCCAGTGTCATTTTAAACAAAGTTGATTTAAAACAAAACAAAACAAAAAGCAGTTGGAGTGGTGAGAGTTGGAGCTGTGGAGAGAGGAGAGCTGGAGTGAAGCAGATAAAGAGACATGCAGTTGAGTGAGAGAGACTGCAACAAGCAGACTGGCTGAGACTTGTGCTTCCACGCAGAGAGTCCCGCTGAAATGATAGCTGTAGTTACCTTTTGGATGGGAAGTAGCATCCTGACCTAGTATACTACATTGGTGAAATAACAACATTTATATCTCCATAAGCATGTTGTAGAACAGACATAAGGTTCTATGTACTAGGCCTTGGAGAGAGATAAAGTGGACAGAAATAAAGTACCAAATAATCAGCTCCTAACTACATTATATTCAATTAGCCGCAAAAAGTCCCGGACATTTCACCGCCTTTACCTGTTTGGGACGCAAATTAGCAGCTTGGCGTCCCCACGTTTCGCCCTATGCAATTGCGAACAGGCGAAGACGGAAATCATTGGAAAGTACTGAATAGAATGGGGGAATCAGTTTGTACCCCTAAATAAGATGCACCGACACTGGAAATCATTACAGATTTGTACTATTAGCCCTAATAAATGTCCTTAAGTTGTGTTAAAAGCTTTCTAGAAGCATATTTGTAACAGTGGTCAAGAATGATAGAAAACAGTATTTTTTGGTGTCTTTAAATAGCCCAGTCAAATTTGGGGTACTTTAAAATGGGCGCTGAAGTGCACTTTAAAAAAAAAAAGTGTAAAATCCACCTGCTGCATGCACCTGCAATCCTAAAACACCTGTCCCATCCATACAGTCCCCCAAGAAACCTATGTCGCTACTTTTTATCCTTGTCCCCCCACTTTTTTAATTTTCGCCCCAAAAATGACATGTCTTTTTTGGGGTTTTCTGAGGTAATTTTTAAAAAAATGTTTTGGCTGATTTGTCCTTATGCGGGTGTTCAAAGGGTTCTGAATCAATTCCCAACATTTGCACCCCAAAATACAGATTTTGCACTTTTTTCCGCCTGCCATTCATTGGAGATACTTTTCCGCCTATTCCAGTGCATTGAGTTTCCGCGTACGTGAAAATGTCCTGGATTGAATTTGGAGATAAGATGCAAACAGGCAAAAAGCGGCAATAGGCAAAACTTTTTTGCGGATTACGGCTTTTCGCGTCTAATTGAATCTGGCCCTATGTTTGAAAATGACAGGAGCTGATTGGTTGGAACTTTATCTCTGTCCACTTTATCTCTCTCCAATGCTTAGTACATAGACCCTATAGTTTGTGAAACGTTTATATACATATCAGCGCTGCAATGTTGATACTACTAGCAATCAAGTAAGTTAGAGCATCTTCATAGTGTTCTGGACATTGGTATTTGGGTTAAAGGACCCTCCATTACTTAAGAGGACATTTGTAGATGGCTAGCACAATGCATATTACTGTATGTTAGCTTTATGTAAATATCCAGTTTTTGTGTAGGTTTATAGAATTTGCCTCAAAGAAACATTCTGTAGTTTAATAGTAATATTTTGTGAGATATTTAATAGGTTTCTTACTATCTTGTATTGGTAGTAGAAATACCATAACTATTTCATCTTGATTTTCCTTAGTGACAAAGCTGCCATTAATTGTGAGACTGCATTTAATTTATTGTGAACTTAATGTACATGTAAATCTACTTTAATTTATTACAACAATTTTGCAGTGCCATTCCAGTTTTTCATCCTTGTGCCTGTCTCCTGGCCATGCATTTACTGTGTCTAGTGGAAGAATCCTTGCCTCTCTGCTGGGGCGTGCTGTGAGTTGAAAGTTCCCACTGAGCAAAAAAGTCAGAAGGTAAATCCATCAGAGAGGTACAATAACTAAAATTTGCACATGCTGCACACCATCTGAATCTTCACTATACAGGGCCGTAACTAGGGTAGTGCGACCATTGCCGTGGCACAGGGCACCGTAGGGCAGGGGGCGCTGTTTGGGCCTGTCAATTTTTCTGTTTATTATCATTCTTACTTGTAGCTTCCTCTTCTTTTATTCCCAGCATCTCATGGCTGCCCCAGGAGTACCCCTATCTCTTCCCTGGCCCTTCCCCTTTAAGCCATGACCCTTTTTCAGTTGCACAATATTATGCCCCTATTTAAATAATGGTGGGGGGATACCAATGCTCTCTCTGGCACAGGGCACCAATAAGTCTAGTTACGGCTCTGTCACTATATGTGGGGTACCACACATATGCCACCCAGAACTGAACTTTTCTTTGCTCTTTTCAACTAGATGGGTATTGCATGTCATGCCCCTGGGGTTTTGTAGATTCGGGTCAGAACCTTTGGAGTTAGCTTTGTATGTGGGACAGTAGTTAAAGCTTGAGACCTTGTTAGAGCTCCTACTCATCTAGACCACTAATATAAGGATATGCAGTGGCGGAACTCCCGGAGACAATGGAGTCATTTGCCGCCGGGCTCCAGCCCTTAACAGGGCACCTGGCTCCATTGTCCCCTGGGCCGTTCCTGGCACTGCTATGGAGATGGAGCGCCGCTGATCGGTGCTCCACCTCCAGCGGTGTCAATACGGGGGTTGCGGTCGCACCCCCTATTTGCCGGGCGCCCGCTGAGTGTGTTACCAGTGGGCGCCCGGCTCCTACTTTCCCCACGGCGGTAGTCGGAGGAACGGAGCTCACTCCTGAGCTCCGCTTCCGGGTCCCACAATGCACTATGGGAGTGATGTCATGATGTCACTACCATGGTTCCGAGGAGTGGGCACCGGGGACGGAAGGCAGCAGCACTGGAGCGGGGTTACGGGGGCTTACTACAGGGGGCATTACAAGGGGCATTATGGGGGCTTACTACAGGGGGCATTACTGGGGGCTTTCTACAGGGGGCATTACTGGGGGGCTTACTACAGGGGGCATTACTGGGGGATTTCTACAGGGGGCTTACTACAGGGCATTACTGGGGCTTACTACAGGGGGCATTACTGGGGGCTTTCTACAGGGGGCATTACTGGGGGCTTACTACTGGGGGCACTACAGGGAGTTTACTACAGGGGGCTTACTACTGGGGGCACTACAGGCGCCCTTACTACTGGGGCACTGCAAAGGAGGACCAGTACTGGAGGTTCTGCATAGGGGGATCATTACTGGGGGGCACTACATAGGCAGCACTGCATAGGGGGGCCTCTACAGAGGGCACTGCACAGTGGGACCACTACTGGGGGAACTGCATAGGGGGGCGGCAGCTGGGGCTGGCATAGGTGCTGGGGGGCTGGTACATTTTCATTTGGGGGGGCGCCAACATTTATCTTGCCTCCAGGCACCTGGGATGATGTTACGCCACTGAGGATATGTATGGGTGCTTGTGAATTAACTAATATAATACAGTCATTAAGAAGAATACTGGATAGAATGCCGGAAGCATCTGAAGTCTCTTGATGGTACTATACTCAGAAATGTAATAAGCAGAGCCTGGTAGTAGAAGTGCCTGTAGTATTGGTGCCATCCTGCAGGAGATGCTGCTGCTGCTGGAATAGGTGTGAAGTGCAACCAACCCAGAATGATAGATGCTTGAGAGGAATGCAGACTAAATTGCTGCAGGATGGTAACGTGGGAAGGACCAAAGAGATTGACTATTCTTCTGGGTCTATGGGAGAACAAATCTAAATCTACAATAATCCAAACTTTAACCTGAAATTTAACACTAGACCAAACCCTAATCCAAACTATTACCTAACGCAAATGGTTGAAAAGCCCCCAGAGCTCTGAGTCACATCCCAAATTCTAAAAATGTCTAAAGCGGCCACTGCATAATTTGTATCAGTGGATACACTAACAATGTTTGTTTTATTCTATTGTACTGTTTCTTTGGGGATCCACTTTGCCCTGGGTCCACTGTTGTCTTAAAGTTGTTAGTTTATAGACAGATATCACTGAAATTGTCTACAGGCGCTGTAATATAAGTGATGTTCACATTTATATGCAAATGAAATACACTTTTCCCATTAATAGTCGTGATAGGCAAGAGGCCCAATAACCACTGTAAAAAACCCAGATGGATTCCTTCTTTATTACCATAAAACCTACGTGCCTACAGCGTGTCCCAGGTTTGAAAACCGTGGCAGATTTGTATGAGAGCTGTTAATTTATCACTCTCAGTGAGAAAATAGGAAATTACCCAAACTTCATGCCTTATTAATGTGACTGTTTTTATGATCATAATGCTGCTATTATTAGTTTTTTGCTTAAAACTAATATGATTTGGGTATAATTACAATTGCTAAATGCTGCATTAAACCAACACAGACACTGAAAATAGTTTATCATATGAACAGAGGCAAGCGATTGTTAGTTATTATTAATAATAATAATAATAATAATAATAATGTATTTCTTTTGCATCTGCTCATTTTAGTAATGAAGAATAGTGGCAATTAACCGTTTAAGTGAAAATGTGCTGGATCTGTAATAATCTTTTACCAGTCCAGTGCAAGTAAAGGGGCCTATACATCAAATTGGCTGATTGTAACTATACACCAGCAACCTACAGCATCGGTTGGTCTGTGAAATCCAACATGTTGGACAACCTGATTCACCAGTTCCAATCACTTTTTGGTCGGACTCTGCGATCTGTGAACACAGAATTGCCCCAGTTGATTGCTGATGTATGGGGGTCTATAGACTAAAGGAGCCAAAAGCCTAGTTACTGTGCTTTAGTAGACCCATAACTAGACTTATTGGTGCCCTGCACCATAGAGAGCATTGGCGCCCCCCCTCTCCAATATTTCAAATAGGTACATAAGAGGCGCACCCGAAAAAGGGCCATAGCCTCATGGGGAAGGGCCAGGGAAGAGATAGGAGAGGCCAGGAGATGCTGGGGATAAAAGAAGAGGAAGCTACAAGGGAGAATGATAATAAACAGAAAATTGACATGCCCAAACAGTGCCCATTGTCCTGTGGTGCCCTGTGCCATGGCACTGGTCGCACCACCCTAGTTACGGCCCTGTGCTTTAGCAACATGTAACCAGAGATGGGCAACATGAATAACATACAGTACAGCACTGTACAGATGAGTCCTCATACACTGTTGCTCAAGTTGCGGCAAATGGAGCAGGAAGCTCCCCACTGACATCACTGATGATGTCAGTGCGGCCGTCCACAAAACGGTAGGCGTTCCTTAAGGAACGCCTCTGTTTTGGAAACCACCCCCCGGCCGCCTACAAAAAGGGGCGAGGTGTCAATCAACATCAGCAGCCGCCCCTTTTGTAGTGAGCTCCGGAGCAAGAGAGTTTCTCTCTCGCTCCGGGGCTTGCGCATGCGCAGTGCGCCCGCTGCGCAGGGCTACCCATCAACCCGGTTGCAAGCACATCGGTGTTTGCGACCGGTTCTGAATGACCCCCTAAGTTCATATAATTGACCGATATTCATATAATTGAGCGATTACTTTGTTGAAAGAAGAGTGCGCTACTGCGCAAACTCCAGTCTTCCTGTTCACCAGGGAGGCTTTCATGCCTTGTCCCATGATGACGACCATGATCACTACTGAGCAGGGGCCATCTTGTCGGTACTGTGTAGAGTACCCAGTTAATGCTAGAGATGTGCATTTTGGTTCTTCAGAAATCCAAATCCACCTGAATTTCGTGAATCCAGGTAAATCCGAGTCGCGGTTCTAATCTCCTGAGGAGATCCGGGTAAATCCGGGTTGCAGTTCTGATCTTTTTGCGGTTCGGAATTCAGATTTTAAATCCAAATTTCGGGGTTTGGATTGCATAAATTACATGATTTTGGCCTTTTTTAAAACTTTTCAGCTATTTTTTACTTAAAAAATACAGATCCAAAACCAAAACCAATACACTTGAGGGTGGTTTTGCAAAACCATATCCAGATCCAAAACCTTGAAGGAGATACAGATCCAAAACCAAAACACGGGGGTCGGCGCACATCCCTAGTTAGTACCTGCATAAAAAGCTGTTCCAGATCCCTGCACTGCTACCTGTTTGCAATATACACTAACCGGCTGGTGAGCTGTAAAGAACCTTGCTCTGCTCAAGCTCCGCTTCATTATCAGTGTACATGTAACATTGAGTACGGTTGTGCCTACTATACTTCAATAAACCAACACCACTGGTTTAGTAACTGTGCTGTTCATAGTTTAAGTTGCCTGCTGGTATGTGCCTAAATAACTCTGCAATCAGGGCCGGCTCCAGGGGTCAGAGGACCCTGTGCCGGCCCAGAATAATGCGCCCTTACATTGCATGCAGCGAAGCCACGTGCGACCGAAATGGGGGTGCGTGGCCTAATTACCATAGTGTGACGTTATTTGGAGGCATGCCTGCATGGCACTCCTACAAATAACGTCAGGCTGGGGGTAAAGCCCAGCCCTCCTTCACTGGCTAGGCTTCCCCCAGCCCTCTCCCGTCAGTGAATGCATGCCGCGCGCATCCATTACTGACGGGAGAGGGCTGGGGGAAACAGTATATTACTTTACTGTTTACTATGCTGTGCAGAGGAGATTGGTTACTGCTATTCAGTTTTTATAATCTCTTTTATGACATAAAACAGTGAATAAGTCAGAGCATGGGCTTTGATCTGGGGCCACAGGTGAAGGCTCAATGGAAAGCTGTTAACAACCACTGATGCAAGTACATCAGCCCCTTTGTGGTACCTAATTATGACATTGGGGTAAAATCTTTTTATTTTCAAATATATTGGTAAACATGGTATAACATTTTACTTTGAAGACTTTTTTTTAGGAAAACTCCAATAACCAATTCAGAAATACTATATTTAGAAATACTAATTAAATTAGCTGACAGTGTCATCCCAAATAAAAGCATAGACGCCAAATATTGACATTAACAAAAACAAACAAAAAACAAAAACAAACAAACAAACAAAAAAAAAATATATATATATAGGGTATATATATATATATATATATATATATATATATATTAGGGGTGAGCGGGTTCGGATTTCTTAAATCCGAACCCCCCCGAGCCCCCCCGATCCGAGGCCGATCCGAGTCAGGCTCGACTTTTCCCGCCTGACTCGGATCTGAAATCGAGGCAAAACGTCATCATCCCGCCTTCTGGGTCTCGCGGGTTTTGGATTCTATATAAGGTACCCGCGTTAGCGCCATTTTCTCACTCGGCTGTGGACAGTGAAGGGGAGGGTGGGAGTTGGGGCTGGCTGGGCTGTGTAGTGTTGTGCTGTGCTGTGCTGTGCTGCTGTTGTCCATAGGGGCTGTGTCCACTCCTCCAAAGTCCATAGGGGCTGGCTGTGTTGTGCTGTGCTGCAGTTGTCCATAGGGGCTGTGTCCACTCCTCCAAAGTCCATAGGGGCTGGCTGGACTGTGTTGTGCAGTCAGTTGTCCATAGGGGCACTCCAAAGTCCTGTGCAGTGTCCCGGTCCTAAAGGGGTGCTGTAGTGTTGTCCAGGGGGTGCTTTGTCCATCAGGGGTGCTCCCCCCAAGTGCAAAAAAATGTTTTTTTTTCTGTGTTTGTGAATTGTGTGCGCAGTAGCGGCACGTGCATCAACAAAGTAGTGCCAAGCATGCGCCTGTGTCCCATAAGTAAAAGGCCAGCTGGCTTGTCCATTAAAGGGTGCTGTAACCCCCAAAGGGTACTCCAAACAAAATAAAAAAAAATATTTTTTTGTGTTTGTGAATTGTATGCGCAATAGCCGTACGTGCATCAACAAAGTAGCGCCAAGTGTGCGCCTGTGTCATAAGTAAAGGGCCGGCTGGCTTGTCCATTAAAGGGTGCTGTAACCCCCAAAGTGCACTCCAAACAAAATAAAAAAATAATTTTTTTTGTGTTTGTCAATTGTGTGCGCAGTAGCCGCATGTGCATCAACAAAGTACTGCCAAGCGTGCGCCTGTGTCATAAGTAAAGGACCGGCTGGCTTGACTGTTAAAGGGTGCTGTAACCCCCAAAGTGCACTCCAAACAAAATAAAAAAATATTTTCTGTGTTTGTGAATTGTGTGCACTGTGGCTGCACGTGCATCAACAAAGGAGCAGCGCCAAGCGTGCGCCTGTGTCCCATAAGTAAAGGGTCGGCTGGCTCGTCCATTAAAGGGTGCTGTAACCACCAAAGGGCACTCCAAACAAAATAAAAAAATATTTTCTGTGTTTGTGAATTGTGTGCACTGTGGCTGCACGTGCATCAACAAAGTAGTTCCAAGTGTGCGCCTGTGTCATAAGTAAAAGGCCAGCTGGCTTGACCATTAAAGGGTGCTGTAACCCCCAAAGTGCACTCCAAACAAAATAAAAAAAAATATTTTTTCGTGTTTGTGAATTGTGTGCGCAGTAGCCGCACGTGCATCAACAAAGTAGTGCCAAGCATGCGCCTGTGTCATAAGTAAAGGGCTGGCTGGCTTGTCCATTAAAGGGTGCTGTAACCCCCAAAGGGCACTCCAAACAAAATAATAAAAATATTTTTTTCGTGTTTGTGAATTGTGTGCACAGTAGCCGCACGTGTATCAACAAAGTAGCGCAAAGCGTGCGCCTGTGTCATAGGTAAAGGGCTGGCTGGCTTGACCTTTAAAGGGTGCTGTAACCCCCAAAGTGCACTCCAAACAAAATAAAAAAATAAATTTTTTTGTGTTTGTCAATTGTGTGCGCAGTAACCGCATGTGCATCAACAAAGTACTGCCAAGCGTGCGCCTGTGTCATAAGTAAAGGACCGGCTGGCTTGACTGTTAAAGGGTGCTGTAACCCCCAAAGTGCACTCCAAACAAAATAAAAAAATATTTTCTGTGTTTGTGAATTGTGTGCACTGTGGCTGCACGTGCATCAACAAAGGAGCAGCGCCAAGCGTGCGCCTGTGTCCCATAAGTAAAGGGTCGGCTGGCTCGTCCATTAAAGGGTGCTGTAACCACCAAAGGGCACTCCAAACAAAATAAAAAAATATTTTCTGTGTTTGTGAATTGTGTGCACTGTGGCTGCACGTGCATCAACAAAGTAGTTCCAAGTGTGTGCCTGTGTCATAAGTAAAAGGCCAGCTGGCTTGACCGTTAAAGGGTGCTGTAACCCCCAAAGTGCACTCCAAACAAAATAAAAAAAAATATTTTTTCGTGTTTGTGAATTGTGTGCGCAGTAGCCGCACGTGCATCAACAAAGTACTGCCAAGCATGCGCCTGTGTCATAAGTAAAGGGCCGGCTGGCTTGTCCATTAAAGGGTGCTGTAACCCCCAAAGGGCACTCCAAACAAAATAAAAAAAAATATTTTTTGTGTTTGTGAATTGTGTGCACAGTAGCCGCACGTGTATCAACAAAGTAGCGCAAAGCGTGCGCCTGTGTCATAGGTAAAGGGCTGGCTGGCTTGACCTTTAAAGGGTGCTGTAACCCCCAAAGTGCACTCCAAAAAAAATTTAAAAATATATTATTTTGTGTTTGTGAATTGTGGGCCTGATTCAGAGCCGAACGCTCTGACCAGAGCGCTCGCTCTGAATCAGGGCCCTCCTACATGAAAATGGAGTGTCCTCCTGGATGCTCACATAGCTCGCACAGCTTATGCGAGCGTACATGATGATGGTCGCGATGGTCAAGACCATCGTGACCATCGGGCTTGCGACGGAGACCCTGTGGTAGGGTCTCGCTGCCGCAAGCCCTGGAGTGATTTTGGCTCTATCAGAGCCAAAATCACTCCCACTGACATCACTAGTGATGTCAGTGGGACCGGCTTCAGACGGTAGGCTTCCCAAGGGAACGCCTCCGTCTGGCAGCCATGCCCCCAGCACGCCCACCAAAGGGGGCATGCTGTCAATCAACATCGACAGCACGCCCCCTTTGGTGCGAGACCCGGAGCGACGGCTACCCCGTTGCTAGCCGGGTCTCGCGCATGCGCACGACGGAGCTCCCTCCATTGTGCGCATGCAGTGGGGTAACATCGACCCGCTTGCGAGCGTCCTGCGCTCGTGAGCGGGTCTGAATGACCCCCTGTGTGCGCAGTAGCCGCACGTGCATCAACAAAGCAGCGCCAAGCGTGTGCCTGTGTCATAGGTAAAGGGCTGGCTGGCTTGACCGTTAAAGGGTGCTGTAACCCCCAAAGTGCACTCCAAAAAAAATAAAAATATATTTTCTGTGTTTGTGAATTGTGTGCACTGTGGCTGCATGTGCATCAACAAAAGAGCAGCGCCAAGCGTGTGCCTGTGTCCCATAAGTAAAGGGTCGGCTGGCTTGTCCGTTAAAGGGTGCTGTAACCCCCAAAGTGCACTCCAAACAAAGTAAAAAATTATTTTCTGTGTTTGTGAATTGTGTGCACTGTGGCTGCACGTGCATCAACAAAGGAGCAGTGCCAAGCGTGCGCCTGTGTCCCATAAGTAAAGGACCGGCTGGCTCGTCCATTAAAGGGTGCTGTAACCACAAAAGGGCACTC
This sequence comes from Taudactylus pleione, assembly GCA_031769625.1. NCBI lineage: Eukaryota > Metazoa > Chordata > Amphibia > Anura > Myobatrachidae > Taudactylus > Taudactylus pleione. The sequence continues at coordinate 2,489,998 of JAUIMM010000566.1, read as the reverse complement.
CAAACAAAATAAAAAAATATTTTCTGTGTTTGTGAATTGTGTGCACTGTGGCTGCACGTGCATCAACAAAGTAGTTCCAAGTGTGCGCCTGTGTCATAAGTAAAAGGCCAGCTGGCTTGACCGTTAAAGGGTGCTGTAACCCCCAAAGTGCACTCCAAACAAAATAAAAAAATATATATTTTTTTGTGTTTGTGAATTGTGTGCTCAGTAGCCGCACGTGCATCAACAAAGTACTGCCAAGCATGCGCCTGTGTCATAAGTAAAGGGCCGGCTGGCTTGTCTATTAAAGGGTGCTGTAACCCCCAAAGGGCACTCCAAACAAAATAAAAAAAAATATTTTTTTTTGTGTTTGTGAATTGTGTGCACAGTAGCCGCACGTGTATCAACAAAGTAGCGCAAAGCGTGCGCCTGTGTCATAGGTAAAGGGCCGGCTGGCTTGACCTTTAAAGGGTGCTGTAACCCCCAAAGTGCACTCCAAAAAAAATTTAAAAATATATTATTTTGTGTTTGTGAATTGTGGGCCTGATTCAGAGCCGAACGCTCTGACCAGAGCGCTCGCTCTGAATCAGGGCCCTCCTACATGAAAATGGAGTGTCCTCCTGGACCCTCACATAGCTCGCACAGCTTATGCGAGCGTACATGATGATGTTCACGATGGTGAAGACCATCGCGACCATCGGTCTTGCGACGGAGACCCTGTGGTAGGGTCTCGCTGCCGCAAGCCCTGGAGTGATTTTGGCTCTATCAGAGCCAAAATCACTCCCACTGACATCACTAGTGATGTCAGTGGGACCGGCTTCAGACGGTAGGCTTCCCATGGGAACGCCTCCGTCTGGCAGCCATGCCCCCAGCACGCCCACCAAAGGGGGCATGCTGTCAATCAACATCGACAGCACGCCCCCTTTGGTGCGAGACCCGGAGCGATGGCTACCCCGTTGCTAGCCGGGTCTCGCGCATGCGCACGACGGAGCTCCCTCCATTGTGCGCATGCAGTGGGGTAACATCGACCCGCTTGCGAGCGTCCTGCGCTCGTGAGCGGGTCTGAATGACCCCCTGTGTGCGCAGTAGCCGCACGTGCATCAACAAAGCAGCACCAAGCGTGCACCTGTGTCATAGGTAAAGGGCTGGCTGGCTTGACCGTTAAAGGGTGCTGTAACCCCCAAAGTGCACTCCAAAAAAAATAAAAATATATTTTCTGTGTTTGTGAATTGTGTGCACTGTGGCTGCACGTGCATCAACAAAAGAGCAGCGCCAAGCGTGTGCCTGTGTCCCATAAGTAAAGGGTCGGCTGGCTTGTCCGTTAAAGGGTGCTGTAACCACCAAAGGGCACTCCAAACAAAATAAAAATATAATTTCTGTGTTTGTGAATTGTATGCACTGTGGCTGCACGTGCATCAACAAAGGAGCAGCGCCAAGTGTGCGCCTGTGTCCCATAAGTAAAGGGCCGGCTGGCTCATTTCTTAAAGGGTGGTGTAACCCACAAAGTGCACTAGTCTCCAAAAAAAATTTTAAATTATTTTCTGTGTTTGTGTGCGCCTTAGCCGCACGTATATATCAATATAACATAAATGGAGGACCAAACTTTCTCCGATAAAAATAAAATAGGGAAAGATCAAGAACCATTTCCTCCTAGTGCTGTTGCTGCTGCTGGGAGTTGTTCATCATCCCAGAGAGGAAGTAGGAACACCACTACTTTTACTAAACAATTGACCCTCCAACAGAGGAGGATGAAGTACGACAGCAGTCATCCTGAAGCAAAACGTATAACTGAGGCCTTGACTGCTATGTTGGTGTTAGACGTGCGTCCGGTATCCGCCATTAGTGCAGTGGGATTTAGACAATTGATGGAGGTAGTGTGTTCCCGGTTCCAAATCCCATCTAGATTCCACCTGCATCCTCAAAGCAGCAGCGACAAGCGTGCGTCTGTCTGTTAAAGGGTGGTGTAACGCTCAAAGTGCGCTCCACCCAAAATAAAATAATCTTCTTTTTTATGGTGTTTGTGTGTGAAATGTGTGCGCCGTAGCCATACCTGCATCCTCAAAGCAGCAGCGACAAGCGTGCGTCTGTCTGTTAAAGGGTGGTGTAACCCTCAAAGTGCGCTCCACAAAAAATAAAAAATTCTTCTTTTTTTTTCTGTCTTTGTGTATTGTGTGCACTGTAGCTGCATGTGCATAAACAAAGGAGCAGCGCCAAGCATGCGCCTGTGTCCCATAAGTCTGTTAAAGGGTGGTGTAACCCTCAAAGTGCTCCAAAAAATAAAAAACAATTTTTTTTCTGTGTTTGTGACTTGTGTGCGATGTCTGTTAAAGGGTGGTGTAACCCTCAAAGTGCGCTCCACAAACAAAAATAAAAAATTCTTTTTTTTTTCTGTCTTTGTGAATTGTGTGGGCTGTAGCCGCACCTGCATCCTCAAAGCAGCAGCGACAAGCGTGCCTCTGTCTTTTAAAGGGTGGTGTAACACTCAAAGTGCGCTCCACAAATAATAAAAAATTCTTTCTTTTTCTGTCTTTGTGAAATGTGTGGGCTGTAGCCGCACCTGCATCCTCAAAGCAGCAGCGACAAGCATGCATCTGTCTGTTAAAGGGTGGTGTAACCCTCAAAGTGTGCTCCACAAACAATAAAAAAATTCTTTTTTTTTCTTTCTTTGTGAATTGTGTGGGCTGTAGCCGCACCTCCATCCTCAAAGCAGCAGTGACAAGCGTGCGTCTGTCTGTTAAAGGGTGGTGTAACCCCCAAAGTGCGCTCCAACCAAAATAAAATAATCTTCTTTTTTTCTGTGTTTGTGTGTGAAATGTATGCGCAGTAGCCGCACCTGCATCCTCAAAGCAGCAGCGACAAGCGTGCGTCTGTCTGTTAAAGGGTGGTGTAACCCTCAAAGTGCGTTCCACAAAAAATAAAAAAATCGTTTTTTTTCTGTCTTTGTGAATTGTGTGGGCTGTAGTGGCACCTGCATCCTCAAAGCAGCAGCGACAAGCGTGCATCTGTCTGTTAAAGGGTGGTGTAACGCTCAAAGTGCGCTCCACCCAAAATAAAATAATCTTCTTTTTTTCTGTGTTTGTGTATTGTGTGCACTGTAGCTGCATGTGCATAAACAAAGGAGCAGCGCCAAGCATGCGCCTGTGTCCCATAAGTCTGTTAAAGGGTGGTGTAACCCTCAAAGTGCTCCAAAAAATAAAAAACAATTTTTTTTCTGTGTTTGTGACTTGTGTGCGATGTCTGTTAAAGGGTGGTGTAACCCTCAAAGTGCGCTCCACAAACAAAAATAAAAAATTCTTTTTTTTTTCTGTCTTTGTGAATTGTGTGGGCTGTAGCCGCACCTGCATCCTCAAAGCAGCAGCGACAAGCGTGCCTCTGTCTTTTAAAGGGTGGTGTAACACTCAAAGTGCGCTCCACAAATAATAAAAAATTCTTTCTTTTTCTGTCTTTGTGAAATGTGTGGGCTGTAGCCGCACCTGCATCCTCAAAGCAGCAGCGACAAGCATGCATCTGTCTGTTAAAGGGTGGTGTAACCCTCAAAGTGTGCTCCACAAACAATAAAAAAATTCTTTTTTTTTCTTTCTTTGTGAATTGTGTGGGCTGTAGCCGCACCTCCATCCTCAAAGCAGCAGCGACAAGCGTGCGTCTGTCTGTTAAAGGGTGGTGTAACCCCCAAAGTGCGCTCCAACCAAAATAAAATAATCTTCTTTTTTTCTGTGTTTGTGTGTGAAATGTATGCGCAGTAGCCGCACCTGCATCCTCAAAGCAGCAGCGACAAGCGTGCGTCTGTCTGTTAAAGGGTGGTGTAACCCTCAAAGTGCGTTCCACAAAAAATAAAAAAATCGTTTTTTTTCTGTCTTTGTGAATTGTGTGGGCTGTAGTGGCACCTGCATCCTCAAAGCAGCAGCAACAAGCGTGCGTCTGTCTGTTAAAGGATTACATCGGTGACAGCATCCAAGTAGGCATGTCATACAGTCCGTACATGTACTGGCAGGAAAAAGAGGCAATTTGGATGCCCCTGTACAAACTGGCTCTATTTTACCTGAGTTGCCCCCTCCTCCAGTGTGTACTCCGAAAGAGTGTTTAGTGCAGCCGGGAACCTTGTCAGCGATATGCGTAGGAGGTTGCTTCCACAAAATGTGGAGAAGTTGATGTTCATAAAAATGAATTATCAACTCTTCCAGGGAGACCAGCCTCCAGAACGTACAGAGGGACCTGTGGTGGTGGATTCCAGCGGGTACGAATTAATACTCTGTGAGGATGAGGATGTACACAACACTGAAGAGGGTGAGGAATCGGTGAATGAGGAGGATGAGGACTACATCTTGCCTCCGTAGAGCCAGTTTGTGCAGGGACAGATTAATTGCCAGCTTGTATTGTGGGGGCCCAAACGAACCAATCATTCAGCCACAGTCATGTGGCAGACCCTGGCGCTGAAATGATTGGTTTGTTAAAGTGTGCATGTCCTGTTTATACAACATAAGGGTGGGTGGGAGGGCCCAAGGACAATTCCATCTTGTAAACTCTTTTTTTTCTTTGCAATATGTACTGTTTGCGGCCTAGTTTTTGAAACTGCCATCCTGTCTGCCACTGCAGTGTCACTCCTAGATGGGCCACGTGTTGTGCCGCCCACTTGTGTCGCTTAGCATAGTCATCCAGCTACCTCGGTGCAACCTTTTGGACATAAAAACACTATTGTGAGGTGTTCAGAATAGACCGGAAATGAGTGGAAATTAAGGTTATTGAGGTTAATAATAGCATAGGAGCAGAAAAACCCACAAATTCTGTGATTTTAGCTGTTTTTATGCTTTTTTTACAAAAAATACAGATCCAAAACACAAAACCCAGAACCCAAAACACGGAAGGGTGGTTTTGGCAAAACCAATCCAGATCTAAAACACGAAGAAAGATCCAGATCCAAAACCAAAACACAAAACACGAAAAGTGGCCGATGCACACCCCTAATATATATATATATATATATATATATATATATATATATATATATATATATTAGACACATACTGTTGCAGGTAGATAGCTTATGACAAAACCTGTAGAATTAAAAATAATTCAGTGTTGGTAAATAAGTATTAGAAGTGACACAGAAAAAAAAGAACCTTCAAAATATTAAACCTAGAAGGGACCAAGGAGGCAAACAGAGGAAAAGTAACAACATATGTAAAATGAAAACCAGGACAGCAAGATAGAAAGTGAAAAATGGGCTGCTAAAAAATAAAACTACTCCTAAGTACATAAATAAAATGGAAGTGATTCTGCTGGAGATAAAGAGAGATATCGCCTTACATACATTCTTTTCAAGAGTGTTTATAAAGGAACGAAAATACAAGGAAATATGTTGCATAGTAAGTAATCGCATATGCACACCCTTAGATAACTCAGGATTTAATGGCGGTACATCTAAAGAGATAGTATGATAGATAAATGACCTGGTACAGGTGTTCTCCAAACTGCAGCATGCTAGGTGTCAGCCTCGGCAGAAGCTAGGAGATGCCGCTGGTCAGAATACCGACAGCGGCATCCCCACAGTGAAGATCCCGACAGTGGTAGGTAAGTATAATACAACTAAACCCTGACCCCTACCCTAACCCTCCCTTCCAGGTGCCTAAACCTAACCTCCCACTCACTGCCTAACCCTAACCTTCCTTCCCTGCACCCTAATCTAACCTCCCCCTAGTGCCTAAACCTAATCTCACCCTCCCCGCACCCTAACCCTAACTCTCCCTCCCCGGTACCTAATTCTGACCTCCACCCTAGTGCCTAAACCTAAACTCCCCCTCCCCGCACCCTAAACCTAACCTCCCCCTCAGTGCCTAACCCTAACCTTCCTTCCCTGCACCCTAATCCTAACCTCCCCCTAGTGCCTAAACCTAATCTCACCCTCCCCGTACCCTAACCCTAACTGTCCCTCCCCGGTGCCTAATTCTGATCTCCACCCTAGTGCCTAAACATAACTCCCCCTCCTCGCACCCTAAACCTAACACTGCCCCCTTAGTGCCTAAGCCTAACCCTCCCCCCTAGTGCCTAACCCTAACCCTCCCTTAACCACGTATACTTACCTGTGGGATGCCGGCGGTCGGGATACTGGTGCCGGTATTTAGACTGTCGGCACCCCAAACGTCCGGATGCTGACTACATCCCCATCATTACATGTCATGCAATGGCCTGTACACCATTCGATGGTTAGAACAATTGATATGTACGCAGACACATACACAATAGACAGAACTACAGCCCGATTCTGCGCAGCACACAAACCACACGCAATGTTGATGTTCATGTAGTTGAGTGCTTTATTTGCAACTGCGCATGCGCAAATATTTTTTAAATCTCCTACGGCGTATGCGGTACACAGAGGGTGCCACAAAGGCGCTGCTGTGATTGAGACAAGCTGTATCAGAAATGTTGTGGAAAGTGATGGGCGTTCCTGGACAGTGACTGGGAGGTGGCTAGAGATGCATGCAAAAATTCTAGGTCCACGCTTGAATCAGGCCCCTAGTCTGCACAAATAAAAGCAATGCTATTGTATTGGAAACATTGGCAGTTGCCAATCATCGGTTTCTGATGGGCATATCTACATACTGCACTACAAGATGCTAAACTACTGTAGTACTGCCGCTAAAAGAGCAAAAGCAATAGCAAGTCTGTTGCAAGTAAGGCACAATGCGCTTCGATATGGCAATGATCTATATGGCAGGAAATATTGATTTATTATGTGAAATAAAAGCAGACCCGATATCTCCTTACTGTTAGTACTTATTTCAATGTGATTGATGGTGAAACAAGAAATATATTGAAAGAAAATATAAAATGTAATCAGTATTTATGGTGGTGAAATGTGATAGGAAACTGCACTTAGTGGTGACATTTTAATTTGTCCTCTGCAACATGTAATCTGTGTAATCCTTATGTTTAATTCATTTTACTAAGTGGATCATATTTATAAAGCTCTTGTAGATAAAATATAGTATAAATGTCACACAGATAATATATATTTGTTGAACTTAAGTGCATCACATATGGCAGGTAGTTCCGGATATTATTTTAGAGTAGGATGATGATTTTGCAATAGTTGCGAAAAATTTCTAAAAGCAATGTGACACTTTGTATCAGTCTGATGCTGCTTTTATACCTAAATTCCAGGTCTGACCCGGAGGTTGGAACAGGGTTCCAAACCGGATCAGACTCGGAATTTAGCTGGCACCAACCCAGGATATTCCTGAGTTGGCACCGTTCACACTGGAGCTGGGTCTGCAGTGACCTGGCTCTACCGGCGTGGAAGTGGATGCTTGAAGATGACGTCATCTCAATCACCACTGAAGCCGGCCAATCAGACGGCATGCGGCACGCTCCAGGTCACCGTGACCCGGTTCGCACCATTTACACTGCAGGGTTTCATGGGTCATTCCCGTGTTAAACCCTGCAAGTTACCTGGGTTGGATTGCCAGGTCATTCGACCCGGGAATCCAACCCTTTCCCTTTTACACCAAGGAGCTACCCGGGTTAACCTTGCAATAACCCAGGTTTTAGCTCTGGTGTAAAAGGGGTGTTAGGAAGTTCTCATTCTGGGCATGATTCAGAGGTGGGCACATTGTCGAACCTGCGGCCGCTCAGAATGTCTGTTGGAAGTGAGCCGCCAGAGCCGTACCTACTGCGTGTGGATTCACTGAGCCATATTCAATTAGAGGTGAAGTTTTCACCTGTCCGACTGTTCGCTTCATTCGCCTGTTTCAGAGGCAAATTTATTCCGTGCTCGTCCCTGCTTTTTGCCTAATTCAAAAGGAAATAGGCGAATGCGGAACAGGCGAAAAGTACTGAAAGAATTGGGGAAATAAGTCTGTACCCCAGAAAAAGATATATTAACCTAGGGAATCAATATAGATGTGTACTAATAGTAATAAGACTATTTTGGGTACTTAAGTTGTGTAAATTGCTTGCTATTAGCGTCTTTGTAAAAGTGGTGAAGAATGGCATAAAGCTGTATTTTTGGGTGAAAATAAGAATTCCTGTCAAATTTGGGGTGCTTGAAAATGGGTGCAAGCATGTTTTTATGTCTCTAAAGTGAACTTTTAAAAAACGTGAAAAATCCACCTGCTGCATGCACCTGCAATCCCAAAAACACCTGACCCATACTTGGGGATCCCCAAGAAGTCTTTTTTGCTACTTTTATGTTTATCCCACCCACTTTTTAAATTTTCACCCCAAAAATGACATGTCTTTTTTGGGGTGTTCTTAGGCTTTTGTTTATTTTTTTTTTGCAGATTTGTCCTTTGGGGGGCTGTTCCAAGGGGTCTGAGTTGTTTACCCACGTTTGCACCCCAAAATAAAGATTTTGCATTTCTTTTCACCAGCTATTGATTGGAGAATCATTTTTGGAGACTTGTTTCCACTTAGGCGAAATTGTCCTGGAATTGAATTTGGTGAATTTTTTTTTTTTAGGTGAATTTTTCACAAAAAAACAGGCGAATTTGGCTTTTCGCCTCTAATTGAATTCCCCTGAGTCTTGCAACCCTGTTACCTCCTGTAAATGCTCCCAGACTGTCAATCACACAGCGTCCAAGCCCTCACTGCGGTCACCATCGGTAATCTAACTTGCGACTCATATCCATGTGCAGGATAAATAAAATCGCTCTTATCTGCAAATATCAGCTTTGCGTGCACCACTGAAACAGGCACTGTGTTGCTAAGGGGCATATTTATCAATGTTTCTAATAAAATTTAATTAATTAACAATCCTTTTCAGAGCATTTTATCATTGCTCTGTAGTTGTTCAAAGAAGAACATTTGAAACTATAAAAAAAACCCGTAAGTGCTTAATGGCTTAGAGACAATAGAATTTCATCTGAGAAGACACTGTCCAGGCCAAGACATAAAAGCATTGTGATTGCCTCTACTATCACTCACTTAAAAGTGCCATCCAGTTCTCAGTCTCAGTAGTTCTCAGTAAAATAGTAACGCTAAATCGGACGCAATATTGATGAGGGAGCCCAAGCTATTCCTCTGAAGCTAGGGAGTGCTCGTTTCAGTTCTACAGTGTGTGACTATATATGAACTGCCCTGAAGGTCTTTAGAATTATCAGAACAATAGTAGCAAAACAAAAATAAATTGCATAGACATATATACTAATATCACATTAATACTTTAATGAAAAAGGATAAATTTTATAGTGTGCACAATTACACCGGTATTGTTATTAAAATAGTGGAAGAGAGGTACATAAAACACAATATAACAACAATGTTGCAATATGTAGCAGCAGAGTTCCGGACTGAAGATCCTTCCAATACATACAAATATATAATACCATAGAGAGAGTTCACTGTAGCAACACTCAGACGCTGCAACAGTAATAAAATATTACGGAGAGTGGCCAAGGTAATCCTGAAAACATGCAATGAAATAGAAAACGGAATATGAATGAAGGAAGACTTCTGAGGCCTTAAATTCCAATAAGGCACAATCCATCAGGTTTAGTAGGAAGTGGATTTTATGGTCAGATATGTACTGTATACTCCAACATATATATATAGTAATGTCCCATCCACAGTTGAAAAGCCTGGTGTGTACACCCGCTTCCAATAAAGCAACCGCAGTTTTAGAAAAACAAGCCGTCCATAAGCCATGTGCTTACTAACGCTTCTGTAGATAATTGGAAGTAGCCTTCATTTATCGGACCCTCCGTCCGAGCATCCTCAGAGCATGCAGGGAGCTGTCCTCCTGTTAATGGCTATGGAGTCCTGGCCGGGTAAGTGCGGAGTATGAAAGGCAGATAACACTTGATAAGATGAACAAAGTGTGAAGTCCTTAATGTGACCTATACAAGGCCTTCACAAATATGCTTCACAAAATACTGGATATTTGCTATAACATGTATAAAATGACAACATAAAATAATAGGTTAAGAACAGAAATTAAGCTCAATTAGTCCTTTTATTTGAAATCTAACATCACTTGAGGAATAATATTGTGTTTCTGTACTGTATATACATGAAAAAGGAGGCATGATGGCAGGCGAAAGCTGAATAGGCTTGAGAAAAGATAATAATCCTAGGTTTTTTGCTGATTGGCCGGCTTGACAACCTTGTTTCTAGGCAGATTAGTTTAGGTTATGGTCAACTGGTATGTTGTTTGACCAGTGGGTTGATTATAGTTGTGTTTATAAGTTACTGTATATAAGTTGTGGTTCTTCCTGAGCACAGCCTCTTTTTCATTCTGGAGGATAAGTATTCAATCAATGCTGTGTTCTTACTATTTTTAACTGCTTTCTCTTTGCTTATTTCTTCTTCCTTTTCTTACTCTTCTCTTATCTCTTGCCTTCACTATTATATGCTTTTGCCTCTCATGCCCCGTCCCCGCAGTTCTTCACCATCCCCTCCAGCTGGCTGTGTTTTCACATCCGCTCAGAGCCGCGTCTGCCTGCGGGCATGAGCGATGGACCCCCCTTCCTCCTCCCCCTTCCTCCTGATCCTCCTCCACGCCCAACGCCTGTATTTCCCCCTCAGCTGCACAGGGCTCTGCAACTCTACCTAGCCCTGTGACACATCCCATTCTGCTGCACCAGTGGGAATGGCTGCTCCCACTGGTCACTCTGTTATAACTTGCGGAGTGGCCCCAGGGGCCAGTGTTAACCCCACCCCCCGGCGGTCATCGCTCCAGCCGTGTCCCCCATAAGGGGTGTATGGGGTTTTCCCTCAAGGTTACCGGGTCCTGTTTGTGTGGGTCTCCCTGCTATAGTAGGATCCAGCCCTTGCTGCCAGCCTTCTGGCATTCTTTTCTGCCATTATTTATGCTCCCCCTGGGGAGCTGCTAGGAGCCTGGCTCCTTCCGATGCCCTACAAGTCCTAATTTTACCAGCTTCCTTTCCTTCTGGACTTTTCTCAGCTCTTCCCAGAACTCCCTTCCCCTGCGTTCTCTCCTTTACCTTCCCCCGCACTGTCTCCCTTTCTCCTCACTATTTCAACATTTCTCCTTGGCAGTTTTTGTTCCCCCCTCAAATTTTTCCATAGCTCCCCTCTCCTTAAGGCTATTGTGTTGGCACCTTCTTCCCCTGTTGCCATCTCCTGGTGGTCCCCCCCACTCAGTGGCTGGCTCCAAGCAGTCTGAGTCCGCCTCTGCTTCCTGGGGTCTCCCTGCTGCCCCCTATTTCTTCCAGCTCCCATACCGGCGTCCCACCTATCTGCTTTAGTTTCAGATTTGCTGTCCCCAGCTGTCGTTCCTCAGGACATCGTGGTGGCTTGTGCGGATTCTTTTCCAATGCGCGTCGAGGTGGCTCCAGATGTCAGTCCAGCGGTCCCTCCGCGTAAGGTTTCGGGCAAGTGCGGTTGCCCTGCCGTCTGAAAGTGGGGAGTATGAATTGTCTTAACTTCCTTGCTATGTCTGATTTTGGTTCTACTGTAGCTTTCAATCATCTGGTTAGCCCGGGCATGCGCTTAGGATTGCTGAGTCTATTGCGCAGCGGTTGACCATTGAGTCAGGAGCTAAGGGCAGAAGGGTGGCTGCTTCTGGACCTGGGAGACTGAAATGGGCATGGTGCATTGCACTGGTACGGGCATCCTTAGAGGTTTCCGCAAGAGCGTTACTCGGTCCAAGGGGCTGGCATGGAAGGATTATAATTTGCAGTCTAGACTCAGACAGTCCGGCAACCTGATTAGGCCCCTAGAGGTTTAGGGTGTAGAAGTGTGGCTCATGGTTTCGTAGCAGCGTCGGCTATCCTTGGATTTGGTGCACCTTGCAAGGCCCCCTCCTTACTTATATCAGGTGTGGTCGGGAGTGGCGAAGGGAAGGTGTTTTACATTCAACGACTTTAGCTGCATGCATTGTGCTGTCTGTCGTTTTTACCACTCCTGTCACATCTGTAGCGGTGAGTACTCGGCCAAGGATTGCCGACATTGCTCTGGGTGTGGATACATTTGACTGGGGAGGCAGGGCCAATGGCGCTAGTTAGGCTAGGTCACGCAGTAAGTTTAACCTGAGCTGTCCAGGTAGTTGGACTGGCACCCCGGAAGTGTTGATGCTGCCTTTCTCTCGGAAGGCTTTCTGGTTGGTTGTGGTTTACCCATTGCCAGCCCGCAATTTACGTTCTGCTGGTGGGTATCCGGAGGTGTTACGGGCTACGGTGGATTCTGTGATTTTTTAAGTAGATTGTAGGGCCCGTTCCCCCACCCTTCCATGCAGGACAGGGGTGGTTCCCTATGTTGGCCCCTGGGCGGTATCGCTTTATTCGGAATTTATCTTCCCCACGGTAGTTTTGTCTATGATGCAATACCAGAGTTGTCCTGCAGGGTGGTTTATTAGACATTTGTTTTGTAGTTTTGGTTTCGATACTTTGTTGACAGGGCTAGATATTGAATTGGCATTCCGGTTGTTTCCTTAACATCTGGATGCCATGCGCTATATGGGTTTCGTTTGGGAAGAGGTTTTTCTGTTGATAAATTTTTATCCATGGGCTGTATGTTCTCCTTCAGCTATTTTGAGAAATTCAGTTCCTTTTCCTGGTGCATTTCCGCTGGCACCGGCCAGGCTAGTGTTGCACATTTTTTAAATTACTTTCTCTTTATAGGGCCGGGGTGGAGCGTTGCCTGGGCGGACCTCCTTTTTTCTGCCCAAGCTTTGCTTCAGATTTTGGGTGTTCCTGTTGCGCAGGAAGAGACAGAGGGTCTCTATTCTTGCTTGATTTATTTGGGCATGGAGAGAGAAACAGTTGCTGATTGCTGTCATTCGCTGCAGGACAGATTTGTCGAATTGTTGGATCCAATAGCTGGTGGTTTGTTGTGCTTATAGGGTTGAGCTGAGCACTGTGCAGTCATTGCTAGGTTTAATTTTGCTTGTCATTTATCCCTATGGGGTGGGTTGTTGGTATGCAGTTGGTAAGGGCTACAAACGATGCGAGCAAGCCTCATCACCATGTGTGTATGTCTTCTGAGATTAAGGATGACCTCGGCACTTGGTCCATGTCCCTAGTTCAATTTACTGGTGAGCGCATTTGGCCTTCACCCCCGGTCGCTAATACCACATTACAGCTTTAACCGAGGCAGCTGACTTGTTATATTCGGGGGCCATTTTTGATGGTGACTGATGTGCTCAACTCTATCCGCTGAAAGGCATGTGGAGGGACTTATTGGAACTTTTGTTGTTGTTGGAATTGTTTTCGATTGTCGTGACGGTTGACCTATGGAGTAGTCGCTTAAAGAAACACGGCAAGTGGTTTCTGGTGCGATTCTCTGTGGGTTGTGCATGTCATTAACATTCAGATGGCTCCCACTCCTCCAGCTTTGCAGCTGTTGAGGCATGTGGTTTTGCGTTGACTGGAGGCCCATATTTAGTTTACAAGCCCAACATATGTTGAGCGTATATACTGCATTTGCGGATGCTTTGTCTCGCTTTAATTTTGCCTGTTTTATGTATGGCAGATTATCAGGCCGGCATGGAAGGTGTGTCACACGCCGCCCTGGAGACCCCAGAATCAGACCCTGTCACTTACCTTTGCGGGCGCTGACCCGCGCTGTCTTCCGGCTCCCGCGCTGCGTGCTGCTTCCTCCTCTCTCAGGGCGGTCTCCGCTGTTGTCCTCAGGTGGGTCCCGCTGCTGTGCTCCTTCCACGCCGACTCCTGCTGATTGCTGGTCCCCGCTGACTGCTTCCATGGGCGCGGCCATCTTGGATTGCCCATGTGACTCCACTACCACTAATGATGAGTCTTCTCCTTTTCTCTCAGCCTGTCAGCTCCCAGCGTCCACTATAAAAGGATCTCCTATGCTAACACAAGTTGCCAGTGCAACTAGTTTTCTTAGTTTACTAAGTGAGCCTTCCCACTGTGCTCCAAAGGTATTTACGGCTACCCAAGTAACTTTCCCACTATCTGCGTCCCTATACGGCTCCTTAGCCACACCTAGTTCCTACCACATTACTTCAATTCCCTAACAGCCTTCTGCACCCTCTCATGCAGAGAAACTTCATCAAGCCTAGTCTCCTCCAGCGAGTCCCTGTGCCGACTAATACTGATCCAAGGCCCAGCCCGGGAACACAGTGTCAAAATCCCACGATTGTGACAGGGTGCTCGTGACAGCAACTCTGCAGACTTATTCAGCCACCTGGCAGGACTGGCAGGCCATCTGCGCACAGGGCTTTCAGGTGATTAGGTCTTCAAGGGACATGCTTTTGTCATTGTTTGAGGATATTTCCAGCATGGTCGCTCTAAGGTCTTTGTGGTCGCAGCGCTGTCCGGAATCTTTTGTAAGTTGAAAGGTCTGTACGGCCCTTCCTAATCATTCTTGCTATCTGAGGCCCTTAAAGGTTGGCAAAGGGGTTTCCCTTTGATTTCCAGCTTTTGGGGAGGTTGCTTGGGGTTATGGACAAGGTGGATTCTGACGCTTTAGGAGTTGCTCTTTTCCATTTGGCTTTTTAGTTGCATTTTGGCGGTTGTTCGGGTCAGTGTGATTGTAGTGTCCAGCAAGATTTAGCTTTCCTCGAGTTTATGGTTTAAGGACACTTTGTTCAGGGCTTTGGCCGTGTGGCGCAGGATTAGGTTTTACAGACGAGCCCAGTGGTTATTACGTGCCAATTTTACCCCTCTCACTAAATTTCAGTTTGCTGCTGTTTCTGGGTGTAGTTTATTAGAGCTGGGTTTAGATGGTGCTTGTCATGTAACTCATTCTTTAGGTTTGATGACTTGGCTGGTGCAGCTTTTGCATGGGTGTTTACTGTTTACATTCAGGACATTGGTGGGTGGAGATCCTCCGCGTCAAGGCTTACGTGCGCTGTGACAAGCTTTATTAGCGCTCTCTGCTTCAACCTGTAAACATTGTTTACCCATAAGTTTTCAAATGGCTACCATTGAAGGGATTTTTTAATTTTTCCTCCCGGGGACCTAGAGCTGGCCAAATTTGTGTTCACGGGAAGTTTTTTAGTTTTTCTTCTTCAATTGGGTTACCTGTTTTCCACTTGTTTGCATCACTGCTAGTTAGTTGCTATGGTTTTTAAATTTTGTATGTTTATTGTGGCTTGGTTTTGGTGCTATGGCTTCCGGTCAAGGTTTTTCCTTACAGTGGAGGAAACAGAAGACTAGCAGGTTTGGCTGGTGGTCAATTCCTACAAGTTGTTGGCTGCCAATTGTTTCTTGGTGGACGGTGTGTGTGTGTGGCCTCAAGGTTGCATCTGTTAAGGATGTATTGGTTGATTCTGCAGTTCAATGGGGTGAGCCTGGTTGGTTGGTGTTGCATGCGGGTCGGAATCACATTTGTCATGTGAAGGGCTTGGTGCTGATTATATGACTGCGGGAGATTCTGAATGAAGTCAGTTTGCTATGGCCGACTGTGCGCATTGTTTGATCAGAGATGGTTCCCCGTTTGGTGCGGCAGGGTGCCCATAATCATAAGACCTTGTTTAGTGCAAGGAAATAGGTGAATGTAGCACGTGTTGGAGGCTTGGTGGTAAGGCATAGCTTTCTAAGATTGGTCCTGACTAGTCTTCTCGTCCTGATGGAGTACACCTTAACGCTTTGGGTTTAGGGTTGTTTATTATGGATTTCTTGTCTTTCTTAGGTTAGTATCTTTTTGTTGGTGGCAGGCCAGTTTTCCCTTGGAAGCTGGCTTTGGCGGGAGAACGCTGCATCTCAGTGGCTTTATGTGGCACAAGAAAACGTTGTGAGGGCGTTGGCGAGTTTGTCTTTCTCTGTGCAGGGGGACCTGGGCGCTTCCTATGCGGAAGTGTTCGGACTGTGCCCAGGAGAGAGCAGTGGCGTAACTAGGGCAGGGCGAGCGGGGTGTGTGCCCTGGATGCCGCCGGCCATGGTACCGGCCCGTCCGCCCTAGTTGGCTAGTGTAGTGCTGACCGCAATAAGTGGGTGCTGCACAGCTGAGCCCGTTCCCTCCCCCTGAGCTTGCCCAATAGCGCTAGGAGGCGGACTCAGGCTGTGCATAACACACGCATCGCCACCAGCGCTGGCGGCGATGCGTGTGTTAAACAGCAGCCAATGAGAGTCAGATAGACTCTCATTGACTGCTGCAGCACCCACTGCAAGAGCCGGGCTTCCGTCCGGCTCCTGCAGTGGGTAATGGGACAGACGTCATGACATCATGACATCTGTCCCATAATGCTGAGCGCACTAGCCCGGGAGGACTGGCTGGCGGCGGCGGAAGCGATGTCGCGGAGCAGCAGTGGAGTGGATTCAGGTAAGTATATTTTTATATATATAATTTTTAAACCTGTCTACACTACTGGGGGAGGGGGGTGGCTACTACTGGGGGGAACTCTACTGGGGGTGGGGGCACAACGGGGGAGGGGGTGGCTACTACTGGGGGGACCTCTTCTGGGAGTGGGGGCACAATGGGGGAGGGGGGTGGCTACTACTGGGGGGACCTCTACTGGGGTGGGGGCACAACGGGGGAGGGGTGGCTACTACTGGGGGCACCATTATTGGGAGGACCTCTACTGGGGGGTGGGCTACTACTGGGGGCACTTAATCGGGAGGGGAAACCTCTACTAAGGAGGGGGAGAACTACCACTGGGCCATTATAAAAGGGGCCTACTACTATAGGCACTGCACTGGGGGGACCACTACTGGGGGCAATAATAGGAAGGGCCCCTACAGGTGGCACTGGATAGGGGAGATCACTACTGGGCGCCTGCATAAGGGGGACCACTACTGGGAAAACTGCATGGGTGGACTACTGCTGGGGGCACTATATAAAGGGTACTGCATAGGGGGGGGCTACTACTGGGGGCACTATATAAAGGGCACTGCATAAGGGGATACCACTACTGGGCGCACTGCATTGTGGGGACTGCTACTGGGGCACTGCATAAGGGGGAACACTACATGAGGCACTGCATTTGGGGGGGCCACTACGGGGGGTACTGAGTAAGGGTAACTAATTGGGGGCTGTATAAGGGGGACCACTACTGGGGATACTGTATAAGGGTCACTACTATGGGCCTGCATAAGAGGGACCACAACTGCATACTGGGGGTACTGTATAAGGGGTACTACTGGGGTTAAGGTGCATATGGATAGGAATGTTCAGTGTGAAAATAAAGGGGTGTGTCATGTTGACACGCCCCATTTTTAAGTGACCACGCCCATTTTTTCCCACACATCGTGGGGGGGGGGGGATCCCTTTTCAAATTTGCCCTGGGCTCCAAATACCCTACTTACGCCACTGCGAGAGAGGTGAGTCCTTTACAACGTGAGTGAGTCTATAGGGGGGGCGTTTCAGTCGTCCCCCGAGTTGTTCGCAACTAGAAAGCTGTAACTGAGGTTGCAACGTCTCTTGGCCTCCTCGGTAAGGTGAATTAATTTAATTAATAAATAATAGCTGTGACCTTTTAGCCAAACTGGTTTGTGTCCGTATCTTTATTTATTAGTTTAAAGTCATGTGTTAACATAAGATAAGGTTGGTTTAGAAGGTAAATTAGGAATAATCCAATGGAGGTCTTATGAATGTCTAAGCTCATAATAGCAATGTCAACCCTGCCTGTGTTAATGTCTACCGATTGTTTCAACAGAAGCGACCATTATGCAGCTTTAACAATACTTGCCTACCCTCTTGGAACCTGCGGGAGGCTCCCGATTTTTTGGGTAACCCCCCCTCACCTCGGAGAAAGTTGGCACTTCTCCCACATTCTACCCATTGCCTAGTGAAGTGGGCAGAATGAGAATTTTCTCATGAACCGTCGGGTCCGTGAGTAGTGGGCAGGGCTTAATTACGCGATTCTATGAGAATCGCTTCAATTGGCCTTGCCCCAGCCAAACATGCAAGGGTACGGTGCTTACTGATGCAGATCATTTGGCCCCGCCCCCACCGGCACCCACCAGCATCTCCTCTCCGGTCAACTCCTGGAGAGGAGAATGTGAATTTTGGTAAGTATGGCTTTGACTAATATTTATTAGACTGTGGCCAAACCATTCACTATAGCCTATTTAAATTATTAAGACATGAGCTAAAAACTGGCTGCCTTCAAAGCATGTGGGTGATGGGTACACGGGCTGTAGTTTATATTACGGTGTGCAGGATGCCGGTGCTCAGAATTCCAACACCAGTTAGAAACCTGACGCTGGCATTCCGACTGTTAGCATCCCGACAGTAAGTAGTGGGGTTAGGGGGAGGGTTAGGATTAGGCATTAGGGGGAGGTTAGGTTTAGAGTGCGGGGAGGGAGGGTTATGCTTAGGGGTAGGAGTAGGGGAAGGGTTAAGATACTTACTGACAGCTGTTGGTATCTTAACCCTGTTGGGATCCTGGCTTTGGGATTCTGACCCCCGGGATTCCGAGCGCCGGCATCCCGTACCCAACCCGGGTATACATGAACTTCACCAGAGTACAGGAAATTAAATTATCCACAGTGCCCTGATAGATCTATCTGATCCCTACCCCCATGGTACAGTCCCTATTGTGAATTGGTTGGAACTTGTGCAAAACATCTTTCAAACCCAGATTATGTGATAAACATGTACAAGCCATTTACCCCCGAAGTGAAAAACAGCACATATGGTATGATGTAGGATTAATGCTGATCTCTGGAACTCAGGAGTCAGGTTAAATCATACTTAAACAGCAGAGCCAATGCTCTCTGCTAATACATATCATAAACAAGCAGCGCTTTGCTGAGCTTAGATGTGAAAAAATAAAAGAATAAACTTTGTATAATAAAACAACGTCACTATGATGGATGGGAGTGAACACGAACTTGTACAGCCCAAGATAGCAGCATTCCTATAACAAATTGCTATTAAGCTCACACATTCTGCCTATGCAGAGGCTTCTGACTTGACGACTGCAAGCCTGCATAAAAAGCAGACACGGGTATATTGTTTTCCAGACGCTCAGTTTGTTATGAGTGCAATTATCGGCAAAACAAATCAATAAATGGCGAATATATTATCCAAGATATGAACTGCAGGTCATGGTCTGATTACTTGCTCCTGCTATGGTTGGGCGCTGTTGATAAATATTTTACATATTGTGCGTAGATCTGAAACAGCCGGTTCTCACATCATAGCAGTGTTTGGGAAATTAGTGTTTAGCACACAACAGAGCGGGTTATTTGTTACCTCTTGGTTTCCTTACTGACTCTGTACTTGCATCTCTTTACATCAAACAAAAATAAGGTCCGGTTATTATTTACATTATATTTTTGCACACTATGATGTGCATTATAAACATGTGACTCATATGAAAGAAAAGAATTGTCTCATGATAGCCATGTAATGTGACTGATCACATTTATATAAAATGTATCTGTCCGTCTGTCTGCATTTGCCTTTATAGGTCTATGGATACTGTACAAAGACGCACACTTGCATTGAGCTAGGGATGGCCATCGACCATCGATGATGGCACTGTATAAGGGGCACTACTACAGGGCGCACTGCATAAGGGGCACTGCTACTGGGGACATTGCATAAGGGGCACTACTACAGTGGGCATTGCAATAGGATCAATAATACTGGGGGCAATAAGGTGCATATGGAATGGAAAGGAATGTTCCCAGAGTGACGAAAATTATTGTGTGACACGCCCGAATTTTCTAGCGACCACGCCACTTGTGACAAGTGACCATGCCCACTTTTTCCGGAGCACACACATACTTGAGGGAGGGGGGGGCGCTCCATTTTTTTACTTGCCCTGAGCTCCAAATACCCTAGTTACAACACTGTTGTTAAGAGAAGGGACATTTATCCTCTTAGCCTCTCACAACAGCATTATGCTAACAACTTATAGCAGGAGGCAATGTAACAGTAGGGGAGTGGGGCCAGAGTAATACTGAGTGACATTGTCATTGTGAGTAATTAAAATGCCTGCAGTCACCCTTCCCATCTACTCTACCTACCTACTACAACTCTTTCTGTGCTAATGGCTACCTAATAACTAGAGATGAGCGGGTCTGGTTGTCTGAGAACCGAATCCACACGAACTTACAGATCCAAGATGAGATCCGAGTCTGGCTCAGGTTTTCCCACCTGAGTCGAATCTCAAAGCGAGGCAAAACGTCATCATCCCGCTGTCAGATTCTCGCGGGTTTTGGATTGTATAAAGGTTCCCACGCTCGCCGCCCATTTTCATTCTGGCTGTGGAGAGTGAAGAGGAAGCAGGGGCTGTACTGTGCTGTTGTTGTCCTTAGAAGCTGTGCTGTTGCTGTGCATAGGGGCTGGCTGCTGTTGTTGTCCATAGGAGCTGGCTGCTGGCTGCTGTTGTTGTCCATAGGGGCTGGCTGCTGTTGTCCATAGGGGCTGGCTGTGCTGTGTTGTTGTCCATAAGGGCTGTGTTGTCTATACTCTATAGGAGCTGTGCTGCAGACAGAAGAGGGGGGCTTCAGTGGCTCCTGTGTCACTGCAGTCTGTAAATAGGTGCTGTTATGTTGTCCAGGGGGTGCATCAGGGGTGGTCTCCCCCCCAGTGTAAAACAAAAACCCCCAAAATTAATAGAAGTGTTTTTTTTCTGTGTGTGTAAGTGCGTGCGTTAGCCACACTTATCAACAACGTAGCTGCGCAGGGGTGCTGCCTGGGTTGTTTATCAAGGCTCTGCTGTGTCCATCCAGGGACAGTGGCTGCTGTGTCCATCCAGGGGCTGCTGTGTTGCTCCAGGGGTTGTTGTGTTCATCTAGGGCAGGGGCTGCTGTGTCCATCCAGGGGCAGGGGCCGCAGGGGTATAACAGTATTACTATTCGTAAAAAATATTGTCACACTGTAACTGGTAGCGCAGTGCGTTATTCTTTTCTTATTCATAAAAAAATCTTGTGACACTGTAAGTGGAAATTTCACAATTGTACAAGTTTAATAACACAATGTTAGCAATAATAAAATGCAACTTTTCACTTCTTTCCTCAAACTGATTAAATAATTAGTCTACTCGCCGACTACAAGGCCGCAACAGTGCTAAATAAAGTGCATTATATATTAATCTAATGACATCACAAACGCCTCAGCTGAGATTCACATAAACATATTTTAAAAAGGTGAAAATAGAGAATATGGTTTAAAAAATGGAATAAAACAGCTAAAACTGCGTTCTCTGATTATAGTGTCCCTACTCCCTACCCATGACCCCTCTAGTTGAATTTCAGCGAGTCAGAGGGGCAACTCCATGCAACCGTATTCCAGAGTGCAGCTGCTCCTCCTGTAGCCCAGGTCAGAAGATGTGTAGGGGGTGTGGTGATATGGACTAAAATGGAGCTCACATCCACTAAAGTGGACAATGAATCTCCAATCTAACAGGGAGCGCAGCTGTTATTTATACACAACACAGGATGGGATGACGATATAGGCTTGGGTGATGTTATAATCTGGGGTTATGTATACATCATCTTCTTCACACAATATATATTTGTCCCCGCTGGAATCCACCATTACAGGTGCCTCTGTAATTTTTGCACATAATTGACGGTAAAGGTCTTTATCGTACAATTTGTAGTTCATTTTGATGGACATCATCTTTTCCACATTTTGGGGAAGTAGTCTCAGGCTGATCACTGACAAGGTTCCCGGCTGTGATGAAAACACACTGGAGGGTGGGCAGCTCAAGTAAAGCAAAGCCAGTTTGTGCAAGGGCCTCCAAATTACCTTTTTTTCCTGTCAGTCATCAAACGGGCTGTCTGACATGCCTATTTGGATGCTATCATTAATTTTTTTTAAATAGTCCTCAACCATTCTTTGAATGGTGACCGTATCAGATGGAGCCACGGTAGAGGTGTCATTAATTGTAGGCAATTCTGACCCAACCAGATGTCAAAACTTGGTTGTGTTGACTCAACTGCATCACCAGTGGCTGTTTTGAAAGTTTAGTTTTTTCTCAGCAGATGCACTTGCTGGAGAAACTGAAGGAGAAGCCATCGCAGCATCACATGCCACTTGAGCTCTTTAGATCTGTGTCCTTTGGGAAGAAGAAACAATGTCTTCATCCCTTTTGGGATGAAAATCCACTCCCAGCAGCAGACATGGTGCTCAAGGATTCTCAAGAAAGACACAACATAAGACTTAAACCTTAAATCTGAAATCTTGCATTTGCTGTATTACGCTTGTCCACATATCTGTGCTGGTTAAGTGGACAGTGGGTACAACAGCAGTTTGAAGGCCACTAAGTAACTATGGAGTCTATTTACTAAGCTGTGTTAGGAGATAAAGTGAACGGTGATAAGGTACCAGCCAATCAGCTCCTAACTGCCATTTTTCAAACACAGCCTGTGACATGGCAGTTAGGAGCTGATTGGTTGGTACCTTATCACCGTTCACTTTATCTCCTAACACAGCTAGGTAAATAGACCCCTATGATTTTTTTCATGTCCCTGTACAGATTGGGAAAAAGTTTCAAGTGGAATCTTTGAAAAGGATTATTTAACAGTCAATTATTTTGGAAAGCACTCTTCCTGGTCCCCTTCTGGGATGAAAATCCACTCCTAGCAGCAGAAGCAGGTGCAGGATTCTCAAGAAAGACACAACATAAGACCTTAAATCTGAAATCTTTCATTTGCTCTGTTCCGCTTGTCCACATATCTGTGCTGGTGGACAGTGGGTAAATTGGCAGTTTGGAGGCCATTAAATAACTATGTTTTTTTTAATGTCCCTGTACAGGTTGGGACATGCTTTTCAAGTGGAATCTTCAAAAGGATTATTTAACAGTCAATTGTTTTGGAAAGCACTACTAGAAGTCTCCCTGGTCCCCTTCTGGGAAGAAAATCCACTCCCAGCAGCAGGCACGGTGCTCAATGATTCTTCTGGGACAAGGACTGATGTGAATGAGTAAAATATTTTTTGTAAATGCCTCCCCTTATCCTTCATAAATTTACTTCAGAATCAAAAAATTAAGTTAAATTTACTACTAATCAACCCTTCCTATCCCTGCCTTCAACTACATACATACTCCAACTCCCTCAGCCCTCTTGAATAATAAAAACATTTATTTCCTGATGTGCCATGTTGGGAGTTAAACTGCCACGTGTTTGTGCTGCCCACTGCTGCCGCTTAGCTTACTCAGCCAGCTAGCTTGGTGCAAATTCTGGGCCTAAACTGGATGAAAACAATATTGTGAGCTGTAATGTGGTCAAAATTGACTGGAAACGAGTGGAAATAAATGTTATTGCTGTTAATAATACTGTAGGAACAAAAACAGGCCCAAATTATGTGCTTTTATCTGTTTTTATGATTTTTAAAAAAAAAATACAGATTAAAAAACAAAAAACAAAACACGGAAGGGGGATTTGGCAAAACCAATCCAGATCCAAAACCAGAGGAGATACAGATCCAAAACCAAAACACAGGGGTTGGCGCACATCTCTACTAATAACTACAGCCCTCACCCTCTCCTGAGTGAAATGGCGCCTGACGAGACAAAAATGCAATCCAAAACACAGGAGATTTGCGATTTCTGGGAAAATTACTTTTTGTCTCATTTTGAGAACTGCATTTGGTGGGAGGAATGTTTTGACACCTGAACTCCAAGTTCATGTGTTTTCAGATTTCAGCAAAACCGAACCACTAATCTCTACTTTAAATACATATAAAAAGCCTGGATGGATCTCCAATGATTCTATCAGAATGGCAATATAGCTTGCATGTTAGCAAGAGCAGCAGAAGTACTGTAGCCTAGAACAACAGCAAGTAAATGGGACCAGAAGGCAACTGGAATAACTGAACCTGGTTGGACATGGTTCACTCTGTTCCTCTGTTTTGGATGTAGTCTCCCTCTGTTCCTCTGCCATCTTGTATAGAACCCCTGGCAACTTATTCTCTGGCAGTAATAGAATCCCCTCTGTGTTTATCAGCTTTCTTCTGTTGATCTGGCAAATACAATAGCTGAGCTGGTCCCAGCAATGACAATGCCTACCTCCTTTCTTGCCACACTCCTGTGCTTCCCCACCTTTTTAACAGCTCTGATGCAATTTCCTATGTCTTCGTCCCATGGTACTGTATGCTTGATACTGTGGCTTGTCAGCCCACAACTGCCAGTAGCTCTCCTTCTCCCATTACTCACACAGGTAACCTCCCAAAGTGCATCACCACTTCAATTATAAGATGAATGTTTGTAAATTATTCTTATTGTCTACCATACTTGTGGACATTGTGGCTGCCCCCTCCAGGAGGGGGAAGCCAGGTCAGCACAGCGGGGGAAGGCATGTAGTGGCATAATACGGACATGGCAGGGGTATGACATGGCATTGGATGCGGAGTAGGGGGCTTTACCGCACAGTTGTGTCATCATGGTCCCGGCCCTCCTACACAATGCTGAGATTACTGGCATTGTGAAGCAGAGGTTGGGGCCACGATGATGTGATTCAGGTGCAAATTGTGTCATTGGCCCACCTGCAGCAGGGGTGTGTGTGGGAGTGTGGGGAAGTGTCCGGGAGATTTGCCCACTTTTCCAGGCGGACAGGAGTACCACCCAATTTTCGGGTGGGCGAGTATGTTTAAAAAAAATGTATGTAGAAGTTTACATACAGTACTGCACTGTGTACATATTTCCTTCTTATTTTCACTGATGTTTCGCATCCAGATTACGGTATTTTTAATTAGTATACAGCAAGTGGGGTCACATTTACAAACTGGCAGTGTAGTATATGATACCCACCAGCATGTAAGACTGTTCTCGTAATCTGTTGTGTGTGCATGGATTTGCACTACAAGTGCAGAATGAGCAATTCTTTTGTGGTGAGAGTGCAGTTATAAGGAATTATTACACTTGGTTGCAGACGCTCTGCTGCTTTTCAGTGGTATGATCACTATTGCAGCAATGTTTATAAACTATGTCCTTGTCCTGCATTGTTTTGTACTGTAAGTCGCTGTCTTCTTGTTCGCTCATTTATTTGTTTCAGTTACAATAGAAGTTTGGAATTCAGGATTTTCTGGGCTGCACAGCTCAAAGTGGAGATATGGAACTTCTTATTTTCCAGGTCGCCCAGAGCCAGCAGGAAGTCAGCAGCACAGGAAAGGTTTAAAACTCTCACACACCTGTTGCTCATTGCTCCTGATGCTGGATAAGCTAGCCAGGCGATAGGCTGGGGGTGGTGGTTAGCATTAGGGTGCCAGGACCTGGAGGGTCCACAGACATTAGCACAAGGAGTGCTGAGACATTTACTTTTATGTTGTTTGCTTATTTTCTGTTATGTGCCTGTGTGTGTCCAGGCCTATAGTCACGTATGCTAAGGTGCAGTGTCTGCTACCATTAAAAAGACACTGCTTTACCAAGTACTGTACGTATGGATTCCTTATTTCAAGTACCCGTTTTGCAATATATATAAAATGTATGTGTTTGTGTGTACATTGGGCCTGATTCAGAGATGTACGCTAACCCAATGGTTAGCGGCGCACATCTCCGATGGTGGGAGGACTGCGCATGCGCAGGAGGTGTACTGAGTTTGCTTGCAGAGCCTCACAGGTGCAGCCTGATTGGCAGGCTGCAGGGTTTAGGAGGCGGAGCGGGGGTATGCCTGGGCAGCGTTCCCAGAAACGGGGGCGTGTTGCCCCTGTTTTCTGGGAGGGATGAGGCCAGGGTCTGCGTGGGTGCACGCAGACTTCTTGGCCTCACAAGCTGCCAGGACCTGGCCAGGCTACGGTAAACTTCAGCTACTGCAGCCTGGCTGAAGGGATAACACCTATGGTCACGATTGTCCTGATGGTGATCCCAAGCTGCGACCTCGGTCGCAGCACTGCAATCACGTAGATGCAGCAAGGAGGTGTCTGACACCTCCTTCTGCATTTGCATTTTAAAAGGACGGAATTGCACAGCCGCTTGAGTGCGGCTCTGGAATTCCGTCCATCTCTTAATCTGGCCCTTGGTACCTTGGATAAAGCCAAATTTTTTTTCATCTTAGGGTAGAACTTATTGAATAAGTCCCTTGTTCCCATTTAATTCAATTACCATGAGAATGCAGAGGCTGCACATTAGCATGAAGTCCTATATCCTCTGTCTGGTACTGCAGTGTATATCAAGGCATTCAAATCCTTCCTGACACGGCCATACATCATTAGCATTGTTAATGCTCTTTCTAAATCTGTTTGGAGATGTTGACACATCCAATTAGTATCTGACAGAGCAGTTGGGAGTTTTCTTTACACACACGGTTCTCAGCCCTCTCTCCCTTTTGAATACATGTTTTGATACCTGACAGACTCATTGGCGGTTTTGTTCAAAGTCTACAGTATCTACTTGTTCCTTCAGCCCAAGCCAAGTGCTGCCCTGAATTCAGATTGTGAAACTGTCACTAGACGCTAGAAGTCTGTGGATACTACAGTGGAAAGGGAGGGGAATGCAAAACGCCCATGTAGGGTTTGGACTCATTGTGCAGTGTAAAGTGTAAATGTGCGACAAGATTTTCATCAAGCAGCATCGGTTTATGCAGCAAGATAGTGGCAGGAGGAGGAGTTTGCACAGAGGGGAGGAGCTGGGTGTAATGCCTGTGTTCATTATAAAGTACAGGAAACGTGAAACGATGCACCTAGTTTTGTGGAGGAGCGAAGAATTGAGTTTTTTTCTGGGGGGTGGAAAAATTAATAAAATGAGGTGTGGAGAGGGTGCATTTTAAGAGCTATTTGCTATTATTTCCTTGCAATAAGCGGTGGTCTTTTGTTTTAATTTTATAACTCTAACCAAAGCACAAGGCTAAACTGCTTTATTTAACATATCTGTGCTTGTGGCATGTCCATCGGCAGCCCGCTTTCAATTGCTGCACTCCTGTTCCCCCACTAGTTAGTTTAGTTAGCAAAACTAGAATGTCATTTTCCTTATATTATGAGCAAGGGCATGTGTATGAGGTGAATTAAGCTGTTAAATTTATCCTGCAATGATTTTAAGTGATAAGATATGAATATGCAATAAGAATATACATACCTGAACTAGGAAAAATACGTTTTAAATTAATAAAGGTTTGCATATAGAAAATGCACATTGGTTAGAGAAATTGGTGTATTTTATACTTCTAAGAGGGCAAGATGCCAAAAAGTCGAATGATTATATAAATGTGATTTTGAGGCTTACACTTAAACTTGTGGGTCGCACCGATGACTAATCCTGGCCATACACCGGACGATTGATCACACGATTTGGGCAGTTTCTACAGGTTGGACAGACCAATCATTTTGAAAATAGTTGTATTTTGAGTCTTCTGCGACCCCGATGCGCGTCCCTGCCGTCGTCTAGTTGGATCGCAGATCAGATGGTTTTACAGAGAGAACTCAACTGATCGTGTAGGAATTGACACACATTATGTGATGTGATTGATCAAATCGTATGGTCTTATGTGAAATAGTTGCATTTTAAATACAAATCGTCCTGTATCTGAAGGGAAGAATTTTCAAGGGAAATCGTACAACTGATCTGACCAACTTTTGAATTTCACCGTGTATGGCCACCTTAAGGCTGGGTACACACCTAAAGATTTTCTGTCCAACCATCCAACTAGTTGATTGGTTGGAATGAAAATCTGGTAAGGTATGATAGCAACTGACAATCAGCAATTTTCTCCCAAACGCCGGAAAATGGACAAAAACTGTTGTTTGAACAAATTGTTTAGATCAAACATTTAAGAAACTTGTCTGAATGACCATTATCATCTGTTTTCTGGCATTTAGGAGCAAATTTCTGATCACCATTTACTCCCATACGTTACCAGAGTATCATTCCACCAATCAATTAGTTGGATGTTTGGACAGAAAATCTTTAGGTGTGTACCCAGCTTAAGAATGACTGTGGAAAATCACACTAACCACCTTTGGAACAAGATCGCACTCTCGAGATTCCAAGAAACCATCTATGTACAGCGATCGAGTTGACTGATATTGTGGAGACGAGCCAAACCAAGTTGGCATGAGCAATATTCTTTTCATGATGAAGGAACTATTCCTGGAAGTCAAGAGAACTCTTGACCTATGGACATTCAGCTACAACCCAGGACATTTGTATATAAGCAATAGAAATTGAGTTGTGTCACTTTAAAATATGAAATACGAAGATTATGGATACGGATTAAATGTTGACATCATGTACTTATGAGTATTGTAATAAGCTATGATATACAGAGGCTGTTGAATTGTGATAAGGGAGAGCTTCTGATGGAAGTTTGAGAGACAGCTGTCTTGTGCTCAGTGGCGTAAATTCATCCCAGACGCCTGGAGGCAAGTTATAATTTGGTGCCCTCCACCGTCACAGCTGCTGACACTGTAATGTAGCAATTCACATGCAGACAGGCTATAGATAGACGAAGGCAGTAGCTGATGGTCTGACATGGAGCTCTCCACTAGTGTATGGTGGCTTCCCAGGTGCCGGCAAGGGGTTCCATGTATTGGGCGGCCGTGACGGTACACTCCGGGTACATAGTTACAGCCCTAAGTGGGGTGAATATGTTGTGGACAATGGAGGAGGTGCCCCTTCAGAGCTGGAACCCGGCGGCAGGTGCCTCCATTGTCTCCCATAGTTCTGCCCCTGCTTGCGCTGCTGGTGGCTGTCTGATGTTTATATTTCAATGATTGTAATCCCCTAATGATGAAATAATTATATAAAGATGAATTTTATCCTTACCTGGAGTAGACAAGTTGTTTCGCTTTGATGACTTGGGAGTTCATCCAGGAACCTCCGCCTCTCAGCCAATGAGCAGTTCCCCATTTGACTTCAATGGTGGGAACAAACATTAATAACTCAGCTGTTCCCACCATTGAAGTCAGTGGGGGGGAACCGCGAATTGGCTCAGAGGCTGAGGCATGCCTCTTTCAGCCAATGCACGTTCAGCCAATGCATTTCTATAGGAAATACAGCAGCTGGAGCAACATTCGCAAAGTACCGTCCTTAGAGGATGGTACTATGGGCCTAATTCAGACCCGCTCGCAAGTGCATTGCGCTTGCAAGTGGGTCGATGGTAGGCCAGTGGGCATGCCGCGCGCGTCCGCGAGCCCTGTAGTGAGTGAGACCTTCTCTCGCTCCGGAGCTCACAGCAAAACGGGGCGGCTGTTGATGTTGATCGACAGCTCTCCCTGTTTTGTAGGCGGGTAGGAGGGGTGGCTGAACAAACAGAGGCGTTCCCGAAGGAACGCCTGCCGTTTGTGGGCGGCCATACTGACATCACTCGTGATGTCAGTAGTGGACTTCTGGTTCTATTAGAGTCGGAAGTCCACTTGCCATTGCGAGTGCTGAGCCCATACCACAAGGGTCTCCTTGCAATGCCGATGGTCGCGATAATCGTGACCATCGCCAGGCCACTCCCTAAAGCTGTGGGTGGTCACCCACAGCTGTGCGAGCGGCCTGGAGGCCGGAATTTAAAAAAATAGGAACGCCCTGATTCAGAGCAAGCTCACGCAAATAGCGTGTGTCTCCGAATCAGGCCCTATGTCCGTGGGCCCGATATCTGTATTTTTGTGTTGTGAGGACCATGGACGCCTACATAGAAAGAAGAGGACCTGAACCAAGGCTTCCAAAAGGTTGGTATGCATTTTTTATTTCTTACATGTATTGCTATTGTATTCTACTGGACAAGGGGACAGCCCACCATTAGGGACAAGGTAAGTATGTAATGTGAGTGAATCAGTGATTGAACGTGTACTAAAAGACTAAGAACCTGATTCAGAGCCACTCGTAAAAAGCTAGCGCTTGCTCTGAATCAGGGCAGCTGCTCTGTTTTAAAAAAACCCGGCCTCCTGGCCACTCGCTAAGATGTGGGTGACCACCCACAGCTTTAGCGAGTGGCTAGGTGATGGTCGCGACCATCGGGCTTGTGACGAGACCCTTGTGGTAGGGTCTTGTCTGCCGCAAGCCACAGTGAGCTTCCGGCTCTAATAGAGCCGGAAACTCACTACTGACATCACTTGTGATGTCAGTAGGGCTGCCCACAAATGGCAGGCATTCCTTCAGGAACGCCTCCGTTTGTCCAGCCACCCCCCCACCCCGCTTACAACACGGGGCGAGCTGTCGATCAACACCGACAGTCACCTTGTTTGTAGCGAGCCCCGGAGCGAGAGAATTTCTCTCTCGCTCCTGGGCTTGCGCACGCACATTGCGTACGCCGCGCGTGCGCAATGCCCCACCATCGACCCGCTTGCGAGCGCATAGCGCTTGCAAGCGGGTCTGAATCAGGCCCTAAATTGGGTGTATTTGACTGCGGGGAACACTGGGCAGACAGGGCTAAAACACGATCACATACTCCCATCAAAGAACCAGATACAGCAAAACACGATTCTTGGTAAATTTGAGGGTTTCAGCTGTCAAAAGTCTCTCGTTTTTAAGAGATGTTGTGCGTGTTTAAGCTCAGGCATTCTTGGACTGGACACGATTCTTAGTATTATTATCATTTATTTATATGGCGCCACAAGTGTTCCGCAGCGCCTTACAAAGTACATAAGCAAATAAGTAACTAGTAACTTACAATACAATACAATACAATACAAAGCATGACACGGACATAGATAATAAACATTGTTATATTAGCGACCTTTACACCCACATAAGCAGCCAAGTGTTAGTTGCCCTAGTGGAGAGTAAGAAATCAATTAAATTAGGGAGTAGGGAGAAGCACAAGAGGGTAAAGGGCCCTGCTCGAAAGAGCTTACATTCTTTAAATTTATCCTTTAGTTTCTCAATTGCTTCAATACACTAGTTTCGCAACACACATATACACAACACACATATAGCTAAATAGCAAAATTGATTATTAGTCACCAGACTAGAAAAACCACGGACAGATCAGTCATTTACTGTAAAGCGAACACAAAGTTCTTTCATTGGAGTACTCTATTGCTGCATGGTCCCTGTCCTATTACATACATGTACTTGTAACCCACAATAGGAAAAGGTAATAGGATTAGCACCTAGGACCTCATTCAGAGGCGGTCGTTAGATGCAAGCGGTCGCACTGAATCAGGGCCTGATTCAGACCCGGTTGCGAGTGCACCGGGTCGATGGTAGGCCAGTGCGCATGCGCACGGTGGAGCCGGCTCCATCATGCGCATGCGTGAGACCCGGACAGCGACGGGCAAGCCGTCACTCCGGGTTTCGTACCTTTGGTGGGCAGGCCGGGGGTGTGGCTGCCCAGACGGAGGTGTTCCCTACCGTCTGGGGCCGGCCCCACTGACATCACAAGTGATGTCAGTGGAGAGCTTTCGGCTCTGTTAGAGCTGAAAGCTCTCTGGGGCTGGCGGCAACGAGACCCTACCACAAGGGTCTCATCGCAAGCCCGATGGTCGCGATGGTCTTGACCATCGCGACCATCATCATGGCCGCTCGCTATAGCTGTGGGTGGTCACCCACAGCTATGCAAGCAGCCAGGAGGCCGTTCTGAAAAAAAAAAAATGCACGGCCCTGATTCAGAGCAAGCGTTCTGTCAGAGCGTCCGGCTCTGAATCAGGCCTTCAGTGCGGCCGCTTGCATCCTGAACGGCCGCCTCCTTGTCGATCGTTAAGCTGTGGGTTACCACCCACAGCTTAACGACCAACCAGGTTGATGGTCGCGATTGTGATCACCATCGCGACCATAGGGGCTTATGACCAGACCCTAAGGTTGGGTCTGGGCACTCATAAGCCCCAGGGAGCTTCCTGCTCTGATCGAGCAGGAAGCTCCCCACTGACATCAGCAATGATGTTAGTGGGGCTGCCCACAAAACAGTAGGCGTTCATAAAGGAACGCCTCCGTTTTGGAAACCACCCCCCCCGGCCCGCCTACCAAACGGGGGCAGCTGTCAATCAATATCGACAGCTGCCCCTTGGTAACGAGCTCCGGAGCGACAGAGTTTCTCTGTCGCTCTGGGGCTTGCGCACGCGCAGTGTGGCCGCTGCACGTGCGCAGGCCAAACCATCGAGTCGGTTACGAGCGCATCGGCGCTCGCGACTGACTCTGAATGAGGTCCCTAATCCTGGTCTTTCTTGACTCCATAGAACAGTAGCTTTACTCTCCAGTGATAAAGCTCAATAACACAGTTCCACCTATTGCAATAATGCAAATGCAGCAGGAGGTGTATGACACCCCCTGCTGCATTTGTGATCCCAGCATTGCGACGGAGGTCGCAGTGCCGAGATCTCCATCGTGACCATTGGTTGTGGATGGTCCTGATGATGGACAGCACCAGGCGGCTGGACAGCTGAGTAAGCCGGCTTGCGGGGCATGTATTCTGCATTGATCAACACACATCCTGGGCTTGCCACTCCCGGAAAGCGGGGCAGATACGCCCCCATTTCCGGGAACGGCTCCCGACCCCGTCCCCGCACTGCCCCTTAAATGCCTATGCCTGTCAATCAGGCAGAGGCATTCAAGGGCTAGCATGCGTGTTAGCAGAAGGGGGCTATGTGACGGGTAGACATAACATGTAAAATTCTGAAACTTTTGTACAATTCTTGGAAGCCCATCTGAATTGCTCCATCTTCGTGCGTCTTCTCGCAGACAGATTTCTGTAAATGAGACTGTTTCTTTTTTTAACCCTTTCTGTTTACCTTTTTTTTCCCCTTAAGACTATAGCCCTGATTCAGAGCCGGTCGCTATTTGCGCTCGCTCGTCCAGAAAATAGGGGTGGCTATTCAAATGAACCGTTCGCTGTTTGCGGTCTGTTCACGCCTCTAGGTCTGAATGAGCGAACAAAACTTGCGTTCGTTTTTTGGGAAACTACGCCCCCTGGCCGCTCGCATCCTACGTCATGTCCGCTATTTATTAGATTAATCGAGTACATCGACCAGGGTATGAGCTGCTTGCTATTCTTGTGGTTGCTTTTTGCTACCACAATTTTGCGAGCAGTTCTGGCTCTAAAATAACCCAGTGACGTGGTCAATGACGCTGCTGTTTTAAATATGCACACCCATAAAACGCCCGTTTTGACCTTTAAGCACGCCTGCGATCGGATCTCCACTCCCCGTTTTCAAGCACCTTCCCCTGTTACCACCCACATACGCCTCATCCTGTCACTCAAATTATCAGGCATTCGCTATTTTGCGAGCACATGAATTTCGGCCGCACTGACTGGTTCGCGCATGCGTATAACGATCCGTACGCATGCGCAGTTGGGCAAACATCGCTCGGCCCTATGTTTGTATGTCATCCTTGATGTTTTTTTTTATATACTTTAAGCATTGTTAGTATATTTCTCATATTAATACTTATTTAATAAAATTGGTCTCGGTGATTCTTATCAGATCCATTTTGTCTGTGCTACATATGCTTCATTGTACATATCTGTATTATTGGTTATTATTTGGGTATTAATAATTGGGAAATAACTGTAGTCATAGGAAATTTAAAGCTTCCTTTTTGGAGTGAGCAATTGCTGAAAACTTACTTTGTGGCAGACAAATTAATAGTGAGGGGAGAGATGCTGGGGAGTGTAATAATTTCTGTAAACAGACCAGCCCATTTGTCCTGTCTCTTACTTCTGAGACATTGTTTTTCCAATCCAGCACATTTCCTAAAGCGTCCAATGACTTCACCGTCTTGATATAAATGCTCGCTATGTGTAATATCAAAGTCCAACAAGACCTCACAAACACAGCAGGGTCCTTAATTGTCCTCAACCGCGCGCTTTCCATTGCACGTGGATCATGCTTTACCTGGTGGTGCATTTGGGGGAGGCATCAACAGCATTAATCTCTATGTAAAAGAGGTAATCAGGACTACGATACCGGAAATTTATGTTGGACCACTGAAGGTTTCAGGGATTGGCCTCATAGTTAATTAAGATATGATTTAACGTAGACATGGTATAAATGTTAATGAATATTATATTTTAAGTGTTTGGCAGCATTCTACTTTAATATATAGTGTTTTTTTAATGGCAATGACTCACAGTTATATGTTAGTCTTAACTCCTTTTCAATCCTGTGGATGACTCAAGCATGCAAAAAATTTATAAAGACCATATATTCTCTTTCATGTTCCTGTCGTATCACCCTGAATGCTGTGACAGCTGTGACGTGTGTGGAACTTCTAGTCCTGAATCACAGTTTTGGTAAATGCTTTGTCATTTTTATTGGCTCCAGCACAATAAGATACTGCATAGGTTTACAAGAACAGCTGGTATTATGAAAAATAATTTACAGCACCTCACGTGTAATTTATGATGTACAGAGCCTGTGTGGAACTTTGTAAACTGCGGCATTATTTCTCCATGAAAAACATTACAGTCATTTTTTAAAAAAAAGCTGTGTTAATGTTGTTTTTGGGTTTTGCTGTTAAACTTGATTGCAAGCATCTGCCCACACTAGGCTCTGCTGGAAGTCAAACATGTCAACGCTCATAAATTATCAGTCTTTAATGAGTGGTATTTTTCAGGTGAACTGATCTCTACATAGTAGTAAAAATAACTGTTACTTTTCTGTTATCGCAGAATAATTTCTTACAATTAAATAAAAACCTGTTTAGCATGTATCAGTCTATCTCCTCAATATATATCTACTGTATATATAGTTGCTGACTTTAAACCTAATAGGATTTTATATTTAACCATATACTTAACTTAAACCTAGGAATAACAACACAGGTAACTGCATTTGGTGAAGCTGAGCTCAGAACATTTATTAATAATTAAGTTCCAATTAGATTAATTTAGGGTCGCAAAAAAGCATTGAATGACGCCAACAGCCAATCTGCAGTTTCTACATAAAACATGAAGGGCAGTATTAAACCAGCCATTCGCGCAAACTGGGTTACCTACCTAGAACCCACTTACCCCTAGTTGGCCAGTACTGGCCCTGCCCTTGAGACAGAGGCCAGGCCCACCTCTAAGTAAATGTATTTTTGCTGTGATAAAAGGGGAATTGCCCAGGAACCACACTTAAGTCTAATATGGCTGCCAGTAAGCTCTGTCTTCCCACCAAAGATAGCTTAAAAGAACCAAAGCCTGCCATCTGCTGCGAACCAAACCCCGACAAATCAACTGTCAGAAACAAATCTGCCCAACAACTAAATCCCGCCCCCTGTAACTGACTGATACACAGGTGGGCACTCAAATAACAGCTCTGCGTGCAGAACAACACCATTCCTATCCTGAGGAACAAACTTATAAACTACCCTGTTAACTTGGTCCATGGCAGCACAACTTTGATGCCCTGTCCAAACCTGACAAGGCACAATATCAGACCAGAACTCAAAAACATGAGGGCACACCCTTCATCAAACCCAAATCAATTCCGCCAAAATTTGTTATCAAAACGTCAGGGACACTTCACTCCCTGACACTCTCCAACATCAAGAGAAGCAAACCCAACCATCTGATACCACAGACTCATAACCACCTGCTTGACTAAAAATTACTATGGTTAAGAACATTAATCTGAGTATAGTGTTCTACCCTAAACACAAAGTATTGTCTGCGGATCCAGACAGACTTTTCATGTAAACACTATATATGTATATATATTAGGGGTGAGCGGGTTCGGATTTCTGAAATCCGAACCCCCCCGAGCCCCCCCGATCCGAGTCCGATCCGAGTCAGGCTCGACTTTTCCCGCCTGACTCAGATCTGAAATCGAGGCAAAACGTCATCATCCCGCCTTCCGAGTCTTGCGGGTTTTGGATCCTATATAAGGTACCCGCGTCTGCGCCATTTTCTCACTCGGCTGTGGACAGTGAAGAGGGAGGGTGGGAGTTAGGGCTGTGTAGTGTAGTGTAGTGTAGTGCTGCTGTTGTCCACTACTTCAAAGTCCATAGGGGCTGGCTGTGTTGTGCTGTGCTGCTGTTGTTAATAGGGGCTGTGTCCACTACTTCAAAGTCCATAGGGGCTGGCTGGACTGTGTTGTGCAGTCAGTTGTCCATAGGGGCTGTGTCCACTCCAAAGTCCTGTGCAGTGTCCCAGTCCTAAAGGGGTGCTGTAGTGTTGTCCAGGGGGTGCTCTGTCCATCAGGGGTGCTCCCCCCAAGTGCTAAAAAAATAATATATTTTCTGTGTTTGTGAATTGTGTGCGCAGTAGCCGCACGTGCATCAACAAAGTAGTGGCAAGCGTGCGCCTGTGTCATAAGTAAAGGGCCGGCTGGCTTGACCGTTAAAGGGTGCTGTAACCCCCAAAGTACACTCCAGTCCAAACCAAAAAAAAAATTATTTTCTGTGTTTGTGAATTGTGTGCGCAGTAGCCGCACGTGCATCAACAAAGTAGTGCCAAGCGTGCGCCTGTGTCATAAGTAAAGGGCCGGCTGGCTTGACCGTTAAAGGGTGCTGTAACCCCCGAAAGTACACTCCAGTCCAAACCAAAAAAAAAATTATTTTCTGTGTTTGTGAATTGTGTGCGCAGTAGCGGCACGTGCATCAACAAAGTAGTGCCAAGCGTGCGCCTGTGTCATAAGTAAAGGGCCAGCTGGCTTGAGCGTTAAGGGTGCTGTAACCCCCGAAAGTACACTCCAGTCCAAACCAAAAAAAAAATTATTTTCTGTGTTTGTGAATTGTGTGCGCAGTAGCCGCACGTGCATCAACAAAGTAGTGCCAAGCGTGCGCCTGTGTCATAAGTAAAGGGTCAGCTGGCTTGACCGTTAAAGGGTGCTGTAACCCCCAAAGTACACTCCAGTCCAAACAAAAAAAAAAAATATTTTCTGTGTTTGTGAATTGTGTGCGCAGTAGCCGCACGTGCATCAACAAAGTAGTGCCAAGCGTGCGCCTGTGTCATAAGTAAAGGGCTGGCTGGCTTGACCGTTAAAGGGTGCTGTAACCCCCGAAAGTACACTCCAGTCCAAACCAAAAAAAAAATTATTTTCTGTGTTTGTGAATTGTGTGCGCAGTAGCCGCACGTGCATCAACAAAGTAGTGCCAAGCGTGCGCCTGTGTCATAAGTAAAGGGCCGGCTGGCTTGACCGTTAAGGGTGCTGTAACCCCCGAAAGTACACTCCAGTCCAAACCAAAAAAAAAATTATTTTCTGTGTTTGTGAATTGTGTGCGCAGTAGCGGCACGTGCATCAACAAAGAAGTGCCAAGCGTGCGCCTGTGTCATAAGTAAAGGGTCAGCTGGCTTGACCGTTAAAGGGTGCTGTAACCCCCAAAGTACACTCCAGTCCAAACCAAAAAAAAAATTATTTTCTGTGTTTGTGAATTGTGTGCGCAGTAGCCGCACGTGCATCAACAAAGTAGTGCCAAGCGTGCGCCTGTGTCATAAGTAAAGGGCCGGCTGGCTTGACCGTTAAAGGGTGCTGTAACCCCCAAAGTACACTCCAGTCCAAACCAAAAAAAAAATTATTTTCTGTGTTTGTGAATTGTGTGCGCAGTAGCCGCACGTGCATCAACAAAGTAGTGCCAAGCGTGTGCCTGTGTCATAAGTAAAGGGCCAGCTGGCTTGACCGTTAAAGGGTGCTGTAACCCCCGAAAGTACACTCCAGTCCAAACCAAAAAAAAAATTATTTTCTGTGTTTGTGAATTGTGTGCGCAGTAGCCGCACGTGCATCAACAAAGTAGTGCCAAGCGTGCGCCTGTGTCATAAGTAAAGGGCCGGCTGGCTTGACCGTTAAGGGTGCTGTAACCCCCGAAAGTACACTCCAGTCCAAACCAAAAAAAAAATTATTTTCTGTGTTTGTGAATTGTGTGCGCAGTAGCCGCACGTGCATCAGCAAAGTAGTGCCAAGCGTGCGCCTGTGTCATAAGTAAAGGGCCAGCTGGCTTGACCGTTAAAGGGTGCTGTAACCCCCAATGTACACTCCAGTCCAAACCAAAAAAAATTTTCTTTTCTGTGTTTGTGAATTGTGTGCGCAGTAGCCGCACGTGCATCAACAAAGTAGTGCCAAGCGTGCGCCTGTGTCATAAGTAAAGGGCCGGCTGGCTTGACCGTTAAAGGGTGCTGTAACCCCCGAAAGTACACTCCAGTCCAAACCAAAAAAAAAATTATTTTCTGTGTTTGTGAATTGTGTGCGCAGTAGCCGCACGTGCATCAACAAAGTAGTGCCAAGCGTGCGCCTGTGTCATAAGTAAAGGGCCGGCTGGCTTGACTGTTAAAGGGTGCTGTAACCCCCAAAGTACACTGCAGTCCACTCTAAACCAAAAAAAAAATTATTTTCTGTGTTTGTGAATTGTGTGCGCAGTAGCCGCATGTGCATCAACAAAGTAGTGCCAAGCGTGCGCCTGTGTCATAAGTAAAGGGCCGGCTGGCTTGACCGTTAAAGGGTGCTGTAACCCCCAAAGTACACTCCAGTCCAAACCAAAAAAAAAATTATTTTCTGTGTTTGTGAATTGTGTGCGCAGTAGCCGCACGTGCATCAACAAAGTAGTGCCAAGCGTTCGCCTGTGTCATAAGTAAAGGGCTGGCTGGCTTGACCGTTAAGGGTGCTGTAACCCCCGAAAGTACACTCCAGTCCAAACCAAAAAAAAAATTATTTTCTGTGTTTGTGAATTGTGTGCGCAGTAGCCGCACGTGCATCAACAAAGTAGTGCCAAGCGTGCGCCTGTGTCATAAGTAAAGGGCCGGCTGGCTTGACCGTTAAGGGTGCTGTAACCCCCGAAAGTACACTCCAGTCCAAACCAAAAAAAAAATTATTTTCTGTGTTTGTGAATTGTGTGCGCAGTAGCCGCACGTGCATCAACAAAGTAGTGCCAAGCGTGCGCCTGTGTCATAAGTAAAGGGCCGGCTGGCTTGACCATTAAAGGGTGCTGTAACCCCCAAAGTACACTCCAGTCCAAACCAAAAAAAAATTTATTTTCTGTGTTTAGCCGCACGTATATATCAAATCGATATAACATAAATGGAGGACCAAACTTTCTCCGATAAAAATAAAATAGAGAAAGATCAAGAACCACTTCCTCCTAGTGCTGAAGCTGCTGCCACTAGTCATGACATAGATGATAAAATGCCATCAACATCGTCTGCCAAGGCCGATGCCCAATGTCATAGTAGAGGGCACATACAATCCCAAATGGCAAAGTTCAGGAAAATGACCTTGAAAAAGACATTTAAATCAGCTGAAGAGAAACATAAACTTGCCAATATGCCATTTACGACACGGAGTGGCAAGGAACGGCTAAGGTCGATCCCTAGTATGTTCATGACTAGTGGTTCAGCTTCACATGACGATGGAAGCCCTCCTCCCACTAAAAAAATCAAAAGAGTTAAGCTGGCAAAAGCACAGCGAAGAACTGTGCTTTCTAAGAAGATATCACAAATCCCCAAGGAGAGTCCAAGTGTGGTGGTGGTTGCGATGCCTGACCTTCCCAGCACTGGACGGGAAGAGG
This sequence comes from Taudactylus pleione, assembly GCA_031769625.1. Taxonomy (NCBI): domain Eukaryota; kingdom Metazoa; phylum Chordata; class Amphibia; order Anura; family Myobatrachidae; genus Taudactylus; species Taudactylus pleione. Next base: position 2,450,922 of record JAUIMM010000566.1, on the reverse strand, counting down.
TGGCTCTTTCCACCATTTGCACGCCCCCTGCAAGTGCTGAAAGGAGCACCCACAGTCCACTTGCTGATATGCAAATTGAAGATGTCACTGTTGAAGTACAACAGGATGAGGATACTGGTGTAGCTGGCGCTGAGGAGGAAGTTGGCGAGGAGGATTCTGATGGTGATGTGGTTTGTTTAAATCAGGCTCCGGGGGAGACAGTTGTTGTCCGTGGGATGAAAAAGCCCATCACGGTCATGCCTGGGCAGAAGACCAAACATTCCACCTCTTTGGTCTGGCAATATTTCTATCCAAATCCGGACAACAACTGTCTTGCCATATGTACCATATGTAAAGGTGAAATAAGTAGGGGTAGGGACGTCAACCACCTAGGAACATCCTCCCTTATACGGTACCTGCAGCGCGTTCATAAAAAGTTACTGTCAAGTTCAGAAACTTTGGCTAAGACCGTAAGCAGTCCAGGGACACCTAAATCCCGTTGTCCTGTTGTATCCAAGCGCCTGCAAACCACACCGTCAACTCCCTCCTCGTCAATTTCCTCCTTAGTCAGGATCGGAAGTAGTCCTGCAGGCCATGTCACTGGCATGACTGACTCTCCTATCCGGGATTCCTCCGGAGGATCCTGCATTGCTACGCCTACTGCTGCCGCTGCTGCTGTTGCTGCTGCTGGGAGTCGTTCATCATCCCAGAGAGGAAGTAGGAACACCACTACTTTTACTAAACAATTGACCCTCCAACAGTCCTTAGCGAGGAGGATGAAGTACGACAGCAGTCATCCTGAAGCAAAACGTATAACTGAGGCCTTGACTGCTGTGTTGGTGTTAGACTTGCGTCCGGTATCCGCCATTAGTGCAGTGGGATTTAGACAATTGATGGAGGTAGTGTGTCCCCGGTTCCAAATCCCGTCTAGATTCCACTTCACTAGGCAGGCGATACCGAGACTGTACAGAAACGTCAGAAAAAGTGTCCTCAGTGTCCTGAAAAATGCCGTTGTACACAATGTCCACTTAACCACGGACATGTGGACAAGTGGAACAGGGCAGACTAAGGACTATATGACTGTGACAGCCCACTGGGTAGATGTATCACCTTACGCAGCAACAGCAGCAGCGTCACCAGTAGCAGCATCTCAGAAACGCCAGCTCGTTACAAGGCAGGCTACGCTGTGTATCACCGGTTTCAGTAAGAGGCACACCGCCGACAACCTCTTAGAGAAACTGAGGGAAATCATCGCCCAGTGGCTTACCCCACTTAGACTCTCCTGGGGATTTTTGATATCTGACAACGCCACCAATATTGTGCGGGCATTACATCTGGGCAAATTCCAGCACGTCCCATGTTTTGCTCACACAATAAACTTGGTGGTGCAGAATTTTCTGAAAAGCGACAGGGGCGTGCAGGAGACGCTTTGGGTGGCCCGAAAAATTTCTGCCCACTTTCGCCATTCAGCGACTGCGTGCCGAAGACTGGAGTGCCAGCAAACACTCTTGAACCTGCCCCGCCATCACCTGAAGCAAGAGGTTGTGACGCGGTGGAACTCAACCCTCTATATGCTTCAGAGGATGGAGGAGCAGCAAAAGGCCATACAAGCCTATACATCCACCTATGACATAGGCAAAGGAGGGGGTATGCACCTGACTCAAGCGCAGTGGAGAATGATTTCCGTGTTGTGCAAGGTTCTCCAGCCCTTCGAACTTGCCACACGTGAAGTCAGTTCAGACACTGCCAGCTTGAGTCAGGTCATTCCCCTCATCAGGCTTTTGCAGAAGCAGCTGGAGAAAGTGAAGGAGGAGCTAAGATGGAGCGATTCCGCTCGGCATGTGGGACTTGTGGATGAAGCCCTTCATTCGTTTTGCCAGGATTCCAGGGTGGTCAATCTGTTGAAATCAGACCACTACATTTTGGCCACCGTGCTCGATCCTAGGTTTAAAGCCTATGTGGTGTCTCTCTTTCCGGCCGACACAAGCCTGCAGAGGTGCAAAGACCTGCTGGTGAACACACTGTCAGCTGAAGCGGAACGTGACACGTCAACGGCTCCTTCTTCATTTTCTTCCGCAACTGGGGCTGCCAGGAAAAAACTTAGGTATCCTAAGCAACCCGCTGGCGGTGATGCAGGGCAGGCAGGACCAAGTTTGGACATCTGGTCAGGACTGAAGGACCTGGCAACAATTTCTGACATGTCTACTGTCACTGCATATGATACTGTCACCATTGACAGAATGGTGGATGATTACATCGGTGACAGCATCCAAGTAGGCATGTCAGACAGTCCATACCTTTACTGGCAGGAAAAAGAGGCAATTTGGAGGCCCCTGTACAAACTGGCTCTATTTTACCTGAGTTGCCCCCCTCCAGTGTGTACTCCGAAAGAGTGTTTAGTGCAGCCGGGAACCTTGTCAGCGAAAGGCGTAGGAGGTTGCTTCCACAGAATGTGGAGAAGATGATGTTCATCAAAATGAATTATCAACTCTTCCAGGGAGACCAGCCTCCAGAAGGTACAGAGGGACCTGTGGTGGTGGATTCCAGTGGGGACAAGTTAATACTCTGTGAGGATGAGGATGTACACAACACTGAAGAGGGTGAGGAATCGGTGGATGAGGAGGATGAGGATGACATCTTGCCTCCGTAGAGCCAGTTTGTGCAGGGACAGATTAATTGCCAGCTTGTTTTGTGGGGGCCCAAACGAACCAATCATTTCAGCCACAGTTGTGTGGCAGACCCTGGCGCTGAAATGATTGGTTTGTTAAAGTGTGCATGTCCTGTTTATACAACATAAGGGTGGGTGGGAGGGCCCAAGGACAATTCCATCTTGCACCTCTTTTTTTTCTTTGCATTATGTACAGTTTGGGGCCTAGTTTTTCAAACTGCCATCCTGTCTGCCACTGCAGTATCACGCCTAGATGGGTCATGTGTTTGTGCCGCCCACTCGTGTCGCTTAGCATAGTCATCCAGCTACCTCGGTGCAACCTTTTGGACATAAAAACACTATTGTGAGGTGTGAGGTGTTCAGAATAGACTGGAAATGAGTGGAAATTAAGGTTATTGAGGTTAATAATAGCATAGGGGCAGAAAAACCTACAAATTCTGTGATTTTAGCTGTTTTTATGCTTTTTTTCAAAAAAATACAGATCCAAAACACAAAGAGAGAAGGACAAGCGCCCAATAGTATGGTATCTCTGGTAATCATATGCTGGTAGTGTCTCAATATATATGCCCATACCATACACATATAAACACTGCATAATTTTTATATATATATAGTAATCCAAGCGCTGCACTCAACGGACTTGCAAATGAAGACATCACATCACATCACCATAATTTGCAACGTTTCGGGCTTTATTGTCCGTCATCAGGCTGCACAAACATCAACAAGAAATGTGATACAATCTTACCTTAAGTACCCGCTGTCTTCCTCCGACCTGCGCTGGGTCCCGCCGGTCACTTCCTGTCCCACGTGCATGGCTTCCGGTCACGCCGGAAGCACGTCAGCGCACTGGTGACATCATCGTTACCAAGGAAACCCGACGCCTGTCAAGGGAGATATACAAACAAACCCACGTGAAAACATATAATAGAAGAAACAAACACAAACATGAAAAATACATGATATAAAAATACATAATATAGAACTAATGGTCCGTGTACTAAAGAATCCCCGCTGGAGTATACCAGATAATTATTATTATTATTCCAAATTAGAACATCCACTAAGGCAATAGTGACTACCAAATAATCCTCAATAGAGTATATTAGAATTAATATTATTATTCCATATCATAATCTCCACTATAACAATAATGACTGCCAAATATCACATTACATGGAGATGTTTTAGGAAAAAATATTATAATTGAGCTGATCATTAGGTCTTACTGTATCTAAATAGTGAATCCACTTAGATTCCAACATCAATAGTTTTTTATTCCTATCCCCCCTTCTCCCATCATCTGGAGCTTGATCTATCACCATATATTTTAGGCTAGAAAGATTATGTCTAGCTTCCATAAAGTGCCGAGCAACCGGTTGCTCCGATCCCTACCCATTGATGGCAGATCTAATAGCCGATCTGTGTAGTGCCATGCGTTCCTTAAAGGAGCGCATGGTTTTGCCTACATAGCATAGTCCACAAGGGCCTTAAATTAGGTATACTACGAAGGTACTGGAGCAAATTAGACGGTGCCTTATCTCATATTTCTGTCCCGAATGAGGGTGAAAAAAGAATTTGCCTGTCAGCATATAACCACACGTCGTGTATCCTAGGCACTTATAGCATCCGTTTGTGGGTCTACAGACTACTTGAGAGGACTTGTTTAATCCCGTTATGTCTGAATGGACCACCCAGTCTCTAATATTCTTTCCTCTTTTATAACACGGTCTGATTCTTGTCTTTTTGAGTGCTGGTAAGTCTCGATCATTTTGCACTATCGGCCAAAGTTCTTTACAAGCCTTCTTGATGACTCCATGTGCTGTACTGTAAGTATATACCCAGTTCAGAACATCCTCCGATTGATCTTTATCCTTCTGTTTCAATGTTTCCTCTCTGGATATTGTATCCACCTTTTTCCGTGCTGATTGCAATACTTTTTCAGCATATCCTCTAGCTCTAAATTTATCTTTGCATTTTATCCAACTCATCCTCCAATTTCAAGGGATCACTTGTAACCCTGTTCACTCTTAATAGTTGAAAGTATGACAAGCTGCTGATTATTGAGGCTGGATGAAAACTATCTGCTCTCAGAAGAGTATTTCTACCCGTTGGCTTTAAATAGATCCTGGTGGTCAGTACATTGTCACTCACTTTGATAGTGACATCCAAAAAGTTAATCTCTTCAAGACTCATGTTATATGTAAATTAGATAGGGTGGTCCAATGCATTGATCCCTTCAATTATATCTTTAAGATCGATACATTCCCCTCTCCAAAAAAGAATCACGTCATCTATATATCTCCTATAAAACAGGACTCTGTCCCGTACATCCATATTGAAGAAAAAGTTTTTCTCTACCTTAGCCATATAGGCATTAGCATATATCGGTGCCACGTGTGACCCCATAGCACAACCACTTTTCTGCATATAGTAATGCCCATCAAAATAAAAATAATTTCTTCTTAGGGTCATGTCCAACAATGTAAGAAAAAAATCTATCTGAGGACCCTGATTCAGATCATTGTTAGTAATCAATTCCTCCACAGCCTCCAAACCCCCTACAGGGGGGATGTTGGTATAGAGGCTGGAGATGTCCAGGGTACATAACCACGTGTTGGAGGGAACCTCACCTAATTCTGTAAGGCTTAATAAGAAATCAGTCATGTCCTTCAAATAGGTATCACCCACCTGGACAAAAGACTGCAAAAAATAATCTAAAAATTGCGAGATGTTACTGTAGAGAGAGTCACGTGCCGACACTATGGGACGTCCCGGGGGGTTGCAGAGGCTCTTGTGAATCTTGGGTAACGTATATAGGAGCATTATCCTCGGATGATCCATAGTTAAGAAGTTATATGTCTCCTTAGTGATGGTACCTCCATTCAAAGCTGCCATAAGCAAATTTTCAAGCTCAATTTTGAAGACATCAGTAGGATCCTTCTTTAACTTCTCGTAAACTAATTAATCAGATAGCTGTTTATAAATCTCCTGACTATACATACCCACATCAAGAACCACAACTCCTCCCCCCTTGTCTGCTGGTCTTAGACCGATATCTTTATAGGTGCTAAGATTTTTTAATCCATCCCATTCTTCCTTGGTCAAGTTGTTTCTATATGGGGTCTCCTCTTTCAGTGTTCCTGATACATTCACGTAATAGCGATGTTATTAACAGGGGGTTCAAACTGGGATTTGATTCTGAAGGTTTCTTCTTTTTTATTATTAGGATACATGTTCGGACTTCTAGTGTCAAAAATGCCCCTTAACTTCAATTGTCTATTTAAATATTGGTGATCAATTTTTCAATTGAATGAGTTTAATTTATTTGTTGGTCCTTTATTAAGTACCCTGATCTTTGTACATGTCAAATCCCTACTGGATTAATTGTAAATCAGATTCATCCCCTCCGTCCCCTGCGAACGCGACAAAACAGGCAGGGAAGAATAAGCCGAAACAGAAGAAGCAGGGAAAAGAAGACACCTATTAGGAAATGAAGGAAGATGGAGATGTGTAAGCATGAGGCAAGGAAATAAAAAATGTCTCTTGAGAAAAAAACTGCTGCTCAGAGCCCAGAAAAGAAGGTAAATGAGAAAACAGAAACAGTAGGTACGACAGCAATGGAAATAGAAGAATATTATTTAAGAAGAAAGTGTAGAAGAAATAGGGCTAATTAATTAAAATAACCAGGAGAAATTGTAGGAGAAAGACTGTAGGAAAAGAGGGAGTAAGGAGGATGAAAAACAACAATAGGTTGAGGGGCAGAGTAAGATAAGAAAACAGCTGGATAAGATGGCTGCTGAAGTCTGAGGAGTGGGGCTAATGCAGACAAAATGGAGCCTGCAGTAAGGGAGTCTGAGCAGCAAGATCCCCACTATTCACAAGGGGTCCTAGATAGAGTGTGAAATGGACCTAACAGATAGCACTGGGGAGGAGACACAGCAGCCACCTGGCATGCATGTGTGCATAATCCGGCGGTGATACTGAGAGGGTGGACATGCCAAAACCACAAGTCAATGCTGGCTATACAATGAAGTCCCTCAAATACATGATAGCTATGCAAATCAATCCTTCATGTCTCTGGTTTTATTCAGTGTTCTTTTTGATGTCCCTGAAAGTGGTAATAGTTATGAGAAAGCTCCAAGTGATGAAACACAGTGACAGTACAGCACTATTCACTAACTAAATATCCGCTTAAAAAAAGTTCTGGAAATGGTTTATGGGCTATGACACAAGTCAGTAGAGGGGAGATAATCAGTAGACTCTCTACAGACACTGAAATGAGAGTGGGCTTGACCAGAGAGTAAAAGCATGCTGGAGGACACTCCTGTGACCATGAAGTTCTCTCCTTACGTTAGCAGGCAGTATACAAGTCCATTAATTACATTGGCTAGAGTTTCAACATGTACTGTAGGGCACACTTGGTCATTGTCTCAATCTACTTTAATCATGTCTCTGATTCAATAAGCTAAGGTTTCTTGACCTCTTGTTTGTGCATCCACAGAAGTACCTTAAACAGACTCAAGGGTTGTGCCATCCTGGTCAAGTTTATATATTAAACAAATTAAAGTTTCTCAAAACTAACAGACTAGTTTTTTTTTATAAATAAAAATATACGTGGGTCTAGTTACTAATAGGATGCAATTGCAAATTTCATTGACACTTGTTGTACAGATAGAAAATCTATTAGTGATGCAATATGTTTAAAATAATCTCACAACAACAGAGTATAGTCAGCTGCCGAGCTATACTGGATGGCATAAGCATGATAAGGGTTATTTATTTCCTGTACCGAAATTCACCTATATAATGCATTCAGCCAAGTCTACTGGTGGCAAGTTGTTGATATCCTTTTCTTGATATAGATAATAATGGGTACTGAGATTTGTAACTCAGCTTTGCCAGTTCACACAAGTGCAGTTTTTAACATTCTTCCAAGGTCTACTTTTACTATTTTATTCTCTAGATATCGTTAACCTCTTCATCAAATCACTGCTGGCTCGGCCTCTTTTATGTCAAGGTCGATCTTGATGGCTCTGGACCGCCAAAGCAGCCCCAATGTCACCACACACAACACAGCGACACAAGATTGCCTCCCCCGTCCCCCGCTGCTTGTAAAACAAAAAAAAAAGTCGTACAAAAAAAAAAAAAAGGAATCACCCAGGCTCCATGCGGCCTCCCCAGACCAGCAGCTTACCAGGTCTCTGATGCAGAAGGGCCTGCTGTGCTGCGCTCCAGCAGGTGGTGCCTAGTAGAAAATTCAGCACTGACTCCTATACTACATGCCTCTATAAAACTTGGTCATCATCACTGATTGTTCTAAAGTCGCATATCCACTAGATGTTAAATTGGACGATTTGAACGATAATGACATCGTTATCGTTCATCGTCTGCAATATTGTCCAGTGGATATGTCGTCAACAACCAGCGATGTGCGCTCCCACTGGTCGTTGATGACATCTTTTATCGCCCGTATTTGCAGGGCAACCTGACGATATCGACAACATTGAGCACATCACTGCAGGAGAAACACTAGACGATATATCGCTCATGGAGCATATCATCTAATGGATACCAGCCTTTATTGAATGTATTTGTTTTGTTAACATATTGTATATACAGTATTATTATTGAGCCATTGTTATTTCATGTAATTTACATTTCTTTGATCTCAGACACTTTGGGCCTGATTCAGAGGTGGATACAGTGTTGATGTTTGCGCAGTTGAGAGATTATTTGCTACTGCGAGACCCCTATGGCGCAAGCATACCACTAAGTGTACGACAAGACCGCTGCTGTGGATGGAATTACATTTGATCTGGCGGCGGAAAGCCATGGGCAGTCCTGGGGGGTGGACTTGGTGGTGGCTTGAAGGCCATGTCATGGGCATGTTATGGGAACGTCATAGGTGTGTCAGTGAATGTGGCTGCGTTCTCAAACGCAGAGCCGTAGTCACAAATGCTGTGTTTAGAGGAAGTTCGGAAGGAGAGTGTAGGGTGTCGTGTAGCTGGTAATCGCGATGGTACGCCGATGGTGGAATGTTTAAGTCCATCTGCAGATTTACAATGACCACAGATATTGAAAGTGGGCGTCTCAGGGCTTGCAATGTTTGGTGCGTGAAGTACACAAGGGAAAGGCTGAAACTAGCATTTGCATATTATCGCAGCTGTGAACCTGAAATAAATCGCAGCCGTGCATACATTAGCGTCCACCTCTGAATCAAACCCTTTGTGCTTTTTAGAGACTGAGGGACAATTTAATAAGTGCGTGTGTTTGTTATCACCAGTCATTTATAGTGCTTTGGGCAGGGGTTTCCTAAGTTAACCCCTGTTAGATGTTTCCAAGATCTGCAAACCCAAAGAGAGAACTTGAGAAGACGTGAGATTACCTCATCCATAAGATGTACCACCGCTCCCTCCCTCCAAGTATGCAGAGGTACCCGGAGGCACAGGGGCAACAGTATTACATAGCCATGTATAATGGTGTAGACCAGGGGTCTTCAACCTTGGCCCTCCAGCTGCTGTGGAACTACACATCCCAGCATGCACTGCCACCTTTTTGATATAACAGCATGCTAAAACTACGGGATGTGTAGTTCCAGGGCCAAGGTTGAAGACCCCTGGTGAAGACCATGATAGAAGTTTTATGTTGTCAAAACAGAAGACAGAGTTTTTTTTCTTTAAAGCTCTGCACTGGCTGGCTGTATATGACCCCAATTGTTTTGTATTCAGTGCCAGCTGTGTGTTTAAAATTCAATTACAATGTCAATAACCCATCTGTACTCAAATGTTCTCCTTTTATCATTTAGCTATATCCCCTGTCAGACTTAAGCAAACAACATGTGAAAATACAAGTTTGAAATGTGACCCTATTAGTTGTGACCTGGAAAACAGCACACAGAAAGTTTACTAAAGGTGTCTTGGGGGGATTGGCTGCTGTTTGTACAGCGTGAGAAACTGCTTCTATTTTTGTACACTTTTTTTTTTGTTCTCCTTATTACAAAGTGCCATTTTATTCAATAGCCTAAAGGCTCAGAACCTTCACTGACGTGCAACATTACAGCTGAGTTATAGTTTACAACTCAGCCTGAACATATTATGTTATTGTTATTACTGGCCCTGTTGTTGGCTTTTAAGTTAGTTTACTGTGGCCAAATAAAAAATGGTGAACCTGGATGTGTTCTAGCAGCACATTGTCATTACACTTTTTCTCGTTACCCTCTTATTATGTTTGAAGCCACTCTCGGTTATTTTTGGCATTGTTCTATTGCCCTGAGTAATGGTATGCCTTCATCAGCACATGATAACACTATACAACAATATAACAAGCTATATTTACTTAGATACACAAAACATTAACTATACACATACTTGCCTACTTTTGTTTTCTCCTCTCCAGGAGAAGCCCAGAGACTTATTTACCGACATATCAAGTCTGCTCCCTTGGAGAAGTGTGTAGTGATGGTGACATGGACGGACTATTGCTTCATTATGCCCCTCTCCCTCCCGATGGTTCGCTGAACCACGGTAAGATTCTCCCCTTTCAGCCCACTTCACTAGGAAGTTGGCAGGATGCGGGAGAATTGCCTACTCTTCCAGGGGTGCGGGGGGGGGGCTACCCGAAAAATCGTGAGCCTCCCACAGGGAGAGTAGACAAGTATGCCCAGAGAGGATATGCAAACGACCACTCTGGGGGCCCCGTAGTGGGGAGAGCCTACAATGATGTGATTCTAATGAAATTGCATAATTTTGGTCCCGCCCCCTCCCTATGGACCTGTGATTCCCAGTTTTATTATCCCCATGGTGTCCATTTCCCTAGGAAGTGGGAGGGATGTTTGAGATCTATTCACTTTTCCAGGGGTCTGAAGGCAACTTGAAATATCTGGAGTCTCCTGGACCTTCAAGGAGAGTAGGTAAGTATGATTATACATTTCAGCTGTGCAATACCCTATCCTACAGCTCATCCCTCTGTCATGTCTTCCAATAAGCAAAGGTGTATGTGACTGATATCACATCACTTCCAAACCTGTGCATAAAGCTATAAACACGTTTAAATTAGAAATGAGCAGTTCGGTTTTGTTGAATGTCAAAACACAATCGAACTTCGGGATTCCGTGTGGAATCAAGGTATGCCTCCTTTTGCCTAACCAAATGCAGCTCTCTTTGAGGCAAAACATTATTATTCCAGAAATGCTGGATCTGACAAAGGGACGGGCTGTGTTGAGGGGCAGACAGCAGGCACAATTTTAGTAATTCAGGGCTGCTCTGTGCTACAACGCCATAGCAGGCTACAAAAAGATGGGCACCGTTGACCAATAGGGAGTCATGTTTTCTTTCCCTGGAACCCAAGGGTCTGGAGAGTCAAAAAAGGGGGCAGGGCTTGTCAAGGGAGTTTGTCAGGACTAAGGATGGCCATTGGTATGGTAACCATCGATGGCATAATAGCAAGTGGCCATCGATGGTAACCAAGGTAAGTATGGGGCTTAAGGTAAGTATTGTGTTATGCAATGGATGACTATCGATAGTTTCACCAACTGATGGTCATCCCTGTTCTATGACTAACTGGCCCCTGGACCAATCAGAACCAGGGGGCGTGGCTTCATGGGTGTCAGGGGCGGAGTTATGCTCAGTGTCTCGACACCATGTAAAAAAAAAAAAACTTATACGGTTATGCTTTTCTATCGATGGAGGGAAACCATTTGGTACTCGCCCATCGATGGGAAAAAGATTCAACATCGGCCATAAACAATCGATGATTTTGAATCATCAATGGTCGATGGCCATCCCTAGTCAGGACTCTTGCTGCCCATGCCTTCCCCAGATTGACTGCTGCTGCCTGTAAAAGGAGAGGGATGCTTCAGCCTGCTAGGTCCACACTGACAGCAGGTAAGTTCAACAATGGGCACACTCTGGTACTGGGCAACACTGGACACACCATAGTACTGAGCACATCATAGTACTGTGCATCACTGGGCACACAATAGTAACGTGCAGCACTAAACACACCATAGTACTGGGCTGCACTGGACACACCATAGTAATGTGGAGCGCTGGGCATATCATACTTCAGGCACACCTTAGTACTACAAACCAAAAATGTGGTAGTTGCTCAATCAGCTAATTGGCATACCACAGGTGCTTGTAAAGGGCGGGGTTTATACTGAACACAGAAAAAAGGGGATTTGCCCTCCAGCACACTGTAGCCAAAACAATACTTAAATCCTACTTGATAATAGAGATTCAGAGGTGTTAGTTACATACATTTGCAAACATATGAATAAGCGCCAGGCCTCGTCAAGGCTCCTCTATACTGGCGTCCCTAACATGAAGGGGTTCACGTCCGAGAAGCAAGGCACCCCAAAAAATTCCAGCCAAGAACCATCCCCAGGGTAACACGAAAAGAGGAAAAAAGGTGATAGTGAGGTGTAAAGGATAGATGTGTAAGAATAAATCAATAAGTGTTAATGAAATGAGAAAGAATTAAAATGACATAAACAATATACAAACAATCAGAGAAGTGATAAAAGTATTCTATGTGAATTAAGTGGTGATGCCATGAGAAAGGTCCAGCCAGAACAACCCCGGGGGCCCCACTCCCAAACGCTCACCCCAACACCCAACACCTTAGTACTGTGCAGTACTGGGCACACCATAATACTGTACAGTACTGGACATACCACCATACCCCGTTTTGACCAGTGACTGGTGGGCTGTGACTCCTAGCAGCATTGTACTAAGGGCCTGATTCAGACCCACTCGCAAGCGCTATGTGCTCGCAAGCGGGTCGATTGTTAGGCAGTGCGCACGCGCAAGCCCCGGAGCGAGCGCAAAAAGCACTCGATCCGGCGCTTGCATCCAAAGGGGCGGCTGTCGATGTTGATCGACAGCTCGCCGTGTTTGGAAGGCGGGGCGGAGGGGTGGCTGGGCAAACGGAGGAATGCCTGCCGTTTGTGGGCGGCCTTACTGACATCACTCGTGATGTCAGTAGGTGGACTTCCTGCTCTATTAGAGCAGTAATTCCACTGGGGCTTGCAGCAATAAGACCATACCGCAAGGGTCTCGTCGCAAGCCCGATGGTCACAATGGTCTTGACCATCGCGACCATCACCTGGCCGCTTGCATAAGCTGTGGGTGGTAACCCACAACTATGCAAGCGGCCAAGGGGCCGCAACTAAAAAAACAAGCGCCCGCCCTGATTCCAATTTTGGTAAGCATTGACACTTACCAATAGGATTCTCAATATGTCTGGCCAGACATCACAACTGTGCAGGCATTTAAACTTGCCCTCCTGGTTGTGATGTCAGTGTTGGTGTTTCCACGGCCATTGTATGGGTCGGTCAGTGGGTTGCCCGTATGTACTGGCAGATGTGCACAATATATCTGCAATATATAATGCATCTGTCATGCTGCACAGCCAACACAATATATCTTGTGTGTTCACACGAGCTGATACACTTAACAATCAGTGGCTGTTCTAGGAGCAGGCTAACAGGGCAGTCGCACGGAGCGCTGGCCCCTAGAGGGCGCCACTGAGTCCCCACAAAAAAAATAAAATAAACAGAGCCGGTCCCGCCCCCCCCCCCAAGTCGCTGCAGGGAGGCTCCATTTGCCGGGCGCCCGCTGATATTTGTTATCAGCGGCAGCCGAAAGCCGGAACCCACTCCTGAGCTCCAGCTCCCGCAGAAAGCACTATGGGAGGGACGTCATGACGTCTTTCCCATAGATCTGCAGTGGAGCCGCAGTCGGACCAGACAGCAGCGGACGCAGGAGCGGAGCTTAAGGTAAATATTGTGTTTGCATTTTAATTGTATTGTTTTTTCAGAAGCACCAGCACTGGAGGCATTGCTATAGGGGGGATTATTACTGGGGACATGGCTATAGGGTGGCATTACTACTGGGGGCATGGCTATAGGGGGGCATTACTACTGGGGGCATGGCTATAGGGGGGCATTGCAACTGGGGGCATGGCTATAGGAGGGATTACTATAGCGGGGCATTACTACTGGGGGAATGGCTATAGGGGGGCATTACTACTGGGGGCATTACTACTGGGGGCATGGCTATAGGGGGCATGGCTATAGGGGGGATTACTATAAGGGGCATTACTACTGGGGGCACAACTATAGGGGGCATGACTATAGGGGGGCATTACAACAGGGGGCATTACTACTGGAGGCACTTCTATAGGGGGCATTACTACTGGGGTCACTACTAATGGGGCATTACTATAGTGGGCATTACTACTGGAGGTACTATTAATGGAGGCATTACTACTGGGGGCACTACTAATGGGGCATTACTATAGTGGGCATTACTACTGGAGGTACTATTAATGGAGGCATTACTACTGGGGGCACTACTAATGGGGCATTACTATAGTGGGCATTACTATTGGAGCCACTACTATAGGGGGCATTACTACTGGGGGCACTACTATAGGGGGCATTCCTACTGGGGGCACTACTAATGTGGGCATTACAACTGTGGGCACTACTATAGGGGGCATTCCTACTGGGGGCACTACTAATGTGGGCATTACAACTGTGGGCACTACTATAAGGGGCATTACAACTGTGGGCACTACTATTGGGGGCATTACCAATGGGGGCACTACTATAGGGGACATTACCAATGCACTGTGGGCATTTCCAATGGGGGCATTACCATTGCGGGCACAACTAATGAGGGCACTGCATGGGGGGCACCACTATCGGGGCCATTGTGTAAGGGGCATCACTGCTGTGGGCATTGTATAAGGGGCACCACTGCTGTGGGCATTGTATAAGGGACACTACTGCTGTGGGCATTGTATTAGAGGCACTACTATTGTGCGCCTTGTGTATAAGGGGCACTCATTTGGGCATTGTGTAAAAGGGGCACCACTGTGTGTCATAACATGAATAAGGGACTACTGTGTGGCGTAATTTGAATTGGGGATAATGTATTATAAAGGGAATTACTGTGTGTGGCACAATGCATTATACAGGGCATAACTGCGTGTGGCATAATGTGTTATACAGGGCATTACTGCGTGTGTCGTAATGTGTTATACAGGTTATTACTGCGTATGGCATAATGTGTTATACACGGGATTACTGCTTGTGGCATAATGTGTTATAAAGGGCATTACTGTGTAAGACATACTGTGTAAGGCACATTACTGCACATGGTAATTATTCGCCACGAGGGGAAAGCTTGGGGGAAGCCCAGCACCTTCGTAAATGCTGGGCACGCCCCACAGTGTGATGAATTGGGGGTGTTCCGCAAGGACACGCCCCTTTCCGGAAGTGCTTGCGCTTTCAGCATGCACAGAGGAACGCCATCTAAACAAAGACTTAATATTTTCATATATTCTATTACACATTTAATTCACATCCCCATTAGATAAACTACGTCTATTTTGCCATTGTCGTGCACTAGGGCCACTTGATTGTATTTGCCCCCAGGCTAAAAGTTGCCAGCCAGCCCCTGTTCTTGCGTGTTTTGGATTGCACATAAATCCCTTCCTGTCTACTTCCTAGTTTCTATTCCTCCCTGAAGCAGCTCCGTCTTTGTGGGTGGGCTGAAAGCACTGCACATATCAATATGACCTGTGCAGACTTTGTTATGTGTAAAAATAAAAAAACAAACAGTTAATTTCAAGAAAAAAAAATGTGCGCAAAATCAATAACCAGCCCTGGAACTCTGAGTCTGGTCTGGTATGGAAAATAGGGAGAAAATGGTGTGGGGTTCCCCCTATTCTCCAAAAGCCAGCACCAGGTTGAACCAGCTTGGGGGCTGACGCTATAGCAGGGAGACACCTAGAATGGTGTCCCCCTGCTGTACTTTCGACCAGCTCCAAACTGGTCAGCCCAGGGCTGGAATTCCTCGAAAAGTGGCAACCCCAAAAATAAAATGGGATCCCCTCCCAGGGGAGCCGAGAGGGGGGGGAAGCGAGTACTAATTACTGGGCTTGCTGGAGGGGCAAAGAGGGGGCTCGGGTCTGGCACCACTCCCCCCCTCTTACATCACTGCAGCCCAGCACATGCTGCTGTGTGCTGGGCTGCACTGGGAGACTGCTCGCAGCTGCTAAGAAGCAGCCACAGCAGTCTCCTATGCCTGTGGGGGGAGTGATCAAGCTTCCCCCACCACCACTTGTTACGCGCTGGGCTGAGGGGGCTCACAGCGCCCCCCTGGCTAGAGTGGAGCAGCAAAACTTTTTTTAACCTAAGGGGGCGTGGTCATGTCGCCAGCTATTAGGCCACACCCCTTTTACCCGGGCCCAGCGCGGCCCTTGGCGGGCCTGCCCCCTCCTAAGGAACAACCAGCCTTGGGCTGAAGGCACATAATACAGACAAGGAGGTCTTATGCTGAATTGAATGTACTGTATGCCTATTAGCAGAGCACACACAGGTAAGGAGATGCAGCCACAACAAAGGTGTGTCAATGGACTATGCAAAGTTGGCAGAAATAAGCCTGCATGGAGGCTTATGTTCTGCACTTATTACAGGATAGATGCAAATGCGCACTGAGATGGTGACTAGTAGCAAGTGTACATATATGGGGCAGGGACTTCGTAAGATGGATACAACGCTGTATTTAGGTGAATATGCACTTTTTTTTGTACACACAGTTTAGGAGCCAAATGCCTCTCATTTACTTCCAACTCTGCATCATAACCGTGATGTATAATATATTCGAAACAAAAAGCCAACGTTTCATGTTAAAGCCTGGAGAGAAAGGAAAAGGCTCTCAGGAACGGCCGAGAAACATGTTATGGTGCCTGCACTTACCCTATGTGGAGCCCACTTTGGAGACAGCCCACCATTTACCATCTTGCCTGCCTGCTGAAGTACTGAGGACCGCCATGCTCTCCTCTCCTCTATGTGGATTTCCGAGACCACATTGCCGAACCCTGGCTGGGGTAAAAGAACAGCCAGCCACTCGGTCATATCGCTTATCTTCCAACTGCGGGGAAGGTTGAGTTCAGCGCTGGCTGGATAGCTACATTGTGACTGGATAACATTAAGAACTCTGCATCTGTGAATACCAAGTGTAATTGGGCTAACTGGATCAATAGACACATTTGCGTGGGTTTTATTGATGTCCCTTAATATACAGCACAATTATTTTAATGGAGGATTATTTACCCTAAACAGCTGAACATTTATCTGATTGCAATATATTTATATTTCAGAGACTGCTGAGACTTAAGTTCATTCGGAGGGTATCTATGTTATATATCTGTTCTAAAATATATTTTTATATTAAATATATTATTATTAAGTATTGTAGAAAAATAAATGGTGTACATTTGTTTTTTAATGTTATGCGCTCTCTTATGATTTTTTTTTATCGTTCTATTTACACTAGTTCATAGTTAAACTACTGACTAGTTGAAGCAGCTGGCTTACATGGATTACTATCTCTTCATCAAACATCAGTACATCACTAAAGTGCATCATTCGATTTATTGTCCATCTCCATGTTCAAAGGACCCCAAAATTCCCTCCTGAAGGTGTCTTCCACAGCCAAGCCACAGACAAAGTGTGATTCATACTGTAAGTCACTATCTGACTGACAAAGGTTACCCTTAGACGTACAGTAAATCAGGAACAAGGCCCAGAGGTACACTTTATCAATGAGCATTGGGGCCATTGAGTTTGTTATATGGAAACTCATCAAGTTTTTACAGTGGACCATTACTCATATATAACATCTTAGTATGGTTTCTTCACACCCTGATGTTCATTTCCCCTTCTGGCTTATCCGTCCATCAAGTCTTAAAACAAAAGAGATGTTCTCAGAATAAAGAGCTGTAATATTATCACAAATTTGAGGTGAGTAGAAGCAATCAAATATCATACTGATTTATTCATTTATCATATTGGGGCCCAGGTGACAGATCGTGTTACAAAAATAGAAGAGTGATCATCTTAAAAATAGAGATCCTAAGGGAAGAGATAAAGTGGAAAAAGTTAAGTACTAACCACAATCGTGTTACAGGCTGTGTTTGAAAAATGTCACTTAGGAGCTGATTGGTTGGTACTTCATCTCTCTCCACTTTATCTTTCTCCATGCTTTGATAAATCCCCCTCTATGAGATAACCCTGTTACCTTGCAAGGTTCCTGTTTACTATTATTACATATTGGACTTTAGTATTACCTAACGGCTTTCCTTTTAACCCAGCTCGGACAGCGAACACGGGTTGAAGCCAGGGGTTTAGTACTTACCCCCTTTCACACCTGGGCAATGGACCTGGGTTATTACCCGGTCGTCACCCTTAACACCAGACCCAGGTCTTCCAGTGACTTAGGTCTTCTGTCTAACAGTGGACGCCAGGAGATGATGTCATTTCCAAGCGCTACTGTGCCCGACAACCAAGTCCTTTTAGGCATGACCTGGGTCATGTGGTGTTGTTGCCCATATCAACCAGATTCTAGCTCTAATTTCTTTATTGCATCCTAGAAAATGATAGACAGAACCTAATTGGTTGCTATGAGCAACACCACAATTTGTCTGTTTTAGAAGCGATCGTAAATCTACCACTTGGACTGAGACGCATATACACCTCTTAGGAGTTTTCTTACCCATGCTGGTGCAACAAGGCGTACTAATGATGATGATGAACAGCAGCAGCAGTAGCTAGCTACTTCTGATTGGCTGATTGGGGGTTGGCCTCTCTAGCGCATAGTACCTAAATCATTACTGTGGCTGCTATACTATGTAAAGCTGGCCATCTATCCGCATATAATTGTAATGAATTGATATTTTCATGTAGACTGCATCAGGGAATTATATTCTCATTTAATTTTTAAAGAGGAAAATAGCAGATGTTTGCATTTGATTTAGTTTAATTTGTTTTTGTGTTTGTATTTCATTATATTTTATATGGTAGATATATTATTAATTTAAGACACTTGCCTGTCGTGTACATGACATTTCAATACATTATTGAAGTGCACAAATAGAGTCATTTGCATTTATTACTAAAGCTGCCAAACTATGTGATAGCCCCAAAGAGTGGCATCATTTAACAAAACTGGCATAAAGAGAGAACTGGGGATCAGAAGGGGCACATGCCTCTATATAACAGCTATGGGAATATATATTGTGAAACGATATTGGATGACTCCTGTGATATTCAATGTTACAGAAAGAGGGGTGGAGTGATACAGTTTTGTGTGATTTGCCAGTCAGTGAAAGAGGGACAGGGTGAGACACAGGAAGAGAGGGGTGTTGTCCTTGCAGTGTGAAGGAGAGCAGAGTAGGGATGGCCATCGGTGTGGTTACCATCGATGGCATTTTTGCAAGTAGCCATCGATGGTGACCAACTATGCAATGGATGACCATCAATGGTTTCACCAATAGTTATCCCTGTTCTTTAACTGACTGGCCTGTTGGCCAATCAGAACTGGAGGGCGGGGCTTCGCGGGTGTCAGGGGCTGAGCTATGTGCCCTGGCACCTTGCAAAAAAAAATTTGGTTATGCTTCACCATCGATGGAGGGAAACCATCTGGTTCTCCCCCATCGATGGTAAAAGCATTCAACATCGGCCATAAACCATTGATGATTATGAATCATCGATGGCTGACGGCCATCCCTATTGCAGAGTCTGAGTGGGAGAGCCGTGCCAGTGAGGAGAGTGCAGCGCAGCAGCCAAAAGTAGTAGGCTGTGCGGGGACACCAGCGCTGAGAGACAGGGATCTAACAGCACAGAGAGAAGTGACAGATACAGTAAGGGCGGCTGAAGCTCTCCACTTTGACCTTATGCAGATGTGAAGCCGTCTAGAGAGGTCTGTACTTGTAACAGTGAATAGTCAGACACAAATCAGCCAGGAAAAATAGAATTACACCACTGCTAGAGCCAATACTGACTACCAACTAATAATCCCCGATTGTATCCTTGGGAGTTTGGTAACTATCCCTTAGTAATTTACATCAGGAGAGGTGATTGAGTTCTGCTCCACTCCTGTAAACGGCAACCGCACCCTCTGCCTACATAAACTACAGTGCCAGCTTTGCCAGCAGATTAGTGCTCTGTGGAAATTATACCAGATACAATATTACATCTACAAACATAATTAGCAGTTATAGCTGAAGATCACATCTTGCCCAGAAAGTTATTATCTGCATGGAGATGTGTGTATACTGTATATGTATATATACACTGTATATGTGTGTATATATATATATATAAATATATATATATATTTGTAAATTTGCAATGCACCAAGGTCTGCCTTTTAAGCAGTGCCAGATTAAGGTCCACATGGGCCTGGAGCTGACATTTAAGAGGGGCCTACAGTATTATTGCTGCCACATGGGGTGTGACCAGCGCATGCCATGCAGAGGTGTGATTAGTGATGGGGGGCATAATGTGTGCTGCATACACAGCATAACCTGTTTGCACGCACAGTAGAGCCTGTTGCATACCTTTGCCGAGGCAGAAGTTGAACTGTTCCTGTCTGCTGGCTTGAATAGTTCCTGGGCTGCCTTAAAGGAGCTCACACTCTCCCTCTGGGTGCACCAGACTTTGTGAGCTCTGAAGCAAAAGTTGGAAGAGGCCTCCATTACTACTAGACACTTTGCTCACATCTCTCCACCGCAGCTTTTTATAACATTGCCTATTGAAAAAACTAAACCCTTTTTATTTTTTATATATGAACTAAGCCCTGTACATTCAGTCCTGCTCATTTTAAGAAATTGGGCGTCCCCTAGAGCCTGGGTAGTTGTCGTGGTGGGTAACACACCCTGGCCGGATTTCTTCCATTGCTGACAGACTGGCACCCTATCGCTGGGGTGGGCAACCTTTTGCTATCAGTGTGCCAGACAAAATATACAGTAGTTAAACTCCGTATGCCAGTTGAAAACACACACACGTGCAATAATCAGCCTGGAGTCCTGCAGCACAAAGAAAAGTGATCGCTGGTGCAACCACTTTACTTTACACATCGCAGGCAGTACAGAATTTCTTAGCAGCGACAAACAAATTCTAATTATCGGATCTAAAATCCAATAATTAATTGGCTCTATATTCAACAATCAAATAAAACAAGCTGTATCAAACGGGAAGCAGGCGGACGCAATACCGACCGCCGGCTTCCCGACTGCTTATTCTCGGCAAGGGTTAAATGACAGGTGTCGAAATCCTGACGCCTGTCATTTTACCTACGCTGGGAGACCGGCGCCGACGCGGACAGCCGCGGGGGTGGGGTTAGGTTTAGGACTCCCGGGGGGTGACCAGTGACCATTTTAATGTAAAAGATACCATTCAGTTAAATACTTATGCATGCAAGCTTCAATGTGTCAGTGTAAGGATAGATTGAAAATATCAATTATATGTTCAGAAATTGAAAAAAAAGTTTAAAAAAAAATACATACACAAAACAACCTTATGTGTCAGAGTTTTGTGTATAAATATACATATATATATATATATATATAGTTATAAATATAGATATATATATATATATATATATATATATGTATTTGTGTACTTTACGGACTCATTGCAGAGAGAACCTAATGAATATTTTAAATGGTACCTGTGTACTTAATGTACACAAGTACCGAAAGTTGTCCCCACCTAAAGAAGTTGGCCCCTCGCAGGCTCACTGCACTTGTTAGGCTTCGGGCTCGGTGGCTCGCTACAATCGCCACAAGGTTATTTCCCGCTCTATGCCCACTTGGATGGTAGGGAATGACGCTGGACACTGACTGATGACGTCAGGGTCCTCTCCGTGAAGTGGATTTAGACATTACCATGATTGACAATAATAATGAGTGTAGGGCACTTGGATTCTCCCTGCAATAAGTCCGTAAAGTACACAAGTACACACATATGTATATATATATATATATATATATATATACATACATACATACAGTATATATATATATATATATATAAATAGAGAGAGAAAGAGATGTGTGTATACTTAATGAATTATAGGAAATTGTTTTCCAGTAACTAATGTTTTACTGGAGTGCAGCTCACTAGGTGGGACGCTGGAGCGGCTTACAGTGGTTTTGAGGAGTTGAAGTGTTCCTCGGAGACCATGTCACATCACAGTGGGGTTAGGAGAGTTGAACTTGTAAGCTAGCTGCTGCTGTGCCCACATCGACAGGGCAGGTGGAAGTGAAGTGAAGAGCAGGAAGTGGAGAGGGCGGAGCCGGCTGTCAATTACGGGTGGTCAGTAATTGGCAGGATCGGCCCGGGCTAGCGCTGAACACCTTCTTGTAAAAAAAAGAAAAGCACTTTTATTTTAGTGCGCCCCTGCACGGCCCTGACAGTAAGAAAAAGTGCTGCACATAGGCACCAACGGATGGGCATGATTGGGTATTGCATATGACGGCGTGATGTCACGTGGTGCAGGGAGGGTTTGTAAAGCCCTTCACTGCGCCATCATATGCAATACCCAATCATGCCCATCCATGACACGACTCAGAAAATGAATGGAGATATTCTAAGGGGTGAGCAGGGGTGGTCCTGCGGCGGTGTTTGTATACAGAGGGCCTAGGAGGACGGCCGCTAGCAGCCGTGCCAGGAAAAAAAATGTTTTTCCTGTCAACGATGTCTTTCTCCTGTGGGCCTATTTTCATGAGGGGCCTGGAGCTGCAGCTCCACCCGCCCCATTGCTAATCCGGCCCTGCTTTTAAGACTAATATTTCTCAAGTGAACTCAAAACAGGAGCATCATCTGTTATGGAACCTGCGGCAGATTCACAGGACCAATTTATGAACGCCACCAATATCGAAACAACTAGATTTAACTCATGTGAGTCCTACAATATCTAGGGTAGAGTGAAATGAATATATATTTATTTTCTTAACTGTGTTATTAGTTAAAAGGAACATAATTTAAGGATTTGCAGTTATATGGTTACATGTTATATGTATATAATCTTCACTACCTATGTAAATGCTATAGTGCCATTCATTTTACATATTTTACTGTTTAAATTGGACTAACTTTTCCATCATCTAAAGTCGGAACTGCGGCCTGTTAAACTGAGATTTTCTATAACCCAGTGAGATTACTGGGTCTGGGGTTGGGTTGTCTTCACCTCTCTGCCATGGAAGAAAGAGAAGGCATCCCTGTTGCAGTGTACCCGGTTCTGAACTGAACCTACCCAATCCACCGGACATCGATGGTGAGTGTGACACTATAGCAGGGGGGTGTTACACACATCTCTATGTTATTGTGGGGGTGGTAAGTATACACACATATTACTCCTGATGTGCACCTGCCATAAAGGAGAAGCATCCGACTAAATAGTGGCAGATTTTACCTTGGACCTCAGCCCCCCCCAATAAAATCTGCCACCTCCTTTGAGCCAGGTGCAGTCTGTGACTGCACTGGATATACTGGCATTGGCTGTGACTTTCCATTGGAAGCGCTACCTGCCAATCACACACAGGACAGGCAGTCCCAGGGGGAGTTGTTTTCTTCCCCTGGGACTGTCAGTCCAGCGCATGATTGGCAGAGAGCGTGCTTCAAGTGGAAAGTCACCTTCCTGCCTTCCTGTCTGCCTTACCTGACTCTAAGGGACTGCAGATGATGCAGTCCCTAGAGATGGGATTGTTTCCATGCGCCAATCTGCCAGTGTTTGTGTGCCGGTCCCTGGCAGATTCATTGTTCATGCGCAATGGACCTGGCAGGTGGTGATACCCGGGCACTGCAGTCTAGAAAGCAGCACAGCATGCAGCCCCCCTCCTCAAGGAAGGTAAGAGCTGCCACTGTTACTAAATATATCCAATGTTACATGAGCCCAAATTGGCGCAAGTAACACATTCACTGATTTATCATTTCTTGAAGGAAAAAAAGTCATAGTTATAGATGTTCTGAATGAACCAATAGCTTTGGTATACTAGCTTGTGCATTTGGCACCCAGGAATTACAGGTAATAACATGCATATAACATTTCTGATAACCATTTTTTTAACTTTGCTGTATTATAGCGATTTTTTTTGCATTAGTACTTTCTATAAATCATACATGTGCTCTTTAAAGATAGATTTATATTTTGATCATTTACATTTAGCCATGGGCCGCTGACATTTTTGTGGTAAGTCAACCATTTATTGTCACTATTACCTTTATGTTCTCTGACTAAGTTCTGCTGCACAAGACGTAATTTAACTGCTTGTGATCCAGTTTAATTTGACCATCGACATCTGCATTAATGTGTATTAAGCTTTAAAGCATGAATTCTGCAATGTCCTACCCACATTTTCTCCACTGGAGGGCAATAGAGGTTTTCTTACTGGCAAGCTCCTACAGCAATGTTAATATTTGGAATTATATTAAAACCCTCCAAATGCAACATTAAAATATAATATAAAGTCAATTTTGCAAGAAGTTTATAAAAATTGCAAAGAGCTGGAAAAAAAATAGAGTCAACATTATTGCTCCAACCGATCTGTTTTAGCATTCTGGCTCTCAGTGTAGGTCTTGCTTGCTACAGAAGACTCCACAGACGTGAGCTAAGAGATCTGGTTATTAAAGCCCCGGAGCTATCTCTATTACAATAAGCCATTTATTAGTTTCCAGTATATTTTTCTGTTGAAGGTTTTTTTTTACGCCTGGTGCTGTCTTAGTTTTGACAAGAGTGAAAATATTCTTGATGCAGAATCAGAGGGTACAGGACAGCTGATTTGTCCTTAATGGTAGACTGTATATTTTATGTTTGTGAGAATTATTAAAGTGAACCTGTCAATTCCATACAAAAGCACATTAGTGTCTTTAACGTGAAAACAAAAATAATTATTGGATTTTGTATTGATTGGATGATAAAACAGAAAGGGACATATGTTATTGTTT
The DNA here is from genome assembly GCA_031769625.1 of Taudactylus pleione. Classification (NCBI taxonomy): domain Eukaryota; kingdom Metazoa; phylum Chordata; class Amphibia; order Anura; family Myobatrachidae; genus Taudactylus; species Taudactylus pleione. The sequence continues at coordinate 2,426,470 of JAUIMM010000566.1, read as the reverse complement.
TTTTCATCCCTCTCTCTAAAGTGATGTTTGAAGGGGATCTAAATTTCCTATGTACCCGCCTACGGCAGCACAACTTCAGTGACATCAATCATTGTCTCCCCCATAGGCTCTGTAAGTATAGGTGCTCCCAAGTATTGTAGAAATACCCATGATGCATTGCCCTGCAGTACTGGTGAGCGCAGCATTAGCTGACCTCTAAATAGTAATTTATTCAACTTTATAGGAAACACACCATCAGTAGTCATGGTATTTCACTTCTATAAGGACTAAAAATGCATTTCACTGCAATCAGAGTCTATTCAGCAAGTGAAATCAGTACAGCAGGTACTGACAGTGCACTCTTTATAGTCATCGATACAATACTGTACTAGATTCCTTCTACATTTATGGCCAAAATAGCACAGATTAATGTATCATGTATGGCTCTAGGTACACCTCCAATTACTTACACTTAAGATGCAGTAGTAGTACTACCACCATTACATAGGTTAGGGTGAATATGAGATCCGGAGCTCTGCATGTGTAATTTATTATCATCCCCGGATAGCAGCAATAAGTTTCATTTTTTATTGCATGTAATTTTTATGGAAATAGAAGAGGTTGTGCAGCAGTCGAGCGATACTCATCTGCCGTCAGCTAACATGCTGAGTCCCTGGTATATACCTGTACACTGGTGGAAATAAGAGCCTAATTTTGAGGAAAAAATTTAAAACATGAGTTCATTTTTTTTTCAATTCTTTATTTTAGCAATAAAACATTATTTAATGGTTCTGTTTTGTTATCGCCAGGGCACAGAGAGCCACCCGATTTTACACCTGCAATGCCATTGATTGACACTCCTGGCTCTTATTATGTATATAAGAGACCACCAGGACTAATTCATACATACCTACTTTCTCTTAGTCCTCCCCGGGAGAAGCCCGCAGAGGAGGAGCCGTTGGGCGGTGAGGGTGGTGGGGCCAGATGGTTTGCTTCATTAAGCCCAGCGCCTTGCGATAAAGATGCCACAATTACTGCTTATTTAACTAGGGGGCGGGGCCAAAAGATGAGATTCTTATAGAATAGCTCACATGCTCATAATCTATGTATAATCTAGATCACAGGTTCTCAAACTCGGTCCTCAGGACCCCAAACAGTGCATGTTTTCCAGGTCTCTCACTGAATCACAAGTGAGATAATTAGCTCCACCTGTGGATCTTTTAAAATGTGTCAGTGAGTAATTAATACACCTGTGCAGCTGCGGGGTGAACTGCAAAAAGTGAACTGTGTGGGGTCCTGAGGACCGAGTTTGAGAACCCCTGATCTAGATCACAGGTTCTCAAACTCTGTCCTCAGGACCCCTACAGTGCATGTTTTGCAGGTGTCCTCACAGAATCACAAGTGAAATAATCAGCTCCACTTGTGGATCTTTTAAAATGTGTCAGTGAGTAATGAGTACACCTGAGCACCCGCTGGGAGACCTGGAAAACTTGACCTGTGTGGGGTCCTGAGGACCGAGTTTGAGAACCTCTGATCTAGATAGATAGATTGTTACTAGATAGATAGATACATTAGATAAATAACTAGATAGATATACACGCCAACAATCATTCCATGGTGTGAGTAACTTAGGGCCTGATTTAAAGTTGCACGTTATCTGCATCGCCATTGGGTCTTTGGATGCAAAATTATACTAATGCCACAGTGTAAATAGACACTTCCTGCTGTGTCCGAGGACACAGCCATCGGATCACTTGCGTGAACAACGGCCATCTTAGTATCCCCCAGTTTACGTAGGGTGGCCGTCAAATTCACACTTTCGGGGCCAGTAAGGCTCCATCAGAAGACGCAGACGCAGACACTGTCCTCGTCCTCGGCATGTCCAGAAAATGGGACCAGCCCCCTCTCCGCCTCAAATGGCTGCAGCATGTCAATTATGTTATGTCTTAGGGGGCACTGCGACTGATCTCGCAGACAATGATTGGCACATGCGCAGCACAGATCCTGCGCATGCACCAATCAGCAATCATCGGAGTTGTATGTAAACTATCGGGTTTGTGTACAACTCTGAAACAGGCCATTGGATCACATTGATTCCTCATTACCATGCTTGGTTTTAACAACGAAACCTCTTGATTGTGTCTCCATGTTTTTATGTATTGAGTTACTGCCACATGATTGGCTGATTGGGTATTTGCACTAACAGGTGTACAGTCGCACCTAAAAGAAGTGTCTTCTAAGTTGATTTTGTTCAGAGGTAAGATGCAAACGTTACAGCCGCTGAGATTTGTTTTGAGACGTCCACTGGTGGCTTCACAAATCCAAGAAACTGCATACAAAGGTGAGAGTATCTATCGCAGAGCAATCTATCATTGGACTTCTGAAAATCACTATGGTCACACAGAATGGCCTCCGGAACTGAGACATCAACGTAATTTTTACTGCCTATGGGATTGCCGTCAAAGGCACAGACACACCTCGAAAATGGTGACTGCATTTCAGTTTCCCATACACCGCCCCCCTCTTCCCATTGCCGCCCACAAACAGTCGCTGTCTGTCAATCACTTTGCAAATAAATCCTCACTAAGGGCCTGATTCAGATTCGTAAGCGGCCGCGCGTTCGTTCCGAGCGATGTTTGCCCAACTGCGCATGCGTACGTATCGTAATACGCATGCGTGAACCAGTCAGTGCGGCCGAAAATCGTTTGTTCGCTAAATAGCGAATGCCTGCTATTTTGAGTGACAGAATGAGGCGTATGTGGGTGGTAACAGGGGAAGGTGCTTGAAAATGGGGAGTGGAGATCCGAACGCAGGCGTGCTTAAAGATCAAAACGGGCGTTTTATGGGTGTGCATAATTAATACAGCAGCGTCACTGACCACGTCACTGGGTTATTTTATAGTCAGAACTGCTCGCAAATTTGTGGTAGGAAAAACCAACCACAAGAATAGCGAGCAGTTCATACGCTGGTCGATATACTCGATTAATCTAATAAATAGCAGACATGACGTATGATGCGAGCGGCCAGGGGGCGTTTTTATAAAAAAAACGACCGCATGTTTTGTTCGCTCGTTCAGACATAGAGGCGGTAACAGACCACAAAGAGCGAACGGTTCATTTGAATAGCCACCCCCTTTTTCTGAACGAGCGAGCGCTAATAGCGACCGGCCCTGAATCAGGCCCTAAGAGTGACGACGGTAATGGAACTTGACACATGCACAGAGCAGCTCAGACACATGCGCGAACCAGTAATATTTGCTCATTGCGTGCATCCCTAAATCAGCCCTTAGTATGATGTGCCACGTATCCCACGCTACAGTATGTGGCAAACAAATGATAGATTGGTGAAGACACATCAGTATGATCGATTAAAATGAGAGCATGTCAAAAGCAATGTATGCTTGGGAAAAACAACTGGGAAGATAACTGCAAACTACCTGATTTATTATTATCCTTATTAGTTTCACAACCCACTAAATTATAACTAAATAAACAAAGTTTTACTTTCTATTTTATTTGAGTATTTTGTGCTGACAACTGGTACGAGTTCTGCATAAATAATACAGATGTAATCAATGATGTAACAAATTAAAATTTGAAAAGGGGTGAATACTACTTGCAGCTATGATCTAGAAAAGAATTAAGCAATCTGAACCCTTATTCTAAATGGGTACATAAAACAGCCTTATTGATTAATTTTCAGAAGAGCACTAATGATAAATACACAAAGCATGGTGTATTGATTATACAGTATAAGTCAAAAAGTGCCATTGATAATTCTGAGTTCAGACTGTCCACATTGGGCATACAAATCACTTCTTGAATGGCAGAAAAAAAACAAAACAATTTTAGACTTGAAGCAGTACATTTACTAGAGTATTGGAAAACTTTTAGCACTCTCTATAAAGCTGAAGCACTGTATTTCTCCATGAACAATGAGCATGCATCTATTGACAATTCAACAGCTGGAAGATGTTTTATTTAAAACCAAGAACAATAATATTAGGACACTCTAGAGAACATAATATTCAGTTTATTGCTGCATGGAAAATAGTATTACCAAGGCATTAAAAACATTTGTAATCAAAACAGTACCATGGTGAACCCTTCATAGTATATTTATATTTACTATACTGTAGAAGTATTGTCAAATCAAATAAGTGACTCGACTGTCAGTAGCTGATTTCAAAAGAAGTGATATCAAAGGGTTAAATCTACATACATACAATATAATATTACAATTGCTAATATACTGTATAAAAAGACATCATTTTGTAGGCCAGAGGTTATAATAAAGTATACCATTATCAAGATACTATAATTGCTATAACATAAGGTGTGCTTGCATGGACAGAATCACAAACATAAAAGGTAGATTAATAAATTTCTGCGATCCAAATACTAAAAAATGCAGCAGGTATAAATCTGGTGACCTACACACGTCACCCAATATACAATATAGAAAGTAAATGAAAATGCCAGCGCTCCCTTTAGGAGATACAGGGAATGTAATTAAACTTTAAATAGAAAGTCACATAGATAACATATAAATATCAGTTTCCCAAGAACAGTGAAAACTGGTTTCTTTGAAATTCCTTAGTAAACAATGAAAACTGGTTTCTTAGATCCTCCAATTAAAACTTTTCCTAGTTATCGGGATAGCTTCTTTAAAAGAACTTCTTCAGCATATAACAGCACCTCAAAAAGATCACAATATGGATTCCACCATGTGAAGTAAAGTAACATTTATTTCTTACATGGTATAAAACAGTCCCAAAATCAATTCAGGAAATACAATCAAGATGGCAGCGTACCAGAATTGACCTTTACAGAAAGGCACAGTGTAAAAGCAGAAGGGGTTACAATGCTACCCCCACAGCAAGTCACCTTCCCTGCAGGTGGACAGGTCTTTCTCTGTAGTGGTGAAGACTGGCAGTCCCTTCAATACCAACACGTTTCGGCCAACAGCCTTTATCAAGGTAAACATGTTCAGCCAAATTGGACAAATCCAACTGGTTGGTGCTCAAGTTGAATGGCTTTATGTGTACTGTATGGATACTGTTGTTTCCAACGAGTATCAATTTAGAACTGTATTGGTTAAGAGTTGTTTGCTATTGCATTCTCAACTGTTAGCGCTCACAATGTATTTGCAAAAATATGCTAATGCCTGCCAACAGACTACCCACCTGAAATAGTGTGCGATGTACAGTGCAGATCGTCTGGTGGTTGGGAAGATACCACCATCGACGCGGTATCGGGCACACATCATCTCCTCGAATTAGTCCTAGGCTGCGCAGACTCCGGGTCAACTGTTTTTTCTGAAAGTGGCCTCTGAGATTGTGGTTCTGTGATTGGGAATGCAGACGCGAGCACCAACACACCCCTGGGACCCCCATAACATGCTCACGGACCGGCCTCTTTATGCGAACACTTTCGGCCACCTCCCCGACTCCATCCAATAACGTCCATGGATCGCAGTGGTCTGCTCAGGACCTTGTGATCATGGAGATTTTGTGGATGCTGTGTCAAACTTTAGTTTGTGTGTGCGCAGTAGGACTTTCCGCGAAGTTTCGCGCAGTAGCAAAAAAACCAGCTCAACTGTGTGAACATTTGCACAGTGTATAACATGTATCCTAGGGTACCATAATTTACCCCATTGCCCAGTTTCTGTTCCGGCCTCCAAGAGACTTCCTCTGAAACTTTGCCATGAATTGGCAGCAAGTGTGGGCCTCTCTTGTTAAAGTGGCCCAGGGCCACAAAATTCACACTGATAAGTAGCGTAGAACCGTCCCCAGTCTACAGAAAGGAGACAAAACCTGGCTGTCTACCCAAAACTTATGACTCAGGGTACATCCATGAAACTTGCTCCCCGATTCAACAGGCTATTCAGTATCTCTCAAGCCATCAACCCAGTCTCCTATAAGTTACAGTTACCTCCATCTTGTTTCACATTTATTTCCTGAAAACTCAGACATAGCCATCTTAGTACCTAGTAAGTTGAAAGGGTCATGGTCAAGGCCGGTTCTACCGTTACACATGGTACGTAGCTGAGTAGGGTGCCACATAGTGCAGGGCACCCTAGCTGCGACCATGCGGGCCGCGGGCAGTCTGTGTCTCTGTGACACAGCTGCACCGTGCGGGTAGCGCTGACCGGACAGAGTTCGGTCAGCACTACACAGTGACAAACACACAGCCGCCGGTGCCAGCAGCTGTGTGTTTGTTTTGATTAGCAGCCAATGAGAGTCTGCCAGACTCTCACTGACTGCTGCTGTGACCACTGCCGGAGCCAGGCCACCTTCCGGCTCCTGCAGTGGGTAATATGAGAGACGTCATGATGTCTCTCCCATAATGCAGAGCGGCCCGGACTGAGGAGCAGACGGGAGTGGCCGGAGCGAGAGCGGGGATTCAGGTAAGTGGTTTTATTTTTATTACATGTGCGTCTACTGGGGGGGGGGTTACTACTTGGGAACTGCATAGGGGGGGACCTCCACTGGGGGCACAACAAGGGGGGGACTACTACAAAGGGGGTGGCTACTACTGGGGCACTGCATAGGGGGGGAGCCTCCACTGGGGGCACAACAAGGGGGGGACTACTTCAAAGGGGGTGGCTACTACTGGGGCACAGCATAGGGGGGGAACCTCCACTGGGGGCACAACAAGGGGGGGACTACTACAAAGGTGGTGGCTACTACTGGGGCACTGCATAGGGGGGAACCTCCACTGGGGGCACAACAAGGGGGGACTACTACAAAGGGGATGGCTACTACTGGGGCACTGCATAGGAGGGGGAACCTCCACTGGGGACACAACAAGGGGGGGACTACTACAAGGGGGTGGCTACTACTGGGGCACTGCATAAGGGAGGACTACCACTGGTGGAACTGCATCAAGGGACCACTACTGGGGGCACAATATAAAGGGCAATATTGGGGGCACTGCATAGAGGGGGAACTACAACTGAGGCCACTGTTTAAAGGGCACTGCATAAGGGGTACCACTATTGGGGGCACTGCATGGGGGGAGTACTACTGGGGGCACTATATAAGGGGCACTGCATAGGGGGTACCACTACTGGGGGCTCTGCATAGCGGGTACCACTACTGGGGGCAATGCATAGGGGGGAGTACTACTGGGGGCACTATATAAGGGTCTTACTACTGGGGGAACAAGAGGCACTGCACAGGGGGGACCACTACCGGGGCACTGTAAAAGGGGCACTGCATAGGGGGCGCCAAAAAATATACTCACTTATCAAAAAATTTGGGCTAGGGCCGGTCCTGGTTACGGTCCTGAGGAGAGAGCTTAGATCAATGCTTCTGACGTACATGCTCCAGGATTGGTCTGAAAAGTCCATCAGAAATGTCTTTAACCACTTATGAGATTATAAGTCCCTGTGTCTGATGTTGTCATCTCACGACCATCCATGTCACCCATGGTCATGACTGGTATTCCTGAGGGATAAGCTTGCCCATCTGCATGTGTGCTTGGCTGGAGCCTGGAGGCTCCCACAGTTGCAAAACATGGATACTACCATCTTTGTTGCACTCATATCCCATCCAACCGGGTTCCTGCAGGCCTTCTCACTGCCCCGCTCAGTCAATTGGTGCTTGGAGTTTCCTATTTACTCTCTGACCTGCACTATACTGATGGACAGAACAACGCTATTCTCCATAGTATCCTGGCTCCAGGTGCATCCTGCTTCTTATCCAGTTTCAGTCTCTGATCTCCAGCATTGCTACCAGCATTCTGCATCTGACTCCAGTCTCTAACATTGTTAGCAGCAATCTGCATCTGACTCAGTCATCCGACTCCTGCTTTGCTATCAACCTGCACCAGTTCCTGTTAGCAGTCTCTGGTAAGGCAACAACATTCTACATTCATTCCATTGATAAGCCACCTGAACTGCTACTGCACTCTGCACCTGTTCCAGTTTGTGTCCTATAATGTCATCTGTAGCCTGCTCTCAATCGTGTGCAGCGCTGTATCAATATCACCTGCAGCCTGCCTCTGCTGTACTACAGTCTCAATCCAGTTCTTTTCACAGCCTGACTCGATATTGCTGCTGGCACTCATTTCAGGATATCCACAAACAGAAGGTTTGTGTACAGCTACGATGGTGGAAGGACTGCGCATGGGCAGGATCCATTCTGCGCTTCTGCAGAACGGGTCCTGCCTTGTTGCACTCAGAGATGGATGCTGATTGACAGGCTGAAGCCATTTGGGGTGGAGAGGGAGTGGCCACGGGTTCTGCGAATTCCGCTGCAGATTTCCTGGCCCGGACATATGAGTGCTGGCGGCCATTCTGAGTAAGTTTACTCTTACTCAGATGGCTGATGACTGTTCAGATAGTGATCCAATTTTGCATCTTCAGATACAGACTCGGACCTGCAATGCCGGCAGGAGACGTCTTTTTTTACAGACGCCTCCTGCGGCATTACCGTATTTTCATATCGATACTGCGTCCAATGACATAGCAGCGACACCATCAGCGCACAACTCTGAATCATCCCTAATGTAGGAGGATCCTGAATTGCTGTGACACTCAATAACTGAAATCACCTGCTGATCACTCTCTTGTATCACCTTTGGAGGTTAGGCTTTGTGGTTCTTGTAGAGCATGGATGGGGAACCTCAGGCCCAAGGGCCTTATAAGGCCCGCAGAACCATTCTGTCAGGCCCTTGGAGCTTTTTTCTGCTAGCCTCATCTGGCTAGCAAGGTGCCTAGAATTACACCCTGCAGCTGAATCTATGCAGCAGTGCCACCTGGAGCGTCCTTAGGATGCTTCAGACGGTCACACCGCTGCCCTTACAGCTCTCTAGAGCATCCTCAGTTTGCTCCGGGCATTGCTGTAATCACTTGCGATTGTGGCCTGCCCCTGTGTGACATCACATGAAGGGGACGTGGCCTGCACCGGGCCCGCAAATAATGTTATATATACATATCAAAATGGCCCTTGGCAGACCAAAGGTTCCCCACCCCTGTTGTAGAGCATGCTTTAGTGTCATCCTTTAACTTCCCTGATCCAATCAGTAAGGACAGTTGATTTGCATTGGATTTTATCTGGTACGTTCCATCAGTCCTTGCAGTTAGGGTTGGTGGCACATGTGGTTTTTCCAGCTACAGGTTCACAGGTATATGCCGCCGTCAGGACAGCACGGATGTTTTTGATATGCCTGAAAAGAAACCATCGGCACCCAAGATCCAAAGAGGCAATAACAATTACATATATATACTTGTAGGTATGCTTCTTTTTGTGTTATGTCACTAAAAATGGCTGTGACTTCTTAAGGCACCTGGCTGATGCAGGGTTATCAAAAGAATCCTAATTTTTACAACATACAGTATTTGAGGATCAGAAAAAAACTATAACTACTAATAACCTGATGTAACACCAGTACAGGATAGAAATATGCTACATATATATGCAAGTACTGTACATTTTCATTATTTAATTACACATATTACCTGACTTTAAAATGGATGGAAAACCTTGTCTGCCTTGCAATATTTATTTTAATTGTCTTGTGGATTGGCCAATGAGGGTGTCACAGGATAGGATTTGAGCAGATCAAGTGACACTCACATTTCCATCCTGAAACTCTCTATTCTGACAGGTATAATCTGCTACTTAGTCACCCAACTGATCAGAATAAATATTGTGATGCAGCCCAGTGTTCCAATTATTTTGTAATCTTTCTATTTAAGTGTTTTTCATCATAAACTATTCACACATTAAGCTCTCTGTTGTAAACTAGGAAATGTCAAATTTACACAGTAAATTTCAGCTGGGTCGCCATCAATGCCAGATTTCCATGGTTACCAGAGGAATAAACACATAATTATATTTCAGTGCTGTAACAAGTTAGCAACATAAAGTTATTGCAAAAACTATAAAAATGTATCAATCCAAAATATAATTGTAACACCCCTGTCTATTTTCTTAGTGGTTAACTGGCATACACCTAGCCACTTACTTGCCACCAAGGATTAGTTCAGTTTTGTTCCCATTATACAGTGGGTATCTACATGGACAGGTGCCCCAGGTTTAGGGGGCTATATATTTTTTCCCTGCGGGGAAGGGAGAGGGAATACAAAATAAAATGCATCGACTGTGACCACCCTACTGTCTCTGCTGGATAAGCTACACACAGGGCCTGATTCAGAGATGGACGCTAATGCAATTTTCACGCAGAACGCGCGTGTATTTGCCATTGCGCATGCGTATAAGCTGCGCAGCACATGCGCAGTGATTGCGTTGCGATTGTGGAGCACAGTGGAACCCATCACAAAGTGACAGGTTGTTAGCGTTCGGGGGTGGTGACGGGGAGTGGTCAGAAACACGCACTTTAAACGCCGTTACATGGGCGTGCAGAAATTAGCCACTGCTGTTGCATATGCAGCTCTGTGTGTCAGAAGAGCCCGCAAGGCTGTGGCAGGTCAAGATTGCCACCAAAGTGCTTCGATGTTACCGATATTCATGCAGGCTTGCTTCACCGCATGCAGGTAAAAAGGCAGCAGTGGGCGCCTTTATGCTCGGGTGATCTTTGCTAACATTAGCATATTTTTGCTGCTGCGTTATGTATGTAATCGCAGCTGTGATCGCATTAGCGTACATCTCTGAATCGGGCCCTCAGTCACTATAGCTGCACTCATCTACTGTGTGAGATCTTGTATATTGTCAACGTTGTCTTTTTGGAAGATATATTAAGCAGTGAGCACTGTGGCTCCACACAGAGCTTCATCAGGGCACACATTAAACAAGGACACCGGATTCCACAAATTCATCTAAACAAGGACTGATCTACATTTGGAGGACACCTTTATACCACTTAATATACTTTCTGGCCTGTGTGGAGGGGGTCCGACACCCCAGGGTGAGCACCTTGGCAGGCTATTTGAGCTCGTTATGTATTCTGAGTGCCGGTATTCTGGATATATATATTACATATACATATGTATACATATCGAGAAAGGCGGCACATGTTGTTCTTAGGCAACGTTTCGGTGCTATATTGCGCTTTTTTCAAGCAACATATTCAAATAACCCTTTTTGTATACAGTATGTTGCTTGAAAAAAGCGCAATAAATATATATATTCTTTTCAGCGTCCTGGGCCTCCCTGATTTCTCCGCTTTTTATTTCTCCTGTCACATTCCTGCAGTCCCCATTAGACTTGCTTTGCTTTCTCTTTTTTGAGAAACATCTCTAGATGTTTAGAATGGGTTGGGTACAGGATGCCGGCGCCGAAATTCTGAACGCATCAGAATCTCCTCACCTGGACAGTCATTTACCGCAATTGCTGTACATATACTTAAAACATATGAATATGGAGATAAATGGAAAATGAAAAGCAGCAATTCTTTTGTGCCACTTTTTTAATTTGCTTTTTAAATAGACCCCTAAATACTTAGTCAAAGAAATGTACAGGTTATGTTTCCTCATGTGCGACTAAAATTACCCTGAATAAATTCTATAGAAGGAGCAACATTTTCTGTAAATCGCATTTTGTGGTGGAACATGGTGTCTTGCAGTGGGGTAAATTTCTTGCGATACAATCTGAAAAAATGCAACGTTGAAAGCAAGGTGGCTCAAAGGGTGGGCTGACAGGGCCATCGGCCAGAGCGCTGTAGCCTGGAAGGGAGCAGCCGCTGTCTCTGGCGGTCAGGGAGTACAGCAGCCTGCGGAGCTTCCCACGTAACCCACACTGTTACCTGCAGGCTGCTTCCAGCTGGGAAAGGTGGAGGAGGGGATCCCCAAGGGAATGCAGGTGTTCCATGTCCCTGTTAATACCACAGTGAGTAACCTTGAGCCCCTGGCAGGCTCCATACTGTACCTTTCTCTGCTCCATCTCTGTTTTATCCCGGTGCCCTATGTCATGGACAATTCTGCCATATCTATCACCCAGGCTTTACTGACGCAATATGTGGTAACCTGACCTATTGGGCATTGTTCCCCCATCCTTACCAGGGACAGCTCACTGTGATAGCTGGCATGGGGAGCCACTCCGGTACACTGACTGGTGGGACTCAGGGCATCGGACAAAGAGCCACCTACCGGGGTCACATCACTGCGGAGGGACTCTGGGATGACGACGGTCTAATAATTATGCTGTATGGCGTGAATGTGGTAGAAATTTAAAGTCTATATAGAAGAAAACATATTAGATGGATGTCCATGTTTGACAAATGCTGTTGCTGGGAGATGAGAATTCTTGCTGTGGAACCAGCCACCATCAGAGGTTCCAAGTTCCATGTTTTGCAATTCTGTAGATTAGCATCTTCTAAACCACTTTGTGCAGCTGTATTTTTAAATGTAATCCAGAAAACTTTGTATGTAGGTACATAATCCAGAAAATTTGTATGTAGGTACATACAAGGGTGGCGAGAGGGAGGGAGCAGCTCCAGTTTATACAGACGCAGGTCTTCCTGGGGTCCAGAGTGTGCAAAGGAAGCCTAAATCCCACAGGATGACACAGTCATCCCATTCTGGGTGCAACCTCTACAGACAGAGGGACAACAACGTAGTGTAGCCATGACCACCGGGGCTCGCCAAATCTCTCTCTAGGTATATACATTGCTGTGTAACTTTCTAATAGAAATATTGACTGCACAATGTTGTAAATATGTCCAATCAGCACCTGTGTAGGAAAAATAGCAACGTATTATTTTTATTTGAGTTCTTTCAGACTGTTAAGAAGCTGTGTTATGGTGCATACACACGGAACGATCGTCAATGATAACAATATCGTTGACCGATCTCCCAGGTTGTGCTGGATGATCGATATCGATCATCCAGCACACCACGAGCCCACCAACAATGGCAACGATGGGTCCCTATAGTAACCTGGTTGATATCGACCAGGTTGGCCTGCATGCATGGGCGATGGACGATATCGTTATCGTCCATACGTGCCCGCGCATCGCAGGTAGTTGGGCACCGAAAAATGCACGATATGAACGATAATGATATGATTGATGTCGTTATCATTTGTATCGTCCATTTTAATCGTACCGTGTGTACGCACCATAAGAGTGGTAATAGAGGCGAGTGCTTTCCAGCTGCATGATCCATGGTTTGGACCTACACAATTCTATTAGTTTCAGGGCTGGCAGTAAAAAAAGTTGAATTGTCCTTTAACCAGGAACAAGAATAAAACAAATTTAGTTCTTGAGTTTCACAAAGTTATCTTAAGTTTTCTATGAATATAAGTACCGCACATCAGTGCCAATGTTGTTTGCACTAAAAAACCTTTTAATAGTCTCAGGCAAAGACAACATTGTTCCTGAACCCAAGAATGGACTATCCTCGTTGCTGTATGTTACAAAATTAAAGGCACATAACAGTAAGGATGTGGCAAGCTAGGACCACTTCTTGCAGCTATATATAAAATCTCCCAATTTACAAGGTATTGGCACAGCTGTTTCTATACAGTATATATATCAAAGGCCCAAAATTAATTTTCTGGTTGCAGACTTAGAAACAGAGTGGTTGCCTTTGAGAAATGCCCTCGCTTCCTCCAGTCCTCCATCCCCTTTCTGCCTCCTTCTGATTTAATAGAATAGACTAGCAGTACATTGCATTTTATAGAGATACATACATTTTTATGTACACCCACTTCCAACAGTGTAGCATTTATTATTAAAGGACACAATGCATTTCTTTTCTGCAAAATGTATGACTAAGGGATTTACATTACAAACACTGCCTTTCTGCCTTCAATGTGCAATACATATTTACTGTCATGTAGCAAATTAAACTTTTATTATACCGTACACGCGTTTGCTTATGTTGAGTGGACCCTGCTGAATTGTGCGGTGTGTATATTACTCAGGCTATGCTAAACTCTTCTTTTTGCAGACACAAAATACAGCTTTATGCTGAATTTCTAATAATGTTTTGAATCAAGCAAGAAAATATGATTATATATTATTGTTTCCCATGCAAAAATAATGTAAAGCTGATGTGTAAGAAGGGCAGTTTTCTAGAACTACATTTAAAAACCCTGAAAGTGGACATTAATACAGTACACTAGTATCCAGCAGATGTGAGGAGGAGTGTCATACCTTGTAATTGATCTCATAGGAGATCTGTATGTAGATATATGAAATAAACAGCTGCAGAGTTAATGAATAAAGTGTATAAATACATACATAGAATTAAATCATAAAATAAACACTTTTTGGTACAATAAGGACTTGCGGTCCAAATAAACAAGAGGTATGTGCCACTATGAAAAAAAAGCTGCTTAAATCCCATATATCCGTCATTTGTATAATTGTGATAATTAGGCCACCTCAGGGCCGTATTTTATTTAACCATACCCCACAAGTCAAAATAAAAATGAAAGTTATATTTATAACACATACATAGAATGTATTTAATACTAGGAGGAAAAACCCATTTTGCATATATCGTTTTTTTATTTTTTAGTTTTTTTAGAAAAGTATAGTGTCTATCATACCATGCCAGTATTATCTGAGTGCATCAATGGTTGAATAGAAACATACAGATAAAAAGATCCCACAGTTTGAAATATATGTTTCTATTATTATATACATTGTATCCATGTGTAGCTAGAGGGTATAAAACATTTAGAAATTGCATAACAGAAGAGGATTATTAAGGCAGTGCTGTACCTCCTATCCATATGTTTACAGCAATCTGTATTATAATATCCTTAGTGTTCCAATACACATATGATTGTTTTTTTTTGTTCTAGCAAGCAGTGATATTAATATTATATTATAATAGGGATAAGCATATCCGGTAAATAGCACGAGGAGTGAGAGCTGCCACTTTGCCTAATGGTTGCCAAATAACAAACAATTAAATTATGGATGCAAGAATTTACAGATTCTGTTTCATTATACAGTACAAGACAAAACCAAAGTCAAAAACTTGAATAGGTCTAATCATCACATATAGTCATTATTTTAAATTTTAGCAAACATTGGTATTATTATCACATTGTGTTTAAAGATAATTATATCCAATGATTAGAATACGGAATGAGGGCTGTTCCTTCATGTAACTGTTCTCACATAGAGATTCTTGACTCACCCACTAACAATGTTTATTTATGGATCATAGATAATGTACATCTGTATGGGAAACTTTGTAGGGATTAGTATAGATATAGAGAGTGAGGGCTATCACTTTGTCTAAATATTGTCATGTAAAGGTCCCTAGCTAGCCCACTTTTAGAGGTTTTACAGCATGTTTTTAAAATCAGCCAAAGTTACTTTATAGAAGAAATCAATATTTGTACTTTTAGCACCAATAGGGAAAAACTCAGACTCTATTGGTATCATATAATTTGGTCTGTATATTATCAGTAGATGTACTGCTACCTACTCTGCCTTTCTCCCAAAGTTCCTTGAGATGGTTCAGACTCATAACATCCTCAGAATCCAATATAATGGAAATAAACTCATCCTTATCTCTTTTTAGTGCTATTGAGGCAAAGTAAAATTTCCTACATAATGACCTGCTGTACAGTATCTATTTAATTCAACAAGTAGATTAAAAATGTTTGGGCTTACTGTTTGAGAAAAATGTAGTACCTTATCTAACAAGGTGCCTGCTGTTTCCTATTGCCTTATATGAGGATCACACATATTGGAGCTCATGTATGGGACTCAGCATCATGCATTGATTCTAGGAGACCATTCATCTGTGCAAAGGATTGCTTGGCTAACCTGGGCTCCCCCATGACAAGTCGTGCAAATCCCTCACGTATATATATATATATATAATATATATATACACAAACAGTATATATATATATATATATATATATATATATATATATATATATATATACTATATATGCCAGGGCTTTTTGTATGGTGCATATTATTAAGCCCTGAGTTCCATCAATACTCAGCAGAGTAATTGGGCTAAAATACTGTCTGGTAAACATTAGAGTTAATAAATTCAGGTGGTGATAATTTTTCCCAAGCTTTTATTTATTCATTTTTATATATTGCATTGTGATTTTTAAACACAAAGTTTTGTATGAATAAAATGTTTATATACTTTTTTTTATTTATTTGGCCCGCAAGTCCTTTTTTGTACCAAAAAGTATTTATTTAATGATCTGTGCTATGTGTATATTTATACACATTGGCCCTCATTCAGACCCGCTAGCAAGCGCTATGCACTCGCAAGCGGGTCGATGGTGAGGGCCTGCGCACGAGCAGCGCTCGCAGTGCACGTGCGCAAGCCCTGGAGCGAGTGACAAATTCACTCGCTCCGGCGCTCACTACAAACGGGGCGGTTGTCGATGTTGATTGACAGCTCGCCCTGTTTTGTAGGCGGGGTAGGGTGGTGGCTGGACAGTGATGTCAGTAGGGAGCTTCCGGCTCTGTTAGAGCAGGAAGCTACCTGGGGCTTGCGGTAGACGAGACCCTACTGCAATGGTCTCGTCGCAAGCTCCGATGGTCGCGATGGTCTCGACCATCGCGACCATCACCTGGTCACTTGCTAAAGCTGTGGGTGGTCACCCACAGCTTAGCGAGCGGCCAGGAGGCCGGCTTTTAAAATAAAAGCGTCACCCTCATTCAGAACGAGTGCTCGCTTTTTGCGAGCGGCTCTGAATGAAGGCCATTGTCCATTAGTGCTGTAGCTCTTTATTACCAGTTTTCTAGGACAATGATAATGCTTGCCATGAAGACCTTACAAATTGTGTAATTTCAATCCAGTGTCAGCAATGTATATTTTCCAGACATATATATTTTTCTGCTTTTAATCCTTCTTTTTTTTTCTTAAATCTTTTTTTCAATGAAATAAGCATTCTTACATTTTCCACCACCAACTTACCTGGATGTTGGTCACCTCACTTCAGGATGGCATCTGGCCACAGAGCCGGTACAGTGTAAGCATTTTGGGTCTTCGGATGCCACACACTGGGGCTGAGGTTATTGGTAAAACAAGCAGTAAATTACTGTAAAAAAAAAAAAAAAGGTTGTAAAAAATTGCTTGATGTTGCCCCTATGCAGATCTGCACACATCTCAAGGTGCATACTCCACTGCAGTGCACCAGCAGCACACCGTATGTGCCTGGTTTGTCAGATCTGGAGTTGATGAGGTGAGGTCAGATCTGATTTTTAACTAAGAATTGTCTTATTTTTTTAATAGGAAGGGTGCGTTATAGACCTGAGGTCTGATATATTACAAGGCAGTGGGTTTCAGATCTGAATTCTGATTTTTACTGGAGAAGGGAGGATCAGAGCTGGGTTCTCATTTTTATTACCATACAGTATGACATCACAGAGGATAATGACCTGTGGTGTGCTGTGTCACTAGATGGGGGACAGGTTGTAATAACTTAGTTATGTATCTTGCCCGTGATTCTGAGTGGGGCACATGCAGAACCACTTTTTCATACGGCCGCAGCAGCCTACTTACTTCCTTATACTAATGCGATAATCTACCAGTCTATGTCAAATATCTGAGTGTCTGCATGTGGAAGTCCATCCATCCCCTCTACTCACAGCCACAGTCTTAGCCGTAATCATTAGTTTCAGGACTTTCACCCTCCCCATGCCGGATGCAAAGAATCCATCAGAAACAGGCGCCCATCTGCATTCACACGCTGCTGATGAGCACAGAAGTTGGCTTACACACCTACTACACTCCCATGACACTCCCACGAGACAAATCAGTTCCGTGCTTGTAACAGAAATTTAAAACAAGATATCCCTATCGGCACCATATTACAGTATGTGTATTTGGTTACTCTATAACTCTTTAACAAAACAATTTTTCATACATTTAATTGGCTATATAAACCACACCCATATTAGACAAACCCCGCCTTCTCAGGTCTTGTTACACTCATTTTCTATTGTAGTGCGCTAGTAGTAAAGCCAGTGTCAGTTACATTGTATTTGCTCCCCAAGCTAAGAGTTGACACCAAGCCCTTGACATCACTGCACAGAATTTTGTAGACACTGATATACAAATAGGAAGGAGGGTTTGTGTAGAAGAGTTAGCAATTGAAACAGCAAAATAATAATGTCCCATTAAAATAGATACGTGACCTTGCATCTCTATAAAAATATTCTGATATTCTCCATTCAGGTGTGTAACACCTTCTTGTATAATTGTGCAAGAGTGATTCCCCGAATGATGGGTATGTTCACTCTAGTGAAAAGGGAAGAACTCCATTTAGTTTGGGATAAGAACTCCAGGAGAGGTGACCAGAGGAACTCTCCTTCTCCGTGAAAGGATCCAATGGATGCCCCTCTTGATGTTTAGTAGCTGAGAGGTGAGTGATGGAATGTTCCAAGAGGACTCAGCAAGAGCAAAAGAATAACTGATGTCTAGAGTGACCTTGAGTTCCACAATGTAGGCACTGGGACTCAGCAATAGTGAGAGTAGTATCAAAGTGCAAAGTAGTACTAGTTCTGAGAGGGAGGCTCTGGACTGATATGTAACCAAGTATTAAGGTGTGTACACACGGTATGATATCTGTGAACAATATGAACGATATCGACATTGTTCAACGAAAAATCGTTCATATTATTAATTTTTATGCAGCGAATGACCAACGATGTGCGATCCCGCATGGACGATAACGATATCTGTGGTCATCCGTACATGCAGGCCAACTTGGACAAATTCATCAAGAATTGCCTGTTCAGATATGTGGTAGGATGACTTCACTGACAGATATCTTTCATAGATATCTTTCAGTGTATACACCCAATATCGTTTGTCCTGCACTACAGAAATTTTAAGGAAAATTGTTCAGCGATATTGTTCACTGAACAGATTCTACAGTGTGTATGCAGCTTTAGAGTGAACATGAGTTCCGAAAGGTAGGCTCTGGAATCAGCAATAGCAAGAGTAGTAACCAAGTACCAGAGGGAAGCTGAGTTATGAAAGGAGGTACTGGAACCCAGTAATGAGGAAGTTGTATCCAGTCTCATTCATAATGTCAATACCACAATGTTGACACAAGAATGTCGGCATGGTTCAACATGTTGACAGGTATACTAACGGTTAGGGTTAAGCACCACCTGGAGGGATAGGGTTAGGCTGCAGGGAGGTTAGGGTTAGGCGCTAAAAGGAGGGTTAGGGGTAGGGATTAGTGTTAGGGATAGGGCAGGCATACTTACCGGAATGCCAGTGCATTAGATAACTCTGCTGGAACTGATTATTACATGACCGCCGGCACTCGGAAGAAGACACTGGAGATTCTGCTGCAGCCAGAACCAGGTAAGTAACTGTTGGGCCACCAGATACATTAGGTCTGAACTTTCTATAGACATGTCATCCGTGTAGACATGATGAATGTCGACATGGTCATACCTGTCAACAGTCTCATGTTGACCGAATGCATGTCGACATGAAAACTGTCACGCTAACATACCACATACATGTATCCAATCTTCTGAAAAGGATGTGGTGAATTTCACATACTGTAGCAACCAATCAGCTTCTACTGTAGTTATAATTTTAAAGACTTATTAGATAAATGATAGCTAGAAGCTGATTGGTTGCTATGAACAAGTTCTTGTTCTCTTTAAAAGTTTGATACATCTCCTTTATTGGAGAGAGGAAAGAGCATCAATGCTGTTAGTGATAGTGGCAGTCACCCTGCATATCTCACAACCATCCCCCTTCTGGTGGGACAGTCCCTTGGTCGAGCAATCAGGATGTTCAACCTGATTTGCAAGGGGGTTGGGAGCGGTTGCACTGGCACACACTGTAGAGGTACATTTCTCCACAGCATGCAATATATAAAAATAGATGTTTCCTTTAAAAATGACTTCTGGAGCCTGTCCCTGCACACCGGAGTGTGCTGCGGACTAGCCCCAGTCATAGCCTACAAAGTTGTGAGATAGGCAGGGGCACCATGAGGGGAGGAGGACGGCGGTAAATTACCTTGTACGACAGCGTGCACCATAGGTACATACTGAATAAAGTGACATAGCCACGTTATCTCCCGTGGCCACACCCCCACAGCACCCGGACCCGGAGGAAATCTTGTCTACTCTGGAGATATGATCCCTTTATAAATACAATTTATTTGAAAAAAAAAACATTGCTGGGACTCCTGGCTTGGAGCAGTAATGGTTAATTACGAGTCACTGTAGACCTGTGAGCCTAATTTGAGGAGGCGCTTCCACTCAAAAATAGAAAAAACTTCAAATATTAAATGAATAAAATGAATGTAAACACCTAACAAATAAAAGAAAAGCTTTATTCAAACTTGGTTGTTTGAAAGTAATTTTAAATGACCTTCATTTGATTTTAATTTGTTATTGACATTTGTTTTTCGCCAGCAATAACTATTTTCACGCTTTATTAAAAGTTCATTGTGTTTAAGTTGTCTATTTATGAACCTGAGAATAGCCCTTTACCTTCATTTTTATCCAGAAAAAAAGGCTTTTCTAACCTCACTTCATCACCTATTTAGCCGCTGTCCCCTTGGATCTTTCTGGGATGGAGTTGAAAATATTGTACAGTCACAGGAGGTGTCTTATGTAAAAAGCCACTCGCTGCCAGCTTCTCTAATCCCATGCTGTGTCCGAAGATACACGTGACCATCTCTTAGGTTACCCAGGATGTCCAGTGAAAACACACTGCCGGAGCAAGGACGCAGCCACTGGCTTCAGCAAGTCTAGAAAACGGGGCCAACACGCCCCTATATTCTTGAACGCTGGCCGTCGCCATCCCATTGTCACCCCCAAACTTCAGCAGCATGTCAATCATGTTGAGGCTTTTATAGAACTGCGAGCAACATCACAGACCTAGATCTGCACATCTGCAGGACAACTCCTGTGCATGATTGTGCAGATCTTAAAACATTGGAGATGTACATTAACATCAAATTAACATACATCTCTGAATCAGCCCCTCTATTGCTACAATAATATGATAAATGCACATTGTTACTTAATGCCGGAACATTAATAATTATACCCCAAAAAGGTTATAGTGCTGATGAGTTGGGTGCAAAGCAAAAAATAGTCAAGTACCTTTGTGCATGGACAAAACCATGCTGCACTACTGGTGGGGGAGGTTTGAAATGTGCAGAGAGATTTAGATTTGAGAAGTTCTTGCTCAAACTCAAATCTAAATTGCAGTGTAACAATAAATATGTCCAATGTGTGTGGGCTACAAGCTAAAGCAGCCAGTACTTGCCCTGCAAGAAAAAATAAATAAATAAATGTATTTGCACCCCTTGCATTGCAACATGGTTTGTCCAGGTGCAAAGTTACTGTCTCTTTTTACTTTGTTCACAACTCAGAATCAGAGTATGCTTCATTACTTTCATGACTTTCTTTTTTTTATTAACCATGTTCATTCCAATGTAAGATGTACTTAGAATCCTTTACAAAGAGATGTCTTTATCATGCACATTACATTTCACTTGTTGCAGAAAAGTTACAGGGGATCTTATTAGACTTACAGAACTTTAATTTCTTCCATGAATAAATACGATTTGTTTGTGCTGGCCCTGCCTTGCATTCAGGGGTTAACCCTGGATGAGAGGAAAGTGCTGAAAGTATCAATCAAGTCATCAAAGCGAGCAATCTCCCTAACTAGATCTACATGTCTTTGAAGAGTTCGCCGTAATCAAGTCTCCAGCTCGCTCCGTGAGAAATCAGGGGGTATTATAAGCAAGAAAGAAGCTGGGCTACCCAAGCTGCATAATCTCCATGTCTAATGGCCCACTCCAGCCGTGAAGGGCATGAGAGCGAGGGCAGGCGGAGAGGGTGGAAGATTAACGGAGAGATGAGAGTAGGCCCTCTGCCAGAACATTGGCAAGCAAACGGAACATCTTTGCTCATCACAAATGTAATTACAGCTGACAAGCTTGGGATAATTTTAGTAAAATTGGTAGATGAGCCATTTTAGGAATTACACAAGAAGACTGGTACAGATGTGACCTGTGTTTCCTGCTGCTATTTTACAGGATAAAACCATATTCTAGGACGTTATGCTACTAAGATTTCCAGTAGGACACGCTAGTCTTTTGACATCGCTTTGGAAAACAACCAGGAACAGAAATGAGTAGATGAAAGGGCTCATAATACATGTACATCATTCTACCTCAATCTCTGCTTCTCAACCCGGTGCTCCGGATCACTGTCAAATAACTATAAGCAATTGCTGAACAGCAACTCCCATCATACCATAGAGAAATGAAATCATATATCTTTATTGTACTGTATAATTATTATTATCTAGTTATCCTCAATTACAGCAGGACCCAGAGTCCCACAGATGAGTCTAAACCCGTTAGAGACCCCAGTGGTGTTGTATAAATATATACCTTATATGTATGCTGGGTTCTGTAGTAGGGTTTGGAAGAGTAAAGGCTATGGTGCTGATTTAGAGTTGGAGTAGAACAATAAAGAGAAGCAACTTTGTACCTGGGCCAACCATGTTGCAATACAAGGGCTGCAAACACAGTACATTCATTATTTTACATACAAGGTAAATACTGGCTTTTTGTTTTTTCTCCTGAGATGGGACACATGGAGGCATCATTATGACATCTCAATATTTGCACTTGATTTCTTTGTACCTAGATTTAGACACATTGTATCACTAAGGGAGCTATTTATTATGTTAATTATAGGGAGCTGGGTGGTCCCCGATAATTAACCATTACTTGCGACCACACCAGGCTGTGCGTTAGCCGACATGATCACAATGATGCCAGAAATGCACAGTGGGAAGTTAATCTTCCAGCAGCCTCCAATAACAGAGGGACCTCCCAGCTTCCCTGCATCCCTGCACCCTCCCTCAGTGTCTGCCATACTGTCCATCACCACTAATCGGTCAGCACGGCAGCACTCCCCATCCTGCAGCTGAATAGAGTAGCAGCCACCCGGGAAATGTAAGTTAACACCCCCTCAGCCGCACCCAGTGTGTACCTGGCAGCTGTTCAAAGGACAGCTGCTGGAGAAATCAAAGTTGCGATGTTCCAAACATCAATACTCCGATATATCGATGACCGATATAGTAAAAATCGATGTTAATATTAAGGTGTATATTTACTAAAGTGAGAGTTTTCAGAAGTGGAGATGTTGCCCATAGCAACCAATCAGATTCTAGCTATTATCTTCTAGACGGTGCTAGTTAAATGTTAAATGAATCTGACTGGTTGCTATGGGCAACATCTCCACTTCTGAAAAATCTAATTTTAGTAAATATACCCATAAATGTTTTTTTTTTTAATAATATCGTGTTGGATAAATATTAAATAGATGTTCTTGAGCTTATTCAATCATTAAAAAAAACGGACAATTTTGGAGTGATTTTTAAAAAGTTTTTTTGCCAGTTAAGTGGTTAAGGCAATGGTTCTCAAAACTGTGTGCCGTGGCACCCTGGAGTGCCTTAGAGCACTTGCAGGTGTGCCTTGGGTTGGTGGTCCAGTACCAAATAAAATGATTTTTATTCAGTGTGATAGTCAAAACCAATGCTAATGGCTGCCAATCAAAGAATATGTGGACTAAAAGAAACGCAGCCCTGTCAATCACCACATAACTGAACCTAAGGGTGACATAGAAGCACAATTTACTTCATTTCTTTTTTTTCTGAATTCCTCAATAAGAAACTTTTTGTTCAGGGGTGCCACGGAAAAAATGCTGATACTCTAGGACGCCGTGATTCAAAAAAGTTTAGGAACCACTGGGTTAAGAGGTCTATTTACTAAGCTGTGAAGAAATAAAGTGAATGGAGGTAAGGTACCAGCCAATCAGCTCCTAACTGCCATCTCACAGGCTGTGTTTGAAAAATGATAGTTGGGAGCTGATTGGCTGGCACCTTATCGCCGTTCACTGTGACTCCCTCCCATACAGAAGGATTAGTGGTGTGGTAACAAACCCCATCTGTAAATGAAAATGCTGTGTTTTCGGAGCTTGATGAATTTAAGTCCCCATGGGGACAGCAGGCCAGGTTCGTGACTGAAAAGTAAGCAAGAGATATCCGTGATATCTCCTGCATTACCTTTATACTGAATGGCCCCAATACTTAATTTCTACAAAAGTAGGTGAACATATTAATTTTCCCTTGCTTTTATAGAAATTAAGTGATGATGAGTAGACCGCATATTGTTTGAGTGTATTGTGGGTCTGGTGACAACCTAAGTTATCATACCTGCATTTCTGTACATATTTTTCTATAAATGTCTGTTTTTGCCTATTTGATAAATATATCAAGAAGACCCAACTCTTACTTAATAACAGTTCTGTAACTACTGTATCTGTTTTCAAAAGTTATTACATTTTCAGTTGTCTCCGCAAATAGTTCAAGCCACAAAATATATTTGTATTTTATTGCGACTTCTAAAATTTATTGCAATACCATATATGTGTTCCATATTATAGGTGCGATGTGCTTTAATAAAGTGTTTGTAAAAGTGTGCGTAGTACAGGTTGAGTCTCCCATATCCAAATATTCCAAAATACGGAATATTCCGAAATACAGAATTTTTTTGGAATGACTGAGAGAATGAAACCTTTGATTATTGATGGTTCAATGTACACAAACTTTGCCTAAGGCACAAATTATTGAAAATATTGTATAAAATGACCTGCAGGCTGTGTGTATAAGGTGTATATAACATATAAATGCATTCTGTGTGTATATTTGGGTCCTATTCCCAAGTTATTTCATTATGGTATGCAGTTATTCCAAAATACAGAATATTCCGTTATCCAAAATACCCCTGGTCCCAAGCATTTTGGATATGGGAGACTCAACCTGTATATTGAATGGGATTTAATACTCTGCTATACAGGATAAGCTTATACTTGATTTCTTAAATAAAATGGGCTGTACTGACTACAAAAGAAATGTGAAAGTCACCCTTATGTGCAATATCCTATTTTCCTTTTAAGTTAATTTTCCCTTTTAATTCCATTATGCTACACGCATCCACTCAAGTACAGTATATGACTGGTAAGCTACTTGTCTAATGTGAATTTAAGTGAAAGTGTTATGTGAGATGGATGGCTTTATATATACACGTACTGTGTAAGATAGAGGATTAATTCATTGACCAGTGCATGTAAATGTCTGAACATTGAAAATCCACAGTCAATGTCAAAGGTAGGAAATCTTCAGATTGTTAAGTAGACAATGTGCTTACACTGCAGGATTCAGTCTGCATCTTCCTGCCTGAGATATTAGTTTTGTCATACAATTTCATGTATATAAATGATGCTCTGATCTTGCGGTGAGATGTTATCCATAAAGATTTTTCTTGCTGCACAATTGCTGATTTAGTGGCGAAGGTAAGCCTTCATTCTCCATCAATATCATTAGCGTTATCAGTCAAGAGCCGTCATACTCATGTTTAATAACTCAGCTTTGTTCTACAGCACATACACTATTTGCAAGACAAAGCAGTACATGAGCGTAGGCAGGCAGAGCAGTTTATATTGTAAATGCTGGAGTGCACCCGTTGCCTTGAAAATGGCAGCAGTCATTTTTGGAGCAGCACTGTTATTCTTTAAATGGTCCAACGTAGTATACAGATGTGATCTCTTCTCTTTGCCGTTTGTGCGGCAAATCGCGCCAGGTATGGCGCGAGTCGTGCGCCTGTGATAGAGTATGCACACTCAGGGGCGCCGAGAGGGGGGGGAATGGGTACAGATTGCTCGGGGCCGGGCTTCCTGAGGGACTCGGCGGGGACCCGGTGGGGGCTCGGGTCTGACGCCGCCCCCCCTCCCTCACAGCAGCCCAGCACACAGCGTGTGCTGAGCTGCAGTTGGAGACTGCTCGTGGTTGCTGAGCAGCAGCCACAGCAGTCTCCTATGCCTGTGCGGGGGAGCGATCACCCTGATCGCGCCCCCCCTGGCTTTGCGCCGGGCTGAGGGGGCTCAGAGCGCCCCCCTCCCCGGCACGCAGCGCTGCTTCGCGGCGCTGCAAATCTTTTTTATTTTTATTTTTTCGGCAAGGGGGCGTGGCCACGCCTCCCGAGATTAGGCCACACCCCCTATTACCGGGGCCCGCCTTGGCTCTTAGCGGCCCTGTGCACACTGCGTTGGCACCAGTGACCCATAGGTTTGCATGATGCAAATGCAGCCGCAGCATGTCGTACCGTGGCGCAAGCATACGTGGCAAGTCACATGGTGCGATGCGTGTGCCCATTTGCCACACAAGCAGCAAAGATACAAGAGGACACATCTATAATTCACATTCATAAATTACTTCCATAATTTGTTATCTTCTGTACATGGTAACGCGTAAGTTCCTACATTTGGGGGCAAATGTACTTGTCATCGTTTTCTATAAACAAATTCATATTCCACCTATCACATGTATTTTTCTGAATCATAAGAACGTCTTGTATGCCCACATTTGTACAGTAACGTGCATGAAATGAGCTTGAAACAAATTGCACAGCTATTGTATCACTAATAAATTCATAAACTTATTTGAAAAGTTCTCTTTAAACTTTGACCGACAGTATTTGTACTAAAATACATCTGGTGACTGGTAAAGTCTTTAGGAGGGGAAAGCCTGGCTGTGCTTATTGCCGCTTCTCCCGCCTTTCCAGTGAGGCTGGGACACTGGTTTTCTTTCATTAGTCAAGAAGAGGCAGCAGACACCTGTAGTGGACTTAAGAACATTCCCACAGTACATTTATACTGACACTCTGCTTGAAAAAGACGCCGCAGTGCGTCGAAACGCGTAGAAAGGAGTGTCACACACTGGTTTGGTGCACGGCCAGTACACATATATTATACTGAATTTACCCGGGTACCATCTTCAGTGTAACTCCATCTTTATGGTACGGCTGTCTACAAACCTTTGTTTTTATGTTGCATGTTCTAATAAATCCATCTTCAGTTTATACTACAAGTGTATTCTCTCTGGTTTTTTGGAGATCTTTTGGAAATTATCTATCCACTCTATTGATGGATACATGGGGACTAAAGAAACTGCTATGTGTTTTGCACCAACCTATTTCAAGTAAGCATTCATGGTGGAACCCACTACGTCTTGTATTCTTCACGAATCTGGTGTTTTGATTGGGATTTGAAGATCTTCTTTGGAGTCTCTCAGAAGTGTCACTCTTGTGGAGAGGATTTTCCATACACTAATTTCCATTCTCAGCACCTTTACAAGAATTGAACATTTACCATTTACAGTATTACACTATTGTGGCATTAATTTGTGTTTTATTTTATGTACATATGTGAGCGGTCCCGTCATTGGAGAAAAACTGCCATATACAATTGAAGTTGAAAAAGTTTGGAGCGCAAGAGAAGTTGTTTGTTTTTTCCTTTATTTATATTATCTGCCATAAGTTTGGTGACTTCTCATCTTACTACCTTTGCTGCTCCAAGTGCAGCGCCATCAGGTTTGAATACAATCCCATATATCTTTAGGTACAGGTTGTTCGGTGCTGGGCTCCAATGTGCACCACACACCCTGCACCCATTATAAATATGCCTATTCCATCCATTCACTTAGGTCCTTCCATATAGAAATTTTGCTGCCCATTTTTGGGAGCCATTTCTATGTGCTTACTGCAGTTTATTGCAATAACAAAGGGCGCAGATGAGGTAAATAGGTGCATGGAATAAAAAGGAAGAAAGTACTTTTTTTAAAATCGTTCACTAAGAATCCTTTCACCATTTTTGTGACCACGGCTCATGAAACCTGCATTCTTCAAGCAAAACTATTCCAAAAGTTCTGGAAAGGTTGGTAAGCTGATTTACTATGGTAGCTGGCATCATTCTAACTGTGGCACAGGACGGTTCCATTCCTGGATCAGCTTGTGCCTCCCTTCCTTTCCCTGTCATATACTTCTATTCCTATCACTTCCTACTGTCATACATGGATGTAGGAGGAGGTGAACAGTCATTTCATCACTTAATGCCTTTAGAATGCACGAGCAGGGCCCTCTATACTCTCATACTTCTCCTTACTTATACTTTCATCTACTCCTCACTCAGGCACCTAACACCTGGTTGCATACGCCCTGTTGCTTTGTTGAGTGTTATGATCGCTAATGCAGTAATGTGTATAAACCATGTCCTTGTCCTGCACTGTATTGTACTGTAAGTCACTGGTTTCTAGTATCACTTATTTGTCTATGTACTTTGTTATGCTCTGCAGAACACTTGTGGTGCCATATAAATAAATTATAATAATTAATGAACAATCACTGTGCACCTCCTCAAAGTGTCTAGAAATACCTCCCAAATTTCTATCACTGGAATCAAGACTTGTCACTATCAAATTGCTGAACAGCCGCAAGACCCAAACCACTCCCCTAAAGTAACCCTGGCAACGTCACATTTACAAGATATTGGTATACCCCGCATTTATGAGCATCTTCCAGAAGGGCAGACCTTCCAGTTGTCTTTGAATTGGGACAAAATTCTTGATCCGTGAAACAACCCCATCAATACGGGACTGTCTGTCACACCTAAATTAGGACATTTGGAAGGTATATATAGAGGACTGCAATGGGGCTCAAGATCAGATGATGGTGGGAAGGAATAAATAAAAGTCCCATCACATGGCATGCATTCATGCTTAATAAATCACATACTGCAGTGAAGGCTGTTTTAAGAGTTTCAATACTTAGAAACACAAGTATATTAATTAATAAATGACTCGTTCTAAATAAGGCATACAAAAGGAGCACCAAAGCACAAAATGCTAACTAAAATATTGTATGCTACTCAAAGCTAAATTAATCAGATCTGTCAAGACAATATGGATTCACCTCTTAATGAGCCATGCTCTCAGCAATAAACTCCACACTATAAATATATATTACTTGATGTGTTTCTTGGTGTGTTCAGACTAGAGTGGTAGAAATATACAATTTATTGTCTTGGAATATGATATCTACTGAAAAGTAAACACAGAGATCAGTATATGGTTTCTTTCAGACTTTGACAGTGCTTACTAATGTATTATTGATGAATCTAGCATATATTATTTACCAGCGTTTAAAAAGACTTTACAGCTTTAAAGGTCCATAACTAGTTGTGTGTGAGTGGGTGCACAACCTAGGATGCAGGGCCCGGGGGAGGCACCATCAGTGCCCCATGGCACCTCAGTTTGGTACAGCACCCTGCAGCCTGTACAGCAGCCCAGAGTATTCTTATGATCAGAGGTGGGCTGGGCCAGTGGAGTGGGGGTGGGGGCATGGTGTCATCTGCATCCCGGGCTGGTAGAATTTCAGAGATCCAGGGCAGTCCGCAGCCATGCTCTGCATATGTGGTACCCCTAAACTGTGGAGTATTACAAAGCTTCTTGTAGTTTAACAATTCTCTCAGCCACACTCAAGGTCAATATTTCCAGGCGTTAACTTCATGTACTGTATGCATTCTCTCGTTCTTCTTACAATGTATCAAACCAATTGGTACTTAAACATGTGATTTATTCACAACAACTTCAATGACAGTGCATATTTGAAACAGAAATACTAATACTTTTCTGAATACACATAGCTTCAGTGGATCGAAGTTGACACAGTTACTATACAGACTATAAGAGGAAGTTTTATTATACTGGAATAATCTAGCTTCCGAGCTGTACGTCTGTTAAACTAAGCGGATTAATAAAACATGCAGTAAAGATCACTACTTCTTTACAAAAGACGCTGTTAATCTTAACATATGTCCTACATAAACATTGCAATGAAGTACAGTATATCTATTCAATTCACAACAGTTTATTAGTTGCTGGCCAGTGAATTCTTTAAAGGTGGTGCACAGTATTTGGCTTGGTAAATAAGTTTCTCAAATCCTGCTGTTTTCCCTGTTGTGCTCTCCTATTTCTCCTCACAAATTGTCCTATTCAGTTAGCACAGTTTACTCCTGCTCTGTGCTGATAACAAAGTTGCTAAATGCCCCTAGTATTTAGTCTCTCTCTTTTGTACCTGAGGCAATACTAATGTAGTATGTAGTCTCACTAACTTTGAGTTATAATTACAATACTTTTATTCCAAATGCAATATTAACGCCGACTTGGAGTCCAAATGTGCTGCTCTTTCTATGCCAACAGTAGGTGTTGCCAATTGGGCAGCCTGTTGGCAGTTACAATATGGGACAAGCTCCTGGGAAAGACAGTTAGTAACTGATTAAAGTAGTGGGTCAGTGAGAGTGAGGGCAAAAGCTGTCTCCAATCCTTTATTATGATCAGGGGACTACCCCTATCCTTTACAAAGTTGACACAGTTATATACATGTTCTTAATGAGGGCTATGGTACTGTGGCACTGATAAATATAATGCTGAAATAAATTGCTGTCTCTTGTAGTGAAAACTAAATGTTCTATCAAAGCTGATTGCTGCAGAGTGAGGTAGTGATGTTTGGTGCTGTTGCTCTCATTTACAGACCTCTCCTGTAGTACCAGATCTGATCGTGTGAGAAGCCTGTCAGCAATGTCACTGCCTCTTTCAGTCTCTTCCTGTCAGGTAAGGGTCCCAGCGCAGGGCAGGCTTCTTTATCACTGCCTCAGGACTGCCCAACTGTCAGCTGGGCACCTCCTTTTATAACCTCCCTCTGGGTCACATGCTGTACTGCTGTTCCACAAAGACAGTTGGCCATTAACTCCAGGTAAGACAGGGCTCCCCCATAATGTCCAGTCGGAGAGTCCTTGTCTCACACCCCCCTTTTAGAAGCAGTTCAGACCAAGTGGGGAATACCATAACACTCCATGACAATGGGGTACAGTCTTTTACATGAAGTAAATCCAAAATATAATAACCAAGACACAGTACAGCATACATGAAATGATCTTATTTAACACCTATACAATAAAGTAAAAATATGACTATCTCCAAGCAATGCAATATTAACTTAAATAATACTAATAAAGGGGTACGCCCAGGCCTGGGGATACCACACATGTACAGAGGAAGGGAGAGGATGTTCAACATCCGCTCTGTGCTATAACACAATCGGTACAGCCAGGTAGCATTTTCTGCCTTCCTCCCAACCCCCAGCCACGTCCATGTCTGCTTCGTGCTGCTGGTCACTGTGGTCACAGACAGTGCTGAGTGCATTGTGTTGTACAGCAAGGTCAGGTTTGGGTATGACAGATATCTCTATTCTGTCATACTCTGCTGCTTGCCTTCTGGTTGGTAGATGGTGCTGGCCCTCCACTAATCACAATAGTGGGAGGCCTCCAAACACTGATTGGTGGATGGCTGGATCTATCCACCAATTAGAGTGCAGGCAATCACACCACTGCTTGAGAGATGACGAGGCACCACAGGAGGGGTGAGTGAGTGAATTAGGTTGCCCTCATAGATCTGAGGTATTATTTTAAGTGCAAGTAAGTGTGTGTGTTTGTGTATAGGGAATGGGGTGTTTCTGTGCTGGGGTCTGATTTCATTATTCAACAGCCATTTTGCATCTGAAATGATATATATCAATTCACATGTAATTTTGTGCATATAATCCAAATATTCCATCAGAAATTTGATATCAAATAAGGTTTTTGAGATATTTACAAAATTTGACATTTTAAAATTAAAGTATTTAGGGCCTGATTCAGCAGAGGACAGAATTGCAAAGCTGAACACAAGTGGCTTTGCAATTTCATCCTGCAATAATACAAATGCAGCAGGATGTGTCTTACACCTCCATGCTGCATCTGCGATCACAAACCTGTGACCGAGTACGCAGCTTGGGATCACCATTGCATTGGTCGCGATGGTTGCCCTTTGGTCAGGTTACGGTAGCCGAAGCTTGCCGCAGCCTGACTAGGGCCTGTCAGCCTGTGAGGCCAGGAAATCTGTGTCCATTGTCACAGATCCTGGCCTTGCCACACCGGAAAATGGGGATGACACCCCCCGTTTCTGGGAAAGCAGGCCGTCCCCACCCTGCAAATACCTCTGCCTGTCAACCAGGAGTGCAATTTCACATGCACATGCGCAGGATGGTTCCTAGCATGCACTGCTGAATCAGGACCTTAATCACAGTAAGTCCTCAGCAAGACTCCCTTCTTCTTGCACTATGGGGTATGCATCCTGCCCAGACTTCTCAATCTGTGTCATAAGAATCCCCCTCCTCATCTTCCTCCTTCTCCTCCATGTGCTGGTCCTGGGGCAGAATCCTCCTCTTAGTGCTGGATGCCATGTTGCTTGTTGACTTCTGTCCCAGCTCCCAACTGGGTATGCAGTCAGGAAGCCGTTGGACCTAATCCCGACAGCCGGCTTCCCGACTGTCATAGCCCGGCAAGGGTCTAAAGACAGGCGTTGATATGCCAATTCCTATCATTAGATATACGCCGGGATCGAAGGGACGCCGGGTGCCGAGCGAGGATAGCAGGGGGGGAGGGAGGGTTAGGTTTAGGGTTCCCAGGGGGGGACTTAGGGTTAGGCACCCCCCCTGGGAGGTTAGTTTTAGGCTAGGGGAAGAGAGGGTTAACATTAGGCACCCCCGGGGGGGTTTTAGGGTTAGGCACCCCCCCGGGGGACTTAGATTTAGGCACCGGGAAGGGGGGGTTAGGTTTAGGCACTTAGAGGGGGGATTAGGGCTAGGTACTGGAGGGGGAGGTTAGGGTTAGGCACCCCTAAGGGAGGGTTAGGTTTTGGGGGTAGAAATAGGTTAGTATATACTTACCTTTGATGATCGAGATTTCCTCCTCTACTGGGATGCCGCTGTCAGGATTCCAACCACCGGGCATGGGTCTGGCAGCAAATCATACTGATTCCCCAGCTGGCGTGCAGAGAGGAAGAAGCAGGAAGGAGGAAGCTCCCAGATCTGTACCATGACTATAAGTAATGGGTGGTGTTCTCACAGTGGGCTGCTTCATGATGGAGCCTCTGTCTCTGTGTCCCAGCTCTCTGGCTGATGGCTGATCACCAAAAGGACATATGTGGCCTTCACAGTGGTGATTTTACCTTTGCTTTCACTTCTCCATTTTAAATAAGTGGTATTCTTTCCTTGTGTTTATTATTTCTTATCTTTGTGAGAAAATTTTTTGCGCCATTTGTAAGTACATACAAAGTAATGGCAGCTGCTAAAATTTGTAGGTATGTAAACCATCCTGATAACTTTTGTTATGTATGCAGTAAGTTCACACCAAAAAGTAAAAGAAAGCCTATCAGCACTTTGATAAATAAGGCTTATAAAATATACTTAGAGTGTGGTGACTAGGATAAAATCTGGGCATCCCGTATTTCTTGCATAACCTGCACAACTAATCTGACAGAGTGGTTGAATGGAAATCGTCGTATGATGCCGATCGCTGTCCCAATGGTATGGCGTGAGCTTAAGGTCCACTGTATTGACTGTTAATGTTGTCTAACTAGTATTGTTGGCATTCTAGAAGAACTAAACACACTATCAAATATCCCGAAGTGTCTTCAGCACTAAAATTAGTGCCTCATAGAGAAAGGCTGCTTGTTCCTGTACCCCGTGTGTGTACCAGTGAATCGGGGACATCAGAGGAAAGCGAGTCAGAAGGTACAGAAATGACAGCGGAGTATCACCTCAAAACTTAGTACAAATCACCTCACATCTTAGAACAGGAAGAAATAAATGATTTGGTTCATGACTTGAAACTGTCAAAACAACAGTTTTGGGTTCTAGGATGCACTTTTGGGTTCTAGGCTGCAACAGTGGAACCTTCTGGCTCAAGGTAGAACAATATCAAATTTTAGAACAAGAAACTTTTCTTCTTTATTTTTGAAAATAAAAATTCTATGTGTGTGTGTGTGTACTGATGGTCCAGATTCATTAGGGATCACTATTGCGATCGCAGTTCCGTAATGTCACTCAGGTCTGCTGTGAAAATATGCTACTGATTGCTATTGCAATGTTGTAACACTGCCAGCATACAGACGCCCACAGCCTCTCACTACGGCTATCACATCCGTAATACCTTGCACACCTCCATAAACATTGCTGACATCGAGTACCATCGCCCCCCTTACGCAGAATTACAGTAACTCTTACCTTACTTAGAAATTGCTAACCTCGTTGCACGCAGTGAGTACTCAAGCTGTGTAGGCAATTGCAGTGGCTAATTTATGCACGCCCGTGCAACAGCGTTCAAACGGACAGACATGCCTGCATTTCT
Organism: Taudactylus pleione; assembly: GCA_031769625.1. Classification (NCBI taxonomy): domain Eukaryota; kingdom Metazoa; phylum Chordata; class Amphibia; order Anura; family Myobatrachidae; genus Taudactylus; species Taudactylus pleione. The sequence continues at coordinate 2,392,460 of JAUIMM010000566.1, read as the reverse complement.
CCGACCACCTCCCATCACCACCCCCAAACGCTCACTGCCTGTCAATCACTCTGCGATGGCTCTATGTGGTCTGCTTGATCGCAGTGTGATCGCAATGGTGCCTTCATGCGCTCACACTGCGACGCATACACATTCGCAGTATGCAACAATCGGCCAACTGTGAGAGCTGTTGCAGTTGCGATCCTTAATGAATCAGGCCATGAGTTTGGTGTCAGCACAATACTAGTAAGTGGCGACTGTTTATTGATTCCTTGAAGAGTAGTCTGAAAGCAGTGTTACTCAATGATGGGAACATGCAATTGGCCTATGCAGTGGACATGAAAGAAACTTATGAATGTATGGCTGTGTTTTTGGAAGGAATCAAGTAAAAGGATCATGGATGGAATCTGTGTTGTGACATAAAGGTAGTTGCACTGCTGTTAGAAAACAGCAGTATTATGTGAATCCACCTTACAAATCTGTGTTAAGTGACAGCAGAGACACTAAAAATCACTATATCACAAAGAAGTGGCCAGAGAGAGAAACCTATGTTGCTGGAGAGAAAAACGCCAAGTACACTCCATTGGTTGAGCTGCATAAAAGTATTTTACCTCCGCTTCACATTAAGTTGGGCCTAATGGAGAATTTTGTGAGAGCTCTGGATAAAGAAGACCGGGCTTTCAGATATCTGAAGGAAACGTTTCCAAAGTTAAACAAAACAAAGCTAAAAGAAGGCATATTTGTTGGCCCCCAAATAGGGAAACTGCTTATTTAATGCAAAATTGACGGAAATTGAGTCTGTTTGGTCCTCATTAAAAGGCTGCTGTGTGTGGATTCTTAGGGAACAGAAAAGGGGCCAACTACGGGCCAAATGTAATAGGGTGAGAGATTAGAAAATGTGAGAGTTTAGCAGTAAGCTCTCACATTTTTTAAACTCTGCTAATGTTATAGAGAGAACAGGCAAACTCACATGTTTTTAGACTAAAAAATGTTTTCACAATTAAACTCTCATTCAGATGTTTTCCCATTTTGAAGATAAAACTCGACCAATGTGAGAGCTTACTGCTAAACTCTCACATTTTCTAATCTCTCACCCTATTGCATTATCCCTACAGTATGTATCCATTGTGAATTAACTATTGGACAACTACAAAAGCCTCCCCTGTCATACTCCCTCCCCTATTATACTCCCTATCATGATCCAGAGTTATTGATATAAAGACTGTGTTTTTATACATGTGTGCCACCCCAGCCATTGACTTCACCACACGTCACTGGTGCACCTGTGCCGCTTCCCTTCTAGCTGCCACAGTGAGCCGTCCCCGGTGAGAATAGTGGGGCTGTGCCCATTAGGTTATGTCATGACATATTGTAACAACAGCCTGGGCGATTGAGATGGCAGAATGACTCATGACACAGGGCATTGGGACAACAAGAGAAGGAGCAGTGAGGATAGGTGATTGGCAATTGTTAAAAAAGAAAAAATATAATTGAAACGTTTGTCAAAATAGGCTCTACTCTGTGCGTTGTGGCAAGAATTCGACTTTTAGTACAAAAGTAACCAGCCTACCAGAATTTAAAAGAGCCTCTACCCAATTGCCTTCTACAGTGATTACATTTGCTTATCTGGCTCAGCCTGTTGCTCTGCAGTGCAGGTAATGAAAGATACTCTGTAACTTACATAAGCAGTATCACTTTGCCTAGGTTCATAGGTAAGTGGACAATTAGCAGCAACATGGCCACATCTAAAACATCTGATCACATTTTTATCAAGTGTTTTATAAGGCAGAAACCTTCTTGGCACTACTGGCCAGTCTCCGGGTTCCAAACCTACAGTCTCTAAAATATTAAATTCATACCCCTGGCCAACACCCTTTTCTGCTTTGAACAGTCTTACCAGATGTCACTGGAGATCGTTGTTGTGGGACTAAGGAGTACACTCAACAGTTCCTCGGCCATCACATACCTTTCCCCCATTTCCACCAGCTGGTCTGCTGTTTAAGAGTCCCGGTGGCTCACCCACTTGTGCAGAACTGCAGGCAGTGACCGTAGGTATTGGTCCATAATGACCTTGTCAGCGATCTGTGGCCCTATTAGAATCTCTAAGATGTAGCCACTTCTTTATGAGATGGATGGGAGTCATATATTAGCGAGAGGGGAGGTTTATCCACTGGCTATTCCCAGCGATGAACTTGTATTCAATCAGACATTGTGACACCCAAATGAGTTCAAATTTCAGTTGTTAGTTTGTCATAGTCCACTGCATCAGTGAGGCTCAAGTCAAAATATGCCTCTGCGGTTCTAGTGACAAGAACGGAGGACAACAGGTTTGCCCACTGACATTTAGGCCAAATTTCTCTCTCCACTGATCTTTCAAAAGTTGTAACAGTATATCATCACTATTTGTCATCTTTTGCAGAAAATGACTATTCCGTATGTACAGTAGCTGAGGCTAGTTGTGACATCCGGTAGAGCATATGAATTGCTGCTGCCTCCGATCTTTCTTAATAGGCGATTGCTGTTGCCTTAGGATTTCGTCCAAACACATTTGCTGTTGTGTCTGGCTCTCCTTAATGGCCAATTGCTGCACCCCAGTGACTTCTTGCTGGGCAGATGTAACTTGTAGCAAGTTCTTAAGTATGTCTTCCATGTTATCAAGTGGTGTAGGTGGGATGGAGAATCTGGCTCCCATAAGCATTTGACGATGACACCACCAGGAAGTACTCAACAAAACAGTTTTTCCCCCGCATTTTTTTCATACATTTTTTTTATAGCTGCACTTTATGTGCAATGCTAGCATTCTGCACCGTTTATGGCAAGATCAGGGCAAGGATGCCGTCTCCTGGGGTAAATGGTTGCACTTGTCAAGTAGTAGCCAAGTAATAGTACACCAGTCCAGGGCCTTGGTACAAGTATCTGCAGCTAGTTTTATTTGCAGCACAAAAATAAAGAAAACAAAAGTAAATCCCGACCAGATGGCTCTGACTAAACAAAATGGTTCCCTCTCTCAGAGTGGAAGGACCTAAAATCCTTCCCACAAAAGTGTATAGCACAGCACTTAAGATTCATTAATCACAGTGTCTCTTAACAGTCCTCTGACTTGTTTCCCAGACAGTGAGAGAGACTAAATGCGGGTATCCACTATCCGACTGTGAAAGAATAAATGATAATGATATCGTTATCGTTCAGTCGTTCACTAAATTGCACAGTGCCAACACGGAATGATATATCATGCAGTGCAGGCACCCTCCCTCATCGCTGAACTTGGACAACCTGACGGTATCGTCAGGTTGACCAGCATGTACGGGCGATGAGCAATGCCAGCAACGACTAGCGTGAACGCGCATCGCTAGTCGTTGTCGACATTTTAGTACCAGATCAGTGCACGATTAATGGACGACTGAACAATAACGATATCGTTATCGTTCAGTCGTCCAATAATGTCACGTAGTGGATATGCACCTTAACTATAGAGACTGACTCACCCTACTGTATATCAGCCTCTCAAAGGTGATCTGGCAATCAGCTTCTGTCTACCAGACAGAAGCTAAAAGCCTGGGGCATATACAGTATATCTTCCCTTGACATTTCCAATGTTTTTGTCACACTGTTGAAACATGTAGGGGGAATTACATTTTTGTTTGGGCGGCAATAATTAATGGGCACCCGACAGAACAAATCAATTGTTTTGGGCTCCCATTAATTATCGTGCTTGTTGCATAAAGAGGCCAAACCCATCCAAAGTCCTGGATAGGGTATCCATACAGACTTTTTGCATATTTCGGCTTGCCACCTCCGGAGACTGCGAGCAGAAATGTCAGTGCCGGTGGCTCTCATGCCCTGCTCCGTCGGGCACCCATTAGTTAAGGCACCCAAAAAAATGTTTAATTCCTCCCACTGTATTGTGTGAAACATTGCACAAAACCAGTATACCACATTTGGTACTTTTTCAAAATGTATTGTTTATTGTGTTATCTTTTTTTCACAGGACCAATAAATAAACAAGTAAACATTTTATTGGTAAGCATGCTGGAATGTAAACTTAATGCCAGCAAATAATTGGACATTATCATTTCCTTTTATGAAGTGAGGCTGGGGATGGGTTGTGTGTCCTCTCTGATCCTTCTACTCTCCCCAAATAACAAATAACACAAAGAAGATAGGCAAGACAAATAAACACTGCAAATAAACCTACACTCACACTATACTCCTCACAAACACACCACAGGGACACACAAACCCGAACTGAAAGACTACACAGAAAATGACAAGACTACTACAGAAATCCCAGTAACACTCACAAATCACCTCTCACCTTCTACCTCCAACCACCAAACAACATCCTCACCATGTGGCAATGCTTGTTTTGGAGGGGGTGGGTTTATAGAGAATCGGTATGAAATACCGCCGTCCCTCTGGCCGGCAGTTCGCATCCCGGCCACGGCAGGCCAACAGAAGCAGAGATCTCGGCAGTGGAAGCCCGACAGTGCTGGAAATCCAGATCGTCCGCAGGTAAGTAAAAACTAACCTAACCAAACCCCCCTAACCCTAACCCTCCCTAGAGATGCCTAACCCTAACCTCCCTCCCAAGTGCCTAAACCTAATCCCCCCTGTAAGTGCCTAACCCTAACCCCCCCTTCCCTGCTGCCTAAACCTAAGTCTCCTGGGGGGGTGCCTAACCCTAAGTCCCCCCTGGGGGTGCCTAACCCTAACCCTCCCTCCCCCTAGCCTAACCCTAAACCTCCCGGGGGGTGCCTAACCCTTAGTCCCTCCGGGTGCCCTAAACCTAACCCTCCCCCGCCGTGGCTGTCTGCTCACGGCGCCCGGCATCCCTTCAATCGGGATGCCGGGCGCCTGTCTCCCGGTGTCGGGAAAATGACAGGCGTCTAGATATAGATGCCTGTCATTTAGCCCCCGCCGGGATAAAGCAGTCGGGAAACCGGCTGTCGGGATTAAGACAGCCAGTTTCCCGATTGCATCCCATTTATAGGGAGTTTGTGATGTAGAAATTGCATGTACTGTAGTATGTTGTACGGGAACTGTTGGTCTATTTGTGGTCTATTTTTGCTTTCTGCTGTCATTGGAACTGTCAAAACTGGCAACAAAACTGACTGACTTTGACACAGATTTTTAATTAACTCTGAAAACCGATGGATATTAAATACACATTTTTTAGAAGTCCATTCATTATGCTAATTATTGGTGGCCAGGCAGCCCCAATAATTAGGTATCCATCCAACTGCAAGTAGCAGCGGTGAATACAAAGCCACTGGAGCAATTCAACATTTCTCTGGTGCGGAGACAGGTGATCTGAATTCTGTTTCCCGCAGCAGTGAAAATTAGCACTGCCGAGTCTGACTTGGCAGTGTTATTGCGAATGCGTGCTCTCCGGCAGGAGGAGCCGGATTGGGGAGCCTCATCACAACCCGGGACTCCTTCCCATAGGTAGGAGCTGCAGTCTGAAGGTGACATAAGTTCCCGCAGTTAAACTATATAAATATATTATGTTCTGAGTTTAAATAATTTAGGTTCCAATACTAGTGTATGGGGACGGTGGGCCATATTGGGGCTGAAAGATGAGCAGGAGATATCTGTGATAACTCCTGTGTTTCCTTTATAATGACACTTAATTTACACAAAAGTAGGTGAAAATTTTAATTTTCACTTGCTTTTGTAGAAATTAAGTGATGATGAATAGACCCCTATGACACACACACTGTCTAAAGCCATCAGTTTCTGTTTTAAAAAAGCTGACACAAAACCGACGCTTAGTAAATTTATCCCTTAAAGATCTGATGGGGATAAGTTCATATTTACCAACTCTTTAATTTGTTTCCTCACTTTCTAAAAAGTTTGTCCAGGAGCAAGAAACCTTTCAAGGTCAACCTTGCGCCAGAACATGTCTCAGTTCACACAAGGCTCAAAGCTCATACTTATCATATCTTCCACGTAGCCTATTCATCAAGCTGTTTCATATTTGAAAGACTGTAATGAGTAAGCCCAGTAGAATACCAGAGCAGGGCATTTTATTTATTTCATGTTTTAAAAATAAGAACCTTTTGATGACCATACCCCATAGTGTTAAGGCAGGCAATTAATACTGCTGCTAGTGTATGAATAGCCAAAAAAAGGCTCAACGCCTCCTGTTCTGATGTGATTTCAGGACAAGTTGAAGATTAAAACTGTGTTAGGGTTACCCAGGGGACTGAAAAGTAATTAGTTGTACATTTTCATTGAGTCAATAAAGCTTTGTGTGAGGAACAGGAAGACCAAAGTGATCGCATGTTTATAAGGGATTGAAATATTTATGTTTTCATTGGGTTACAAAACGTTTGAGGAAATTAAGATACATTAATAAAACTTGAATATACTTTTGTGCTGAGCACTGGAAATGCTAATGAAGGATTTTTTTATTAAAGTTTAAGCTCTGTGATGTCTCTGAAAAGGACAGTATATTTGATATAAAATTAAATTAGGTAATTTTTTGTACATGATGTTGGGAAATATATGGAGTCATTATGTTTGCTAGGACAAAACAACCATCTATGTGTAGCCCTGGCTCACCTTAAAGATGTATGTCGAAAGGGCTACCAAGACTATGAGGGATTGAAGATTGCTTGAAGATTTCAGAAGTGAGATCTCCCTTCTAAGAATTATGGTCCCCCGATGATTAAGTATGCACCTTGCCGAGGGAGATTCTTAAGTATCCACCTCGCCGCGGGGTATACTTATCACCGGACAAGTAATAAATTAATTACTGCTCCGGTGTGGGGACAGTTCCTCCAAAAAGCAGCTTCCCCCGTGATCAGTAGCACTGCTACAGAAGTAGCTGCTTTACTTACCTCTTCCGGTGCCAGTGTCACGGCTGCCGACACTTGAGACTCCTGGAGGCAGGCAGGCCTACTAGGCACAATAAACTGGAGTGGTCTTAGGAATGATTTCCATAAAACTCAGTAGCACAGGATAAAAGTAAAATAGAATTTATTCACAAAAGAATGATAATCAGCAAGGTCTCAAATAAAGTCTCAAACAGCACAGAGGTTCACATATGCAATAATAAGTATAGGAGAGAATCCCCAAATATATATATACAGTCCTTAACACATAAGAACAAACGTAGTAGGGAGCCCCGAGTCCAGAATGAGGCCAACACCTCAGGATGACACTGAGGACCTTTGCCAGGGTAGAACCCTGTAGAAATGGAAATCCGGAGCAGAGTGGGCCCTGCAGAATAATATAGTTCCGGGACAGGGCCAAGTCCTGTGGTGCAATGAGAGATGAAGCAAACTTGAGCCTTGTGTGCGGTAGTGAAGTCGGAGCAGGGTTAAGCCCTGTAAGACGATGAGATTCCAGGACACGGTTGAGCCCTGCGGCATGGCTAGAGTTCGGAGCGGGGTTGAGCCCCGTGATGCAGAGAGGATTGTAGCAGGGTTGAGCCCCATGATGCGGAGAAGATTGTAGCGGGGTTGAGCCCCGTGATGCGGAGAAGATTGTAGCAGGGTTGAGCCCCGTGATGCAGAGAAGATTGTAGCAGGGTTGAGCCCTGTGGTGTGGCTAGGGTTTGGAGCGGGGTTGAGCCCTGTGATGCAGAGAAGATTGTAGCAGGGTTGAGCCCTGTAGTGTAGCTACGGTTTGGAGCGGGGTTGAGCCCTGTGATGCAGAGATGACACTGTAACGGTGCAGTTGACAATTGTAACAAGGATGAGTTCAATATCCACAGGAACTGAAAGACAACAGGCAAAGTAAATAGTGCAGCAAAATGGTGAAACTGCAGTGATGGAGCAATTAAGCAATACTTAGGCAATAGGAATGCTGGGCCCTGTAGTGCAGCGGGAGACTGGCAGAAGTTCATCTGGAATATAACAAAGTCCACAGCAATCCACAGGCACAGCGGGGATCTGGCAGGAATCCAAGAAAAGACCTGAAAGCAACGTTGCACAGACACTGAGACACAGTTAGTAACAGGCTTATACTAAAGGTCTGTGATCCATAGGAAGTTTCAGAACATGTGACCCAAATGGAATCAGGTTTGAAATAATGAGCAATCTAGAATTCCCACAACCTGATGACACCTGGGAAATAGATGATCACTTTAACACTCTATCCCCTGAATGAGAAGCACGCCAGCAAGCAGTATAGCTCCTCCAATGACCACAATGGAACTTTGGCAAAAGTAGTCTCTCTTTATGTACAGAAACAGTCGCAGTCCTGGCAGTACCCCACCTTTTTGGGTGGTCTCTGAACACCCACCAGGTTTTAAAGGGAATTTAGCATGAAAATTACATATCAACCTAGGAGCATGGACATCAGAGTCTTTAATCCAAGATCTCTCCTCCGGGCCATAACCTTTCCAGTCTACAAGATATTGCAATTGATTTTGATGCTTATGTGAATCCAGATTCTTATCGATCTCAAACTCCACACCTTGAGCAGTTGTTATGGGAGGTACTTTAGGCAAGCTGTCATGAAATCGATTAAAAATCAATGGTCTAAGCAAAGAGACATGAAATGAGTTAGGTACATGCATAGTTGGAGGTAACTGTAACTTACATGCCACTGGGATGATAATTTTTATAATATGAAAAGGACCAATATACCAGGGAGCAAACTTCATGGTAGGTACTTTAAGTGGAAAATTTCTAGTAGACAACCAGACACGATCCCCAACAGAATACTTAGGAGCAGCCGAATGTTTTCTATCAGCAAAGGTTTTATCATTGTGAGAGGCTTTCCTAAGACACTTATTTATCTAGGTCCAAATTCCAGAAAAATGTTGGAGGGTAGCTTTAGCTGCTGGGACAGCCACAGTAGGAATTGACTGAAGCTCAGGAACTCGAGGATGTTGACCAGTATTGGCAAAAAAAGGACATACCTGTAGCAGATGAATAATGAAAGTTATGAGCAAACTCAGCCCAAGGCAAAAAATCCATCCAATCATCTTGGGAGGAAGAAATATACATTCTTAAGAAGGTCTCCAACTCCTGGTTCACTCTTTGAGTTTGTCCATTTGACTGAGGATGATATACAGAAGAAAACTGTAATTTAATTTGCAATGATGAACATAAAGCCCTCCAAAACTGAGCAACAAACTGGACACCCCGATCAGACACTATCTCAGAAGAAAGTCCAGGAAGACGAAATATCTCTTTGATAAATATTTGTGCTAATTTGGGGGCTGATGGAAATTGAGCCAAAGGACAAAAATGAGCCATCTTGGTAAAACGATCCACCACTACCCAAATAACTGTACACCCCTAGACTCAGGAAGATCTGTAATAAAATCCATGGAAAGATATGTCCATGGTTGGGTGGGAATGGGTAGTGGATGGAGAGGACCAACTGGAGACTGGAGGGAGGACTTATGTTGTACACACTTAGAACAAGAACGTATAAACTCTTGGACATCTTTTTTCATGGAAGACCACCAATAGGAACGTTGTAAAAAGGAGTAAATTTTACAAATCCCTGGATGTCCAGAAAAATGAGAATTAGGAGCCCAGGAAAGAAGTTTACCTCGTAACTCAGGTGCCACAAATATCTCCACTGTTCCAAAGCTAACTTAATAGCTAACAGTTCTTGGTCCCCGATGGAGTAATTACTCTCAGCACTAGAAAACTTTTGTGAAAAGAATCCACAAGACACTGTTCTCCCATCTGCAGCCACTTGAGACAAAACAGCCCCAACTCCATAAGTGGAAGCATCCACTTCTAGCAAAAATGGTTTCTCAACGTCCGGTTAAACTAGAATGGGGGCCGCAGAAAATGCATCTTTAAGAATCTGAAAGGCATTCAATGCCTCTGGGGACCATACTTTGGGATTAGCCCCTTTTTTTGTCATAGCAGTAATTGGGGCTACAATAATTGAAAACGCTCTGATAAATTTTCTGTAATGATTGGCAAAGCCTAAAAATCTCTGAATTGATTTTAACGAAGTGGGCAAAGCCCAATCTTGAATAGCCTTTAACTTATCAGGGTCCATCTGAAGCTCAGAGCCGGAGATGATATACCCCAAAAAGGGTATTACTGGAAATTCAAAAACATACTTGGAGATCTTACCATAAAGCTTATTAGCTCGAAGACGACTTAATACCTCTTTAACATGGGTACGATGATCAGAAAGATTCCTGGAAACAATCAAAATATCATCAAGATAAATAATAACAAACTGGTAAAGTATATCTTGGAAAATTGAATTCACAAACTCCTGGAACACCGCAGGAGCATTAAATAAACCAAAAGGCATGACGAGGTTCTCATAATGGCCATCTCGCATATTAAATGCGGTTTTCCACTCATCACCCTCTTTAACTCTGATCAAGTTATAAGCTCCTTTTAGATCAAGTTTAGTAAATAGTTGAGAACTCTTAAGTCTATCAAACAATTCCGTAATGAGAGGTAAAGGATATTTATTTTTTACCGTAATCTCATTTAGACCTCTAAAGTCGATACCTGGATGAAGACGCCATCTTTTTTCTTTACAAAAAAGAAGCCCGCTCCAGCGGGAGATGAAGAAGGCCTGATAAACCCCTTTCGTAGGTTATCTCGCACATACTCCGACATGGCTTGAGTCTCAGGAACAGATAGAGGGTATACTCGACCCTTAGGTGGCATTTTACCAGGGATAAGTTCAATACGGCAATCCCAGGGACGATGCGGTGGGAGTTCATCTGCCGCCTGCTCAGAAAAAACATCAGCAAATTCATGATAAGGCTGTGGGAGAGAAGGTGGAATATCTACCTTCACTTCAGCCAATCGTACCACAATTTAATTTTCATTTGGGACTCCAAGAAAGAATTTGAGAACAAGTCCAATCAATATGAGGGTTATGAAGAGTTAACCAAGGTAAACCAAGAACTATATCATACATAGAAATAGGTAATACCAAAAACTCTAAACTTTCTTCATGCAAAGCTCCTATCCTCAACTTCACAGACTTTGTTTGATGTGTAACATATCCATTAGAAATTCTAGTCCCATTTACTGAAGAAAGGGCAAAAGAATGGGTTAATTTGACAACAGGAATTTTCAACTTTTGAACCAAAGACAATGAAATAAAATTGCCAGCTGATCCAGAATCTAGCAATGCAGAAAACTCTTGACATGAAGAACCAAAGTCAGGAATGCTCACAGAAATTAAGCAATCTTTTTTGGGGGAAACTTTAGAGAGTACCCCTAGTTTGACTTCCCCTCCATCAACTAGGGACGACCATTTCCCGGCCTTATTGGACATTTAGCCAAAAAATGTTCTGAGGATGCACAATACAAGCACAGATTAGAACGCCTTCTACGTTGCTTGTCCACTTCAGGCAATTTGGCTTTATTAATTTGCATAGGATCATCAGATGTATCATGAACAGAGCGAGACTGGGGAAGAGAATTTTTAGAACACTCAGTGCGATTCCTCTGAACCCCTCAATCTCACATACGCAGATCAATTTTAATAGTCGATGAAATAAACTCATCCAAACTCTCAGGAAGATCCCGAGTCATCAACTCATCTTTAAGTCTCTCAGAGAGACCATTCCAATATGCTGCTCTTAATGCCTCATTGTTCCACTTAAGTTCTGCAGCTATAGTTTGAAAACGAACCACATACTGACCAACTGGAGCTGCTCCCTGCTTTACTCGTAAAATGTCCACAGATGCAGCCACTGATCTTCCAGGTTCATCAAATATCCATTTAAAAGTGGAAACAAAAGCTTGGTAATTAGACATTAAGGCATCATTTCTCTCCCATAAAGGAGAAGCCCACTCAAGAGCAGTACCAGACAATAATGACATAATATAAGCCACTTTGACACGAGGGGTGGTAAAACTTTGATGTAACAATTCAAAATGAATCTCACATTGGTTGAGAAATCCTCTACATGTTTTTGGATTACCATCATAAGATTTGGGAGTTGGTAGGCATAAATGAGAAACAGAAACCCATGATGTACTTGTAACAGGAATTTTAAGTTTATCAAGATGTGTGGAAAGATCCTGTAGACATTGCAAAACTTGAACTTGAGTATTTTCGTGTACTTCCAAATGGGCGGTCAAACCTTGAAGCACCTGAACCCCAGTAGCCTGTTCCAGATCCGGATTCATTTTTAGGTTTGTGCAAACTGTCATGGCTGCCGACACTTGAGACTTCTGGAGGGAGGCAGGCCTGCTAGGCACAATAAACTGGGGTGGTCTTAGGAATGACCTTTCCATAAAACTCAGTAGCACAGGATAAAGGTAAAATAAAATGTATTCACAAAAGAATGATAATCAGCAAGGTCTCAAATAAAGTCTCAAACAGCACAGAGGTTCACTTATGCAATAATAAGTATAGGAGAGAATCCCCAAATATATATATATATATATATATATATATACAGTCTTTAACATGTAAGAACTAACGTGGTAGGGAGCCCCGAGTCCAGAATGAGGCCAACACCTCAGGATGACACTGAGGACCTTTGCCAGGGTAGAACCCTGAAGTAATGGAAATCTGGAGCAGAGCGGGCCCTGCAGAATACTATAGTTCCGGGACATTGCCGAGCCCTGTGGTGCAGTGAGAGATGAAGCAAACTTGAGCCTTGTGGAGTAGTGAAGTCAGAGCAGGGTTAAGCCCTGTAAGGCAATGAGATTCCAGGACACGGTTGAGCCCTGCGGCATGGCTAGAGTTCGGAGCGGGGTTGAGCACCGTGATGCAGAGAGGATTGTAGCAGGGTTGAGCCCTGTGATGCGGAGATTATAGTGGGGTTGAGCCCCGTGATGCAGAGAAGATTGTAGTGGGGTTGAGCCCCATGATGCAGAGAAGATTGTAGCAGGGTTGAGCCCTGTAGTGTGGCTAGGGATTGGAGCATGGTTGAGCCCCGTGATGCAGAGAAGACTGTAGCAGGGTTGAGCCCTGTAGTGTAGCTAGGGTTTGGAGCGGGGTTGAGCCCTGTGATGCAGAGATGACACTGTAACGGTGCAGTTGACAACTGTAACAAGGATGAGTTCAATATCCACAGGAACGGAAAGACAACAGGCAAAGTAAATTGTGCAGCAAAATGGTGAAACTGCAGTGATGGAGAAATACTTAGGCAATAGGAATGCTGGGCCTTGTAGTGCAGCGGGTGCCTGACATCAGAAGTTCATCTGGAATATAACAAAGTCCACAGCAATCCACAGGCACAGCGAGGATCTGGCAGGAGTCCAAGAAAAGACCTGAAAGCAATGTTGCACAGACACTGAGACACAGTTAGTAACAGGCTTCATACTAGAGGTCTGTGATCCATAGGAAGTTTCAGAACATGTGACCCAAATGGAATCAGGTTTGAAATAATGAGCAATCTAGAATTACCACAACCTGACACACCTGGGAAATAGATGATTACTTTAACACTCTATCCCCTGAATGAGAAGCATGCCAGCAAGCAGGATAGCTCCTCCAACGACCACAATGGAACTTTGGCAAAAGTAGTCTATCTTTATGTACAGAAACAGTCGCAGTCCTGACAGCCAACTTCTCTGCATGTGTGACCTGAGGTCACTCATTCGCAAAGCCTCCAGGGAAGCAGTGAGGAGGTGGCAAAGGGATTTGCTAGGAACCCTCTTTGCATCCCTGGAACTCTTTCCCACGGGAACGAGTGGGGCTACGAGAACAAGCGCCATCTGAAGATGCCATTTGCTCTCACATGCAAACTGTGAAAACTTTATGTTTTTGTAATTTGTTGAATATCAGGTGGCCTTATCGAACCATTTAAGTTATTATGAAAAGGCCCCTCAGTGCCTCCATCCAAGCCTTTCTACTCTATGGAGTAAATTTACTAAGATGGGAGTTCTTTTAAGAAGTGATATTGCCCATAGCAACCAATCAGAATCTACTTCTCATTTATCTAGCACCTTCTAGAAGATACCTGGAATCTGATTGGTTGCTATGGGCAACATCACTACTTACTAGAACTCCCATTTTAGTAAATTTACCCCTTTGTATGAATATGACTATACAATATCTATAATGCACAGGGGCGTCAGACCAATTTTAAGTTGGGGAGGCAACATAAAATTGTTCCAACGCCCCTGTTTTGTGATACCAGTAAAAATCTCTCAATTGATGACTGCTTTTTATCCTCATAAGAGGCTGTATTGTATTCTATATAGAAGCAAGAAATAGCCATTTCAGTGAACTGTATTCTATATAGAATACAGTACAGCCTCTTATGGTTTACTAAAACCATAAATTTGCAATACCAATGGCAGATGAGTCAAAGAAATAAGCATATCACCTGGACAGCGCTCATTGCCATGGCTCAGTTGAATGCTATATCTGTTGATGGAAATGTTACAGCCTATGGTATGTGCTCACTCAGCCGATGCATTTCAACTTGTATTACTGTAGGTCTCTGTCAAGGTGAGAGAGTACCTCAGCTTCTAATTACTAAAATACCAATAAAACCAGATATTCACGGACACTGCTTCCAGAATATGCATGACCAGAAGTGAGCACCCATATTGTTGACCCTTCGCTCGGGCAACAGCTGAATATCCTGTGTCTGACGGCCACCAGAAATGGAAGTGACTAGAGGGATGTGTCAATAATTACCATCCATCTCCATTAGCTAGTGTTCCACAGGCTTAGTGACATAAGTAGCAATCAGGCATATACACCCTCATCACATAATCACCTATACCCATATTAGAGTGTAAGAAATATTAGTAAACATGCACAAAAGTGGAAATCACATAGGCCCCCATTTACTAATGAGTTTTATCACCAAAACGAGTGATACATTTCACTGTGTATGCTAAATGGTGCTCCAGCCAATCAGCTCCCATCTGTCATTTTTCTAACAGTTGACAGTTGGGAGTTGATTGGCTGGAGCACCATTTATCATACACAGTGAAATTTATCACTCAATTTGGTGATAAAACTCGTTAGTAAATGAGGCCCAGTGTATAAGAACAAAAGGTTTGGTGATATCTCATGCAACGTGACGAAAAAAATCATGTTGATGCAGCAAACCAATCAGTAAATATGTTGATACAGCATACAAATCAATCAAAACAATGAATAGATTAAAAACATAAAAAAAACATAAAATAGGTATATTAAGTATATAGCACTAACTCTAGAGTATTACGCAATTCAACAATATACAGATCAAAAACATATATTTACCAACATCTGTCCAAATAGTTGGGAAAAATAAATCCAATCTTCTAACATACACATTAAAGATATAACAATACTAGTAAAACAAAGTAGCTATAATGAAACAAGAAAGAATGTAAGACACATTTTTATTTTAGGCAGAATATATAAACCTGATCATAAAAACCACTTCAGCTCGGATCATAAATCCACTTCATTTCCCTTTTTGCTAACTTTGTGTCTCTAACTCTCTATTATTATTACTAATAATAATTGAAACACCAAGTTAGCAAAAAAGGAAATGAAGTGTCTGACTTGTTTCATTAGGGCATTAGGGCTACTAGATTTTAGTAGTATTATATCTTTTTAATGTTATACAAGATACTACAAGTGTCATAACCTCCTTTTATTGAAAGCTTGATGTGCATCTTTCCACCACCATAGTTTTAGCATGATGTTGAGCAAGATGTAGCGACAATGTCTATAGTGGTTAGCGACAAAACGATCTCTAAGGCATTGCATAGAAATAAAGGCTGGGGGTGGTGCGGAGCTATAATATTCTGCAGCAGTACTAATGGTCAACATGAATTCCTCTCCATTTCTGGCAGAAATAATTGCATGGGCAGTCTTAAGGTGGATACACAACTGACAGATTTATCTGCAGATGATGGTTGTTCATACACACTGAACGGCCATCATCTGCTTGTGCCCTCAGGTCATGGCGGCCAGGGGCCGGGACCTGGTGGACGGTTCGGGGTGGCATGTCCTGCCCGCCTCCTTGTGGCTGCTGCTGTGTGTGTTCGGGCAGTCTGCAGACCGCCCGTACACACTTGCTGATGGACAGATATGTCTGCAGTCATCTCTGTCCATCGGCTGTGCAGCACAGCCAATGCGATATGTTGGTGAACGCCGACGTTCACCGAAATTTCGCGGGTACACACTGGCCAACGGGCAGCGGATATATTGGCCGATCATATGATCGGCCAATGTATCTGTCAGTGTGTACCCAGCATTAAATAAAATTAGGTGTTTTCATGCTGAGACCTTGAGCTGACTGCTGCTTGGTTGATTTCATAAGCAGCCTTCACACCCACCTCCACCCCCACCCCCCTGGGAGACTTGTACTTTAGATCACTGGTGATTTCATAGATTGGTGTACTGCTTAAATGACTTACAAAACATGTCCTTTATTATGTTAATGAAAGGCTCATGCTTTCTTTAGGGCAGGGACCTTGAGGACACACCTAGTTTGTAATTAGATCATGCTGCCCGCTCCAATGATTTCACACAGTAGCCATCCCCTCAACCACCACCACCAGGGGCGGATTGGGAAATGAAAGTGGCCCTGGAAAAAGACGTGAAAGCGGCCCTCGGTGTGATCGACAAAGTGGGTGTGGCCTTGTGGAAAGGGGTGTGGCCTAATGCGAAACACCATGCCTGCAAGCCACTCCCCCTGTTTCAGTCATAGTAATACTGGGGGCATGCCTACCGCTCCAGGAGCTGATAGCCATGCCCACAGTCCCTCTCTCCAGTGAATAAGCACAGCGAGCATGTGAATGAGCATTTTCTTACCTATATGATTTCTCTGCAACAGGGAATATCTGAAGAAATTGATCCTCCCTGGACAGGCAGTGTCTTGAGTTGGTATTTGCTAATCATGCACGAGATCCCATGGTCTGGAAGCCGCCTGTATGTGTCCTAATAAAACCAATGTCATTATCATGCAACAGAGGTTCAACCAGATAATAAATGTGGGTTTACCATATCAAACAATTTAATATTAATAAAATATATTTGCTCCTTTGGTACCATTTGCATCAGTAATATGGTTTCATTAGAATTGTTATCTTACTGAAGATTACTGTGCCCCAGTGTTTTCTTCTAATAGTATCAGCGTTCCTAACGTCCTATATGTGTGTCTCCAGCACCATCGCCTTAGTGTGTCTCCAGCCTATCCCCTCCCATGCGTTTCTTCAGCGCTATCTCCCTGCGCCTCTCCAGTGCCACCCCCAATTCTCTCCGGCACATCCACCCACCGTGCCATCCTACTGCGTCTCCCGAGTGCCATCCTCCTGCGTCTCCCGAGTGCCATCCTCCTGCGTCTCCTCAGTGGCGTCCTCCTGCCCTAGCACAGAATACCCCCCTCCCCACAGACAGATCAAACCCCCGTCCCCACAGACAGATCATCATTTCACCCGCCCTTAGTATAGCAGACCCCCCCTCCCCCAGACAGATCATCTCCCCCGCCCCTAATATATCAGACCCCTGACGGAGGCAATTCCAAAGAAGATCGGCGGTAAGGTAGGGACAGTTAGTACGGGCACAGGCGGACCACCATCTGGACCGGGCTCTGACCTTCCTCCCAATTAGTCACATAAGATTATAAACATCAATGTTATGTTTTATGTTATATGTTTATTATGCTTAATTTATTTACATAGCGCTCTTTCCTATTTTTATATCAGACCCCCCCTCCCCCACAGACAGATCATCATCTCTCCAGCCTCACCCCTAGTATATCAGACCCCCCCTCTCCCATAGACAGATCACCACCCCCTAGACCGCAGCCAGACCCGATTGTCTCCTCTCCACTCTGCCCCCTCCCCAGGCTGTAAAATGAAACTTAAACATGACACTTCACAGCCTGGGGAGGGGAGAGTGGAGAGGATGTTTTCAGGCTGAAAGACTGCTCTGACCGGCCGGCGGCCCCCCATCCCTACCACAACTTACCCTCACCTCGGCCACGCTGTCACCCGCGGTCCTGCGCCACTTCACCTCACTCCGACGGTACGCTGGGTGGAGCCTTGATAGGATGCTGGCCGCTGGCCTCTCTTCTCGCGAGTACTGATAGGCAGCCAAGCTGCTGGTGTAAAACACACAGGAGCCGGCTGGGTGACGCGAATCGGGGGGCGGGGCCTCAAATAACAAGCGGCCCCACAACCAATCGGCCCACCAGGATTTTCCTCGCAAAAAGTAATGCCCAATCCGCCCCTGACCACCACCATTCATCTATAAAATGCTATCACTGAATACAGCACATTGCTTCTATGTAGGCACTTGGATAGCGTCCAAGTAGTCATCGTAAGTGTGAGTTTGGAAGCTGGAGTACACTTTCAAAAGAGTCGTGATCGCTATCCACTTAGTGGCAATACAGTATCTGCAGTAATATTACTGTATCCTTTTTAAAAAAAAAATATAAATATATTTTTACATTTTTAATTTTTGTGCTACATTAATAATGAATGAGAATTTAAATAGTTCTATTATTATTAGTACAATTATTATTATTATTTAATAATATGTTTACTAAAATGAAGTGTTATTTTGCTGAAATTTGAAGATGTTAAAAATAGGGGTGAGCACGTGCATCAACAAAGTAGCGCCAAGCATGCGCCTGTGTCATAAGTGAAGGGCCGGCTGGCTTGACCATTAAAGGGTGCTGTAACCCCCAAAGTGCACTCCAAACAAAATAAAAAATTATTTTTTGTGTTTGTGATCTGTGTGCGCAGTAGCCGCACGTGCATCAACAAAGTAGCGGCAAGCGTGCGTCTGTCTGTCATAAGTAAAGGGTCGGCTGGCTCGTCTGTTAAAGGGTGGTGTAACCCCCAAAGTGCACTCCAAACAAAATAAAAAGATATTTTCTGTGTTTGTGAATTGTGTGCACTGTGGCTGCCAAGCGTGCGCCTGTGTCCCATAAGTCTGTTAAAGGGTGGTGTAACCCCCAAAGTGCACTCCACAAAAAATAAACAATTCTTTTTTTTCTGTGTTTGTGTGCGAAATGTATGCGCAGTAGCCGCACGTGCATCAACACAACACGCCAAGCGTGCGCCTGTGTCATAAGTCAAGGGCCGGTTTGGACATCTGGTCCGGACTGAAGGATGTGCATCAACAAAGGAGCAGCGCCAAGCGTGTGCCTGTGTCATAAGTAAAGGGCTGGCTTGGCTTGTCCGTTAAAGGGTGCTGTAACCCCCAAAGTGCACTCCAAAAAAAGCAAAAAATTCTTTTTTTTTCTGTCTTTGTGAATTGTGTGGGCTGTAGACACACCTGCATCCTCAAAGCAGCAGCGACAAGCGTGCGTCTGTCTGTTAAAGGGTGGTGTAACCCTCAAAGTGCGCTCCACAAAAAATATATATTTTTTATTTTTTTCTGTCTTTGTGAATTGTGTGGGCTGTAGCCGCACCTATATCCTCAAAGCAGCAGCGACAAGCGTGCATCTGTCTGTTAAAGGGTTACATCGGTGATAGCATCCAAATAGGCATGGCAGACAGTCCGTACCTGTACTGGCAGGAAAAAGAGGCAATTTGGAGGCCCCTGTACAAACTGGCTCTATTTTACCTGAGTTGCCCCCCCTCCAGTGTGTACTCCGAAAGAGTGTTTAGTGCAGCCGGGAACCTTGTCAGCAAAAGGCGTAGGAGGTTGCTTCCACAAAATGTGGAGAAGATGATTTTCATAAAAATGAATTATCAACTCTTCCAGGGAGACCAGCCTCCAGAACGTACAGAGAGACCAGTGGTGGTGGATTCCAGCAGGGATGAATTAATACTCTGTGAGGATGAGGATGTACATAACACTAAAGAGAGTGAGGAATCGGTGAATGAGGAGGATGAGGACGACATCTTGCCTCCGTAGAGCCAGTTTGTGCAGGGACAGATTAATTGCCAGCTTGTTTTGTGGGGGCCCAAACGAACCAATCATTTCAGCCACAGTCGTGTGGCAGACCCTGGCGCTGAAATGATTGGTTTGTTAAAGTGTGCATGTAATGTTTATACAACATAAGGGTGGCTGGGAGGTTCCCATGGACAATTCCATCTTGCACGTCTTTTTTTCTTTGCATTATGTACTGTTTGGGGCCTAGTTTTTCAATCCTGTCTGCCACTGCAGTGTCACTCCTAGATGGGCCACGTGTTTGTGCAGCCCACTCGTGTCGCTTAGCATAGTCATCCAGCTACATCGGTGCAACCTTTTGGACATAAAAACACTATTGTGAGGTGTGAGGTGTTCAGAATAGACTGGAAATGAATGGAAATTAAGGTTATTGAGGTTAATAATAGCATACAAATTCTGTGATTTTAGCTGTTTTTATGCTTTTTTTAAAAAAAATACAGATCCAAAACACAAAACCCAGAACCCAAAACACGGAAGGGTGGTTTTGGCAAAACCAATCCAGATCCAAAACACGAAGAAACATCCAGATCCAAAACCAAAACACAAAACACGAAAAGTGGCCGGTGCACACCACTAGTTAAAAAATATTTCCAGCCTCGAACCCCAGTTAGAGTACATGTTAAGCATTGACCATACCACGTAATCTAGCTGCACACCTGCAGTGACATAGTGATATCACTGATTGTAGTGAATATTTTTTAATTGTAGTGTTTCTCAACCCTGAATGTACTTTTCTGCATCAATTACTCTGTGTGTGCGACTTTCAGTGTTTGCAGTTAGCCAGATATTGCTGCTACAGTAGTTTGCTGCAAAAGTCACACAAGCAATGTTTAATCTAAACAGAACTTTTTCTGTGCTGAGACTTGTAGTTGAGTGTTGATTTCACAGGGCTCACTTGAACCCCACAATTCATTTGTAAGGCATGTCAGCACTGTGTGAGCGCCGCACATAACTGCCGACATTGCCGCTAGGCATTTGCAGAACAATGTGCACAGCACAAGTAATCGCCCGAGCAGTCTTTAACAAAACAGCCCTCTGTGCAGTATTACTACAGTATATTAAAAAGACTGTGTACACTGTACAGTACTGTACATGATTGGCCCACCTGTCAGGGCTTACTATTGTATTCTGTAGTTCCATATCCATGCACTGCTGTAGTATTCAGCACTGTAGTTTTCATTAGTGGAGCTATCGCCACCCATTGGTGAAACTGTGTATCGTATGCCATGGATCCTCTTTCGCCTTACCATGCCATTGTTTTCATGCCGTGACTACGATGTCTGTATGCTATGACTACAGCAAGGATGAGCATGGACACATCTGTGTGTATATATATATATATATGTACACACAGTGTACACTCAAATATATCACATATAACTTACGACCGTGGGACTGATTCAGAGATGGGCGCAAATCCTGCTGCGACTGCGTCTTTGTACGTAGTGAATGTGCAAAATTATGCAAATGTCACAGCCGCCAGGATTTGTATTGAGACGCCCACAGCTGACTTCACAAATTCAATAAAACGCTGTACCCACCAATGCAGAATATTAATTACAGTATGTTAGTCCCTATTTTTCCCACAATCATACACTTCCCTCACCACATTACCATATGTAGAACACAATCTCATAACCCCCAAACAGTAAAAATGTTACTTATTAAATTAATTGGTTCAGAGCCTTGGTCCTGTAGGTGGTCCTGATTTTCAAATGCCGGCTTCCATGCGGGGTAATCCTCAAGAAAAGGGAAACAAAAGCAAAGGAAGGACCAATAGTGTAGTAGGTCTGGGTAATCTTCTGAACAAAATCTTCCCCTTTCAATCCTCAATACACAAAAAACATACCGTACTCACGTATAAAACGGAGTCTCTAACACCAAAAAAGGTTTCTTTATCCTCTATATAACCAGTTACAGGAAGGTAATTCTTACTATATCCCGGAATAGAAAATATTGACAAAGATGATGGGCATACCCAAACTCACAATCAACCCAGTAGAGATGGACGTATCAAGGTTTCTTTATATACTCGACATAGTCCCTCCTCCTTCACCAATCCTCTTTTTCATCTCATATCCATACAGCGTGTTTATGATTTTATATATATGAGATTAAGTATTAGGGTATATTCCAACGCTTTTATTTAATATATAAAATATATAAAATCCAGTATCAATCATACACAAATGGAGCAGATAGAAAAAATGCAATCACCTGAAAACGTGAATGTAGGTCCGGACTACCACATTAGCAGGGAAGCAAAGCTCCAAATGAAAGATATGTCCTAGCCCATCCACCAACGCGTTTCGACCTTAGTCTTTGTCAAGGTGTACCTTGCTTGGGCTGGGATCTCGGTTTAAATAGCCTCACTCGTCCCTCCTACTCAATTAGGGGTGGAGTCGGGTCATCATAGGTAAATAAAAAACAAAAAACAGAAATGAAAACAAACAACACAACTAATTTCTTATATGTAATAGACTATTTCTATTAGAATTTTATTGGAATTGATTGTGTATATATATATTTGTATAGTCTACTGTTAGTTCAGCCCCGATAGGAGGTAGGAATTTAATGCTCATTTCCTTCGTATGTGGAACGCACGGCCATGTTTTTTTCTGATGCACCCGGTGTTCACCTTCCCCACCTGGTACGCACGGCCATGCCAGGAGTGTGGAGGTCGGGCGTTTCCGGTCGGGGAACTACGTACTGGATGTGCGCCGGCTTTGTTAGTCCCCTTGAGTGGAAATTAGCTCTTTAGTTCCCCCGCTGTCCGCGACCTTTGTCGGCCGCTGCCCACGAGGATGAGCTTCCGGCGGAAGTTCATCCCGACGTGGAACGCACAACACCGAACTTTGGGGATGTGTGTGTATATGCATACATTTAATAATCCTATAATCGGGGCCTATTACATATAAGAAATTAGTTGTGTTGTTTGTTTTCATTTCTGTTTTTTTGTTTTTATTTACCTATGATGCCCCTAATTGAGTAGGAGGGACGAGTGAGGGTATTTAAACCGAGATCCCAGCCCAAGCAAGGTACACCTTGACAAAGACTAAGGTCGAAACGCGTTGGTGGATGGGCTAGGACATATCTTTCATTTGGAGCTTTGCTTCCCTGCTAATGTGGTAGTCCGGACCTATATTCACGTTTTCAGGTGATTGCATTTTTTCTATCTGCTCCATTTGTGTATGATTGATACTGGATTTTACATATTTTATATATTAAATAAAAGTGTTGGAATATACCCTAATACTTAATCTCATATTTATAAAATCATAAACACGCTGTATGGATATGAGATGAAAAAGAGGATTGGTGAAGGAGGAGGGACTATGTCGAGTATATAAAGAAACCTTGATACGTCCATCTCTACTTGGTTGATTGTGAGTTTGGGTATGCCCATCATCTTTGTCAATATTTTCTATTCCGGGATATAGTAAGAATTACCTTCCTGTAACTGGTTATATAGAGGATAAAGAAACCTTTTTTGGTGTTAGAGACTCCGTTTTATACGTGAGTACGGTATGTTTTCTGTGTATTGAGGATTGAAAGGGGAAGATTTTGTTCAGAAGATTACCCAGACCTACTACACTATTGGTCCTTCCTTTGCTTTTGTTTCCTTTTCTTGAGGATTACCCCGCATGGAAGCCGGCATTTGAAAATCAGGACCACCTACTGGACCAAGGCTCTGATTTGGAGGAATAACACTTGGACTGAACCAATTAATTTAATAAGTAACTTTTTTTACTGTTTGGGGGTTATGAGATTGTGTTCTACATTGTGGTAATTACTGTACCTTTATTGATTAGTTTTTTAGCTGTGCGCAGTCACGGGGGCACCTTAAATCTTTTCTGTAATATTCTATATTTCGGAGGTGGATGACCTCCTTGTAAGGTACTCCCCACTGCTGCCGCTTGTGTGCGCAGTTTTTCCCTCTACTGTTTTGTCTATAACATTACCATATGAGCAACCTTCAGCTTAAAATGATGATGCATCATAAACACAGTAACACTTTACAGTCAATGTTGTGGCCACTAAATGTTGGTGCACATATGTATTTTGATGTAGGAGTGTCTATTCTAAAGGTTGAATTAGTAGAAATAGCTTTGGAACGTTCACTGTCCCATTACTGAAATATATATATAGTCAATGTATGCCACAAGTAGGTCCCTTGTCTGTAGATATTCTTTAACTTTCTGCTCTATTGTTGATGGCTATCCTTATTACAGATTTGAAAAATGAATTCCTCTCGGAGCATTAGCTCCTCGCCTAGGCAACCCTGACAGGCTCCAGCTTCTGGTTGCATCAGCCAATCTTTTCATTGTGCTGTATCGGCCTTTCCTACGGGTTGAGGTAGGAACTTTCCTTCTCATACAGCGTTGGTTTTCGCCACTCCCATCCACTTCCCCTCTCTTATAACAGACGCTGC
Organism: Taudactylus pleione; assembly: GCA_031769625.1. Lineage (NCBI taxonomy): Eukaryota > Metazoa > Chordata > Amphibia > Anura > Myobatrachidae > Taudactylus > Taudactylus pleione. The sequence continues at coordinate 2,368,276 of JAUIMM010000566.1, read as the reverse complement.
AGCTCCTTCTCTCACTGCTGTGCTGTCAAGTTACACCTCCCAGGGACACAGTCCTCTTGCATCCTGCCAAGGCAACTCTTTCTCCTTCACATGGACCTCTGCCCTCCATTCTCCTAGACACAATCAGGCTGCCTTCACTACCAGGCAGCACCTCCTCTCATACTCCAGTCTGGTTCTCCTCCTTCAAGACTTGGACCCTGGTAGTCTCAGTCCAGCTCTCCCTCTGAGCCTCTGCTCAGCACACTGACCTCCTCACAGGCAACATGTCCTCTCCACTCCTGAGGCACTGCTCTCTTCAGTTACCTTCATGGTCTCCTCAAAACTGCTGTCTGTTGTGGCATCTTCCCTTTTTATATTCTTGGCCATAAGTGCCCCTTTCTGCCGCTCAGGGCTTGTGGCTCTGGTATCTTACGCTGGGTTCTAGATAAGTCTCTCTCCCTTCCTTGTACCAATCAGTATTATTCTCTCTCATAAAGCCCCACTTTACAATAGTTACAGTACAAAATGTCCCCACTTTTATAATACTGTACATTTTTTAAACGCCCTTTTCCCATTATGTCCCTTTAGTAACCTACCCATCCTATATCACCAGAATTTACTGGGGTGCGGTACAACCAGGGGTTACATATGTAGCTTTGTTTTTTTGGACAGAATATGCAAACTGGCTAAGGTTTAGACAGATATGGATGTGGATTAAGTTGAGGGTAGGGGGCAGAGGAAAGGTGGGTCACATTGTTATGGGATTAGATTTTGTGCTGTATGTAGTTTTCTCAAAATCAAGTGAACTAAGAATTGATGGTGGAAGTTGGTACAGTGCTGCTGTCCGGGCTTTTGCATGTTGCACCACTGTCACTATGTATACCTGCCATCACTCCACCCAGCCCAAACCACAAACCAGCTACCCAAATCTGATGTCAACCTGGCATCCAAACTAAAAACAGTCTTGCAACTGTAGAATAATCATTTAAATCTGTACATTTTAATACGATCTACCGGCTGCCAAGAACCAATACCTACAACATGTCTGCAAACCACCACAGAAACTAGAGTTGTAATGGAACTGTGGGCCTGATTCAGAGCCGGACGCTCTAACAGAGCGCTCGCTCTGAATCAGGGCTGGGCTATTTTTTTTTAGAACGGCCTCCTGGCAGCTCGCATAGCTGTGGGTGACCCACAGCTATAGCGAGTGGCCAGGAAGATGGTCACGATGGTCAAGACCACCACGACCATCGGGCTTGCGACGAGACCCTTGTGGTAGGGTCTCGTTGCCGCAAGCCCCAGAGAGATTTCGGCTCTAATAGAGCCGAAATCTTTCCCCCTGATATCACTCGTGATGTCAGTGGGGCCGCCCCCAAACGGAGGCGTTCACATGGGAACGCCTCCGTTTGGGCAGCCACTCCCCCGGCCCACCCACCAAAGGGGGCGTGCTGTCACTCAACAGCAACAGCATGTCCCCTTTGGTACGAGACCCGGAGCGACGGATTGCCCGTCGCTATCCGGGTCTCGCGCATGCGCACGACGGAGCCGGCTCATATGCACTAACCCACTATCGACCCGGTTGCGAGTGCACAGCGCTTGCGACCGGGTCAGAATCAGGGCCTGTGTTTGTACAACTTTGGCTAAAAAGACAAAGCTGAACGCACTTCTCAGGCTCATTATGTGGACTTATGTGTTCTGATTCAGAGATGGACGGAATTGCAGAGTCACACACAAGTGGCTGTGCAATTCCATCCATCTAGAATGCTAATGCAGCAGGAGTTGTCTATAGGAAACAGACACCTCCTTGCTGCATCTGTGATCACAATGCTGCGACCTCGGTGGCAGCCTGGGATCACCGTAGGAACCATCGCGACCATCGGAATATATGCCACCCTTGCTAAGATGGACACAGGGCCTGATTCAGAGCCGGACACAATTAGCGCTCGCTCGTCCAGAAAATAGGGGTGGCTATTCAAATGAACCGTTCGCTCTTTGCGGTCTGTTCACGCCTCTAGGTCTGAACGAGCGAACAAAACTTGCAGTCGTTTTTTTTAAAAATGTGCCCCCTGGCCGCTCGCAGCCTACGTCATGTCCGCTATTTATTAGATTAATCGAGTACATCGACCATCGTATGAACTGCTCGCTATTCTTGGGGTTGGTTTTTGCTACCGCAATCTTGCGAGCAGTTCTGGCTATAAAATAACCCAGTGACGTGGTCAATGACGCTGCTGTATTAATTATGCACACCCATAAAACGCCCGATTTGACCTTTAAGCACGCCTGCGTTCTGATTTCCATCCCCCGTTTTCAAGCACCTTCCCCTGTTACCACCCACATACGCCTCCTCCTGTCACCCAAAATAGCAGGCATTCGCTATTTAGCGAACAAACATTTTCGGCCGCACTGACTGGTTCGCGCATGCATATTACGATCCGTATGCATGCGCAGTTGGGCAAACATGGCTCGGAGTGAACGAGCGGCCGGTTACGAGCGGCTCTGAATCAGGCCCACAGCTTGCTTACATGCCCTAGCTATGCAAGCTTACCAAAATAATTTTGCTAGTGATAAATAGATGAAAATTCTGTTCAACTGAACTTTGTCTTATTTGACATGTTCATATAAGATAATATAGTACATAACAATTTATAGATATTGTGTAACACAGAGACTAGCAAAATACAATAACTATAAATATATTTGTATTGACACGTTATACCTGAATGTTTAATTCCCTGCAACATCAGAATTGAGAGCAAGGGACAGAATATATATAATTGATATGAATACACTATGGAGCTCATACCGAGCCGCTCGCAAGCGCTGTGCGCACTCAAGCGGCCCAAGACGGGGCGGCTGTCAATGGTGAGTGACAGCTCGCCCTGTTTTGTGGGCGTGTAGGGGGGGTGGCTGGAAAAACTCAGGCGTTCCCTTAGGAACCCCTGGCGTTTGTTGGGAGGCCTTACTGACATCACTACTGATGTCAGTAGTGGAATTCCTGCTCTATGAGAGCAGGGAGTCCACTCGGCCTTGCGGCAGCCTAGACGCTACCGCAGGGTCTCGTTGCAAGGCTGATGGTCGCGTTTAATGCGATGGTTCTTGGCCGCTCGCATAAGCTGTGGGTGGTCTCCCACAACTTTGCGAATGGCCAGAGAAAAAAAATAAATAAATAAAAAAACGCCCACAGACCCAGCGAGCGGCCAGCAGCTGCGAGCGGGTCTGAATCAGGGCCTATGTGCGCTATTCATCCTAATGAATAAGAAAATTGTGAGATAGGACTGAGATGTAAGTTTCCAGCATATTAAATGGTGCTTGCTTTAGAAGACATAAGTTTTACCCAGCAGTGTTCAGAAGATTTACTGGTACATATTTGCTCTCATCAATCCAAAAATACCATCTGTTTTTATCACTACAACCTTACAACTCAGCTCTTATTACTATCATTTTGGATTTTCTGTAATAATCTCTAGTGAAATGTAAATTGCACACAGAAATAGTATGCACTATAAAAAAGTCTATTTGCAAAATAATACAACTCGGATAGAGAGAGACAGCCATTTTGTATCATCAATTTCACTCATAATGCAACGTAAGGGCATATAAGCAGAGAGGAAATGAATGGTCCTCATGCAGACAGAAGACATAAGAGATCATGAACAGATGGAAGATGTGTTAATCAAGGCAGATGAGGTCTGTCTGCACAATATAGAGAAAGACAATTGATGAAAGATACATCTTACATTGCTCAGACATCCTACCAATTGACCCTTTCAGGAGATTCTACCTAATTATAGACCAGTTCCACTTCTTTGAGCAAATTGACCTTTGTGACTTCCCTTATAACTGAAAATAGATATATATCTGTGTACTGTACATTGGTGACACTAATGCACATATAAGGGGAGGGGTTAAATGTACAGTAATAGGGTGAGAGTTTAGAAAATGTGAGAGTTTAGCAGTAACCTCTCACATTGGTCGAGTTTTATCTTCAAAATGGGAAAATATTTGGATGAGAGTTTAAATCGTGAGAGTTTTTTTGAGTGTAAAAACATGTAAGTTTGCCTGTTCTCAGACTCTATTACATTGGCCGAGTGTAAAAAGTGTGAGAGTTTACTGCTAAACTCTCACCCTATTACATTTGGCCCAAAAACCGGTGTTCACCTTGGAAAATACATTTTCCTGGAAGTCAGTATTCACAAAAAATATGTTCAATCACAAAACCTTATTTGATTTACCAACTACTTGAGATACTGTAAATAGAAGGCTGTATCCTGTAACAAAAAGGTGAACAAATGAACATATCTTTGTTGCCGCAAGTTGAAATTGAATGCCATTTCTATGGACTGTGTTTAACTTCACAGTTCTCCTGCACCAGTTTAATAAGGGACTCACATTATGTGTCCCCATACATCTTTGCTGCAGTCGCGTTAAAAAGCCCCTCTTGGCGAGCCAGATCCTGTGAGACACTGCTACTGCCGGGCTTCTTTTTTGCTGGAAAATGCATCTAAGTCACAATGTGATATGACTAGGATGTGACTAGGATGTGAGTAGGATGTGACTAGGATGTGACTAGGATGCACAAGGAGACTGTGCTGATTAAATGGATATGCGACACATGAATACTCTGAATCTGTATGCGAAGTGCTACAATGTCGCGGCCGTAGCTTCTTTCATTCCAAGTTCCATTGTGGTTCGTGTACAGACTCAGATGCACACAGATAAACATGTGACATATATCAAATTAATCAGCACAGTCTGCTGGTGCATCCTAGTAGCATTGTATTGCGACTGAGACGCATTTTCGGCAAAATAAAAGATGCTGGCGCCAGGCAAGTCACGCTGTGTGGTGTATTGAGGACACATCTGTACTTTCATTATCTAACCTTCAGTCTGTGATATTACATAAGCCTCCATGCCCAGCTTGCATCATGATTCTGTTCCTTTTATGTTTTGCAGCAATGCAAACTCTTGTGCGCAAGTCCATGCCAGCCAGATTGACTACTTTGTGCTAATATGAGTATCCGATTGTCTATGCAAGTATCTATCGTCTTCATGCATATTGTCACCCTGCCCACTACTTTTCTATCCACAGCCATCATCATCAGTTTCAGCACTTACACCCATCCTATGCTGGGTGCCAGGGCCGGCCCTAGCCCAAATTTTTTGGTAAGCGAGTATATTTTTTGGCACCCCCCTATGCAGTGCCCCTTTTACAGTGCCCCCGGTAGTGGTCCCTCCTATGCAGTGCCCCTTATATAGTGCCCCCAATAGTGGTACCCCTTATGCAGTGCCCTTTAAACAGTAGCCCCAGTTGAAGTCCCCCCCTATGCAGTAGTGGTCCCCCCCTTGTAGTGGCCCTAGTAGTAGTCCCCCCTCTTGTAGTAGTCCCTTCTTGTAGTAGTCCCCCCATTGTTGTGCCCCCAGTGGAGGTTCCCCCCTTATGCAGTGCCCCCAGTAGTAGCCCCCCCTTGTAGTGCCCCCAGTAGTAGTTCCCCCTTGTAGTGCCCCCAGTAGTAATCCCCCCCTTGTAGTGCCCCCAGTAGTAACCCCCCCTTGTAGTGCCCCCAATAGTAACCCCCCCTTGTAGTGCCCCAGCAGTAACCCCCCCTTGTAGTGCCCCAGTAGTAGACCCCCTTGTAGTGCCCCAGTAGTAGTCCCCCCCCAGTAGAGACACACGTAGTAATAATAATAAAATAAACACTTACCTGTAACCCCGCTCCTGCCGCCGCTATCAGCTCCTCCATCCGTCCTCCCGGGCTAGGCCGCTTTGTATTATGGGCCATTACCCACTGCGGGAGCCGGAAGATGGCTCCAGCAGTGGGCGCAGCAGTCGATGAGAGTCTGACAGACTCTCATTGGCTGCTAATCAAAACACACACACAGCTGCCGGCGCCTGTGTGTTTGGCACTGTGTAGTGCTGACTGAAATCCGTCCGGTCAGCGATACACACACGGTACAGCTGTGTTACAGAGACACAGACTGCCCGCGGCCCGCATGGTATGCAGCTGAGGCGCCCTCCACTATGTGGCACCCCACTCAGGTGCGTACCATGCGTAATTAATGGTAGAACCGGCCCTGACAGCACTAGGTGACAGAGGGTGACGACAGGGAGAGGGTGACAGCACTAGGTGACAGGGAGAGGGTGACAGCACTAGGTGACAGGGAGAGGGTGACGACAGGGAGAGGGTGACAGCACTAGGTGACAGGGAGAGGGTGACAGCACTAGGTGACAGGGAGAGGGTGACAACAGGGAGAGAGTGACAGCACTAGGTGACAGGGAGAGAGTGACAGCACTAGGTGACAGGGAGAGGGTGACAGCACTAGGTGACAGGGAGAGGGTGACAACAGGGAGAGAGTGACAGCACTAGGTGACAGGGAGAGAGTGACAGCACTAGGTGACAGGGAGAGGGTGACAACAGGGAGAGAGTGACAGCACTAGGTGACAGGGAGAGAGTGACAGCGCTAGGTGACAGGGAGAGGGTGACGACAGGGAGAGGGTGACAGGGAGAGGGTGACGACAGGGAGAAGGTGACGACAGGGAGAGGGTGATAGCACTAGGTGACAGGTAGAGGGTGACGACAGGGAGAGGGTGACAGCACTAGGTGACAGGGAGAGGGTGACGACAGGGAGAGGGTGACAGCACTAGGTGACAGGGAGAGGGTGACAGCAATAGGTGACAGGGAGAGGGTGACGACAGGGAGAGGGTGACAGCATTAGGTGACAGGGAGAGGGTGACAGCATTAGGTAACAGCATGACAAATAGAAAGTAATTAAATTGACTTACATGGGGCAGTGGGGCCAGAACTGCAGCACATGGATAGCTCTTCCCCTTCCTAGCCCTGGAGTACTCACTAAACGCCGGGGACGGAGATCGTGACGTCAGATATCCGGCATCCAAGCAGTAGCACAGAGAGAAGAGGAAGCTGGGGATGGAGGGGAGGAGCTAAGGAGAGGGGAGAGCGAGGCCCCTCCTCCCCCTCCAGCCGGACAAAGACTCCTGTAAGCTGAGTCACTCTGGAAGGGAGGAGAAGAGAGTGGCCACTCCTCTCCCTCCGGCCGTCCCCGGCCTGTCATTAATGAACTTGTGGGCCAGTGTGAATTACAATGAGTCACACTGACTCCTCTTATGCCGCTGCGCAGCCAGCTACAGCCGTTCAGGCAGCGGCTGTGGCTAGCTGCGCAGCGGCATAAAAGGAGTCAGTGTGACTCATTGTAATTAATTTCCGGCATCTTTGGAGGACAGTGGCGGGACTCTGCCGCCTTTCTAACTTAGCGCCGTACGCGACTGCGTACGCGACTTAATAGGCCGGCCGGCCCTGCTGGGTGCAAAAGATCCACCTGAAACAGGCATTTAAGCTACATCATCCTGCACCAAACTAGGTTCATGCCCACGACATTCCCATGATCCTCCAATGAGATGCATCTCTTTCTTGCGTCTGTACGGAAACTGCCCAGTTCCTGCCCAGAAATGCCCATTTTGGTGATGGAGAAAAATGGTCAAGCAGAAAGCGAACTGTCTGATCTCGTATCCTCCATCAAGGTGCTATAACGCAGTGGCGTAACTTCATCCCAGGTGCCCGGAGGCAAGATAAATGTTGGTGCCCCCCCCAAAATTAAAATGTACCACCCCCCCAGCACCTATGCCAGCCCCAGCTGCTGCCCCCCTATGCAGTTCCCCCAGTAGTGGTCCCTCTGTGCAGTGCCCTCTGTAGAGGTCCCCCTATGCAGTGTCCCCCAGTAATGGTCCCCCTATGCAGTACCTCCAGTAGTGGTCCCCCTTTGCAGTGCTCCAGTAGTGAGCGCCCTGTAGTGCTCCCAGTAGTAAGCCCCCTGTAGTAAACTCCCTGTAGTGCCCCCAGTATTGCCCCCTGTAGAAAGCCCCCAGTAATGCCCCCTGTAGCAAGCCCCCAGTAATGCCCCCTGTAGTGAGTCCCCTGTAATGCCCCCTGTAGTGAGCCCCCAATAATGCCCCCTGTAATGAGCCCCCAATAATGCCCCCTGTAGTGAGCCCCCCCCCCCCCCCCAGCGAGCGCTCACACATACAAAAAAAAACAGAAAAAAACAATACTTACCTGAAACCCCGCTCCAGTGCTGCTGCCTTCCATCCCCGGCGCCCGCTCCTCGGAACTTGTGGGAGTGACGTCATGACATCACTCCCATAGTGCATTGCGGGAACCCGGAAGCGGAGCTCAGGAGTGAGCTCCCTTCTTCCGGCTGCCGCCGGGGGGAAAGAAGGAGCCGGGCGCCCGCTGGTAACACACTCAGTGGGTGCCCGGCAAATAGGGGGTGCGACCACACCCCCCATATTGACGCCGCTGGAGGTGGCGCGCTGATCAGCGGCGCTCCATCTCCATAGCAGTGCCCGGAACGGCCCGGGGGACAATGGAGCCAGGTGCCCCCTTAAGGGCTGGAGCCCGGCGGCAAATGACTCCATTGTCTCCGGGAGTTCTGCCACTGCTATAACGCATGGTGCAGTACATGCACAGTTCTCAAATGCTGTCTTTGGCAAATGCTTAGGGAACTATTCATCATCGGGGGATGAAGGAAAAATGAGGCAAATACTCTTTGAATATAGTTTTAAAATTTTGCTTATCTATTATAGCATAAAGAACAAGAGGTGCTCTGCAGCTGTGCATACATTAACAATACACAGGGATACTGAGAACTGCATCATAATGCAAAAGAACTAATATAGTAGGTGGGAAAAAAAAGACACCATGAGGAAGAATAACTTTCATAGGGAAATCTTTAAAGCCGGGTAGTGTCCCTGCAAATCAATTATATCCCCTTGCAATCAATATGAGTAACGTTTAGTCATCACCGCTTGTTAATGAACAGGTTACGTTAGCCTAAGACATAAATCCTTTCTAACATGAAGGATGAATGCAGTAAAATAATTAGTGCAGCTCAGTAGAAGGATATTGTGTTTGATAAAGGTGGTTACTATGGTAATCTTGAAACAATAGTATTCCGTGGAAGCAGGAGGAATTGTATGAGGAACTGTTTGTCAGTATACCTGTACAACAAAAATGATAAACATTGCTTCTATACCCACCTGCCGAGAATCAGTCACCCAAAATGTTTTAACAAAATGCCATACCATTTTTGTTACTATTTAGTAACAAGTAATTGAGTGTTTTAAATAAATCTGTAATAAATGTCTTTAGAAATTTGTTTTTCATTTTGGCAGGTGAATAAACTATAGAACTGCTTATTTATGAAAATAATCTGTGGCCTTCAGTATTTCCATGTCATTAGTGTTTTTTGTTTTCTCACACCCTATTTAGTTGTTTTTATAGCAGGTTACTCTTTATAGGTGTTTACTATAACAGGGGAGCTCACACAGTGTGGGATGAAGGGCCCATTGCAGAGGGTGCCCCTCTATGCCAGCCAAGGACGTCAGATAAGGCCCCAGTGAGACACCCTTTTTCTCATTATTATCCCAGAACACCATGGTTTTGGGCATTAGGCCAGTAGCACGCAGTCGGGTGGTAGGCCCGTGGGTATGCTAGGTGAATGCAAGGTTTGTGGTTAGACAGGTACTAGGCCCATGGGCATAATTAGGTTCAGGTGCTAGGCTTATGGAGTGTAGCATTAGGGCCACTTGCTGCGGCCGCATAGGTGTATGGACAGTAAAATGTTGGTGCAACACTATTTTGAGGTTGGCTCTGATACGGAGACCCGATATTTTAGACTTTCCCCAGCTAAAGAAAAGTATTTTTTCAGTTTATTAAATAAACCCCTTAGAGTTGGGAGGTGCGTGTCTAAGATGAATGTAAATTGCAATATAAAAATAAAGTTGTTCAGTATTTGAGGGCTACATGCATAAATAAATAATGTATTTGCAGCCCTTGCATTGCTACATGGTTTGTCCAAGTGCAAAAAGGTTGAGTATGGGATCAGGGCGGTCACAGTACTGACAGTGGCATCCCGAAAGTCAGAATCCCGACCCAGCTAGGTGAGTACCTTAACCGTAACACATAACCCTCCCCTTAATCTTATCCCTCCACCCCGCAGCATAACCCTAACACCCCCTCCACCACAGCCTAACCCTACCCCATGCATCCTAACTCTAAGCCTCCCCCCTGCTGCCTAATCCTAACCATCCCCATGGTGCCTAACCCTATCCCCTAACCCTAATACTTACCGCCAGGATGCTTTGCTCCCAACTCTCCCTAAGGGCCTGTTACAGAAGTGCACTTAAAGGCAATGCTGTACGCATTTTCACTCTGGGCATGCATCCAAGTCGTACTACACATGCATCTTGATGGTTACTGCACTGACACAGGTGGCCATTTTAACATGGGTAATAGGGCTGGTGCATTGTTCGATGGTGCGACGAATGCATCCAATGGTGCTCACAGCGATGGATTAGCACAGCAGTTGGTGGATATCTGTAAGAGTACCATCGGCCATGGCATTAGCATAAAGACACAGTCGCACTGTGGAAAGAGATGAAGTTGCAGCTGCAGTACTGTGCACCACTGAGTCAAACCCCAAATGTTTACATAGGTGCATAAAAAAATCCTAGACATACAGCTAAGAAGCCATAAAGTTGTGATATGACTGGAGTCCAAGGTAACTGTTCAACTGCTGTGAGAGCTACCTCTTTCTTCTACTTAATCCCAGTAATCCAAAAGCAATCTTGTTATAAATGTAATTGGATTTTCTGAGAAGAGTATGCAATAACAAAGTGTTTGTCTTTTAATTGTCTGTTTATTTACTTTACCTGAGAAATTCTTGTGAGTTCACCTCCTTATTTGGAGGTCTCTCCTGAGAATGGAAAGCTACAAAAGTCAAGTTGCGCTGAAAAGAAAATGTATCTAAACAGAATAAACATCTTGTACTTTCAAATACTTAAAGGAACTTGCTAATTAGTGTCTTTATATAAATTTCTCTAGAAGCACAATTACCCGCCCACTCCAACAGAGACCTTCCAGAAACATACCTTCATCTTTGAATCTATGGCTCATTATATTAGGCCAATACATCTCCAAATCATTAAAAACCACAGGGCTTAATTTCTGAAGAGGCAAAGAGCAAAATTCTATTTGTACTAGTGTACTTATATTTTATACAGAAGGTGGTGGCTTTTCATTGGTCAGAGGGAGGAGTTGAGAGGAGACAGTCTAGGTGCCCCACTATAGCTGGCTCATTGCCAATCTGACTTGGTGACGGATGCAAAGCAGACTAGGGACACCAGTGTCAGGTTTGATGCTCAGCCTGACTCACATAGGAGCAACAGCAATCACTGCTTTAACTTTGACCTCATGCTGTTCCTGCCACTTCTCTCACAGTGGACATGGTGACTAGAGTAGCCACTGGGTCTGATTCAGAGCCGGACGCTATTTGCGCTCGCTCGTTCAGAAAAAGGGGGTGGCTATTTAAATTAACCGTTCGCTCTTTGCGGTCTGTTGACGCTTCTAGGTCTGAACGAGCGAACAAAACATGCGGACGTTTTTTTGTAAAAAACGCCCCCTGGCCGCTGTCATCATATGTCATGTCCGCTATTTATTAGATTAATCGAGTACATCGAACGGCGTATGAACTGCTCGCTAATCTTGTGGTTGGTTTTTCCTACCGCAATCATTCGAGCAGTTCTGGCTAAAAGACACCCAACTGACGTGGTCGATGACGCTGCTTTGTTAATTATGCACACCCTTAAAATGCCTGTTTTGACCGTTTGGCACGCCTGCGTTCGGATCTCCACTCCCAGTTTTTAAGCACCTTCCCCTGTTACCACCCACAAACGCCTCATCCTGTCACTCAAAATAGCAGGCATTCGCTACATTGCGAGCACACGATTTCTGACCGCACTGACTAGTTCACGCACGCGTACTAAAACCCATACGCATGCGCAGATGTGCGAACATCGCTCGGAACGAATGAGCGGCCGCTTACGAGTGGCTCTGAATGAGACCCACTGTTTTTTTCTAATCACATGATGATGCCACTTTCTGGTAGGATGGGAACATGATGCTGTGGCAATGAGGTCATGTGATCATATGATCATATGCAGGGACTCCTCTAGCTGCCACCTTATGAAGATGGATGGTGATAGGGAAAAGAGGTAGGGCTAACATAGACAGAGAGATAACACGTTTGTTGGTAATAAAGGCAATAATGAGTAACGGGTATGGGCTAAACTAAGGAGATAATAAAGGAGATAATGAATAACAGCGGTGGGGAAAGATGAAAGGGGCGATAAATAGTAGAGGGCTAATTAGGGGATAGATGACTTGAAGGTGGTGCTAAAAGGAAAAGGAATGATGAATAACAGTTATGGGGAAGATGAAGGGGCTGAACCCACAACCCAGGTGTAGGTTGATGAATAAGGAGCCTAGGGCATAGAAAGGATGATTATGAATAGTCATAATGGTGGTGGCTAATTAATTGAGATATTGAAGGGAGTGATAAAGAGGGCAAAATAATAAGGGACAAGGTTGGGGGGAGGATTACAGGTGAGAGTGCTGGGACTGTGGAGAAAACTACGTACAATACTGTAATATACTGTACAGTATGAAACAAATCAACACTAACATACAAAGAAATACTGTACAGATATATCCACACATACCTATGCTAAAAGCATGCCAAATAGCCCCACTAGTCGTGCCAGAGACTTTGCATCTCCCCACAAACATTTTCGCAAAATTGCATCGTCAATGCGTCACCATTATTATGCACGGGTACTCCAGACAATGGTGCTGGCATTGCATGCAGCTGCTCTGGGTGACTCAGATGGTGACCTGTGCAAACAGACAAAAGATGAAGGTCCAATACGAATGAGCAGTACCATGCCTCATGCCATGGATCATTGTGCAATACTAATCCTAAATATCAAGGACACTATAGTATAATAGACTTTGTATGTGGTAACAATGCGAATGAGACACTAGATATAAGAGGAAAATTCCTGCAATTGCTACCCATGGCGGAGCTTCTACGTCACGCCTTACGTCTTGCGCCATTTGGGGCAAAAAAAAATAGGTTTACAGTATGAGGACAATTCTGTATATTTTGCCTACTCTGCCTCATTTGTGCCTCTGCCCCCTTCATTTTCTGTGCTTCTGTCCACTCTCCATCTGTTCCTCTGCGCTATTCTCCATCTCTGCCCCTTTCCCATCTCACCTCCGCAGAAGCACTCCTCATTTTCTTGTGTCTACTGTCTGGTCCTTTTACACAGTAATATAGGCACTCAGAAATTCTCCAGCTGTGTCTCTGTCCCACCCAATACCTATGTGTGCCTCATCCCCCTTGGCCAACTGTGTCTTGACCACTGCCCCATGTCTGTCCATGCCTTGTCAGTCCTTCCTCTCCATCAGCCTCTCAGGTCACTGGAAAATCCACTGTGTGTGTGCTTGCAAGGAAGGAGACACTACTGAAGTAATAGGTGAAATAGTGATGCTTATTGACACACAAGTTATAGTGCAGTGAATAAGTTGATACTTAAACAGGAATGAAGCAAGCTGATTACACAGCATTCTGCTCCAGTGCTATCCGTAAAACCTGCACTATTGTTGTCAGTCACTTTTGGCCAGGCTGCGCTAGCTGAAGCTTACTGCAGCCTGACTGCATCCTGGCGGCTTGCGAGGCCTGGCCACATCACTCCCAGAAACGTGCCCATTTCCGGGAACGCATGCCGTCCCCACCCTCGCACGCCCTCCAAACACTTCTGCCTGTCAATCAGGTAGAAGCTTTATGGAACACTGGGCCTGGTTCAGACCCACTCGCGAGCGCTGAGCGCTCGCAAGCGGGTCAATGGTGCCCTAGTGCGCTTGCGCACGATGGAGGGAGCTCCGTCGTGTCCATGCGCGAGACCCCCATAGCGACGACCAAGCCGTCGCTATGGGTCTCGCACCAAAGGGGGCGTGCTGTCGATGTTGAGTGACAGCACGCCCCCTTTGGTGGGCATGCCGGGGGCGTGGCTGCCCAGATGGAGGCGTTCCCATGGGAACGCCTACTGTCTGGGTCCGGCCCCACTGACATCACTAGTGATGTCAGTGGGAGTGCTTTTGGCTCTCCGCAGGGTCTCGTCGCAAACCCGATGGTCGCGATGGTCTTGACCATCGCGACCATCTTTTTGGCCGCTCGCATAAGCTGTGGGTGGTCACCCACAGCTATGCGAGTGGTCAGGAGGCCGCTCCAATTTTAGGTAGGAGGGCCCTGATTCAGAGTTAGCGCTCTTGTCAGAGCGTCCGGCTCTGAATCAGGCCCTCTGTGCAGTATCACAAGACCCGTTCTGCACAAACACAGAATGGGTCCTGTGCTCATGCAGAGTAGAAAACATTGAAGATGTGCACTAACCATCAGGTTAGCGTACATCTCTGAATCAGGCACTCCTTGCATTGCAACATAGAGGCTAATTCTGTGTGCAATGCTCATAGCATATTCCTGATTAATGGGAATCTGACCAGTGCCCCAGAGTGCAGCCGGCGTCACGTCCGATGGTGCCCAGGGCACGTGCCCTGCTCCACCCCCCTAGATATGCCACTTCTCATATGCAGAATGGGTCCTGCATGATTGCATGCAGCCCCTGCTATGCCACTGCCTGATTGACAGACAGAGGCATTTAAGGGGCATGGTGGGGACGGCCGGTCGTGATGGTTATCCCAACCTGCAAACTCGATCACAGTGCTGGGATCGCAAATGCAGGAGGGGGTGTCAGACACCTCTTGCTGCATTTGCATTTTTGCAAGGACGGAATTGCAAAGCATGCAGCTTTGCAATTCCGTCCACTACTGAATCACCCCCATGGTTTGTCCAGGTACACAGTTACTTGCTTTTTCTTACTCTATTACCACACCTGAATCAGGCCCATTGTTTTTCTGAGATAATGTTTTTTTTTTAATTAATTTAATCTACTGTAACATTTAATTTAACCTTATTTCCTTTCACCTCCCCTACAATTTGTTGAGAACCTAGTGTTATGTTATTATCTTAACATGAGTTCAGTACTCTCTTACATGTGTAGCAATTATAAAACAGATACTTTACAGGAGTTTTTTACTAATATTTTATCCAATTGTTAGTCTACCCCTAGTTGTTACAGTTAGTGTATCCCTAGTTGTTACAGCTAGTATACAGATATACCCAGCTATATCCTTGCAACTGGTGCGGCAAATCGCACCATGCATAGCGCGAGATGCACGACCGCGAGCAGATATGCACACTGCGTATGTGACTGCGCCTCCATAGGAATGCATGGTGCAATTGCAGTGCGTGCCATAGTGTACTGTAGCGTATGCAGGCACGGGGAATCGCATGGCGTGATTCGTGTGCATGTTTGTAACTGGGCACATCTGTATCATCTTTCTATACATTATTATTATTATCCTTTATTTATATGGCGCCATAAGTGTTCCGCAGCGCCTTACATAGTACATAGAACAAATAGGTGAACAAAAAAAACAAGTAACTTACAGTACAGTGAAGGACATTATATACATTGCTGCAGTAGTGATTAAATCACTCACAATAAGCAGCAGGGAGTTGGCAGAGACGTGTTAGGTGCCCTTATGAGGAGTAAGGAGTAGAAGAAAGTGTAAAGAGAAGCACATGAGGGAAGAGGTCCCTGCTCATGAGAGCTTACATTCTAAAGACATAGAAGGACAAGGCACAGCCTTTTTTAACACACAAAATTTAGTTACTCCTTTTCACTTTGTACTATCTTATTTTAATATTTAGCTCATGATAAATGGTAATAAGAATTTAGATAATTCTTTTGAAAAATATTATTCTGGGTAACACTAGTTGACTACTGTAGATAGGTGACAAAAACTTTGTCATTTTTAATGTATACCCAATAAACTTTACATTTTATTATTTACTATGAAATAGTGTGTGCATCCACAAATAACTTTACTTTCTTTCTTTTCTCCCATTTTGCAATTGCGCAAAACCAAATTGCAAAATGTGGAGCCAGAGTACGGGTCTTTAAGGACTTAGATAAACTGGAAAAGGCCCATAATACCAGTTCTAGAAATAAGAATCTTATATGTTCTGACTTTCCTAAGACAGATACAGCTTTGCCAGGGTCACCAAGGAAAATATTGCCCTCACCCCCGCTTCTTAGTAGTGGAAGGGGTGGCTTGGGGCCTTTTTCACTGCCCCTCACCCAGCTTCATGACCCTGTTTTTGCCATCACAAATCAATATCATAAAATGTTAATCCTCAAAAAATGATATTTTCAGTGCTACTGTACCTTTGATAGATTGTTTTTAGTGCAAAAAAGATCATACATCTCTTTTAAAATGTGTAACATCAAAAAGAATGGGTGGTCTTTATGGATTTAGCAAAAGCATTTTGGATACCTTTACAATAACAGGCACTATTAGTTAATTTTTTTTCCCCCAAAACCTTCCTATTAAATAAGGACCATATGCAAAGGGACCGATTCAGACTTGTGCATAAAGAGGCCGAAAATTGCAGAGTCCTTGCTATAAAGATCCGTCCTCTGTACCCTTCATTTGAGCACCCAGTTGCACCCACTGTGCCACATGTGGAGATACCACTCTGAAGCCTCTGTAATGTTTCTAAATCAAGAGCACCTAGCGAGAGAACACTCCCAAAGTGCTGTGAGTGGATCTTCAGCACAGAGGTCGGTACGCTGGCACCACACTGCATTCACCAAATTCCCAAACTGGGAGACAGTGTTATCAAGAACTCAGAAAGTATTGCCTACACTGTGGGCCTCATTCAGAGTCAGTCGTAGCGGCTGCACAGTCGTACGCATACAATGTTTTGCGTTCTACGCCTGCGCACGGCTAGCAGTGCGCATGTGCGTATGAGCTCTACCGATCAAAAATACTGTCGGTCGTAGGGCTTCCGACACGGAAGTGGATTGCTAAAGTTGATTGACAGGAAAGGCCGTTTGTGGGAGTATACGTGGGTGGTGGTCTGGAAACGGAGGCGTTCTTCAGCGTTTCCAGGCGCTTTAGGGGAGTGCATAAATTACCTGCTTCGTACGACCAAGAATTGCGGATGCATGAAAACGTCACTCTACGAACAGGATGATCGTCCAGGCTAAGGTAGGCAAGAAGCGTCCGTAAGCCACAACAGTACAATCGTTATTCTGATGTTCCCTGCGATGTTTCGATTTAGAACCACACAAACCAAGCAGCTAAGATTGCTGCATTGTAACTATTAACACTGCTAATTACCTTGTAACTCATTTCACTTGCGTGTGCATTAGGGAATTCCTAACCAAAATGTTTCTTAGCGCTTTTTAAACACTTTTTGGCTCAAACAGTTTTTAAAACATCTAGCATTGTGTTTTGCGTAGCAGCCTTTTCAGATACCATACTTTGTAAAGCTTGTATACATTGATATAATTAAAGAGAGACATTTTTGGTGAAATAATTTTTTGTTTTATTTGTAATTTGCCTTTCAGCACACATAACATATTAATTCTGAACGCAAGATTTGCATATAATTAAAATAAAAATATAACCATAAAATTTTTTATAATTTGGTTTAAAAAAAAAAAAAAAAAAAGAGCATGAGACATTGGTGACCAGAAATATGGGGACTGGACAACAGGTGAGGGAGGAGATATCCAGGGCTACTTTCGGCGTTTGGGCCGGCTCGGAGGAAGAGGTAAGCTACGGACAGCCGACTGGCGTGTAACACGCCGACAGGCCTGGCCAGAGGTAGATGGGATTTCCTCTGGCCTGGGCATACTTGCGGGGGTGGCTGTTGGGCTGCCAGAGGTGGTGGTCCTGGGAGGAAGGGAGTCTCGCTCCATCATGGCAGGTGGGTTGGCCTGCTCCTGGGTATGGGCCAAACGATCTAGGACCCCAGCAATGGTCTCCAGGGCCACCGCCACCCTCACCAGAGTGGTCTCCATCCTCAGAAGAACACATGTGTTATCCTGAGTTTGGGAGACCAACCTGGTGAGGAGAGGCACTGCTTGGTCTGATGGTTGCCCTGGAGTAGACTCCACAAGGTCCCCAGATGGAGTACTTGGATCCTCCCCTGCAGAGTCCCCATCTGTGCTGGACCCAGACCTGACCTCAGGAGCAGGCACTACCTCCACTGAGTCTGGAATATAAATTGAAAAATTTTAATTGTTTTTCCCCACCCAAAAAATAAAGAGACGTTTCAGCATTATACTTTTTGGCTTACAAAATTAAATTACCTTCTTGCACATGTGGAGAGTTGAAGTCGGCCATGTCAGTGTCCATAGTGGACACGCCGACTATCTCCTCTTCCATCACACATCCCTGAGCCAGCGTCTCCAACCTTGTCAAGCCCAGCTCCTCAGGGACGGGACCACCACCTGTCCCCACAGCATGGTCCACCCTACTCCGTAGCTTCCTCTTCAGTTGGTATTTGAAATCCGTCCATATGTAATTTTTTTTTAGGAATAATTTAGTGTCATTTTTTTTAAATAAGATCAAGCTTTGGCCTTCAGTACACTCACAATATCATTTTCTTACCGTTTTTTGACGACTTTCTGTGTTCTGTAGGTCGTCCCCACACCATTAACAGCCCTGGATATCTCCTCCCAAATCCTGTCTTTGGCTCCAGCCCCCATATTTCTGGGTGGATTGACTAGGTTGTCCATTGTCATGGTCACCAATGTCTCAAGCTCTATCTGGGAAAATGGAGGGTTTCTTGGCCTGGGCCTTGGCCTTGGCCTGCTTTGGCCCACCTCCTCCTCCTCTACTGCTGGACTTTGAATCCCTGCACCTTCAAAAATTACAAAAATAGTAAAAAATTTTCACAATTGTATGGGAAAGTTGACCAGTTCTTGTGTTGTGTAAAAAATGTGATTGGAACTTACCTGGCTCAGTTGGCCTCTGCTCACCATGCTCCTCGCTTGCCATTCTGCTAACCTGTGAGAGAGCATGAAGAATACTGCTTCTGTAGAATTCTTTATAGATGTGAGCGCATCCCTGGATTGGTTACCCGTGCATCCTTATTTCCCTAACTACAAATGCACACCTTTCCTGCATTCCCTAATTGCTGCGTGGGTTGGGCTAGATGTGAGCGCATCCCTGGATTGGTTACCCGTGTATCCCTATTTGCTTTCGTACAATGCACACCTTTCCTGCATTCCCTAATCACTGCGTGGGTTGGGCTAGAAGTGAGCGCATCCCTGGATTGGTTACCCGCGCATCCTTATTTCCCTAACTACAAATGCACACCTTTTCTGCATGTTTCAATAATTGTGTTTTGGTTTCTTTATTTAAGGCAAAGCCAAATGTTTCCTTACTTGTGGGTTTTAGTTGGAGTGTTTGGTGGTGCAGGAGGTGTTGAATATCAGCAAAATAGTTTGAATTTGATTGCGAGTTGGTTGTGTGTGTAGTTTGTGAGTTTGTTTGAATTTCATTGTGAGCTGCTTGTGTGTGTAGTTTGTGAGTTTGTTTGAATTTGATTGTGAGCTGCTTGTGTGTGTAGTTTGTGAGTTTGTTTGAATTTTATTGTGAGCTGCTTGTGTGTGTAGTTTGTGAGTTTGTTTGAATTTGATTGTGAGCTGCATGTGTGTGTAGTTTGTGAGTTTGTTTGAATTTGATTGTGAGCTGCTTGTGTGTGTAGTTTGTGAGTTTGTTTGAATTTGATTGCGAGTTGGTTGTGCGTGTAGTTTGTGAGTTTGTTTGAATTTGATTGTGAGCTGCTTGTGTGTGTAGTTTGTGAGTTTGTTTGAATTTGATTGTGAGCTGCATGTGTGTGTAGTTTGTGAGTTTGTTTGAATTTGATTGTGAGCTGCTTGTCTGTGTAGTTTGTGAGTTTGTTTGAATTTGATTGTGAGCTGCTTGTGTGTGTAGTTTGTGAGTTTGTTTGAATTTGATTGTGAGCTGCTTGTGTGTGCAGTTTGTGAGTTTGTTTGAATTTGATTGCGAGTTGGTTGTGTGTGTAGTTTGTGAGTTTGTTTGAATTTGATTGTGAGCTGCTTGTGTGTGTAGTTTGTGAGTGTTTGAATTTTATTGTGAGCTGCTTGTGTGTGTAGTTTGTGAGTTTGTTTGAATTTGATTGTGAGCTGCTTGTGTGTGTAGTTTGTGAGTTTGTTTGAATTTGATTGTGAGCTGCTTGTGTGTGTAGTTTGTGAGTTTGTTTGAATTTGATTGCGAGTTGGTTGTGTGTGTAGTTTGTGAGTTTGTTTGAATTTGATTGTGAGCTGCTTGTGTTTTTTTGTGTGTTTGTTTTTGTGCTTTTTTGTGTGTTTGTTTTTGTGTTGTGTTTTTTTGTGTGTTTGTTTTTGTGTTGTGTTTTTTTTGTGTGTGTTTTTGTGTGTTTGTTTTTGTGTTGTGTTTTTTTGTGTGTTTGTTTTTGTGTTGTGTTTTTTTGTGTTTGTTTTTGTGTTGTGTTTTTTGTGTGATTTTTTTTGGGTGTGGTTTTTTTTTTAGTTTTTTTTCTTTTTTTGGGGGTGGGTTTTATTGGGTTTAAGTCCTATTTTTTGGCGTTGGAGTTTAAAAAACACAGTTCGTTTTTGGCCTTGTTTCTGAGTTTATTTTGTGGGTGGTTGTCCGACCTTTTGACTTCATAAATCCAACGTTATTTGGCGAATCAAGTAAGTGTGCCAGCCTACTGCATTTTTATATTTTGTTTTGGGTTCATCAATCTGAATCTTCCATTTTTAAGTTTTTGGAAGCTAATATTTTTTTATAATATTTCTTAAAGGTGTTTTACACTCCTTTTTGGTCTGGAATCAGGTAAGTGTCTATTTTTTAAAACCTACATTTTTACAAAAAAATTATATCTTTTTTTAAACCCAAATTTTTGGAAAGATTTGAATTTGTTAAATTTTAAAATTTTAATTTGGTACATTTAACAACACTTCATATTTGCTAATTCAAAAATTAAGCATGGGTTTAACCCTAAAAGTAGTGATATTGGTTTGCCATTAATATATATATATTTTTTTCCATATCATTTTTAAAACGAACAACAACTACACATATAGTGATTTCCGTAGATTGCACTGCCCGACCCTGTAAGAATATGCCCCATTATTATAAAGCTAAGTATTTTTGCACATATTTTCACAATACACTCTGGAGAACCAATTAAAAATGTAAATTTAACTTTACAGAGCGATGTTGGACAGCTAATAGTGGCCATGTTGACCCCCACCAACCTTCCTCAGCCTCCTCCTGGGCGTAGGCATAGGAGGCGTGCAAGGGCCAAGATATATAGAACACGTGTCACCCTTTTTGGAATGCCTGATGATGTGGTTGTTACCACGTATCGCCTGCCTCCTAATATGATCCTAGACACTCTTTCAATAATAAAGAATGATCTAGAAAGTCAGATTAACATTCCTACAGCAATCTCACCACTTACACAGTTGTTGGCGGTGTTACATTTCTGCGCCTCAGGCTCCTTCCACTCCCCCACTGTGGGGCTGGTGGGTGGCTTCTCCAAGCCCTCATTTTCACGGATCCTGAGGCGTGTGCTAGATGCATTTTTTAATCATCTAGCACATTTTATTAGTTTGCCTTTGGATCCGGAAGCCCTTGATGTGGTAAAGCAGAAGTTTTTTGAAATTGCAGGCTTTCCACACGTCATAGGGGTAGTGGATGGCACTCACATAGCACTTCAGCCCCCTGCATGCAGGGAACAAATATATAGGAACCGCAAACATTACCATTCCCTAAATGTAATGGTGCTATGTGATGCCTCCCTCCAGATCCTCTCCCTGAATGCTAAATTTCCAGGCTGCAGCCATGATGCGTATGTGATCCAGCATTCAGGGATTTGGCCCAAATTAAGCACACTTCAAGCTGGTGACGCGTGGATTCTTGGTAAGTTAAAATCCAGTATGTATTTCTAGTAATAGTGTAAACAGGTTCTCATGGTAAATTTATATCTTTTGTTGTCCCATTTCCATCAGGTTACAGTGGATATCCTTGCACGCCCTGGCTGCTGACTCCTTATTTGACTCCCACACCATGGCCACAAACTCACTATAATGCCGCGTTTACTGCCACCAGGCAGGTGGTGGAGCGCTGTATTGGCCTTTTAAAGGGCCGGTTCCGGTGTCTCCATCACTCTGGTGGTACACTCATGTACTCGCCGGATATGGTTTCTCACATTGTGGTCCTGTGTGGGATTTTCCACAACATTGCAATAAGGAGTCGAGTACCCATGCAGCCAGAGGAGGCCTTGCCAGAGGAGGGCCCCCCGGAGGAAGGTGTTGTGATGCTGTCGGGGGGGCCAGACTCGATGAGGTTGTTTCTCATTTTTTTAGGTATGCACATTAACTTTTTTTGGTAAAGAAAATACAAATTTGCAAAATGTATTCTAATGTGTCCCTTTTTCTTTTGTTTTCTTTTCCAAACAACAAAATCACAACACTTTCAAAAACATGGATAAAAAATGGAACACATTGGCAATACCCTGTATGTTTTTGGACTACTAACACATTTTGCACGGATATCCCCCAACATGTTTAGTTAATTTGCCTTTTGATTTAGTAAATGTTATGTTTTACTTTGCATAATTTTTTTTAATTTTACTATACTTGTTTATGTTTGGCTAAGCCAGATGTTTAATTTGCCCAAACCATGAGCACATTTGTTATGTGTGAATCTGTAATGTTTTAAATTTTACCATTAAAAGCCTGTTGGCAACATGTTTGTAATGTAAAAAATGTTTTTAATGATGCTAAATTTTAATTTTTTTTATGTAAAAATTTGTAAGCCATTTTGAGTTGTATAACTTATGCAAAACCATAATTGTAAAATAAACAACATTACTGCAAATTTTGTTAAGGTTTACTAATACATGTTTTAAATTCTTACACTATGGAAAGGCCTTTGTTCCCCAAATTTTTCACATGCAGAATTACACCCTTTAATGTGTTGCCAAAAAGATGACTAATGTTGGAAAGAACACAACTTTATTCTTTTTTTTAATATGTCAGAAAAATTAAACCAAAATAGAAAAAAAAAACTACAAAGCCTCCAAACGCCCCACGATTCTTTGTAGGCAGATGTAGGCCTGCAGTAAGTAGGCAGATGTGTCACGCAGCTCCTCCCGGATATCCCTCAGGATGTGGGTTAGATCTGGTGAAAAATTAAAAAAAATGCATAATAAAAACTTCATTACAATTAGAAAGATTTGATCATTACACATTATTCAAAAAAGTGTTTAAACACACTGATGTTACAGTGTGTTTGAAAGTAGCAGACACACAACTTTATTAATAGGTTTCTAATTTTCTGTTGCTCCAAAAATTTAAAACCCTAACTATGTGGCATAATCCAAAAACCACTATGATGATGTTAGAAATAATGGGAGGTGTATTCTTAAGTCATGATGGCCATATCATTAAAACACAATGCACGTATTCACTTCTAGAATGTTGTTGATAAAGCAAAATCAAAAAATTTTTTAGGGCGTAGAAAAAACATCACTTTGCCTAAGTACATTAGTACATTTTAAACACAGTGTACACAACATCAACAAGGGGAGTCTGGTTCCTAGCACCTTGGCAAGTTTGGTGCCAGGTTTTTGGACATTGTAAAATACTAAACCAAATGTAATCATTAGTTCCTCAAACTGCCCTGTTTTTAATGGCCAGCCCCTGTTACCACCTACAAACGGCTTTCCCTGTCACTCACTCTGCTGGGCTGTCTATGGGGGTCATTCAGACCTGTTCGCGAGCAAAGGACGCTCGCAAACGGGTCGATGTTGCCCCACTGCGCATGCGCACAATGGAGGGAGCTCCGTCGTGCGCATGCGCGAGACCCGGACGGCGACAGCCAAGCTGTCGCTCCAGGTCTCGCACCAAAAGGGGCGTGCTGTCCATGGGAACGCCTACCATCTGAAGCCGGCCCCACTGACATCACTAGTGATGTCTATCAGAGCCAAAAGCACTCCCACTGATAGAGCCAAAATCTCTCCAGGGCTTGCGGCAGCGAGACCCTACCGCAGGGTCTCCGTCGCAAGCCCGATGGTCGCGATGGTCTTGACCATCGCTACCATCATCATGGACGCTCGCATAAGCTGTGGGTGGTAACCCACAGCTGTGCGAACGTCCATGAGGATGCTCCTAAAACAGGTAGGAGGGCCCTGATTCAGAGCGAGAGCTCTGGTCAGAGCGTTCAGCTCTGAATCAGGCCCTATGTGCAGTGAGTGAATGCATTGTGAACTTTCGCTAAGGTATGCGCATGCACACTGCATGCACATGCATGCACACTGCATACACACTGCATACCATTGACAGCAGCGAGAGTATGCATCTTAGCGAGCGGGTCTGAATCAGGCCCTATATTCAAATTACAGCATTCTATTGGCCGATGTACAATACATAACACATTCTAGTGACCTACATACATTACACACCATCTCCACCCAGAAAACAACAAAAACACCTCTCTCATTGCAAATAAACCACCCCCTAGATAACATTAAAACAATGTCACATCTTCACTGGTGCTTACCTGTCAAGGGGGAGAATTTACCATGCCTTGTCCGAGAGTTTACTGCAAAATGCTCAGGACTGTGACAGGAAAGGAATACAGAGACAGGCTAAATTCAGAGAGGAATGGGTGTGGACTCAGGGTAAGGGGAGGGACCGCAGACAGGGAAAGAAGGGAGTAGAAAATAGAGTCTATACACAGACAGGGTTGAGGATAGGGTAGAGTGGATTTCAGGCAGGGATAGGAGGGAGTAGTAGAATAGACAACTGTGTAGAGAGGGGTTGGGGACTCAGAGTTTTAGGCAGAGAGGGGGGAGTACTTTGGCATCTGCAGCTCAGGCACTGGAAGCTGGTTCTTCAGAGTAGATGTATTTGCCACTAATCAGTTAACCAGCGGGTGTGGCTGCTCCCACCCTCCATCACCCACAGCATAACTAAC
Organism: Taudactylus pleione; assembly: GCA_031769625.1. Lineage (NCBI taxonomy): Eukaryota > Metazoa > Chordata > Amphibia > Anura > Myobatrachidae > Taudactylus > Taudactylus pleione. The sequence goes on along the minus strand of JAUIMM010000566.1, from coordinate 2,343,491 downwards.
TGGCTAAAGGAAGCATTGACCAATGAGAAAAGAGGGTGGAGCTCGTAACCAATGACTGAGAAGCAGTCTAAAGTTGGGCTGCTGTGGCAGCACTTTTCTTTTGGTAATGTCTAAATCCCCTTCACCGAGAGTACCCAGCGTCATTCCCTGCCATCCAAGTGGGCATAGAGGGGGAATATAACCATGTGGCGAGCGTAGCGAGCCACCGTGCGCGAGGGGACAACATACTTGTGTAAGTGGGGACAAAGTACCTCTTTAGCTGGCTGTCATGGGCAGGAACTGCACTTCCGCCCTCACTCTCGTCACTTCCAGGTCCCTAGCGCGGAGGGGAAATACAGCCAACCCTTTTCTTTTGCCAAACTATCGGCCTCAAAGCATTAAAAAACACTGGCCTTGAATAGGAGCAAGGCCTGTTTTTCTTACAATGCTGGACAAGGACTGAGGACTATAATACTTATTAGATCCAAAGCTACAGCATTTAATCTATTGTTATTAGCCTTTAAATTAGAAAGCAACCTGACTGAGCTCTACTATAACGTCAACCAAATAGAAATTTCTTCTGAGTCATTTCATAAATATAAACTCATCTACATTGGACAATTTTATCATGTCCTTCCCTATCTCAAGTCAAATATAAAAAAAGAGGAAAGTAACTAAAGTTGGATTATTTACATTTTTATGGAGGGCAGAAATAGTAACCCACTCTCCAGGATCTTCAAACTAACATTTGTTACTAGCTACATGTGCACCAACGATATACTAATATTATTATTAGCCACCATAGCTATTCACGAATCTGGACTACAGAACTTGCTTATATAATGTTATTTTCTGAACAAGGATAATATTATAATTACCTTTCTTAATAGTATTGTTGAGATAACAAGGCAAAATCCTAATAACACGTGCATAAACATGTGTTTTTAGAAAAGTAGCGTACTGTAAAAGTTACAATATAAATATAATGGGTAAACAAACCCGTGTTATAATTACTGATCATCGGTCAAAACAATGCAATTGAGTACGCATGCTTTTCAACCTGTTTCTTGTAATAGTAGGAGTTGGAAATACCATAGTGTACATATCAATTTAAATATGCATGTTATTCTAATCACATGTACTACATGAGTACTTATAAACCTAAATATGCGTGTTTGTTGCATGTGTGAAAGGGCTCTTAGTTTTAATCAAACAAAGAATTCAGTGGAGACGCCCAAATCGCGCACTGCTGCTCTCTGCAGACAATGATTGGTTACGTGATTTTTATTTTTACTGCACTTGTCAAACAACAAAATATTGTTTAACAAGAAAGATGATACATTTTAGACTAACAAGACTGGCAATTACAAAAAAAATAACTTTAATTATCTTGAACTCAAGGGACAGCTTAAATTGAAGTGACATTCAAAAGTGACAGCTTTCCTAAACATTTGAAGCAAAAGCAAATCTATTTGAGCAGCTAATGGGTACCAAGGATAGGAGGGGATACAATTAAAAAGGAGAACAAAACTCACAGTGGTACAGTGCTTTATTCATTTGTCCAAATCTTATATCACTTCCAACTCAGCACTTGTGCAAACGTAGGGCCTGATTCAGCAAGGACCGCTGAAGCGATTGCAGCAGCAAGCACGTACGCAATTCTGCTGTGGAATAATGCAAATGACTGCGATCGCAGTACTGCCGCAGCAGGGCCGGATTAACGGGGGGGCGACAGGGGCGATCGTCCCTGGGCCCCCACACGTTAAGGGCCCCCACACCCATCAGGGTTTAATGTGGTCCGGCCAACCTAACCCCGGCGCCGCAGGGTGGCACCTATTACCAGGCGCCCGCAGTAAACAGCGGGCGCCCGGCTCCCTCCCCGCAGCGGCAGCCGGAGTCGGAGGCTTGAGCTCACATGAGCTCCAGCTTCCGGCTCACGCAGAGCACTATGGCAGAGACGTAATGACGTCTCTGCCATAGTGTGGAGGAGCAGCCGAGCCGACTGCAGCGGACGCGGGGCTAAGGTTAAGGTAAGTATGAGCTTTATTTTTTTTTTTTTTAGTGCTAGCAGCCAACTGGGGGCATTACTGGCAGGGGGCATTGCTAAAGGGGACATTACTCGGGGGGGAGCATTACACATTACACCTGGGGCATTACTCGGGGAGGGGGGAAGCATTACTACTGGGGGAATTACTGGTGGGGGGCATTATTCAGGGGGGAGCATTACTACTGGGGCATTACTCGGGGAGGGGGGAGGTATTACTACTGGGGGCATTACTGGGGGGGGGAATTACTACTGGGAACATTACTCGGGGGGGAAGCATTACTGCTGGGGGCATTAATCGGGGGCATTTCTATTGGGGGCTCTACTAGAGAGGGAGCATTAGTATTGGGGGCACTAATAGAGGGGCATTACTACTGGGGGCATTTCTACAGAGGGCTCTACTAAAGGGGGAATGACTACTGGGGGCATTACCATTTGGGGCACAACTGCATGGGTATTTCTACTGGGGGGTTTATACAGGGGGCATTATTACTAGGGCATTACTATTGGGCATATGCCCAATTACTACTGGGGGACATTACTATTTGGGGCACAACTACAGGGCCCTACTGGGGGCATTTATACAGAGGGCATTACTACAGGGGGCACTACTAATGGGAGTATTGCATAGGGGGCACTGCATAAGGGGCACTACTACTGGGTGCACTGCATACGGGGCACTACCACTGTGGGCACTGACACTACTGGGGGCTCTGCATAAGGTCCCTATTGCGCATACCTCCAGTTTGTCACATTTAATAGGGGCCCCCACATGTTTGTTGCCCAGGGGCCCCCACAGACCTTAATCCGGACCTGTGCCGCAGCATAACACAAAGATGCCCACTTCTCTTTACTTGCATCCGTAATACCTTGCAAGTCTGCGAAAAGATCGGTACCATCGGAGCCTCACGTACAATTAAGGCAGGTCAGACCTCACTCACAAGCGACTTCCTGTTGGTATATAGAACTCTGGCAGCGTATGCCATCGCAGGGGTTTAATTATGCACGCCCCTGTAACGGCGTTGAAACACACTAGCACACCTGCGTTTCGTCGACCACCCCTCGTCACCTCCAACAAACGGCCCTTCTTGTCAATCACTCTGCGGTGGGTCTGCGTGGTCTACGCGATCGCTATCCCGATCGCAATAGCTGTTTTTGCGAATGCATACGCATGCGCAGAATGCAACAATCGACTGGGTACGTGCATTTTTGCACTTACAATCCTTGCTGCATCAGGCCCGTAGTACTGTGACTTGGCAAGTAACAGGTCAAAGGCAGTAGGGTGTTTTTGTTCCTTTGCTCTAAGCATGAAAGGGTTACTTTTACCTGTGATTAACCCTCAGAATGGGAAGTCTAGTTAACAAATATTGTAGCTATACATGTAGTTAAACAAAACTTGTTCTGTTATCTCTGAGTAAAGCTTTTTTTTGCCATGAGCACTTTAATCTCTCTCTCTCTTTTTTTCTCTCTCTCTCCCCCTCTCTCTCTCCCCCCCCTCTCTCTCTCTCTCTTTCTCTCTCTCTCTCCCTCTCTCTTTCTCTCCCCCCCCTCTCTCTCTTTCCCCCCTCTCTCTCTCTCTCTCTCTCTCTCTCTCTCTCTCTCTCTTTCTCTCTCTCTCTCTTTCACTCTCTCTCTCTTTCTCTCTCTTTCTCTCTCTCTCTCTCTCTCTTTAAGGAAGTATCTTTTTTATTTTGTATGTTTTTATTATGGGAACTTATTAAATGTTGTTCTGTTATCTCTGAGTAAAGCTTTTTTTTTGCCATGAACACTTTAATCTCTCTCTCTCTCTCTCCCTCTCTCTTTCTCTCCCCCCCCTCTCTCTCTCTCTTTCTCTCTCTCTCTCTCTCTCTCTCTCTCTTTAAGGAAGTATCTTTTTTATTTTGTATGTTTTTATTATGGGAACTTATTAAATGTTAGAAGGCATGGTTTCACTTTGGAATAAGGTTAATTGATTCCTATTTAATTTTTGTTTTAGGGCATGTGGCTCAGTATTAAGTATAATGAAATGTGAACATTATTACAACCCTTATTTGTTTCACATTTATAGCAGGTTGAATGAAAAACAACTCAGAGCTAAATAACCCCATAATGAAAAAATGTTAATTATGTTGTTCATCAAATGAATAGTTCTGAAATGCATCTCGTTGTCTGTACATTTTTTTGTGACTCTAAAGCTGGCGACAGGTACACATTCACTTTTATCACAACAGTTCCTATGGCCTAGCAAAGACCCAGAAGCTTATATCACTATAGAAATACCAGTATCACTCATGCACGCCTCAAGCCAAACCAAAACAGGTGCTTCAATGGACATTTATTTGTGAAATTAATAACTCAATTGTTGGTCAATGCATTGGATCCACGGAAACCATTATTCACACAGCCTGCAGTCTTTGTCAACTTTACATTGCTCAGCTCTGCTTTATAAATGCTTTGTAATTTCATCAATACAAAACAATTGCCTGTAACGGCTTGCAGGGATAAGGATAGAAGTTTGGCTCATGCCCCTGTGTTCTGGGCCAAATACATCCCGCGCCACTATTTTCTATGGGTTTTTAATCTTGTTACCATCATTATGCCTTGAGAAGCTTCAACTTGTTTTTTTCCAGTGTGGAGAAATTTATCATTGGTAATATAAGCACTTCTTTCTAATGTTTGTCCTAGAAATACCGCAACACATAAAACTTATACAAGCAACATATATTATCATAAGTACTGTAGGATGATGAAGAATTATTCTAGAGCCCACAAAAGCTCACAGCAGTGAAAGTCTGATTTTAGATGTATGCCCAGACATATACTGGTAAATATTATACCACTAGCAATAAAGCAACATTAATAAAAATTGATGATGGCTTTTCCAAAAAAGTGTCTCCAGTGAAATAATGCATAATAGAAGATTAGAGCACAATTTTCAAAATGTTTTGCTAAATATTTGCCTTGTTCTGCATTTGACTGCAACATTTAATATATTTTCCAGAGGAATATGTGCTTAGTTTATGCTAAGCAAATGATGTACAGTAGGTATATGCCCAAATTCAACATCAGCACCAGAGCATTCAAAAATTACAGTAGGGGAGCCTGAAAATTATAAATTGATTGTTTTTTTGTTTTTATTAGCATTTAGGGTAAGAAAAGGGCATATTCTAGCAATATTGATTGTGAAGGCTACAGGTCCAGGATAGAGACTGGATGTGAAGAGTATAGCAGAGGGTTGAGACTTGAGAGTCAATGGTCACACATAGATTGGATTACAGTATGTTCAGAATATACTAGCAAATTGCAAGTTTCACTGGGGGAGGTGCGGGGTGTTTGTGACACACCGGCTGACACCATTTGAGGGGGTGACACCAGAATAGCAGACCGGCAACTCAGAGAGAGGCAGGGGAGAGGCTGTGGACTGCCCCAGCAGCTGCCAGAGCGCTGGGTGAGCCCACTGTGTGCCAAGAAAGGCGGCGTAGCAGGCGGTCACTCCCCCAAAATCGGCACACATAAGGGGACGTGGATTCGGGAGTCACCCAAGTAAGTGACACCACTGGCAAGTTTACCAAGCAACAGTGAAGCTTAATCGTACTGGAAATACTGGGGTATCTGGAAATGTTTAATCAGGTCATCAGAAACTGCAGGGACATTGCATAAATCAAAAGGCATGGCGGGGTACCTGTGGTGCTCAAACTATCTATTTGAGTTGGTTTGCCACTCGGCCTCACACACTGTTGTTAACATGCTAGTGAGTTTATATTAGGTAATCATACAGTACACTCATCTTGAAAAAGATGCCGCAGAGTGTTGCAACACGTGTTACCTTGGGGTGTGGTGTCTTACCCATTAGTCTATCTACACTCTGTGCTGGGATACCTGGGTTCGAACTGCCTACCTAAGTAAATTTGTGACACATACCATCTATATAGTACGGACACTCCCCCCTTTCATAATATATGTATCACTTTATGTCAATAGCAATAATAAAAATAAGTAGTTGCAGTTAATCAGGGTTGTCTTAACAGCAGTGTGGGCCCTGGGCAAAGCAATGCACTGAGCCCCCTACCCACCCATTCACGGGGCAAAAATGTAAATAGTCAATAAAATTAAAGTATCACCATCGACAACACGCCCCCTTTGGTGCGAGACCCGGGTCTCGCGCATGCGCACGATGGAGCTCTCTCCGTCGTGCGCATGCGCATTTGGGCACCATCGACCCGCTTGTGAGCGCCTTACGCTCGCGAGTGGGTCTGAATTAGGCCCTCAGTCCTCAAGGCACCCAAACCGTCCAGTTTTTAAGGATATCCAGGCACAGGAATAAACTTGCTCTTGTCGCTCAGGGGCAGGCAATGCTGGGCTATGAAATCAGTTTCTGACCGGGCGACTACGGACATAAATGACATTTAAATTTGGGGCCACCCATTAGCCAGATTGCTGATCAGTCTGAATTTAAGTGTAATTTATGTCCGCGCCCGCCAGGTCCACCTCTAGGCCCGGCCACGATACTACTGTACTGGCTGCCTAAGCCTACCTGTCACAAGTGCAGCAGTGCAGTGAGTAAAGCTGAAAGGCTCAGAAAGCAATCAGCGCGGAGTGTCCCTCTCCAGCCCTGCACCCTGCTGCAATGATTAGCGCACAGACCGCACTGCACCGGCCCTGTTTGGGTTGCTTTATCTTTGTTTTTATGCATTCCGTTGGAGAATGTCTTTGGAAGAGAATAAACTGGAACTGGTGATTATATCTACAATATAAGGACATTATATGTTTTGGGACAATCTGTAATGCATACGTGACCTACCTCTCTTTTGTACAGTACATGTTGCCAATCAGATCTTCGGAATGTTCACAGCAGCAGTAGATGTATGTGCAGATATTGTGGGAAATTATCTGTCCAGAGCAATGACTGTGAGGAGTGGAATGGAGCAAACAGAGTCAAATTGTTGAAAATAAAGTCACTCAGCAGCACAGAACTGCCGGGGCAGACGCAGGATTTCTGGAGGGGGGGTCTCCAAATATTTGACCTTAGAGCGTTTGCCGCCAGCCCATGAAGGATGCATAATTAGCATGTTACAAGCTCTAGTCTGCCCCAAACAAAGGGTCTCATTCAGACCCGCTCGCAAGCGCTGAGCGCTCGCAAGCAGGTCGATCTTGAAGCCCTGTGCACACGCAGTGGCCGCACTGTGTGTGCGCAAGCCCCGGAGCGAGTGAGAAATTCTCTCGCTCCGGGGCTCAATGGTGATCGACAGCTCGCACCGTTTTGTAGTCGGGGAGGGGGGTGGCTGGCCAAACGGAGGCGTTCCCGAAGAAATGCCTGCCGTTTGGGGGCAGCCCCACTGACATCACTCATGATGTCAGTGGCGAGCTTCCGGCTCTATTAGAGCCGAAAGCTCACTGGGGCTTGCGGCAGACGAGACCCTATCATAAGGGCTCGTTGCAAGCCCCGAAGGTCGCAATGGTCTTGACCATCGCGACCATCAACCTGGCCGATCGCTAAAGCTGTGGGTGGTCACCCACAACTTAGCGAGCGGCCAGGAGGCCGGCTCATTAAAGAGAAGCGGCCGCCCTCATTCAGAGCGAGCGCTCGCATTTTGCGAGCGGCTCTGAATAAGGTCCAAAGTGTAGTTCCTGTAATACAGTGCTTTATACATATGCAGGCCCAATGATCATAATAAGCCACTTACCAGATTTTTTCTCTGGTGCGATGAGTGAGCACTCAAATACACAGACACACACAGCAGGTTTGGTAGGAAAATCTGCTACTACTGGGCATGTGCAGCAGCTCCATTACGCCCATTATACTGCATGTAGTGGCTGCTGGCCAAGCTGTGAAGATGGGGGTTTTTCCGGGCAACTGGAAACACCCCCTGTGAACTGTACTGTGAAACAGAAGCAGGCAAAGTGCAGGCGCCCTACATGTTCTTTTTATTTTAATTTTGTGCTTTTCAGCCATACATTTATACTATTGTGCGTGGTAGTTTACTTGTTACCTTGGTGGGTATGTGACAGCCCTGTGCATTGGATAAAATGCATTGGATAATTTGCTTGCAACACAGAAACAAAGGAATATATACATCTGCACCCACATGTGACTGCACCCCGTATTATTGTCAGGAATAAATTGTTATTTCAATCGGGTGTGCTGCCAAAGACAAAAGATACAGAAAGAGAGAGGTTTTTGTCCTTAGACTTTACTTTATCTGTTATGAATGGATATTATATACTCATCAGGTTCCATATGATCAACGTTAATAGGATATAATATAAATCTCACCTTTCTATTATCAGTGTGACCTAGAGTCCAACTCTAATATTTAATTATATACCACATATCAATAATAATACAGACACACAGCAGGGTTAATTTTATTTTATTACACATTCTTAAATATATTTCTTGTCACTACTTTCCTACTTTTAGTTTTAACCTCTATTTCGCTGGCTTATGTCTGAAAGAAAAGTACAATTTTAAAGTAAATCTAATTAATGTTACGTTTTTTACTATATAAATAAAGATAAAACTTATGTGCGCCGCCCAAAGGACAAAAACCTTTCTCTTTCTGTATCTTTTGATAATCTGCATAGAACTGTACGTAGAGAGCAGCTTTGAATCAAATCATAGGCCATTGGAAATTAACAAATCAGATTTGCAAGCACTGATGTACATACCAGTAAATTTAAATAATCTGTGGGTGAAAATCTCTCATTGATAGATGTTAAACTCTTCTCAGAATAATGGGGCAGCAGTGGTGACCTGTTTCCATTGTACAAGTCAAATGCACTTGACAGGTATTATGAAAGAGAAATATGATGCTATTGTGACACTTGATAGTGCAATAGAGTTTTTCTCTGTTTTGCTGAAGACAGCAGTGAACTGCCAATATCCATACTTGCTGACATTCAGCTCCCTCCTTCCGGGAGGGAGCTGAATGCCTGCATTCTGTGGGGGGGGGGGGTGGCCGGACTGTGATGCCGTTTTGAGGGCGGGGCTGGGGGGTGTGACCGCCCGATCGCGTCATCGTGGCCCCGCCCCCTCTTCACAATGCCGGAAAAAGGCATTGTAAAGCAGGGGGCGGAGCCTCCATGACGCGATTCAGCGCGAATCGCGTCATCGGGCCCCCCGGCAGCGGGGGTTTTTACTAGTAGTCTGGGGGGGTAGGCGGCAGCCGGGAGGCTTGCCTGCCTTTCCGGGGGGTCGGGAGCGGCACCCGATATTCGGGAGGCTCCCGACCAAATCGGGAGGGTAGGCAAGCCTGCCTATATCCAAATGAAAAATCTTGCAATGCACACATTGGGCCTGATTCATCACGGATTGCGACTGCGTCAGTGTACGCAGATCGGCTGATGGTGCGTTCTGCGCATGCGTATGCACCACAGTGCGTGAGTTTGAATTGCGATCGCACTGCAATCACTTACACAGACACAAAAGCCATCACAGTCCGAGGGATGGGACGTCAGCATTTGGGGGTGGTGACGGGGGAGTGGTCAGAGAAACGCAGGCGTGCCTGACCGTTTGAAAGCCGTTGCATGAGCGTGCATAAATTAGCCACTGTGACAGCATACGCAGCTTGAGTGCTCACTGCGTGCGGTGAGGTTAGCAATTTCTGAGTAAGGTCAGACCTGTTGTAATTGTGCCTGAGGGGCCGATGTTACTTGATGTTCCCGATGTATACGCAGGACTGCAAAGTATTATGGATGTAAGATAGCGGTAGTGGGGGCGTCTCTATGCTGGCTGTGCGACGGCTTTGCGATTGCAAACATTAGCATATTTTCGCAGCAGACCTGCATACGTAATCGCATGTGTAATCGCAGCCGTGAACACAATAGCGATCCGTAATGAACCAGGCCTGTTACTGCAGTACATAGTTATAACAGTAACAACGAATCTGTCATAGCTGTCACTGTCGTTGAGGGGTGCACAAAAAAATGTGGTAGCGTTAGGGGTTTGCTCTATCAGTCCGTTACTGCAAACAAGTCTGCTCTTCTCTGTAGCCGTTAGACCTGGCTTTTGCTCAGCTATGCAAGTTCTCATATGAAGGCTATTTTGAGTCTTAATGAATGATCCCCCTGATTTGAAATGGATCCTTCAGCCATAATGGATTAATTTCTCTGTCTCTGTCTCCTGCTACACACCATGGTGGTGGTGGTGGGGGGGGAGTGTGTAACTTAATCCCAATAGAAGTGATGTGAAGGGCATACTGTAACTCACAACTGCAATTTCCATTGCAGCCTGACTGCAACGTTAGCAATGGTTTAAGCATTCACAGCGTGTCAGTGTATGTAGACAGCGTCATTTCCACTGACCCTGAAATATGGTCCCCGAAGAGCTAAAGAACTATCGACGTAAGGCTGACTTTTATCTTGCTCCCATGTACAGTACAATTAAGGTTTGTTTTAAATGTTCATATAAAGCTTTCACTTCCACCAGAGGAATTCTGCAACGCTCAAACATTAGACACCCATTTTTCTTGCTTGTAACATTAGCCGAGGACTCGATCATTGGCTGACTGCCCTAACTGTATTGATTAGCCCGAAAATCTTACCGGGCATTCTGCAAAGACCAAAGTGGCAATACATTTACATTCTAGAGAGAAATTCTGACAGTGCGATAACAACTTTAACGCCCTCTGGGTCTTTTTATTACCAACGTGGTTGAAGCTTCATTTTGCCAGCTCGGTAAATAATTGGCTCAGTTTAATGGTTGTGTAGTTAAAGAGGATTCTAACAAGTTTTATTTGCTAAAGAAATATGCCCCGCTGTTCATATTTACACAAACACTGTACTCCATTGCTCCACATTTTTTTTTTCCCGGGGAATTTATTGTGGAAGAAAAGCAGGGCAGATAGACAGCGCAGCAAAGTTAAGTGCTTAATTTGTCTGCATAACAAGTGAGGTTATAGGTCTGCAGAGTGATCTGCCAAAAACCTAGACACCTTGATGTATTTGAAATAGGAGAAACACTGCAAGCAAAGCCTGCACTTGCGGCTCTCTGCCATGGATTATTTTTGAGAGAATAGCAATTCAGCCTTCTCCAGATGCCCTGTATTACATCAAAAAATACCTGGAGTTTGCAGAAATAGATTTGGGCTCAGAGACAAGGATACCATTGTCAGACAATGGACCACAGCCAATACAGGGTGATATCAGTGCTTTATCATGTTTGCAATTTACATAGAAGTGTTCACTGATGGTCAAGGTCATATTAATATGCTTACCATTAAAGGAGATATTCATCCATGCGTAATTTTTAACAGTTACTTGAACATTAAGATTCAAATGTCTTGGACCCTGGATGTTTGTAAGTTCCTCCTTGATAATACGTTAGTCAGGGATGGTCAATTCCACTGCTGCTGAAGGCTGGTCACTTTTTTTTTATTTTAGCGTGTGGATTACAGCAAAGTAGATGTGTGTGGGAAATGTCCAATCAGGAACAATCAACACATGTGTCAGCAGTAGTGTATTTGAAAAGGGAAGGTGAGCACCTATTCGAAATAAAAAAGGCCACAATTGAAAGCTGTCATAGAGGGAAGACAGTATTGGGGAAGAGTGAGAACTGCCCAACTTAGGACCTCTATTCCAGCATTTACCAATATGATTTACATTCACTGATGCAGGAAGAAAGGCAAGTGATTGCATAATTTATTAAGAAACTCTGTGCATGGTGTCAAGGTAAGTATGGATGTCCTATAACAAATGATGTTGCAGGTAGAGTTGGTGCCAGCAGAGACCTCAAAATGATTGGTGACTACTCCAAAATATCCTTCTAAGGTACTGCTTAATGCATTTCACTGCATAACTTTCACGCAGCTTTCTCAGAAACATATTTGAGGAATCGTTTGGAGGTCTGACCTCGCATCAACTCCATCGACGACTTTTGTCGTTTGCGAACGGATATCTGGAAGAACCGCATATTGGTAGATACCATAGTCCTATAACAAACAAGAGCATCATTTGGATGGTAATAACTATAGCAATACAATTCAGTATTCACGCCATTGGGGGGGGGGGGACCCAGTGACTCCTCTGATGCAAAGTTGAACGTACAGTATGCCCATTGCCAGAGTGTATCTTGCATGAATTTGTACTGCACATGATTGTAAAATGAGTGTGCAAGTGCTGGTGATGCAGAGTCCTCCATATTTTGATTACATCTGCACTTACAGCTGAAGAGTTGGTACTGGGCTGTCATGTAGGCAAAGGTGTCGCATGCAGACCTGTTTGAGGGTATATCTTCTGTGCCTAGTATATGGAAGGTGCCAGTGCTCACTAATGATGATGATGACTAGTAGTAGCAAACCAGATGCACAATCAGAGGTGGTCATTTCTCAAGATGCGTATAGTTTTGCATGTGCCCAAGTATGCTACTGTAGTCTTTGAGCACTCCCAGACATTCAGAGTAGACAAGCATGCATTGTTTAGATTAGAGATGAGCGAGTCTGGTTCTCAGAGAACTGGACCCACCCGAACTTCACGTTACGAGCTGAGATCCAAGCACAGCTCCGGAGTTCCCGCCTTACTATAAAGGTACTCGGTCATTGGCGCCATGTCACTTCGGCTGTGGAGAGTGTAGTAAACAGATGTGCTGTGTCTATCCAAGGGCTGCTCTATTTTTCCAGGGCAAGGGCTGCTGTATCCATCCAGGGGTTGCTGTGTCCATCCAGGGCAGGGACTGCTGTGTCCATCCAGGGGTTGCTGTGTCCATCCAGGGGCAGTGGCTGCTGTGTCCATCCAGGAGCTGCTGTGTCCATCCAGGGGATGCTGTGTCCATCCAGGAGATGCTGTGTCCATCAAGGGCAGGGGCTTCTGTGTTCATCCAGGGTCTGCTGTGTCCATCCAGGGGATTCTGTGTCCATCCAGGGGTAGTAGCTGCTGTGTCCATCCAGGGGTTGCTGTGTCCATCTAGGGCAGGGGCTGCTGTGTCCATCCAGGGGTTTCTGTGTCCATCCAGGGTGAAGGGGCTGCTGTGTCCAACCAGGGGTGCTCTGTCTGTCCAAGGGTGCCCAGTGTATAAAAACATAAAAGCTAATAATATAATTAATAAAAAAATAATAAATGTTTTTTTTGTGCTGTACCCCAATGTACTATATTAGTTTATATTTTTTTTACTGTGACGCTGCCGGTCAGCCTGCAGTGTAATATTCAGACACATATTGTTTGTAACACTGTAAGTGTACAATAAATATTGTGACACTGTAAGTGGAAAACGCAGTGTATTCATTAAAAGTATTGTGATACTAAGTGGAAAACCCTGTGTATTCGTAAAAAAATTGTTGTTAGTGGAAACGTAGTGTATTCGTTAAAAATATTGCAACGCTGTAAGTGGAAAACGCAGTGTATTCATATAACATATTGTGACACTGTTAGTGGAAATGCAGTGTTTTCATAAAAATATTGTGACACTTTAAGTAATAGCGCAGTGTGTTATTCTTTTCTTATTCATAAAATATCTTATGACACTAAGTGGTAGCGCAGTGCGTTAGTCTATTCTTATTCATAGAAAATCTTGTGACACTACGTGGTAGTGCAGTGTGTTATTCTTTTCTTATTCATAAAAAATATTGTGGCACTAAATGGTAGCACAGTGTGTTATTCTTTTCTTATTCATAAAAAATCTTGTGACACTAAGTAGTAGTGCAGTGTGTTATTCTTTTCTTATTCATAAAAAATCTTGTGACACTAAGTGGTAGCGCAGTGTGTTATTCTTTTCTTATTCATAAATAATCTTGTGACTCTGTAAGGGGTAGTGCAGTGTGTCATTCTTATTCATAAATAATCTTGTGACACTGTAAGTGGTAGCGCAGTGTGTTATTGTTTTCTTATTCATAAATAATCTTGTGACACTGTAAGTGGTAGCGCAGTGTGTTAGACTTTTCTTATTCATAAAAAATCTTGTGACACTGTAAGTTATTGATCTGCAGTGTAATATTTAAAATTGTTACAAATTGGCATGTGCGCTGTACCCCACTTCATTTGTGTTTGTTGATATGGAGAATGATCAGATAAGAGGAGAGCAGGAACCACATACTGGTACTGGAGCTGCTGACAGTGCCACCAGTCATGATGATACTAATCCATTTACATCATCAACTAAAGCTGATGCCTAAGGGCATACACTGCTTAAATCAGGGAATCTAAAATCAAGAACCAATCTTTTACAGTAGTAAATAAAAAAACATCAAAGGGAAAGTTGGCTGCAGAAAGACATAAAATTGGCAAAATGCCTTTCACCACATGAAGTGGCAAGGAAATGATAAGGCCTTGGCCTTTATTTTTGAGTGGTGATTCTGCCTCTTATGATGATGTAAGCATGGGTGAACATGCTGACATAGAAATCGAGGATGCTTCTGTGGTAGTTCACCAGGATGAGCAGGATATTTGTGTAGCTGATGCTAATGTTGCTAAGGATGTTGTTGTTGAGGATGTTGCACGTGTAAATCAGGCATTGAAGAAACAGTTATTGCCCATGATAAGGAAAAGCCCATTGTCATGCCTGGGCACAAAACAAAAAAATCCACTTCTTATGTGTCGAATTATTTCTACTCAAATCCAGACAACAATTGTCAAGTCATATGTACCCTTTGGAAAGCCAGAGTAAGTAGAGGTAGGAACCTTAACCATCTATGAATCTCCTCCCTGTTACGTCATTGTGTTTACTCATCTGCCTCACCAGTGGGTATTTTGAGAAAGTTTAATTTTTTCTCGGCAGATGCACTTGCTGGGGAAACTGGAGAAGACATTGCTGCATCACGTGCCACTTGAGCTGACAATTTGCTTACCAACAGCTCTGTGCATCTCTGCTGATCTGTGTCCACTGGGAAGAAAAACACAATGTATGACTTAAACCTTATATCTTAAATATTGCATTTACTCTGTTCAGCTTGTCCACATATCTGTGGTTAAGTGGACAGTGGGTACAATGGCATTTTGGAGGCCACTAATTAAGTTTTTTTAATGTCCCTGTACAGGTTGGGAATTGCTTTTCTAGTGATGTGGAATCTTGATGGAATTTGGTATTGGGGACACAGGACCTCAATTAACTGTCTAAAACCCACTGCATTATTGACGGATATTGGACGCACATCTAATACCAGCATAGATGTTATGGCATCAGTGATCCGTTATGTAACTGGGTGACTGCTGTAATACTTGCTCCCCCTTGCAAAGGATTGTTTAACAGTCAATTGTTTTTTAAAGTACTACTAGTAGTCTTCCTGGTCTATTTCTGTGATTAAAATCCACTCCCAGCAGTAGCAGCAGGCATAGCGCTCAAAGATTCTTCTGGGGTAAGGACTAATGTGAATGATTTAAATATTTTTTGTAAATGCCTTCCCTCCTCCCCTCCCCTCCTCCCTCATAAATTTGCTTCGGAATAAAAAATTTTAACTAAATTTACTACTTATCAAACCTTCCCGTGTCCTGCCTTCAACTACATACATACTCCAACTCCCACAGGTCTCTTGAATAATAAAAACATTTGTTTCCTGATGTGCCATGTTGGAAGTTGAACTGCCACTGCTGCTGCAAACTTTGACATGCAGTTGCTGAATTCCAAAAATGTCCAGAAATGTTTATGGCCACAGACAGAATCTCCTGCATGCCCCTTTAATTTAAAAAAAATATTCTAAACCACCAAGTTGATTTTGTGGCCAAAACATGGGACATATTGTTCACCCATGCTCTCCTTTCCTCCCACTGCTGCCGCTTAGCTTAGTCAGCCAGCTAGCTTGGTGAAAATTTTAGGCCTAAACCGGATGAAAACAATATTGTGAGCTGTGAGGTGGTCAAAATTGACTGGAAATTAGTGGAAATTAATGTTATTGAGGTTAATAATACTGTAGGAACAAAAGAAAAACTCAAAAGATGTGATTTTAGCAGTTTTTATCAATTATTGAAAAAATACAGATCCAAAACCAAAACCAAGACTCACAAGGGGCGGTTTTGGCAAAACCAATTCCAGATCCAAAACACAAGGAGATACAGACTCAAAACCAAAACAAGGGGGTCGACGCACATCCCTAGTTTAGATGCATTTGTTAGACAAGTGAAGACCATGGTGAGAGCCATTTTGCACGTGTGTATGCATTTTTTAAATAAAAATGTACATAGTAAACAATAGACATTAGAATGGACCATTTCCATATCAAGTTTTGACTAATGTATATATGATGATGATGTAATACAGTGTAAAACACAGGGATTATAAAATGAAGCATATCAACAGATATCAGGAATGAAAATGTGCAAATTGCATTAAAATGCTCATTAACCTATGTATACCTTCCTCCTGCATATTAATAAACCTAGAATTTGAAATAGGGGCGTAAAAAGGGGTTTGCGACCAGTGCTGAAACACAGAGCTCTATGCGTGGCAACGTCACTGCCCAACGGCCCTTGCTTCTGGCTAAAAGGGTCCCTGGAACAGCACCCTGCAGCCACTATGGCTGCTGCAGTGCCACCTGAAGCGTCCTATCAACCGTCTTGGAGATGCCTCCTGCAGTCTGCCTACTGCTTCGAGCATCCTTAGGATGCTCCAGAGAGGTACCCTGCAGTCTATGCAGCCTCTCTCTGTGTCCTCAGGATTGCACTTCCTGGCAGTGCTGCATTTTCCTAAGCGCATAACGTCACACAGAGGGGTTGGGGCCAGCACAGGCACTTCGGTGCAAAGCTACACAGCCAATTTGGAATATAAATTTTCCTGACTGAAAGAGCTCAGAGTTAAATAGAAGTTCACAATAGCAACATTCCTCTTAGAAACAGTTACTTTGCAATCATTGGAAGTTTCAGTACAAATATTTTCACCCATTAAGGAATCTCATTAAGTCTAATCTGCACAGCTCTTTAAGAAATCAATGATTAAAATAACGTATTATTTGTATTTGCCAAAGGAATCCCTTATGTTATCTAAGGGTTTTCTGCTTGTTTAACAATGAAGAGGGCTGTGAAAGGAAAACATTTAAAGATAACCTACATTTTTAAAACTTCTGCAGATAATTGTCTTATTACACATTTGGCTGCAGAATTTTGGGCGATTCAGTTTAGATTGTAATTGTATCTGCGTATCCTGACGGAACAAAGCTGCTAAGATATGCAGATGCAGCCCCAACCTTATTCGTGCATAGAGACGCTCACTGCTGCCTTCTCTTCTGCGAGCGCACACGCAGAGCAGCGTACACATCGGGAACATCGGCCACCTGCGGCCACCTGCGGCTAGTCTGACCTGTCTCTAATGCTGCGAGTCTCTGCACACACAATGAGCTCTTGTGCTGTGGAGGTGATCGCACTGGCTAAATTATGATCTCCCATTAAACGGTGTCCAAATGGTAAGACACACCTGCATTGTTAAGACCACCCCCACCTTAACCTTCCCCAAATGTTTGCTAGCTATCAATCATTTCTACGTGTTCGCTGTCTTCCGAGTGCCGTCGCAATTCAAACTCAGTGTAATGGCACACACGCTATGCTGCATACAAGCATGCGCACAGGATAAGTATCGCTCAGCTGTGTTCATGTTTGCAATTGTGATCCAAGCTGATCCAGGCTCTAAGTGTTGCCCCATAATTCTTTTCCTTCCAGAATTCTTACCAAAAGGACTGCAGGATTAGTCACACCTTTTTTTAAGCTCTACTAATAGACTATAAACTTCTCTGTGTTGTGGCGCGATCGTGTCATCTCGGCCTGTCCCCACTGTACAATAAAGATTATCAGCACTGGAAAACAGGGGGCGGGACTATGGAGACGTGATTCATGCATCACCCACTCACTTTCACTCGGTAAGTGAGTGGGGGAGGAGGGTGGGATTTTGCATGGGTGGCTGCTCATCCGGAAGACTTGCCCTATCTTGTGGGCAGCTGGGAGCACCACCCGTTTTTCCAGAGCCTCCCAGCCATTTTGAGAGAGTAGGCAGGTATAATTTATGTCGTTTTTTGCTGACCCATTGCAGAGTGATGGGGGATTTTTTTTCTCTCTTGTCTAGATTGACCCCTCTCTTACATGCACCAATGATGGTTAAATAAACCGATTATGAGCTACTTCCATTTTGTTCATCACTGTTCTGAGAGGCATGTATTGGATCAGTAGCTAGTGGGATGCTGATCATTGTAGTGCCATGTTGGATGGTTCTGGAGTTTGTACAAGTTAGTTGGCTCTCAATTTAGAAACCTATGAATATATTACCCAAGTGGGGCTATTATTATGTAGTGAAAGACCACCAATGAGCAGAGGCACATTGATGTGGTGGAAGGTTTATCATTTATTTGCAAATGTGTGTGACTGAGGCCTCTGCATTTTATTATTATGTAAGATGTATGTCTCTTTAGCTGACCCATTGCAGAGTGCTAAGGGAATTGTTTTCTTTTTGTTTCCTTGTCTAGATTATGGGCAACTTCAATTTTGTGTATCACTTAAAAGGTGTCAGTTCACGCATGCACATTAGACTGAAAGCCCTGAATTAATGGATGGTAAAAAAAATGGTTAAGAGAACATTGAAAATACTAACATAAAAAAAAGGAATATTAAAAAACCATTGTACACTGAAAAGCACCAACATTTTTCAATGATCTCCTTCCTGAGATGGCGATAACAGAGCAAGGATTGTGACTGTAATTGACTATAATTGCGGGAGCAATTCATCATTGTACCGGCGTGGAGACAGCTGATCTGAAAATCAGCTGTCTCCACAAGTTTTTTTACTGCTCCTTTAAGAGTAGTGACAGTAGTGCACATGCGTGACCTACTGTACAGCTTCCTCTCCTGCCCCTGGAGCTCAAAGCAGTTTACACCATCTTAAGATGGTGTAAACTACCGGGGCTAAACTCTGAAAAGCTTTGCCTTTTCAAATTTAGTACATAAGGGTCAGATGGTAGTCCCCATTGATAATAATGGAGACTGCGATCTGCAGCGCTAATTAGCACTTTGCCGGAGACTTCTGTGAAATCTCCTTCATTGTGCTATTAGTATATAGGAGCAATACATAAAGTTATGCATAAACTGCAGTTTCTGCATAATTTTATGTATCAAACAGCTTGATATATAGGCCCCTAAGTTATGATGAATAGAGCCCTTAGTGACCTGTCTACAGTACATTTTTCTGAAGCATCTAGATGTGGTGTGTATCAGTAAAAACATGACTTCACTGTACTTAATGGTTCCTGTTGCAATATGATTTTACAGCAGCAGAACAAGCTTATGACACATCTCTATTTCTGGAGGGTTGTCAGGCCATGTTGACTTGAGAGGCAATGAATCCTTCTCTGAGTAAGTAAGGGATGGCAGACAGGCTGTAAACTATAATACTGCACATAATGTTCCTCAGATGGATGTGTGAGGCTTCCTACTATGCACCAGGCATTTAGGCCAACGTTATTAGGGTGGGGGAATATTTTCTGTTTCCAAATGACCCAAATATAGCTACAGTAAGTGTAGTACCTACAGTAGTATCATAAATACAAACTGTAAACCCGAAAAACTGCTTTGCAAAAGTATATTCAATTGCAAATGTGTCTATTTAACCACCCAGAAAATGAATAGATGCCCGTCTTCTAACTAGAAGTGCTGTGTGCATATGGTCTGCGTGATCACATCCTTCATTAATATCAACTTTTCCATTTTCCTACAATTGCACTGCTGGGTTACGCCTCATATGTTTTTAGAGCTAGGAGATTATTTATGACAGTAACCAAGGAACTCTTCCATACACGCTCTCTGCACCACTCGATGCTCATTTCAATTTCTCATTACACAACAAAAAAAAAAATCTGTTTTGCAAATGGTTGCAATACAAGGCACACAAGGGTGATTAGCCTGCACCCAGCAAGGGGCACCTTCATCCACCCACTTACAGCCAAATCCTTCCATCAGACTATGCACTCTTTGCACGTCTTGACCTGGTAATATATATGAGGCCAGATGTACAACCATAGATGAATGATGTCACACAACAAAATTTGAACTGTGAGATTTTTCCAGCTTTGTAAGTTACATGTAATTATTGCTAATACACTCTATGGGAAAGTTCAAGGCTACATGACAATCCTGTCTAAGGGCCTTATTCAGCAAGGAACGCGGTTGCTAATATGCACGCAATCAGCTGATTGTTTGTGTTCTGTGCATGCCTATGCATATCGCAGTGGCTAGTTCGCGCACGCCGACTGCGATCGGGACTGCGATCACAATGACTATGCAGACTCATCGCAGAGTGATTGACAGGGAGTGCCGTTTGTGGGTGGTCGGTGAAACGCAGGCGTGCCAGTGCGTTTCAACGCCATTGCAGGGGCGTGCATACATTAGCCACTAAGAAGGCCTACGCAGCCTGAGGCTGGATAGCATGCGGTGAAGTTAGCAATTTCTGAGTAAGGTCAGAGCTTGTGTAAGTGTGAGTGAGGCTGAGATGGTACTCAATTGTACTGATGGTTTTGCAGTCATGCTAAACATTACAGATGTGTGTAAGTTAAAGTGGGCGTCCTTGTGTAGTGTTGTGGTGGTAAAGCAATCGCAATGGATTAGCATACTTTCGCAGTTGAACTGAGTGCATAATCGCTATTGCATTCGCATTTGCGATCCGTAATGAATCAGGCCCTGAGTGCGTCTCCATGTTTTGATTTTCGGGTTTATCCGGGTTCTCAGCTTCATTCAAGCAAACTTTAATAGATGAGAGACCTAAATCCAAAATGCCTTCTAATTAGAAGCTGTGGTGTCCTAATTAATCAGCTTCCTCTCCTGCTGTAATACTGCACTCATATGTGTCACTGAATAAAGCTACATACAAGAGCCTGAAAGTTATTATATCCATTATATATCCATTAAGTTATTGTTGTCCATGAGAGCTATTATAAAGCAACAAAAGGAGTAACAAGTATGGTGCATGACTACTCTGTACTGAATGAAGTTCATGGTCCTTCGAAACACACTTGTTATTTCCTAGTTATTTTATAATTAAATAACTTATAACTGATGCCATTATTCTAAAGCTTGTCCATTTGGCCATGGCAGCCTTCTTACTTCATTATGTAAATGAGAGTATCCTCTTGTCTATGTTTTGATGCAGTTTATATTTCGGCTGTCGGAATGCCAGCGCTCAGAATGCCGACACCAGTATCCCGACACCAGTCAGAATCCCGATGCCAGCTTCCTGACTGTTGAAATCCGGACGGTAAGTATTGGGGTTAGGGGGAAGGTTAGGGTTATGCTGCGGTGGGGAGGGTTAGGTATAGGATGTGGGTGGGGGGTTACGGTTAGGGGTAGAGGAATGGTAATATACTTTCCTGCTTCTTTTGGGCAGATCTGGCCCTAACCAGTTTGATGCCCTAGGCAAGATTTTGGGTGGTGCCCCCTAGCACCATCTCTAGTTCTGCCTCTGACCCAGCACCCCTCTCCAAGAACAGCACCAAATCAACCAGCAGTATAGATCATAGCAGTAGCCAGCAACATACATCACCGCTCACCCATTGCAATCCTCATCCAGAGAGCTATAACTAGACATTTTAGTGCCCTGTGTCAGCAAGAGCATCGGCGCCCCAACCCCCCTGTTTGTCTCCCTGCAGATAAGCCCAGGCTACTGGACTCCGCAAAGGTCCATGGGACGAGGAGCTGCTATGGTTGGGCATGCCCAGCAGCCCTCCTCCAGTGGCAATTTTTGTTACTGCCCGCTACCCCCACTGTCTGCTCCCCAGTCCCACTGCTGTCAGCTGTATGAGCTGCTGTCTGATCACAGCTGAGCTGAGAGCTCCAATCGCGTTAGGACAGCAAGAGCAGAGGTGCGTCCGATTGTCCCGGTCCCATCATTCCCCGCTTTCAAGCTGAGTTGGCCCTAGGCTTGGAACGTATTCCCCTAGGCATTTTAAATGCCCTAGGCATTTGCCTATGCCTAGGGCTGGCTCTGCTTTTGGAATTGTAACCTAATCGATATTCTGAGAGCCATGAGCAGCGGCAACCCGTACCCAACTCATCTATGTTATGTTTACACTTAAGAGATGCAATTGACCAGTAGACTTGCTTGGTAATTATTACAGGTTCATTTTCCAACAGTGTAGCAATATGTATATATCTCTGATTTCTTTTTTTTCTCCAAGTATATAACAGCTACATAATAGGGGTAAGATGCAATCAGGGAGATTGCTACATTTTTCAGGGAGTTAGGGATATTGCTGCTATATCAGTGAGTCTCCCTGAGAATTAGGGAGATTTGGCAAGTATGTATAGCATACACATGTGCACATATGAAATAGCAGTAAGAAGAGACTTGCAAAAATGCAGCAGGCTTAATAACAATATATTAGTGGACCAGGAATCTAAATAACCCAGGAATGAAGAAACAGATTGCACTGTCAATAATGAGGTTGTCTTGGTATGCAATTACAGGAATGGAATGCTTTGGAATACAGGAATGGAATGCTTTGGAATACAGGAATGGAATTCATATCGGAGTTTTTACCTGCGTTAAAGTATCGGGCGCACTCCCGCTTATCCCCGTATTCAATATAAAATTAACGAAAACGGGAAACTCCGAAGTTGGATTTGCGTAAAGTTAGGAATTTTTCCTTAAAAAAATGGTAAGACCCCCCTAAATAGGTAAAAACATGGGGGAACACTATGGGTACCCCCGTTTTAGCCTTTAATTGAAAGTCGGGGATTTAAATAGCCGCAGCAGGTGTTTTTTTTCCCGACATTGAAGAAGTGATGCAGAAGAGCACTTAGGTTATTTTTTTCATTTTTTAAGTGGTCCCATCAAATTTGGGGTACATGGAAATGGGTACTAGCATATTTTTATGTCCCTAAAGTAAGTTTTTAAAAATTCTGCATTTGTGCACCTGCCGCTATAATTCTATTCTAGAAAACATCTGCCGCATACTTGCAGAATAGCCCTGAACCTATTTACCTATTGTTTTTTCCCATTTTTTTTTTCACCCCAATTTTTTTATTAATTTTTTGGGGTGTCCCTATTTTCTTTTTAAACTTTTTTTGACACAATTTTTAAATGTCATTCCCAGGGGTGCAGGCTATTTTTTTAAGCCTGCACCCCTAAACCCCAATTCTGCACTTTTTTTCGACACCTATTCAATGGTGAAAAGTTATCCCCGTTTTTTATCAAAGACTTTTCAAAACTGCGATAAGTCTTTGAAATTGAATACGGTGTAAAAGTCAAACCTGCGATAATGACGTCAAAAGTGCGATATTAACGCAAAAACAATGTTATCGCTCCCATATTGAATACCCCTGTTTGAGTAAAACTGAGCAGGATTACCAGATAGCACAGGCAATGCAAATTATCCAGACCAAGGACAGGATCCAGTAACAGTAAGGCAAGAAATAGCTACAGTACAGTAGGCATTCAGAGGAACCTAGGACATGGCAGACAAGAGACAACAATATCCCAGCCCTAGCAGAGTCCAGAGCTCCTATTTAAAGGGTGCATTACTGCAAGGTGCTATTAACTCCAGTATAGCTGCACAGAACTGCAATAGTAAAAAAGGACCTAATTTCTTACTGCTATAATGTATTTTCTTGCCACTACACTTTGCTAATGAGACAGGTCCCAACTGTCTATGATGATTATCCATTTATCTGCATGCAGAAGGAATGGATTTGAAATGCCGGCGCCTGTTTTTTTAGTTCAAATTCCGACAGCAGCTGCCCGAAGGGAGGAAATCCCGACTGCAGCAGGTACCATAAACCTAACACCACACCATAAACCTAACCCTCCCGGGGGGGTACCTAACCCTAACCTCTCCCTTTTGGCGCCTAACCCCTCCTTCCCCTAGCCTAATCCCCCCCCTCCCCGTGGGCTGCCTAACCCTAAGTCCCACCATGGTGCTCTAAACCTAACCCTCCCCCCACGGCTAAGAGGATGGGTGCCCCGGACTTACCTCGTTTGGGCTCACGTCATCCTGGATTCCGGCGTCGGGATTATGTTAGGCGTCAGTATCTCGACTCCTACCATGAATCCCTAGCCGGCATTCTACTATCGGGATGCATGGCCGCCGGGCACATATCTACATACTATGCAGAAGGCCATGCCGCCCAGTGCCTTTCCATCTGCAGCCATCCCATTTCCGCCCACATGCTAGAAACGAGCACTGAGGTTGGTTTACCACAGTGCTCACATGAGATGGATCAGTTCCATGTGATCACATAGTCACCACCTCGAAATGCCCACTTCACAGATAGAGTTGTCCTTCCGCACCTTTAATCTCTGTGCACGTTTGCATGGTACAGAGCATGTGCAGTCAGCGATTGCTGTGTATGGCACATAAGCAGCTTGCAGATCTCTTGCTGTATATGCCCGCATTTGAACTTGCATCTGACTCAGAATCTGGTCCTATGCGTGTACTGTATAATAACCTTCCTTCCAGCGACTGGAGTTTAGCCTTATTCAAAAATGTTTCTCCAATTTTTGTTAATGGTTATTTTTGTGCAATTTTTATCTTAAATTACCATTATTTTACATATTGTTGTTAATAATTTATCTGCCTTCTCAAGGAAAGTGAGCATATATTAAAGTCGTTTATAAGCTATTTCAGTTGGAAAAATGAGTGGTTTGAGCTTTCGTATTAACCTCCTGTCCAGGTTTCATTCTTGCAATGAGGTAAGAACCTCCCCTGTGAGGGTATGATTCCAGGGAGAATAATCTCTTACATCTCCTGCTGCATCATGTGTACTGTACCTTTCTCAGAACCATCTACTGTGCTTAGTAGGAGTCACAGGTTTGTGAACAACCAATGGTCCGTGGTATGCTGGTGTTCTAAACGATCTAATAGGATTAAATTCTTACTATACATACATAAATTACAGCTCCATATACAGTAAATATGGGAAGTAAAAGAAAAGAGAAAAAAGAAGATCAAAGTTGGTATAATTAACCTGCTGCCAAAATAGACTCATATGACTGCATGCAGATCCCCCAGCCCTCACTGTGAATGTGTATGTGAGACCCAACACCATCATCATTTCCAGCCACTCGTGTATGCACACAACTTACACTAACGATAAATTTGTGTATCATATGGACAATAGGAAAAAGGAGTGAAAAAGAACATACTTAGTGAAGTCCATTTAATCATCACTATAAATTTGACTTATAATAAATTATGGTGCTCCTCCTCATATATACTGTATATATATGTATATATATATATATATATATATATATATTGTGATAGGATCACCGGTAAAGTGGTCTGTGGCAGGGACATTTATCCCAGATTCCTGTCCTATGTGTTTAAAATCCCCAGGAGAAAGTCTGCAGTGTAGCAGGCTTGAGTCTCGGCTTTTTGAAAAGCTGGTTTGGGACCTGGGGGTTGTGGGTGAGAGGAGAGGGAGGGCTCCACCCACGGCCACTCCAGGTTTTGGTTCTCGCAGCCTGGTAACAGGCTTGTTAGGGTTTCCACCTGAGAGTGGCCAATATAAGCTTAGTGTGTTTAGGGCTGATTGTCTCACCTGGGAGAGCAGACAGGGAGTTTGCTCAGAGACACTTGAAAACCTAACTGTAAGTGTTGTGCTGTGCTTTTGTTGCTGGTGAGGGCATTAGGCCCTGCCAGGCTCTGGTAGTGAGGGAACGACCTGTGAAGTTAGTGCCCCGACAGGGCTAGGATTTACGTTTATGTTTTCTTTGTGTTATTTCTGATATTGCACAATAAAGACTGGCACTGACCAGCTTGTACTTGCATCCAGTCTGGCGTACTGTTTCCCAGCTGCTGTGTGTGAAAGGAGTCCTCTACCCAGGAGAGGGACCCCCTAACCTAACTGTGTCACAATATATATTTATATATTTGTTTGTCTATATGTATGTTCACGATAAACTCGAGAACTGTTAAGCAATTTTGACAAGCTCTGGAGGATCTCAGTGCAAGAGAGGACCAAATGAGAGGGAAGGAATGGCCACCACACTGCCTGCACGACGCTAAGCAGACAGACTGTCTAATCTCACTGACAACCAGGTGAGAGTCCACAACCACATAATACTTTAATTGTCGTGTCGATTCAGTATTATTGAATAAAATTAATAATCACTCAGCAACTACTATATATATATTCCACTCATGACAGTTGCGGACATAGTAGATTTTTTGGTCTGCAGATTTTTGATGTGCTTGCTTATTGCAGTACATGATTTAATAACAATAGGCTTATTTAGTTGGGGCTTTCTTCCTTATTACTATATCTAGTTTTATCTAGATTAGTTCTGGGCATATTTAGTGTACAGTATAGGAGTCATTTACTATGGGTATATATATTTTTTTCTCTTTACATCTACATGTTGTTATACAATGATATTGGTTAATAATAGGATGTTAGTTAATAACAGTATGTTGTCCCATACAGATGTGTCCTCTTACATCTTTGCCGATTGCACTACAAATGTGCGTACGCATCGTGCCATGCAATTACCTGCAGCAGCGTATGCTACAGTATGCTATGTACACACTGTGATCGCACCATGCATGTTAGGGGATGATTGATGTGCCTGCACTGAACGACTGCTTGTTCAGTGTAGGCACAGCACAGACTGTGAAATGACTGCACGATTACAATGTCGTAATCGTGCAGTAATCTTTTGGTCTGCTAGTGGTTGTGCGCCCTTAGTCAGTGCTGTCTCTATGGAGTGTTGGGAATGAAAGCCTGACTGAATAGGGTCCAATAAGTTGGGTGAGTGAAGAAAGTGTGTGAGGTGGGTGTAGGTGAGTCTCTCAAGTAGCTTGGAGGGGCATGGGAGCTGGGACGGTAATTTGAGAGAAAGTTAATGATGGAAATATATCAGTAGAAAGAGAGAGAGATTACAGATATTACAGGAGACAGAACTCCACTAATTTCTGAGGGAATAGAATCAAGAGGAGCGGTGGTAGAGTAGGAAGATGAGAAGAGTGTAGATACTGCATTTTAATTTGTGGGATCAAATGAAGAGAAGATAACAGAGGGTTTAGGGAAGAACACATTGGTGGTTCAGGAAGAGAATACCATTTAATCTATGGTCTTATCACTCTTATACTTGAAATAGGACGGAAGATCTTGTGCACTTATAGTAACTGTTGCGTGAAGGGCAAGAAGTGATTTAAATGTATTAAAAAGTTACTTGGGGCTATAAGCTTGAACTGAGATGAGAGATTGGAAATATATTTGTTTGGCAGTGGCCAGAACCTTTTGATAGGAGTGGTACAGTAGTCTTAGAAGTGAGGAAGTCACTTAGAACATGATATTTACACCACTGAAAATCTACTTTACGTGAGAATATTTGTAGGTGTCTTGTAACTTTAGAATGCTCTGGTTGACATCTGAGTCTACATGGTGTGATGGGTAGCTGGAGCCAGTTCATTAAGGTCTATTTCTAGAGTTTGGTTATGGTGTGATACAGCCATCTCTTGAGAAGTGAATGTAGAAATTGGCAAGAGCAGTTGTTGTAGAGAGGTGAAAAGTTGTTGAAAATGAATAGCGTGAATGTTTCTGTAGGTTTGTGGAGGCTTTGTAGTTTTCAGTTACACTGAGCTTGAAATAATGGAGGAGACCATGCAGGTGAGAATGTGGTGATATGAGAGAGGGAAAACAGTGTTACTGAATTCATAAACTGAGCACAGTCTGTTGAATACAAGATCAAGACAGTGACCACCCTGATGAGTTGAGGAGTCAGCTCACTGGGAGATTATTGCAAATAGAATCATAAACCCTGCGGAAAACAAGTTACTTGGGTGATGGTTATAGTCTTAACCCAGAGTTTAACCATAGTTTTTATCAAGTGGGTAAAAGTTGATAAAAAAAACTAAAAATTATCTATTAGATATGGCCAAGATATTTAGTATTCACATGGGATCTGTAGCCTCTCTTAAAGGTAATCAGTCCTTTTTTTTCTTTAATATACACTTTTGATCTTTGGGTTAGGATTAGGTTTACGGCTAGACTAAAACAACAAAAAACATGTGTTGACATTTTAGTGTCATCCTTTTAAATGTAGACCTTTTGACTGTGTCGATCATTTAACCCAGTAATACCTAAATACATGTCTACAGAACGATGGTCGACCTAATGACAATGTCAACCTGTTTACTGTCGACATTCAGAACCTTGTGGTGTCGACCTACTGAATAATGACCTTTATACTGTTGACCTGTTAGACCACACCCTGTCAGGAGTAAACTGAGCAATATAAGGTGCACCTAAGATGCTGGAGCACTCACTGGATTATGTGGACACCAGAACCAGGTTCATGAATCTTTTGAGATCATGTCGTACATAATATCCTTTAAATGACATTTGCAATTAAAAACTTGAGTAAATAAAACAAATATTTGTGACATCTACTTTTTTTCTGCATAGTATAGGAGCAGTAAAGATGTGAAGGAGACCTCGGGCACCATGAGTTACACATAAAGCATACCTTTATATAAATACATTTCTGGACCAATAGCTAACTAAAAATACAAGTATAGACTAGAGATGTGCGGGACCAGTTTTCAGAGAACCGACAACAACCGGATTTAGGGGTTCCGAGTCAAAATGAGTCTGCGTTCGGAATCACTTTGGGGTACCGAGTTGAAACGAGTTCCGGTGCGAATCTTCCCACGGTTAGGAACTTGGATTTTAAAATTAAACTTGGGTTTTGGAATGCATGCTAACAGGTTAAAATGACGTAATTTTAGCTGTTTTTATTATTCTTTTGTTAAAAAAAAAATACAGGTCCAAAACCATAACACGTGAGGGTGGTTTTGCAAAACAAAAATCAAGAACAAAACACGAAGGTGGATCCGGATCCAAAACCAAAACACGTGGTTGGCGCACATCTCTAGTATACTGTAGACATTTGTCTGTCAAACCACACTGAGCAAGCTCCAATGGCCTTTTTTCCATCCTTACATGGAATGGCAATTTTAGCTGTATTATCCATGCAGAATCGTTATGCGATTTCAAAACAGAAAAAAAAATATATTGACATTGTGCAGTTTAAAAATACAGCTAGGCAGCAGCATGAATAACAGGTATTATCCTCCAATCAGCATGCAATTAACGTAGGCTGTAATTATGCCAAATTGCATATTTGCTGCTTATAGCAGTGATCTTTTCTGTTGTACAAATTGAAATGCTTAGGTACATGATCTCGCTGATAAACCTTCTCCAGTTAATTCAGGCTGCATATTCTGTATCTCACCTCTTTTATACACTCACAAACGTTTTATGTTATTTCCTTTCTCCAGACTGCTGTTTTAGAACATTATCATTGGTCATTATCAAGGTTTGTTTGTTTTTTTTTTTTCCATTTTTTTCATTCCTGTAATAAAGTGCTTGAGTAAATTACATGTTTCTCTCATACGGCTCCGAATAAATGACTCCTTACTAGTAAGGTGAGGTGAAAATATAAGTATACGTGGTCAGAAATCTAAATTGACAATGTTTCAGTTTATTATGTAGACCATTGTGACAGCTGTTCTAGATATTCAGGGACAGCCGCAGCCTTTTAAAATATATCCTTAAGTGTTTTTGTGGACAGTATACCTGTTTTTAATATTGACGTCTATAATATCGCAAAGTACCATTCATCTTCCTGTGGTTGCTGGATGTTCTCCAGTCCTCAGTCACAGTTCTTATCTATTTTGTAAGTTACTGCAAGAAGAGTATTTAAAATTAAATGAAATTGTATTATGATGATGCCCAGATGTCAGACCATGTTGGATAAATGTAGTTGCTTAGGTCACTATAGAGTGTAATATAATTGTGAGATGTATTAATCATGGCACGTTATATTGAATTTGTATTATGATCCTGGTCAGTGGTCAGGTAATGTTGGCTATGCGTAGTTTCCTGTATGTCTGTAAATAGGGCCTGATTCAGAGTTGTGCGCAAATGCTGCCACAGCTGGGAATGTGTACGCATTAGCTACGCAGAAATATGCAAATGTCGCCGACGTTGGGATTTGTATTTAGAAGTCCGCCGGCGGCCTTCCAAATCCAAGTGGCTGCGTATAAAGATGCAGCTCCATCACAGATCAGTAGATTATGGGACCTATGGTCGCACAGAATGGGTGTGAGAGACACCGAAGCCATTTTAACCGAATATGGGATTGCAGTCGCAGGCAGAGACACGTCCCGAAAATGGTTGCAACACACCTGCATTTGGGTCACCGCCTTCCCATTGCCGCTCACAAATGGCCTCTATCTGTCAACCACTGCAAATGAATTGTCACTGTGAGCGACATTGGTAATGAAACTTGACGCATGCGCAGTGCCATTAAGAAACATGTGCAGATTACCGATAATCACTCAAGTTGCATAAAATTCGGCGCTGCGTCCATCTATGAATCCGGCCCACAGTGTAGTAGAATTGTGCTTTTATTATGATTAGTGGTTAAGTAATGTCGGATAATATAGGCAAACCAGGGCCAACTTAAGGCCATTCCAGTGGAGCGGTGGTACAGGGGCGCCACCCTATAGGGGGTGCAATGTTGCCACCACTGGGACCTGGCAGGGGAAGTGCTGAACTCTGCAGCACTGGGGACACCGCACGTGACAATGGTGGAAGACCTGAAGTGAGCGACACAGCAGGGATATGTGAGAGGTGCTGGTGTGGGAACAAGGGTGTGCACGGGTATTTAGACCGAGCGCCGCGTCTGCCATCCCCACCTGCTGTGTCAAGTGACACCGGCCCCGGCGCAAAGAGTTGAGAGTGGAGAGAGTGGCCCGTGTTCCTACTTCCTAGACCAGCTACAGTAAGGCATGCGGTTCTGGTCTCCGCCGTTACTTTGCCCTGCTGCATCGGCCACGGGAAGTTACCTGCTGCAGAAAGGTCAGTCCAGTATCCTCCCTTTTTTTTTTTTCTCTTTTCCCTGGAACAACACCTGTGTACCTGCTAGGAACCCTGGGATGGTGGGGACCTAAAAAAATTGTGCACCAGGCCCCTTGATTTCTGTTGCCGGCCCTACTGCTGTCGGAGATGAAGGGAAGCTTGCCAGGTGAATGTTTGCTGTGTTCTGCACTGTGTGTAGGTGACGGGCATCTGCAACATGTGTGCTCTGACGCGTTGTGTCACATACCTGCAGCAGTACCCATTGTAATGCTGGAATAGAGGGGGAGAGACTGGCATACTGAGCAAGGGACAGAGTAGATGTTTAGGGGGAAGGGGGGAAAGGGGATAGATATTTGGGACAGATTAGTAGTTTGGGTAGATGGTGAGGTACTAGATATACTGCATATAGGATAGAGAAGATGTTTGGGTAGAGTGAAAGGTACTAGACACATGGGACTTAGTAGTTTGGGTAGAGGGAGGGATACTAGATATTTGAGACTGAGTAGTAGTTATGCTAGAGGAAGAGCCTCTTGCAGGCGTCCCAGATTTGACCTGGACCAGGCATGACCCTATAGAAAACGTCGGGGTGGTGTGATATCATAGGTCACATAGCCACACGTCAACCCGCCCAAGCGCAGGGATGCAGCACTGCAGTGACTCAGAGAGTCACTGAGGCAGGCTGGTGCATAGCACCATGAGGGAGGGACCATTTCAGACCGACTAGTCCTGGACTCTCTGGTGGCATTTTCTGGTCTTTGCAGCTGTCCCAGCAGGTGAGGTCACTCAGACTTAAGAGGGGTGCACTGAAAATTAATCAATGTGTTTTCTTTCTGGCTGGCAGCAGGGATTTTTCATGTTTTACCTGTGGAGGCCAATATGTGTTTTCTTTTTTCTGTGGGGGCA
Organism: Taudactylus pleione; assembly: GCA_031769625.1. Lineage (NCBI taxonomy): Eukaryota > Metazoa > Chordata > Amphibia > Anura > Myobatrachidae > Taudactylus > Taudactylus pleione. Next base: position 2,311,828 of record JAUIMM010000566.1, on the reverse strand, counting down.
ATCACTGAATCAATAGGGGGAATACAGCGCATGTTTGTCAAGGTCCGGGGTAGAGGGAGCTATTTAATTACACTTTCTTAAGCCATGACTAGAGGATTACTGCTCATACTCCTGACCACTTACTGCAGTTTAACCTTTTCCTAACCACTTAGTTCCGGTATAAGAGATAAATATAAAGGGATCATAATTGAACCTAGGCGCTGAGAGGGAAGTGATTTCTAATACCAATATTAGGTAGCTGCGTGATGGCAGCCAACACAGAAAAATCTAATACAAAAAATACACAGCGCTCTATAGGTAATAAATAAAATCCATGGTAGGCAAAACAATATATCAATTTATTAAATTACAGCCATATAAATTGCATAAACATCTTCTACACTGAGCAGACACGACAAAATTTAACAACTGAACGATAACGATAAAATCGTTCGATAATCGTTTGAACATCATTTAAAAATTTGGTCTTTTAGACATCTTTTAGACATACATCGCCAGGCTCAGCATGTCTGCAGATGACCGACCGTGCCCACACTGAATGACACATCTCCCAGCATGGGCACCCTGCAGTACAGTAAATGACTGAACGATAACGACATCGACATCGCTCAGTCTCTTCACCATCGGGTAGTGGATACCCTCCTTATGGCTAACGAATCAGGCAACTTACATAAGTATCGCATCACCAAAACTATCAGCGCACACTGAGGCTCATAGTGTTATACTGTTGCTAGGCAACATATCTAACTTGCAAACCAGGAGACTGCCAAACCTAAAAATACCAATGGGTGTCCTGCCATCTAGATATTCAGGGAACATGTGCAATAAACCATAATATATCATAAATATTTTTCTACACAGCAGCTGCATAATTAAACAGTGTAAAACCAAGTTGGTTATTGTCCTTGAATATCGATACATCCAAAAAATCAATAGAATACATGTCAATATTGGAGGTAAACTTGACTGGTTCTGCCAGAGAATTGAGATGTTCAATCATTAAATCAAATTCAGACCTAGTGCCAGACCAAATGATAAAGATATCTTCGATAAATCGTAAATATTTAACCAATTTATCACTAAAGCAATTGATGATATATTTCTCTTCAAAAGCTGCCATGTATAGATTAGTGTAAGAAGGCGCTAAATTAGAACCCATGGCTGTGCCGGTTACTTGGGCATAATAATCAGACCCATACATAAAGTAATTTTGTCCAAGAATCAGCTCAATCAATGAGATCAAAAATTCAATAGGTGGTTTAGTTTGTTTCGCTAATACCAAACAGTCACGGATTATATTAATACATGTCTGTGTGGAATTATAGTATACAGCGACTGTACATCTAAAGTTGCAAGCCACATATGGGGCGCAATTGATGTCACTGTTTTCACCTTTTCAAGAAAATCAGAGGTGTCTTGGATATAGCTGCCGACATTTTTCACAAGAGGCTGGAGGAACTGGTCAACAAATAATGACAAGGGTTGTAATAATGAGCCCCTCACTGAAATTATGGGGTGACCCAGGGGGTCCTCCAGCCTCTTGTGAATCTTTGGCAATGTATACAGAATGGGTGTGATGGGGTGATCCACCCTCAGAAAATCAGCAGTCTTGTTATCAATCCCCTCACCCATCTCAATCAGAGCATCAATCTTGGATTTAATGGACATGGTAGGATTAGAATCCAATTTGATGTAGGTCTTATTATCAGAGAGTTGACGCTGTACTTCATGATTGTATTGACACCAATCCTGTATAACCACTGCCCCACCATTATCGGCAGGGTGTATTGTAATCAACTCATTGTTACGTAAAGACGTCAATGCCTTCTTTTGTGCAGTAGTCAGATTATAATACTTAGGCTTTGATGTATGTATTTTTTTTATATCACACTCTGTCATTCTACCGAATGATTTAATACTATGATTATAAGAAACTGGGTCAAAAGTACTCAATTTTGTACATTTATTCATAGCACCATCAAAACCCTGTGAATCACCAAAATGTTCACGTAAGCGCAGTTTTTGATTAAGGTAATTATCGACGACCCAATCAAAAGAATTGTGAGTGCTAGTGGGAATAAATGATAAACCAAGGGCCAGGACAGATTTTTCACCTTCAGTGATTTTGTGTGTAGACAGATTAAATACTAACTCAGAATTTTGGGCTTTCTGCCCCTTCGTTTTGTCCCGCCCCCCACCCCTCCTCTGGTGATTCCTGATCCTCCTCCACTTTGAAAAGGTGGGTATGTGGGGGGTCTGTGTTCTAAAAAAACACCTCTCGTATCATCGGATGTTTCACCCTCAGATGATGATGGTACAGATGATAAATCGGTACGAAATGATCGATTATATCTACGTGATCTTAGTGGACGACGACGTTGATAATCACCGCTGTCACCAACTAGCCAGTGGTAGACAGTATGTTTTGTATAGTCAGAGTTAACAGTCTCTAACTTCTTTCTTTTGAATTGTAATAATTCCTGATGGTAAGACTCAATTTGATTTTTGATCTTCTCAATCCATGGTTCAGTCTTATCACTTATTAGTTTTTTATAATATTGGCCTTTGAAGGTTTCAATATCTATGCAGAATTTTTTAAGTTCACTGCTCACCTCCTCCACTACTAAAAGGATGAGGTTAACAGAGCACTTATTGAGGACCCCACACCACTTAGCACAAAAGGCTGGATTTGTCCTACCTATCGTTGGAACATTATGGATGCGAAACCCCCTCTGTATTTTCTTATTTCTGTGATACTCACTTAAGAACTGACCATGAAGTAGAAGATCCGTCTCACGTTTTTTAAGTCGTATATATTTATGATACAAGTCAGAGGAAGTTTCAGCAGGTAATTCACTGAACTCAATTTATTCAAAATAAATCTTATCAGCGTCATCGCCTGTTAAAGATATAAGTGTATTCTCAGCAAGTGCAAGTAAATCATCATCCAAAACATTAAACCCAGTTTGTGTCATAGTGAAACTAATGCTTATAAAGAGAATCAATCATATGAATAACATAGATGACCATTAAATCATAGGAACTGGCACAAGGTATGAACCATATGGAACACAATGCATAAAATAAAAAACATCAGATAAAAAATATAATTAAATTGTCTGCTCACATAATCCAGAAGGAGCACAATTTAATACCTATGAATAGGCACACTTGAAAGAGAGCATAAGCTCAGTATACACAGTATCATCAAGCTGGTCAACAAACAAAATCAACCATAATGGAAAAACTTTTGTTTAGTCAATATAACAGGTGGGGGCATGTAAAGGACCTTTCGAATAAAAGTCCATAAGTAAAGAATTTGAGAAACACAGCACTCACATCCCTTAGTAAAGTCAATCAGCAGGGTGCTCCACTAGGGAGAAAGGCCAAAGAGGTAGTCCAATAAATATCCAAGGAGGCTAAAAAAAATAGCCAAATGAGGACACTCACCGCACTAAAGATTAATGATTTAATCAGATTTATTCAAATAATGATATTCCACCACCAATATAGTCGACGTTTCGACCGCTAAGGGTGATTATCAAAACACATCAGCACTGACAAATCTCCAGCATGTTGACAAAAGGCATACTGGTTATACCCCATGAGCTCACTTATAAAGCCAGGAGGATCAGCATTACTTCAATTACACTAATTACAATGACATTCACCTGAAGTACTGCATCACACTCTACAACAATGTAAGCACACACCCATTAGCTGAGATGGCAGGAACAAAGAACACGCGTGCCTCCCTGACGGGGGCGTTCCCACGGGAACGCCTCACCTCCCCATTGGCATTAGGAGCACTGTCGCAATAGCAGCTAATGACACACCACGTGTGTTACCACAAGGCTGCATCGTTAGGAAAAACACCGAGGGGGTTTCGCATCCATAATGGGCCTGATTCAGACCCACTCGCGAGCGGCTGTCCGCTCGCAAGTGGGTCGATGTTCTGGACTGAGCATGCGCACGACGGAGGGAGCTCCGTCGTGCGCATGCGCCAGACGCCAGACGCGACGAGCGAAGGAAAGTCCTTCGCTCGTTGTGTCTGATCAAAGGGGGCGTGCTGTCGATGTTGATTGACAGCATGCCCCCTTTGGTAGGCGTGCCTCCCTGACGGGGGCGTTCCCACGGGAACGCCTCCCGTCAGAAGCCGGCCCACTGACATCACTAGTGATGTCAGTGGGAGTGATTTTGGCTCTGATAGAGCCAAAATCACTCCGGAGCTTGCGGTTGAAAACCTCAACCGCAGGCTCCGGCTCGCAGTTTCGATGGTCGCGATGGTCACGACCATCGCGGCCATCAAAATGCACGCTCGTATAGCCTGTGGGTGGTGACCCACAGCTATACGAGCGTCCAGGAACACGCTCCATTTTCATGGAGGCCGGCCCTCATTCAGAGCGTGCGCTCTGCTCAGAGAGTACGGCTCTGAATGAGGGCCAATGTTCCAACAATAGGTAGGACAAATCCAGCCTTTTGTGCTAAGTGGTGTGGGGTCCTCAATAAGTGCTCTGTTAACCTCATCCTTTTAGTAGTGGAGGAGGTGAGCAGTGAACTTAAAAAATTCTGCATAGATATTGAAACCTTCAAAGGCCAATATTATAAAAAACTAATAAGTGATAAGACTGAACCATGGATTGAGAAGATCAAAAATCAAATTGAGTCTTACCATCAGGAATTATTACAATTCAAAAGAAAGAAGTTAGAGACTGTTAACTCTGACTATACAAAACATACTGTCTACCGCTGGCTAGTTGGTGACATCGGTAATTATCGAGGTCATCGTCCACTAAGATCACGTAGATATAATCGATCATTTCGTACCGATTTATCATCTGCACCATCATCATCTGAGGGTGAAACATCCGATGATACGAGAGGTGTTTTTTTAGAACACAGACCCCCCACATACCCACCTTTTCAAAGTGGAGGAGGATCAGGAATCACCAGAGGAGGGGTGGGGGGCGGGACAAAACGAAGGGGCAGAAAGCCCAAAATTCTGAGTTAGTATTTAATCTGTCTACACACAAAATCACTGAAGGTGAAAAATCTGTCCTGGCCCTTGGTTTATCATTTATTCCCACTAGCACTCACAATTCTCTTGATTGGGTCGTCGATAATTACCGATTTAATCGAAAACTGCGCTTACGTGAACATTTTGGTGATTCACAGAGTTTTGATGGTGCTATGAATAAATGTACAAAATCGAGTACTTTTGACCCAGTTTCTTATAATCATAGCATTAAATCATTCGGTAGAATGACAGAGTGTGATATGAAAAAAATACATACTTCAAAGCCTAAGTATTATAATCTGACTACTGCACAAAAGAAGGCATTGACGTCTTTACGTAACAATGAGTTGATTACAATACACCCTGCCGATAAAGGTAGGGCAGTGGTTGTACAGGATTGTTGTCAATACAATCATGAAATACAGCATCAACTCTCTGATAATAAGACCTACATCAAATTGGATTCTAATCCTACCATGTCCATTAAATCCAAGATTGATGCTCTGATTGAGATGGGTGTCATGGGTGAGTGGATTGATAACAAGACTGCTGATTTTCTGAGGGTGGATCACCCCATCACACCCATTCTGTATACATTGCCAAAGATTCACAAGAGGCTGGAGGACCCCCCGGGTCGCCCCATCATTTCAGCGAGGGGCTCATTATTACAACCCTTGTCATTATTTGTTGACCAGTTCCTCCAGCCTCTTGTGAAAAATGCAGCTATATCCAAGACACCTCTGATTTTCTTGAAAAGGTGAAAACAGTGACATCAATTGCGCCCCATATGTGGCTTGCAACTTTAGATGTACAGTCACTGTATACTATAATTCCACACAGACATGGTAATAATATAATCCGTGACTGTTTGGTATTAGCGAAACAAACTAAACCACCTATTGAATTTTTGATCTCATTGATTGAGCTGATTCTTGGACAAAATTACTTTATGTATGGGTCTGATTATTACGCCCAAGTAACCGGCACAGCCATGGGTTCTAATTTAGCGCCTTCTTACACTAATATATACATGGCAGCTTTTGAAGAGAAATATATCATCAATTGCTTTAGTGATAAATTGGTTAAATATTTACGATTTATCGATGATATCTTTATCATTTGGCCTGGCACTAGGTCTGAATTTGATTTAATGATTTAACATCTCAATTCTCTGGCAGAACCAGTCAAGTTTACCTCCAATATTGACATGTATTCTATTGATTTTTTGGACGTATCGATATTCAAGGACAACGACTAACTTGGTTTTACACTGTTTAGAAAAATGACTGATCGAAACACGATTCTAAGGGCTAATAGTCAACATCCCTTTTCCCTTAAAGAGAGTCTTCCTGTGTCACAGTTTTTGCGAGTATTGCGGATCAACTCTTCAGATGTTAAGGCAAAACAACAAGTTGATTAAATGAGGCTGCGTTTTCTCGAACGAGGGTACTCACCAAACACTATCAATCGGTGTGTTAAAAAGGCCTATCGATGATTTTCAATGCCATCGGTCTCTAATCGTGTGACGAAGAATCCAGACCGGTTGGTACATGTAACCACTTTCGATCATCTATCGTCAGCCTCTGGACAGATTTATAGGAAATACTGGCCTTTGGTCACTACTGATCCAGCACTAAAGATGTTGAAATGTCCACCGCCAATGGAAGCCTACAGAAGGGGGCCTAATCTAAGGCAACGTTTGAAGCACCCTATGATGCAGCCACAAACTATGACCAGGTCCTGGCTTAATACCATGAAGGCTGGATGTTTTAAATGTGGTTTTTGCATCACTTGTCGGGCAATGATAAGTGGTGATACGTTTCCCCATCCACACAGTGGGAAAAAGATTAAAATTAGACATAAACTCCTTTATACAATGGATCATGTAGTGTATTTCCTCACATGTCCGTGTGGTCTATATTATATTGGAATGACCACCAGGCCCTTTCGAGAAAGGATGGCCAATCATCGGACTTCCATTCGAGGTGCCCTAGAGTCTAGAACCAGTCGCTAAACATTTTTTGAACCTTGGACATCTGGTCTCATCCTTGCGATGTATGCTAATTGATCATGTCCCAAAAATGATTAGAGGTGGTGATCCAGAATTAATACTTCGAAAATGGGAAGCACAATGGATTTATAATCTGAACACGACAGTTCCCTGTGGTTTAAATGAGAATAATCCGTTGAAAATATTCCTAAAATGATGTTTTTTTTCCCTGAAGCTTTCATTTCCTTCTTGCCAGTATATTTATATTGAATACTAATATGGAACACAATGTATTCATGGTTTATTTTCATTTTAATTTTGGTTATGCTATTAAGCTATATTTTTTTTTGTATTTTTGATATTTTCTCTTTTGTGTATGTTTTATAGACTGTGGAATTCTTTAATTTTTTTATTTATTTTTTATTATTTTCACTTTAGTGTATATTTTCTTTTTTCACTATATTGGTGTTTAATTTTATGTTGTATTTTTTATAATATTGTGTTGAAACACGGGTTTGTGCAAACTATGGTACACAATATATGAGCCCCTTAAGTCTGGTTTCATGGATCAATAGTTTAATTATGCAGCTGCTATGTAGAAAAATAGTTATGATATATTATGGTTTATTGCACATGTTCCCTGAATATCTAGATGGCAGGACACCCATTGGTATTTTTAGGTTTGGCAGTCGCCTGGTTGGCCAGTTTGATATGTTGCTTAGCAACAGTATAACACTAATTGAGCCTCAGTGTGCACTGATAGTTTTGGTGATGCGATACTTATGTAAGTTGCCTTACTCGTTAGCCGTAAGGAGGGTGTCCACTACCCGACGGTAAAGAGACTGAGCGATGGCGATGTCGTTATCGTTCAGTCGTTTACTGCACTGCAGGGTGCCCATGCTGGGCGATGTGTCGTTCAGTGTGGGCACGGGCGGTCATCTGCAGACATGCTGAGCCTGACGATGTCATCGGGTTGACCAGCATGTTTGAACGATGATAGATGTCTAAAAGACCAAATTTTTAAATGATGTTTAAACGATGTTCAAACGATTATTGACCGATTTTATCGTTATCGTTCAGTCGTTCAATTTTGTCGTCTAGTGGATACCCCCCTTTATAGTTTATTCAGCTACATATCCATGATGATGGTTGTCATGGATGTGCTGTTATTCGATTGGCTACCAAGATGTATTGCCAAGTGGTACTATTATATGAGCGTGGCTACAGCACGTGCACACTCTTCCGGATATGTGACACGCATGCAAGCAGCTTGACCCGCAAGCTTGATTGGTTGCCTAGTTACACAGCCATATGAGTGTCTGACGTGCATGGACACTTCCGGGTTCGGTGTTTTTCCTAACGATGCAGCCTTGTGGTAACACACGTGGTGTGTCATTAGCTGCTATTGCGACAGTGCTCCTAATGCCAATGGGGAGGTGTTCTTTGTTCCTGCCCTCTCAGCTAATGGGTGTGTGCCTACATTGTTGTTGAGTGTGATGCAGTACTTCAGGTGAATTTCATTATAATTAGTGTAATTGAACTAATGCTGATCCTCCAGGCTTTATAAGTGAGCTCATGGGGTATAACCAGTATGCCTTTTGTCAACATGCTGGAGATTTGTCAGTGCTGATGTGTCTTGATAATGACCCTTAGGGGTCGAAACGTCGACTATATTGATGGTGGAATATCATTATTTGAATAAATCTGATTGAATCATTGATCTTTAGTGCGGTGAGTGCCCTCATTTGGCTATTTTTTTTGCCTCTTTGGATATTTATTGGAGAACCTGTTTGGCCTTTCTCCCTAGTGCAACACCCTGCTGAATGACTTTACAAAGGGATGTGAGTGCTGTATTTCTCAAAATTCTATATATATATATATATATTAGGGGTGAGCGGGTTCGGATTTCTGAAATCCGAACCCCCCCGAGCCCCCCCGATCCGAGTCCGATCCGAATCAGGCTCGACTTTTCCCGCCTGACTCGGATCTGAAATTGAGGCAAAACGTCATCATCCCGCCTTCCGAGTCTCGCGGGTTTTGGATCCTATATAAGGTACCCACGTCGGCGCCATTTTCTCACTCGGCTGTGGACAGTGAAGAGGGAGGGTGGGAGTTAGGGCTGTGTAGTGTAGTGTAGTGTAGTGCTGCTGTTGTCCACTACTTCAAAGTCCATAGGGGCTGGCTGTGTTGTGCTGTGCTGCTGTTGTTAATAGGGGCTGTGTCCACTACTTCAAAGTCCATAGGGGCTGGCTGGACTGTGTTGTGCAGTCAGTTCTCCATAGGGGCTGTGTCCACTCCAAAGTCCTGTGCAGTGTCCCAGTCCTAAAGAGGTGCTGTAGTGTTGTCCAGGGGGTGCTCTGTCCATCAGGGGTGCTCCCCCCAAGTGCTAAAAAAATAATATATTTTCTGTGTTTGTGAATTGTGTGCGCAGTAGCCGCACGTGCATCAACAAAGTAGTGCCAAGCGTGCGCCTGTGTCATAAGTAAAGGGCCGGCTGGCTTGACCGTTAAAGGGTGCTGTAACCCCCGAAAGTACACTCCAGTCCAAACCAAAAAAAAATTATTTTCTGTGTTTGTGAATTGTGTGCGCAGTAGCCGCACGTGCATCAACAAAGTAGTGCCAAGCGTGCGCCTGTGTCATAAGTAAAGGGCCGGCTGGCTTGACCGTTAAGGGTGCTGTAACCCCCGAAAGTACACTCCAGTCCAAACCAAAAAAAAAATTATTTTCTGTGTTTGTGAATTGTGTGCGCAGTAGCCGCACGTGCATCAACAAAGTAGTGCCAAGCGTGCGCCTGTGTCATAAGTAAAGGGCCGGCTGGCTTGACCGTTAAGGGTGCTGTAACCCCCGAAAGTACACTCCAGTCCAAACCAAAAAAAAAATTATTTTCTGTGTTTGTGAATTGTGTGCGCAGTAGCCGCACGTGCATCAACAAAGTAGTGCCAAGCGTGCGCCTGTGTCATAAGTAAAGGGCTGGCTGGCTTGACCGTTAAGGGTGCTGTAACCCCCAAAAGTACACTCCAGTCCAAACCAAAAAAAAAATTATTTTCTGTGTTTGTGAATTGTGTGCGCAGTAGCCGCACGTGCATCAACAAAGTAGTGCCAAGCGTGCGCCTGTGTCATAAGTAAAGGGCCGGCTGGCTTGACCGTTAAAGGGTGCTGTAACCCCCAAAGTACACTCCAGTCCAAACCAAAAAAAAAATTATTTTCTGTGTTTGTGAATTGTGTGCGCAGTAGCCGCATGTGCATCAACAAAGTAGTGCCAAGCGTGCGCCTGTGTCATAAGTAAAGGGCCAGCTGGCTTGACCGTTAAAGGGTGCTGTAACCCCCAAAGTACACTCCAGTCCAAACCAAAAAAAAAATTATTTTCTGTGTTTGTGAATTGTGTGCGCAGTAGCCGCATGTGCATCAACAAAGTAGTGCCAAGCGTGCGCCTGTGTCATAAGTAAAGGGCCAGCTGGCTTGACCGTTAAAGGGTGCTGTAACCCCCAAAGTACACTCCAGTCCAAACCGAAAAAAAATTTATTTTCTGTGTTTGTGAATTGTGTGCGCAGTAGCCGCACGTGCATCAACAAAGTAGTGCAAAGCGTGCGCCTGTGTCATAAGTAAAGGGCCGGCTGGCTTGACCGTTAAAGGGTGCTGTAACCCCCAAAGTACACTCCAGTCCAAACCGAAAAAAAATTATTTTCTGTGTTTGTGAATTGTGTGCGCAGTAGCCGCACATGCATCAACAAAGTAGTGCCAAGTGTGCACCTGTGTCATAAGTAAAGGGCCGGCTGGCTTGACCGTTAAAGGGTGCTGTAACCCCCGAAAGTACACTCCAGTCCAAACCAAAAAAAAAATTATTTTCTGTGTTTGTGAATTGTGTGCGCAGTAGCCGCACGTGCATCAACAAAGTAGTGCCAAGTGTGCGCCTGTGTCATAAGTAAAGGGCCGGCTGGCTTGACCATTAAAGGGTGCTGTAACCCCCGAAAGTACACTCCAGTCCAAACCAAAAAAAAATTTATTTTCTGTGTTTGTGAATTGTGTGCGCAGTAGCCGCATGTGCATCAACAAAGTAGTGCCAAGCGTGCGCCTGTGTCATAAGTAAAGGGCCGGCTGGCTTGACCGTTAAAGGGTTCTGTAACCCCCAAAGTACACTCCAAACCAAAAAAATATATATTTTCTGTGTTTGTGACTTGTGTGCACTGTGGCTGCACGTGCATCAACAAAGGAGCAGCGCCAAGCGTGCGCCTGTGTCCCATAAGTAAAGAGCCGGCTGGCTCATTTCTTAAAGGGTGGTGTAACCCACAAAGTGCACTACTCTCCAGCAAAAATAAAAAAATATTTTCTGTGTTTGTGTGCGCTTTAGCCGCACGTATATATATCAATATAACATAAATGGAGGACCAAACTTTCTCTGATAAAAATAAAATAGGGAAAGATCAAGAACCACTTCCTACTAGTGCTGTTGCTGCTGCTGGGAGTTGTTCATCATCCCAGAGAGGAAGTAGGAACATCACTACTTTTACTAAACAATTGACCCTCCAACAGTCCCTAGCGATGAGGATGAAGTACGACAGCAGTCATCCTGAAGCAAAACGTATAACTGAGGCCTTGACTGCTATGTTGGTATTAGACGTGCGTCCGGTATCCGACATTAGTGCAGTGGGATTTAGACAATTGATGGAGGTAGTGTGTCCTCGGTTCCAAATCCCGTCTAGATTCCACCTGCATCCTCAAAGCAGCAGCGACAAGCGTGCGTCTGTCTGTTAAAGGGTGGTGACACCCTCAAAGTGTGCTACACAAACAATTAAATTGTGTGCTACACAAACAATAAAAATATTCTTTTTTTTTCTGTCTTTGTGAATTGTGTGGGCTGTAGCCGCACCTGCATCCTTAAAGCAGCAGCGACAAGCGTGCGTCTGTCTGTTAAAGGGTGGTGTAACTCATGAAGTGCTCCAAAAAATAAAAAACTATTTTTTTAATGTGTTTGTGACTTGTGTGCGATGTAGCCGCACTTGCATCCTCAAAGCAGCAGCGACAAGCGTGCGTCTGTCAAAGGGTGGTGACACCCTCAAAGTGTGCTACACAAACAATAAAAATATTCTTCTTTTTTCTGTCTTTGTGAATTGTGTGGGCTGTAGCCGCACCTGCATCCTTAAAGCAGCAGCGACAAGCGTGCGTCTGTCTGTTAAAGGGTGGTGACACCCTCAAAGTGTGCTACACAAACAATTAAAATATTGTTCTTTTTTCTGTCTTTGTGAATTGTGTGGGCTGTAGCCGCACCTGCATCCTTAAAGCAGCTGCGACAAGCGTGCGTCTGTCTGTTAAAGGGTGGTGACACCCTCAAAGTGTGCTACACAAACAATTAAAATATTGTTCTTTTTTTTCTGTCTTTGTGAATTGTGTGGGCTGTAGCTGCACTTGCATCCTCAAAGCAGCAGCGACAAGCGTGCGTCTGTCTGTTAAAGGGTGTTGTAACTCTCAAAGTGCTCCAAAAAATCAAAAATTTTTTTTTAATGTGTTTGTGACTTGTGTGCGATGTAGCCACACTTGCATCCTCAAAGCAGCAGCGACAAGCGTGCGTCTGTCTGTTAAAGGGTGGTGACACCCTCAAAGTGTGCTACACAAACAATTAAAATATTCTTCTTCTTTTTTCTCTCTTTGTGAATTGTGTGGGCTGTAGCCGCACCTGCATCCTTAAAGCAGCAGCGACAAGCGTGCGTCTGTCTGTTAAAGGGTGGTGTAACTCACGAAGTGCTCCAAAAAATAAAAAACTATTTTTTTAATGTGTTTGTGACTTGTGTGCGATGTAGCCGCACTTGCATCCTCAAAGCAGCAGTGACAAGCGTGCGTCTGTCTGTTAAAGGGTGGTGACACCCTCAAAGTGTGCTACACAAACAATAAAAATATTCTTCTTTTTTCTGTCTTTGTGAATTGTGTGGGCTGTAGCCGCACCTGCATCCTTAAAGCAGCTGCGACAAGCGTGCGTCTGTCTGTTAAAGGGTGGTGACACCCTCAAAGTGTGCTACACAAACAATTAAAATATTGTTCTTTTTTTTTCGGTCTTTGTGAAATGTGTGGGCTGTAGCCGCACCTGCATCCTTAAAGCAGCAGCGACAAGCGTGCGTCTGTCTGTTAAAGGGTGGTGACACCCTCAAAGTGTGCTACACAAAGAATAAAAATATTCTTCTTCTTTTTTCTGTCTTTGTGAATTGTGTGGGCTGTAGCCGCACTTGCATCCTCAAAGCAGCAGAGACAAGCGTGCGTCTGTCTGTTAGAGGGTGGTGTAACCCTCAAAGTGTGCTCCACAAACAATTAAAATATTCTTTTTTTTTTTCTGTCTTTGTGAATTGTGTGGGCTGTAGCCGCACTTGAATCCTCAAAGCAGCAGCGACAAGCGTGCGTCTGTCTGTTAAAGGATTACATCGGTGACAGCATCCAAGTAGGCATGTCAGACAGTCCGTACCTGTACTGGCAGGAAAAAGAAGCAATTTGGAGGTCCCTGTACAAACTGGCTCTATTTTACCTGAGTTGCCCCCCCTCCAGTGTGTACTCCGAAAGAGTGTTTAGTGCAGCCGGGAACCTTGTTAGCGAAAGGCGTAGGAGGTTGCTTCCACAAAATGTGGAGAAGATGATGTTCATAAAATGAATGATCAACTCTTCCAGGGAGACCAGCCTCCAGAACGTACAGAGGGACCTGTGGTTCCAGCAGGGACGAATTAATACTCTGTGAGGATGAGGATGTACATAACACTGAAGAGGGTGAGGAATCTGTGGATGAGGAGGATGAGGACGACTTCTTGCCTCCGTAGAGCCAGTTTGTGCAGGGACAGATTAATTGCCAGCTTGTTTTGTGGGGGCCCAAACGAACCAATCATTTCAGCCACAGTTGTGTGGCAGACCCTGGCGCTGAAATGATTGGTTTGTTAAAGTGTGCATGTCCTGTTTATACAACATAAGGGTGGGTGGGAGGGCCCAAGGACAATTCCATCTTGCACCTCTTTTTTTTCTTTGCATTATGTACAGTTTGGGGCCTAGTTTTTCAATGCCATCCTGTCTGCCACTGCAGTTTCACGCCTAGATGGGTCACGTGTTTGTGCCGCCCACTCGCGTCGCTTAGCATAGTCATCCAGCTACCTCGGTGCAACCTTTTGGACATAAAAACACTATTGTGAGGTGTGAGGTATTCAGAATAGACTGGAAATGAGTGGAAATTAAGGTTATTGAGGTTAATAATAGCATAGGAGCAGAAAAACCTACAAATTCTGTGATTTTAGCTGTTTTTATGCTTTTTTTCAAAAAAATACAGATCCAAAACACAAAACCCAGAACCCAAAACACGGAAGGGTGGTTTTGGCAAAACCAATCCAGATCCAAAACACGAAGAAAGATCCAGATCCAAAACCAAAACACAAAACACGAAAAGTGGCCGGTGCACACCCCTAATATATATATATATATATATATATATATATATATATATATTGGAAAATAGATAGCAGGCTCTCGTATGCTTCTTGCTTAAAGGTGCGCTGGTGCCCTCCTTAATTACCAGCCTTGCGAAGGAATGGAAAAAAGAATTTGTTAAAACTGCAACACAGGCGACACTCTGGCATCTTAAAAGAATACAATAGACCCCACAACAGAAGTCAACGTTTCAGAACACTTTACTTGGGTTCTTTCATCAGGATGAAAGGGTGTGGCCACTGAAAAATGGGGGCTTGTCAAAATGACACCCCCCATTTCTCATCACTCATGGGAACATTCCTTTCCATTCCATATGCACCTTAGTTCCCCCAGTAGTAGTGCCCCTCTTGCAATGCCCACTTTAGTAGTGCCCCTTATGCAATGTCCCCAGTAGCAGTGTCCCATGAAGTTGTGCCCCAGTAGTGTTCTGTATACAGTGCCCCCCATAGTGCACCCTTATACAGTGCCCCCGGTAGTTACCTTTATACAGTGCCTCCAGTAGTGCCCCTTATACAGTGCCCCCCATAGTGGTCCCTCTTATGCAGTGCCCCCAGTGGCTCCCCTTATTTAGTGCCACAAGTAGTGCCCCTTATACAGTGGCCCCTGTAGTGCCCCTTATACAGGCCCCCCTATGCAGTGTCCCCAGTAGTGGTCCCCCTTATGATGCAATCCTAGTAGTGCCCCTGATACAGTGCCCCCAGTAGTGCCCCTTATATAGTGCCCCCAGTAGTGGTCCCACTTATGCAGGCCCCCAGTATTGTTCCCCCCTATGCAGTCCCCCTTATACAGTGCCCCCAGTAGAGTTCCCCATATGCAGTGCCAATTATACAGTGCTCCCAGTAGTGCCCCTTATACAGTGTCCTCAGTAGTGGTCCCCCCAATGTAGTGCCCCCAGTAGTGTTCCCCCCAATGCAGTGCCCCTTATACAGTTCCCCCAGTAGTGTTACCCCTATGCAGTGCCCCTTATACAGTGCCCCCAGTAGTGCCCCTTATACAATGCCCCCAGTAGTGGTCCCCCTATGCAGTGCCCCCAGTAGTGCCCCTGATGGGAGAGATGTCACATGTTGTAAGAGACACCCTCCCACTTAATATGCCAGAGGCCCCCCATGCCCCTTTCAATACCACTGTTGAAAGTTCCTTCCTTATTTCTGCACCTAATGCCACAGACTCTTCATAGTACTAATGCCAGAACCCCAACATGTTCCATAACATAACTAATTCTCCCTTTCAGTATAACATCCCCTCTATAGCACTACATAATACAGTTTCAGTATATATAGCTTCGTATTTGGCCCTGATGTTAATTATGTCACCATGTTTGGCAGATAGGTGCGCGGTGCAGATTTGGTCTAACGTGCAGCTGTGAGTGCACCATCCAAGGGCCTGCTATACCCGCTACAAAATTGGATGACCTAGCAGAGGGTCCTAGCATCCAGCACATTGGATGCAACTTAGCAGTCTTTGGCCACTCGGATTCTCCTCAACACTGCTCCCCAGGCCTCATTAACTGCAGGTGTGGCAGGGGTTTCTGCTCTTCTGTCCTGCAGCCTGTCGGTCCTGGAAAGGATACCTCCCTTTGCCTACTGTACATCAGCAGCAGATGCTGTCAGTTGCTTCCACATCAAAGCACAGTTTATCATCAAAGATAACAGAGAAGGAATAGAGAGAACAATGAGAGAGGTGGCAAAAAGAGTAACGGGAGAAAAAGAAAGGGGAATACAAAAAAAGGGGCTAAAAAAAGGGGGAAGAGTTTTAGAGGGTGAAAGAGTTAGATGTGCGGCAGATTTGACATGGTCTTTAAATACACTGTCCCTAATTAAAAAGGCGCAACAGCGTTTGTTTTTCCTAAGACGTTTGAGGGCCTCGGGAGTTAGCAAAGTAACTATGCTAAACTTTTACAGATGCTCAATTGAGAGCATTCTGACGTTTGGTATCATTATCTGGTATGGCAACTGCACAGCGAGTGAAAGAAGTGCACTGGAACGGGTTGTTAGGACCGCCAGCAAAATCATTGGCATGCAGTTGCCAACTATTCATGATGTTTAGGGGCTTAGGGTTCTAAAGAGAACCAAAGGTATCATATCGGATCCAAGCCATCCATTTCATGAATTTTTTGATAAGCTCCCATCTTTAAAGCGGTTTAGAGTACTTCGGGCACGTACGAGTCGCTTGAGGGTTAGTTTTCTTCCATCTGCTGTGCGCATGTTGAATGCTATGATTGTATCTCTTTAGTTAATTTTAATTTTATTATTTTTGTGAAATTGTTTGTGATAACCTTTACCATGGATTGCTATTCACTGTTTTAAAAAAGTGCAATGTAATTTCGTCTGTCAAACTTGTTTTGCTGATGACAACAATAAATACAATACAATACAATGTGACACCCCTAGTGGTGGGTGTCTATGTGTAGGTTGGATCAAATCTGGGGCGAGATTCAGCAAAGCGAGAAATGCCATCAAACCCAGTAAATGTGGGTTTATCAGCATTTTTCATATGCACCAAGCCCCAGAATGCGATGCACTCCGGGACTTGGTTACGGCAGGTAACGCCATTGTCCTGATGGCGTCACCCATAGAAACCTATGGGCTTCTATCGGGAGAGTGCTGAATCCGCCGGTCTATTCACTACATCCTGGAGAAGACAGCTGATGGTAAGTAATATGTGTTGGAATATGTGTGTACTATTGGTGGTGGTATGGCAGAGTAGTTGAACACACTAGCAGATGCCCTGAGTCAGTGAACAGCCAAGTACAGTCGGTTGGTTTATTCAGCAGTAATGTGATGGTACAGCAGTACTCACCATTATATATGCACACACTTTCTAGCATGAAGTGGATCTTGAGCGGATACAGATCACCAGCTGGTGACTGTATATGGGTAATCATGCAGGTTGTAAGTGGTACCAGCGGCTGTAACAGGATGGATCTACAAGGGTTTCTCTGGAGCTAAAACAATACTTCAACACAGTAAGGAAACACAAGATGGCACCGTCTATGCGCAGAGCTGAAGAAGGCGGCCATCTTAGTTAGGGATTGAAGCGTCTCTATAGGAGCCAACATAGAGTGTGTGCAGTAACGCTCTCCATCTATGACAACATGTCATATTAGTAATATCTGGGTCACTTAGCTCTGTCATAAACACCTATGGCAGGGCCAATATTCAAACCTGCTCCAAGGGTGAGTAGTAACAAATCATGGAGAGTGATAAAGTACCAACCAATCAACTTCTGTCATTTTTCAACCACAGTCAGTAAAATGACAGAAGCTGATTGGTTGGTACTTTATCTCTCTCCAAGATTTGAAATCCCCCGCACCCCCCACCCCAAGGCAGGATACATCTCCCACTAAATCTGGTGGTTATAAAGCACTTAAGTAAATCCCTCGCACCCCCACAGATGGTGGTGAAAGAGCAAGTGTATTGTGTATTTATGTGTAATAAATTACTTCAAATTGACCTGATTTGGCAGGACATTATTACATGTAGTCCAGCAAAATGAATAAAATATTTATAGACTGCTGTGATACTCTGGTTATAACAATCACCCAGGGGATTACTGGTACTTTTCAATCCAGTATAACACTGAAATAAGTCAATACTGAATTACTTGTAGTAAATCTAAGATTGTTTACTTAAAGTGCTGCTTGCACCTAATGACAAACTGATTGTGTTATGTCTGCAATTTCCTGTGAAAAGGGTGAGGGAGAAGTAAGACTAAGGCAGTTCCTGCAGCTAAATGGCGGAAGATGACAAATCCATGCTCATTAATTCAGAGTACATGTGTGAATTGTATGTGAGATGACTGTAAATTCAACATCTAATGGTGTTAAGACATGATTACCAATAAATGTAATTTTCTCCACATTATGATAGTTAATTATATGCAGCTGGAGGTTTTTTTATTTTTATTTATTTTATGTCCTTTTTATGTTGGACTTGGTTAATTAATAGGAAACATGAGCCTAGAATTCCAAATCTTTTCTGGCGTATTAGATGAAGACAGTGTAGTTTAATTAACCATGCTGTCCCCAACCCACTCATTAAATTGTACCTGTTTCCTATACACAAGGAGGCAGCCATTTTGTGAGCTGAATGATTAAATATCTAGCTTATCAAATCCCAAGTGATTTGCTAACCCTGAAACTGCTTATATCTGCTCTTTTACAATTTCCTTCAGACCTATCTAATATCTGTGGCTCTATATATTAAACAAATAAAAGCCCTATTTTAAGGGAAAACAGGTGTTCACCCAATCTATCAAGGTGAGCAAAGAAAGCATGGGGAAACTTATTTAACATTATAGCAGAACAACTTCTGCTGCAAGCCTCCTTCTATAAGATATATTTAATAAAAAAAATTCTGTATTTATTTAAAAATAACATTAAAATGTACTGTATTATTGTACCACCCCCTTACACCCCCCCGTCCCATCTGAAATTTGCCCCCACTGGCTACTTGGGGCCTGAAGCTCACAGCTCGGAGTTTACATGAGAATTACTGAAGTTAGAGAAGTAATTTGACATCCTTACTTGTTTTCATGTGAAGCCATGACAACAACCGCCATCTGCAACCAGGAGCATAGCAAGACCTATGGGAGCACCATAGCAACATTTTTCCACAGGCCCCCCTGCTGCAGGGCAACATATCTGCTGTCACAGGCCCAGCCAGCTCTATCTCTTCTTGCCAATGCTGGGAGAAGGCATGGCCAAAGGTGTAGTCAAGGCACCAGTTAAACATTAGGAGCAGAATTGGATTATGGCCACGGTATGTCATAACCATTTGGATTAGGGAGACTATATATATATATATTAGGGGTGAGCGGGTTCGGATTTCTGAAATCCGAACCCCCCCGAGCCCCCCCGATCCGAGGCCGATCCGAGTCAGGCTCGACTTTTTCCGCCTGACTCGGATCTGAAATCGAGGCAAAATGTCATCTTCCTGCCTTCCGGGTCTCGCGGGTTTTGGATCCTATATAAGGTACCCGCGTCGGCACCATTTTCTCACTCGGCTGGGATGTGTAGTGTAGTGTAGTGCAGAGTAGTGTTGTGCTGTGCTGTGCTGCGCTGTGCTGCTGTTGT
Organism: Taudactylus pleione; assembly: GCA_031769625.1. Lineage (NCBI taxonomy): Eukaryota > Metazoa > Chordata > Amphibia > Anura > Myobatrachidae > Taudactylus > Taudactylus pleione. The sequence goes on along the minus strand of JAUIMM010000566.1, from coordinate 2,292,298 downwards.
CCATAGGGGCTGTGTCCACTACTTCAAAGTCCATAGGGGCTGGCTGTGTTGTGCTGTGCTGCTGTTGTTAATGGGGGCTGTGTCCACTACTTCAAAGTCCATTGGGGCTGGCTGGACTGTGTTGTGCAGTCAGTTGTCCATAGGGGCTGTGTCCACTCCAAAGTCCTGTGCAGTGTCCCAGTCCTAAAGGGGTGCTGTAGTGTTGTCCAGGGGGTGCTCTGTCCGTCAGGGGTGCTCCCCCCAAGTGCTAAAAAAAAAATATTTTTTCTGTGTTTGTGAATTGTGTGCGCAGTAGCCACACGTGCATCAACAAAGTAGTGCCAAGCGTGCGCCTGTGTCATAAGTAAAGGGCTGGCTGGCTTGACCGTTAAAGGGTGCTGTAACCCCCAAAGTACACTCCAAACCAAATAAAAAAATATTTTCTGTGTTTGTGAATTGTGTGCGCAGTAGCCGCACGAGCATCAACAAAGTAGTGCCAAGCGTGCGCCTGTGTCATAAGTAAAGGGCCGGCTGGCTTGACCGTTAAAGGGTGCTGTAACCCCCAAAGTACACTCCAAACCAAATAAAAAAATATTTTCTGTGTTTGTGAATTGTGTGCACAGTAGCCGCACGAGCATCAACAAAGTAGTGCCAAGCGTGCGCCTGTGTCATAAGTAAAGGGCCGGCTGGCTTGACCGTTAAAGGGTGCTGTAACCCCCAAAGTACACTCCAAACCAAATAAAAAAATATTTTCTGTGTTTGTGTGCGCCTTAGCCGCACGTATATATCAATATAACATAAATGGAGGACCAAACTTTCTCTGATAAAAATAAAATAGGGAAAGATCAAGAACCACTTCCTCCTAGTGCTGTTGCTGCTGCTGGGATTTGTTCATCATCCCAGAGATGAAGTAGGAACACCACTACTTTTACTAAACAATTGACCCTCCAACAGTCCCTAGCGATGAGGATGAAGTACGACAGCAGTCATCCTGAAGCAAAACGTATAACTGAGGCCTTGACTGCTATGTTGGTGTTAGACGTGCGTCCGGTATCCGCCATTAGTGCAGTGGGATTTAGACAATTGATGGAGGTAGTGTGTCCCCGGTTCCAAATCCCGTCTAGATTCCACCTGCATCCTCAAAGCAGCAGCGACAAGCGTGCGTCTGTCTGTTAAAGGGTGGTGTAACCCTCAAAGTGCTCCAAAAAATAAAAAACTATTTTTTTAATGTGTTTGTGACTTGTGTGCGATGTAGCCGCACGTGCATCAACACAGTAGCAGCGCCAAGCGTGCGCCTGTGTCATAAGTCAAGGGCTGGTTTGGACATCTGGTCTGGCCTGAAGGACATGCCAACAATTTCTGACAAGTCTACTGTCACTGCATATGATATTGTCCTCAAAGCAGCAGCGACAAGCGTGCGTCTGTCTGTTAAAGGGTGGTGTAACCCTCAAAGTGCGCTCCACAAACAATAAAAATATTCTTTTTTTTTCTGTCTTTGTGAAATGTGTGGGCTGTAGCTGCACCTGCATCCTTAAAGCAGCAGCGACAAGCGTGCGTCTGTCTGTTAAAGGGTGGTGACACCCTCAAAGTGTGCTCCACAAACAATAAAAATATTCTTCTTTTTTTTCTGTCTTTGTGAAATGTGTGGGCTGTAGCCGCACCTGCATCCTTAAAGCAGCAGCGACAAGCGTGCGTCTATCTGTTAAAGGGTGGTGACACCCTCAAAGTGTGCTCCACAAACAATAAAAATATTCTTCTTTTTTTTCTGTCTTTGTGAATTGTGTGGGCTGTAGCCACACTTACATCCTCAAAGCAGCAGCGACAAGCGTGCGTCTGTCTGTTAAAGGGTGGTGTAACCCTCAAAGTGCGCTCCACAAACTATAAAAATATTCTTCTTTTTTTTTCTGTCTTTGTGAAATGTGTGGGCTGTAGCTGCACCTGCATCCTTAAAGCAGCAGCGACAAGCGTGCGTCTGTCTGTTAAAGGGTGGTGTAACCCTCAAAGTGCGCTCCACAAACAATAAAACATTTTTTTTTTTCTGTCTTTGTGAATTGTGTGGGCTGTAGCCGCACCTGCATCCTTAAAGCAGCAGCGACAAGTGTGCGTCTGTCTGTTAGAGGATTACATCGGTGACAGCATCCAAGTAGGCATGTCAGACAGTCCGTACCTGTACTGGCAGGAAAAAGAAGCAATTTGGAGGTCCCTGTACAAACTGGCTCTATTTTACCTGAGTTGCCCCCCCTCCAGTGTGTACTCCGAAAGAGTGTTTAGTGCAGCCGGGAACCTTGTCAGCGAAAGGCGTAGGAGGTTGCTTCCACAAAATGTGGAGAAGATGATGTTCATAAAATGAATTATCAACTCTTCCAGGGAGACCAGCCTCCAGAACGTACAGAGGGACCTGTGGTTGTGGATTCCAGCGGGGACGAATTAATACTCTGTGAGGATGAGGATGTACACAACACTGAAGAGGGTGAGGAATCGGTGAATGAGGAGGATGAAGACGACATCTTGCCTCCGTAGAGCCAGTTTGTGCAGGGACAGATTAATTGCCAGCTTGTTTTGTGGGGGCCCAAACGAACCAATCATTTCAGCCACAGTCGTGTTGCAGACCCTGGCGCTGAAATGTTTGGTTTGTTAAAGTGTGCATGTCCTGTTTATACAACATAAGGGTGGGTGGGAGGGCCCAAGGACAATTCCATCTTGCACCTCTTTTTTTTCTTTGAATTATGTACTGTTTGGGGCCTAGTTTTTCAAACTGCCATCCTGTCTGCCACTGCAGTGTCACTCCTAGATGGGCCACGTGTTTATGCCACCCACTCGTGTCTCTTAGCATAGTCATCCAGCTACCTCGGTGCAACCTTTTGGATATAAAAACACTATTGTGAGGTGTGAGGTGTTCAGAATAGACTGGAAATGAGTGGAAATTAAGGTTATTGAGGTTAATAATAGCATAGGAGCAGAAAAACCCACAAATTCTGTGATTTTAGCTGTTTTTATGCTTTTTTTAAAAAAAATACAGATCCAAAACACAAAACCCAGAACCCAAAACACGGAAGGGTGGTTTTGGCAAAACCAATCCAGATCCAAAACACGAAGAAAGATCCAGATCCAAAACCAAAACACAAAACACGAAAAAGTGGCCGGTGCACACCCCTAATATATATATATATATATTATGTGTATGACTTTGGAGATCAATTGAATATTGAGTAACCGTACTGATTTTTTTTGCTATGCCTGCCAGCTACCAGGAGATACTGTACAATCCTATGTGTTATATTTTTTGTGTTCTATTTTTTATTTTGCTTTGCACAACATGTATTATTTATTTTTATTGCAACCTTGTTATTATTAAATTTGTAACTAGGCATAGTACTCTTTTCGTAAATAAGATGTTATACAGTATATGCTCTTAAATCTTATAACCTTAAAATAAATAATTGATTGCTTAGACTACTTTGTACAGCAAAACTTTGGAGTTATAGTGACACTAATTTACTGAGTGATAGTCTGTGTTGCAGAGACTGCGCAATTGTAACTAAAGTGATTTGGGGACCTGTGGTGGTGACAGACAACATATGTATCTATAGGTGTATCATTTAAGTAGCACAGTGCTAATCTATTAATTGTAGAAATAAAATTAAGCCTCTCCTTCTATACGTCAGGATTTGAGATCTGCATGAGATCGCTCCTCGCACTTCTTGGGTAGGCAGAGCTCCTGCATTTTAGCATGCTCCCCCTAAGAATACCAGCAATTTGACATCACTCCCCCGTACACAGCATTATACATAAGGAAAGTAAGTCCCAGAGAGTGTGGATCATTAGGTCTACAATAAAAAGGTAGACAATGTTTGGGAAGACAATGGAAGTTAGACATGCAATAGGTCGACAGGGTCTGAAGGTCGACACACTAAAGGTTGACTGGTAAGAAGGTTGACAGGGGCACAAGGTAGTCATTAGTTCGACACACAAATGGTCGACACATTTTTTCTTGTTTTTGATCCCTAATTTTCACCCTAACACTCCCCTTGGTGCCTAACTCTAACCCTCCCTCCTGGTGCCTAACCCTAACCGTCCCATCTAGTGCCTAACCCTAACACTCTGGTAAGTGCCTAACCCTAACCCTCCCTCCTGGTGCCTAACACTAACCATTAGAGTAAGTGCCTAACCCTAACCCTAAAAAACACAAAAAACATGTGTCGACCATGTCCGTGTCCACCATTCATGTGTCAACCTAATAACCCTGTCGACCTTCTGTCCCTGTCGACCTTCTTACTAGTCGACCTTTAGTGTGTCGACCTTCAGAACCTGTCGACCTATTGCCTGTCTAAATTCCATTGTCTATCCAAAAATTGTTTACCTTACTACTGTAGACCAAATGACCGGATACCAGTCCAAGACCCCACACATTCTTTTCAAATTTCAATTCTACATCACTGTGTGTGTATTCATCGCTGTTGATGTATTACATTTCCCTTATCTATGTTTTCAGTTGGTATTTGAGTACTAATATAAGACAACAGCCAGCATTTTAAGGAACAATTTTCAAGGGCTGCAAATTTTTTTTAAGAAAGTGACATCATTGCGCATTAATTCACGGTGATCTCAATACCAATGGGGAGCGGTGAAGGAGTTAAATAAAACAAAATTTATTTTGACTTGAACAATATTTGCTAGCAGCAGTTGTGTTTCTGTTACATGCACTCTTACACCATGAGTCATTCGTAGTTAGCTTTCATGTGATTAATACTTAAAAATAATAAATGCAAATTTTACACTCTGAGTTGCATGTTAGAGAGATAATACGTATAAGCCCATCGTACTCTTTAATACATCACAGCTTCTTGTTAAGCACCTGTAATAAGAACGTATCCTCTGTTTCCAGCTGCCAGACTTGGTTGAATGCATGAATGTCTTCCAAAGAATAATTGGAAATTGCTTTGCAATTGAAAGTAGGAACATGAATTCCAGCATGCTTTTATTATTCATATTTATTTATTTCTTTTTTAGACTCTAAACAGTTTTACTCATTATTCTCTATTCACACTAAGCTAATAATTACAGGCCGCATTAATATCAGGTTTTAATCTCCCATGTGATTCAATTAGACAACCTGAACTTTTTAAGACTCTATTACAGAAGCACTCCCACCTGTTGCCTGCACATGCATGAGCTATTGCCTGATCACACCCGCCCTTCCCCACCCCCAATGGCTCACGTTAAAAATAGTCGGTGTATGAAATGTTATAATAATTCAGCTGATTTCTACTGCAAACAGTAATTGCCTGCATAAATTAGTGCGCTGATCCGTCACAGACCTCTGAGAGGGGTCTGGCTGTTGGCACAAGATTTTCCGCCATTGGTGTTCTCTGCCCCAGCTGCTCAGAGTGCTTTTTAATTTATGAAGAAATTGGCAGCCCACTGAGACTGCAGGGCTCCCTAATGTGGGCAGCTGAAATTCTTTTTTCTTTTCTTTTGGGCTTGTAGACTGTCATATGCACTCTGGGAGACAAACAAGTCCAAATACATCTGTAAGAAAAGTAAATAATATAAAAGAGCAAGACATTTTCTGTGCTGTGCTATTGAACAGTCACTGTATGAACCATATACACCACATGAACATGTTACATTGTCCCAGCTTGCTCCGGGAGACAGGATCTGCTTTCCATGAGGCTACAGGAGGGGATGTGGTCAGCATGTTGGTGGTCATAATGTCGTCATTTGTAAATGTTGATAAGTGAAATGTCGACATTCTGAAAGATGTTGACATTAGGTTAGGCATAGGCACATTCTTACCGCTGCATACCTGGTTTTGCCACATCAGCCACAACCTGTGACATTAGCCACAACCTGTGACATTAACTTAGGGTTAGACATAGGGTTACCTCCACAACCTCCAGAACAGCCGCATTGCCGCAGTGATGATTGTCGACACTGGTAGCCATTTCATCAGTGTCATCATATTCAATGCGGAAAATGTCAACATGATACAGGCCGACATTATGACCATGACATTCTACCTGTTGACAAAATATACCAGATCCATTTTGTAGGCCTGATTCGCCCAGGGCAGAGATGAGCAATTATTTTGTCTAGGGGACACTTAGCAATTTTAAGTTAACTGTTGAGGGCCGTACACATAACATTTTCCCCTTTTCCTTACAGTGATGTAAGCTCCCGGCTCCTCCTTCAAACTGAGGGAGTTCCAAGACAGTGTGAAAGGAAAGATCCAGCTCAGATATACTGTAGTAGGGTAGTTCCATGGCAGGGAAAAGATACGGAAAGACAAGACTCAGATGTAGCATGTGCTAAGTGCTATGTTGGTCACATACTGGTTGCGGAGGATTAAGAGGCAGTGTGCTGGATCATATTGCCTGGTGGGTCACATATAGGACGAGGGCCCTATTTTGCCCTCCCTGGCCCTAGGGAATTATTGTAAATCATATGCTGAGTAGAGCTGGCTTACATTATGACAGGACACCACTGTGCTGGTTGCAGCTTCTGAATTATGGATAGTCAGTCAGAAAATTGATGATGATGACTGGCATAGATTTGCTCTGGACATCAAGATACAGTCAAAACATATTTCAGCTAGCCCAAAACTTGTACTGTTTAAATATACCTGTAAGTATCTGTGCTATCCAACAGAATACTGTAGCTGCCAGTACAAATCAATCACTCTTTGTTCACTGTCTTAGAACACACACTGAGCAGCAGAATTTGGAACATAACTTTACACTACCTGACTTATTGGTTCTTGGTGGGTTGCATGATCCAGTCACACAGGAATGTTGGCCAGAGGTCAGGAGGATGTGAAAGAAAGACTATGTGTGGACTGTGAGAGGGGGATGTAATTAGATATGGAAGCAATGAAGGTTATGTGGGCGGTTCTGGAATCTGATAAGCTTGTCTAAAGATGTGAGTTTTCAAGGAATGCTTGAAGGTTTGGTGACTAGAGGAATGTCTTATTGTGTGTGGGAGGGCATTCCACAGAGTGGGTGAAGCCCCAAAAAAGTCCTTTAAGTGTGAAAGGGGCCAAGTAATGCGTGGGGATGAGAGATGCAGATCCTGAGCGGAGAGCTCGGTTTGGAAGATATTTTGAGATGCATATGTTGGTGTTGTTTGATTAATAGCCTTATGTGTAAGTAAAAGTATTTTGCATTGAATACGGTAAAAAAACGGTAACCAATGGATGGACTGACTGTACGGAGCAGCAGCAGATGAATGTTTGGAGAGGAAGATCAGCCTTATAGCTGCATTCATAGTGGATTGTAATGGCGAGAGTCTGTTTTTGGGAAGACCATTAAGGAGCCTATTGCAATAGTTAATGCGGGAAATAATGAGTGCATGGATTAGTGTTTTTGCAGTGTTTTGTGCAAGATATGGTTGAATATTAGATATTTCTTTTAGATGTGTGTAACATGATATTGAGACAGATTGAATGTGGGGAACAAAGGACAGTTCAGAGTCAAGGATGACATCTAGGCAGCAAGATTGTGGGGCAGGGTGGATTGTCGAGTTATCAACAGTGATAGAGAGATCAAGGTGGTAACTGCTATTGGCCGGTGAAAATATAATTAATTCTGCTATGGAAATATTAAGTTTAAGGTGGCGAGATGACATCCAAGATGAAATCACTGAAAGACATTCAGTGACATGGACCAATACAGATGGTGACAAATTTGGGGAGGTACAGATACAGATGGTACAGATGGTACTGAAATCCAGAAGAGCTGATTAGTTTGCCAAGAGAGGTGGTATAGATTGAGAAAAGCAGAGGACCTAAGACTGAGCTTTGCGGTACTCCAACCAATAGAGATAGCGAAGAGGAGGCAGAATCAGAAAAGTGAACAGTGAAAGATCGATTAGATAGGTAGGATGAGAACCAAGAAAGGGCTGTGTCCTTAAGACCTAGGAATTGTAGTGTTTGTATGTGAAGAGAGTGGTCAACAGTGTCAAAAGCAGCAGAGAGATCTAGAAGAATTAGAAGTGAGTAATTTTCTTTATCTTCGGCAGTGACCAGATCATTCACTACCTTAGTCAGTGCTGTCTCTGTGGAGTGTTGGGAACGGAAGTCGGACTGAAGTTTGTCCAATAAGTTGTGTGTGTTAAGAAAGTGTGTGACACGGGTGTAGACAAGTCTCTCAAGTAGCTTGGAGGGGCATGGGAGATGGGATGGTAATTTGACAGAGTGTTAAGGTCAGAATTTTGTTTCTTCAGAATGTGAGTAACCACTGTGTGCTTGAGCAGTGATGGAAAGATACCAGTAGAGAGAGATTACAGATTTTATTTATGGTTGGGATGAGCACAGGAGACAGATCTTTACTGATTTGTGAGGGTATAGGAGCAAGAGGAGAGGTAATAAAGTAGGAGGATGAGAAGAGTGTAGATACTTCATCCTCGTTTGTGGGACCAAATGAAGAGAATGTGCCAGAGGGTTCAGGTAGGTAATTGAGCAGGTCACTGGCTGAGGAAGAGCATACCATTTCATTTAAAATCTTATCAATCTTGTCCTTGAAATAGGAAGCAAGATCTTGTGCACATATAGTAACAGGTGGGTTTGGTGAGATAGGGGTAAGAAGTAATTTAAATGTATTAAAAAGTCGCTTGGGGTTAGAGGCTTGAGCAGAGATGAGAGTTTGGATATATGTTTGTTTGGCAGTGTCCAGAGCATTACAGCAAGAATGGTAGATAGTCTTATATGTGATGAAGTCACTTAAATTACAAGACTTACGCCACTGACATTCTACTTTACGTGAGAGTTTTTGTAGGTGTCTTGTTAATTTAGAATACCACGGTTACCGTCTAATTCTGCGTGGAGTGTGATGGGTAGCTGGAGCCACTTCATCGAGGGCTTTTTCTTTTATTCTGGTTCAGGTGTGATACAGCTGTCTCAGGAGAAGTGAATGTAGAAATTGGTGAGAGCAGTTGTCGTAGAGAGGTGGATAGTTGTTGAAAATTAATAGCATTAATATTTCTGCGGGTTTGAGCAGGCTTGGTTGATATACATGACATTGCGGTTGATGTAATGGAGGAGAGTGCACAGGTGAAAAGGTAATCTAAGAGATGTAAAGGAGTATTAGTGAATTCAGAAACGGAGCTTAGTCTGGTGAATACAAGATCAAGGTAATGGCCATCCTGATGAGTAGAAGAGTCAGTCCATTGGGAGAAGCCAAGAGAGGAGGTTAGAGAGAGTAGTTTGGAGGCATGAGGAGATTATGGACTGTAAATAGGGAGATTGAAATCACTCATGATGATGCTGGAGATGTCTGAAGATAGGAAGTGAGGGAGCCAGGCAGAAAAATGTTCCAGAAATTGTTGCGGTGGCCCAGGTGGGTGATAGATAGCAGAGAGAAAGGGGTGAAAGTCCTTACAGAATGTACATCAAATGATGTAATAGTGATGTAAATTGGGACAGTAATATTCCAACCCCACCTCCTTTACTATTACCAGGTCTGGAGGTGTGGGTGAAATGTAGGCTACCATGTGAAAGTGATGCAGTGGAGGCAGTGTCCGATTGTGTGAGCCATGTTTCTGTTATCGCCATAAGGTTGAGGTTAGTTGACATAAAGACGTCATGGATGAATGTTAGCTTATTACAAACAGAGCTTGCATTCCATAGGGCACATTTTAGTGACTTGGAGGGTGAAGGGAGACACTGGATGTTTATGAGGTTAGCTGGCTTTATATTCCATTCGGAGTGGGCCATGTGGGTGGGGCCTGGATTTGGTGATATGTCACCAGCTAATAGAAGCAGCAGGAGAGAGATATAAATATATTTGTGGGATTTGTATGAAAGCTTTTTAAGGCGACAGGTTGCGGATGTTATTGTCAATGAGTAAAAAGAACATGTGTGTTCATAAGAAGAGAGTAGATTATTGACGTGGCAATGTGTACAGAGGGATGAGCTGCAGGGAGAGTAAATGATGTAATTAATATTCTTAAAGAAGGCGCCATGGATTGATATGTTAAAAATAAGTATTTGATACATTATGTTTTTTCAAATTATTGGAATGTTATGGTGAAATCAAACAACTTTCGAAGAATGAGGTTGTAAATACCTGGTCTTAGTTGCTGTTCAATGTTTATAAAACTGTTTTTTAACTATTCCGAAAGCACACTTAGTTTATCCACACTTCGTGCATGTGCACATCAAGCTGCTGAGCAAGCTGCCCTTAAGACTAAAGGTGCATACACACGTAACGATGTTAACAACCAACGATTTTCGTTAATGATTTTTGTTCAGATTTTCCCTTGAAAAAGTGAACGAAAATCGTTTGCAAAAATCGTTGGTTACTAAATTAATGAACGATTTTGTGAACGATTTTCATGAACGATGAACAATTTTTTAATCATGCATACAGTGAATGGACATCGTTCATTGGGCCTGATTCAGAGCCGTTCGCTATTTGCGGTCGTTCGTTCCAAAACAAGGGGTGGCTATTCAAATGATCCGTTCGCAAATTGCAGTCTGTTCACACCTCTAAGTCTGAACGAGCGAGCAAAACATACGCTCGTTTATTTGTTAAAAACGCCCCCTGGCCGCTCGCACCATACGTCATGTCCGCTATTTATTAGATTAATCGAGTACATCGACCAGCGTATGAACTGCTTGCTATTCTTGTGGTTGGTGTTTGCTACCACAAATTTGCGAGCAGTTCTGGCTATAAAATAGCCCAGTGACGTGGTCAATGACGCTGCTGTATTAATTATGCACACCCATAAAACGCCCGTTTTGACCTTTAAGCACGCCTGCGTTCGGATCTCCACTCCCCATTTTCAAGCACCTTCCCCTGTTACCACCCACATACGCCTCATTCTGTCACTCAAAATAGCAGGCACTCGCTATATAGCGTACAAACGATTTTTGGCCGCACTGACTGGTTCGCGCATGCGTACTAAAAACCGTACGCAGATGTGCAAACATCGCTCGGAACGAGCGTACTGCCGCTAACGAGCGGCTCTGAATGAGGGCCATTGTTCATTCTGTACAACATGAACGATTTTCTGAACCAAAAACGTTTGTTGGACAGTCAGAATGGACGATTAACTACAAACTACAAAACTACAAACGGGAGCGTGCATGAACGATTTTCGTTCATCGTTCACCTTAAAAAGATTAACGATTTTATAAACGATTTAACGATAACGACGTCGTTATAGTTAAATCATTCAAAAATATCGTTATGTGTGTACGCACCTTGATTGTTAAGAAATAGTATAGCTGATTAAGACACTGACCTACATCTGAGCCAATTGGTCAGCTGATTGTAATGCAGATTGATCAAAGGACATACAGTGCACTGTGAGATTGAGTAAACAGGCAGTATGCCACATTACACCTTTTAGAGAGGGAGATAAGCATTATTTATTAACTTCATATGCCAGTCCCTATCATTAAGTTGATGATGATAACTGGCATATCTTTGCTTCGGCCACTGGTTTGCTCAGTATTTTAATATGCATATTGAGTGAAATCATTGTTCAAAATCTAAACTTTACTGTGTCGGACAAAAATATGTAAACGAGATGAAGCGTTGGAGGATGCACGGTTATGGTGGGACTGTTTTGAAAAGCCGACTTTTTCTCCCCAATACTGGCGCACTTCAAAATTGATTAAACACAGTGACATGTAAAACAGGTAATCTAAATATCCCCTCACATGTATGACAAATTTAAGGCAAAATTAAAACCAAATCAAATAGTATTTTAAGGGGGGAATATAAATATTTCTGAAAATTCAAACAAAAGTAGATTTAATTTCTGGAGACAGATCCAAGAACTGGTAGTGGACGTGCGCAGTATCTAAGTATGCGCTGCATCAATAATCGGTGCAGCTGCGCACTGAGATAAGCAATGCAGTGCCACATTTTCCTGACGTTTGTAAATATGCCTTTGAAGCTAATCTGCACTAGATAGATAAAAAACTAATTGCTGATTTCTTGCTATGGTTCAGTGCAGATAAATAAATAAGACTCTTGCCATGTATTTTGTTCTATGCAGCATTATCGGTACATAATCAGTAGTATTTACATTACTTTTCAAGGACCCCATTTGGATTATTCACGCTGGGTTACCATGTTTTGCTATAACTGATTTTTACAGCGGCTCTTTTGCAATTCATTTGCAGTCAGACAAAAAAAAAAGTCACACCTCTAACTAATCCCTTTAGCAAAACAAATCTCTTGTTCAGATGACATTTACCACTTCTGACAGCCCCGCTCCTCTGAAAATGTTTGTGTTTCCTTTATAGCTGAAATGGCTGCAGGGTTCCGAGCGAAAGAACATTTTATGGATGCAAACACCACGTAATAGGTCTTTTCCCCGCTATATCAAAGATGGTGCATCTCTTGTGTACTGTAAATTGCAGGGAACACAAAACGTATTCATTCATTATCAGAGTGTGTTTTTTTTTGCAGATTTGAAACTGATTTAATCTGTAATAAGATCTCTTGTCCAGACTAACTTCAGTAGAAGCAATGGGCTTTCATGGTTCTTTCTGGTTATAGAAGAGCTCTTCATATTGTTATTCACGATTTGATTGACATTATATGCATTGTCCAGAGAGTGTAGAAGCAATCACCTATTGTCAGCTAGGAATGCATTCATACTGTAGCATTCATATGCCAAAATTGTTCCCTGTACAAAACTCTGCTGCTCCACATAAATCTAGCTCTGTAAGTTCACGCACCTTTGGCGAACAGTCTTCATAAATTGAGATGAACAGTAAAAAAGATGAAGAAGGCAGGAGGCCATTACATTACCCTAAAGAAAATAAATCTCATGCAATAAGTCCCATTCCATAGACCCTTTACCAAGGACTGTGAAAACATTGGGTGGGGCACCTAATATTGGAGACCTGTGGCTACATATGGATATGTGGCTATGCCCCATCTCTGTTCAGATGCTGCTCCCTGGGAGTTATGGTTACACCTCCCTTGCACTCCCAGGCCCATAGAGAGGCCATGGTACTTTGTACCCAGCCACCCTTTAGCATCAACACCTTTACTCCAAGGACAAAGACAGTTACAGTATAGACACAAGTGTAGGCTGGTTGCACAGACTGAAGTAGTTAGAGGGGGAACTGGTACTTTGTAAGGTGGAAAATGCTGCAGGGCTATAGGGACCACTAACGTGTCCATTGAGCTCCTCTATGAGGACAAATCAACCAATAAATGCAATCTGTGGCATCTAGGAAGAGTGGAGTGTCACTGTTTGATGGGTTACTGCTTCTTGACTGTGACCCTGGAGACAATGTTGCTCCTTCTGCAGAACTCCCCATAGTAGCTAATATGGTACCACTTGATGTATCTGTCACCATCACCAGAGGATGTGACCTAGTTGGTATCTGCTGGGCATCCTGAAATCCTTTGTACTCCACTATGACTTCATAAGGTTATGGTAACTAAACGTGTGTGTTTCTATGATCATATACAATGCGTAGTACATCAGTGGTGATTACTAGGTTTGCTCAAAACACACAGAGATTGACTCTATTGAATTGCTATGACTTGTGTGGTTTTTCACTCTGCAAGCAGCCCTAACCAGATTAGGGAGGAGAAACTTGTCTCAGTTAGCTTTAATATAACACACCCAAACCAAGGACTTGTGGATATTTGTGTATTACTAGCTGAAGTGCCCAGCATTGCCCATGATTAATCTTCCGGTTCTTAAATTTTATTATGTGATGTCATCCAAATCCATCCAGTGGTAGGCCCAGAACAGGCTCCCTGGGTCAAAGTTCTGACCAGTGTACACCAACAGGATGCCCGACCAGGACCTCAACCCCCTAGTATGTCTTCTGGGATCCATTGTTACCACTCTGTGAAGTTTTCATCCAAATTATGTGATGTTGTTCAAATCCTTCCAGTGGAAGGCCCAGAACATGCTCCCTGGGTCAAAGTTCTGCCTGGCACACTCCATCGTGAGGTCCGAATGGGACCCCAAACACTCCATTAGGCATCCCAGACCATTTGCCACCACTCTGTGAAGTTTTTATCCAAATCAATCCAGTGGAAGGCCCTGAACAAAATTCTGCCCAGCATACACCAAACGGAGGTCCGACTGGGATCTCAACCCCCCTAGTATGTTTTCTAGGATCCAATGTTACCGCTCTGTGAAGTTTTGTTCCAAATTATGTGATGTCGTCCAAATCCATCCAGTACAGCCCAGAACAGGTTCCCTGGGTCAAAGCTCTGCTCGGCGCACAATGCTGTAAGGTTCAGCCAGGACCCCAACCACTCCATTAGGCATCCCAGACCAATTGCTACCCCTCTGTGAAGTTTTAATCCAAATCCATCCAGTGGAAGTTCTGCCCAGCGTACACCAACAGGAGGTCTGACCAGGATCTCAACCCCCTAATAAGTTTTCTGGGATCCAATGTTACCACTCAGAAGTTTTCGTCCAAATCCATCCAGTGGAAGACTCAGAACAGGCTGCCCAGTTCAAAGTTCTGCCCAGCACACACCAATGGGAGGTCCATCTGGGATTCTAACTCCCCATATAACCTGGCCAAAATCCAACTGGATCACCTCGCGTTGCTTCCAAACCAATCGGTGTAGGGGTGTTCAAATGCATAACTGAACAATAAAACAAATAACCAAACACACAGACCAATTGATTTTATATATAAGATAATTTACCAAGTGGTTTTTATCATTAATAATTTTTTTTATATTTTTTATGTAGAGAAATATCAGTATATGAGTGTAGAACACAAAAGGGGAAGGGGAGGACAAGGGAAAGGGAACATATGGGAAAACCAATATACAGATTCTGGAAAGTCACAACAATTATATTGTAAAATAGACAACCAACAATATATTAGGGGGAACTGTGCTTCTTCAAACTAAATTGAAGTCGTTCAGACAAAGGCTTATGTGTGTACTGAGCACCTACACTATCTGTAACGTATTCATGCCATGCAAACCACTTCATGTTCAGAGATGAAGCTGAAGATGAATAGAGTACAAAGGCTGTTTCCATCTCTAAGTGGAAGTGAATCTTATCAAATACCTTAAGCAAATGAGGGGAAAGGGGTAGTTTCCAGCATTGAGCTATAGCAGGCTATGCTGCTATAAAAATATGGCCTAATATATATCTCTGATGAGGTTGCACATTAGCGGGACATAGATGAAGGAGTGCAGGTTCAGGAGTGGGAGGCAGTGACAGCCCCAACACTTTATGGATCAGAGCAAAAATCTCATCCCAGAAGGTACGAAGCAGGGGACAAGCCCAAAACACATGACAAATATGACTGACCACCCCACAAAGCCACCAACAAAACTTAGATTGGGTTGGCCACATTGTGTAAATAGTCAGGAGTGATATACAACCTGTATAACAATTTAACATGCATTTCAAAATGGTTCAGGCTTGTATACATATGATAGGACATTGCATAAATAACTTCCATAGAGCATCAGATATAGAGTGGCCTAAGTCTACTAAGTAAGTCTAAGATATTTAACAATTATAACAGAAAACTATACTAATATGAGATATCACCCTTACCATTGACCGAGATGAGATGGGAAAACAATTCTCAAGGGGGAATACATAGTATCCATGAAGGACGGGCAACCCTCTCAAGCTAATGGCTAATTTGATAGTACTTGAATAAATCCAAGGGGGAATTGATTAACGATCTTGCAAATGTGAAAATTAAAATAAGAGGCCACCATTCATATGGTACCCCAAGAATTTATACACTTGGAATACCATGCAGCAGGGTCGTAAATACAGGAGACAATGGAAGGCAGTTGCCTTCGGGTGCCAACCCAGAAGGGGGCACACTGACCTTCTCCAATGTGCCAGATTTGGCATTTATGTGCCCAGGGGACAAGTGCCGTCATCCTCCCTCACCCAGGGCCCCCACCCTGGAGTCTGGTCTATAGGGATTTATCTCCAGCAAGGAAACCACAACCAATGTAGATAAAAGGGGTGGGGCAGAGGCTGGACTGCATGGCCCCTCCCTCCTTTGTTGGTTCTTCCCCATCGCAAACACGCAACCTTCTTTCTTTGCAGTCACTGTGGGAACAGCAAATAGCATGAATGACAGACTTTTATTTGCAACAGGTAGTATTTGTGTGCTGGGGTGTTAGTAGTCAATTTGGGAAGGAGTGTGTGTCTGGGTGCTGATGTTGGCAGTGAGAGCAAGGGAGAGAGTGTGTGGGTGCTGCTAGGTTGTTAGTAGTGCATGCAGGGGGGATAGTGTGTGTCTGGGTGCTGCTGGGTTGTTGGAAGTGAATGTGGAGGGGAAGGGGGTGAGAGTGTGTGTCTCTGTGCTGCTGGGGTATTAGTAATAAAAGTAGGGGAGAGAGAGTGTGCGTCTGAGTGCTCCTAGGGTGTTAATAGTGAATGCAGGGTAAGGAGAGTGAGTGTCTGAGTGCTCCTAGGATGTTAGTGGTGAATGTAGGGGGCGGGGGATTGTGTGTCTGAGTGCTACTGGGGTGTTAAAAGTGAATGGTGAAAGGGGGAGGTGGTGAGAGTGTGTGAATGGGTGCTGCTGGTGTGAATGCAGTGGGAGGTGAATGTGTAAGCAGGTGCTGATGGGGTGTTGTTAGTGAATGTTGCTTAGCAGATAGTGTGTGTGAATGATGCTGGGACTGGAGTGTTAGTAGTGATGCAAAAGGGGGAGGGCACCAACAACTATCTCGCCCCCGGGCTCCTAGTATGAACTTACGTCTCTGCCACACAGATATAGGTAAACTGGGGATTAATTTTTTAGATTGGGCAAAAATGGAGATTTTTGCAGTTGAGTGAGAGACATTGTGAAGTTGAGAAAGTAAATGATCCAAAACAAGTAAGGAGGCTCTCGTAGAGGAAAGGGTCAAAGAACTGGGAGGGCACATGCAGTTAGGTGTCTACAGGAGACACCCTAGAGGATACCCCATGCATGCCACCACCTCATGGGCCACCCAACTCTTGACTGCTGGCTGTAAGGTCCAGTCCCTATGTTGAGCAAAAATGTGCAATCTTCGGCGATTGAGTCTTCCATATACGAGGTGTACAAGTACAAAACTGTACTTGTAAACAATAAACCATACTGCGTAAGTTAAAAGGGAGTGGGGGAGCATTGACCTTGGACTATCTCAAAATGGTTTTGACAGTTTCACCCCTTTTGAACAGATAGTTTGCTGTCGCACAGCATTCAGCAAAGTTGTGTTTTTCCTGTGCGTTTTAAAAATGCTTAGTTCAAAAGTAACTTAACATTTTTGGTTAAATTGAACAAAATGCCCACCAAATCTTTCCATATGCTAACCATGGCTTACAGGGAAGATTATTTGTCATGTGCGCGTGTGTTTGAGTGACACAAAAGATTTAGTGACGTTTGAAGAAGCACAGTTCCCCCTAATATATACCCCTTTCCCCTCATTTGCTTAAGGTATTTGATAAGATTCACTTCCACTTAGAGATGGAAACAGCCTTTGTACTCTATTCATCTTCAGCTTCATCTCTGAACATGAAGTGGTTTGCATGGCATGAATACGTTACAGATAGTGTAGGTGCTCAGTACACACATAAGCCTTTGTCTGAACGACTTCAATTTAGTTTGAAGAAGCACAGTTCCCCCTAATATATTGTTGGTTGTCTATATTACAATATAATTGTTGTGACTTTCCAGAATCTGTATATTGGTTTTCCCATATGTTCCCTTTCCCTTGTCCTCCCCTTCCCCTTTTGTGTTCTACACTCATATACTGATATTTCTCTACATAAAAAATATAAAAAAAATTATTAATGATAAAAACCACTTGGTAAATTATCTTATATATAAAATCAATTGGTCTGTGTGTTTGGTTATTTGTTTTATTGTTCAGTTATGCATTTGAACACCCCTACACCGATTGGTTTGGAAGCAACGCGAGGTGATCCAGTTGGATTTTGTCCAGGTTATATGGAGAGTTAGAATCCCAGATGGACCTCCCATTGGTGTGTGCTGGGCAGAACTTTGAACTGGGCAGCCTGTTCTGAGTCTTCCACTGGATGGATTTGGACGAAAACTTCTGAGTGGTAACATTGGATCCCAGAAAACTTATTAGGGGGTTGAGATCCTGGTCAGACCTCCTGTTGGTGTACGCTGGGCAGAACTTCCACTGGATGGATTTGGATTAAAACTTCACAGAGGGGTAGCAATTGGTCTGGGATGTAGGATGTAGAATATGATGATTGTCCCGGAAGGCCTTGCACATCAAAAACAAATGAAAATGTGGAAAAAATTTAGAAAATCGTTCAAACTGACCATCAACTCAGCATCCGAATGATAGCCAAAATGGTAAACATCGAAAAAGATACTGTTAGGCAAGTTTTGTTTCATCTTAACATGACAAAAGTTTGTGCTAAGATGGTTTCGAGACTTCTCACTGCCAAGTAGAAAGAAAATCAGAAACAAATTTGTACAGACATTTTGGAACAATCTCTAGCGGATGCACATTTTTTAGATAAAGTTATTACCTGTGATGAAACATGGATCTTCCAGAACAATCCTGAGACAAAACACCAGTCCATGCACTGGAAAATACCATCATCAACAAGAAAAAAGAAAGCACTTCAAAGCAAATCCAAATTCAAAGGCATGTTTTCTTAGATATCAAGGGTGTTGGAAGACCGGGTACCAGAAGGTGCAACATTAAATCGACATTACTACAAAAATGTTCTAGCAACTTTGTGGGAAAGAATAAGAAGAAAGAGGCCGGAGTTGTGGACAACACATCAGTGTAAAAAGCTCTCTCTGTGAAGCAGTTTTTGGCAGAGAAACATATTGCAGTGCTAGAACACCCTCCATACTCGCCAGACCTAGCACCATGTGACTTCTTTCTTTTCCCTAAAGTCAAATATGTACTAAAGGGAACCCGTTTTGTATCAGTTACTGTGGTAAAGAAGTAAACGGTGGAGCTGTTGAGACAATTGACAGATAATGAGCTACAGCACAGCTTTGACCAATGGAAAATAAGAATGCAGTGGTGTGTGGATGCAGAAGGGGAGTACATAGAAGGGGAATGGGGTTAAAATGTACTTAATGTAATTAAACATAAATTATAGTATCAGTCTAGTTATTTAATAGCCACACCTCTTATATATTTAGTTAAAACAGCCTGACACTTGTCCAAGATACATAAGCTTAATAAGCAAATACTAGCAGTATGCAAGCGGTGCCATGGCACTGAGCACAGAGCTCTCTGGGTGGCACAGCCGCTCACCCACAGCCCCTGCATCTGGCTAGCGCGGTGCCCATAATGGCACCCTACAGCCAGAATCTCTGCTGCAGTCCGCCTGGCGCATCCTTAGGACATTTCAGGCAAGCACACCACTGTCCTGACAGCCCACCGATGCTGTGATTACTGGCGATTGTGGCCCCATCCCCACTGTGTGACATCATGCGGAGGACGAGTGGCCTGCATGGTCACTGGGAAATGTAGTTACAGCACTGCAACAAATACTTAGTGAGAGATAATAATTGTTCAATTAGTGTTGGGCAGTTCTCAAAAAGTGGAGAGGGGTGGAGAGCTATAACTACCAAGGTATAGAAGAGAAGTGATCTGCCAATTATACATAAACCTAGAATGGAGCATGGCCATGATGGTCTCAAGTAGATTAATAGGTAAAGCATCTGATTTTGATGTACAGTATTCAATTTGTAAAAGGAGGCCATACTGGCTGTCTAATACGTTATGGAGACAGTACAATGAGGTCAAAGGCTCTGAAATAAAGAGGAGAACATTTTTTTTGCAAAAATAAAGTGTATCAGTCATTGTACCAATCTTTACACCAGGGAAATCCTCCGTGATATGAATTTTAGCAGCCAATGGTTCAATGGCTAAGACAAAAATAAGAGAAAGAGGGCATCCCTGACAGGTGCCGTTAGTGATGGGAAACACATCAGACAGAAATCCATAGCTGTACACCCGAGCAGAAGGGGCACTATAAAGAGAGAAAAAAAAGATGTAAGAATGTTGTCCTGGAAGCTAAACATAGAGGGAGCAGTATGAATATATAGCCAGTTCAGTCTATCAAATGCTTTCTCAGCATCAAGAGAAAGCAATACTAAACTAACCTCGGAGGTGAATACAGAGTCAATCAAATTAAAAACTCTATGGGGACTGTCTGAGGCTTGTCTGTCTGACATGAATCCCACCAGGTCAAGGTAGATTAATGAGGGAAGAGAAGGGCAAAGGTGATTAGCATAAATCTTGACATTACCAATCAAGAGTGTAATAGGGTGATCATTTTTACAAACCACAGGGTCTTTCCCAGGCTAATGCAGGGACACGATTTGTGCTTCCAGCATCTCAAATACAACAGAGCCAGTGACCTCATTGAACATAACCATAAATGTGCCAACTTACCAGTCTTGAACATGCAAGATACGTTTTTGAGATCCAAGATCTGAACTTGTTGAGAAGATCTAAATCGGGACTCGATTCCTATTTATCACTTTCCAGAGCTTAGTACATCTCCCCCTTAGTGAGAACTTTAAATTATATGCAGAAAGAGTGAGTTGGTCAGTATTTGAAACAGTGACATTCCCAGGGACAGGCATAATTATAAACCTGTCATTAGAAATTAAGGATAGCTGGCAGATAAGATCTATTTTTTGGTTAGCAAAGTGCCATACAGTTGTTTTTACAAACACGCAGTAAAGGTCTGTTTACTGCCTGAAAGCTAAAGTTATCATACACACATAATGGGGCAGATTTATCAAAGCCTGGAGAGAGATAAAGTGGAGAGAGATAAAGTACTAACTAATCAGCTTATAACTGTGATGCTGGGTACACACTGACAGATATATTGGCCGATCAATTGATCGGCCAATATGTCGGGTGCCTGTCGGCCAGTGTGTACAAACGATATGTCTGTGAACTACGTCGTTCACAGACATATTGCGTCGGCTCTGCTGCACAGCCGATGGACATTATATCTGCAGATATATTGGTACATCGTTCTGTGTGTATGGCCAACCCGCTGAAGTGCGATAGGTTGGCCGTTCAGTGCGTCATCTGGTTGGGCCGGGTTAATCAGATGATCTTCCTGGAGTCCGCATTGGAGCACCAGCAGCCTCTGTACTGCAGGAGCAGCGTGCATTGGCATGGGACAGGATCTTGCCGTCAGAGTCCACCGGAGATCTGGAAGGTGAGTAGTTATTTGAGCCAAGGGAGGATGGATACTGTTGGAGGGGAGACAGATGTCGGGAAGTCTGTTTAGAGGGAGCCATAAACAGGAGCCATGACCTGTGGGAGCCAACAGTGGGAGCAGTGAGTGATGTGAGGGAGCCACCAGCCCTGCTCCCTACCAGCAAGAGCCGCGACATGGGGGAAGGGGGGTGGGGGTGTGCTGGAGCTGTGGAGGCCGGTAGTGGGTTGATGTGATATTCGGGAGGCCTGGTCAGAGGGAACTGACAGCTACAGCCGTGACGTCTGTGTGGCCTCCAATCAGCATGACTCCTTCATCCACTAGGCACCACCAGCAACCCTGCTCTGTGTCTGTGTGAGTACAAGTGTGAGCCCCTGCCAGCCAGAACTGTGACCTGTGAGCAGGGGTGTATCTAGGGAACCAAGCGTTGACCCTCTGCTTTAATACAGAATAATTACACTGTGAAGGGACAGGGGGTCACTGGTTGCAGCTGGACAGTCTCTGCTCTGGTCCACTTCTGTCAGGAGGCTGAGGGGAGCAGTCATCTGTATTATTGTGCTCCCCCCCTCCTCCCCACCTCTGTTACTGTGCTTCCCCCCCCTCCCCATCTGTTACTGTGCCTCCCCCTTCCTCCCCATCTATGTTACTGTGCTTCCCCCCTCCTCTCCATCTCTGTTACTGTGCCCCCCCTCCTCCCCATTTCTGTTACTGTGCTTCCCCCCTCCTCCCCATCTATGTTACTGTGCCTCCTCCCCATCTCTGTTATTGTGCTCCCCCCCTCCTCCCCATCTCTGTTACTGTGCTTCTCCCCTCCTCCCCATCTCTGTTACTGTGCCCCCTCCTGCCCATCTGTTACTGTGCTTCCCCCATCCTCCCCATACTGTTATTTTGCTTCCCCCCTCCTCCCCATCTCTGTTACTGTGCCCACTCTCTTCACCATCTCTGTTACTGTGCCCCCCCTCTTCCCCATCTCTGTTACTGTGCCCCCCCTCCTCCCCATCTCTGTTACTGTGCTTCCCCCCTCCTCCCCATCTTTGTTACCGTGCCTCCCCCTCCTCCCCATCTCTGTTATTGTGCCCCCCACCTCCTCCCCATCTCTGTTATTGTGCTTTCCCCCTCTCCTCCCCATTTCTGTTACTGTGCCTCCTCCCCATCTCTGTTACTGTGCCCCCCTCCTCCCCATCTCTATTATTGTGTTCCTCCCTCCTCCCCAACTCTATAATTGTGCGCCCCCCTTCTCCCCATCTGTTACTGTGCTTCTCCCCTCCTCCCCATCTGTTACTGTGCTTCTCCCCTCCTCCCCATCTGTTACTGTGCTTCTCCCCTCCTCCCCATCTGTTACTGTGCTCCCCCCCTCCTCCCGATCTCTGTTACTGTACTTTCTCCCCTCCTGCCCATCTCTGTTACTGTGCCTCCTCACCATCTCTGTTATTGTGCTGCCCCCATCCTCCCCATCTCTGTAATTGTGTTCCCCCCTCCTCCCCATCTCTGTTATTGTGCCCCTCTCCTCCCCATCTCTATTATTGTGTTTCTCCCCCTCCCCAACTCTGTAATTGTGCGCCCCCTTCTCCCCATCTGTTATTGTGCATCCCCCCTCCCCATTTCTGTTGCTGTGCTTCCCCCCTCCTCCCATCTCTGTTACTGTGATCTCTCCCCGTCCTCTTCTCCCTCTACCCCTGTAGTTCACTTACCTTCTTCTCTCTTCACATGTTCCCGTCTACTCATCTTCTCCTCCACGGCTTCACGTTGCAAGGATATGGAGCAGGTCAGGTGGGAACCAACGGGTGGCCAGATGACCGCTGGTCGGTAGAGGTTGCCTTTGGCAGTGCCTACATCATGTGTGGCCCTGTGACTGGCAACATCTTGTGACACCAAGTGGACGATTCTACCTCCTGGCCATGGGTGGTACCGGCGGGATGGCGCCCATGGCGAGTGCCATTCTGGAAAATGAGTAGAGACACCCCTGCCTGTGAGGGGGGTGGGGAATATGACCATTGTGAGGCACTGTCAGAGGGAGCCTACAGTAGGAGCCTCAACCAGGGGGCTCTATGCAAATAAAAAAAAAATATATTTTTTTATATAATTTTTTTTCGACTGTGCAGTACACACCCATGCTGAATACAAGCCTGGGTGGAGAAGCTCTCAGGTAGCCCTTTTTAAAAAATCTAAAGATGCGCCCATGTTCATTGTGCGCTACCAGTGGGTTTCAATTTCCATCAGTTTGCGTATAGGTCAAACAGGTCCACCGAGGACGCTGCTGTAACTGTTCTTCATAAGGTTCCTTGTCTTTGGAGAACAAGGATTCTTATGTAAGATTGTTGTTTGTGGACTATAGCTACGTCTTCAACACCGTTGTACCAGCGGTGCTAATTGCCAAGCTCCGAGAGATTGGCTCTGATGTGCCTATAACCTATATGTAACTGGTTATTAGATTTGTAGTCTGAGCTTGTACTGAATACATGAGTCCCTCAAGGATGTGTTTTAAGCCTTTTTTTATATTCAATATATACTTCCAACTGTACTACTAAAATGGAGTCTTTGCAGACGATACTACTCCTGTGGGTCTGATTAGTAAAGGAGAAGAGGACAGTCATAAGGAGGAGGTAAGGCAGCTTGTTAAATGGGGGCAAAATAACAAGTTGTTAAATAGTAAAAAAAAACATGGAGGTGGTTATAGATTATAGAAGATCTAGAAAATCCACTCCACAGCCATTGTTTTTGAATGACGAGAAGGTAGAGATGGTTAGTGGGATTACGTTTTTAGGTATTAACTTTACTGAGGATCTATCATGGACCTCCCACAGTGCAGCTGTGGTTGGTATCGCTCAGCAACACCTTTTCTTTCTATGAAGACTTCGATCAGTGGGCGTATCGAAACCACTGCTACCGCTGCGGGATTGAGAGTCTTTTGACTATTATGGTGTGGTATGGGAATTGCAAGTGTACTAAACGCAACTCTTTGAATAGGGTCATCAAAGCTGCTGAGAGAATTATTGGCAAATTTCTGCCAAAAGTTGGATGATATTTTCTCCAGGAGGAGTATAGCAAAGCCGAGAAATTTTTTTTCGATCAAAGCCATCCATGTATCCATGTTACTCGCTCTTTACATTGTTGCCCTTCAAGAAACGTTATAGATGTCTTAGATGCGGAACCTGCAGGTTGCGTAACAGTTTCTTTCCTTCTGTAATCATTAGTCTGAAACTTTAATACTGTGCATTTTAAATTTTTATGTGAGTTGTAAGTGTATTGCATTATAATTTCACTTATGCATTTTTTTACTGTTGTACTGACAACAATAAATTATTCTATTCTATGTGCCACGCTACAACGCGTCCCCGATCGCGGGAGTTTGTCTCCATTCAGTCCTATGGACATGCAAAAGCTCATCCCCGATCGCGTGAGTGCATCTCCCATTATATCCTATGGAGATGCAAATGCGCGTTTCTGACCACGGGAGTTCTTCTCGCGCCATGCATAGCGTGATTCACTGCACTATGGACAACAATTTAGCTGGGCAGATCTGAATATTACAGAGACTGGTCCTGTAAACAGATAAAAGGACTCCTTAAATTGATGGAGACATTAATATACATTTTATTTTATTTTTTTAAAAACCCTTCCTTACTGCCCACTTCAAAATATAAAAAAATATTTTTCTGGAAAAAAATAAAATATTTTCTTTAAAATGGCCACCTGAGGGCTTCTCCACTTAGTCTTGTATTCATCATGGGCGTGTGCTGCAGTGTTACAATATATATAAATTAAAGTATTAATAGAAAATCTTTATGTATGTGAAAAAACTTTTAAAGAGAGGGGGGGATGGATAGGGATAGAGAGGGACGGACAGACCGGGAGAGAGGGACGTATGTACAAGGAGGGCATGGCCGGATTAAGGCTTGTGGTCCCCCGGGGCAAATAATTTATGGGGGCCCATCAATACATTTGCCACAGCCTCACACAGCAACTATGCCCCTTACATTGTCTTTGGACCCTCCACTGTCATTATCAGCGCTGCTAACTATAAGATTGCAGTGCCAATAAGCTGGGCAATGTATGAACGGTTAGTTTGCCTGACTGTTCCGTCAGCTGCAGCTATCGATATCGACAGCTGCAGCAGGCATTGCCCTACCACCACAGCAGGGACAGCACTGTCCCTTGCTGGAGTGGCTGCCAGCTCTGAGATCCCATGCATACCCAGAGGAGCCAGCTGGGAGTGAGACACAGCGCATCAGCACTAGGCTGATTTGCTGTGTGCTCAGCTTGAGATTGCGGGAGGGGGGAGTTTTCACTCAGCAGATGAGATGTTTATACATCTCATCGTTAGTGCTTCCTGCTTCACCTTGGTAAAAAGGCAAAGCAGGAAGCGTTATAGCGGCACGATACATCTCCCCTAGTATCTCATACACTGCCAGGGGCAAATGCAGGATTTTGAGTGGGGGGATATACAGTATATAGATAGATAAAATATATACAGTATATATATATATATATATATATATAGATATATTTATATGTAGATAGAGTTATATATACAGTATAGACAGAGGGAGAGAGGGGGAAGGGAGAGAGAGACAGAGAGAATGGAGGGGAAAAGGGACATGGTGCGAGGGAGAGGGAGTAAAGGGAGAGAGAGGGAGAGGGAGGAAGGGACACGGAGAGAGAGGAAGGGAGAAAGAGAGAGAGGGGGGGTGAGACAGAAGGATGGGGTAGGGAGACAGAACAAAAGATAGAGGAAGAGAGAGGGGGAGAGAGGGAGGGAGGGAGGAGAGGACAGAAGGGGAAGAGAGAGAGCAGAGAAAGAGCGCACACACATTACCTGTTTCAGCTGCAGAATCAGCTTTCTGATGGATGGGGGCGAACACTTCTCGCCATTAGGCCCCCCTACCCATGCACCCGCAAATCATAGAATTATGACCGCAAGGGGTCGGGGCTTCCAGTGAAGTACGTTAGTGTCATTGGGTGGGTTGAGTATGAAATCCTAGCGGCTGAATTGCCGCCGGGTAAAAAGCCAAAGCCGGAAGCCTGAACATGCATAATTCCGACGGAGCAGGTAAGTCCCCTAACTCTACCCTTCCCCCCCTAACCCTCCCTTAGGGGTGTCTAACCCTAAAACTCCGGGTGGGGAGTGTCTAAACCTAACCTTCCCCCCCTGCATCTTAAACCTAACCCTCTCAAGGGGGTGCCTAACCCTAACATCCCCCCAGTGGCGCCTAACCCTAACCCCCCCTTTCAATAGCCTAGCCCTAACCCTGGGGGTGCCTAACCCTAAGTTCCCCCGGGAGAGCCTAAACCTAACCCTCTCCCCAGCGGCTAAAAACTAAGTGTCCCTGCTTACCTTCGTTCAAGAAGCCGTCCTGTCAGGATTCCGTCGTCGGGCTAAAGATAGGCGTAAGGATTTAGACGCCTGTCTTTAGTCCCGTATTGAGATTTAGATGACGGAATTCTGACAGATTGCTTCCCGTCCATCGGTATATTGACTGTATCCCTCAGTGAGTGTGTGCTCACTGTGCTGTGTTTTTTATGCTGCTGGGAACTGGCCAGTGACAGTCCAGGGTGGCTAGCTTCTGGTCGGTATTTGTGGCAGTGTGGGGGCCCCTGGATGACCACCCCATTCACCCCTCCTATAATCCAGCTCTGAGTAAGGGAGAGACGGATGGACAGACAGGGAGGGAGAGACATAGACAGGGATAGACGGACAGAGTAGGATGGGCATGGAGAGAGAGAGACGCACAAGGAGAGACGAACGGGGGTGACAAGGAGACAGAGAGCAGAGTACTCTTTATGTACAGTTGTTTTATATACACCATGATACACATTCAGAAGTTAATTAATTATATAAAATATTTTTAAAATTTTGGTTGATGAAACTGTGGCCCTGAGTCAGAGCCAGACGCTCTGACAGAGCGCTTGCTCTGAATCAGGGCCGTCCCTCTTACTTTTTGGAGCGGCCTCCTGGCTTTCTGATGGCTTCCTCCTGGCTTCCTGGCCGCTCGCATAGCTGTAGGTGACCACCCACAGCTATAGCGAGCGGCCAAAATGACGGTCGCGATGGTCAAGACCATCGCGACCATTGGGCTTGCGACGAGACCCTTGTGGTAGAGTCTTGTCTGCCACAAGCCCTGGAGTGCTTTTGGCTCTATCAGAGTAGCAGCTGCTGCGGCTGCTACTACGCGAGCAGTCTCTCAGTGCAGCCCAGCACACAGCAGCATGTTGAAAGAGGGAAGGGGGGGGTGGAGCTGGACTCGGACCCCCGACGGGCCCCTCCAGGAAGCCCAGGCCCGGGTAATTAGTACCCGTTCCCCCCCTCTCGTTGGCCCTGACTCTCTACTGGTGTAATCCAGGTACACACACTACCGTTCTCTCCTGGTGTAACCCAGGCGCATATACTACTTAAAGTTTTACTATATTGTTTGCAGCTTGAGGTAGAGAAACAGAAAAAGAAATTCTAAAGAACTGCGAGGTAGAACTGCACTAATGTGTCCGCCATCTTAGGTTCCCAAAGTCATACGCATATAATCATCTTTTAAAGTATATCTAAACATGGATAGTATTTATTTTTATTTGTCTTATGACACAAGGTACTATCACACAGATGCTGATACATCAGCAAAGGATAATGATAGAATAGAGGGCCTATTTAATTTCCCTGTATGCTCTTCAGTAGGCCAGCCCACTATGTAAATTACAGGAAGAGTTGGCACATTTCACAAAGATGATCTGCCAGTGTGTACGGCGTAAAAGATTAATTGGCCAATATCCTCACAACAGATATACAGTATCTTTAGATGGCAATGACGGTTGGTCAGTGTGTATGAACAACCACCATCTGCAGATAAATCTTTCATGTGTGTAACCAGCTTAATTTTACAGGCTGTTTTAGAAAAATGACAGGAGCTGATTGGTTGGTACTTTAGAGCAAATATAACTGTCTTTCCTTGTAACTATGTCATGTTCTCACTTTGTACAAATAATTTGTGCAAATAATGCCAATTTATAGGAGTCCAATTAAGCTTTAGCCCCCTAGGACCACCTTTCTCGGTGCTACAATCACTAAAAAGAAAGGGGCCTAGAAGTATGCGCAGCATAGTATACAGTCAGGTTATCCACCCAACTCCCATTTATATAGTTGTCACAAAGGACAGGCAATTTAAAACTGTTACTCGTGTCAGACATGTAAGGATGACTAGTAGCAAACCAAGCATACACATTGGGGACTGGCACCCTGCAAGGGACAAAACAGTATACGCATGCATCCATCAGCCCCATAGGGTCTTCTTTAGAGATGGATGTAAAGTGGCTACTTGAACATGCACATAAAATATGTGTTGTGAACCTCTGGGAGATTCACTGTGGAACCATTATCATGAAAAGGAAGCTCTATAAGATGTAGTGAGTTGATTAATCAAGAGTCAATTGATAATAGATTGTGAGGAAAAGATGGCTGCTAGTTGAAATGTACTTGGCAAGTTGCAGTCTTGAGGACTGGTATGCACTTGGCTAGTTGCAGCCTTAATAGCTGGTATGCACTTGGCTAGTTGCAGTCTTGAGGACTGTTAAGCACTTGGCTAGTTGCAGCCTGAATAGCTGGTATACACTTGGCTAGTTGCGGTCTTGTGGACTGGTATGCACTTGGCTAGTTGCAGCCTGAATAGCTGGGATGCACTTGGCTAGTTGCAGTCTTGTGGACTGGTATGCACTTGGTTGGTTGCAGCCTGAATAGCTGGTATGCACTTGGCTAGTTGCAGCATGAATAGCTGGTATGCACTGGGCTAGTTGCAGCCTGAATATCTGGCATGCACTTGGCTAGTTGCAGCATGAATAGCTGGTATGCACTGGGCTACTTGCAGCCTGAATAGCTGGCATGCACTTGGCTAGTTGCAGCCTGAATAGCTGGTATACACTGAGGGATATCAGGAATTGCTGTAAAGTTATTGCTTGCTTGAATATACAGACAATGAATTTCAACTAAAATTGAGGAGTTGTAAATTGGAGATTGTGCACATAGCACTGAATAGTAGTACAGAAAGCTGGGTGTTATTAGCTGATTAGCTACACAGATACAGAGAGGCTGCTGAGAGTGCTGGAATGAATAAACAAAAAGTTCACAATACTGAAGTGCAGCTGACACTGCTAAAATGTACTTGCTGAGAATCCACACGGACACTGATGTGATTTATCTGTCACTTGCAGATAAATCACATACATGCTGGGAAGTGGCAGCCACTGCTTAGATGTAACTTGCAGGGAGATCACAGACACTGAGCACGAGGAGCTGGAACACACGGAAGGATAACCTTCACTGGATCACTGGAACCCGGAAGCCACAGCAAACGCTATAGCCGGCATGGAGTGAAAAGCTGGCTGTAAGTTATGCGATGCAGGATCCAATCAGCGCAGGAAAGCGGAGACAGAACAGTCAGGTAGGAAGACCTTGTGGGGCAGCAACCCGGCATTCTTGTCCCCTAGCAATGGGCCTGAGAAAACCACCTGAAGCACCATTGTCAGACAAGTCACAGAGGCGGCTTGTGACAATATGGCTGCGGTTTTATATCTGCATTTTAGCTAAATGTATCTTAAGGTGTCCAGAGCTGACATCTACGTCAGTATCTCACCAGCTTCATGATGTTTGAATTATACTGAAAACAGCATAGTCACTGTGTAATACCCTTAACTTGCCGGTTGAGCTGATTCCCAAAAAAACATTGGTGTGCCAAACATAGGAAGATACAGATTTTACCTGAATGACAAAAGTGCAGATACAGGTTACCTTAGAACACTCTCTCATGATGTTAGTGCAAGGCCCATTAACACTGACCAGAACAGGAACATGATCCATACAAGCAGAAACCTTACTAGACCAGCCAGGAACTTCAATGACCTGCAGCTCCCTGTCTCAGAGATAGGGCTGAAATAGTAACCAATACAGTTGAAGCTAATCAGACTGATTGGACTCAACATCGGTAATCCACATAATCCAAATAACAGACACATTGCTTGACACATAATGGTGAGCCCATAGAACAACACAAGTTCCAGAATACAAAACAGAATTCTAACAGCGACCTACAGTACGCCATACCTCATTCCATGCATCATTATGCTTAATCTGCGACTTTATACCAATTCCTTTGTGACAAAAGTAGTCATCTACTGTCCCTGGTACACTGTAAGTGACTTTGTATGCAACTACAATGCAAATAAGATTCATAATTCTGGAAAGAGTACAAATCACTACCCGTTGTGGAGGGTCTAAGTCGCACCATGTGCCTTATGATGCAAAAATGCTAAGTGAATGAGGACACATCTGTAAAAACATAATAAAGGATCAGCCAGCACTGAAGTGTAGTGTTGTCAACTAATCAGCAGTAATAATTCCCAGCCAATTGCAGGAGGTATTTTGCAACAACTGGATACAGTAATTTTCTTGGTTATAGTGTTACCAGCCTAACCTGTCTAGTCTGGTATGTTTTCCGCATTAACAGGAGGACCTCACACTCCTGACCCCTATCTTGGGGGGATGCAGCCCAACCTATCTAGCATTGGTACAGGTCATGATTTTGTGAGGTGAGGGGAAGTTGTGTGTCTGTGTGTTTTTTTATTTATCCTTAATAAAAGAAATGCAAGTCATAATCAACAACATGAAGTTGCACTAGTCTTGCAAAAGATAAGCTTCCTAAAAGGCGCATCTAGCGATACAGTACTTACAACTCTTAATAGGATGCATATCTCAGCAACGTGCTTAACTTGCAGGTGGCTGTGTACAGTAACAATCTCATCCTATATCTCCAGGTACATGGAGCAACAAGCATAATATGTCTAACTTCAAATACAGGAACAAGGTTTTATATAAACGCAGTGAGTCAAAATGCATTTTTACACAAATTAACTTACATCTAAGGTTAAACACTTATAATGCATACAAATTAATTTATAAATAACTATTATTATTATTATTATTATTATTATTATTATTATTATTATTATTATTATTATTATCATCCTTTATTTATATGGCACCACAAGTGTTCTGCAGCGCCTTACAAAGTACATAAACAAATAAGTGAACAAGAAACCAGTGATTTACAGTACAATACAATGCAGGACAAGGACATGGTTTATACACATTGCTGCATTAGTGATCATAACACTCAAATAAGCAACAGGGCGTAAGAACCAAGTGTGTGGTTATCCATCAGAGGGGGTGTGGCCAGTCACCCAAAATGCTTGGCTAATCAATAGGTGTAGATTGTATAGAAGGGAACCAATCACCCATGTTGATCAGTGGTACAGCTCCACCAGATAACTGACCATCTAATAGAGTAACAATGTATAATTTGAGGTCTGGAACTTGATACCTTGAAGAGGGGGTGGGCCCTTAGGCAGTGGGGCCCACTGGGGATTTCCCCTGTCCCCCTGTGGGCCAGTCCAACCCTGCTTGGCCCCCATTGAAAGGACTCTGTAATCCGATAAAACCATCCATCTATGCTGCTATGTGAATTAAGTATCCGAAATGAGTTGTACAGACACCAAGCTTACCTTTGGCTGAGAGGATCTATTTAGCCCCCATTGAAAGGACTCTGCACTCTGATAAAACCATCCATCTATGCTGCTATATGAATTAAGTATGCGGGGCTTATTTTGCAACAATATGTGCATTTTAATCGGTATGAGCCTGGGGAACATTTTTTGTGAGAACATTTTATAGTGTGATTAAAAATTGCTCCTTGTATTTTCCTCTTTTGTGTAGCCTCTTGAAAATCCCAAAGGTATTTGGGTAAGAAGGTTATTATTAGGTTCAAAAAGGACACAGCACTATAAATTGTTATGCATCATGATTATTCATTCAATGGTAGGGGCGGCCCTACTGTCATCACTCATAATGTCAGTAGTGGACTTCCTGATCTATTAGAGCAGGAAGTCCACTTTGCGTTGCGTGTGCTGAGACCCTACCACAAGGGTCTCCTCGCAAAGCCGATGGCCGCCGATAAGTGCGACCACCGCCAGGCCACACGCACAAGCTGTGGGTGGAGACTTGGAGGCCGGAATTTAAGAAAAAGGTGACGCCCTGATTCAGAGCGAGCGCACGCAAATAGAGTTCGCCTCTGAATCAGGCCCTATATATTAAGAAGGGTGTTCCCTGAGTGATGAAAGTATAGACAGCACTCATTGCATTCAACTGCGCAAATTGTGTACATTTTCTTTTATATTACTAGGGTAAGAAGATTGTAAACAAAACTCTCAAGGAGTTTAGAGACAAATGGCAGGAGCAAGATGGAGGTAGTTGGAGAGAGTGTTAGGATCAAGGGTAGGTTTTTTAAGAATTGGGGAGACAAGGGCATGTTTGAATGTAGAAGGGACAGTGCAGGATGAGAGGGAGAGATTGAGGAGGTGGGCAAGATGGTAACAAGCAGAAGGAGAGAGGTAGCGGAGGAAGTGGAAAGGGATAGGGTCAAGGGGGGAGGTATGCAGGGAATACAGAACGTGTGTTTCTTTAAAAATTAAGTACCTTTTCCCACAGTTATTTATATACATGTACATAGGGGGAGGGGCCCCTAGATTGCACACCCTAAGCACAATGTGAGGTGCTACCTTCTGAGACTTGTAGTGCTGCAAGCATAAAGCGACAAATGCAAGTGCGCACTCTAACCATGCTGAACCTAATAATATAACTGCTAAATAGCATCAAAGAGGTTCTTTGCATAATAAAGGCCATAATTATGGACCTGCCCACCGTGTCCAGGTGACCTCTATCAGGCAGGTCCCTAACACTCCCATGGAACAAATATAGGGCACGGGACCCCCCCAGGCCAACCCAGCAGGACCGCCCCATGGCATCACACTAGTGTGAGATTTAAAGTGAGGGTTAAAGAATAATAAAGAAAGCCTATGTGTTAAGTCCTACCTAAGTAGGACGTTATATACATGTGCCTGTTCCAGTTATTCAATGATTAATTTACAGAAAACAATACACATTATAAACAGAAATACTCCTGTAGTTTGTATGCCACAATGTTCTTACAGTATGTTTAACTTTTAATGATACCCAGTGGGATTGGTTTACTGAGCTCTAAAGTGCAGAGTTGTCTGCATAGGGTGTTTTTATTTACCTTATTTATTCCACTACTGCATATTTATATAAGGTAATCAGGTAAACTTATTTTCTATATCTTCTGCTTAACCTATCAGACTTACAGTGTGATTCACTTTTCAGGATCCAACAAACATGCTGAATTGAAGTTACCTATTTATTTTTCTCGCAGGAAATGTATATAATGCTGCTGATGTATCGTCAGGGTTTATAACATATACATATTTATTAATTTGCATTAAATTGAAATGTATTTAAACTGTATTAATTGAATATACATTAATAATGCCCCTTCTCTTGATATTTATTTTACAGGTTGCAGTAGGTGATTTGTTTGTGGGAATCATTTACCTTTTATTTTGTAAGTTGAAATTGAAGTAGTGGAATGATGTTAACAAATAATAATGCAGAATGTGTTTGTAAATTGCACAAGAAGGTGCAAGACTCCATGCGCTAACCTTTTTCTGGCAGGTATTGATTAGAGATGAGCGGTTTGGTTTTGCTGAAACCCAAACACACCCAAACTGTGTGGTTCCGAGTCGAGCTGAGTCCCGAATTGTATCACTTTGGGATTCCAAGCAGAATTGGGTCCCGACTTGGGTTTTTCACTAAGTTCAGAACTTGGATCTAAACACCGGATGTCACGTATTTGGATTGCTTTTAAGTTCCTCCCTCATGATTTCAGGAGCTGTGAGGTGGTCAAAATTTACTGGAAATGACAGGAAAGTAATGTAATTGATGTTAATACTACTATAGGCACAAAAACAGGTCCAAGTTACAGGATTTTAGCTGTTTTTATGCATTTTTAAAGAAATCTATAATCAAAACCGAAAATGAATCAAGACACTTGAGGATGATATTGCCAAAACCAAAACATGATGATCATGATTTTAAGAACCAAAACCAACACACTGGGGTCTCTCCACACATCTCTAGTTTTATAAGGCATCTGCAAAGCTGTCATTTCATGAGATAACATGATACAAATAAGATAAGAATGGGATCTTAGAGGGGTACTGATGACCCAAAATCAACTCTTAATTTTCCTACAGTAGATATTAGTGCCAGCTGATTGTAATAGCAAGAGTCATAAATAATAGCAATAATAATAATAATAATACAGAAAGGAATACCTAGCGCTTAATAAAGCAGGGGGATCAGACAAAAATGCAGCAGGAAAATAAGGTGATTGTCAACCTGACAACACAAATAGGCAAAGAAAAACTGCACTTTACAGTCTGTGCTGGGACACCAGAAACGTAAATAAATAGAAAATGATATAGATATGAGATAAATTTAATAAGCTGAAAATCAGCACAAAATAACACATGGATAGATAATTAGGAGTTGATCAGACTCTCATAATTAAAAAACCCAAGGGATAGCATAAAAACATACAATAAATGTATCAAACGGAACAAATTTGTACCAATTGAAGGTGGTGACGATATCAGACTGTCACATCGGTGTAAATGAATATACTGTCTAAAGATGGTCGCATATATAACAAACTGTTCCTTGTAGTATAAAATTGAGAATGACAGTCTTGTAACTTGCACCCACTCAGAATGGATAATAAAGGGTCAGGGATTAGACTGACTTCCCAAACTCTAACAATACATCAAGGGTAACAGGTGTCAGTAAGTGGTAGAGGGAACCCCTTGTAAGGTCAGTGCAATGATGTGAGAGTTACCTTGAAACAGGTCGGGACGCTGCAGGGGAAAATGGGGGGGGGGAAACAGCTCCAGATGGTGATATACCCGCTGAGCACCTGCTGGAAGCCGTATCCAGAACACGGTGGCTAGATGGCAAAGGGGTGAGCGGTGGCTCTAATGTTGTAGAGCACAGAGGTAGATTCCTCTCCTGTAACCTCAAGTCGCCGGAATGCTGCAGGACAAGAGCCTGCCGTGAACACAGGCGAGCCACAATGATCCAGCTGCTGAGTGTCTCAGGTGAGCAGCGTGGGTGATGAATGGAGCGGTCAGTACTAGGACCGGAAAACCAGGCGAGCAGGTGAGGTCAGCTCCCGTCTCCAGGTGGTTAGCAGTGGACAACACTGCAGCAGATGATGATAATGTCAGCTGTCCAATGGTGTAGACAAGTAGAACAAACGCTGACTCCAAATACACTCCAGTGTTCAAGGGGAAACAGCAACGTGTTTCAGCTACCACTGTAGCCTTTTTCAAGCCAGGATGTTTCCCTATGTCCATTGTAGGGTTTAAATACTATTCAAACAAGGTTGATTGGTCAGTCAATTGATACAGTTTTAAATTAACCCATAATAGCATATTGAAAATACTATTTAGCAGGCTCACAATTAAACAGCCTTTAATGTAAGCATCAAATATATACATTTAATTTTAACACACATAAATTGAAATTAGGATATAAAATTAATGTAAATTTTTTTTTCAGAAATAAAGAATATATCTATATTAAAATAGGATATAGAATTAATATATAATAAATTTGCAGAAATAAAAAATATATCTATATAGAAATACAGTAAAATTAAAAATAATAAATTGCAATAGATGAAAATCAATCATTACTAACAAAAGCTAATGCTAATATTATTTTGGTCTGATGTCCCAGCACAAATATGACCTATTTTGTCAGGGTATAAAAATAAATATTTACACATCAAATTAAATATCAATAATAATAAATGATAATTACTAATATTGATAAATATCAATAATACTATTATCATTAGCATTAAAGGATGTTATTAATAGAAAATGGCAGTACAACAATATAGATACTGCTAGCAAAATTAGTTAACAGTAAGGACAATTCCTAATTATAAGAATAAATCTAAAATTATCATAAAGAGTAATAAGTGGAGAAAAAGGATATGAAAATTAGGAACAACCTTAGTGGATCTACAGCAACAAGTTAGGTATATATCTAGAATACCACAGAAGTAACACAGAACACTAGTATAAATACACCTAAGTACTATTAGCAAACAAAGATATTAGCTAGTGGATGAATATATGAATTGGCGCAGACATGACTATATATATAAAGCATCAAGATAAGTAGACACAGTGACAATAATGAGGGTGAACAGAGGAAAAACTCTAAATGAAAAAGTCAGAAGGAAACAGGGACATGACCCTAAGTTAACAAAAGGGTTCAGTGAACCAGTATAAAGACTAATAAATTAGGAAACAAAGGATATCCTATTTGTAAAAAATGACTTAATATAATCTAATGATATTAATTAATGGTATAAAACCATATAATGTATATTGTTGTGCTGACCACAAAACATTGAATCAAAGATACAATATCTAATTTATATTATGTAATTACTAACTAAGGATAAGAAAAAGAAAAGTAAAAAAGAAAAAAAGGGGGAAAAAAAGGAAAAAAGGCTGGAGAGAAGGAGGAGGGCTGGACGGTGACCGATCAATTGACCAGACAGTACATATCAAGCGGTGACGGTCCACTCCACATCCTCAATACCAAAAAACAGCACCACAGTGATAACAATGGAGGGATTGAATTAATCTATTCATAAAATTCAAGTGCTTCATTGAGCCCATCTGGGGAAAGGGTTTGAAGTTTGAAAATCCATTTGGATGCTGCTTCACATAGTCTTTTGTATCTATCACCACCCCTGTTTGTGGCACTTATGTACTCTATCCCCATGACCCTCAGACAAGCAGGATTGTTCTGGTGGACTTCAGAAAAGTGTCTAGAGACACTATGAGTCACTAGGCCTTTCTGGACATTAAGTCTATGTTCATGGAAATGTTCTTTAAGTGTCCCAGGTTGTACGGCCCACATATTGTGTGGGGCAATCGCAGATGAGTGCGTATACAACATAGGAAGATTCACATTTAAACTCGGTACCTGTTTTAACTGATAAAACTTGTTTGTTTTTAGTAATATGTTTACATGTAAGACATCTCGTTCGATTGCAGGGGAAGCAACCCTTCCACTGGGAGCCAGGTGTTAATTTTAGTTGTTTCTTTTGAGCTTTTAGAAAAGGTGCTTGGAGCTAAAAAACTTTTTAAGTTTCTATTCTTTTTAAAGACAATAGTTGGTTTTGGAGCGATGTTATGGGAAAGTATTGGATCATATAATAAAGTTTTATAATTTTTAGTGATGAAAGCCTTAATTTTATTTGACTCATTATTAAATTGAGAAATAAAAAGTAAAGAAGTATCTTTTTTAGTTTTGGATTTATTTGTTGCCCCTAGACATCAGTAGTAATATCTTTATTTTCTAGAATGCCAATAGGATCAACATAGGCACTGATATAAGAATTCATATCATTGGACTGGGATTTGTGTACCAGATCAGCATGGATTACAGCATTCTCTACCAACTCCAGGGCGTAACCTCTACTCAAGAAACTTTCTTTCAGTTTGTCAGCATGCAGATAGAAGTCTTCATCTCTTGTACAATTTTGTCTAAACCTACCCATTTGGCTCTTAGGGATGTTATCAATCCATGGATGGTAATGTCCGCTCTGATAATGGAGATATGAGCTAGAGTCCACTTTTTTGGTCGAGATGATTTTATTCTCTACAACTGACAAAGTGACGTCCAAAAAATCAATAGAAGTATGACTAAAGTGCGAAGTGAAATGTAAATTCATAGTGTTGGTGTTCAAAAAATTGGTGAAGTTCAAAGCAGAAAGAATATCCCCATCGCAAATGAAAAATAAATCATCTATATAATGGCAATAGAACACCAGATTCGCTCCGGCTGGTCCATTCCAGACGTGAAGATCTTCAAATAAGCCCATATAAATATTTGCAAAGCTCAGAGCGAATCTGGTGCCCATGGCTGTTCCGTGAATTTGTAATCAGTGGGTGGAGTCAAAAATAAAATAATTATGTGTCAAAATAAAACGAATGCAATTTACCAAAAATTCCCGTAAATCGTGAGGAGTATCAATGTCTTTTCCAAAATTTCTCTCACCGCATTTCTATATAGATATATTTTTTATTTCTGCAAATTTATTATATATTAATTCTATATCCTATTTTAATATAGATATATTCTTTATTTCTGAAAATTTATTTTACATTAATTTTATATCCTAATTTCAATTTATGTGTGTTAAAATGAAATGTATATATTTGATGCTTAGCATTGGATTTAAACTACATTAAAGGCTGTCTAATTGTGAGCGTGCTAAATAGTATTTTCAATATGCTATTATGGGTTAATTTAAAACTGTATTAATTGACTGACCAATCAACCTTGTTTGAATAGTATGTAAACCCTACAATGGACATAGGGAAACATCCTGGCTTGAAAAAGGCTACAGTGGTAGCCAAAATGCGTTGCTGTTTCCCCTTGAACACTGGAGTGTATTTGGAGTCAGCGTTTGTTCCACTTGTCTACACCATTGGACAGCTGGCATTATCATCATCTGCTGCAATTTTGTCCACTGCTAACCACCTGGAGACGGGAGCTGACCTCGCCTGCTCGTCTGGTTTTCCGGTTCTAGTACTGACTGTTCCATTCATCACCCATGCTGCTCACCTGAGACGCTCAGCGGCCGGATCGTTGCGGCTCACCTGTGTTCACGGCAAGCTCCTGTCCTGCAGCATTCCGGCGACTCGAGGTTATGGAAGAGGAATCTACCTCTGTGCTCTACAACATTAGAGCCACCGTTCACCCCTTTGCCATCTAGCCACCGTGTTCTGGATACGGCTTCCAGCAGGCACTCAGTGGGTATATCACCATCTGGAGCTGTTTCCCCCCCATTTTCCCCTGCAGCAGCTTGACCTGTTGCAAGGTAACTCTCACATCATTGCACTGACCTTACAAGGGATTCGCTGTACCACTTACTGAGACCTGTTACCTTTGATGTATTGTTAGAGTTTGGGAAGTCAGTCTAATCCCTGACCCTTTATTATCCCTTCTGAGCGGGTGCAAGTTACGAGACTGTCATTCTCAATTTTATACTACAAGGAACAGTTTGTTATATATGCGACCATCTTTAGACAGTATATTCATTTACACCGATGTGACAGTCTGATATCGTCACCACCTCCCAATTAATCCTTTTTATTTATGATTATTTTTATGTATTTACTGCAGTAAACAGAATCTACGGGGTCATTACCAAATTATCCATCAGTGTTCAATTAGGATACTTCAATTGGTACAAGTTTGTTCCGCTTGATGCATTTATTGTATGTTTTTTATGCTATCCCTTGGGTTTTTTCATTACGAGAGTCTGATCAACTCCTAATTATTTATCCATGTGTTATTTTGTGCTGATTTTCAGCTTATTAAATTTATCTCATATCTATATCAGTTTCTATTTATTTACGTTTCTGGTGTCCCAGCACAGACTTTAAAGCACAGTTTTTCTTTGCCTAAGTATAATAATAATACTACTAATAATAATAACAATAATAATAATAATAATAGCAGTAGCTGGAGCAAAGCTAGACATATTGCACATAAAAAAAAATATATAAAAGTACTTTTCATTAGACTACATTAATATAAGTCCACACAGATTCTTTTCAGCTCTTTTTGTTGTGTATTTTTTTTACCAATATAACCACTTTCAAAATATAATTTAGTGGTTATGTTTGAAACACTGGATGAGTAGTATTCTAAAACTCATCCACTGTTTTATGTGACCCTTCCACAAGTACCCTAAGCAACTGCCTGGGCTCACCAAATAGTAGTGCCAGCACTTTGAGGTATATATTTACTAAAGCTTCTAAAACAGACAACCGGATGGTTTTGCCCATACCAACCAATCAGATTTAAGCTATAATTTCTGTATTGCATTCTAGAAAATGATAGACAGAATTTGATTGGTTGCTATGGGCAACATCCCCCACTTGTCTGTTTTAGAAGCTTTAGTAAATCAATCCTTGAATGATTTTAATTTTATTTCACTGCAAGTGGAGTGTGTCATTTACTAATGAAAGGGGTGGAGATTGTTTTATAAGAATGTTGGTCTTTAATGGGAAGCGGAATGTGTTATATACAATTTGATCTCTGATCTCTTTTCTCTTGTCTCTATTTATCATGTTTCTTTTTTTATATATTATATATTGTTTTTATGTGATGTTTTTTTTTTGTAATATGATTTGTCATGGTGATTTTACTTACCTCATATGTAAGAATTAGCAAATATATTGCCATTATGGCCACAACCTATGAAATAGGTAATGAGGGGTTAATAGTAATCTTTTCCCCAAAAACAATGTCTCATGAGTGAGATCATTCCAGATTGATTTAACTGAGTATAAATGGGTGCCTAATACAGGGGGTGTTACTCCTGAGGAAACAGCCTGCTCCATACGGCTGAGAAGCGCGTCAAGACACATTCCCCTTTTTTGCATGCATCAGTGACGCTTTGGCAGGAAGCCCGGATTTGACCCACCAGCTCTGCCATCTCCATCCCTAGGATTTCCTGGGACTCCTCAGTCACATGACGCATCAACATGTGGGCAATTACGTGCCCGGACATTGGCTGTCCCATTGCCATTGGATACACATCAGTGTGGCGCCACATGTCTAGGATCCTTGGATCCAGTTACGGTGAGGATCACCGCACGAGGAATACACAGAGAGGGGGAGAAGGCACAGGGCATCGGCGCACACAGCCCGCAGAGACACACTTGTCCTCACAGTTCCCCACCGCGAGTGCAGCGCTGCACGACGTGAGTACTCAGTTTGTGGAACAAGTTTAGAGAGCCGTGCATGGCCAGATCCAAATAAGACAGTACTGTGGACGGTGGCTGCATACAAGGCGCTGTATGATCTTATGTTCATCCCTAAATGACTCAATAATTGGATGAGGACTAGGTAGTTGCTCTACTGGTGTCATTTAGATTTGATCTTATCACAGAGACCAATCTTTCTATACATAACCGGCATCCTTACCCTGCAGAGGGATCAATTGGCACCTATTAGGGTTTTTTTGCACAAACACATGTTGGATTTATACAGATCCATATTGGATTGTGTGTTTTGAATCTGCAGAATAGGGATCTTCTGGTATTTGCAATGTATGTGATTGT
The DNA here is from genome assembly GCA_031769625.1 of Taudactylus pleione. Classification (NCBI taxonomy): domain Eukaryota; kingdom Metazoa; phylum Chordata; class Amphibia; order Anura; family Myobatrachidae; genus Taudactylus; species Taudactylus pleione. The sequence continues at coordinate 2,251,078 of JAUIMM010000566.1, read as the reverse complement.
TTGATGTTGTATTGTTATTGTGCTTATGTCACTGGTGCTCAATATTAATATATTTTAGCTGTATACATACAGTGGTCATATCTCCTAAAGAGATTATTAGAATACTTATTAAATATATGTGTTTTTATTTTAACGTTTAATTTGTGCTCTTTTTGGTCAGCGCTTCTGGTTCAACTTCTATAATGGTCTATTCTTTTCATTTATGTGATTGCCCCTAATATGTGCAAAAATGTGAATACAAGTTCTGCAAACTCCTGTGTTCATTATAATAAGACATCTACTCAAACGTCAACATTCAAAAAGAAGCTCTCCTTTGGTGAGACAAATGGCAACATACAAATAGAAAGGTAACTGGAGGGACAAGGAGATGCCAAGTAAATCAACTCAAGATTGCTTTTAAAAACTGTACAGATTCCGAGACTCTCTGTTTGTCTGCATCAATCTCTCATTTTACTTTGTATTATTTTGCAGTCAACAGATTTGAAAAGCCAAAACATTTCTGTGTAAAACTAGACTAACCTTTCCTATCTAGAGAATCGTTTGGCAAGTGAGTTTCCACCTCTAAAAAGTATCATTTCCCTTTGCATTAAGCGTCCCCAAAGATTGCCCAAGGAGTGCTAACTCCCTCCTTATCACCCTTGGCAGTTGGCAAATTGAAAGAATGGCTGCAACACAGCATCACAAATGAAAAGTAAATTGCTACCTGCGAACATTTGTCAGCTTTTAACAAGGACTTCAAATTCTCTGCAGTCTGAAATAACTCCTTCCAGGTTGTTGCTAAACACGGTTTGCGGTGCATTTTGGCATAGCTGTTCTGCCACTGACATATTGGGAGTCACAAAGGACAGCTTGAGTTGTGTGTTTACTTGCTAATACATGAGTTTACAGTACATTTTAGTGCTCTGTTGTTCTCTTTCATAAACTTGCATATTGATTTGTTCCTGCTGTCCATGGTGCTGACCTTAGCCTTTTTCACTACTGTATGTCATTCACATCAAAATATTAGTTTCATCGTCTTTATATTATATGTAATTCATAGATCTTCTTTCAGAGGTGCAGCATTTTTTAAGGATACTGTATCTTAAGTAATTTCATATTCAATAAGTCATAACATCATAACTTTTCTTTTGGATATTTACTCTTTTACAATTTCTGCTAATAACACTATGTAACAAATGTTGTTTGTCCTTGTGTTTGATGTATTATTTCCTAATTTCCTATGTCCCAAGAGTATCCAAAATACAAATTATACCCCACAACTGGTCAGAGATATTTTATAATGTTCTTATTTTCTAGGACATTTCTAATACTTGAGTATGCATAGAAAGTGGGGGCTGCAGAGAAGTCCAGCTCTACCAGAGTGGAGCCCGACAACACTGACTGTACCTCCAAATGCTGCTTCCTATTGCCGGGAGTCTCACCAGGGAACAGCTGGGTGTATATCACAGCCACCACCAGGACAGAGCATTTAGCCGCATCCCTGCTGTATCTGTCCAGCCCCCAGACTCCTGTGTCACTGTCAGCTGCCCGCCCCCTAGACTCCTGTGTCACTGTCAGCTAGCCAATGGGAGTTGACAGTAAATTACTGGATGTAACTTTTAGAACTTTCTAGTAATATAAACTACTATAGTATACTGTAAACATTGAGACTTTAAGCCCAACAGTTCAGTTTACCTCCAGTTTCCAAAGTAGATACATAATTGCATTTCTCAGAGATAGTATCAAGAGGCTGCAGATGCATTTTGCTATGTCTGCGGCCAATTTATCAAGACAACAGCAAAAAAGTACTCAATTCTAGAATCTCTTAAGACGTGTAATGGGGCCTACCCATTAGCAGATGTTTTTCTGAAAGATCAAAGACAAAAGATATCTATTGAAAATTCCGGTGGCTATGCTGAAAGATATGACAGATTTTGGCACAAGACGAACGATGAACAATATCGCATGACATCATTCAGGGAGTGGATTTTTTTCTCTGCAGCGCTCTGTAGCTGCTGCTAATATCTTTCGTCATTCATCGTTCATTGTTTACCGCATATAAACTGCCAGATATTTCTAATATCTGGCAGTGATATGCGATAATTGACCAACATGTTGGAGAGATGAAAGATTACATTTATCGGCCACGGGAGTGTGCATCTGCCATCGTTCAGGGCCTATCCATAGCAGATAAATTGAGTGATTGAACGAAATATCATTCTATTGTTCAATTTATCTGCTAATGGATAGGCCCCTTAAGGCATACAAAGCATATTTCGGCATAGCTGTTGAGAATCAAGACAATCCCTGAGTACCTCATTTCACCTGCAAGTGCTGCAAAAGAACTCTGGAAGGTAAGATGAAGAATATTGCTATTTTTTTATTTGTTTTATGTTTATAATTTAAAATGTTCTTTTGCAGGATGGTACAGAAGAGAAAATTGTTCCATGCAGTTTGCTATCCCAAGAATTTGGAGGGAAAACACTGATCATTCAAGCCACTGTTATTTGTGCATGGTGGACCCTTCCAGACATTGGACTGGGAAGAATGTACATGCTATCATATATCTCTTCATTTACTGCCACAGTGCCATACTGCACAGAGCTCCCTGTGCCCACACCTCCGCAGAGAGAGCAGCCATCTTTGCAAGAGAGCAGTTCACAGGATTAAGCAGACATTGCAGATCCAGAGTTTACAACTGGGGAGAAAAACCCATACTACCCCAACCAAAATGGCCTCAATGACTCGATCAGAGATCTTGGTCTTGCCAAGTCAAATGCAGAGCTTTTGACATCTAGGTTGACGCAACTTGTTGGATGCAAGTGTTCAAGTCTAAAATCAAAGGATCATTACCAAGCTTTTTCCTGCATTTTTGGCTGTCAACATGGCCTCTGTTTTTGCCACCAATGTGATAAGTCTGTTCGGTGCAATCGGAATCGGCTTGAACCGAAGTGAGTGGTGCCTTTTCATTGACAGCTCATCGAAGAGCCTCCAAGCTGTGCTGCTCTATAACAGGAACAAGTACCTGTCTCTTCTGCTGGCTTACTCAGTGCACCGCAAAAAGGTTTACAATAGCATCAAGACCTTGCTAGAAGCCTTGCAATATGATGAATATGGTTGGGAGGTCATCTTAGACTTCCAAATGATGGCATTCCTAATGGGTCTCCAAGGCGGTTTTACCAAGTTTCTCTGCTTATTTTGCCTTAGGGACAGCTGGGACACTAAGGTGCACTACAACTGATGACACTGACCACAGAGGACAGAGGGCCCGATTCAGACCCGCTCACTAGGAAGCGTTCGCACGCAACCAGACGATTTTTGCATTCTGCACATGCGTATGCATCCCAATGCGTGTGTGTGAACCAGTCCAAGCAATCAGGAAGGGTTTGCTCAGCTCGCATAGACAGCCCGGCTGAATGAGTGACAGGAGAAGCCATTTGTGAGTGGTGACAGGGGCTGGCCATTAAAAATGGGGGGAGTGGAGGTGTGAACGCAAGCGTGCCTGAGTGTCTCAACGCCATTTCAGAGGCATGCATAATTAAGAGGCAGCTTCATAGCACACGTCACTTGGTTGAATATTATACTGAAGTGCTCACAGTGCTTGTGTTAGGGTATGGTCAGCCACAAGTGCTGCGTATGGGTCCGATGGTATTGATACTTGCCTACACGGTGGGCATCTGCATACACAGCGTGATTGCATGCCAAGACATAGTGGGCATGCTAATGCCTTGCCGTGCGATCTCCTGCCTTGCTGTGGGTTTGCCGGATGTGCATACGCTGGCTGTGTGCAAACCCATCTAGCGAGCAGTTCTGAATCGAGCCCAGAGTTCTCTGTGGTGATGAATAAGGTCAAGTGGGAGCCAATGGTGGACTCCAGGAAGGTGCTCATGCCTCCACTACACATCAAGTTGGGCCTTATGAAACAATTTGTTAGAGCTCCAGATTAGGATTTGGCAGCCTTCAAGCATCATCAAGACTTCTTCCCGAAACTGTCTGAGGCAAAGGTCAAAAGCCAGTGTTTTTGTGGGACCACAGATTAAAAAGATCCTGCAGTGTAAGGAATTCCCAAAGATGCTCTTTTAGAAGGAAGAAGTTGCTTGGAACAGCCCTATCGCAGTGGTTTGGGGCTTCCTGGGCAATCACAAGGCTGAAAACTATGTGGAGTTGGTTGAGATTTTGGTGAAGAATTTTGGCACAATGGGGTGGAGAATGTCCCTCAAAGTCCATATTCTTGATGCTCATCTTATGAAATTCAAAGAGAACATAAGAGTGTACTTGTAGGAGCAAGGCAAGCCCTTCCACCAGGATATACTGGAGTTTGAACGCTGCTACTAAGGACAGTTTAATGAGAACATAATGGGAGACTGCATCTGGCGGCTGATTCATGAAAGTGATGTACTGTATAATCGTAAATCTCAAAGAGCTACTCACTTCTATTCTTTTATGGTCACGTTTGTACAACTTTATATGTAAATTTTTTCCTCACATTGTGTAAAAGAAAATATAAATTCGCCCTTTTCTCATCTGAAATAGGTAGACTGATATATAAAATGTCCTGGTCACAAAAGCAAAGTTCAGGGGAATAAATACCATTTTCTGTACTTGAGACATAAGCAATTAAGAAACACCACTTACTACCCAAGGACAAAAATTTGTCACAGTGTAAATTGTCAGTATTTTACATATAATTTTTGTATGCTAACTTAATGTTCTCAAAGTTCACAGTATTTTGTTGTCTGTACAGTACATAAAAATATACATGTAAATATATTTTTAGCAGAATAGTGCCACCTAAAGGTAAAATTATCTAGGAAAAGCGTTTAATAATTGTGTGTCATTACAATGCTAACAATGCACAGTGGAATCAGGCTTTCACTGCACATTAAGGAGACAAGACAGACCACACTCATCTATTATGTATGGGATGTAGTCAGGATACCGGCGGGCGGGATATCCCGACAGCCACATCCTGACATGGCGAGGAAACCGGGTGCCTATCAGTAGCCCCACTACTAAATGCCAACTCCCGGCTTATGGAACGAAGGTAAGCCGGGTGTCTTAGAGTGTAGCCACAAGGGGGGAGGGTTAGCTTTAGGGACCTGCGGGGGGATTTAGGGCTAGGCACCCCCCCAGGAGGGTTAGGGTTTGGGTAGGGAAAGGGGGGGTTAGGGCTTTCAGTTATATATATATATATATATATATATATATATTTTATATTATGTATTTTTGTTTATTACAAAGTCCTCTGGGATTACTGTATATGTTTTTTATTCACCACTTTATTAAGAGATGGTCTGCACAGAGTCATCAATAATGCTGGTTGCATATTTTATAGCCATACTGTACATAGCTGTGTATTCTTGCTCATTATTATTAATTGCCTTGAGCCCAGGGCATGTACTCTGATAGCAGTTAGATGCAGAGTATTCTGCTAAGGATGATGTGCTTCCAATTTTCTTGTGTGATATTGAACATTTAAATTAATGTTGGTCCCAATTATAGACACTATTAACTAATAGTTAATAATGTTGATGCTATTAGGAAGTAATGTCCTAAAAAAATAGATGATTTGAGCAGGTTTCTCCATTATAAACAAGACACCTGATCTGTACTGTACCTCTACCTCACCTCACCTCTTCCCTTATTCTACATTATTTAAACTCCCACACATTCCCATAAATATCTGAAGCTTACATACAGACACAAGAATGATAGATATAATTTACTGGACTCAGACAATCATAAATTCCAGCCTTGTTATTTGAAGGACAGATAAAGGCTTGACAGGTCATAAACCATACTGATGAACAACCGCATCCTGCACACAGGTGTGACAGTGGGCTATCAGCTTCGAACCTGGCACACAAATGTATCTGTGACATTAAAAATAATATATCAACAATGATCCTTCCAGTACTCAAAAGGACGATCTTACAAAAAAGTCAGCTGGGAAAACAAGCAAGCTATACAACAAGGCCGTAGAAAAAGCAATTTAATGGAAACATTTTTAGTAGCTTGCTAAAGAAATATATTAGCCAGAGTGACATAAAAAGTAGAGCATCTCCCATGTCCAATTGGTTAGTTAAAATGACAAAGTAGAAAAGATTCAAATATTCTGAAATTTTTGTGTCTAAACAACTGCATGTGAAGTTATTTTATTTTTATGTAATCTTATTAACATCATAAAGGAAAAAGTAAAAAGAAACAACAACAGAAGGCTAATATTCAGGCATCCTTCAGAAATGTGTAGGTATTGTTACTAGGAGTTTGTAATACAGATTTAGTCTCCTATATCCAAAATGCTTGGGACCATGGGTATTTTGGATATAGGACTATCCCGTTTTGGAATATTTGCATACCTTAATGAAATATCTTGGGAATGGGACCCAAATATACAGACAGAATGCATTTATGTGTTATGTACACCTCATACACACAGCCTGAAGGTAGTTTTATACAATTTTTTAAATAATTTTGTGCATCAAAAAAAGTTTGCGTACATACATGAAATTAATTTGTTTCATATACACCTTATGCACACAGCCTGTAGGTTACTTTATACTATATTTTTAATCAATTTGTGCCTTAAACAAAGTTTAAGGATATGGGATTGCCATGCCAACACCACCCTACTACCTACCTACAATATATACTCAGCACACACAATATCTGCCAGCCGGTGTCTGGGGGCTGCTTTATACTGTAGTTGGAAATGGAGGAACCATGGTAGATGCCACAGATATCTGCTGTAGTCTCTTTTTCACAAAACCTGGGGATCCTTAATATTTGCATGTACCCCCTGAAATGAGTGTTTTGGGGGGATATATCCCACAAATATACTTTAATAATTAAGCCACTTAAAGCTGTAATAATTTAAATGACAAAACCAGGCTAGTTTTGCCATTAAAATTATTTCTGCTTTAAATCTGCAGCCAAAAGTGCCAGAATTGTGCTGCTTTTGAAAACTCAGACCCTATTACATAACTCCCTATGTCTGCTCTTTCCTGTGCTACACAAAGGTTGCCCAGTGAACATGAGTGCCGAGAGTGGGGATCCAAGAATGCATAGCCATGCACCCAATATGTATGGCAGGGGAGCCAAGAATGCTTAGCCATTCACCCAATATGTATGGCATGGGAGCCAAGAATGCATAGACATTGACCCAATGTGTATGGCAGGGGAGCCAAGAATGTATAGCCATGCACCCAATCTGTATGGCAGGGGAGCCAAGAAGGCATAGCCATTGACCCAATATGTATGGCAGGGGAGGCAAGAATGCTTAGCCATGGACCCAATATGTATGGCAGGGGAGCCAAGAATGCTTAGCCATGGATCCAATATGTATGGCATTGCCTCCTCTAGTTTTGAACAAAGGAGCATTATCACCCCCCAATTAGCCATGCTCCTTTAAAGGGCCCTGATGTTTTAAAGGTGGCCCTGCCTGTGAAAAGGGGGACTGCTGGGTAATCTGTAGAGGCAAAGGTGTGCCTTTAGGCGAGAGCTGTATCAAACCTTCAAAAGAGTAAAAGTGGAGAAGTCGCCCATAGTAACCAATACACTTCTGTCATTTATTCAGTACAGTCTATAAAATGATAGATACAATGTAAACTTCTCCACTTGTCCTCTAGAGATGTTTTGATTTTGATACATCTCCCCCTTCATATATATGAAACTATATTCATACAGTACATCCAACTTTTTTTGTATTTAATATCATGCCAGTAGAAGCCATGTCATGACTCTGTAGCCCTGATTAAAGGGATGGGTACAGGATGCTAGTGCTCGGCATCCTGGTGGTCAGAATCCAGATGCCGGCATCCCGACAAGGTTAGGATACAGACAGTTGTTGGTCAGCATAAACCTCACCACCCCCCTAGTGCCTATACCTAACCTCTCCCTCCCTGCACCCTAATCCTAACCCTCCTCCCTTACTGCCTAACTCTAACCCTCCCACTAGTGCCTGACCCTAACCTTCCCCCTAACCCCAGTACTTAATGGATTCTGACAGGATTCGGCATTCCAGCACCTGCATTCTAAGCGCCGGCATCCCGACTGTTGGGATATTGACCGCATCCCAATTACAGTTGTATCTGTGGAGTTTTTATTATAGTGAGAAGAATTTATAACTTTTTATTCTACTCATTAATCTTTATGTAATGTTTGGTCCGTACGTGGACATTTTTTGCTGCAAGTGGGTAATACCCATTTTACACAAAAATTCCGGGTCTGACCTGTGATTTGAAACATGGTTCAAAACGGGTCAGACCTGGGACAGACCCCTTTCAGACCTCGGTCTCTGACCCGGGTTATTCCCAGGTCGGCGCCATTTACAAAGTACACGGATGCAGTGGTACTCTCCTGCCAGTGTACTACAGGCTCCTGCTAGGGTGTGATGGGCTTTGCTGCAGGAAAGACAGCAGTTGCAGCTCCCACCCGACCCGTGTATCACTAGTCAGCTACTTACTAACATGTGGGTAGTCAGGAAACAGGCTGAGGCTGGGAGCACAGAATCAAAGTCAGGAGAAGGCAGGACAGATTCATAAATGGTAAACAGAGCTCAGGTTATAATCACTGACAGACAACTGTAGTAAAAAGAAGTTGGATTAATACAGAGAGAATCAGACAGGACATGTAAGCACCACAAACACCTAGGGAACAGAACCTGTCATTCAAGCACTAGAGAAAGGACAGTTTTGTTACACTGTATTATTCATATTTACATAAGATGGCAACGTCACTGAATGCAAGTTGTTCACATTAATTTCTTGAACCACCTTAATTCTCCATGTTAACGTTCTGTATGCTAAGGTTTAGATCACCTTGCCTAAATGAAAAGACATTACACAATGGATTTTAATCAAAGCTTCTCACAAATGGGGTCAATATTGAGGGCCTGCGTTGTTTAAATATTTCACAAGCTGAAAAGGCCTGGCATAATGCAGAGGCTTGGAAATGTATTCTTGCTGGCACAATGAGTAAAGCTGAAAAATGTTAATTGGAAAGATAAAGGCCTCTTTATAATTAACGTGTCTGGGTTTTCTCTTCAAGGACCAGACACTCCTTATAAATTAGTAAGCAAACATAGGGGTATAATAAGTGAGGAAGGGGCTCATGTGCAGTCTGGGCCTTTTCTCTCTAGTGTCAGTGGCACAAGCCAGTAGACTCTGGCGCTGTGCCAGAGTCTACTGTGCATGTGCAGGTCTACAGGAAAATGGCACAGTCGGACATTTTACTGGTGATTTTTCTACTACGCATGTGCAGATCACCTGAAAAATGGCAGCTGCACCATTCTCCCGATGCTTTGTGCAGCGCTACCTCTGCTGCTGTGGGACTACGGAGCGGTAACTATTAAAGAACATGGGTGCCGGATGTGCGGTGATGTAGCCTATGTAGATTACTTGAACTCTGGTACTCAACTTCTTGTGTAAAGATACATTTTGATGATGATCATATTCTGGTATTCTGTACAACTGCCGCTTCTTCCTATTGTCTTCTATCCATATCTATCTTCATCTACTGGTATTAATCTATACACTTCTGCAATGAAGTTCATCCATATACATCACAGGAATTATACACAAGAATCTAATCATATAAATGTACAGCCATAAAATACTTGACTGCAGAGGAAAAATGAATCAGCAGGTCTTGATGGGAACGGAGCAGGTACTTTGCTAGACCCAACCCCCTCACTACATAATGCTGTGAATCATGGGGGTGTGGGAAGAGGAGCCATTATGAACATGAAAAAATGAAAAGCTGTGTCCTATTGCCCCCTCACCATACACCCACAAAAAAATGGCATTATGCCACGAGGGGGTGAACTACAACTGCAGTCTGTCACAGAGGGTTTCTGAATACTCACTACATGTGTATGTGTTTAATGTAGAAGAAACTTTAATTTACACATATCCTAAGCTGCATACACACGTAAACATTTTCTGTCCAACCATTCAACTAGTTGATTGGTTGGAATGAAAATCTGGTAAGGTATGAAAGCAAATGACAATCAGCAATTTGCTCCCAAACGCCAGAAAATGGACAAAAACTGTTGTTTGAACAAATTGTTTAGATCAAACATTTAACAAACTTGTCTGACGACCAATTCCATCTGTTTTCTGGCATTTAGGAGCAAGTTGCTGATCATCAGTTACTCCCATACGTTCCCAGATTTTCATTCCAACCAATCAACTAGTTGGATGGTTGGACAGAAAATCTTTACGTGTTTATGCAGCTTTACAGTTAAATTTTTTTAATTTAGGATAGTGAAAAGTATGTAATCTCTTATATATACTAATTGTTTACAGTAGGGATGTGCACGGACCATTTTTGCTGGATTTGGTTCTGATTCATCGTTCGGCTTTGGATTTGGATTTGCCAAACCTGCCGTGACTGGTTTTGGATTTATATTTGGATTTTTTTACAAAAATTGACAAAAAAAGCTAAAATCACATAATCTTTTTTGTTCCTAGAGTAATATTAACCCCAATTACATTAATTTCCAGTCATTTACAGTCAATTTAGACAACCTCACAGCTCACAATATTGTTTTCACCATTACTGGCCAAAGGCTGCAGTGAGCTGGCTGGTTACTAAGCGACAGACACCGCAGTTTAAAGCACATCTATGAAACATTGCCACTCACTGCCACTCACTACTGAGTCACAGTACTTGTGTTTTATGGACACACAGAGGACTAAGAGCCTGATTCAGAGCCACTCGTAAGCGGCTGCTCGTTCGCTCCGAGCGATGTTTGCCCAACTGCGCATGCGTACGGATCGTTATACGCATGAGCGAACCAGTCAGTGCGGCCGAAATTCATGTGCTCGCAAAATAGCGAATGCCTGATAAATTGAGTGACAGGATGAGGCGTATGTGGGTGGTAACAGGGGAAGGTGCTTGAAAACGGGGAGTGGAGATCCGTTCGCAGGCGTGCTTAAAGGTCAAAACGGGCGTTTTATGGGTGTGCATAATTAAAACAGCAGCGTCATTGACCACGTCACTGGGTTTTTTTAAGCCAGAACTGCTCGCAAAATTGTGGTAGCAAAAACCAACCACAAGAATAGCGAGCAGCTCATACCCTGTTCGATGTACTCGATTAATCTAATAAATAGCGGACATGACGTAGGATGCGAGCGGCCAGGGGGCGTAGTTTCCCAAAAAATGACCGCAAGTTTTGTTCTCTCGTTCAGACCTAGAGGCGTGAACAGACCGCAAACAGCGAACGGTTGATTTGAATAGCCACCCCTATTTTCTGGACGAGCGAGCGCAAATAGCGACCGGCTCTGAATCAGGCCCTAAGGCCCAAGAAGTCATGGTGCTTATACACACAGAATGGATGGCTATTGCCCAAGGAGACACAGTGCTTATACACACAGAGGGCTATTGCCTAAGGAGTCACGGTTCTTATGCACACAGAGGGCTATTGCTCAATTGAGTCACAGTGCTTGTATACACAGTGGGGTAAAGCACCAAAAAATATGTTTTTTTTTCTTTTCTTTTTAAACTTTTAACTTTCTTGAAAGTTTTTATTACTTTTTGAAACTTTTTTTTGTACACAAAGCCACTTGTGCGTCTCAACACTTTAATCAGCAGAGTATAGCGCAGCATACATCAATGTGCAGTGTGCCCCCTATACACATTCACTTTGCCAGCACAGCCACTTGTGAAGGTGTCTACACACTACGCGATGATGTAGTGGGTGCTACTATTATGTAGCAATAATTATTTTGAGGTGAGCATTTGGGAGTGGGGCCCCCAGAGTTTTTCTGGCTGGACCTTTTTCAGGGCATCACCACTTAATTCACATAGATATTTTGTATCACTTTTCTAATTGTTTGTTTATTATTTGTCATTTTAGTTATTTCTCATTTCATTAACACTTATTGAGTTATCTTTACACATCTATTCTTTACACTTCACTATCACCTTTTTTCCCCTTTTCGTGTGATGCCCTGGGAATGGTCCTTGGCTGGAATTTTTTGGGGTACCTTGCCTCTTGGACGTGAACCCCTTAATGTTAGGGATGCCAGTATAGAGGAGCCTTGACGATGGCCTGGCGCTTATTCATATATTTGCAACTGTATGTAACTAATACCTCTGAATCTCTATTATCATGTATCATTTAAGTATTTTTTGTTGATTTTGCTGCAGTGTGCTGGAGGGCAAATCCCTTTTTTTCTGTGTTCAGTGTAAACCCCGCCCTTTACAAGCACCTGCTATGTCATTAAGCTGATATGAGTGACCACCATACTTTTTATATTTCTTGTCAAGTTTGTGTCCATATCGACTTTCAGATTCTGTCGACATTCTCACTGGAAACCATTGTTTACATTCCCTATGTAAAAGCCTTTTATCATTGAATTTAGGAAGGAGAAGTTTGAGGTGCTAAGAAAATTGTGTAATCACCATAACCTGAGGTTATGCAGGAGTCTAGTTGTACATAACAAATCTAATTTATGGATGCAAAAAATTTGACATCTTTTAAAACATAATCCTCCAGCTAAAAGATGTTCAGCAGTGGATATTTTATGTGCAAATTGGAAGTAATAAGGTAAAACAATTATTGTAGGTAAGGGTGGATCTTGGGGTGAAAATATAATATAAAGACTTTTGTTGCGGTATCTGAGCATCTTAATGTGGTATTTTATAGCTGTACCCAGGGTTGGACGAGCCCACAGGTGCACAGGGGAAATCCCTGATGGGCCCCACTGCCTGAGGGCCCCACCGTCTCCGCAGTAACTTGGAGCAGGATCATGGTTGGAATGTTTCTATGAAAACTACACCAAGATTAGCCCTACTTCCAATAAAAAAGGGTGGTCCTGAGTCTCCTGACACACCCCTGTCCCCTTCTTTATAAAGGGGCCTTGTTGCATGTTCTCTCTAATGGTTTGCCATACCCCTTAAGCTTGGGCCCCCACCCCTGCAGTTTCTGGTGGGCCCTTTATGCCCAGTCCAATACCGACTATACCGGGATGCAGTCATGAGACTGATGGTCCAAATACCGACCACCAGCTTCCCGACTGTCTAATCCCAGCAGGGGTCTAATGACAGGCATCGAAATCCCAGTGCCTGTCAATTTACCTACGCCGGGAGCCCGACGCCTGGCATACCAATTGAAGGCTGTGGACATATGCGGGGGGGGGGGGGGGTCAGGGCGTGTTAGGTGGTTAGGGGCTCCCTGGGAGAATTTAGGATTAGGCACCCCCCCGGTAGGGTTAGGCTAGCTGAAGGGGGGGTTAGGGTTAGGCACCCACGGGGGGAGGTTAGGGTTAGGCTCACCCCCCCGGGAAACTTATGGTTAGTCTTCGGGGAAGGGGGCTTAGGTTTAGGCACTTACAGGGGGGGGTTAGGGTTAGGCACCCCTAAGGGAGGGTTAGGGTTAGGGGGGTAAGGTTAGTTATAGTTAAAATACTTACCTATCGGGATCTTCAGTTGTGTCTGGCGGTATCACAGAGACATAATCTGAAGAACCCTGTTTGCTACCAAACTGTTAGCAGCATTGGATCTCTGATTGATATTCTAATAAAATGGTGTATTTGACATCGACACCCTTATTAGATCTGTTATTTATATATATATATATATATATATATAGGGATGTGCAGTGTGCAGGCTCGGATAGGTTCGAGTTTGGACGTTGAGTTCGGATTTTTCCCTCCAAAAAAACGGAACTCAGAAAGAGGCAAAACGTCATCTTGCATGGACGAACATCATCATTCCAGGACAAAAGTCCAGGAATGATGATGTTCGTCCATGCAAGATGACGTTTTGCCTCTTTCTGAGTTCCGTTTTTTTGGAGGGAAAAATCCGAACTCAACGTGCAAACTCGAACCTATCCGAGCCTGCACATCCCTAATATATATAGTATATTTTTCCTCTGTAAAGATTAACATATATTGATGTGTTCAAGGCTTTTAGTTACTGAACCTGCTGTGGCACCCCAAGTCCATGCATTAACATCCTTTACACTAGATGTGAGTACCTACAAGGAACAGGTTCGAGGGATCAGAAAGGCTTCCTGAAAGTGAGTGTTTCCCTCTATAGCAGACACAATGACCACACAATGAAGGAGGGTCCAATGCTATTTTTTTTTTGGACTTAAAGGTTAACAATATTGACTTTGAAAAACAAACAAACAATCAATGCGGTTACAGAAAAACAGTACTTAGCAATATAACAGTTTTAAGCAGAGAGTTTAATAACTAGCAGGCTATTGTCGTACTTGTAGTGCACCAAGGTAGCACGGGAAAAGTACAGTCTTTGCAATGTAACACTTTTAAGCAGAAAGTTTATACAATGCAGAATAAACATTACACATGAACACACATTGCTGCAATTTAACACATACTTGCCTACATTCTGACTGCCCTCTCCGTGGCATTAAAAGGTGTGAGTTGACATAGGAAATACTCGCACATATTTACATAGTGTAGTAACCTCGAGCTCAAAAGATTGCAGGCTATTAAATTTGCGAGTCCCAGCACCAACTCACACCTTCAAAAAATGCGAAAAGGTGCGAGTTGGTTTTTATCTAAAACTCGCACCCTATTTCATTTGTCCCCTTGTCCTGTCCTCCCCAGGGGTCCCATAAGATCGTCTTTGTCTTAGGTTCAGTAGCAAGGGCGCCAGCCGCACTGCCGGAGAAACTCCTGAGTATGGCTAGTCACTCCTGGGTTGTTCCTCCCTACGGCAGGACTTTTCCCACTGGTCACTGCTGCATCCTTCACTGGGAGTTCCAATCCTCCTCTCCACAGCTCTTCTGTAAACCAGCAGTGTCTAAGACGGGCTAACTGAAGAGTGAGGTATGTCTGGGTTCTTCCACCAAGGGTCCTCTGGCTGCCTCGCCCTCCATTCCGTCGGCAGAGATCCCCCTTAGTGATCTGCTGCAGCAGTCTCCTCCTTCTAATCCTCCTAGTATGGTTTTCAGCTGCGCTCCTCCAGCTGGCATACGTGCTTCATCTGGCAGGCAGATGTCCTCATTTTCTGTCAACCGCAGGGGTCCTCTCGGGGTCTTTTCTCCTGGGAATAGATGCATTAAGCCTTGGAGAGTAATAAAGTACCAACGAATTAGCTCCTAAATCTGTGTACACACTAAATGATATCCTCACTGAGCGATATCGTTTAGTGTTTTCCCAGCAGTGGTGTGTCCAATGTCTTAATGACACTGAGCTGCCATCCTCCCTTATCCCCGAACCTGCTAAACCTGACGATATCGTCAGGTTGGACAGCAGGTTCGGGCAATGAACAAAGTCATCAACAACCAGTGGGAGTGCCCATCGCTGGTCATTGATGGCATACACACTGGCCAATATTGTGAACGATAACGATATCGTTATCATTCAATCGCTCATAATATCGGCTAGTGTGTACGCGGCTTAATTGTTATTTTTCAAACACAGCCTGTAAACTGACAGGAGCTGATGTGTTGGTACTTTATCTCTCTCCACTTTATCATTCTCCAAGGCTTAGTGCATCTCCCCCCCCGGTACTGTCAGCAGCAACCGTGTCCTCTTCTCAATGATCCGGCATTCGCTCTCCATCAGCAGCTACTGGTCACCATCACCTCTAAAGCTGGTAACTCACCACTCAGGCAAGGGTGCTTCAAGGTACGGCAGCACAGCAGCAGCCCAGCAGTTGGGGTCCTGACAGGGCCTACTCCAGTCCTCCCAGGGGTTCTTGTGCCGGCTTTGCTTTGCCAGGATTTATTTCACTGTGGCAGCTCCCTGCCCTGTCAGTGCAGGCTCAGTGACAGCCAGGCTGACAGGGTCAGTGAAAGATCACCTAAGCACTATTATAGGGCTTAATGGGGCAGCACTTGATAACAAAAACTACCAGGGCTAAGGTACTGCTATACTATACACCCCTCTCATTATGGATGGTGCCTAACACCTAGGAACACAGGGTGAACCTGTATAATTATTGGGGTGACCCTATACTAATGGAGTTTCACATTACCATCTGAGATAAACTAATTTAATGAATATGTAATATCAGATCTAATTGAAGCCTGGAATCAGTGCTAACCCATAATTGCAGAGCCAGACTGGCCATCTGGCAAATGCCATAAGGGCCGATGGCCAGATAGGCTGTTCCAGTCCCAAGCAGATCCACCACCTGGCGCTCTGCTCAGCTGGCATGCTAAGACTGGGGCATACTTTGAGGTCAAGCTCTATAACTTGCAGCATGCCCCTTTTCTGTGCATGCGCACAAAGGGAATGCCGGGGCCACATTGAAGCCCCAGTCCATCCCTGCATAATTACATTCCAATCTGACAGTTCATGGTACTGTATGTCTGGGACTGCATGAGGGATGTAGCCATTAGGTTGTCATTTCCAATTACATTCATAATGTCAACACTACAATGCCGACGGTTATTATGTCAACATTATTATAATGTCAACAGGCAATGTGTCAACATTATCAGAATGTTGACATTTAAAACGTTGATGTTGTCAGAATGTCGATATTAGGGTTATCTTGAGTGGGAGGGTAGGGTTAGTTTGCAGGTGGGAGGGTTAGGGTAAGGCTGCGGGTGGGACAGTTAGGCTATGGGGGAGGGGTTTATGGTTAGGCTGCGGGCGTCTAGATTAGGCAATAGAGGGTGGGTTAAGGATAGGAGAAGATTACTTATCAGAAGGCTGTAGGATAACAGGTCTGAAATGGAAGTAATGGTCACATGACCACTGGGAAATTGAAGCCACGCTGGCACTGCTGTAGCCGTCAGGAGCAGGTAAGTGACCGCTGGGCTACCAGGGACAATATGTCAACATTCTAATATGTCAATGTGTCATCAGTGTCTACAGGATGATTGCCAACATGTGCAATGTCGATATTATGTCCATGTTAATATTCTCATGTTCATATTGTGGATGTCGACATTATGAATGCCGACATGTCATACCACACCCCTGCAGGAGGCTATGGGGACAGCTGTAGCACCCACATGTTCAAACTCAGACTTTGGATTACAATATTTCCCCCCAAAAAATTTATTTGCATATGTGCTATACTGTATCTACCATACGATAGAAGGAATGGCTTCTGGGTTGACTACACCAGAGTGATATAAATAAAAATGTGTATTAGTTTTTAGATCTAAAAATTATATTTATGGAATATGGGGTCCATGTACTAAGACCCCTCTTTTCGTGGAATTAATGCCACTTCTGCTTCGCCTATTATCGGTACAAAGCAGGAGGTGGCTACCCTACCACAAGTTTTACTAAGAAAGCTCCCACCAAATAGGGTGGCAGTGACTGTACACAGATCTAGGGATCTATTTACTAAGCAGTGTTAGGAGACAGAGTGAAAAGTGATGAGAAAGTGATAAGGTGCCAGCCAATCAGCTCCCAACTGTCATTTTTCAAACAAAGCCTGTAAGATGGCAGTTGGGAGCTGATTGGCTGGCACCTTATCACTTTTCACTCGGTCTCCTAACACTGCTTAGTAAATAGACCCCACAGTGTGGAATGTGTGGCCCTCCGATGAGACCAGTGCAGGATTGAAGTTTTTTATATTTTTTGTAAAAGCTTTATTGACAAGCGACCAAACTAACAAGAGTTCTCTTCCTGCTTCTCTAGTGTGGAGTAGCAGATACCGACACCGAGATGTGACGAAGTGACCGCTGGAGAATACAGCTGGCGGTAAGGGACCTCTCCTCTTAGTAATGGTGTGTATCCACTACTTGAGAGTGGAACAACTGCATGATTTCAACATTGTAATCGTGCAGTCATTCTTCATTTTGTGCAGTGGATAATGTGCCCACACTGAATGATATGTCGTTCAGTGCGGGCACCCTCTCTCATCCCTGAACATGCCCAACCTGTCGTTATCGGCAGGTTGACCAGCATATTAAGGCGATGATAGATGTCAAAAACAACCAGCGTGAGCGCGCATCGCTGGTCGTTTTTGACATTGTAATGCGCGATTTATGAACGATTAATGAGCGATTGAACGTTAATGATGTCATAATCGTTCAATCGCTCATTTTAATCACCTAGTGGATACGCACCTTAACACCTTGGTCACTTAGTGCTGCCTTAGGGGTCTATTTACTAAGCCTTGGAAGGAGATAAAGTTGACTGAGATAAAGTCCCAACCAATCAGCTCCTAACTGTCATTTTTCAAACACAGCCTGTAAAGTGACAGGAGCTGATTGGTTGGTACTTTCTCTCCGTTCACTTTATCTCCATCCAAGGCTTAGTAAAAGCAATATTCTAGCCTGCTATTAGTGCTAACAGGCAGAAGGCAGCGAAAACCTTTTAGTACATATCAATAAGCGATTAGTAATTTTCTCTGTCTTTTTCGTTTAGCCCCCTTATCTCCAATTAGTACATCTACCCCATAATCTGACAATTGAGAATTATAAGCAGGACACGGGTACAAATACTTTGTTACATACAGTTACATAGCTATTATCAAGTATATGTTAAAGAGTGATACCCTTTAGCTCATTTATTAAGTTAATACCAGTACTCGAAGTGTGCCGGTATGCAACGGAATGGCATACCGGCACTTCAAGCACTAAACGTTTTTTTTTAAACTAGCACACTTTGTAGCGCCCGTGGTCATTACTGCAAGCAGAGCCGTAACTAGACTTTTTGGTGCCCTGTGCCAGAAAGAGCATTGGCGCCCCCCTCATTTTTCAAAGGGACATAATGCACCCAAAAAAGGGCCATGGCTTCATGGAGAAGGGCCAGGGAAGAGATAGGAGAGGCCAGGAGATGCTGGGGATGAAATAAGAGGAAGCTACAAGCAAGAATGATAATACTCAGAAATTTGACAGGCCCAAACAGCGCCCCCTGACCTGTGGTGCCCTGTGCGATGGCACCGGCTGCACTACCCTAGCTACGGCCCTGACTGCAAGAGTCCAGCCTGCATGATGTTCATGCTCCTAACAGGTCCCTGGAACAATAGGAGCGGAGGTGCTGTCACACTGTAGGAGCGGAGGTGCTGTCACACTGTAGGAGCGGAGGTGCTGTCACGTTGTAGGAGCGGAGGCGCTGTCATGCTGTAGGAGCGGAGGTGCAGTCACGCTGTAGGAGCGGAGGCGCTGTCACGCTGTAGGAGCGGAGGCACTGTCACGCTGTAGGAGCGTAGGCGCTGTCACGCTGTAGGAGCGGAGGTGCTGTCACGCTCTAGGAGCGGAGGCGCTGTCACACTGTAGGAGCGGAGGTGCTGTCACATGCCGCCGGGCAAGACCATGGTGCTCG
Organism: Taudactylus pleione; assembly: GCA_031769625.1. Classification (NCBI taxonomy): domain Eukaryota; kingdom Metazoa; phylum Chordata; class Amphibia; order Anura; family Myobatrachidae; genus Taudactylus; species Taudactylus pleione. The sequence goes on along the minus strand of JAUIMM010000566.1, from coordinate 2,231,885 downwards.
GTGGCATGCAACAGCGTTACAGCACCTCAGCTCCTACTGTTCCAGGGACCTGCTAGGAGCATGAACATCACGCAGTCTGGCAGTAATGACCGCGTAGTGGGTGGGATGGGAGTAGTGGATGGGATTGTTAGTGATGCTGGGAGTAGTGGGGGGGGGTTGTTAGTGATGCTGGGAGTAGTGGGGGGGTTGTTAGTGATGCTGGGAGTAGTGGGGGTTAGTGATGCTGGGAGTAGTGGGGAGTTGTTAGTGATGATGGAGGTAGTGGTGAAGGGGAGATTGTGAGGTGCTAGGAGTAGTGGGGGGTTATTAGTGATGCTAGGAGTAGTGGGGGGTTATTAGTGATGCTAGGAGTAGTGTTGGGTTGTTAGTGATGCTGGGTGTAGTGGGGGGGTTGTTGGTGATGCTCTGAATAGTGGGGGTTGTTGGTGATGCTGGAAGTAGTGGAGAAGGGGAGATTGTTAGTAATGCTAGGAGTAGAGTAGGGGGTTGTTAGTGATGCTGGGAGTAGTTGGGGTGTGGGTTATTGTTGGTGCTGGCAGTAGTGGGGGAAGTCCCAGGAGGTGTCCCCAGGGATGTGCAGCCTCTGCTTTCTAAAGATGAGCTTTGCATAAGAGGAGCTTGCACGATAAGCCTGATCATGGTGAAATCAATATAATTTCCATGTGACGGGTAGAAGCCAGTCACCAGACGACAGGAAAACAAGGCAAGAATTGCAGACAGGACTGAGGGCCTGATTCAGAGCACTCGCTCTGAATCAGGGCCGGCCCTCTGGTTTTTTTGAGTGGCCTCCTGGCCACTTGCATAGCTGTGGGTGACCACCCACAGCTACAGCGAGCGGCCATGATGATGGTCGCGATGGTCAAGACCATCGCGACCTTCGTGCTTGCGACGAGACCCTTGTGGTAGGGTCTCGTTGCCGCAAGCCCAAGAGTGCTTTCGGCTCTAACAGAGAAAAAAGCACTCCCACTGACATCACTTGTGATGTCAGTGGGGCCGGCCCCAGACGGTAGGCGTTCCCATGGGAACGCCTCCGCCTGGGCAGCCCCTGCCCGCCCACCAAAGGCATCACGCCCACTTTGGTACAAGACCCGGAGTGACGGTTTGCCCGTCGCTATCTGGGTCTCGCACATGCGCATGACGGAGCCGGCTCCATCGTGCGCATGCGCCCTGTGCAACCATCGACCTACTTGCGAGCGCACGGCACTCGCAAGCGGGTCTGAATCAGGCCCAGACTCCCCAGTTTCTCCCCACAGGACTGTGTGTGATCCTGGAGCCATACTGGACCTCTGGATCAGGCTGCAGGTCAGTCCCTTGCTCTCTATCCCCATTGCACTCGCATACTACACTACAGCCAGTCAGACACTGACCTGCTGTATTGTGTTAGACCAAGCCCTCATGCAGAATGGGTAGGGGTGCGCAGAGACTGGGTACAAGGTGCTGTATACTGCCAGCTGATTTCTCCCATCATCATAATTGACCACTGTCACTATAAAGATCATTACTCTCTATGGTAATACAACCTCTTTACTCTCACATTTAAAATGTACAGTATGTATTATTTTAGCTGGTGTACCCTGCATTTATAGAGGCTGATCCCCTATAGTGACAGCTGCATAGTTTTGTCCATCATACAAAAGGTCTGCTGGCGGGCCTCCAACTGATTACTGTTGTAGCTGGAGACATCCATGGATGGAGAGACAGCGCCTCCATCATTTCAAATCTGGCGCTGTCCGCGTGGTGGCATCACTTGTAAAGGGCATTACTGTGTGGGGCATTACTGTGTGGCATTATGTATTATGAGGGGCACTACTATTTTGTGGTATAAGGAGTACTATAGTGTGGTAGACTACACTGCTTAAAAGGGGTATGACTCTTGTGGGTGGCCACACCACCTTTACCGCCACGCGCATAGTTACAGCCTTAGATTTTCCATACCCCCACTTCAAAATTCCCACTTCGACCACTGGTTAATACCAAATAATAACTCCTTGACCATTTTAAATTCAAAGAAATTGAGCTGGAATTAAGATTTATAGGGGGTATGAAAAATCTTTACTATAAAAAATAAAATAAAAAAAGCAGCATTAACATCAGCTAATACTCTTAGAATAAAGGTATTAGTGATGAAGGGACAGGGCCAGATTAACAATGGGGTGCATGGAACTACAGCTCCAGGCCTCCACATAAAAATAGGCCCATTGTCATGACAACATGATGTTGACTGGCCATCTTCTCTTTATACGGACAGCCATAAATCATAAGTAGTAAAATTGTATTTCTATTTACCTCGCACAATGAAGCATTTTTTTCTTCTACATATTTAGGGAGACATTGGGGATGAGAGTATAGGGGGGTACACGCCCACATGGCACTGGTCACACCTCCTCTGCTTCTAATAATAGGCCCTTGGTCATTTTCAGCTCCAGGACCATGTGGCCTTCAATCCGGCCCTGTGAAGGGACATGAGAATTTTGACAGGTTTATACTTCAGATTGATTTAAATCCCCAAATTGAGTAGATTAGAAACATGATACACGCACATTAGCATATTATCCAAGAGAAGCCCTGTGTTAGTGAGAAGAGGAAAAGGCCCCAATAGTGTTGCTTAGAAATGGTACGACAGCAACCAGATTTGTATTTAAAACATATTGTTTTTTGATTGGGTAGAAGTACAGGTTAACTGTAAAACTAGTTTGTATGGTATACACCAGTAGTCTGTCCGTATAAAGTTATGCATTTATGATAGTAATATAAAACATTGAACGATAGACTTACTTATCGCAAAATGAATATTAGGACAGATAATTTGGAATCTAATTTATTGGCACATTTTGCTGAGGTCCACAGTAGAAATTTTATTGTACTGTATCTTAAAATCCAACAAGGTGATTTAAAGGGTGCACCATATTTGCCTACTTTTGAGCATTTCAGGAAGATTGTGAAAGCACTACCTACAGTATGAGCACGGCGCTAAAGTGGGCGTGTACTGCTACATCTGAAAGGCGTGTCATAAACCTGATTTACATCCACATGTAAATGAGCCCCAAAGCAGTTAGTAAGATCTATTTTTTGATGGAAAACACTGATACTTTTCAGGGCTTGCTCATGTATTGTGTTTTACAAAGGGTTCCATATACTGTTAGTGGCCAAAAGAAACCTTAATCTCAAAATTCATGTAGCCAAAAGGGTCACTGTGCCTTTTAACCAATGCAGGAAAGTGGCACTGATTATAGTATTTGTATGTAAATATATTTGATTTTTATTCAAATTATATAACAGCTACAGAATAGGGGTAAGGTGCAATCAGGAATATCGCTAGACTCTTCACGGAGTTAGGGAGATTGCTACTATTTCAGGGAGTCTCCCTGACAATCAGGGAGAGTCGGCAAGTATGGGGTGGAGTCAGACATCTATTGCTTCTGCGCAGAGGCTATCTGGAGTTCCAGATTAGAAGTCATTTACATTATGGTACTTACGGCCGAATTCAATTATCCTTGAAGTGAGGATTAGCAGCGATGCTGTGCCTGGGGCTATTGAATTACAGCATGCAATAAGCCCGCAGGCTGCACCTAATGTGGATTTCTGCTCACCTCCTCCTGAAGCTCGAACAGAAGTAGGGCTTTCTGCTCTCATCGCGGCTTCTGTGAATTTGTTAACCCATAGCTGTGGGTACTTATCCCGGAATCTATGGGTTTACGTGCGATAGTCGCAGGTTTACTGTGCGGGGGAAAGGGCTTGTAATTGAATAGCTCTGGGTGTACAAGTCAGAGGCTACAACCCTTTTCTTGTGCGGTAAGATAACTAAGCTAATCTGGCCCTTAGTGAAATAAATTATTTTTCCATTGCTGCGTGGCCATCTTTAGTCCACGCCTAAGCCCTTGGAATCTACTTTTCTTCCAAAAAGCCACGAGTTTAAAATTACAATTATAAAAAACCCCTCATAGATAATGTCTGCCAATCAATTTGCTCTGATTGGCTGCTTCCGTACAGACCTTATGTGGGGTACGTATGAATGAACTATGATGCAACTACATGAATGAACTGTAGCCTGTACTAAACAGACTCTTAATTGTCATGATAATAACAAGTCTTCCCTTTGTATACCTCTTACAAATCTTAAACTATTTAACTGAGAAAACATATTGAATGATGAAAATAGAGTAGATTTGTGACTTGTTGACAGCTTGTTTTAATTGGTTTGCATTAACCACCAAAAAACATAATGACAGGAATAAAAATCAAAACCCTTTTTATGGACGAGCAGGGCATTAGGACCCATGGGTAAATGGCAGAGCCACTGCAAAGTAGAACGGAAGTCAGAACCTTTGGATTTCTGCTGGGAATAAAGCCATTATAGGAATATGCCAAGTTACACGTAATCTTTAAAAATCATAAATATTTAAGGTGCTGTGCAGCATCCATACATCTTTTGGGACAAGCCAGGCTCCATTATTCGCATTGCTTAGCGCCTCTGGTAAACTCTGAGCTGTCAGGATGCAGGAAAACAAAAGACAGAGATTTAAGCTGGATACACACACAATGATTTTGTAAATGAACGATTTTAGTAAACGATTTTCATTCATTTTTTTCAAGGGAAAAATGAACGAAAATCGTTTACTAAAATCGTTCATTTACTAAATGTAAAGAACTATTTTTTTAAACTACAAACGATTTTTGCACATTCCCTTAATGAAAATCGTTGAATTGGTCAGTCTGACTGAACTACAAACTACAAACGTGAAAGCGCACGAACGATAATCGTTCATCGTTTTAACTCAGAAAGTGAATGATTTTTTCAAAGATTGAATGATAAACGATATCATTAACGATAATCATTCAAAAAATCGTTGTGTGTGTATGCACCTACAGAGTTACTCAGCCAAATAGTAGTATAGAAATAGACTTCTTTGTAACTACATTGGGGTGCTCCATAGTTAATGAGAGCAGTTTTCCGTATGCATGTCTTAGTGCGATTACGGACATTTGGGGTGTTAGGGAGCATCTTCACAAAGTTTAAAACCATCTGTTCTGAATTTGTCATTTTTTTTTATTTCAGTAATTTGAAGAAACAATCCAGCCAAATCCCAGGTGCTATCCACCCTTTAATATAAACTGTGTGTGAAGTAATACACATGGTTATAAGGTGCCTTGTGGGTGAACACTGATTAAATATGGCCCAGATTCCATAAACTAAAGAGATTTCCAAAGCTAATATTACCTTGGGTACTTTGCAATGCAAAACATTCTCCTGTTCAGCAGGTTGAATCTTCCACTGTGTCCTGCTGCGCTACATCATCTGTCATCTAGTCAGACCTGTTAGTGATGTGATAGACAGTCACTTTATTAAATGCAATTACTCAGCTGTATTGTTTTTCTGCCACTTATGCAAATCAGAATTCTAAAATGTATTTGGATATGACAAGGGGCACTTAATTATGCGGAAAATCTTTAGTTTACCTGTCATTATGTCACCGACCTGGTTAAATAAAAAAGGGATTTAAGACCTCTACTTCTCTGGCAAAAGTATATAAAATAAATAAATGGGTAACAGAAACTAACTGATGAGAGATACAACTATAACTACTGTATAACAGGTAATATGAGGGATTGTCCATTTAGCCAAATATTGGGGAAAGAAAGATAGTAGGAGGGTCAATTAGGATCATTAGAAAACTTTGTTAAAATGTGGGTTCGTGGAGTAAATGCTGATTTATCATATAATATTCAGATTTTTGTACTATGTTTACTTAGGTAAAAGCATGGCATGATGCATCAACTCTCATGATGCAAAATATTGCTCATTCTAATGGGTAGTAGATTAAGACAATTCCCTGATGAGCTACAGTAGGTGCTGGCAGGTGCAATGAAAAGGGGCTGGGGTGAGTACAGAGTCCCCAGGCCTCAACAGTGATAATTATGGAGGGAGCAGATGAAGCTCCAGTGATATCCGCACTGAGAAAATAACTTCCTATTGGCTGCATGGTGACATTCCTCCTAGGCTGTACACACATCACCAGCTTGTGCCAAAGCTGTACGTGCAGCCTGAGGGGTGGGCAATCTGTGTGGAAGCACTTACTAAAAACAGAATGTAAGCATGTACCTACACCATACTTGCTAACTCTCCCTCATTTTCAAGGAGACTCCATGAAATAGTGGCAATCTCCCTGTCTCCCTGAAGAGTCTAGCAATCTCCCTCATTTCATCCTTATGAAGCTGTTATATTAAAAAACAGAGATATATAAATTCAAATGGTATCATTAGTGTCATTTCCTTGCATTGGTTATTATTAGGGGTGAGCGGGTTCGGATTTCTGAAATCCGAACCCCCCCGAGCCCCCCCGATCCGAGGCCGATCCGAGTCAGGCTCGACTTTTCCCACCTGACTCGGATCTGAAATCGAGGCAAAACGTCATCATCCCGCCTTCCGGGTCTCGCGGGTTTTGGATTCTATATAAGGTACCCGCGTCGGTGCCACTTTCTCACTTGGCTGTGGACAGTGAAGAAGGAGGGTGGGAGTTAGGGCTGGCTGGGCTGTGTAGTGTAGTGTAGTATAGTGCAGTGTAGTGTTGTGTTGTGCTGTGCTGTGCTGTGCTGCGCTGCTGTTGTCCATAGGGGCTGTGTCCACTCCTCCAAAGTCCATAGGGGCTGGCTGTGTTGTGCTGTGCTGCTGTTGTCCATAGGGGCTGTGTCCACTCCTCCAAAGTCCATAGGGGCTGGGTGGACTGTGTTGTGCAGTCAGTTGTCCATAGGGGCTATGTCCACTCCAAAGTCCTGTGCAGTGTCCCAGTCCTAAAGGGGTGCTGTAGTGATGTCCAGGGGGTGCTCTGTCCATCAGGGGTGCTCCCCCCAAGTGCAAAAAATTAAAATATTTTTTCTGTGTTTGTGAATTGTGTGCGCATCGGCCAGCTGGCTCATCTATTAAAGGGTGGTGTAACCCCAAAAGTGCACTCCAAACAAAATAAAAAATTATTTTCTGTGTTTGTGAATTGTGTGCACTGTGGCTGCACGTGCATCAACAAAGGAGCAGCGCCAAGCGAGCACCTGTGTCCCATAAGTAAAGGGCCGGCTGGCTCGTCCATTAAAGGGAGCTATAACCCCCAAAGTGCACTCCAAATAATTATAATATATATTTTTTTCTGTGTTTGTGAATTGTGTACGCAGTAACTGCACGTGCATCAACAAAGTAGCGCCAAGCGTGCGCCTGTGTCATAAGTAAAGGGCCAGCTGGCTTGACCGTTAAAAGGTGCTGTAACCCCCAAAGTGCACTCCAAACAAAATAAAAAAATATTTTCTGTGTTTGTGAATTGTGTGCACTGTGGCAGCACGTGCATCAACAAAGGAGCAGCGCCAAGCGTGCGCCTGTGTCCCATAAGTAAAGGGCCGGCTGGCTTGTCCATTAAAGGGTGCTGTAACCCCCAAACTGCACTCCAAAAAAATAAAATTATATTTTTTTGTGTTTGTAAATTGTGTGTGCAGTAGCCGCACGTGCATCCACAAAGTAGCACCAAGCGTGCGCCTGTGTCATAAGTAAAGGGCCAGCTGGCTCGTCTGTTAAAGGATGGTGTAACCCCCAAAGTGCACTCCAAACAAAATAAAAAAATATTTTCTGTGTTTGTGAATTGTGTGCACTGTGGCTGCACGTGCATCAACAAAGGAGCAGCGCCAAGCGTGCACCTATGTCCCATAAGTAAAGGGCCGGCTGACTTGTCCATTAAAGGGTGCTGTAACCCCCAAAGTGCACTCCAAAAAAAATAAAAAAATATATTTTTTTTGTGTTTGTGAATTGTGTGCGCAGTAGCCGCACGTGCATCAACAAAGTAGCGCCAAGCGTGCGCCTGTGTCATAAGTAAAGGTCCGGCTGGTTCATCTGTTAAAGGGTGGTGTAACCCCCAAAGTGCATGCCAAACAAAATAAAAAATTATTTTCTGTGTTTGTGAATTGTGTGCGTTGTGGCTGCACGTGCATCAACAAAGGAGCAGCGCCAAGCGTGCGCCTGTGTCCCATAAGTAAAGGGCCAGCTGGCTTGTCCATTAAAGGGTGCTGTAACCCCAAAAGTGCACTCCAAAAAAAATAAAAAAATATTTTTTTTGTGTTTGTGAATTGTGTGCGCAGTAGCCGCACGTGCATCAACAAAGTAGCGCCAAGCGTGCATCTGTCTGTCATAAGTAAAGGATCGGCTGGTTCATCTGTTAAAGGGTGGTGTAACTTCCAAAGTGCACTCCAAACAAAATAAAAAAATATTTTCTGTGTTTGTGAATTGTGTGCACTGTACGTGCATCCTCAAAGCAGCAGCGCCAAGAGTGCATCTGTGTGTTAAAGGGTGGTGTAACTCCACAAAAAATAAAAAAATATTTTTTTTCTGTCTTTGTGAATTGTGTGCACTGTAGCTGCACGTGCATCAACAAAGGAGCAGCGCCAAGTGTGCGCCTGTGTCCCATAAGTAAAGAGCCGGCTGGCTCATTTCTTAAAGGGTGGTGTAACCCACAAAGTGCACTAGTCTCCAACAAAAATAAAAAATTATTTTCTGTATTTGTGTGCGCCTTAGCCACACGTATTTATCAATATAACATAAATGGAGGACCAAACTTTCTCCGATAAAAATAAAATAGGGAAAGATCAAGAACCACTTCCTCCTAGTGCTGAAGCTGCTGCCACTAGTCATGACATAGACGATAAAATGCCATCAATGTCGTCTGCCAAGGCCGATGCCCAATGTCATAGTAGAGGGCACATACAATCCCAAATGACAAAGTTCAGGAAAATGACCTTAAAAAAAACATTTAAATCATCTGAGGAGAAACGTAAACTTGCCAATATGCCATTTACGACACGGAGTGGCAAACAACGGTTAAGGTCTTTCCCTATGTTCATGACTAGTGCTTCAGCTTCACATGACGATGGAAGCCCTCCTCCCGCTAAAAAATTCAAACGAGTTAAGCTGGCAAAAGCACAGCGAAGAACTGTACGTTCTAAGAAGATATCACAAATCCCCAAGGAGAGTCCAAGTATGGTGGCGGTTGCGATGCCTGACCTTCCCAGCACTGGACGGGAAGAGGTGGCTCTTTCCACCATTTGCACGCCCCCTGCAAGTGCTGAAAGGAGCACCCACAGTCCACTTGCTGATATGCAAATTGAAGATGTCACTGTTGATGTACAACAGGATGAGGATACTGGTGTAGCTGGCGCTGAGGAGGAAGTTGGCGAGGAGGATTCTGATGGTGATGTGGTTTGTTTAAATCAGGCTCCAGGGGAGACAGTTGTTATCCGTGGGATGAAAAAGCCCATCACGGTCATGCCTGGGCAGAAGACCAAACATTCCACCTCTTTGGTCTGGCAATGTTTCTATCCAAATCCGGACAACAACTGTCTTGCCATATGTACCATATGTAAAGGTGAAATAAGTAGGGGTAGGGACGTTAGCCACCTAGGAACATCCTCCCTTATACGGCACCTGCAGCGCGTTCATAAAAAGTTACTGTCATGTTCAGAAACTTTGGCTAAGACCGTAAGCAGTCCAGGGACACCTAAAATCCCGTTGTCCTGTTGTATCCAAGCGCCTGCAAACCACACCGTCAACTCCCTCCTCGTCAATTTCCTCCTTAGTCAGGATTGGAAGTAGTCCTGCAGGCCATGACTGACTGTTGCACTGGCATGACTGACTCTCCTATCTGGGATTCCTCCAGAGGATCCTGCATTGCTATGCCTACTGCTGCTGTTGCTGCTGCTGGGAGTTGTTCATCATCCCAGAGAGGAAGTAGGAACACCACTACTTTTACTAAACAATTGACCCTCCAACAGTCCTTAGCGAGGAGGTTGAAGTACAACAGCAGTCATCCTGAAGCAAAACGTATAACTGAGGCCTTGACTGCTATGTTGGTGTTAGACGTGCGTCCGGTATCCACCATTAGTGCAGTGGGATTTAGACAATTGATGGAGGTAGTATGTCCCCGGTTCCAAATCCCGTTTAGATTCCACTTCACTAGGCAGGCGATACCGAGACTGTACAGAAACGTCAGAAAAAGTGTCCTCAGTGTCCTGAAAAATGCGGTTGTACCCAATGTCCACTTAACCACAAACAGGGCAGACTAAGGACTATATGACTTTGACAGCCCACTGGGTAGATGTATCACCTTACGCAGCAACAGTAGCAGCGTCACCAGTAGCAGCATCTCAGAAATGCCAGCTCGTTCCAAGGCAGGCTACGCTATGTATCACCGGTTTCAGTAAGAGGCACACCGCCGACAACCTCTTAGAGAAACTGAGGGAAATCATCACCCAGTGGCTTACCCCACATAGACTCTCCTGGGGATTTGTGATATCTGACAACGCCATCAATATTGTGCGGGCATTATATCTGGGCAAATTCCAGCACGTCCCATGTTTTGCTCACACAATAAACTTGGTGGTGCAGAATTTTCTGAAAAGCGACAGGGGCGTGCAGGAGACCCTTTTTTCGGTGGCCCGAAAAATTTCTGGCCACTTTCGCAATTCAGCGACTGCGTGCGCCTGTGTCATAAGTAAAGGGCCAGCTGGCTTGTCCGTTAAAGGGTGCTGTAACCCCCAAAGTGCACTCCAAACAAAATAAAAAATCCTTCTTTTTTTTTCTATCTTTGTGAAATGTGTGGGCTGTAGCCGCACCTGTATCCTCAAAGCAGCAGCAACAAGCGTGCGTCTGTCTGTTAAAGGGTGGTGTAACCCTCAAAGTACGCTCCACGAACAATAAAAAAATTCTTTTTTTTTCTGTCTTTGTGAATTGTGTGTGCTGTAGCCGCACCTGCATCCTCGAAGCAGCAGCGACAAGCGTGCATCTGTCTGTTAAAGGGTGGTGTAACCCTCAAAGTGCGCTCCACAAATAATAAAAAAATTCTTTTTTTTTCTGTCTTTGTGAATTGTGTGGGCTGTATCCGCACCTGCATCCTCAAAGCAGCAGCGACAAGCGTGCGTCTGTCTGTTAAAGGGTGGTGTACCCCTCAAAGTGCGCTCCACAAAAACTCAAAAATTCTTTTTTTTCTGTCTTTGTGAATTGTGTGGGCTGTAGCCGCACCTGCATCCTCAAAGCAGCAGCGACAAGCGTGCATCTGTCAGTTAAAGGATTACATTGGTGACAGCATCCAAGTAGGCATGTCAGACAGTCCGTACCTGTACTGGCAGGAAAAAGAGGCAATTTGGAGGCCCCTGTACAAACTGGCTCTATTTTACCTGAGTTGCCCCCCCCTCCAGTGTGTACTCCGAAAGAGTGTTTAGTGCAGCTGGGAACCTTGTCAGCGAAAGGCGTAGGAGGTTCCTTCCACAAAATGTGGAGAAAATGATGTTCATAAAAATGAATTATCAACTCTTCCAGGGAGACCAGCCTCCAGAACGTACAGAGGGACCTGTGGTGGTGGATTCCAGCTGGGACTAACTAATACTCTGTGAGGATGAGGATGTACACAACACTGAAGAGGGTGAGGAATCGGTGGATGAGGAGGATGAGGACGGCATCTTGCCTCCGTAGAGCCAGTTTGTGCAGGGACAGATTAATTGCCAGCTTGTTTTGTGGAGGCCCAAACGAACCAATCATTTCAGCCACAGTCGTGTGGCAGACCCTGGCGCTGAAATGATTGGTTTGCTAAAGTGTGCATGTCCTGTTTATACAACATAAGGGTGGGTGGGAGGCCTCAAGGACATTTCCATCTTGCACCTTTTTTTTTTCTTTGCTTTATGTACTGTATGGGGCCTAGTTTTTCAAACTGCCATCCTGTCTGCCACTGCAGTGTCACTCCTAGATGGGCCCCGTGTTTGTGCCGCCCACTCGTGTCGCTTAGCATAGTCATCCAGCTACCTCGGTGCAACCTTTTGGACATAAAACCACTATTGTGAGGTGTGAGGTGTTCAGAATAGACTGGAAATGAGTGGAAATTAAGGTTATTGAGGTTAATAATAGCATAGGAGCAGAAAAACCAACACATTCTGTGATTTAGCTGTTTTTATGCTTTTTAAAAAAAAAAATACAGATCCAAAACACAAAACCCAGAACCCAAAACACGGAAGGGTGGTTTTGGCAAAACCAATCCAGATCCAAAACACGAAGAAAGATCCAGATCCAAAACCAAAACACAAAACACGAAAAGTGACCGGTGCACACCCCTCGTTATTATAAGGCACAATGATCCCTATGAATTTCTGAGTATTAGTGTGTTTTCATCAACAAACAGATCTTACTAACTGCTTTTGGGCTGGGTTTACATTGGATGTAAGTCAGGTTTAGGACACTCCTCTCAGATTTATCAGTACACGCCCACTGTACCACGCGCTCATAGGTGCTGCTGTCACAATCTCCCTGAAATGATTTTTCAAAAGTAGGCAAATATGACCTACAGTATTAGGAATGTGCGCTGACCCCTGCATTTTGGTTTTGGATCTGGATTCATCATTGTATTTTGGTTTTGGATTTTTTTTTAAAATCTGTCTGGATTCACAATATTCAGGTGGATTCGGATTTCTGGAGAATCGAACCACACATCTCTAGTACCTATGTCTGTGAGTGGCAGTCACTGTTTAATAGGTGATGAAGGGCTAAACCAATTTTGTGAATCTGCTTTTGTGTACAGCAGTTACTGTAGTAAACTACCTTTATCGTACCAAAAATCATCTTATTGTATTATAACTCTCTCAGATTTGTAGGTGTACTTGGCTAAGTATCGTAGTCAGTCTTCATCTTCATAACATCCATGTCTTCCAGTTTTGATTTAATATGGTGGGCTTAGCATACCCTGTAGCCAATCAGTGGTTGTGCAAAAGGCAGTATTGTAGAACTATTGTAGAACTCTAAAGGTACCTACACACTAGATGAATCGCAAACAATGCAATGTCGTCAACGATATCCCTTGAACTCCCTGGCAACTCCCCTGCGCTCCCAGACAAACAATATTGTGCATAAATCTGTGCAATCTGGCCAATGTCAAATCATTGAGACTGCCAGATCTAACTGCAGGGAAGATCTGAGAATATGACCAACGACCCTTGGGACTGCGCATCGGCATAGTTATCGTTCGTGGACACTGCCTGAGTTGCACGATTTGTCATTGCGATGCGTCGGAATCGGCCAAATTGTGCAAAATATCATCTAGTGTGTACCCAGCTTAAGAAAAAGAAATAAAAGTGTAATGAAAACTATTACTTTTGGTATTTGGTTTTACAAGTGGCATCATCAATTTGCAGCACAAATAGCACAACACTCCTTTCCAGCAATACAGTGCCTGTAATATCAACAGCTCAGCAAATACATAAGTACAACTTCTGACGGAATCAGTATGAATGACTGCCGGATGAAAGCCCGGCGGTCGAAATCCCGATGACGGCAGGCTGAACAGCGCAGATCCTGACGGAGGTAAGTAAAGTGCCTAACCCTCCCCTCTCCCCCCCTAACCCTCCCTTCTCCCCCCTAACCCTCCTTTAGGGATGCCTAACCCTAACCTCCCCCCCTAGTGCCTAACCCTAATCTCCCCCCAAGGGTGCCTAAAGCTAACCCCCCTCCCCGCACCCTATACCTAACCCTCCCGTGGGGGTGCCTAACCCTAACCTCCCCTTCCCAAAGCCTATCCCTAACCCTCCCCAAGGGGGTGCCTAACCCTAAGTGTCCCCCCCATCCCCGGCTACGTGGATACTTACCGCCGGCGTTAGACGATCGGTCCGGCGTCTTGTCGGGGTCCCTGCGCCGGGATTAACATAGGCGTCGGTATTTCGACGCCTATGTTAGATCCGCTGCCAGAATTACACTGTCAGGATTGTGACCGGCGGCCTTTGCGGCTGCCGGTCACATAACTGCATCCCAAGGCATATTGGAGCTACAAGTATCAATGAATCTCAGCACAGGGCAAACTCCTCTCTCAGCTGCTCAAAAGACGTTAAAATACCTATATTTGTCAAAACGTTTGAGAGATTAATATATTATGTGTTCAAAAGAAAGGAGCAAATGTAATGCATAAAGAGTAAAAAGAGAGCCAGCATAAGAGAGAGAGAGAGAGACAGCAGCAGAAGCAAACATTGTAGGAAGAAATCAGGCTAGAGCTGCATGTAACAGAAAAGAATCACCCAAATTGATCGAGTACTGCAACTTTGTATCTCTTGTCAGAAGGGGATGTAGTCATGTGCAAAGGCCATCGGTCGCAATCCTGACAATGTAATCCCGGCAAGGGATCTAACATAGGTGTCGAGATACCGATGCCTATGTTAATCCCGACGCCGGGACCCTGACAGGATGCCGGACCGATCGTCCAATGCTGGGGGTAAGTATCCACATAGCCGGGGTGGGGGGGTTAGGTTTAGGGACCCCTGGGGGAATTTAGGGTTAGGATCCCATCTGGGAGGGTTAGGTTTAGGGTGCGGGGAGGGAAGGGGGGGTTAGGTTTAGGCACCCCTGGGGGGAGATTATGGTTAGGCACTAGCTGGGCTCTCGTCCGGCGGTCATTCATACCAATTCCGTATGCCTTGGGTGCCCAGTTCATTGAAACTCTTCAGCAGCTTGTCAGTGGTGTTCACCATGGCTTAGGAACCAGGAAACTGATTTCCTTGCTATATTTGGTTTTAATTCACACTCTCTATTATACCTGAGAGCCTGCTGCCATAAAAACAAGTGGGAAGAGGATATTGGTGCCCTCTCTGAAGAGGACTGGGTACTGCTTTTTGGGTATATTAGAGATGCTACAATATATCTTGTTTTCACAACCAGTAAATTCACATTTATATTGTCCATAGAATCTATTACTCCCCCCTAAGCCTCTGTAGAATGTGTTTCTGGGGTAACTCTGAGTGCCTGTAATGTTTTGTTGAGAATAGTTACTTTTGGTACATACTTTGTCACTACTCCATAGTGTATAGATTTTGGATGGATCTTTCGAGTTGTCTGCAGTCTACAAACACTATAGTCCCACTGTGAGACCCCAAGATTTGCCATTTTGGCAATTCACTTGAGGAAACCTTTAATAAAGTTGTATACAAAAATGTGCTCAACCTGTCATTATTGGGAGGACTTGGCTTGTGCTGGAGCACAGGTGCCTACATGACTGTAAGGCACTTGCCAATGATATAGTTCATTATGAAAGATACCTACTGTATATATAAGTCAAAATGCTGTCTCTAAGATCTGGGACCTCTGGTGTGGGAGTCCTTGATTTGTATTTGTGGTCCCCTGGGATGCCATGCCTTGCACACACTGGATTTTCTGTTATCTCTTTTATTGCTAATATCCATTGCTTACTGCTTAAATACTCAGACTTCCATGTCTTACTGTAGCTGCCTGTTGTATTATTTATACTGTACATATTTTGTTACACCTTTTTTCATGATATCAGGTTTTGACATTTTATTCTGCTGTTCTGTTCTTAGTATCACATCTCCCAACCATCCCAATTTTAGTGGGACAGTCCTGCTTTTCGGGCACTGTCCCACTTGCGGGCCGCAGTGTCTGGCAGGTGGTTGGGGGACACTCGCTCACCGCAGCTGCCCTGCCCTGCTATGCAGAGTAGCTGTGCCAGTGAGAACTGAGTGGATGTCTAACACAATCGTACTCTGTGTAAGGGCGTATCTGTGGAATTGGGTGTTTTGGGGTGGCAACAATGTGATCGCACAGAACTCTTGTAGGAATGTCATGGGAGTGCTGTGGGTGTATATGTAAAGCTCCATGCAATTCTGAGACCTGCATATGGGGAAGGGAATCCTGTTTCTATCAGGTCTCTTGCACCTAGCATGCGGCTGCTGTAATTGCTGGTGCTAATAATGAGGGCAGGACACAGCATAGTACTGATATGGATGATTACACAGAACAGCGACTGAGTACCCAGACAAAGATAGTTTCCTCATCCTCTGCAACAAAGTAAAGTCTTTTGAGTACTACATTCAGAAAATAATTCTATAAATAAAAATTATATTATATTATGTTATTATTATTATTATTATTATTATTATTATTATTGTAACTTTTAGTGGGCAATGTTTTATGAAATCTGTACAACATGTGCAGAACAGGTTCGGTTAATAGCAATTGAAATATTCAGTTATTTATCAACTTAAATCAAACATCTGATGGTTGCTATGAGATACAGCATGTTTTATTTACAGTGATCCCTGAAACATCTTTATAAACTTCTCCTGCTGTGTTAATGAGGACACTAATTAGATGTTGCTGTACTCTGGAATACATAATAATACATATTGGCTGCCTTGATTTCTGCACTCATGTATTTTGAGTCAACAGCTGGTCTTAGCAAAGTTGTATCGGGTAATGTTCATTCTCCTGGTGCTAAGATATCCCTTTACCTTCCCGTTTCCACGGATACGGTGACAATACTTTACCTCAAGAAGAATGAAAACAATAAGGAATGACTGTAAGTATACGTCTCTTCACAGTTCCCTCTGCATTTACCTTGTTCTTTTTGTTTTCTTTTGTGCTATATAAAGTCGATAACAAAGAGGTTAGCTTTGTGTTACAAATGTTGCTGTCATTGTGTTGATTCCTTTGCCCCATGGAACAGAATTGTTGAATTTATAATAAAGAATAGACACAAATAATTCAAGTCTGCAGGTTCCATTCACACCAAAGCTGACCAGTAGCTCCTTTAAAATCAGATTGTCCCAAAGCCCAATCTTCCACAACAGCAAAATATTCCCGCAGTTCACTATCTTGTTGGATTTCCTTTGCTGTCAGTCACTCTTTGTTCATCATCCCATCTTCTAATATATCCAGGAATCAACTAACCTTATATTTACCAACAGGAAAATGTGACCTTTCTTTTGATGGAAAAATGCATCCTGCGATACGTGTCAGATTTATTAATATTTAATGTACTGGTGGAACAGGCAATTCTGAACTCAAAGACCACACAAGCTGTATGTAAAACACAGCAAACATACAATATAAAATAAATATATTTTACAGCAAGTTTAAGGCAACTTCAAAAACATACATTTGTGTAAATATGTAATATGAGCATAAAAAATAACAGGTTTTATGGATTTCTAATTTAATTAAATAAGAAAATATTTGTTTTTCAGAGATGAAAATGTGGCAACAGCAATTTTCTCTTTTTTCCTGTACTGATAATGCCAAAATAATCCATATGTAAAGCCTCAGTGCCAGGGGCGTAGAAACTGGGGGGAGGGGGGTGCATAGGGGGCAGTTGCTCCCCCCATGATTTCTGTTGGGTGGGAAAAAGACTGTGTTTTGTCCCCCCCTATGAACTTCTACACAAAGCAAATGGAGATGAATTAAATGAAAATGGGGATGAAGCGATAAAAGCTTTATTTGAACTCGTAAACTCTTGTCGTTTCTGCTTACCAAAAATTACGTTTGTTCTACGTACATTTTCTTCTTGCAAATGCTTTTTTTTTCTTTCTTAGTAGCCCCACTCATTTTGCTATGACAATTTGCAGCAAGCATAAGCAGCCACACGATTCCAGAAAGCTGCACTTCCCATTGACTGTTCTTGTAATTTGTACGACAATGGAACAGAGAGAGCGAATGATTGTGGACTGCGGACGGTTTAAAACATTATGCAGCAGTACCATTGTCGCCAGATTGTAGAGTAGACAATGGTTGCCTTTGCAGAGGCGCAGAGCCAAGACGCCTGGAGCAGGCTCATGTCACGACCCTATAGTAGTCTTTGGATTTTTGCCCCCAATGAAAATTTTCATTTCTATGCCCCTGCACAGCGCAACTTTTCATGAGCCAGGAATAATGAGTTGTACTGTATATGTATTGAAAAATTAATGATACTCTAGGACTCGGAGTAATCACTACATTCTCAAGCTTTTCTAACCAACATCTCCTCCTACATTAGGTTTATTCGGATTTAATAAAAATAAAACGGTGGATGCTAAAACTATCTTGTCAAGGAAGAAAATATATATATATATTTTTAATTTAAATACAATAGAAAGAAAGTGTATGCAATCATAAAGTCAAATTCCAAAGTACAAGAGAATAATACAAATATATTATGCAAAGTCTATGCCAATAAAAACTATAATACTCTAATCTATTTTTGAAAATGTAAGTATAATCAGTGGTGTCACTAGGGGGCTGTAGTTGGTGCAGACCACATCAGGTGTCACCCTCCGAGAAGGTGACACTAAAATGCCGGCTCCTCCTCAGTCACCTGGAGCTTGGCGCTGCACTGTGGATGTGATGTTACTGTGTAATGCCCGGTTCCCAATCACTAAGGAGGCGCCGGCAGTGTGGGCAGAGACTCTGGGGCAGACAGGACGGCAGTTTAATAAACTATAATAATGTCAGTCAGCAATGCCCCAAATTGTGCCAAATGTAAAGGAAAGAGTTGCAAGATGGAATTGTCCCTCCCACCCACTCTTTTGTTGGATATTAAAAAGGACATGCACAGTTTAACAAACCAAGCACTTTAGCGACTAGGACTGACACTTTCGTGGCTGAACTCCTTGGTTTGTATGGGCCCCCACAAAACATATTTTGGAAGGACTACCTTCAATTATTAAGGAGGAGGATGATGATGAGGGTGTAGTGGTGGTGGAGAGTGCATGTGCTGGTCCAAACTGCTGGTAGCTGATACTGGACTGCTTGTTATTAATTTACAAATTATAATTTTGTTAAACAAATTGCATGAACTCGCTGCAAATGACATAACAGGTAGGAGGTGCCTAGATTGTTAATGTCCCTTCCTCTGCTAAATTTGGCTTTACAAATGGAACAAATGCCTTCACAACTGTTGTCAGTATTTAGATTAAAATAATTCCACACCCAAGACGTTGCTTTTCTGGCTTTATTTTTACCATGAGCAAGAACTGCTGCCACTGGTGGCTGATTTACTGAAACAACATCTTCATCATCAAAATCCTCATTAGCGTCAGATAGGACACAAATTTCCCCCTCATCCTCCTTTTTCACTTCCTCCACACTATCATCCTCATTTTCCATTATTTCACCATCTAATACTAGCACAGCCGTCATGGTATCAGTGATCCGCTGTGAAACTGGGTGACAGCTGTTATACTTACTTTCTCTATCAAAGGACTGTTTAATAGTCAATTGTTTTTTTAAATTAATACTATTAGTAGTCTTCTTGGTCCCTTTCTGGGATGAAGATCCACCCCTAGCAGCAGCAACAGGCATAGCACTCAAGGATCCTTCTGAGGAATCACGGATAGGAGAGGAGTCAGTCATGCTTATGAAATTGGAGGCAGGACTACTTTCAATCACGAATGAGGATGTTGATGATGATGCAGGTGTTGGTGGTGGAGATTGCAGGCGCTTGGATCCAGATAGACGGGAGCAGACAGGCAACACTGGACTGATTGTTGTTCGTTTTTTTGTCCCCAAAGTTTCAGAATTTGAATTACCCTTTCCAATTTGACGAATGCGTTGCAAGTGACCTCTACTCACTGTTACATGGCAACAGTTACAAATGGCTTGGCAAAGGCTGAAATAATTCCATACATGAGAAGTGGATTTTTTGGTCCTTTGCCTAGGCATGGCAACAATGAGAATTTTCCCACCATAGGCAACAACTGTTGTTTGATTTACAGTTTTTACACAAACATCCTCACCATCAACATCCTCCTTGTTGTTATCGCCAACTACGTAAATATCCTCCTCATCCTCCTGGTGCTATTCCACAGAAGCATCCTCGATTTCTACATCAGCATGTACAGGGCACAGAAATGGTGGATGGAGGATCCTCTTCAAGTACAGTATTAGAAAGGTAAGGCTCACACATGGTAACCGCAGACACACTTGGACTTGGGGATCTGTGACTTTTTAGAGACAATTTACATTTTTTGTACCTCTTCTACAAGCAGAAGGGCTTATATCATCACAACTAGAACCACCAGCCATAAATAAAGGCCAAGGCCTTATCCTTTCATTGCCACTTCGTGTAGTGAATGGCATATTGACAATTTTTTGTTTCTCTAAAGCTGGCTTAGCTTTAGATGATTTTTTCTTTAACAGGGTAAAAGTAGATTTTTTTTATATGGCCCGACTTAAGCCCTGGTGCATCGGCCTTTATAGATGACGTTGACAACCTTTCATTGTCATCATGACTGCTGCGGCAGCAACAAGACTAGTATGTGGATCCTGTTCTCCTTTCATGTGACTGTCCTCCATACTCACTGCGGTCTTTCAGCAGTGTCACTAAGCAATTATAGCGCAGCTAAGTTGTGGCTAATGCACACAACCAAACACAGAAAAAAAATATGTTTTTTTACACACTGGGGGGGTTAGGGAGCACCCCTGAACAAGGCAGCTGCCCCTTGATAAATGACACAGGCAGCACCCTACTCACCTACATTGCGGATAAGTGTGGCTGACGTGCACACACACACACACACAGAAAAAAATGTTTTTATTTTTTTCACTCTGGGGGGGTGAAGAGCACCCCTCATCGAGGCAGCAGCCCCTTGATAAATGACAAAGGCAGCACCCCTGTGCACCTACACTGCTAAGTGTGGCTAATGCGCGTACACACACACAGAAATAAAATAAAAATTTCACACTGGGGGTGAAAAAAACCCTGATGGACAGAGCACTCCCTGGACCACACAGCAGCACAGCCAGTCAGCCCCTATGGATGCCAGCCAGCCCCTATGGACAACAGCCAGCCCCTATGGACAGGACAACAGCCAGCCAGCCCCTATATGGACAATGGGATGCAGTCTGGAAACCGACGGTCGAAATGCTGCCGGCTTCCTGACTGTCAAATCGTGGCAGGGGTCTAATGATAGGCGTCAAACTCCCAACGCCTATCATTATCCCTATGCCGGGAGCCCAATGCCTGGCATACCAAACGAAGGTAAGCCGGGTGCCCAGCCATGGGGGTGGAGGATTAGGGGCTCCCAGGGGGGACTTAGGGATAGGCACCTCCCCGGGAGGGTTAGGCTAGGGAAAAGGTGGGGTAGGGTTAGGTACTCCCAGGGGATGGTTAGGGGTAGGCACTAGGGGGGGAGGTTCGGGATAGTCACCCCTAAGGGAAGGTTAGGGTTAATTTTACTTACCTTAATCCCCTGTCGGGATATTTACTCCTGCCAGTCTTCTGGCATTGTGATTTCTGGAGATCATTCATACTGATTCCATGGACAACAGCCAGCTAGCCCCTTAGGACAACAGCCAGTCCCTATGGAGTAGACAGGACAACAGCCAGTCCCACCCCCTATGGACATTAAGCAGTCAGCCCCTAAGTGACAAAAGTAGCCAGCCCCTATGCACAGCGTCAGCAACAGCACAGGACAGCGATCACATTCACAGCCCCCTCTTCACTTTCCACAGCAGGAATGAAAAATGGCTTCGATCACGGGCCCTTTTATACAATCCAAAACTGCAAGAATCCAACAGCAGGATGAGGATGTTTTGCCTCCTATTGAGATATTGAGATCCGAGTCAGGAGGGAAAACCCGAGCCAAATCGGATCTGCCTCATATCTCCTAAGTTCGGGTGGGTTCGGATCTCTGAAATACGAACCCGCTCATCTCTACAGTACATAAAAGTAACCCCAGTATATAAGAAGGGGAGACAGTAGCAGATATTGGAGTTATCTCTGTGTTCGTTGACAAAAACAGCCCCCATACAGTAGGTTTCTTTGGGGGCTGCCTAACTAGCAAATTTACTTAGTTTGGCCCTGGCAGCTAATGCGATTGTAGCCTATGGGCTACATAGCACACATTTTATCCAGAGAGGAATCCGAAAGATCCTTCCCCAGTAATTTTCACTTGCGGGTTAATGTACTGTAGCGTCCAGTCATTACAACATACCCCACCACCCAAATTTAATATTTAGTCCCCTATATACTGATATTGAAAAAAATATTTTTGCCTAATTAGTCATTAGGGGGTGTCCAAAGGGTTTTGAACCAAGGGGCCGATTCAGACCCGCTCCCTAGGATGCGTTCACACGCAGCCAGCCGATTGTTTGCATTCTGCGCATGCATACGCATTGCAATGCGCGTGCGTGAACCAGTGCATGCGATCGGGAAGCATTTGCTCGCTGTGCATAGACAGCCCAGCTGAATGAGTGTCAGGAGAAGCCATTTGTGGGTGGTGACAGGGGCTGGCCACTAGAAATGGGGGAGTGGAGGTGCAAACACAGGCATGCCTGAGCTTCCCAGAGGTGTGCATAATTAAGATACAGCGTCATAGTACATGTCACTTGGCTGAATTTTACACAGAAGTGCTCGCAGTGCCTGCGGTAGGGTATGGTCAACCACAAGTGCTGCAAACGCTTCCGATGGTACTAGATGTTACCAATGGTTGCACACACTTCCTGGAGATGACGTGAACTTGTGGGTGTCTTAAGACAGGCTGGTGGGCATCTGCAAACACAATGAAATCGCATGCTAAGACATAATGGGCGTGCTAATGCCTTGCGATCACCTGCCTTGCTGAATTTGAGTACGCATCTAGCGAACGGGTCTGAATCGAGCCCCAAGTCCCCACATTTATTAGCCAAATAGAGATTTTTCTAATTTTTTTCACCTGCTCTGAGATGGCGAAAACTTTTTGCCAGTTATTGCCTATGGAGTTTTTGCACATGCGAACACTTCAGCAATAGGATTGCACGATACGCAGAGTGAACGCTTATTGCCAAAATGCTGCTTTTTAATCCGGCCCGTAGTATTAATGCAAGACTTACTGGCTTATGGTGCCCTTAGACCATTTTTTCAGTATACTGTACACTTATGTCAAAAGTGTCCTGTTGAGATACTCAGCTAAAATGATTAAAATCAGAAAGCAGAGCTTACCTGCTATCTTTTGGTTTAGTCATGTTTTATTAGACACAGTTGCACTTCTGTTTGTCTGCGTCGCTACTGATCGGCAGCCAGTAATGCTGACTTTGCCTATCACATCAAGCAGAAGAGAAGAAAAGACATGAAGATGGTAGAAGTGAAAGGCAAGGTGTGATAAGCGCTGAGCGCTCGCAACCTGGTCAGTGGTGGCCCACAGCGCATGCGTGCGACAGAGCCGGCTCTGTCGTGCGCATGCGCAAGACCCGGCTAGCGACGGGCAATCTGTCACTCCGAGTCTCGCACCAAAGGGGGCAAGCTGTCGATGTTGTGAGACAGCTCGACCCCTTTGGTGGGCGGGCCGGGGGGGTGGCTAGCCAAAATGGAGGCGTTCCCATGAGAATTCCTGCCGTTTGGGGGCGGCCCCACTGTTAGAGCCGAAAGCTCTCGGGGCTTGCGATGAACGAGACCCTACCACAGGGGTCTCGTCGCAAGCCCGATAGTCACGATGGTCTTGACCATCGTGACCATCATCCTAGCCGCTCATTATAGCTGTGGGTGGTTACCCACAGCTAAGTGAGCGGCCAAGAGGCCGCTCCAAAAAAAAAAAAGCCTGGCCCTGATTCAGAGCGAGCGGCTCTGAATCAGGTCCTGTGTTAGGAAAAGGAGAGGTAGGGACAGGTTAAAATCTACAATACTGGAAAAAGGAAAAAATGAAGGTAGCGCAAGTACCTATACCGAAAACACAGGTGGCTGCCCTAAAAGAGGATAAGGTAGGGGCTCACCTTCCCTTAGATACTATATGTTAGAAAATTTTCTCTGGCGCCTCCTGTGGGTTCCGTGTATAGTTCAAGTAATGCCAAAGTCAAATGTCTTATAATGATAATCATAAAAGAATAGCAATTTTTATTGCAAAAATTTTATAAAATTATATAAGAAAATGCACATCCGTGCTGGGGTATACATAAAACAGACTCACTCACAACGTAGAACATAAAACAAAACACTATGTGTATATGTAGTAGAACAGCAGGCACGTTAACAGTAGTGTTTTACTCTGCTACCCTATATTGTAATCCAATTGGGCTTCCAAAAAGGTGATACAGGTAGAAATCGCGTATTTTCCCTGGAGATAATTCCAGTGTGACTAGAAGTCCAAGTCTGAAAGAGCAAGTGCTTACTGTATCAAAAGGTAAGGTCAGTGGGGTTCGTTTGCCGGCAAACTCGGGGACAACTTACATGCTGCAGACATAAGTAGGAATCCCCTCCTCAGTCATCAATGCGTTTCACCTAAAAATAGGCTTCTTCAGGATGGTAGATGAGTTCCCTTCTGACCGCCTTAATATGCCTTCTCTATCTGTGTTCTCTGCCCAGCCGCATGGGATCCTGGACAGTCAGACTGTCCAGTATCAATTGATACTGGACAGTCAGACTATACCAGTTTCAATCTTGCAGTGCAGCTGAGACACTGACTGCTGATCAGGAATGTCCTGCTGGTTGCTGATCACTGAGCCTCAGTCAGTGCTTCTGTAAGCACCAAGAATTTTTAAAGAAAAAAACGAGCGTACATAGTGAATGAATTGTATGACTGCTCCATCTGGAGATCGATGCTCACCGGAAGTGACGACCTCTATCTAGAGAACACGAGATACCGGAAGTGACGATAACGTCATAGCCCCGCCGGCCGGAAATGGATCCCATGCGGCTGGGCAGAGAACACAGATAGAGGAGGCATATAAAGGGAACTCATCTACCATCCTGAAGAAGCCTATTATTAGGTGAAACGCGTTGATGACTGAGGAGGGGATTCCTACTTATGTCTGCAGCATGTAAGTTGTCCCCGAGTTTGCCGGCAAACGAACCCCACTGACCGTACCTTTTCTGAAGATACAGTAAGCACTTGCTCTTTTCAGACTTGGACTACTAGTCACGCTGGAATTATCTCCAGGGAAAATACACGATTTCTACCTGTATCACCTTTTTGGAAGCCCAATTGGATTACAATATAGGGCAGCAGAGTAAAACGCTACTGTTAATGTGTCTGCTGTTCTACGGTTAATACATTTACACATAGTGTTTTGTTTTATGTTCTACGTTGTGAGTCTGTTTTATGTATACCCCAGTACGGATGTGCATTTTCTTATATTATTTTATCAAATTTTTGCAATAAAAATTGCTATTCTTTTATTACCATTCTTTTATGACTATTATTATAAGACATTTGACTTTGGCACTACTTGCACTATACGCGGAACCCCAGGAGGCGCCAAAGGATATTTTCTAACATATAAAATCTACAATAGCCTAACTTACTAGCTATTATCTTCATGTTTTTTTATAATCCATAGCACTCTTTACGATTTTAGGGCACCATCAAAGATTACATTGTACTAGCACACATCTGAGCGAGATTTCTGCAGCTGTTTATACAATACAGTTTTTGGTTCAATAATGTACAAAGGTAAACTACTTTATACTGCTACTCTCGAGTTCCCCCCTGGTGGTCTCTGCAGTATCCACCTACTGTATCTATGTACACCTGCACAGCCAATTATTGCTGTTCTCTTTGCATTAACAAGGTAGTCACTGCAGAGCTTTGCTGATCCTTTTAAATAGTATTGAATTAATTGTAGCGCTTTCCTTGCTTTGCTGCTGGCACCCTGCTGATGATGAACCTGACAGCTGCTCAGAACAAAATATAGGGTCATGTTGCATATGGCATGCTATGCTGTGAAATGTGCTGCAAATGTTGTTTAGTTTGTATTTTGGATCACAACTGGTAAACCTGCTATCAAGTTAGACAAAGGGGGTCTTTATCTGTATAAATCAAAGTACTTTAATGTGATGTTTTAGCTTGCTGCTTTTTTTTACTTCAAAGTTTTTTAAGTTTATCCCAGGTGATTTCAGTTAATGTATTTCTACCAGCAGATTACAAGAAAATCTGGGTGTCTGGGGCGTATTTGTAATGGGTGCAGGGTGTGCGATGCACACCGTCCCCCGGAGCCCAGGGAGGGGCCTGCACCACACACCCTGCACCCATATTATCTAAAACTTACCTCTCAGCGCTGCTCAATAGGTATTGTCTAGATTCCCTTTGCGGAGAAGACCCTGACGTCATCAGCTACTGTCTAACGTCATTCCCTACCATCCATGTTGGCATAGAGGGGGAATATAGCTGAAGCGTAGCAAGCCACCAAGCCCGAAGCATGGCGAGCAAAGCGAGGGGACAACTTTCTTCTTTAGATGGCCTTTATGGGCATAGAACTGCACTTCCTCCATCACTCACGTCACTTCCAGGTCTCTAGCGCGAAGGGGACATGAGCTCTATCATGCTCAAAACGCCGGAAAATGCAGCCGCGGACATTTTTCCAGTATTTTGCGCATGCGCTGTGAGGAAATCGCATGCGTGATCTGCGCATGCGCAGTATACTCTGGGCACACTTTAGTGCCCAGAGTCTACTGATTCTTTGGTGGCCGGCCAGCCGCAGCAGTCGGCTGCCGGCCTCCGGGGTGTGAGGCGGGGGCCCGTGACGGGGTATGCACACGAGCCCCCTCCTCTCTAAAGACGCCCCTGCTGGGTGTACTTTCCCACCCCTGTCTCCTATAGGGTCAGATGGGAGTCTCAGAAGATCCTGCACTTTGTCAGTTTTCCTTCTCTCTTTCACCCTTTTCTTTTGACATTACTTTTTTACTGTTCCTGTAACTGTCAATCTATATTTGTGAATAGTTTATTTATCGCTCCACTTTTGTATCTTCAAATTGTTTAACAAAGCTTTTCCCCGAAATTTGAATTTACATTTTATTACGCTTAACCTTCACTATAGTCATACTTGCCAAAGTCCAGGAGACTAGAGAATTTGAAGGGAGGGGGGCTCTTTTAGTACAGTTTTTCTTTTTCCCACTGAAGTGGGAGGTTGGATAACACCATTTGTATTGAAATGTGTGATCCTAAAATCCTCCCACCCCCCACTGTAAAATACTGCGGGGGGCAGGACCACAATAATGAAAATGCAGCATCACCCCCCCACCCTCTCCGCCAGTTGGATAGGTTTGCCCATCCCTGGACTCTACCAGAGGGGGATAATAATATATCAGCAAGCATTACTATAGTATATATTTATTAAAGAAAGATAAGTCTTCCACACGGACCCCCTCATTTCTTACAATGCCCCTGTATGGTCCCCAGGATTGGCTGGCTTTCTCTAGATCACTGCAGCTCTCATTAGTACAGTATGTAACACTGAAGTACTGTAATATCCTTCCCCAAAGATATCTCAGTTTGCTATCAGCTGGTGATCTTGCTTCTTGCCTACTGTACTGGTTATTTGCTGGTACATGATGTACTCAGCATACTTACTAGGTGAAAGAAAATGCCCATGGGCTGTTCATCCTCAACCCTGATGGCATGAAGGGACATGGGGCAGTAGCTCAGTAGTTCTACATTAAACAGCAGACTAGATGGGCCAAGTGGTTCTTATCTGCCATCAAATTCTTGATACTGGTCTTCCTGTAGCCATAAGCAATGGTCTCAGAGTTTACGTAAGCCAGAACCCTGGAACACTAGTGTTATTTATCCTTGAATTCTGATATAACCTCCAGGGAAACGGAGCAGATTCAGTAAAGCCTTTGAATTGTCCCCTAGATGTCACATATCAGGAGTTGTAGCTGGAGGACTGATTTTTTTAGATAAGCACATTTGACTTGATGTCCAGCAGGCATCCTGCCAACCCCAGGCAGGGGATTGAAGTTTTCATTATACTGTTTTACCATTTACCTTTGTTAAATAAAACACTATTTTGATCCTTATATTGATATTTATTGATGACCTTGTATGGTCTAGACTTCAGGAGATGACCACTCCAGTTTGCTGCTGGAATTGGAATATTTGTACAAGGCTCCATTCTATATCACAGGCAAATTTGGTCAACTGTGGCTGTTGAAAGAAGAGTGCGCAACTGTGCAGACTCCATTGTAGTGACCCTCCATGAAGCCTTCATTCCTTGTACCAAGATGACTGCCATATGTAATACTGTGCTTGCGCTGGCGCCATCTTGCCACTGTGTACAGTCACATGGTGGGTATCCTACTTAGCTCGGTGAGAGTGGTAATATACCATCCCAAATGCTGTTCCACTGCCGTGCACCACTACCCATAAGAGTCATACACTCACCAGTTGATGAGCTGTATGAAACCTCGATTCACTCAAGCTCTGCTCCATCACCAGTGTGCATGTTACAGTGAGTACAACTGTTCCTGCTACTGCTGATTAAACCATAACCATTGGTGTGTGCCTATCAACTCTGCAGATTACCTGCACACACATTATTTTTAATGGTGGCCAGTGGTTCTGTTCAGTGGTAAGCATTGCTGCATGAAAGTCCTAGGGGTAGATTTACTAAGGCTTCTAAAAATGAAAAGTGGTGGTATTGCCCATAGCAACCAGATTATAGCTATCATCTATTGCATTCTGGAAAAATGCTAAACATAATCTGGTTTCTTTGGGCAACACCCCCACTTCTTTGTTTTTGAAACTTTAGTAAATCTACCAGCCCTAGCATATAATGATGCAATTTGGGTTCAATCACTTAACTGTGGCCCACCTCCTGCTCCATGAAAAATAAATGCTAATAAAATTACAATAGGTTACCATTAGGTGGAATTACTATAGGACAATGGATGATGTTAAGGAAAATAAGCTGGGGCACAGCTACTCCAAGCTGGCAGATAACCATAACCTAAGGTCCATGAAGCATGAAAGTAAGAGCCTTCCCTGGAACCAGAAGAGGAAGAAGGTCCAGTGAAGACAAATGGTGAAAGTTGGTTATAGTTGACAGCTGCTGACTGATATGAGACCTCTGCAGTGACTACATGTGTCCTGTCTTGGCCTGTCTATCTTCTTTCCTGCAGTGACACACCACTGGTAGCTGTACAGAAAGGCCAGTCCTACTGAAAGAGCTCATTGCGCCATCTTTACCTTCTGCTTCATGTCATTGCATTTAATTTGTTTGTCATAATCCCCGCAATGTACAGCACTGCAACGTATGGTGTGTTAGCTCTATCTAAATAAAAGGTGATCATCATCATCATATAGATCAAAATAGATTTTTGTAGTGGTGTTAATATATATTTCTGGAATGGAGTTTCGCCAACTGCTGATTGTACTGTACTTACATTAACACTGGCATAAGGTTGGTGTGAACACACTGGTTATATTTATTCTCTCACATGCTTCATTTTGTTGCCGCTTCAATGACTGAAGAGCGTGTGCCAGGATTGGCAATGAGGCCCTTTCATAGATGAAAATCTCCCATTTGCAATGAAAAAGATGTCCCTTTTCTTGGTGTTTTCCACGTGTTTGTAATTTAGCAGCATACTGTAATGTACGGTGTTCATTAATCACTAACTAATACATCATCAACTATCTGATTATTTCTCATCAATGACCAGATCTTGTAATTATCAGTATGTATTTGACAGCACCATCATCATCATCATCATCATTGATTGCCTGTACACCAAGGGCACACCTACGGGCTGAAGATGTATGCATCTATGATTATTTGGTTAGAGAAGGCAGCAGCTTGTTGCGCTGATCACCCTCATTATCTTGCTGTATATAACCCCTGCAAATTTGGGTCATCTCATCAAACGGTGCAGCAGCTTACATGTGGCCTCCATTATTTGTCATTGCTACATTTTTTTTTTTTTTATAGACCCTCAAGAAAAGTTTTCCATGTAGTTGCAAGATTGAATATGAGCTAAACACTAATGGCAGTTGTAATGGTGCATACATACGGTCAGATTTTTCTTCAGATCTGAACGATAACGATTAAAAAAATTGTTCAATCGTTCATATCTGAAGGAAAATCTGACATATCTGACAAGTCTGAACGATGAAAGATGCGCGTTCCCGATGGTCAGATAACGATATCTGACATCTGATGTGTTTGCAGTCTGATTTGGACGATTCCATTCATTTTACTGCAGTCGAAAATCGTTCAAATCGTTCAAATCATTAGTCAAGTCGTTCATCAAATCGTTCAGATCGTTCAGATTGTTCAAATCGTTCAATCATTCATCTGACAAATCTGACAAATCTGACCATGTGTATGCTCCTTTATTATTAGAGATGAGCAGTTCAGTTCTACTCAGTCACGTTCGGATCTGAAAAACAACATCTTATTGGCTATCTGGCTCTCACGTGTTTTGGATATCTAATAAGATAAATCCAAACTTCCACTAATTTGGTGAAAAGATCCAAGAAGAACCGAATCGCTCATTTGTAGTTATATTCATGCTTTCAATATCTTGTCAAGTGCTAAATACAGTTGTGTGCTATTAACTTAAGCATATGAGCAAAACGGGAGTGTATGGTATTTGCCCTGACTGGTTGCAGTGCTGATGATGATGAACAACCTGTGATTTCACACTCATAACTAGTAAGAGATAAAAACAAACACTGACTTTATCCATTGCTACTCAACTACATATGTATTGTGGCATGAACATGAATACAAAGAAATTTAGAGAGTTGGGGCCTATGAGGCCCATGTTTAGTTGTACGTAAATGCATTTTGCCATTACAAAAAGCTGCAACTCACATGCATAACAAAAATTGTGATATACATTTATTTCCCTTCCAAATAAGACACTTTTACCACGGATGGTACGGGGTGTGTAGACACAGCAAAAGTGCAGTAAGGGGTATAGGGGTCTATTTAAGAAGCAGTGTTAGGAGACAGAGTGAAAAGTGATAAGGTGCCAGCCAATCAGCTCCCAACTGTCATTTTTCAAACACAGCCTTTGAGATGGCAGTTAGGAGCTGATTGGCTGGCATCTTATCACTTTTCACTCTGTCTTCTAACACTGCTTATTAAATGGACTCCATATTTACTAAAGTGCGGGTTTACAAAAGTGGAGATGTTGCCCATAGCAACCAACAGATTCTACATATCATTTATCTAGTACCTTCTGATTGGTTGCTATAGGCAACATCTCCACTTTTGTAAACCCGCACTTTAGTAAATATACCCCTTAGAGTGTGTTCACACAAAATGTGTCCTATATTAAGTATCAAACAGTTTCACATGCGTCTGTTTGAAGGTGGATCAGTTACGGGTGCCTGACTCCTTTTGTAAGTTGTGAATTGATGATAACGATGCCTGGCAGTTGCATTTGATTGGCTAGATGAGTCTAAGGGCCTGATTCAGAGGTGGACACTGCTGCAACCGCTCTTGAGTCTGTTACCGAAGTCGCGGATAATATGAAAATAATATAAAAATGCTGATTTCAGCTTTCCACTGGTGTAGTAGCCTGCATCTGAATGAGCAAGCCCTGAAACACCCACTTTCAGTGTCTCTGCATGCTGTAACCTTAGTTTCTCCATACGCCACCATTGGTACCCAATTGCCAGGTCTGGTGCAAGGTTTCTGGTTGTCCTTAGCAACATTTCACCATACAGCCCCTGCTCCCTTCTATTCATAATATGCCGAGCATCAGTGTCCACAATTTATAATATGCCACTCAGCAGTGTCCCAAATTCATAATATACTACATAGAAATGCCCCAACTCATGCCAAACAGCCCCAAAATACTTCATATCACTGCCCAATTCATAATATGCCACAAATTTGTGCCACAAATTAATTATATGCCACACAGCTGTATCCCCACTTCATAATTATGCTGTACATTATTGTCTCTAGTACATACTATGCCACACATTTATGCCCCCAATACACAATAACCCTCACAGCTGTGCCCCAAATGTATTGTATGCCACACATCTGTGCCCCAATACATGTCAGTTATCTCCCCACACACACAAAGGTCCCTATTTATCATTAAATATTTGCAGCATATACCCTTGAAACCTGTTATCACGGGGTTGGGTAAGATATCCCGGAGATCAGGATGCCTGCTGTCAAAATGCCGACAGCAACATCCCATTATTCAGAATCCCAACAGGGGTCAGGTAAGTATACTAACCCTCGCCCCTTCTCTTTGTAACCCTAATCCTCTCTTCTTGCACACTAACCCTCTCAATCCCGCACCCTAGCCCTCCCTGTTAGTGCCTAACCCTAACCCTCCCCCCAGTAGTGCTTAACCCTAACTTCCTCCATCCCAAAGCCTAACCCTAACCCCCCCCTGGAGCATAATGGTAAATCCCCCCCCTCGCGGTTAATAGCTAAGGGCGCCCCACTTACCTTCGATCGGGATGCCATCTGTTGGGATTCCGGCGTCGTTGTGTAGGCTGGCTTCGGGATTTAGCCGCCTATGTTTAGTCCCAGGTCGGGATTCTAACGCTGGGATTTCGACAGGCGGCATTCTGACCATCTGTATTTTGACTATATCCCATTATCAGGGAATATCTGCAAATATTAAGTATCCCCCAGAAGTACTATTGAGGGGGTCGATATCGGCTACGGTACCTCCATTTCTGACAGGAACCGCAATGCCCATACAGTATGAAAGGGGCTCATTGCCAATAAATAATGGCACAAGCTGATATGGTCACTTCACTCCAAGTACATCGCAGGGACGGGTACCTTTGGAGCGCTAATATCATGCCCAGATCGCGCTGAGTATGCAATAATTGTTAAATGGGCCCCTTGACCTGCCAGCACTCATTAACCCTTCCACATACACTATCACCCTGCCAGCACTCATTAATCCTCCACACGCATTAACCTTGCCAGCACTCATTAACACACGCACACATACACTCACATACACACAAACTCCCCACCCCCTACACACGCAATCACCCATTAATCCTTTCTCCTCACAAAAAAGTCCTTACTACCAGGCTCCATTCAGCTGCTCCTTGTATAGTCTGGGGGTAGGAGGAAAGGCAAGCGGCAGAGCTCCTTATGTGTACAAACAGGCTATACAGTGTTTGTTGCTAATAAAGACTTCTCACTCAGCCTCAGTCAACCCTGCATCCCTGCTACTCATCTCTGCAAAGGATGAGGAGGATTAGAGAGAAGGAAAGAGCAGGCCAGGGGGTGGGTGCCCACACATGTAAACAGCACACATCAACGGTGACAAGCAGCCCGGGCAGATGCGGCACCGGCAGAGAAGAGAACTAGCACTGCCAGTGACCAGTGCAGTGCCGGTAAAGTGACTAAGTGACAGCGGCGGCTGCAGCAGGTTACACCTGCAGCCGCCACTAGGCTAGCACACTGTAATTCAGAGACATCCTTCATTTTTTAGTATAACAGATTCAGCGGCACCTTCCAGTGGCTGGCTCCCTTATGTATTATTATACTTTATTTATATTATGCTACAAGTACATTACAGTGTATTCAGGTAGAAAAAAATCATACTGTAATATTGTACTACACTGATTTGTACATGCAGGCATAAAGCGTAGGGATGCACCAGTCATCAACTTCTACCTGCAGCTGTTTGTATATGACTTTGAACTTAAATGATCAGGAGAAGCCTTTGCTACTTAGCCAATCACAAACGACCTGCGTGACAAACCATATATGATTGATTGAGTGGTGAAGGGTTGTCTATAAAGTCCAATGTCGCTTATCTATCAGATACTGGATGGAAAATAGGTCATACACATTACGTACTAGAGCACACTGCTAAAGAAACACTTTACAGTAGAGGTGACACCAAGTGTGCACTCTGACTATCCCTTCACGGGGTATACCCCTTAGCGGGTATGTATGGCCTAAAATAAAGGGGTATGGCCTCGCGGGGATCCCGATGACTTCACTCGTGGGGGCAACCCGGTATCGCCGGAGCTGCTAGGCTGCCCCCAGAAACTGGGCTGTCTGCACTGTTGGCTCCTCTTCTATGACAGGAGCCTGGTGCTGCAGGAGAATGTCACACTGTAGCACCCAGCTACTGTCACTGCAGAGGAGTCTACATTTTGGTATCACACCCTCCGAGGGTGACACCCATCTCAAGACGCCACTGCTTTACAGTATTGTACAGTACTGTATATTTTGGCGTATTGGTGCATCAAGAGCAAAAATGCATAATACACATTAAAGCCGGGTACACACTAGACGATGTGTCTACCCAACAATGGCAGATGCGTGATATCTATTAGGCATATAAAACGCAACAAACGCCAGTTTGTAAAGTATTTTTCAGACATCCAACACCATGTCATATCCAATATGGCCCTGGAAAGGTGCTTTACACACAGCACTGGAGGAGGGTCACCTGTGGAGATGGATTATAATGAGTATGAGGAACGGGTGAAGGAAATTATACTAAAGCAACTGGTGTCAGGCATTAACGTACATGCCACAGTGCACCACATGTTTGTGTTCCCTCTTATAGGCATCATGGTTAAGTTCCTACCAATAGAATGGTGTTTAGAAAATCACCTGTTTTTTAGCAGTCTACTTATTTGGGGATTTTTCTGTCAATTTTATAGTTGATTTTAAGTCAATTTTCAATCCGACTGTTAGTAAATGAAAGAATCCTGTAGTGACTACAGTATGTGAAAGTATCGATGTTTGGTGGATGGCCAGTTTTGGTTGGAATTCGGTTTTATAGTGGATGGTATAGTCGATTTTGTCTTTAGTAAATCCCAGATTTGCAAATCATACAGAAAATCACCTATAAATATACAAAACTGCCAGAATCGACCTTTAGTAAACATACCCCTCTGACTCTGCATGTCTCCCTGTATAATGTGACTGTTCCAGCCTGACATAGGCTGACATAGGCTGATGCTGGTATCCATTATGCAGCAGGACCAACACTCTGTCCCCCTGCATTACTAGTAAACAGCCTATACTATGGCACTGATGCTCTTTATTAATTTAGGAGGTGGGGCATTTTATACTGGAAATTGGATTTTATGAAAGAATGACTTTTGGCCAGAACTGATATTACATGCAAAATATATAATACTGATATAGGGCCTAATTCAGCAAGGATTATGCATGCAGACAGCCGTTTGTTGTGTACTGCTCCACACGCAAACCCATCGCAGAGTGATTGCCAGGAAGCGTCTGTTTGGGCATGGTGACAGAGGCGGGGGATAGTCGGCGAAATGCTTGAACGCAGTTACAGGGGCGTGCATAAATTAGCCACACAGCCTGAGCTTTCGCTGCATGCGATGAGTGTAGCAAATTCTGAGTAAGGTCAGACCTGTTGTAATTGTGCGTGAGGCTCCGATGTTACTGGATGTTACCGATTGTTTCGAAAACTTGCAAGGTATTATGGATGTGAGTAAGGGGAAGTGGGCCTCCTTATGTTAGGCTGCGTCGGCATTGCGATTGCAAACATTAGCATATTTTCACAGTGGGTCTGTATGCATAATTGCAGCTGCGATGGCAATAGCGATCCATAAAGAATCAGGTCCTTAGACAACTATGTTATCGTTATGTAATGGCAAAATATAACTAGGAAATTGTGTTAAAAAGATACCAGGGTCAAGCTCCGGAATGCACCCTATTCTAGAGCTTGGTAAAGTAAGCAAAAAAGCAGCCCCCATAGAAACTTATGGGGTCTGCTTTTGCAATCGAAAATGGGGGATTGAAGTAAAAAATCGACACTATCTGCTGCAATCCCCCATTTATACATTCGGGAGATACTTAATATATGTGGTTACCCCCATAAAAGGGTATTTTCAGTGGAAATTCTGCAATCATTAAATAGAACCATCCATGAGGGCAACTGTGGATAGAATAGGTCACATTTTAAATGTTATTTATTATATTATAGTTATAGTGCAAAGGGATGGAAAACTATTTTATCTGTAATCTTCTACGTCTTAAGCATTCACAGTCCACATTGTTTACCAGGAAATCCTATTGTTGTAGCATTACAGGACTTAAAATAGTGTATAAGAACAAAAGCTGCCAATAGGATTTCAGCAATCCTTGCAATTCGCAGAGAGTCACTCTGCACTTGCCATACTGACATTGAGGGAGACCACAACAGGCCAAGAGGGAGATGCAATTAATTGAGAATCTTACACCAAGATACATTAGTCTGATACATTATTCATGAGAAAGGTGGTCATTTAAGTGCTTGGCTTTTACATTGCCAGAGATTGACGAGCTAGAGAAAAAGTGGCTTTGTCAGAGGTTTACTGCCATTTTGTTCTCTTATACGAGTCACAAATGATGGGCCAGTCAGGTAATAGTAATACTTGAATAATATTTAGAATCGTTTCAGTAAGCTAAATACTGTATGCATCTATTTATGCTGAGAAGACAAGTCTGCTGCTGATATTTCACAGTTCTGCGTGTTTACATGTAACCCATGAGTCTTGTCTATTGTTTAGATGTGATGAAATAATATATTTCAGAATAATGCCCAAAATTAAGTGACACATTTTAAAACACTTGCTTAGCATTAACATGTATTTTAAATAGAGATGAGCAGGTCCGGTTCCCAGAGAACCGAACCCACCCGAATTTAGCATATCCGAGTCGGATCCAAGCAGGCTCGGAGGTTCCCGCCTTACTCGGTTCTCGAAACCGAGGCAAAACCATAGAGACGGAAATCTCGCGGTTCGCGAGCTTTCGTCTCTAAGATCAATGCAGTATATAAGGGACCACGCGATGGACGCCATTTCCACTCTGGCTGTGGAGACTGAACTGGGAGGGTGGGTAGTGTAGGGCTGGGAGAGGTGCTGGTGCTATCTGCTGTGTCCTGGGCTTGTGACTGCTGATCCATTGTGGTCTCTGGTCACGGTGCTGTCACTGTCACTGTGCTGTCTGCTGATCCATTCTGGTCTCTGGTCATGGTGCTGTCACTATCACTGTGCTGTCTGTGCTGATCCATTCTGGTCTCTGGTCACGGTGCTGTCACTGTCACTGTGCTGTCTGGTGATCCATCTGGGCTATCTGCTGTGTCCTGGGCTTGTGCTGTGTCCATCTCTGGGCCCAAGTTCTGGACTCAAAAAAAACAAAAAGTAAAAAAAAACCAAAGTGTGTTTTTATATTTTTCTGTGTGTGCATGCATGTTAGGCTTAACCGCAGTAGCGCACAAAGCCAGCCAGTGCTGCCCAACTCCAGTCGTGCTCAATCAATCAAAAAACAATACAAGTGTCTTATATAGTTATATTTTTTTCTTCTGTGTGTGTGCGTGGGTGTTAGGCTTAACCACATTAGCGCATAAGATACAGCAACTCCAGTCATGCTCAATCAAAAAAAAAAGCAATTAAAGTGTCTTATATATTTTTTTCTTCTGTGCTTGTGGGTGTTAGGCTGAACCACAGTAGCACACACACAAGATACAGTGACTCCAGTCAGGCTCAATAAAAAAAAAACAATACAAGTGTCTTATATAGTTATATTTTTTTCTTCTGTGTGTGCGTGGGTGTTAGGCTTAACCACAGTACCGCACAAGATACAGCAACACCAGTCGTGCTCAATCAAAAAAAAAACCAATACAAGTGTCTTATATTTTTTTCTTCTATGTGTGTGTGGGTGTTAGGCTTAACCACATTAGCGCACAAGATACAGCGACACCAGTTGTGCTCAATCAAAAAAAAAAAACAATAAAAGTGTCATATTTTTGTCTTCTGTGTGCTCGTGGGTGTTAGGCTTAACCGCAGTAGTGCACAAGAGCCTGCCAGCAACGCAAGTTGCAACATTGTGCTGCCCGACTACAGTTGTGCTCCAAAAAAAACTCTGGAGCCAAGTTCTTCTGGAGCTGACAAAAAATAAAAATCATCATTTGTCTTTTTTTCTAATATTTTTGTGTGGGCGCACGACTGCATGTGTGTGAATGATGTAACCGCACCTTGGCTACACTATTGGTGATTGTGACACTGCTTCTAGACTGCAGAAAAAATATGGAGGGCTGTCACATGACAGGAGAGCACATGACAGGGCTGTCACATGAAAGGAGAGCAAGGCCAAGAACCACATGTTGTAGCTGCCGCCAGCAGTGCAAGGCCATCAACTTCCTTGACCTCTAGGAAGGCCCATGCCCCAAGGCCTAAGTCACGCCATCGATATGGTAAAGCAAGTTTTACGGAAATGAAGAAAAACAAATTGAAAAGATATTTGCCTTTAGATAAACAAAAAATTGGCAATATGCCATTCACTACACGAAGTGGCAAGGAAAGGATAAGGGCTTGGCCTTCTTTCTTTATGAAGACTGCTGATGCTGATAGCCCTTCTGCTTGTAGTAGTAGTGGTGGTGGTCCAATTAAAAATTTTAAAGTTGTTAAGACAGCTCCGGAAAAACCAACTGTGTGCCCTGAGAAATCAAAATCACAAATCCCCGAGGAGAGTGCAAGTGTGTCCGCGGTTGTCATGTGTGAGCCCGACCTAAATACTAGTGTACTGGAGGATCCTCCAAGTTCCAACATTTGTGTACCCTCTGTAAATGTGGGGAAGGGCAGTCAACATCTTGCACATGTACTGTAGTCATTGAGGATGCTTCTGTGGAACTGCACATGGAGGAGGAGGATATTTTGGTGGATGAAGGCGCTAAGGATGATGAGGATGTTGATGATGAAGATGTTGGTGATGAGGATGTTGATGCAGAGGATGTCCTTTGTGTAAGTAAGGCAACAGCTGTTGCCCATGGTTTAAAAAAGCCAAAGCCCATTGTTGTCATGCCGGGACAAAAGACAAAAAAAATCTACTTCTCACGTGTGGAATTATTTCCATCCCGATCTGGACAACAGTTGTCAAGCCATATGTGCCTGTTGCCATGCAAGAGTGAGTAGAGGGAGGGACCTAAACCACCTTGGAACCTCCTCCTTGTTACATTACTTGGAGGGCATTCATCAAATATCAAAGTGTATGTTGCCAAGTTCCAAAACTCAAAACGTAACAAGTCCAGTATCACCTACTTGCTCTCTCTCTGTGATATCCAAGCGCCTTCGATCTCCAACACCAACACCTGCCTCATCATCTACATCCTCATTTGTGATCGGAAGTAATTTAAAAAAACAATTGACTATTAAACAGTCCTTTGATAGAGGAAGTAAATATAACAGCTGTCACCCAGTTTCACAGCGGATCACTGACGCCATGACGGCTGTGCTAGTATTAGATGGTGAAATAATAATAAGAAATGAGGATGACAGTGTGGAGGAAGTGCAAAAGGAGGATGAGGGGGAAATTTGTGTCCTATCTGACGCTAATGTGGATGTTGATGATAAGGATGTGATTTGCGTAAATCAGCCACCAGTGGCAGCAGTTCTTGCTAATGATAAAAAAGAAAGCCAGAAAAGCAACATCTTGGGTGTGGAATTATTTTAATCTAAATTCTGACAACAGTTGTGAAGGCATCTGTTCCATTTGTAAAGCCAAAGTTAGCAGAGGAAGGGACGTTAACCATCTAAGCAGCTCCTCCCATTTACGTCATTTGCAGCGAGGTTCATGCAATTTGTTAAACAAAATTATAATTTGTAAATTAATAACAAGCAGTCCAGTATCAGCTACCAGCAGTTTGGACCATAACATGCAATCTCCACCATCAACACCCTTATCATCAACCTCCTCCTTAATAATTGAAGGTAGTCCTTCCAAAAAATGTTTTGTGGGGCCCAAACAAACCAAGGAGTTCAGCCATGAAAGTGTCAGTCCTAGTGGCTACAGTGCTTGATTTGTTAAACTGTGCATGTCCTTTTTAATACCCCACATAAGAGTTGGTGGGAGGGACAATTCCATCTTGCACCTCTTTACTTTACATTTGGCACAAGTTGGGGCACTGCCAACTGACATTATTATAAGTCCTGTCTGCCACTGCTGTGTGGTAATGTTTCATAGATGTCTGATATTTTTTTAAACTGCCGTGCGTTTGTACTGCTGCTCTGTTGCTTACTTTGGCCTATATTGGTGAAAAATAGTGAAATCAATATTGTGAGCTGTGAGGTGGTTAAAAATGCCTGAAAATCATTGTTATTAAGGTTAATAATACTGTAGGAACAAAAACAGGCCCAAATTATGTGGTTTTAGCTGTTTTTATGATTTTTGTAAGAAAAAATCCAGATCCAAAACCAAAACCAAAACACGAAAATAAAACATGGAGGAAAAATATCCAAAACCAGATTCAGATCCAAAACCAGGGGAGATCCAGATCCAAAACCAAACCCAAAACATGGGGGTCGGCGCACATCTCTAATTTTACATATATGAGGTGCTGGATGTGTTTTAACATCATAAATTAATTGTAAGCACGTAGACTATTTTTTTTCAAAAATTTATAAATTTATATATTTATTTATTTATTAACAGTTACTTATATAGTGCCAGCATATTCCGTAGCACTTTACAATTGGGAACAAACAGTAATAAAACCAGACCAGGCAATAGCAAACAGGCAAAGAGATAAGAGGGCCCTGCTCACAAGCTTACAATGTATAGGAGTAGCATTGTACATGTACAGTGTCCATTTTATTCCCAGTCGGACAGAAGTACATAAGTTTTAACTTTTAAGACTGACTTGGTTGATTACTGTTGTCTTGTCAATCCATTTTTTCCATTTCAGTTAACAGCTGGGGCTATTTGAATGTAGTGCCACCGATTGAGCAGCAAGGGCAATTTGGTTTTACTCTGTTATAAAAACCCTCACAGTCCATAAAAGTGAAAGTTCCTAATCCAATATATTTAATGACTGCGAGTGCCATTTTAAATTGCCTGCAACCCGCTGAGAAGCATGCTGCTTAATAAATAACACCCTAAGTCTCCTCTTTGTGTGTCTATCTCTCAATTATGTTCAGTAAGACAGGGTAATAACACACAGATGTAGAGATAAGAAATAAACAAAATAATAAGAAGAAAAATGTGGGGCGCTACAGTTATGGCAAATTAGAAAAATTAAGATTGCAAGGGCAAACGACTGTAGCAAAATAGAGAAAAGGAACCTTGCCACCAAACGGTTTAAATCAAGATTTTAAGTAAAAGTGGATTTTA
Source organism: Taudactylus pleione (assembly GCA_031769625.1). Taxonomy (NCBI): domain Eukaryota; kingdom Metazoa; phylum Chordata; class Amphibia; order Anura; family Myobatrachidae; genus Taudactylus; species Taudactylus pleione. The sequence continues at coordinate 2,191,301 of JAUIMM010000566.1, read as the reverse complement.
CAGTAGAAACTTACGGGGAATCTCTAATTTGCTGTAGGATCCATTGCTATATTCTGTCCTCTTCTTTTAAAGTGGGAAAAGGCACGTTATAGTGTGTTTTCAGTAGAGATGAGCGGGTTCAGATCTCAGAGGTCCGAACCCACCCGAACTTAGGGTATCCGAGTCAGATCCGATTTGGCTCGGGTTTTCCTGCCTGACTCGGATCTGAAAACGAGGCAAAACATCATCATCCCGCTGTCGGATTCTCGCGGGTTTTGGATTCTATAAAGGTCCCGCAATCACCGCCATTTTACATTCCGGCTGTGGAGAGTGAAGAGGGAGGGAGCTGGGAGCTGTGCTGCACTGCTGTGTGGCTGCTGTTGTGTGTTGTGACTTGTTGTGACTACTAATAGGTTGTGCTGGGAGCTGTGCTGCATAATTGAGGTTGTCCTGTCCATAGGGGCTGGCTGGCTGTTATCCATAGGAGCTGGATGGCTGGCTATTGCTGACTGTTGTCCTATCCATAGGGGCTGGTGGGCTGGCTGTAGTCCATAGGGGCTGGCTGGCTGTTGTCCATAGGGGCTGGCTGGCTGTTGTCCATAGGGGCTGGCAGGCTGTTGCTGGCTGTTGTCCTGTCCATAGGGGCTGGCTGTCTGTTGTCCTGTCCATAGGGGCTGGCTGTTCTGTTGTGTTGTCCAGGGAGTGCTCTGTCCATCGGGGTGCTCTTCTTCACCCCCCAGTTTAACAAAAAATAAGAACAATTTTTGTGTGTGCGTGTTAGCCACACCACCAGTGAAAAAATAAAAACAATTTTTTTGTGTGTACACCACCAGTGTGAAAATTATTTTTTTTTTAAGTGTGTGCGTGTTAGCCTGCCACACCACCAGTGTGAAAATAAAAACAATTTTTTGGTGTGTGCGTGTTAGCCTGCCATACCACCAATGAAAAAATAAGAACAATTTTTTGTGTGTACACCACCAGTGTGAAAATAAAAACAATTTTTTTGGTGTGTGCGTGTTAGCCAGCCACACCACCAGTGTGAAAATAAAAACAATTTTTTGGGTGTGCGTGTTAGCCACACGACCAGTGAAAAAATAAAAACTATTTTTTTGTGTGTGCATGTTAGCCACACCACCAGTATGAAAATTAATAACAATTATTTGTGTGTACATGTTAGCCACACCACCAGTGAAAAAATGAAAACAATTTTTTGTGTGTGCATATTAACCACACCACCAGTGTGAAAATAAAAACTATTTTTTGATGTGGGCATGTTAGCCTGCCACACCACCAGTGAAAAAATAAAAACTATTTTTTGTGTGTACACCACCAGTGTGAAAATAAAAACATTTTTTTTGGTGTGTGCGTGTTAGCCTGCCACACCACCAGTGTGAAAATAAACTTTTTTTGTGTGTGCGTGTTAACCACACCACCAGTGAGAAAATAAAAATTATTTCTTTTGTGTGTGGTTGGTTGTGTGTGTTAGCAGCGCTATAATTGCTTGTTGACACTACTGTAAGACTGCAGTGAGTATGGAGGACAGTCACATGACAGGAGAGCAGGATAAACATACCAGTCTTGTAGCTGCCGGCAGCAGTCATGATGATGATGCAAGGCCGTCAACATCATCTTTGAAGGCCGATGTACCAGGGCTTAAGTCAAGCTAAAAAGTCAGGCTAAAAAAATCAACTTTTTAAAGAAAAAAAAATCTAAAGCTAAGTCAGCTTTAGAGAAACAAAAAATTGGCAATATGCCATTCACTACACAAAGTGGCAAGGAAAGGATAAGGTCTTGGCCTTTATTATTTATGACTGGTGGTTCTAGTAATGATTTAAGCCCCTCTGCTTGTAGGAGAGGTACCAAAAAAATAAAAATTGTTAAGACGAGTAAGACACCAGAACCAACTGTGAGCTACAAAAAATCACAAATCCCAGAGGAGAGTCCAAGTGTGTCCGCGGTTGCCATGTGTGATCCTGACCTTTCTAATACTGTACTTGAAGAGGATCTTCCTTCCACCATATGCGTGTCCTCTGCAAATGTGGGGATGAGCAGCACAAGTTAACATGCTGACATATAAATCAAGGATGATTCTGTAGAATTGCACGAGGAGGATGAGGAGAATATTTATGTAGTTGGCGATAACAACAAGGATGATGAGGATGTTGATGGCGAGTACAAACTGTAAATCAGGCAACAGTTGTTGCCAATGGTGGGAAAAATCCCTTTGTTGGCATGCCTGGGCAAAGGACCAAAAAATCCACATCTCATGTGTGGAATCATTTCCACCCAAATCCGGACAACTTTTGCCAAGTCATTTGTAGCCGTTGCCATGTAACAGTGAGTAGAGGTAAGGACCTTAACCATCTTGGAACCTCCTCCCTGTTACGTCACTTGCAGTGCATTCATCAAATTGGAAAGGGTATTGAAACTTTGGGGACAAAAAAATGAACAACAATCAGTCCAGTGTCACATAGCTGGTCCCTTCTATCTGAATCCAAGCGCCTGCAATCTCCACCACCAACACCTGCATCATCATCAACATCCTCATTCGTGATCGGAAGTAGTCCTACATCCAATATCATAAGGACTAACTCCTCTCCTATTCGTTGTTCCTCAGAAGGACCAGGAAGAGGACTACTTTTAGTAGTTCAAGTTCAATCAAACAATTGACTATCACACAATCCATTGCATTGGCAAACAAGTATGACAGCAAACACCCAGTTGCACAGCGGATTACTGATGCCATAACAGCTATGCTGGTATTAGATGTGCGTCCAGTATCCGCCATTAATGCAGTGGGTTTTAGACAGTTAATGGAGGTCTTGTGTCCCCGCTACTCTGTCCCTTCTAGATTCCACTTCTCTACAATAACAATTCCACCTGTGAAGAAACGCCCCCCCCTATTGGCCAAGAAACGTTTCAGGTGTTTCCTCCTGAATCCCGGACCAAGAGAGCACCTGATAGGATGCAAACCATTTGCCAGCTGGCTTCACTTGCACTGCTCCAGTGAGCACACAGACAGACATGCCATTGTGCCCTTCCAGCTGCTGGGACTTCTCACATGGAGGCGGCACACACATTTCCGTCCCTGGTCATCTGCATCGCTGGGTCACAGTGAGCAGCGCAGCCCTCCTCTCCAGGCGGCAGAAGGATCCACATACCACCGAAGCCTGTGTGAGGCAGGACAGACATCACCCAGCTGTATCTGGGCGGCACTACACTCAGGTGACAAGACTTTTACTGCTGCATGATTAATAACATTAACCCCCTGGCTTTCCTTGGTGCACTCGCTTTGAGCTACTATTATCTACCCATTCAGCTGGATTGAAATCATCCAAGCAGGCCTTTTTCCATTACTAACAACTCCATTTACTAACGCTTTTGAGCTGGATGTGGAATGTATGAGATGCTTTTTAGCTAATTACATGCTCATATGAAACCTATCATCTATATGCTCTTTTGTTGCCAACATTGTTTGATCACCATTGGATCATTCTAGGTGTCTCTCACTGACATTAGGTCTCGGATTCATTAATTTATTTTATACATTTATTTTATTCATGATTGTACTGAAGGTTTTTTATATGTATGTCTTCTGATTAGTGACTATTAAATACTTTACCTCTGTCTAGCGCTCTCCATTTTTCCTTATTCCTCTCCTATTCATTGGTCCTCAGAAGGATCCTTGAGTGTTATGCCTGCTGCTGATGCTGTTGCTATGAGTGGATCTTCATCCCAGAAGGGGACCAGGAAGAAGACTACTTTTAGTAGTTCAAGTTCAACCAAACAATTGATTATTCACACAATCTATTGCATTGGCAAACAAGTTGCACAGCAGAATACTGACGCCATAACAGCTATGCTGGTATTAGATGCGCATCCAGTATCCGCCATTAATGCAGTGGGTTTTAGACAGTTAATGGAGGTACTGTGTCCCCGCTACTATGTCCCTTCTAGATTCCACTTCTCTAGAATAGCAATTCCCAATCTGTACAAGGACATTACAAAAAACCTTATTAATGTCCTCCGAAATGCCACTGTGCCCACTGTCAACTGAACCACAGATATTGAAGCAACCAAACATTTTCTTGAAACAGATCCAAACACCCATCCGAGTCTCAAAACATTCATATTAGACAGTATCCATTTCATACTCACAATTTTTTTATTTTCAATAACCAACATTACCTACAAACATGTGGTACAGCTATGGGACCAGGTTTGCTCTGAGCTTTGCCAATCTTTATATGGGTCTCCTGGAAGAGAGACTTATTTTGGGGGGGCTTCGGAGCAAGCCTGGTCTTATATGGGCGATACATAGATGACCTCTTTTTTATATAGGATGGAGACAATGAGTCTGCAGACCAGTTTATCCAATCCTTTAACTACAATTCTTTTAATTTGACCTTCACCAGTACCCTCAGTTCACATTGAGTGAATTTTCTGGATATTACCCTCTCTGTAGTAGATAACGCAATTTAAATCTGTACTTTTCAAAAAGAAACAGACACTTATAATTTCATCCATTTCAAAAGCAACCATTATAAAAAGTGGTTACAAAATATACCTGCTGGACAACTACGTTGTCTACATAGAAACTGTTCCACCACAACAGATATTAAACAACACTCAAAAATAATGATAGATGTATTAAAAAAAGGGATATCCTGAATCCCTATTGAACATTGCATATAATAAGGTTATTAGTAACAATAGAGGCTCCTATTTTATTCCCAAAAACAAAGATACTGCACATAGAGAACGCAATTACAAGAAATAAATCAAATTCAATACTAGGTACAATTCAGCAGCTACAAAAATCAAGTTTATAATACAAAATAATAAAAAAATATTGATGAGGGATCCACTATATAACAAGACCTCACTTCAGGTACGAGAGTGATATTTAAAAAGGCGAAAAATCTGGGCAATTTTCTGGCCCTTCTTTTTTCAAGCCAAACAAACCAGACATTACAAACCAAAAACTTGGCTACATACTGAAATTTCAGGTTGCTTCAAGTGTGGTTCCAATAGATGCATCACTTGTCAATCCATTGCACATAGAGTCACACAATACACATCATCGGTTACCCAAGAATCCTTTCCCATCAAATTGTTTGTTAATTAAAACTCTACTTATGTAATCTACCTCTTACAATGCGATTGTGGTGCGCTGTACATTGGTCGCACCACTCGCAGACTGAGAGAGAGAATAATTGGACATAGAAGGAACATCATCAATAAAAAGACAGAACATTCAGTATCAAGGCACTGTATAGAAGAACACAATGGAGAATTCAAATGTATATACGTAGTAGGTATAGAACATATTTCCCACACTGCTAGAGGAGAAGACAGATTTTCTTGTTTCTGCCTCCGAGAAATATATTGGATCCACAAATTATGCACTTTACATCCTGAGGGCCTCAATGAAATGGCGAGGTAGATTTTGTAATATATAACACCTAGTTATATACCACAGTTCCCTGTGGGTTACAAGGCACTATTTTTTGTCCACACTCCGATCCTAGGAAATAGGACATATTGTATCAATATATTTATTAAGGATATTTAATTTATTTCATTTAGCATTTCCACACAATAGATTGCTTTTTCCTCTGATTCTTCTAATAAAAAGCGAACCTAAGATTTTTGAACTTATATAATTTTATTTTTAGTAGTATACTCATCCTTCCTCCGGTATCTAGTATTCTTCCAATACATTAATCGTATTATTGATTCATCTGGAAAGTTTTTATTTATTTTCATTATTGAGATTTTTTAATTATACTCTTCTAAATTTCCCAAATGCCAATAATAGTTTAATCCGGAACACCATTAAATTAGACATAGTCTATTATTTTTTTTAGAACATTTAGACAAAGTCCTCTGATCATGGGATTTTTCAGTTCTACATAATTCCCTTTTGTTTTTTGCTTGTAATTATTCTGTGGTTCTATTTATAGATTGTTTTCATTGTTAATGTTGTGTAAAAAAATTAATTTTTAATTAAATGTAACATTTAGCAACATAGAAAATATACATAGTATTAATGTTATCATGACTTATATATAATTATTATGTTATACAATATTTCTTTGTCCCACAATAGTACTAAGCTGAATCAGCATTCTTTTTAAAGATCACTGTCCTGTGAAAAATATTCCAACTATGTCTATACAGTCTTTCATGTATGCAGTTATACTGTTATAACACTGACTTCATAAGTAGAAACAGATGTATTTAAAGTAGAATTAATGTTACATAAAGTAGAATTAATGTTACATATTCTTACAAATATCTGAAATAGAAACAATGTTTTTAAAGCTCTTGCCAAAAAGAGCATTCCAACAGTGAACCCCTCCCTCTTTTTTCTCAGTCTCTATCTTTGGTTGCTAATCACTTAACAGCTGAGAATGGTCTTAATCATGCAAATGACTTATGACAACTAGGGATGAGCGGGTTCGGATTTCTGAAATCCGAACCCCCCCGAGCCACCCGGGATGCTGTGGTGTTGTCCAGGGGGTGATCTGTGCATCAGGGGTGCTCCCCCAAAGTGCAGTCCAAAAATTTTTTTTTTTTTCTGTGTTTGTGAATTGTGTGTGTTTGTGAATTGTGTGCGCAGTAGCCGCATGTGCATCAACAAAATAACGCCAAGAGTGCACCTGTGTCATAAGTAAAGGGCCGGCTGCCTCGACCGTTAAAGGGTGCTGTAACCCCCAAAGTGCACTCCAAACAAAATAAAAAAATATTTTCTGTGTTTGTGAATTGTGTGCCCTGTGGTTGCACGTGCATCAACAAAGTAGCGCCAAGCGTGCACCAGTGTCATAAGTAAAGGGCCGGCTGGCTCTTCTGTTACAGGGTGGTGTAACCCCCAAAGTGCACTCCAAACAAAATAAAAAAATATTTTCTGTGTTTGTGAATTGTGTGCACTGTGGCTGCACATGATCAACAAAGGAGCAGTGCCAAGCGTGCGCCCGTGCCATAAGTAAAGGGCATGCTGGCTTGTCCTTTAAAGGGTGCTGTCTGTCTGTTAAAGGGTGGTATAACCCTCAAAGTGCGTGGCACAAAAATAAAATAATCTTCTTTTTACTGTGTTCGTGTGTGAAATGTATGCGCAGTAGCCGCACCTGCATCCTCAAAGCAGCAGCGACAAGCATGCGTCTGTCTGTTAAAGGGTGGTGTAACCCTCAAAATGCGCTCCACAAAAAATATATATATATTTTTTCTGTCTTTGTGAATTGTGTGGGCTGTAGCTGCACCTGCATCCTCAAAGCAGCAGCGACAAGCTTGCATCTGTCTGTTACAGGGTGGTGTAACCCCCAAAGTGCACTCCAACAAAAATAAAACATTTTCTTCTGTGTTTGTGAATTGTGTGCACTGTACGTGCATCAACAAAGGAGCAGCGCCAAGCGTGCGCCTGTGTCCCATAAGTAACCACCAAAGTGCACTCCACAAAAAATAAACAATTCTTTTTTTTCTGTGTTTGTGTGCGAAATGTATGCGCAGTAGCCGCACGTGCATCAACACAGCAGCAGCGCCAAGCGTGCGCCTGTGTCATAAGTCAAGGGCCGGTTTGGACATCTGGTCCGGACTGAAGGACGTGCCAGCAATTTCGGACAAGTCTACTGTCACTGCATATGATACTGTCACCATTGACAGAATGGTGGAGGATTACATCGGTGACAGCATCCAAGTAGGCATGTCAGATAGTCCGAACCTCTACTGGCAGGAAAAAGAGGCAATTTGGAGGCTCCTGTACAAACTGGCTCTATTTTACCTGAGTTGCCCCCCCTCCAGTGTGTACTCCGAAAGAGTGTTTAGTGCAGCCGGGAACCTTGTCAGCGAAAGGCGTAGGAGGTTGCTTCCACAAAATGTGGAGAAGATGATGTTAATAAAAATGAATTATCAACTCTACCAGGGATACCTGCCTCCAGAATGTACAGAGGAACCTGTGGTGGTGGATTCCAGCGGGGACAAATTAATACTCTGTGAGGATGAGGATGTACACAACACTGAAGAGGGTGAGGAATTGGTGAATGAGGAGGATGAGGACGACATCTTGCCTCCGTAGAGCCAGTTTGTGCAGGGCCAGATTAATTGCCAGCTTGTTTTGTGGGGGCCCAAACGAACCAATCATTTCAGCCACAGTCGTGTGGCAGACCCTGGCGCTGAAATGATTGGTTTGTTAAAGTGTGCATGTTCTGTTTATACAATATAAGGGTGGGTGGGAGGGCCCAAGGACAATTCCATCTTGTACCTCTTTTTTTTCTTTGCATTATGTGCCTAGATTTTCAAACTGCCATCCTATCTGCCACTGCAGTGTCACTCCTAGATGGGCCACGTGTTTGTGCCGCCCACTCGTGTCGCTTAGCATAGTCATCCAGCTACCTCGGTGCAACCTTTTGGACATAAAAACACTATTGTGAGGTGTGAGATGTTCAGAATAGACTGGAAATGAGTGGAAATTAAGGTTATTGAGGTTAATAATAGCATAGGAGCAGAAAAACCCACAAATTCTGTGATTTTAGCTGTTTTTATGCTTTTCAGGTAGTTTTAGCAAAACCAATCCAGATCCAAAACACCAAGAAAGATCCAGATCCAAAACCAAAACACAAAACAAGAAAAGTGGCCGATGCACACCCCTAATGACAACATAAAAAGACCCATCCTTCATGAGAATATTTGCTCCTGACTAAGGTGTTTAAGACACAGAAACGTGTTGAGCTTACAGAGCATCATGGCAGAGACGGTTTAACCACAGCATGAGGAGACCACACAGCCGGCTCACACCTTTTTGGAGGCATCTTCTGTCCTGCTGCTGCCCGACCCGTGTACCAGACACAACAGGTCCACTATCGAGACCCAGCTACAGTTCCTGGTCAAGCGGCCCGCAGAGTCCCAATTTGGACCGCTCTGCACATTGAGTGACACGTATCGAGGCAGAGCCGCACAGCCCTCTTACTGCTAGTCACATGGATCAAGGCAGAGCTGCACAGCGTTCCTACTGATTCAGCTTCTCGTTATACTGCTGATCCTGTGTTCCTATCCTTGGGACATCCCGATACGAGACGCTGCTGTAACCCAACATGGCGACCCACAAGACCTTTCTATTGTGCAGACCGCACACCGAATGTGGGTACATTTGCCACACAGCACCAGCCCACGGGTGTGCCCACTACTAATCCTTTTGCACCATATACGGGACAACACGTCGGGTTATCCTATAGATGCCGCGGTCCAAAACTCCAAACGGGTGAGCTCACTCCTATTTCCACAGACTATTTTTTTCCAGTATATGCCGGTATAAAGAACAACTCCTCCAACTGCTGTTTGGTTATACTACACTGCCAGTAAGCACAGTTGCTTTGTAGTACCCATCTGAACAGATTTGATTAATTCAAATCAGTTCTATCACTATTGTTTCATTTAACATCAATTGACTTTTCATTTTCATTTAATTTTTTATTTTTGAGTCATTACAACGAATACATTATTCATTTGAATTGTATGTTATCTGTGGAAAATCTCTCTATATTTATTGAAGAGATTTTTTATTTGGCTACATGATTTTATATATACTGTGATTTATTTTTAATTTGTATTCAATTTTTCTAGTGGTTATTGAGAAGCGCAGCCGATCATTTCTTCCCTTAACCACAGATATGTGGACAAGTGGGACAGGGCAAACTAAAGATTACATGACCGTGACAGCCCACAGGGTGGGTGTATTGCCTCCAGCGGTGCCAACAGCAGCAGCATCTAACAAATGCCAGCTCATTCAGAGCCAGGCTACTCTGTGTATCATCGATTTCACTAAGAGGCATACCACTGAGAACCCCTTAGAAAGACTCAGGGAAATCATTGCAAAATGGCTTGCCCCTCTTGGACTCTCCTCGGGATTTGTCATTTCTGACAATGCCAGCAATATTGTGCGAGCATTACATCTGGGCGAATTCAAACACATCCCATGTTTTGCTCACACAATGAATTTAGTGGTGCAACATTTTTAAAAAAATGACAGGGGTGTGCAGGAGATGCTCTTGGTGGCCCGAAAGATTTCTGGACATTTTCGACATTCAGCAACTGCGTGTCGAAGATTGCAGCACCAGAAAGAACTGTTGAATTTGCCCTGCCATCAGCTAAAACAAGAGGTAGTAACTAGGTGGAATTCTACCCTCTATATGCTTCAGCAAATGGAGGAGCAGAAAAAGGCCACCCAAGGCCACACTGCGGTCTATGACATAGGGAGAGGAGTGGGAATGCACCTTGGTCAAGCGTAGTGGAGAATAATTTCCATGTTGTGCAAGGTTCTCAAACCCTTATTATTATTATTATCCTTTGTTTATATGGTGCCACAAGTGTTCCGCAGCGCCTTACAAAGTACATAAACAAATAATTTGACAACTGACTTACTGTAAAAAAATAGCACAAGGACATGGATAATATACATAGATATGCAACAGAGCGTAAGCAACCAAGTGTTAGGTGCCCTGGTGGGGGGTAAAAAGTAGGTGAAAGTAAAGTAAGGAGAAGCACAAGTGGGTAGAGGCCCTGCTCGTAAGAGCTCACATTCTAAAGGGGAGGGGCAGACAAACAGGTGTGACACAGATGGGGTAAACGAAGGAGGGAGCATGTTGCAGCAAGTTAGGATGGGAGCTGGAAGGCTTTGATGAAGAGGAGGAGAGTCTGATAGGGAGAGGGAGAGAGTTCCAAAGGTCGGGAGCAGCACGGGCAAAATCATGGAGGCTGGAGTGGGAGGAAGTAATCAGTTGGCATGAGAGGCGGCGTGCATTGGTTGAGCGAAGGGGGCAGCTAGGAGAGTGGAGGGAGATGAGATCAGAGATGTAAATGGGAGAGGAATGGGTGAGGGCTTTGTAAGCAAGTGTGAGGACCTTGAATTGGGTTCTAAAAGGGAAGGGGAGCCAGTGGAGGGCTTGTAGGAAAGGGGAGGCAAATGTAGGGCATTTGGAGAGGAAGATGAGTTGAGCAGCAGCATTGAGGACAGACTGGAGGGGAGAGAGATGGGAGTTGGAGAGGCCAGATAGGAGAAGGTTACAGTAGTCCAATCTGGATAGGACCAGTGAGTGTATGAGGGTTTTGGTGGCATCCTGGGTGAGAAAGGGTCTAATCTTGGAAACATTTTTGAGATAGAAGCGACAGGACTGTGAGAGGCTCTGGAGATGTGGTTTGTAGGAGAGGGAGGAGTTCAGGATAACTCCAAGACAGTGCACTTTGGGGCTAGAAGAGATAGTTGTGCCATCAATTGTTAAAGAAATAGTGGGAAGTGAGGTTATGTTGGAGGGTGGACCCTTTGAACTTGCCACATGTGAAGTTAGTTCAGACACTGCCAGCTTGAGTCAGGTCATTCCCTTAATCAGACTTTTGCAAAAGCAGCTGGAGAAAGTGAAGGAGGAGCTGAAATGGAGTGATTCCACTAAGTATGTGGGACTTCATTCGCTTCGAAAGGATCCAAGGATCATCAATCTTTTGAAATCAGATCACTATATTTTGGCGACCATACTTGATCCTAGGTTTAAGTCATACCTTGTGTCTTTCTTTTCGATGGACATAAATCTGAAAAGATGCAAAGAACTGGTGGTGAAAACATTTTCAGCTCAAGTGGAATGTGGCACGGCAGCATCTCCTTCTTCATTTTCTACAGCTGCCAGGAAAAAACTAAATTTTCCTAAGAGACCCACTGCTGGTGGTTATGCAGATCAGTCAGCAAAACCTAATGACATCTGGTTGGGTCTGAAAGAACTGGCTGCAATGAGTGACATCTCTACTGTGACTTTGTCTGATACGGTCACCATTCAGAGAATGGTGGATGACTATTTTAGGGATAGCATCCAAATAGGTACGTCAGACAGTCCATTTCACTACTGGCAGGAAAGTTGCCCACCCTCCAGTGTGTACTCTGAAAGAGTTTTCAGCGCAGCTGTGAACCTTGTCAGTGATCGTCATAGGAGGTTACTTTCCCAAAATGTGGAAAAGATGATGTTCATCAAAATGAATTACAAGTTCAACGAGGAAGACCTTTACCAGCACCTATGTCCAAAAAATACAGAAGCGTCTGTAATGGCGGATTCCAGCGGGGACAAATTAATATTGTGTGAAGAAGAGGAGGATGCACACACTAATGGGGATGACAATGACGACATCTAATGTATTGTAAAGCCAGTTTGTGTATGGGATCATTGCCACCAATGTCCACTGTGCACCGGCAGCTTGTTTTGTGGGGGGTCAAAACAAACCAATCATTTCAGCCACAATTGGCAGTCCCTGTCGTTGAAGTGATTGGTTTGTTAAACTGTGAATTTCCTGTTTCATATATACAACATAAGGGTGAGTTGGAGGGCGCAAGGACAATTCCATCTTTCACCTCTTTTCTTTGCATTATGTGCTGTTTGGGGCATTGCTGGCTGCATTACATTTTTAATGTTATGGTTTATGAATGTCCAGAAATTGTAATGGCCACAGACAGCATCTCCTGCATGCCCCTTTAATTTTTTCGAAAGAAAAGTCTGAACCAACTGCTGCTTGTTGTGTCAACCCAGCGGCAAAAGTCGCACAACAGTGACATGCAGCCAAGGGTTCTCAGCCCTTAAGGCTGCTACATGGCCCATAGGCCGCATCCTGCTTCACGGCCCAAAGGCCACCTGTCATCACTCCTCACCAGCCCTCAAGGCTGTAATGGCCACAACTTGTCAAGAGTTCCAGCCCTCAAGGCTGTTGCAGGATTCGTTCCTTCCTAATCATAGCTCTGTATTCCACTACTACTCAGCCCGGAGGCTGCATCAACAATTAGCTATCAACTATCAATGCTTCAGCCAGTGGCTGCAACAATTATCAATTATCAACTTTTCTTACTTCAGCCAGTGTCTGCGCCAACTATCAATTATTCAGCCAGTGGCTGCACCAATTATCAAGTATCAACTTTTCTTACTTCAGCCAGTGGCTACACCAATTATCAAGTATCAACTCTTCTTACTCAGCCAGTGGCTGTGCCAACTATCAACTATCAATTCTTTAATCCTCAAGGGGTACCCCAACCATCATCTTTGCACAGCCCTCAACTCTATTTATCAATCAGTTTTGAGCCAGCTAGCTGGATGCAACATTTTGGCCCTTAACTGGATGAAAAAAAATCAATATTGTGAGCTGTGAGGTGGTCAAAATTGACTGGAAATGAGTGGAAATAAATGTTATTGAGGTTATTAATACTGTAGGAACAAAAACAGGCCCATTTATGTGATTTTAGCTGTTTTTATGATTTTTTAAGAAAAAATCCAGATCCAAAACCAAAATCAGGGGAGATCCAGATCCAAAACCAAAACACAGGGGTCGGCGCACATCTCTAGTTTTCAGTAGTCATGTATTGATGCTTACTACACAAACTTGTATTCATTAAGCCTATTCACTTAAATTTTGGGCATGGTCTATTTATTATTAAAGGAACATTTTGGATTTGTATAATATTATATATAGTTATTTGTATTTATTGGTAAATGACACACAGATGTTTTAGTGGGCTACAGCGTTCCCATTTCCAACTCATAGCATCCTTGGTTACTTAGCAACTGTCGAGGACTCGCTAAGTACATACACATCCTGACTCTGTTCATGGATGATGTATTCCTTTATATTTACTAAGATGATATGTATGTACTCATTTATAATGTCATGTTATTAAGAATTTTAAATGCCCCTCACTATCTTGATTACTGAAGAGAGGATTGTATAGATATGAAATATGTTTTTTCCTTCTAGGTGTTTTTGTCTCCATTTTTTAAAAGGTGATTTCTGAAATGAAAGAAGAATTTATGTTGATGTATTTTTAAATATTCAATCGGATGAGGTGTGTTGGGATGGGTATGGGATGCCGGCGTTCGTGATCCAAGCGGTTAAAATACTGCTGCCGCCATCCCAACATTGTTAGCATACCGACACTTGTTGGTCGGTATGCTAACTCTACTCCTCTCCCTACCCTAACCCTCCCTTCTCGGTGCCTAAACCTAACCGCCCCATCCTCACACCCTAAATCTAATTCTCCCCCCTTAGTGCCTAACCCTAACCCTCTCCCCTAACCCCGCTACTTACATTCGGGGTTCCGGCATTGGGATGCTGGCGCGGGGATTCTGACAGGTGTCAATATTGTGGCACTGGCATTCTGACCGCCGGAATCCCATCTGCCAGGATATTGAACGTATCCAGGTGTGTCATGTGGGCAAATCACTTAACAACTATAATAATAATAATAATAATAAATACAGACAGACACAAAGACATGAATTTGGCAGCAAAAACTGTTATTTATTTATTTATTTTAATATATATTTTAGGGAAAGTATTGTGGCAAAGAAAGGACGGCCAGAATCAGAACAATCCACAATGTACAATAACAACCAACAACACGCATTATAGGAGGATATTCAGGCGCCGGCCCCGGGTGAATTAGGGATCGTGGCCTAATCATGGGAGGCATTGTCACACCCCCTCAGGAGCTTGGGGAGGGGGGGCTGTGAGCCCCTCAGCACGGTGCATAGCCAGTGGGGAGCGTGATCAGTGTGATCGCTCCTCCCACAGGCATAGGAGACTGCTGCAGATGCTTCTTAGCAGCCTTGTGCAGTCTCCTAGTGCAGCCCAGCACACAGCACCATGTGCTTGGCTGCTTTGATGTAAGAGGGAGGGGAGGGGGGCATTGCTGGACCCCCGCCAGGCCCCTCTAGCAAGCCCGGGCCCAGGTAATTAGTACCCACCCACCCCTCTCTCGGCACCCATGAGAATACCGCCCAAGGTGTACAAACACAACTATATCACATCTATAACACAACAAATGTATCCACTCGACCTTCTAACTTGCCTACCCACTTGGTTGGGTGATTATGCTGCCCATGTCAGAGTGATACTGTACAGGCAACTAACCAGTCAATGAAGGAAGGACGTCCAAATTAAATAATAGCACCCAAACTAGTGACCTGCCATTTTTTCCTGCTGCAAAATAGCCAACGACAAATCACCAAAAGCAAGAGAGTGAGGGTAAGAAAACTGGAGCAAAGAGGATTTGACCCACAGGCCAGGTCTTTAAACTAAAAGACACACATTGCAACACCATAGACTGGCTAAGTCCGGTGATTAGCACCCATGCCAGCCCCCATTCTAGAGGTTTAAGCTTTAAACCACCTCATTCTTATGGCAATCATTTGCTTTATCTTCAAAAGAAAAGAGTGATGTGTTAGCTAGTGTTCACAAGTAATTCACTTTAACAGTGCAGACCTTGTTTAGTTTTGTCACAATACTAATATTATTTTTATTGTTGGTGCGCCCTAATTTTAAGTAGAGATCTGCGGTACAGTTCTCCAGAAATCCGTAAACCGGTCAGATCCGAGTCACAGTTCTGATCTTCCCATGGTTCGGAATTCGGATTTGAAATCCGAATTTCGGGTCTTTGATTGCAAAACTTACATGATTTAAGGTGTTTTTAAAACGTTTTTATCAATTAAATCCCCCCCCCAAAGCTAAAACCAAAAGCAATACACTTAAGGGTGATTTTGCAAAACCAAAACACGGGGGTCAGCGCACATCTCTAATTTTAAGTTGCACTAAGGGCCTGATTCAGACCCGGACACTAAGCCGCGATCGCTCACTATGGGTGATTGTCGCCCATCTCCGCATGCGATAACCAGTCACTGCGGCCTGGAATCATGCGCTCGCAGTACACAGACTGGACGCTATTTTGAGTGACAGATAGTGCCATTTGTGGGTGGTAACAGAGGATGGTGCTTGTGAACGAGGGAGTGGTGCTGCGAAAGCAGGAGTGTCTGGCTGTTAAAACGGTATTTAATGGGCATCCATAATTAGTATGGAAGCGTCAATGTACACGTCGCTTGGTTGTATTTCAGCCTGCAGTGATCGCAGCGATTGCGGCGGGATAGGGTCTACCTCAAGAGCTGCGTGCTGCTCCGATGGCTCTCGATGGTTCTGATTAATCATACACGTCCTGGAGATGACGTGTGTTAAGAAAGAAAAGTGAGCATCTTTAGACCGGCGTGCGTTCACTCTGCCGTCGCTCTCTAAGGGCGTCCTTACACCAGACAGTGCGATTGCTGAATTTGCATACCCGGCTCATTTTGGATGCGAGCGATCGCGGCTAAGTGTCTTAGAATAGCAATATCATTTAGTACTTTATTTATCAATGCCGATCTTAGATTTTTCTCTTCCATGCCTTCACAAAGATTCCTTATGTGCATCTGCTTATTTACTGGGTAGGGTCGACTCCAGAAACTGTGATGAAACCAATATCTTGCGCAGTTAACCAAACCACCTGCAGCCCTGCACACACCTGGAGAGCAACACAAATACTCCTTTAAACAGTGAATAAAAATCAGGATAGGTGTGTGTTACAAGGCGCTAGGTTTGGACTATGTGTGCAATAGGTTGGAGAAATAAATGTAATAGTGGCTATGATAAGCAACAATTAACATACATTTATTAAATTCCTTAGACACTCATACATCAAATTACACATGAAAAACATAAAAAGAGTCCTGGATATGATGGTCCACTCCCTTGCGGACAATGATAATAAGATATCCTCACCCTTATTGTTGATTGCGGTTGGCTAGCTTTCTATAGCTGTGGGTCCCGGGCTTATAGCTCGGCACCACCGCAACACGTGGATATGAGGAGCCCAAACGGGAGTGATAGTTGGTCCAAATCAGTCCAGATATAAGTAGGTCGTCCGCGCAACACTTTTCGGAATAATCCTTTATCAGGAGTGGATGTCTTACTTCCTATTTTTTGGGATTTAAATACCCATCTCCAGTACATCTAATTAGCCTTGTTTGTGAGGTTCCCAGGGGCTGGCACCGCTGCAGCGGTGAGATGCCCAACATCCCGAACACTCGCGGGACACTTCGTCCCATGGTTGGAACAGAGGGGCAGTGCCCGAAAAACAGTACTGTCCTGCTGAAATCGGGATTGGCTGGGAGGGGTGCGCCCTCTATGGGGTGGCGCCCCTGTTCTACCACACTGGTCGAACATGCCTCGAGCCTACCTTGTGCTGGGGGCAGGGGGGGGGGGGGTAATTTGATATCCAAAAGTAGCAGTTTGATTCCACATCCCAGGATACATCTTTTAAGTCCTGCTCAGCAATTTGTTAGATATTCATCAGTTTGAGTTTCTGGTATGGAGTTTCTTTGTCCTTTTCAGATACATAATTTAGTTATATACTGTACACAGCATCTATGTTCTTTGCTGTACCTTTACTTTTACTATATATTGTTTTCCATGTAATAAATCCTTTCCTAATTTTGCCATAGCTGATATACATTTATAATCAGAGAGGGAGAAATAATTTTTTTTCATTAATAGAGCACTGACATGTTGAGTTGCACCTTTATTTTATGCCACCAATCAAGAGTACACAAAGTGATCGACTGGATCCTTACTGCGAGACCGATGGCTGTGCACATGCATGAACTCAGGTCACGCTTATGCAGTGGGCCAGAGAGGAAGCGGTAGGTAGCACTGCTACTTCGGTAGCAGTGTTAGGAAGCGTGGGGGCATCTGCTTTTTGGAGCAGCTCTTCCCACACTGGAGACAGTTCCGTAACTAGGTTGGTGCGGCTGGAGCCACTGCACAGAGCGCAACAGCCCTTAGGGTGGAACCAGCCACTCACTGCAATGTCTCTGCTGGGCATCCGCTGCTATTGGTAACAGTGCTATGTGCGGTGCCCAGCTGACTGAAGCATCAACATCTGGCAGATTTCCCCCTGCATGTCACTCTGCCTCCAGTTTAGTCTATTGGGACAGGAGAGACGTCATTACGTCTTGACGTCTCTCCTCCCAGGCTCCCACAGTGGATTTGGCTACAGCAGGGACAGCGGGTAAGTTCCCGCTGGGCCGGTCCCATTGTCCCCTTGGCCAGGCCAGCTACCACTGTCTCTGCCTGCAGGCCGGACTGGCTCAAACTGTTGTCCGCTGCCGCACTTCCAGAGTTGCAGTACAAATTCAGATGATTGCACCAAGAAGTGTATTAGAAATGTGTTGGGCATTCCTAGGCAGTTACAGGGGGTTGTCTATTCAGACAGACATCTAACGCAGTATGGGCATGTGGCTGAAAGTGATTGCGTACAGAGATGCTGAATTGCCCACATTGGAGGCTATACTCAGACGGACTGCACCCAGCATAGGGTGAAAGTTCCAATAGTGCGACCGATGGTGGCGTCTGCACAATGCATGATTGCAGCACCTGTAGACACTGAAAGTGGGCCTCTCAGTCCTTGCATATTCAGATGCACAGCTGTACACTAGGGAAGGGCATTGTAACGGCATTAGCATAAAGTCGCAGACGCAACTGCAGCAAAAGACACGAGGAAGCCCGCAACTGCGTCCGACTTAGAATTAGGCCCTATGAGGAGTGTTCCTGCCCCCCAATCCGCCCCTGCCCTCAGGTTCTAGGAACTGTTGAGTGGGTCGCTGTGTGAAGTGCGCAGTAGGTGGCAGCGGCAGAGCGGTGTCGGTGTCCAGTACCTGCAGGTCTGGTCCCAATCACAGTGAATGACTGACAGCACCATCCAGCACCAGGTCCCAGTGCCACTTCCAGTGACTGACAGGTCAGCTATTTGCCTCTTCAGACTGCTGCTACCTTATGTTGGCATTGCAGTGGCATTTTGCTGCAGTTTGGTCATTTTTAAACTAAAGGGCATCTACAGCAGTTTGTAAAGTCACACCGCCCCAGGGGCGTATCTATAATGGGTGCGGTGAACACGGGCCCCTGGGTCCAGGGGGGCCCCGCACCGCACACCTGCACCCATAATATTACTTATCTCTCCAAAGTCACTCGTCGGTGCGGGGGTCCAGCGCTATAAAACGACTGGAAAATGGCCGCAGCGGCCATTTCACCGTCATTTGCGCATGCGCAGTACAGGGAAAATGGGCGCCGCCATAATACATAGATACATAATAAAGACATAAGTGAGATATATATATATAAAATGAAGGAGCCAGGCTTGGACTGGGTTGCCAGAGATTCGGGTATTTCCCCGCTGGGCCCCACTGAAAGCAGGACATGCCCCTTTTTGGGAGGGGGCGGGGTTTAGTGACCGCAACGGGAGGGTTGCTGCCAGGCTTGGACTGGTCTGCCTCACTGCTTATTGACCACGCCCCTTTCTGCGAGGGGGCGGGGCTTCACGGGCTGAAGATTCAGGGAAGGGGGGAGGGGTGTGACCTGCATATTCTGAATGGCTCAGTCACAGTCTGTGCCATAACTCCTTGTGCTGGTGCAGGCAGCAGCTTCCATGCAGTGCACTTCCCCATCCTCCCCTTCCCTCCAATTCATGCGGAATTAAGCTCCGCCCCCACCAGACAACTTCTCACTGAAACTTAGCAATGAAGAGGAGTTCATGCAGCTGTACCTCTGCAGCTACTAAGTACAGTAAGCTATTGTTTTTTTCTATTTATAGTATATAATCTTGAAGTTTCTGAGTGGCCAGAT
This sequence comes from Taudactylus pleione, assembly GCA_031769625.1. NCBI lineage: Eukaryota > Metazoa > Chordata > Amphibia > Anura > Myobatrachidae > Taudactylus > Taudactylus pleione. The sequence goes on along the minus strand of JAUIMM010000566.1, from coordinate 2,171,822 downwards.
GGGGGGTATGTTGAATCCCCTGGTGAGGCCCACTGCTTCAGGGATGAGGGGCCACCTACTCACTGTCAGGACCTGCAGAACAGATCCTCACCTAGATTGCCCTGTGCAGCATCCACTTCACCTAAAAGTCTGTACTGCTCATGCATGGTTCTGTCAGCCGGAGCATGGTCGGAGAAGCGGACACAGGGCCTGATTCATTATGGAACGCAACTGCAACAGCGTACGCAGTTGGGCGATTGTTGCGTACTGCACATACATTGCAGTGCGCATGTGCGAAGGTTACACTGCGATTATGCAGAACACTGTAAGCCATCGCACAGTGAGTGACAGGTTTCCAGCGTTTGAGGGTGGTGAAGGGGGAGTGGTTAGAGAAATGCAGGTGTTCCTTTCCGTTTGAACACCCTAATAAATTAGCCACTACAATGGCCTATGCAGCTTGAGTACATACTGCGTGCAACGAGGTTAGCAATTTCCTAGCAAGCTCAGGGCTTCTGTAATTGTGCATAAGGGGTCGATGTTCCTCGATGTTTACGATGTGTACACAGGACTGCAAGGTATTACGGATATGAGATAGTGGTAGTGGGAGGCAGTGGGTATCTCTATGCTGGCATTGCGATAGCAATCATTAGCATATTTTCACATCAGAACTGCGTGCGATTAAGTAGCTGCGATTGCAATAGCGATTCATAATAATCAGGCCCACAGGCAGCAGTGACTGAAGATAGAAGAAAGGACTCAGGAACGAGCGATAGCATGCAGGATCTGGACTCAGGACTTTGGGAAGGTAAGTAGAGTACCCTAAGGGTGTGTACACACTAGACAATTTTTTTAACGATTTGCCTGATTCCGACGCAAGGGAACTACAAATCATTAAAATTGTTAAGTGTGTACGCACTGTCTTGCGGTGTGCACTCCCACAGAGTCAACCTGCCGGTGCTGTAACGGCATGCGGCAAGGGCCAATATATTGGGCGGTCGGGCACGTGATTGTCTAGTGTATATTGGCCGCCCAATATGTCGGCCTGTCAACTGGGGGGAGGTTCGCTGGTCGCATCGCTGGGCACCCCCACATCGTTTAGTGTGTACCCAGCTTAAAGGTCTGGGTGGTTAGGGAAAATAAATACACTAAGAAAATATGGGGGGGGGGAATTATTATTATTATAGTAAAGGTGACAATATAGAAAAATATAAAATAAAGGTGGCACACAATATATAGCTACATATACTAAAGAAGACATTTATTATTATTATGCTGATGGCAACACACTGAGGGCTGAATCCAATTAGGCGTGAAGGGGATGAATTGCCGTTGCAACCGCATAGAAATACCGGCAATGGCAATTCACCCCCCTCATAGCCCGATCCCATCCGGACGCACACATTTTTATACGTAGCCCTATGTGGCTGTGAACAGAAATGTGCGAGTCCGGAGGCACCATAAGTGCGGCATACTGCCGCACTTACTCCCAGATGTCAGTAACTTGCACCTTATTGGGTCAAGTCCATTATATTAAAAACTGCACATATTATCGCTATTTTATTACTATGTTAATAAAAGAGGGCACAAATTAATATTTTATTGAAAAGGTGCCCAGGTTAATACTATTTTAATAAAATGCAGCACCAATTATTGAAGAAATACTACTGCTACTACTAATAATAATGTGAGATGACCATGCCCCTCCAATTGATAGCCACACCTATCTAATGTTTGGTCACGCCCCTTAAGCGGGCCCATGCTATTGCATTCCCCTGTGGGCTCTCTGTGCCCCAGTCCGACACTGGAAGGAGCAAAGAGGATGATATGTACAGTGGAAGTAATCAGCTGATACAAATAATATACTATGTTATATATATAGATACAGTAAGAAGAATAAGAAGAAACACTGGGTGTAAGAAGACACAATGCACAACTAGAGTTTCAGAGATTAAATCTAAATAGATATCAATGAATAAAAATGAGAGTAACGAATAAGCATGACAGTAACAGGAGTGGACTGCAGGAGTACCTAGAGTCAAGAGGACATCTGTAACAGAAAAATCATAGGATAAAAAATCAACTAGATGTACGTATACTAAGCACGAAGTATACCATTGACGTAATGAGATGAAAAAAGTGAAGATAGGTGCTGACGAAAACAGGGTATTAAGAAAGATGAAAAACATGATATTAATTGAAAAAAGATAAAAAAAAAAAATATATATATATAATTAATATAATGATAATCAAATATAGGATCTCTACCAAAATGTCGTCCTGGTGGCTTACAAGCTGAAGAATGCAAAGGATGTAAACAGGCTGAAGAATGTAAAAGAGAATGAAGGAAGGGAATACAAGAGATCACTTAAATGGGTAGAGAATCGAAGTAGGCACACCGACATGAAAGGTAGCATGGGTACAAGAGGAGAATTTAATCGGCAATTTGTCCAGTAAAGTTATTTCAGACATAGAAAAGAATGTTTTAAACAAAGGATTGACATTATACCAACGTGCCATTTCCATAGCTTATGCTGGAAAAAAGACCTTTGGTGCTTAAATCGCAATCTAAAACTTAAAGAATTTTATTCTGAAACACAGGTACACAACATGACTTATTCCAAGGGTCCTGTACAGAAGAAATCACCCTTTGAACCGCAATCTCATAATGCCTCTATTAAGAGTTTTATGAGACTTTTGGATCATAATGTGACATCGGAAGTCAAATATCAACAAATGATACATCATAATATGTCCAAAGAAGAGTATGAAGCATTATTATCATTAAGGAAAAAAATAAAGAAATAGTGATTCATTCTGCAGATAAGTGTGGTGCTGTAGTTATACCGGACACAACAGTGTATAAAGATGAACTATATCGCCAACTGAGTGACGAGTCAATATACGGACAACTAGATAAAGATCCAACCAACAACTATAAACAGGAACTTGAAGATATCCGACATGAGGCAGTTTCAATGAATGGATTGATCAGGAAACTAGTAAACATCTGATGACTACCAAACCAACTGTACCTTTAATCTACATGCTACCAAAAATCCACAATTCATTGATGTCGCCCCATCATATCAGCCAGGAACTCCCTGTATAGTTCTGTTTCTAAATATCTGGACTTCTTTGTGCAACCTCTGATTATGGAAGAACAAACATTTCTCAAAGATACGAATACTCTTTTAGAAAAATTGCATCAACTTCAACATCTTCCGGAGACACTACTGATGTGCACCATTGATGTTTTATCCTTGTACATAAGTATTCCACACTCACAAGGATTGGAAACCATGGAACAATTTCTACAAACACATCAAGAATATACTGGTCAAAACATCAAATTTTACTTTAATTTTTTGGAGAAAACCCTAACCAGAAATTATTTCCTATTTGACAGTTCTTTCTTCTTACAGAAAAAAGACTGTACAATGGGCTCTCATTTAGCACCAGCTTTTACTAATGTGTACATGTTTTCTGTGGAGAAATTATTCTTTTTGGATAATCCGGATTTCAATAAATATTGACTTTTTTTCACGAGGTATATAGATGACATTTTGATATTATAGTCAGGATCGGAACAAGATTTCAATTCTGTGATGCTCAAGATCAACTCCTCTCATGAACACATTAAATTTACATATGAATACAGTTATGACACTGTGCATTATTTAGATGTCAACATCAGCTGGACTGGCACAACTTTCAACACAAGTATCTACATCAAACCCACATACTGAAATACATTACTTCATACCCAGAGCCATCATCCAATATCTCTGAAGAAGTCCCTACCATATTCATAGTTTCTACCGATTTGTAGAATCACCAGCGATGACAACAATGCCGATATAGAAATTAACAAAATGATGATTACATTTTTAAATTGGGATATAAATGGAATGATCTATTATCAGCAAAAGTGAAAGCCTCAATAGAATACTGACTCCTGACAGCAATCAACCAGAAACCAATAGAAAGAAACCTTCAATGATTTTTACTAGCCAGTACAACACAGCCAGTAAAGCAATTATGAACAAACACCAAGAAACTTTGACCCATTGTAAACACCGATCCAAGCCTGAAACCCCTAAAAAATTCAAAAATTATGCTTGGGTACCAGGGAGGGAAGAACCTAAAGGACTGGCTAGTACACAATCTCCTAAAACAAACAAAATTCTGAAATACATTTTTTAACCAAAAAACCAGGATGCTACAAATGTATTGGATGCACCACATGTAGGTATATGGAAACAGGACCTGATGTGGTACACCCCTATTATGGGAAACGTATTCTGACTGAACACTTTTTAAACTGTACCACCAAGTACATTGTATACATAATTCACTACCCCTGTGGTTTAGCCTACAGGGAAGACTTCTTGTACAGTACGAATTAGAATGGCAAAACATCGCACCACGATTAGGCAAGCATTAGAGGGTAAGAACAGCGATCAACATGTAGCACGGCACTTCCGTGACCTCCGTCACCCATTTGCAACTTTAACTTACAATATCATCGTTCAAGTACCTTTGTCCAAAAGAGGAGGTGATAGAGAAAAACAACTTTTACAATTAGAAGCCAAATGGATAGATTACACTAAATGAGAACTTATCCTTTTCTTGTTTCTTTAGAAACCCAAAATGTGATTCATGTTATTTTTTCACAAAGGTTGGAGTTTGGTAGCACCACTCCCATTGGGTCAGCTACATGGTCCTCCTTGTAGTGAAGTAGATACCACATAGAGTTCTTGGTTGGCTTGTTTGGCTATCTTCCAGCTTTTGTCTGGTATATTATCTTCCTTCTACTATCTTTGGGCTGTTATGTATGCTTGGTGAAAGGGCAGCTATCATACCAAATAATTACAACCATACTAACACTGAAAGTGCCCGATCTCGTCCGATCTTGGAAGCAAAACAGTGTTTGGCCTGGTTAGAATTAGGAAGGGAGACAACCTAAGAATACCAGGTGTTGTAACTCATTATTTTCACTATATTTATTTAACATATCACCATTAACACAGTTTATTTCTTCTCCCAATTAAGTCCTCTGACTGAAACGTTGAACTGAACTACCTCAGCATGGTGTCATTCTCTTTATTCTCAGTCCTGTGAGTGCCACTGCCATGTCTACCTTTACATAGTCTTCATAACTACAGAGGGCACCTGGACAAGTATCTTTATATTATTGTGGAGTGCTGGCATTGTGTATAGTTATATATATAATATATATATAACATATACTGTATATATAGTCCATATAACAAAGAATGTAGAATAGGCAGCACTCTCCAGATTCTATGCAATCAGATAAATTTATTAGTAAAATTCATAGTCATATGTAAGCTGTGTGACATCCATGTCGAATAGTGCTGCCTATTCTATACTGTATATATGCAGTACATATATATATTTATATATATATATATATATGTAAAATGTGTAAAAACCAGCAGCACACACCTATAAGGTGAGAGAGGAGTGCACAGCACATAGAAAGTTAAATGCAGAAAGAATCAAGCCATCACATCCGTTTAAATGCAAACTTTTTTTTATCCAGTCACAAGGAATAAAACATCCATAAAGTACATGATAGGTATCAGGGTATGAGGAGACTTCATAGCAGCAGAAATAGCATAATGTATAGCCAAGTCAGATACTTATCAGTAGAGAAGCAAAGTAAAGTTCCCATCAGGTATAAGATGCTCGACAGCAGCTGTTTCGGTGTCAGCCATACACCTTCATCATGAGCAGTGAATACACCAAAACCCATAGCAAGATGTATACCTGCAATCCAGTCAACACAAATCAACTCACCTATATGCAGCTTCAGCCAAAAAGCACATGGAGTGCTCCAGTCAGAGCCCGCACATCCGGTAATACATAAACAGCTGAGCATCAGAAGCGGAAGTGACTTTCCGCGCGTGTGGCACAAGATTAAACATCACAAACGGAAGTGACGTATTGCAAGGACAGACAAACCCAAAGTCGGCATGGCAACACTGGATAGCCAGACGTCATACAAGAATGATGGTGGGCTGCCGGATGCCAATATCCGTAGTCATGGCAACCTCATGCATCACAACAGATGCTGAAATAACACTAATTTCATGTGAGGGCACAAGAACGGTAACTAAAGAAAAATATAACTAATAAAAACCGGGTAACAGTGAGGATTTGTGTAGAGAAGAAAAGCAGACATATACATACCAAAAGAAAAAGGCAAAAAGACACAAAACAGAACATGTGAAAAAGAAAAACAGATCATATATAGCACAACATAACCAACGTTATATATTAATATAGCAACAGACAACCATCACTAATATAAGCCAATACATAAATTATAGAAAACTGCTGAGGGATAAACCCTCATTTAAACCATTGGGTGCTATAGTATTGAGGCAATTAATCCAATAGCATTCCCTCTGAAGAAGTAATTTGTTACGGTCTCTGCCACTCCTGAGTGGTGGTACATGATCAATTGGTTGAAAGCAAAAGTCTTGCATAGTGTGTTTGTATGATGCAAAATGTTTTGCAACTGGAGGAGTATTAGAGTCCACAATACGCATTGCCTGAAGGATTTTTTTGTCTAACATCCCCAACCAAATAGTGATGTCAATAGATTTAAGCCTAAAAGTGTATTTGATCCTCCGGGTGTTAATTCCTCTATTGAAACTTTTATTAATCTGGTTACACGAGATACATTCTCCTTTATAGATAACCAAAAGATCTCATATTCCAACTTGTCTAGGGAATAAAATATGGCCATTGGTTCATTACGTGTTAACACCCAGATTGTGATACACCCCGCTGATAAAGGAGGTGGCATTGTTTTACTCCATAGATCTGATTATATTGATGAGATCAAGAGACAATTATCAGATACTGAGTGCTATAAACCTTTGACCTATGACCCTACATACAATTAAAAGAAAGAGATTGATTCAGTTATCAACCTTGATCTCTCTAATAATTCGATAGATGAGCAAACATGACACAAACTCATCCCAGAGTGCCCCTTATCTACATATTGCCGAAGGTGCATTAGACCTTAATTAAGCCCCCTGGGAGGCCTATTATATCATCATGTGGCTCCTTATGCCAACTGCTTTCCCAATATGTAGACTTTTGGTTGCAACCAGTGGTACAACATACCACCTATTATCTTAAAGACACCAGTGACTTTATCAATAGACTTAAAGCCCTGGGAACAATCTCTGAGTCTTGTCTATTAATTATGGTAGACATCACTAGCCTAAATATAAATATCAATCACGTTGATGGACTTGATGCGGTTAGGAGTTTGGTTTCCTCCGGTCCACTTTATATTGGTCCCAATGTTGAGTTTTTATTATTACTGATTGAAATTATTCTACAGAAGAATTATTTTCTTTTTGAAAATTCATTTTATTTACAATTAAGAGGTACTGCAATGGGGTCTAATATTGTCCCATCGTATGCTAATCTTTTCATGCACATGTATGAGAAACAGCACATAATGTCGGATAATTTCTTTTCTAAATATATACATTTTTATGTATGTTATATTGACGATCTTTTAATGATTTGGACTGGGGGGACCAAGTTCCTGACCAGCTTTGTAGACCAACTTAACATGCTTGCGACAACCATCAGGTTTACTTTACCCTTTAGTGAGACTATGATTAATTATTTAGATGTCTCCATATACAAGGTGAATAACCTTTTGTCTACTAGACTGTATAGAAAACTAACTGACAAAAACACCCTATTAGCTGTGGATATTTTTCACCCCATGCTGCTTAAATGGGGTTTACCACTATCACAACTATTGAGGGTGGTACACATAACCTCTGATCAGATGGAACTTCCTTTAGCCTTACAGGATATGGGCAATAAATTTGTTGACAGGGGCTATCCTCTACGAGAAATTGAGGAGGCCATATCACATTGTCAGACTATGACACAGACACAAACACTTGCTGGCGAAAATGAAGATTTTCAATCTAAATGTATGGTTTTCACTTCAACCTACTCTATTGCCTCTAGACATATTCGGAATATTATCTTGAGGCATTGGCACATTATTCAATCGGATGCAACAATTGGTGACATTTGCAAGGATTTGTCAATGTTTTGTTATAAGAGAAGCAATAACATTACAGACATTGTAGGCAAGTCAGATATTGGAGCACCAAAATTGAATTCCTGGCTTTGCACTAAAACTGATGTATTTAAATGCCATGGTTGTGTTAACTGCCAATATTTGAGTGTTGGCACACGTTTTGTCAATCCAGTCAACAATATGGAACTCAAGATCAAATATCACCTAAATTGCGATAGTCTCTATGTCATCTATCTCATTAAATGCCCATGTCAATTGCTCTATGTTGGGAAGACCATAAGACTATTAAAAGAGAGGATTGCGTTACATTGCTCTTCAATCAAGAAGGCAATGCATATTGTGGACTCTAATACTCCTCCAGTTGCAAAACATTTTGCATCATGCAAACACACTATGCAAGACTTTTGCTTTCATTCAATTGATCATGTACCATCGCTCAGGAGGGGCGGAGACTGTAACAAATTACTTCTTCAGAGGGAATGCTATTGGATTAATTGCCTCAATACTATAGCACCAAACGGTTTAATTGAAGGTTTATCCCTCAGCTGTTTTCTATAATTTATGTATTGGGTTATTTTCTGATGGTTGTCTGTTACTATATTATTATATAACGTTAGTTATGTTGTGCTATATATGATCTGTTTTTCTTTTTCATGTGTTCTGTTTTGTGTTTTTTTGCCTTTTTCTTTTGGTATGTATATGTCTGCTTTTCTTTTCTACACAAATCCTCACTGTTACCCAGTTTTTATTAGTTATATTTTTCTTTAGTTACCCTTCTTGTGCCCTCACATTAAATTAGAGTTATTTCGGCATCTGTTGTGATGCATGAGGTTGCCATGACTACGGATATTGGCATCCGGCAGCCCACCATCATTCTTGTATGACGTCTGGCTATCCAGTGTTGCCATGCCGACTTTGGGTTTGTCTGTCCTTGCAATACATCACTTCCGTTTGTGATGTTGTATCTTGTGCCACACACGCGGAACGTCACTTTCGCTTCTGATGCTTAGCTGTTTATGTATTACCGGATGTGCGGGCTCTGACTGGAGCACTCCACATGCTTTTTGGCTGAAGCTGCATATAGGTGAGTTGATTTGTGTTGACTGGATTGCAGGTATACATCTTGCTATGGGTTTTGGTGTATTCACTGCTCATGATGAAGGTGTATGGCTGACACCGAAACAGCTGCTGTCGAGCATCTTATACCTGATGGGGACTTTAATTTGCTTCTCTACTGATAAGTATCTGACTTGGCTATACATTATGCTATTTCTGCTGCTATGGAGTCTCCTCATACCCTGATGCCTATCATGTACTTTATGGATGTTTTATTCCTTGTTACTGGATAAAAATTTGTTTGCATTTAAATGGATGTGCTGTCTTGATTTTTCATATATATATATATATATATATATATATATATATATATGTATATATATATATACACACACACACGCACACACACGCACACATGTCACGTGGAAAAACAAAACACAAAATGAAGCAATTCAATTGTTGCTCGTTTCAGGCGCCAGTGTTGCATGTGCACGCCCCCAAAAGCATGGGCTTTAGCCGTCTATAGTTTGGCCACCTAACCTCCCATTGTTGTATAGTCTAAAAAGCTAGCATGGCATTTGTGTAATACTTTACTGTACTTCTAGTAAAAAGATTAAATAAACTTTATATTATTTACACTGGTCTACTAATGGAAGACAGCAGCATTTGCAATTTTAAAGCATTGCTAAAAGGAAACTTAATAACTTTTTATGTGAACTTCACTGATTTTGGCTTTAACTGTGTGTCTAATCTCATTTTGTATAGTATAACCAAATTAGCCATACGGTTGGTGGTTTGCTGTCCTCACACTGTGCTGCAATGATTGATAAGTGAATCTACCTCTGATATTTTCCTTTCACTAGGATTTTGCAAACCCAGCGGCTCTGCCATCAGCCGCTATTTTCCTGAGCAGAGCTCATGCTGTTCCATTAAATGTAGCAGGTAGTTATTTTCTCAGGGGGATAGAATCCCTCTATGCCTTTAACACTATAGACCGAGGAATCTGCATTTTTGGGTTAGCAATTGCTGGCTGCTATTTTGCAAATGAGCTACTTAGCTGATGCCCTTCAGGGCAATTTTTGCTGGCAATGTGATTTGTGAGAAACCTGTAAATTTTATTGTAAGAAGTCAGTAGACTGCATGAATGTTGCATTATATAAAAGTGAGCAATATAGTCACTAGTATTTCTCAACTCAAAATAGGTACAAGTATTAATCAAAGGTATTGAAATATTGTATACAGTATGTAGAAAAGAAGAAAAACAAACTAATTCAAGCTACATCCACACAATTGACTGGTACAGTAACCACAGTGAATATTTTTATTATTAATATTATTATTCACATAACTTTTTATTTGCATTAAAATTGGTTCAGGCAGAAAGTATACAGTATATAAAATAATGTACATGAGGTCTGAGATTTTATAAAGAAAGTTCACAATGACATATCAGAGCAATTATTACACCGAATTGGTAATTAGTGGGTGTGTGGTGAAAGGCAAAGGAGGGAGATGGGGTGAGCTGGGCTATAGTTTCATCTGTACATTAATATATACTTACTGTGAGGAGGCAGCCAGGTCGGCAAAGCAGGCAGCGTGGTGAAGGGCATGACACAAGTTTGGGGGGAGCAGGGGGCGTGTCTGCACAACCACATAATTGTGGCCCTGCCCCTGCTGCACAAGATATGGGGGGGCAGATATGAGGCAATTCAGTGTAAATCGTGTCATCCCTCTGGACTGCCCACTTGTATTGTATAAGTGGGCGGCTACTGGGGGAAAATGGATGCTGGCGAGGGGGTGCAAGGTGGGTGGCAAGCGGCAAGTATACATTAATATGTGGTTGTAGATGCAAAGCAGAGTAGGTCTAATTCTGAGCGGTTGCAAAGTGGCTGCAATTGCGGAAAGCCAATGAAGCCAATGTGAGTATCCGTACAGCTTCAAGCAGGTAGCTACGCTGTACTCTCTTTTTCCCAAAGGCGGTCCTCAAGGTTCCCCAACAGTATAGGTTTTAGAGATATCCATGGTTTAGCACAGGTGACTTAATTAGTACCTCAGTCAATTTGATAATTTGATATAACCACCTGTGCTCAACCATGGATATCTCTAAAACCTGAACTGTTGAGGAGCCTTGAGGACTACATTTGGGAACCTCTGCGCTACAGTATTATTAACCTCAATAATATAATAATTTCCAGTCATTTCCAGTCAATTTTGACCACCTCACAACTCAAGATATTGTTTTCACTCTTCACCAATATAGGCCAAAAGCTGCAACGAGCTGGCTGGCTACAATAATCAACAGAGCAGCGGCACAAACGCACAGCAGTTTAAAAGAATATAGGACATCCATGAAGCCACACAGCAAAATAAGCAAATCAGAGAAATGGAAAGCGTTGTTATAAAACAAGCATCCAAAATCCCAATGAAGTTGATTGATTAATTGATTAGTGTTAATAATTTGACAATAAAAAAGCAAATCAGAGAAATGGAAAGCATTGTTAAAAAGCAAGCATCCAAAATCCCAATGAAGTTTACTGATTAAGTGATTGGTTGATTGAGTAATTAATTTGTGTTTATATTTTAACAATAAATAAAGCAAATCAGAGAAATGGAAAGCATTGTTAAATATCAAGCATCCAAAATCCCTATGAGATTGATTCCTCAGGATGTAAGGCCTAGTCAAATTGAATAATTAATTATATGATTTGATGATAATAGTCGGTATCTGCTGAGAAGCTGCAGGAAATGGGGCCTACATACAGTGGTGCTTGAAAGTTTGTGAACCCTTCAGAATTTTCTATATTTCTGCTGAAATGTGGCATAAAGCTACTGTACCTTAGATTTTCACACAAGTCCTAAAAGTAGATAAGGAGAACCAAATCAAACAAATGAACCAAAAAAAATTAGACATACTCATTTTTGTTTTTAGGCAAATGATCCAATATCACATATCTGTGAGTGTCAAAAGTATGTGACCTTTGCTTTCAGTATTTGGTATGACTCCCTTGTACAGCAATAACTGCTTACAAACGTTTCCGGTAATTGTTGATTAGTCCTGAACATCGGCTTGGAGGGATTTTACCCCATTCCTCAGAACAAAACAGCTTCAACTCTGTTATGTTGGTGGGTTTCCTCCCATGAACTGCTCTCTTCAGGGCCTTCCACAACATTTTGATTGTATTAAGGTCAGGACTTTGACTTGACCATTCCCCAAAAAAATGACATAGGGCCCCCCATAAAAGCATAACCAGCCCCGGGCTCCTGAGACAGTCCTGTTCTTAAAATATGGGGAAAGAAACAAGTAGGGTTCCCCCATATTTTATGAACAAGCACTGGGCTTCCAGAGCCAGTCCTGGTTTTAAAATCTATGGTGTGTGTGTACTGTGTTTTTTTGACCAGTTTTTTACAGTGGAGGTACGAGTGCTGGCCAAAGGGCAGTCATGCTGGCACCTGTAGTGCCACTGTAAAAAACAATAGTTTTCAACTATTCTTAACACTATTACCCCTTTACCCACCAGCTAGTAGAGATGAGTGGGTTCGGATTTAAGAGATCCGAGCCCACCCGAATTTAGCAGATCCGAGTCAGATCCAAGCAGGCTCGATTTTCCCGCCTGACTTGGATCTCAAACCGAGGCAAAACCATAGAGATGAAATATCTCGCGGTTTGTGAGCTTTCGTCGTCTATGATCAATGCAGTATATAAGGGACCACGCGACGGACACCATTTCACTCCGGCTGTGGAGACTGAACAGGCAGGGTGGGTAGTGTAGGGCTGGGAGAGGTGCTGGTGCTGTCTGCTGTGTCCTGGGCTGGTGCTCATCCATTCTGGCTGGGCTGGTGCTGTCACTGTGCTGTCTGCTGTGTCCACCTGGGCTGTTGCTGATCCATCTGGGCTGTCTGTGCTGTCTGCTGTGTCTTGGGCTGGTGCTGCTGATCCATTCTGGGCTGGTGCTTTCCTGTCTACTGTGTCCATCTGGGAAGGTGCAGAACTGCAGATACATCTGGGCTGGTGCTGTGTCCATCTGGGCCCAAGTTCTGGACTCAAAAAAAAATATATATATAGTCAAAAAAAAAATCAAAGTGTAATTTATATTTTTCTGTGTGTGTGCATGTGTGTTAGGCTTAACCGCAGTACCGCACAAGATCCAGCCAGCAACGCAACTTGCAACCTAGTGCTGACTGACTGCAGTCATGCTAAAAAAAAAAAAAAAACAATAAAAGTGTCATTTATATTTTTCTGTGTGTGTGTGCATGTGTGTTAGGCTTAACCGCAGTACCACACAAGATCCAGCCAGCAACGCAAGTTGCAACCTGTGCTCTGGGCCCAAGTTCTGGAGCATAAAAAAATTAAAATCAATTGTCTTTTTTTCTAATAATTGTCTGTGCGTGTTAGGCTTAGCCACACAAGATCTAGCAAGATGGCAACGCAACCTAGTGCTGCCCGACTCCACTCGTGATCAATCTGTGCTCTGGGCCCAAGTTCTGGAGCTGAAAAAAAATAAAAATCAATTGTCTTTTTTTTAATCTTTAACTTTAATTGTCTGTGTGTGTGCGTGTATCCAGCCAGCAACGCAACTTGTAGGATAGTGCTGCCCGACTCCAGTGGTGATCAGTCGGTGCTCTGGGCCCAAGTTCTGGAGCATAAAAAAAATAAAAATAAATTGTCTTTTTTTTGTCAAATTTTTTTTGTGTGCGTGCCAGCCACACCTGGCTGTGCCTGTCATCGGTGTAGGTGCGCAGGGATGCTGTGCTCCTGTCTGTCGAGGGGCTGCTGCCCAAAATAATAAATAAACAATTTTTATTGTGTGCATGATAGCCACACCTGTCATCGGCATAGCTGCACAGGGGTGCTGTGCTGCTGTCTGTCAAGGGGCTGCATGAATATTGCAATGAAAACTCTTTTTTTTAAGTTGTTGGGTTACAAAAAGTTGTTTTTTTTAAATCTTAAACATAGCAGAAATGTTATCCTAACAGCTTATAAAGTTATATGCTCTAAAACACTAAAGCCTATATTTATTTACAAACCTATATAGAGTAGACATCCTAAATTCTAAAACTGTTCTATTCAAAAATGTAAACAAAAGTCAGGAGAGGCCTCAGAGAACATGAAAAAAGATGCTCTAGGTGCTGAACTTCAAGGGATTTCTCCATCATGTTCTGCAGTGTGGAAAGGTTTCATTAACATGTTTTCTTTAAAGCAGTTCAAAGTTACAGCCTTCAAAGTGTCTGTCTAAAACATCCACCTTTGCCAGGAATTACCAAAGATTATTACAAGCAAAGGATTCATATGTCCGGAATCTGTCTGGGAATTCATGGATCGTATTTGGCCTGAATGCCCTAAAACATCCAGTGATGCTGTCACTGTGTTGTGTAGCCAACTTTATTTCTACCTGAATTGCAAACTGAAATATGGAATAGTAAGCACAGACAATATGGAGGCCTTTGTTATTCCACTGCCTGCATGCCAACCAATACCTCCCAGACTACACTCACTGGGGGGACCAGGTCTTGATAATGATCATCCCCATCTGTTGCCAGGCCTTCTTCTTCCAAACCATTCATCCTGGACTTCCTGTCCAAAAAGGGTGAGCAGGGTACAGAAAGAGGAGCTTGATGTCCCCGATGAGATTTTTTTCATCTATAATAGATGATGTGGAGAGATAAGAACTTCAGATGTTGGAACAGGGGATCCCACCTATTGGCTTCCCTCCAGAGAACAGAGCTCTGTTCCTCAGGAAGCGTCTATGCCTGAGGTGATAGGTAGGTAGTCTCTGTCTGTTGGTAAATAAACACCCTTCAGGAGATGGCAACCCAAAATAACAACAACTATAATTAATAATGTGTCCACTGATGATAACCAGCATGATCCCTTAACAACAACATACCCCATATGGCCAACTCTTAACATGACACCCAGTTTGCAGCCTCCTCTACCTTATGACACTAATCCAGTCACCATGTTTGATCAATCAGCCATGTGTGGTCCACCCAATTTTTGGCCTTCTACATTCTAAAATATTCACATATCTAAGAAGTGGACAGTGGGAACAATGGCAATTTGAAGGCCACTAACTAACTCTGTCTTTTTATGTACCTGTACAGTTTGGGAAATTCTATTACAGAACAGAAGGTTTGCAAAGGATTCTTTAAGTCAATTGTTTATTTATTTTTGGAAAGCACGCTTCCTGGTCCACTTCTGGGATGAAAAAAATCCACTCCCAGCAAACAGGCATGGCGCTCAAGAAAGAATTCCCAAGAAAGACACAATGTAAGACTTAAACCTTAAATATGAAATGTTGCATTTGCTGTTCTGTTCCGCTTGTTCACATATCTCATATGGTAAAGTGGACAGTGGGAACAACGACAGTTTGAAGGCCACTAACTATGTTTTTTTTAATGTCCCTGTACAGGTTGGGAAATGCCTTTATAGAAGATTTGCAAAGCATTATTTAAGTCAATTGTTTATTGTTTTTTGGAAAGCACTCTTCCTGATCCCCTTCTGGGATGAGAAAATCAACTCCCAGCAGCAGCAGCCATGCTCAAGGATTCTTCTGTTGCAAGGGCCGATGTAAATGTACTGTATCACATTTTTTTTGTAAATGCCTCCTCCCCTCCCCTTCTCCCTCAAAAATTTTCTTTTGAATCCCAAATCAAAATTAAATTTACAACCAATCAACTCTTCCTATCCCTGCCCTTCCTTCAATTACATACATACTCCAACTCCCTCAGGCCTCTCTTGAATAATAAAAGTGTTTCCTGATGTGCCATGTTTGCAGTTGAACTGCCATGTGTTTGTGCCACCCACTGCTGCAGCTTAGTTTAGTCAGCCAGCTATCTTGGTGCAAATTTTGGGCCTAAACTACATGAACAAATCAATATTGTGAAAGGTGGTCAAAATTGACTGGACACGAGTGGAAATAAATGGTATTGAGGTAATTAATACTGTAGGAACAAAAAAAGGCCCATTTTATGTGATTTTAGCAGTTTTTTTATTTTTTAAGAAAAAATCCAGATCCAAAACACGAAAACAAAACACAGAGGTGAGGTTTTGGCAAAACCAATCCAGATCCAAAACCAGGGGAGATCCAGATCCAAAACCAAAACACGGGGGTCGGCGCACATCTCTACCAGCAAGGAGTGCAGGGAAGAGCCCCGGGTTTCACCTTAAGCCTGGGGTGCTCGGGAGAGGGGAACCCCTTATTGGGGGGGTCCCCACCTCCCCTGAGATCCCCGGCTTGGGCTCACTAGCTTGGGGTGTTAATGTTTTGGCCAGTGTGACCTGGTGAAAGGGTCCCCTGCATGGCATTACACCCCAGCTAGAATTGAGTCTAGTGCTGGTTTTAAAAATAAGGGGTACCCCATGCATTTTATTTCCCCTATTTTTGAAAACCAGGACTAGATCTGGGAGCCCAGTGCTGGGTCATAAAATACGGGGGGAACCCTACTTGTTTCTTTCCCCGTATTTTAAGAATCAGGACTGTCTCAGGAGCCCGGCTTATGCTTTCTTTTGGGGGGGGGGCCCAACGTAATTTTTCTTCTAACATTAACCATTTAACTCCTTAAAAAACACACAAGCAGTCCACACATATCTCAGTGATATGTGCGGGCTGCTTGTTCAGGAAAGTTTGGCTGCGGTCAGACTCAGGGAACTCGGGTGAGAAATCTCGACCATAATATACACCATTGGAAAACACGATCTCAGCTAATCACAATTCTTGGTAAATTTGAGAGTTTCAGCAGCCTAAAATATCCTGAGTTTCAGCTATGAAAATCGAGTTTCTAATCAGGCAATTTCGATCACACATGATTCTTAGTAAATTTACCCCTAAGTGTAAGCTTTTTGAGCAGAGACATTTGTTTGGCAATTTGCAAATCTCCATTGGTTTTCAGCTTCATACATCATTATAGTAAATGGAAGATAAAAACTGAGGCAAAGAAGTCCAAGGGCCTGTATCACTACGGATCGCAAGTGCAATTGCGGCTGCGATTATGCACGTAGTCTGACTGTGATTATATGCTAATCCATTGCAATCGCTATGCCATCACCTCACTACATAGAGACACCCACCTTACCTTACACACATCCGTAATGTTTAGCAAGACTGCAAAACCATTGGTAACATCGAGTACAATCGGAGCCTCACGCACACTTGCACAAGCTCTGATCTTACTCAGAAATTGCTAACTTCATCGCATGCAGTGAAAGCCCAAGCTGCATATGGCATCGCAGTGGCTAATTTATGCATGCCCCTATAACGGCATTCAAACGCACTAGCACGCCTGAGTTTTGCCAAACACCCCCCCCGTCACCACCCACAAATGGCACTTCCTGTCAATCAGTATGCTTAGTCACTGCGATCTCAGACCCGATCACAGTGACTGATTCGCACACGCGCAAGGATACACATGCACAGGATGCAATTGGCCGATTGCGTGCGCAATCGCAGTTGCGATCCTTGCTGAATCAGGCCCCAAATCCGCTGGCAGTTTGCAGCAAAGCAATGGCTTTAGGCCAACAGGTTTTGAAATCTTCTGTTTCACTAGCGTTTTGACACTGGCTTATACTTAGGTTATTGCACAATTTCTCAAGCTTGGTCCTCAGGACCCTAAACAGTGCATGTTTACCAGGTCTTTCACAGAATCGCAAGTGAAATAATTAGCTCCACTTGTGGATCTTTTAAAATTTGTCAATGACTAATGAATATACCTGTGCACCTGCTGGGTGACCTGGAAAATGTGAACTGCGTGGGGTCCTGAGGACTGAGTTTGAGAACCACTGGGTTATTGACATCAGAACACCTATAAATGACTAGACTCAGGAGTCTATTTACTAAGCTTTGGCTGGAGCTAAAGTGAATGGAGATAAAGTCCCAACCAATCAGCTCCTGTCATTTTTCAAACACAGCCTGTGACATGAGAATTAGGAGCTGATTGGTTGGGACTTTATCTCTGTTCACTTTATTTCCATCCAAGGCTTAGTAAATAGACCCCACAGTATCTTTCATTGGGGGTCTAAGAAGTCAGTTGATAGAAGTGGACAGCTAGTATTTGATGAACAAGGTTTTTCTTTGCTATTTCTGTCTTTTTTTGTTTCCTTGTTAATTATTGTTCCGTTTTTGTCACTGTTTGCTGGGTTTTCTGTTTTATGTCCTCTAAGGGCCATATTCAATTGCCGGCAAAAAGCTACTTTTCGCCGATGATGTAATTTTCGCCAGTCTGGACTTATCCCCATATTCAATTCTTCCTACTTTTCGCCAATGCGGAAAGTCAGTGGTTTGAACCCAGCGATAAAGTATCACCTATGAATAGGTGTCAAAAAATAGTGCAGAATTTGGCTTTTGGGGTACAAACTTCCAAAAACCACCCTGCACCCCTTGGACTGTCCCACAATGGTATTCTGTGTCAATTTTTTTTTTAAAAGTACCACAGGTTACTTCAGACATGGCCTGAATTTAAAGGGATTAGGATATATAGGGCAGAAATTAAACTATCCGCTTTTGCGGACGAGTTACTGTTATACATTTCTGGTCCCAGAGATACTCTAGAGTTGATTTTGGAAAGGCTGGGGGATTTTGGAGCCATTTCAGGCTATACGGTCAATTTATCCAAATCCATTGGCCTATTTGAATCCTCACATTCACACACCACATTGGAGCTATCATTTGTCTGTCACATGGGCCAAATCTTCTATTGAATATTTGGGAGTTCAGCTTCCAAAAAGGCCGTTGGAACTATATAGTCTTAATATATCTAAAGCTATTTCGCAAATCTCTAGAGAATTAGAGGGATGGGGTCATCTCTTGCTATCCTATATGGGTCGAGCAAGCTTGATTAAAATGGTAAACTTTCCTAGGTTACTATACTTAATTCAATCACTTCCAATATTATTCTCTCAGAGAAATATACAATTTTTAAATTTATTATTTCGTAAATTTATTTGGGGTGCAAAAAGACCACGGATTGGCCTTATTAAATTGCAACAACCTAAACATAACGGGGGGATTTATTTAAAAAATGTACTACATTATAACTACGCAGCCATACTGAGATACTTGAAGGATTGGCTACATGGACAGGATATGTATGCGAATACTTCGCTTGAACAACACTTTTTATTAGATTGTGGCTTGCATTGATTTTTGGATCAAAATTATGCAGAAATTTCATCACAAATTCGTGAAAATCCATTATTATGGTCCACACGTAAAGTATGGCACATTCTAAGACATAAATTAAATACAAACTCACACAAATCCATTTTTTCTTCCTTTTTGGGAAACCGAAATTTCTAAATTGGTCAGACGTCATTCCCTTTCACAAAATTATATAGAGAGGGTCTGACAACGTTTAATATTTTATTGGATAAACAAGCCACACGTCCTTTATCCTATTCCCAAATGATAGAGAAATTCCCTACGTTCCGATTTTACACACTCGCTTATATGCAAGCAAAATATTAATTTAAGTGGTTTCTGATGTTGATTGGGACAACCCATTGGACCAGTTACTTCTATTTTCCCCAGTATCTAGTCATGCTCTATCCATTTATTACTCTTTTCTGAGAACACAATTTGACCATGCCCAAATACGCACCGGTATGAGCAAATGGACAGTAGATATCCCCTCTCTCTCTTGTGAGATTTTAAATAAAATGCTACCCTCCTCTAGGAAAATACTTCCCGCAGCACAATACCAAGAGATGTTTCTGAACTTATTTCACAGGGCATACTATTCACCCCACAGACAATTTAGGGCATGAATGGTGACATCGCCCTCATGTCCTCGATGTCATTCTTATATAATTATTTTTGGAAATGTCCTCTTCTCAGAATATTCTGGTTACAAGTGCGTAAATATGCTTTAGACCATTTGGTGAATTATCTGCCTTTTACCAATGAGTGGGCATTGTTTGGGATATTACCTGAGGCTCAAAGAGTAACTAAAGGCTGCAAAATATCATTACTAATAATTAGTGCGGTAGCACGTAAAACTATTTTGCAAGCCTGGATAAGTATTACCCCTCCTACCTTAACATTGTTTAAGGAGAAGCTTAATATGGAATGGATAGACACCACATTAAAGAGGGAATTCCGAATCTCAAGATTCTTTGAAACATGGGAGAGTTACATCTCAAATCTGCCTATCATAATTCGGAAACATATCCATGCATCATTTAGGAATACTCAATCTCAGTGAAATATCTAATGATCCTCCAATCAATTTGGAATCTCCATAACAATGTATAGTAGGGTATATCTATACAGTTTACTGTACAATATATGTTCGTGGATATATAAATATCGGAATTCAGATATATTTCTATGTCTATTGTTTTATTTTTGAGGGGGAGTGCTGTGTTCTCGGTCTTGTCTCACGACTTCTATCTCTCATGCGGGGTCCCCAAGTATGTGCCAGGTGTTTTTTTGATTGCAGGTGGATTTTTCTAATTTTTAAAAAGTTCACATTAGCCACTTTAAAACATGCTTGCACCCATTTTCAAATACCCCAAACTTGCTCAGACTACTCATTTAAAAATAAATAAATTGCTAAATGCTATTTTTCATCACTTTTTCAAAGACGCTAAACAGCACATATTGAAACAATTTAAAGACCCCAAATACCTTAAACAGGGCTAATCAGGGGTGTCCATAGTGATCCCCCATGTCAGTGCATCATTTTGTGGGTGTCAGGCTGATTTCCCCAAAAATGACAGTTTTCTTTGCTCATTTCATTTTAGCCGGGTCCAGTTTTCGCCCGATTTGGAATTGAATACGGGGATACGCGATACTTTCTCGCACCCAAAAGTGGCAATGACGGCGAAAAGTCTAGCATCTGACTTTTTGCTCCTAATTGAATAGGGCTCTAAGTGGTATTTGTATGTGAGTGGGTGTTGAGTGCTAGTGTGGTTAGTGTAGTTCGTTTTGTTTTTCTCTGTATTTGGTTGAGACTATGGACAGTGCTTAAAGTGGTCCTAGAGAAGTGGTGGAACTCACCCTCCCCCTTTGCACCATTTTTTTAAAAAAGGAGCAGCGCGCACCGCAGACGCTCGCTGGAAACAGGGTGTGCTCTCAAAAGAAAGGGATGTGGTCACAAAAGAAAGGGGCGTGGTCACAGAATAGTATTCCCAATTCAAATTACACTTGATTCACCCCTGATTCACATTACACCACAGAGTAGTGTCACTTATTAATGTATGACACACAGCAGTGCCCCTTTTACACAATGCCCACAGTAGTAGTTCCCTTTATACAATGCCCATAGCAGTAGTGCCCCTTACACATAATGCTCCTTATGCAAATACATTGCCCATTGTAGTGGTGCCCCTGATGCATTGCCCCTAGTAGTGGTGCCCCTTATGCAGTGCCCCAGTAGTGGTAGTGCCCCTTATTCAGTGGCCCCAGTAGTGGTGCCCCTTATGCAGTGCCCCCAGTAGTGGTGCCCCTAGTAGTGGTAATGCCCCTTATGCAGGTCCCCTTATTGAGTGCCCCCAGTAGTGGTGTCCTTTATGCAGAGCTCACAGTAGTGGTGTCTTTTATGCATAGCCCACAGTGGTAGTGTCCCTTGTGTAATGCCCCCAGTAGTAATGCCCCCTGTGTAATGCCCCCAGTAGTAATGCCCCCAGTAGTAGTGCCCCCTGTGTAATGCCCCCAGTAGTAATGCTCCCAATAGTAATGCCCCCTGTGTAAGGCCCCCAGTAGTAATGTCCCCTGTGTAATGCTCCCTGCAGTAATGCCCCAGTAGTAGTGCCCCCTGTGTAATGCCCCCAGTAGTAATGCTCCCAATAGTAATGCCCCCTGTGTAAGGCCCCCAGTAGTAATGTCCCCTGTGTAATGCTCCCTGCAGTAATGCCCCCAGTAGTGGTGCCCCCAGTAGTAATGCTCCCAGTAGTAGTGTCCCCTGTGTAATGCCCCCAGTAGTAATGCCCCCAGTAGTAATGTCCCCTATGTAATGCCCCCAGTAGCAGTTCTGCCCCCTGTGTAATGCCCCTTGTAGTTATGCCCCCTGTAGTTATGCCCCCTGTAGTAGTGCCCCCAGTAGCAATGCCCCCAGCAGTAATGCCCCCTATGTAATACCCCCAGTAGCTGGTGCTGCAGGGAGGAAGCCGGGTGCCCGCTGGTAACAAAATGTCAGCGGGCACCCGGCAAATGGAGCATCCCTGCAGTGCCGGGCTAAGGTGGGTCGGAGGAGGCAGAAGTGGTACCGTCTCCAAATAGAAGTGACGGAACGCAGTTCCGCCCCGTTCCGGCCCACTTTAACCCCTGGCTATGGAGAAACAAATGACAGGGATGTTGACAGTGAGAAACATTTCACGTATACTCTAGTCAGGTGGCAGTTCTAATGCTGGGGCTGCAGCGCAGCCCAAAACTAAAAGAGGGGGAGCCACACAACTGCACCCTTAAATGTTCCCAAGAGTCTGCGTCACTGGGGGACAGGCAGATAGTTAGCTAGCCAATGGAAGCTTGCTAGCAACTGAGTCTTGGGGGTGGGGGATCCGTTGCTGCTCTGCTGTCCTGTGTGTGCTGTACCCGGCTGGCCCCAGGTGCAGTGGCGTAACTAGGGCAGGGTGAGCGGGGCATGTGCCCTAGGTGCCGTGGGACTGGCAGGGCAGAGGGCACCACCAGCCATGGTACCAGCCCATCCTAGTTAGCCAGTGTAGTGCCGACCACAGTGAGTGCGGTCAGCACTACACATTTACACAGGACTGGCGCTAGGCTTCCCAGCGCAGGTCCTGTGCTGCACAGCCGAGCCCCTTCCCTCCCCCTGAGCGCTTGCCCAATAGCACCAGGAGGAGGGTGGCAGGTGGGCTCATGCTGTGCATAACACACACACCAGCTGGCGGCGATGTGTGTGTTAAACAGCAGCCAATGAGAGTCAGATAGACTCTCATTGACTGCTGCAGTGCCCACTGCAAGAGCTGGCTCCCTTCCGGCTCCTGCAGTGGGTAATGGGAGAGATGTCATGACATCTCTCCCATAGTGCAGAGCGTGCCAGCCCGGGAGGACTGATGTACGGACAGTGGCGGGAGCCGGAGCGTGGATTCAGGCAAGTATTTTTCTTTTATTTATTGTTTAATTTCAGTGTGTATTTGTTGGGGGGGGCACTTATACTGGGGGCACTGCATCGGGTGGGACTATTACTAAGAAGTGTACTACTACTGAGAGCACTGCTTCGGGGGGGACCACTACTGGTGGGGATACTACTGGGGGCACTGCATTGGGGGGAACCACTACTGGGGGTACTGCATCATGGAGGACTCCTACTGGGGGCACTATATAAAGGGCACTGTATAGGGAGACTACTACTGGGGCACTGTAAAAGGGGCACTACTGGGGGCCTGCATAAGGGGAATCACTCCTGGGGGCACTGTATAAGGGGCACTGCATATGGGGGATCACTACTGGGGGCCTGCATATGGGGCACTACATATGGTGGACCACTACTGGGGGCCTGTGTAAGAGGAACTAATCAGGGACTGCATAAGTGGGACCACTACTGGGGGTACTGTATAAGGGGCACTACTGGGGGCCTGCATAAGAGGGACCACTACTGGAGGCCAAGTATACTGGGTGTACTATATAAGGGGTACTACTGGGGGCCTGCATAAGAGGCATCACTACTGGGGTCACTGCATAGGAGGGACTGTATAAGGGGCACTGCATTAAGGTGCAAATGGAAAGAAATTTTCCCAGTGACAAGAAAGGGGTGTATATCATGTTGACACGCCCCAGTTTTCAGTGGCCACGCCCCTTGTGACCACACCCATTTTTCACCGCACGCATGGCGTACTCACATAGTGGTGGTGGGGGCTCCTCTTTAAAATTTGCCCTGGGCTCCAAATTCCCTAGTTACGCCACTGCCCAGGTGGCTTCCTGCTGACTCATGGTCAGACACCATGTTACTAATCTTCTAAATACAGAAAACTGCATCTGGGAACCTCCCTCTACTTTTCTAAAATGCTAACTATATTTGCCAGTGATTAATTCAATTTTATTGTTTAATTCCTTATATGAATATTTTGGATACACTTCCTGGGAGATACAGAATTTCCATTGAAAGGGAGGAGAAAAAAAAGATCGGATGATATTTATTTTTGGAACTACCCCTAGTGCAATTGTGGCTCCATCTAGTTGTATTGTGTATTAACTTAGTGAACCTGCTGTTTAATTTTTTAGGGCCAAGTGCTGCTTTAGTTTGTTGCGCCGTACCATTTTTATATTTTACCTATAGTTTCATACCTTTGTCTCTGGGGGTGCTTATTGCTTTAGCATCTGACATACTATACATTGATAGTATATTCTCAACATAGGTTTTCTGATCAATGTATATGATCCCTTTCTCCAGTCCTTGGTTGGCTCTCAGGCCTAGCAAGTAGTATGCAGGACCTAGATCCTTCATCTTGAACTTTTGTCCCAACAGCTGCTTCTGGCTTTCTAGAAACAGATTACCCACATACACAATGACAATAAAGAGTTTTTCTTCTATGCAATTGTAGTAGAGACAATGATTAGTCTTTGAATGCACAAAGTCCATCTCTTGTAGTTCAGTAATACAGCATCTACTGTATGTACCAACAATGACCACTTTGTTTAAGACCATATAGAGCTTTCTTTAAGAGACAGACTTCACCCTCTTGGAATATGTTCTCACAGTAATGTGCTGTAGGTTCCATATATACAGATGTTGCTCCATACAATATGTAGCGTGCCATGCATCTTGTGTCACACACTACACCATGAGTCGAGCCACACAGAAAGTTTCGTAACAGAACGTAGTGTAGCACTGAAAAAAAGTTATAATGTGTAATACAACTTTTTGTCCACCAGGTGTCACTTTTCCTAAACTACACAGTGCATGCGTCTGATTTCCAATGCATTTTCTATATCACCACCAGATGTTAGACTGAGAGAAGCAGTGATTCTGTACAATATACTGTAGTACAGCGTTTTCCTCATGGAATCAGGGCTGTAGAAGAATGTCTAATAAAGTTTTAAATCATTAAGTGTGTGAGTCCTGTACTTTTATATAAAAATATTTCACAGGCACATGCAGCACTGCATTACACACTGACTGTGTGTTTGAAGCAGCACACTTGCGTCAATGTTGGCGCTGTCCCAGACTAGTGATTTCATGACTTTAGTAGCAGGCTCTGTTTAAAAAAGGGGTCTCTGTATTACAAACTGACTCTGAGTTTTAAGGCGCACACTTGCAGCAATGTTGGTGCTGTCGGCGCTGTCCCAGACTTAGACACTGTAGTGATTTCATGACTTTAGAAACTAGTAGTGGGTTCTGTTTAAAAGTGAGGTCTCTGTATTACAAACTGATTGTGCGTTTTAAAACGCACTCTTGTGGCACTGGCGGCACTGGCGGCGCTTTGGTGGCGTTCAGCTCCGGGGGATTACAATGGGATTACATGCCCAGTGGAGCTGCTCCATACGCCAGTCGCGCTATGCCATGGCGTATGGAGGATCATAACACTGCGCATGCCCAGGGGGTCGGGAGTCACACACAGTGAAAGTGACTGTGCGGTTGAAATTGCACACTTGCGGCAATGTCGGTGCTGTCAGCACTGTTCCAGACTTAGACACTGTAGTGATTTCATGACTTTAGAAACTAGTAGTGGGTTCTGTTTAAAAGTGAGGTCTCTGTATTACAAACTTAGCATGCGTTTTAAAACGCACACTTGCGGCACTGTCAGTACTGTCGGCGTTTTGGTGGCTGTCAGCTCCCGGGGTTACAACGGGATCTCTGGTGCATGCCCAGTGGAGCCGCTCCATATGCCAGTCGTGCTATGCAATGACGTATGGAGGATCATAGCACTGCGCATGCCCAGTGAGTCGGGAGTCACACACAGTGAAAGTGGGATCTGTTTTATCTGTGAGATGTTACATTGCTTAGTTACTTCCTTTCTGGCTAGGCCATAATAACAGATAGATAAAACAGGCATATAGTATGGACCAGGGCTAAGCAAAGGCTAAAAGTATTACACATTACATTTCCTCACATTATTACAGTAAATGATATACTGTACCTGCTAATGGAAAAGTTTAAGTCCTGTGAGTGACCACACATACTGTATATGGATATTTACACCAGCAGATGAATAGGGGAACATGTGTAATGTGGCCTGCTCATTGGAAACTCGATATGCTAATAAGCGTCTATGAAGGGTACATTATAGCAGCACAGAGACGAGTAATTGAGTCAGAAACGGCAATATAGCCACATATACATACATATACACAATAAAATGAAGTAAAATACACATAAAAAACACCGGGCGGTGCATCTATCCACATACAAACCCCTGATATCTAAGCATGTATTAGCCAATTATCATTTACCCTACAAGTATTAGACAGTAAGTAATAAACAGATAATTGCTAGCAATTCCAACGTATTTGCAACAGCCTAAATCCAATTCCAGCTTTCACAAATTAAAAAGTGTTGTTTGTTAAATATACCCCAAACTGGTTTCCTTATGTGCATTTTTCTTCATTTTATTGTGTATATGTATGCATAGATTAAATATTGATAGACAATTTATGCAAAATTGTGCTATATAAAATATTTTTAAAATTCTGAATCATTAGCACTGTCTTCTCTTTTGTATTTTGGTGAGCTGCTATATATAAGAGGGGAATGGGTTCCCTCTAAGATGGCTGCAAGTGAATCAGGAATTGCTATTGGGCGGTAGCACTGAGGAGTATTACTCTGCAATTCCGTATTATACAGTATACGTTTCAGATTAATTCTTCTAATGAGACCTTAATATCATATGTTGCCTGCAGTGCTGTCCACATGTCATGTGCTGACATTTTCAAATGTATTATAGAATAAACATGTTTTCAACAGTTAAGCCTATTGTTCCCATGGCTTTATCTATATCATCTGGCTTTGGACTGTCACCTGGGTTAAGTGTAATTTCCTGCAGCCTCTCGCTCCTAAGACCCTTAAGTCTTCAAGTTTAAAGTAAAGCCCATCATGGATGCAGCTACTGTGTGCATGTTTGTACACTGAGACACTCTGCAGCTTCTCCGGTTAACTTCTCTGACAGCGTTCTATTGCATCTGAGGTGCCTGGGTGCCTGAGCATATGACCTGTTAAAATGTATGTACTAGTTGTTAATTGTAGACACCAGGAGAAAGTACTGTAATAGACACACTAGCTGAGTAGTCTTAACCAGGTATTTGGATTTATTATACTGCACTGCTTTAGTACATCCATACTCGCGGTTATGTACACGGTTAGTGGACATGGAGCATACAGTGGACCAGAAGAACAGAAGTTTATTACAACCATTAATAATTTAATAAAATAAAATAAACCCCCCAAAATTAGCAATAATAGCTGTAAAAATAGATGTGCTTTGAACCACCCATATCAATTATTAGCTGGATAAGATCACAAATAGAAATAAATGTCCATAGAAGACATATAAAAAAACAAATATCCCTTTCTTAGAAATACCCCATTAATGTTATTATTTTTAGTTAATACAGTAGGACACACACAACACTTGCACTCTACTGTTAACTTCCAGTGTTATAATAAATTCCACAAGGAGGTTCTGGGTATATAGTAAATCCAAACAAATAATCCCTTGATGGAGAGCAGAAGTATTGTACAGTGCATTAAGCAACATCTCATGCAAAAGATTTGATGCGTTTCTCTGCTAATTATCAACGCATATTCTTCAAATGATAATGAAGTCTGTTTTTAGCATATTTAAATCAGAATTAGCCAATCAGAAATCAGTTTGATCAGGAGTAGTAAAATGTATTTAATTGCTAAAACAACTACTGTAATTTCTAATTACTATTTACAGTATATAAAGATCCAACAAAGATATAAAATCCCAAATTGTAACACATTTATTAAACAAATGATGGTAATGTGATAGGCAGACTCAGCTGCTGTATAATTAATATAACCAAAGTCAGACATTTTAACTGCAATGCTAAATCAAATCAAGTAAATGAAATCTCAAGCATGCAAACAAAAAATACTAAGAATTGCATTAATAACTCAAATATATCTAAGTCAAAGAGATATATTTATAAATGGAACTGAAAGCTCAATTAAAGAGGCAGACTCCAAGTTTCTGGACCATTAATACCAAGCTCTTATTGGGCCTGACTCAGAGGTGGACACGGCTGTGATACCGTATGCAGTTGTTATGTGAAAAGATGCAAATGTTGTAGCCACTGGGATTTGTTTTGAGACGTTTACTGGTAGTGTCTCAATCCCAGCCGAATACTCAGATGCACCATTTGTCACAACATTGATGTTCTGAGCAGCACTATGGTCACTCAGAATGTACGTCGGAAGTCGGCCATCGGAACCTAAACCACTGCGTACAAATTTCAGTCTCATTCACAGACACCCCCGAAATGGTCACAACATGCCTCCATTACCTCCCAGAAATGCTCGATGTCTGAAAATCACACTGCGTCTAAGTTCACACTGTGATTGCTGTCGGTAATGAAACTCGGTACATGCGCAATGCAACAAATACCATGCAACGTATAACAAAAAGTGCTCAAGTACGCAAAAATCTCCATCCATCCACCTCTGAATCACGCTAATTAAAGCTAAAACTTAAAATCATACTGAAATGCCTTTCTTGTTTGAGGTCTCTGGGACGGTATGCAGTCGGAAAACCGGCTGCCTTAATATCGACAGCCGGCTTCCCAGCTGCTTTATCCCGGCGTGGGACAAATGACCGGCGCCCGGCATCCCGATCGAAGTGATGCGGGCGCCACGAGTGGACAGCCGCAGGGGGGAGGGTGAGTTTTAGGGCACACGGGGGGGACTAAGGGTTAGACACTCCCCTGGGAGGGTTAGGGTTAGGCACCCCCTGGGGGAGGTTAGGGTTAGGCACCCCCCCAGGGGACTTAGGTTTAAGCAGCGGGGAAGGGGGGGTTAGGGTTAGGCACTTAGAGGGGGGGATTAGGGTTAGGCACTTGGGGGGGAGGTTAGGGTTAGGCATCTCTAAGGAGGGTTAGGGGGTTAGGTTAGGATAGTTTATACTAGGGGTGTGCACCGGCCACTTTTCATGTTTTGTGTTTTGGATCTGGATCTTTCTTCGTGTTTTGGATCTGGATTGGTTTTGCCAAAACCACCCTTCCGTGTTTTGGGTTCTGGGTTTTGTGTTTTGGATCTGTATTTGTTTTAAAAAAAGCATAAACGCAGCTAAAATCACAGAATTTGTGG
This sequence comes from Taudactylus pleione, assembly GCA_031769625.1. Lineage (NCBI taxonomy): Eukaryota > Metazoa > Chordata > Amphibia > Anura > Myobatrachidae > Taudactylus > Taudactylus pleione. Next base: position 2,142,460 of record JAUIMM010000566.1, on the reverse strand, counting down.
GTTTTTCTGCTCCTATGCTATTATTAACCTCAATAACATTAATTTCCACTCATTTCCAGTCTATTCTGAACACCTCACACCTCACAATAGTGCTTTTATGTCCAATAGGTTGCACCGAGGTAGCTGGATGACTAGGCTAAGCGACACGAGTGGGTGGCACAAACACGTGGCCCATCTAGGAGTGACATTGCAGTGGCAGACAGGATGGCAGTTTGAAAAACTAGGCAGCAAACAGTACATAATGCAAAGAAAAAAAAGAGTTGCAAGATAGAATTGTGCTTGGGCCCTCCCACCCACCCTTATGTTGTATAAACAGGACATGCACACTTTAACAAACCAATCATTTCAGCGCCAGGGTCTGCCACACGACTGTGGCTGAAATAATTGGTTCGTTTGAGTCCCCACAAAACAAGGTGGCAATTAATCTGTCCCTGCACAAACTGGCTCTACGGAGGCAAGATTCGTCCTCATCCTCCTTATCCACCGATTCCTCACCCTCTTCAGTGTTGTGTATATCCTCCTCCTCACAAAGTATTAATTCGTCCCTGCTGGAATCCACCACCACAGGTCCCTCTGTACGTTCTGGAGGCTGGTCTCCCCGGAAGAGTTGATAATTCATTTTTATGAACATCATCTTCTCCACATTTTGTGGAAGCAACCTCCGACGCCTTTCACTGACAAAGTTCCCGGCTGCACTAAACACTCTTTTGGAGTACACACTGGAGGGGGGGGCAACTCAGGTAAAATAGAGCCAGTTTGTACAGGGGCCTCCAAATTGCCTCTTTTTCCTGCCAGTACAGGTACGGACTGTCTGACATGCCTACTTGGATGCTGTCACCAGTGTAATCCTCCACCATTCTGTCAATGGTGACAGTATCATATGCAGTGACAGTAGACATGTCAGAAATTGTTGCCAGGTCCTTCAGGCCAAAGACGTGCTACTTTGTTGATGCACGTGCGGCTACTGCGCACACAATTCACAAACACAAAAAAAAAAAAATATATTTTTTTTTTGGAGTGCACTTTGGGGGTTACAGCACTCTTTAACGGACAAGCCAGCCGACTCTTGATTTATGACACAGGCGCACGCTTGGCGCTACTTTGTTGATGCACGTGCGGCTACTGCACACACAGGCCCTGATTCAGAGCTGGTCGCTCTGACAGAGCGCTCGCTCTGAATCAGGGCCGGTCATTTTTTTTTTTTAGAACGGCCTCCTGGCCACTCGCATAGCTGTGGGTGACCACCCACAGCTATAGCGAGCCGCCAGGAAGATGGTCGCGATGGTCAAGACCATCGCGACCATCGGGATTGCGACGAGACCCTTGTGGTAGGGTCTCGTGGCCGCAAGCCCCAGAGAGATTTCGGCTCTAACAGAGCCGGAATTTCTCCACTGACATCACTTGTGATGTCAGTGGGGCCGGCCCCAAATGGTAGGCATTAACATGGGATCGCCTCCGTTTGGACAGCCACTCCCCGGCCCGCCCACCAAAGGGGGCATGCTGTCAATCAACATCAACAGCATGCCCCCTTTGGTACGTGACCCGGAGCGATGGATTGCCCGTCGCTAGCTGGGTCGTGCGCATGCACTCTGGGCCACCATCGACCCAGTTACGAGCGCTCAGCGCTTGCGACCAGGTCTGAATCAGGCCCACAATTCACGAACACAGAAAAACATTTTTTTTTTTTTTTTTTTGGAGTGCACTTTGGGGGAGCACCCCTGATGGACAGATCACCCCCTGGACAACACTACAGCACCACTTTAGGACTACATCCTTTATGGGACGCTGCACAACACAGTCCAGCCAGCCCCTATAGACTTTGGAGTGGACACAGCCCCTATGGACAACTGACTGCATAACACAGCCCAGCCAGCCCCTATGACAGCAGCATAACACTGCCCAACCAGCCCCTATGGACAACAGCAACACAACACAGCCCAGTCAGCCCCTATGGACTGAGTGGACACAGCCCCTATGGACAACAGCAGCACAACACAGCCCAGCCAGCCCTAGCTCCCACCCTCCCTCATCACTGTCCACAGCCAGTGAAAAATGGCTCCGATGTGGGGACCTTTTATAGAATCCAAAACCCGTGAGATCCGGAAGGTGGGATGATGACGTTTTGCCTCGATTCAGACTCAGTTCCTGGCTCAGATCGGGGGGGCTCGGGGAGTTCGGATTTCAGAAATCCGAACCCACTCATCCCTAGTTTATACTTACCTTAGGGACGATCGGGATTTCCAGCGCTGTCGGGCTTCCGCTGCCGGGCTCTGCTGATCTGTCAGGCTGCCGCTGCCGGGAATCGAACTGCTGACCATGCGGCAGCCGGGATTCCATACCGATTCCCTCTGGGACACCTTCTACATCTGGTGTCTCTGAGATGCCTACCTAGCCCAGGTCTCTGAGATGCCTGCCGTGCCCAGGTATCTGAGATGCCTGCCTAGCCCAGGTCTCTGAGATGCCTGCTTAGCCCAGATCTCTAAGATGCCTGCCCTGCCCAGGTCTCTGAGACACCTGCCCAGCCCAGGTCTCTGAGATGCCTGTCTTGCCCAGGTCTCTGAGATGCCTGCCTTGTCTGAAGCCTTTGAGACACCTCAGGCAGGTGATAAGGCTACTATCAGATGGTACTGCTTCTAAAGATGTTTGCATTGCCCAGGTCTCTGAGTTGCCTGCCTTTCCCAGGTCTCTGACATGCGTGTCTTGCTCAGGTCTCTGAGATGCCTGCCTAGCCCAGGTCTCTGAGATGCCTGCCCTGCCCAGGTCTCTGAGTTGCCTGCCTAGCTTACGCCTATGAGTTGCTTGCCTAGACCAGGTCTCTGAGATGCCTGCTTTGCCCAGGTCTCTGAGACCTGCCTAGCCCAGGTCTCTGAGATGCCTGCCTTGCCCAGGTCTCTAAGATGCCTGCGTTGTCTGAAGCCTTTGAGAAACCTCAGGCAGGTGATAAGGCCACTATCAGATGGTACTGCTTCTCCTTGTGGCTATGCCTTAGTTGCTTCTGCTACCCGGTAGGCCTACTCTAAACAATGAGAGCATCTACAAGCTGGTAAAAAAATTATGTATTTCTATACTGAGAATCAACTCACCAGAAAGTAAGTTCCTACCAACATGGACGCCGAGAGGGGGGTGGAAGCGGGTACAGTTTACCTGGGCCCGGGCTTGCTAGGGGGGCCCGGCGTCGCCCCCTCCTCCCGCACAGCAGCTCAGCACACAGCTGTTGCAGCAGCCGAAGCAGTCTCCTATGGCTGTGGGGGGGAGCGATCACACTGATCGCGCACCCCCCCTGCTTTGCACTGAGCTCGGGGGCTTACAGCGCCCCCCTCCCCGGCGCTACGCAGCGCTGAAAATATGTGTTTTTTTTTCAAGGGGGCGTGGCCACACCTCCCGCGATTAGGCAACGCCCCCTCCATTAACCGGGCCCGGACAGTCTCTCAACGGCCCTGCCTACCAAGAAAGATAAATAATTATATATCAATTTAATTAAACTACTTAATTGCTTGGTAGCCAATCTGGAGCTGTCTTTTATGTTTGTTTGGATAGGTTGGGTATGGGAGACCGGCAGTCGGATGTCGACTGTTAAAATGCAGACAGCGACATCCCGATGCTCAGAATCCCGACAGGGGATAGGTAAGTATCCTAACCCTCCCACCTGCACCCTCAAACCCTAACCCTCCCCCCACCGCACCCTAACCCTGACCCTCCCAGTTAGTGCCTAAATCTAACCCTCCCCCCTTAGTGCCTAACCCTAACCCCCCCTGGTAGTGCCTAACCTCAACTCCCCCCCTGGTGGTGCCTAACCCTAAACCCCCCCCTGGTGGTGCTTAACCCTAACCCACCCACCCCCGCAGCCTAGCCCTAACACAACACCCCCCCCCCCCCCGTGGCGCCTAAACCTAATCCTCCCAACTCCGCGGCTAACAGCTACCCTGGGCAATATACTTTTGAATGAGATTCCGCAATCGGCATCTAACCTGATGTCAGGATTCTGGCGCCAGTGTTTTGGCCGCAGGTTGGGATTCCAGTGCCGGGATTTCGCCCACCAGCATCCCGATCATGGGTAAACTGACTACATCCCATTTGGATGAACAGTGTAAGAGACCTCTCTCTGGGGCTGATTCTGTGTTGGACACGAAGAGATTGTGTATACATGATGCCGCAGAAGCCTAATAAACTGTCTTATATTAATGCAGATTTCCAAAGAGCTAATGCAAGGATCCATACTGCTTCAAGTGGAAAGCTGCTCCCAACCACTCTTTTTCCGTCCACATCTGCGACTATCAATATTAATTACCAGCACTTGCTTCAGGTTCAAGAAATAAATCTGAAAGAGGTTTCCCTTCTCCATATGCAGGACTCAGAATAGAACAGAACTCTAGCTACATGCCCACGACATGCCCAGGACACTCCCATGACACTCCTACAAGACAGAACACTTATGTGTGATTGCAATGTCAACGTCCAGTTCCTGCCCCTGAAACGCCTATTTTGCACAAACACAGATCCAACCAATAGCCCTTTGAATTGGATGGAGATATGCAAAAAAATAGTTCCTGCATATGCTCTATATGCTAAAATTCACTATTTGCTCTGTACAAAGTGATCCGTTTGGCTCAGAAACAGCCACTTTATTGGCTGCCCACCTATGAAATATCAAGGTCGCCAGGGCTTAATTAATTTTGTGTCTTGCTCCTTGGGAACAGTCCATACATACATTTTTTTGTTAAAAGTTAGATTTTAGGTAATTAATAGTAATCTTCATTTGATTTATTTAAGAGACAACTGTTGTAGTGCACTCTTGTGCAAGTATGCACTTGCAGCCATTCAAAAACAGTTACAGCCTGTCAGTGCATGCTGTTATTTGTAGTGCCACAAAAGTCCCCATATATATTGACAGTACAGTATTACTCTGGTGTCAATTGGTCCGGAGTACCAGGAGATGCCCAGCACTACTCAAATTTGGTCCGGTAATCTCTTGGTGCGAGGGACAATCATGCAGTTTAAGAGTTTGCAAACCGATCCACACAGCTTTAGAAACCATATGCAATGTGTGGCGGGGTGCAAACTGCATGCAAAACCCTTGCTTAGTACTGTAAGTTTCTCTCTATGGGGTATATTTAGAAAGTAGGAAAAAAAACCCTTTCTCCGGTATTATTCTGCATTAACATGCATTATTTATTAGACGCTCCCTAAGATACTCAATTATTGGCCCCTATTGATATGATTTAAGAATGGGCTTCGTGAGGGGGGGTGAGTGGGTACTAATTACCTTAGCTTCCTGGAGCAGCCCACTGCCGCCTCCCCCTCCCTCTTACCTGTCAGCAGTCCAGCACATGCTGCTGTGTGCTGGGCTGCAGTGGGAGCAGGGAGACTGCTACCACTGAGCAGCAGCAGCAGTCTCCTCTCCTATGCCTGTGGAGGGGAGTGATCACACTGATCATGTCCCCCCCCTGGATTTGCATCGGGCTGAGGAGCTCACATCGCCCCCTCCCCAGGGGGCAGCACTGCTTTGCAGATCAGCAAATAGTGTATTTATTTCTTTAAAAAAATACAGAATCAAAAAGTGCATGGCCTCTCTCAATTAGGTTACGCCCCCTTGATAGTAATGGGGCCCGGGCCGGCTCACTACAGCCCTAGCTTTATGGTGCATATAATGTGCCTGGTGAATTTTTCTGGGGCTGTACAGTGTGATAGGACATTTTACCTGTTTCTTACTTTAATGCTAAATGTACAGTTTAAATCACTTTACAGTGCTCCAGAGTATAGTGATGACTTATTAGCAAGGTACTGTATTATAATAATAAATTACTATGTGCAAAATAGCAATAGAGACCTGAATTCTGACAATTTACTGTATAGTCTTTTTATATAGTACTTTTCATAATGCTCTTTTGTGCATCTCACAGCTGTTGCGCTCTCATGTGGCCATGGAATTTATATGATTGTATGGTTTGAAAAACAACGATGAATCTTTGTACTGTCATTCATTATGTACAATGGGTGATGACGGTGGAAACCTCTTTCAAACTACATTGCTCAAGTGGATACATATTGAATCGCCTGAAAAGACTTCAATAATAATGTGGGACCTAATCTATTCTGTTTTCCTGTTACTAAAAAGTACAGTGTTGTGTTCTAATCATATATAAATAAAAGTGTAGTCTATCTAAAGGTTGCATTGAGATTGAGTTGCAGGCGCAGTTTGATTGTGTAAGGATGTCTTTCTGCACCAAGTGCTACAGGCAACATACTGAGTGAAAATGAAACAGCACACAAACTCAGCAAGGTGTGAAGAATGACTGGAAGCTCCCAGCTTGACTAGTGCTACATCCACACCCTCCGAGACTTGTAGCTACATGTGGGAAGCAGTAGGCATGCTGTATCGCAATGACATATATATATATATATATATATATATATATATATGTGTTTGTTCAGGGCAGTTCACTAGAAGATATCACAAATTTTCTCTCCTCAAGACAGTTATTAGTTGTGAATCCAGTATCTGCCTGACTGCTAGTTTTATTTTTAAGTGGTTATTGAAAATGTTACTGGACTCAGTACAACCACAATGAAAACATAATAATAATAATAATAATAATAATAATATAATAATATATAGATAGATACTGAAGATGTTATTTTATTAGCAATTACGAGAAAAATATTATAAGTGCTTAGTCTAAAGGAGGAAATTAAAATTACTGTTAGGATTTAAAGGGCCTACTCATCATGCACAAAATATGTGGAGCAGTGGCAGCTCTATAGGTGGGGCTGCAGCACAGTCCAAAATTCAAATAGGGGAGCCACACCAACTGCCAGTGATTCCTGCCCGGCGATGTTTGGAATGGCAGTTGGTGTGGCTCCCCTATTAGAATTTTGGATTGCGCTGATGTGGAGTGATAATTAAGTATTGAACTTTCAGCGAGTTTCATGAAAATATCAGAGGCATTCATCATCAACTTATTTGTCACTTCCGAAAAGCTGCTCTTTTTGCTGAGAGAACTTTTTGGAGATACCCTGCTGCTCCGGTGTTTGGTTAGGAGAGGGCCAATAGACAGCAGGGAAGGAAAAGGGCAACAGATTCAAGTTGCAAGGAAGGACAGGGGCAATAGGACCCAACTTCAGGAAAGCAAAGGGGCAACAGATCTCGGGCTGAGAATGATTAAAGGATATGTGTGACCGCTTGGCTGATCTCATCTGTTCCACGCAAGGATGAAGTTCTTCATGTGAGCTCATTTCTTCAGCTCTATGATTGTAGGTGCCTGGGGCGGATTGGGCCACCGGGACGTCGGGACATTTCCCGCTGGGCCGGGCCCGTGCTCCCCTCAGTGGCCGCACTCCCCTCCCATGCCTTGCTGATTCATATAACTGTGGCGATAGGAGACAAGCGTCTGCAAATGCACAAAAGGCAGCTCATTCAAGCCAGAGCAGCGGCCGCCGATGAAGCGAAGGTGCTGACTGTGAGCCACGGCTGCATTAAGAGAAACTGACCCTGTGGCAGCCAGGGTAGAGACTGGGGCCGGGCATCACACTGATCGGGGGCCGGAGCCGGCATGTCAGACATTTTTTCACCTGGATGGCCCCTCCCAAGGGACCAGCCAACCTATCACCTTGCTCAGAGTGGGCTGCATGGATTAGCCCTCCTCTTCCTGCTTCTCGCCTGAGTCACTGCCTGTGACTGAGCCTCCCCCTGCGTCCCCTACTCATCACACGGACTGTCCCGGCCCCTGGCTCTCTGCTTTTCACAAAACAGGAAGACAAGGTAGGAAGAAACAGTATTTACATGCAGATGATGAAGGACAATGTAATTACTAGATCTCATGGGGTTGAAACATGCAAACACAGTTAAAGCACCTATGTGTTACTAGCCTTTCAGAACCATTAGAAATAAATTAATAAAAAAAAACCTGCTAATCACATTTAAAAATGTTTATGTAAAAGTTTCCATACATGAGATGTCTGACTTTACTTGACATGTAGTGTAATGTACTATTCTCAGCCATTACCTGTAAAGGTGGGTTAAAAACTGCACTCAATGGGCCTGATTCAGCGTAGGACGCAATACCGATATTTATGCATAACCAGCAATTGTTTACTATTGCGCATGCATAAACGCCTCACTGCGCATGCACAGCTATTGCAATGCGATTTTGTTTGCACAGAGGATCCATTTGCAAAGTGAGTGACAGATTGTCAGCATTTGGGGGCGGTAACGGAGGGGTGGTCAGAAAAATGCAGGTGCGTCTGACTGTTTGAACGCCATTCCAAGGGTGTGCATAAATAAGCCATTGAGATTGCATTCAGAGTACAGTAAGAGATCCCTCTGCGTGTCTGGAGAGCTGCAGTATTTACTGCTGGTCAGACTTGCCTTACATGCTGCGTGTATGCCTGATGTGCGTTTGATAATACCAATGTTTAGGCTGTTGCACACCATCGTACAGATGTGAGAAGGCAGCAGTCGGTGTCCCAAAGCTCAGCAGTGCTTTGGAAGGCATTAGCATATTTTAGTAACTGTGATCAGTGAGAGAATGCAGCTGCGAATTATGGGCCTGATTCAGAGCCACTTGTATGCGGCAGTTCGTTCGCTCCGAGCGATGTTTGCCCAACTGCGCATGCGTACGGATCATTATACGCATGCGCGAACCAGTGAGTGCGGCCGAAATTCATGTGCTCGCAAAATAGCGAATGCCTGCTAATTTGAGTGACAGAATGAGGCGTATGTGGGTGGTAACATGGGAAGGTGCTTGAAAACGGGGAGTGGTGATCCGATCGCAGGCGTGCTTAAAGGTCAAAACGGGCGGAGTGCATAATTAATCCAGCAGCGTCATTGACCACGTCACTGGGTTATTTTAACTCAGAACTGCTCGCAAAATAGTGGTTGAAAAAACCAGCCACAAGAATAGCGAGCAGTTCATACGCTGGTCGATTTACTCGATTAATCTAATAAATAGCGGACATGACGTATGGTGCGAGCGGCCAGGGGGCGTATTTTTCAAATTTACGTTCGCATGTTTTGCTCGCTCGTTCAGACTTAGAGGCGTGAACAGACCGCAAAGTGCGAACGGTTCATTTGAATAGCCACCCCTTTTTAGAAAACTAACGACCGCAAATAGCGAGTGGCTCTGAATGAGGGCCAATGTTATTAGTAGCTCTGTTACATAATTTACCTTGAACTTTAGGTTTGGAGGCCCCTTAAGTAGTATTCATGTTCACAATGAGAAAAAAATAACAATTACCTGCCAGTGATACACTCATAAAGTCCTCTCAGGTTTCACCACATCCACTACGTGGTACGGTACTGTGCATAAGACAATAAAAGATACCAAAGTGGCAAACATAGGACATACACTCTATTTCAATCCAATCCCTTCCTCAGGTATATATGCCTAATTACCTAAATGAAGCGTTCTTGTGCTGGCCATCTGTAAGGCTGGGTACACAGTATGCAATCCATTGCACGATATATCGTTCTAACACGGATTGGAACGATATATCATGCAGATCACATATTGCGCATGCCGGGTCGTTCATTGCATCATCCCATCTGCTGTGGGACAATGCAATGATGATGCCATGCTGCTAAATGCATCGTGCAGTGTGTACGTGCGGTACATTGTATTGCTCTATCGCGTTGTCCTGTAGCTGGGTACACACATCGTGGAGTGTGTACCCAGCCATAGCCTCCCTTTTCATTAAGCTAACTTTGCCGTCACATTATTGGTACCTTTCCGGGTTTAATGGTGCGACCGATTATGGCGTATAAAGACGCAGAAAGCATGATTGCAGTGTCTGTAGATCAGGGGCGTTTCTAGAGAGGAGGGGGCCCGTGTGCAGTCTCTGACACCGGCCCCCTCCTCTCCGTCCCGCGGCCGGCAGCGCACTGAGCTGTGCGCGGCCAGCGCCGGAGTTATAGACTCTGGGCACTAGAGTGCGCCCAGAGTCTATAGGGGATGCGCTGGTCACCGGGAAAATGTCTGCCGCACCGGGAAAATGGCCGCGGCAGCCATTTTCCCTGTACTGTAAGTAATGCTGCCCATCCACTTAACGATGCGGGGGACAATGGCACGATTAGGATGCCCGTCATCTCCCGCGGGGTGAACTGCATACATTGAACGTTCAGACGTTCAGTGTATGCAGATCAATCATCCGCGAACATGGCAACCTGACGGCGGTCATCGGGTTGACCGTCATGTTCGGGCGATGATTGATGTTAAAAACAACCAGCGGGCGTGCGCATTGCTGGTCGTTTTTAACATTTTACTGCCCGATTTGCAGGGGATTACCAAGCGATGGAGCGATAATGGCCGTCGTTATCGCTCCATAGCTAGGTTTAATCGCCTAGTGGATGGGCAGCTTTATTCTATGGGTGCAGGGTGTGCAGTGTGGGGCCACCCTGGACCCAGGGGCCCGTATTCCCTGCACACCCTGCACCCATTATAGATACGCCCCTGCTGTAGACACTGAAAGTGGTCATCTCAGTCCTTGCACATTTGGACACATGGATTTACCCCAGGGAAGGGCTTTGTAGCAGCACTGGAATGAAGTCACAGATGCCACTGCAGCAAAGACGCAAGGATGGGCATGACTACCTCACACTCAGAATCAGGCCCTATGAGGAAGAAGCATCTCACCCCCCCTCTACAGACCTCGCCCCCACAATATTCCCCACCTCCATTAGGGCTGCTTCCAGAAATTTCTCGGGCTGGTTTTCCATCCCAATCCACCCCTGGTAGGTGCAGCTGTTCACAGCAATCCACTGCCTGAATTGTTCTATTATCTAGGGCTGACAAGGGGGCAGATGTACTAAGCTCTGGAAAGTGATAAATTGGAAAGTGATAAACTACCAACCAATCATTTTTCAAACACAGCCTGAAACATGATAGTTAAGACTAGAAACTGAGTGGCTGGTAGTTTATCACTTTCCAATTTGTCACTTTCTAGAGTTTAGTGAATCTCCCCCACTGTGAGACATGTCCAGAGATCCTGATATCTGTCTCCTTCAGTTACCTATCAGCTCCTTCCAACACTTATCTGGGCATACTTGACTGGAGCATATTACAGTGCTTTTCTTTGTCGGAGCTCTGTGTTCTACACCACAGTCAGGTTTCTACAACTGACCAAAGCCAGTGGGTCATCCCCACATTGGATTGGATTACTATAATTTGGCTGCAGCTCTCCAGTAGGGCCTTAACTAAGGGTGTGCGACAGATGGGGCAGTGCAGAGTCACAATCACCACCCAACGGCCACTGCAACCAGTATCTCTGCACCAGCGCTGTCTGTAGACACTAAAGGCAGGCACCAGCTGCCCAAAGCATCTTGAAGACGCTTCGAGCACTGCTAAAGTTCCAGGTCCCGCCAGCCCCAACCTCTTTTGCGTGACCTCATGAAGTCATGTGCAAAATGTGCGGGAGCAGCACAGGGTGCCCAGAACCCTTGTTACAGCTCTGCTCTTCAGGTTAGCGTATACTACATGATTACAGCCTTTCACTACAGGCACTTGAACATACTACTGTATTTTAATTTTTCATTTAATATGCTACTCTTGGTGTGTGCCTGGCTTGAGGGAAAGCCCTACGGGGTCCATGGCATGGCAGAAAGCCATGTGTGCTGCATACAGCGGGCAGGAGCTGTGTACTGTGGGATGCAGGCTGTGGGCAGGAGGTGGGCACAGGAGGGCAGCAGACTCTGGACACTGAGCTGGAGGCAGTGGGGAGACATTGGGCAGGGATCTGAAAAAAAGTTCCCAAAAAAATGCTTTTTCAGAACTTGGTGAATGGCAAGAATGGTGGAGACTATTGGGGGAGAATTGTAACCAGGAGATGTCAGTGATATCTCCTGCATTACATCATTAACAATAGGTCCATTACTATAAGATTACATATGGACATGAAAGTAATGTAAAAATAAGGCTTTTAGTGATGATGAATAGGCCCCTTAGACTGATGAATCGCTGCAGTTGTTTATACGGTGCAGTTTGTTCTAGCACAGAAAATTGCAGCTTTCATTGCATGAAGCTAAGTGTACCTATTATCTATAGTGACTAAAAGCTGGACCTAAAAACGCCTGGAGTGTTTAATCCGTCTGCATAATTCTAATAGTTTGCATGTCTCCATGGTGGTCATTAAACTCACTAACAGTGTACCCCATGCATATCCCACATGTTACTTACAGTACATTAACTGTATTAACCTATAAATACAATAATAATAAAATAAAGACACAGGGCCTGATTCAGCAAGGATCGCAGTTGCTTATACGCATCACAGTGTGCGTATGCGAACCAGACGTTGTGATCGGGACTGCGATCGCAGTGACCATGCAAACCCATCTCAGAGTGATTGACAGGAAGTGCTGCTTGTGGGTGGTGATGGGGGGGTGGCCGGGCGAACGCAGGGGTGCCAGTGTGTTTCAACGGTGTTGCATGGGCCTGCATAAATTAGCCACTGCGATACCAGGCGCAGCCTGAGGTCTCATAGCGTGCACTGAAGTAAGAAATTCGAGAGTGAGGTCTGACCTGTCTTAACTGTACGTATGGGTCTGATGTTACGCAATGTTATCGATTATTTCGTTATGTTGCCAAAGTATATGGATGTGAGTAAGGGGAAGAGGGCGTCTTTATGTTAGGCCGTGATCGCAATGCGAATGCAGACATTTGCATATGACCGTTGATATTAGTAACTGAGTTGCGTGCGTATAAGCAGAATAGTGATCCTTGCTGAATCAGGCCCCAGACAATTGTGCTGGCGTTTTAAAATGTAAAATTTTGCTGACCAATTCATAATGAACTCATCTATTCATATAGCACTGGAATGTGGCAAGCTGTCTCTTCGGAAGACGCAATCTCTTTTGGGCCTGCTACTTTTTGCCTGCAGTTATTTCGATGGGGAAGAACTTTTTGTCAGAAATGTTTAATATATAATTTTTGCATTTTCCCCTTTTCATGTTTTAGATTTTCCCCCACGATGTTCTTGAAACTTTGGTAGTGAACCATTCTTACGTGTTTTGGGCTGCGCAGTCTGAAGTTGTTTTCCCTGTTCTAGTTGGGTGCATTGGATAGATTACAGGGGGGATGTTTTGGGTTGATTTGCTGGTCTCTTTGTTAGAGGCTTTGGCAACTCATGGTCACTCACGCCACTCAGGCTTTGGCCACCATGTACTCTTTTGGTGCATTGAAGTGGAAATGACCTGGGGAAGAGGTCAACTTTTCAGCTGCAGCTCTCCATTGTACAGGATTTTGGGCATCTTCTGTTGGCCTGGCCAAAGTGTACATTTTTGTGATTTGGTGGGGCGTTTGTTGTGCTGTGGCTGTAAATAAGGCCAGGAAGAATTTCAGTGTGGCCATTTCTACGATTATACATATTTTTATAGAGTGTATGGGGTTCATTTGACTGAAAATGGTTTACTGTTATTTCTTGGTGATTCTTGGTGATTTATTTAGTCTTTTTGGATAGGCTGACTCAGGTCATATGATGGCGGTAGAAGGGTACTGTAGCCAGAACCCCACTTTGCTGGGGAAGTATGGTATAACAGAGTGGGTGCAAGTTTAAGTTATACATATTTGTTTGGGGTGCATTCACCTTCGTGACTATGTTGAGAGCTGTACAACTCTTACCGGAGCAGCAACACTTCACTCACGGGATGGGTAGTCAAGTCTAGCACGGGGAGTTGGATACTTATTATAGTTGTTGTTTTCAAGCACCCAGACTGTCTACCTTTGGTTGAACATGGTAGGAGTTTGCTGTGTTATGTGTCCTTTCTATGCCACCATTTGTTTTCCTTAAAAGTTATGATTAATTCATATTTCATTATATACCTTAAACTCCATTTAATTTAATCCAATTCACTGTGTTGGCATATTTATTTTAGTTAAGTTTTTGTTCATTTAATGTTGTCTTTATGTACTGTGTGGATGACACTCTTCAGCTGATTGGGATTTTATCAGAAAAAGAAACAGTGAAAGAAAAATATTGTACAAGTACATTAAAAGCCATGGAAACAATAATAATAATAATAATAATAATAATAATAATAATAATAATAATAATAATAATAAACAACTATTGTACAAGTACATTAAAAGCCATGGAAATAATAATAATAATAATAATAATAATAATAATAATAATAATAATAATAATAATAAAAAAGGATAATATCAAAAATACAAATTTGACAGGTTAAACATGGTCTGCTACAACTAATTATAATGGTAGGTTTCCTCACACATTAACTTAAATGACTAAAGAACAATTCTCTAGCAGATGCCTTGGACTTGTTTGGTATAATTAGATTGTTGTATGGCTGCTAATTTTGATTGTGCATTATTAGAATTGAAGGCTGGATGAAATGGAGCGTGGGAGGCCATTCCAGAGGCAGGAAAGGAGGTAAGGCAGCAGTCACTAGCATAGCGAAGAGAGCGGTAAGGAATATGTGAGGACATGAGGCTGGAGAAGTAATGAGAAGAGGTGTGGTTGAGAGCTTTGTATATGTGTGTAAGAAATGTGAATTTGATTGTGAGTGGTATAAAGAGCCAGTGGATTGACTGGCAGAGGAGGTAGAGGGACGAGAGAGGGAAATGGGATGAGCATCAGAGTTCAGAGCCGGCCCTAGGCATAGACATGATAAGCAAATGCCTAGGGGCGACTCTGCATACTAGGGGCATTTTCCAACAAACAGGGCTGAGGCTGAGCTCTGCCCCCCGCCGCAGGCAACTGCCGCTAGCCGCTGCTCCCTCCCAGTCCCACCGGCAGCTACCCAGAGCCGGGAGAGCCCGCTGGCACAGCTAACCCCCCAGCACTGCCGCGATCAGAGCTCTCTGATCGGGCAGCGCAGCGGATGGCCAGGAGGTGGCCGGTCATGTGACCGTTATCCGCATCCACCCGGCCCCGTCCCCTTAGTCAGAATGAGCTTCTGCATAGAAGCTCATTCTGACAGTACAGGTCGGAGGAGCTAAGATGGCCGCAGGAGGGCATGCTGCGCATGCCCAGCCGCTGCCACACCTCCCATGGGCCTTTGCGGAGTAGAGCCGTGAGTAACAACTCATGGCTCCGCCTCCGCCTCCATCTTGGCCCAGCCACAGCCCACAGCCACTGTACAACAGCCACTGTAACGCTCGCTGCGCAGGTAAGTAGACTGACTCAGGGTGGGACTGGGACAAATAATATGAAGCACAGCTGTCAGCTATATATATATGACAGTCACACATATATATATATATATATATGTATATATGAGTATATGTGTATATATATATATATATATATATATGGGTATATGTATATATATATATATATATATATATATATATATGAGTATATGTTTATATATATATATATATGTATATGTGTATATATATATATATATATATATGTATATGTATGTATATATATATATATATTTATATATACTCGGGGCTCGAAGTGAGGCGGTATACAGCGGTATACCATACCGCCACTTCAGCCTGTGTTCCAACTCCCGCTTGGCAGTAGGCGCTGGGAGCAAAGAGCAGCTGCTGGAGATGTGTCCCGTGGGGACACATCCCTTAGCAGATCGGGCTTGACCGAGCAGCAGGAGACTGGTCACGACTCTTGAAGTCAGGACAGATGCAGCCACAGTGCTGCACAAACCTGGCGCCGGTCATGCACAAATCACAGACCGGCAGCCAATAAATAAAAAAAATCTTTAAAACTGTTGGCAGCCGCTAGCCATTCACGGCTTACGGATCAGCAGCCAATCAGAAGCAGCCACGTGGCTGCATCTGAATGGCTGCTGGTTCATGCTGTGATTGCTTCACAGCAAACGCCAAGTCGTCAAAAAGCCTGGAGGGAGGATGGTTGCTGAGCTGCCTGCGGAGCCCCACTGCCAGCCGGGGGGACAGGAGGAGGACTTGGAGAAGCCGGATTCTGCCAGCGCCGACTCCACACAAGAAATGAGAGGTACTGTGGGTGAGAGAGGTAATAGCAGGTAGGCAGTGTGAGGTGCTGGGGGTGGGTGGACTGAAGTGGGTAGTGTGAGGTGCTGGGGGAGGGTGGACTGAAGTGGGTAGTGTGAGGTGCTGGGGGTGGGTGGACTGAAGTGGGTAGTGTGAAGTGCTGGGGAGGGTGGACTGAAGTGGGTAGTGTGAGGTGCTGGGGGAGGGTGGACTGAAGTGGGTAGTGTGAGGTGCTGGAGGAGGGTGGACTGAAGTGGGTAGTGTGAGGTGCAGGGCTTTGGGAGAGGAAGTGGGTAGTGTGAGGTGCAGGGGGTGGGTGGAGGGAAGTAGATAGTGTGAGGTGCTGGGGGTGGGTGGACTGAAGTGGGTAGTGTGAGGTGCTGGGGGAGGGTATGATCTATACAATGGGGTATTTGTCATGCTTTTAAGTTGTCGAGAGTGCCGCCTTCACTGATGTGTATATATATATATATAATAAATATATATATATATATATATATATGCAAATAACAGTAGATGTCACTCGGGTGAATGAACTAAGTCACAATACTGTGGTGGATCAACTTTTCAGGGCGCAAACCCCTTTATCAAGATGCACAAACATTAAAAACACATACCTTATATATATATATATATATATATATATATATATATATATATGAATATGTGCTTGTGTGTGTGTATATATATACAGTCAGGTCCATAAATATTGGGACATTGGCAGAATTTTCAGATTTTGGCCTCTATTCACCACCATGGTTTTGAAATGAAACAAACAAGATGTGCTTTAACTGCAGACTTTCGGAATTAATTTGAGGGTAATTACATCCAAATCAGGTGAACGGTGTAGGAATTACAACAGTTTCAATATGTGCCCCTCCCTCGTTATTTCATTATCAATTAAGCAGGTAAAAGGTCTGGAGTTGATTCTAGGTGTGACATTTGCATTTGGAATCAGTTGCTGTCAACTCTCAATATGAGATCCAAAGAGCTGTCACTATCAGTGAAGCAAGCCATCATTAGGCTGAAAAATCAAAACACACCCATCAGAGAGATAGCAAAAACATTAGGTGTGGCCAAATCAACTGTTTGGAACATTCTTAAAAAGAAAGAACGCACCGGAGAGCTCAGCAACACCAAAAGACCCGGAAGACCACGGAAAACAACTGTGGTGGATGACAAAATAATTATTTCCCTGGTGAAGAAAAACCCCTTCACAACAGTTGGCCAAATCAAGAACACTCTCCAGGACGTAGATGTATATGTGTCAAAGTCAACAATCAAGAGAAGACTTCACAAGAGTGAATATAGAGGGTTCACCACAAGATGCAAACCATTGGTGAGCCACAAAAACAGGAAGACCAGATTAGAGTTTGCCAAACAACATCTAAAAAAGCCATTACAGTTCTGGAAAAACATCCTATTGACAGATGAGACAAAGATCAACTTGTACCAGAGTGATGGGAAGAGAAGAGAAGGAAAGGAACTGCTCATGATCCAAAACATACCACCTCATCAGTGAAGCATGGTGGTGGTAGTGTCATGGTGTGGGCATGTATGGCTGCCAATGGAACTGGTTCCCTTGTTTTTATTGATGATGTGACTGCTGACAAAAGCAGCAGAATTAATTCTGAAGTGTTTCGGGCAATATTATATGCTCATATTCAGTCAAATGCTTCAGAACTCATTGGACGGCACTTCACAGTCCAGATGGACAATGATCCGAAGCATACTGCAAAAGCAACCAAAGAGTTTTTTAAGGCTAAAAAGTGGAATGTTATGCAATGGCCAAGTCAATCCCCTGACCTGAATCCGATTGAGCATGCATTTCACTTGATGAAGACAAAACTGAAGGGAAAATGCCCCAAGAACAAGCAGGAACTGAAGACATTTGCAGTAGAGGCCTGGCAGAGCATCACCAGGGATGAAACCCAGCGTCTGGTGATGTCTATGCGTTCCAGACTTCAGGCTGTAATTGCCAGCAAAAGATTTGCAACAAAGTATTAAAAAGTGAAAGTTAGATTTAGGATTGTTTAGTTTGTCCCATTACTTTTGGCCCCTTAAAAAGTGGGAGGCACATATAGAAATCGTTGTAATTCCTACACCGTTCACCTGATTTGGATATAATTACCGTCAAATTAAATCTGAAAGTCTGCAGTTAAATCACATCTTGTTTGTTTCATTTCAAAGCCATTGTGGTGGTGAATAGAGGACCAAATATGAAAATTCTGTCAATATCCCAATATTTATGGACCTGACTGTATATATATATATATATATATATATATATATATCTATATGGATATATAGATATGGATATGTGTGTATATATATATATATATATATATAGTGCTCTAGATACTTTCATTAACACATACCGCTATACCAAGGCTAATGACAATTTATCAGAGCTGACGCAATATGTCTGTGAACATTTCACTGATACACAGTGGCCGACGGGCACCCGATATATTGGTCGATCAATTGATCAGCCAATATATCTGCCAGTGTGTCCTCTTCAGGGAAATTTTCTTCCAGTCAAAACATTCAGTTTAAATCACCCCCTTACCCCCCAATTTATATGGATTTTCCTGCTATCTTTCAGTTTTAGACCTGTATTCAATTAGCAGCGGTAAGTCAGAGAGATCGCCAGTCTGACTTTCCGCCTCCTTCGCCTGTTTCAGAGGCGAAATCTCTCCATGTGTGTCCCCTCTTTGTGCCTAATTCAATTCGGAAATAGGTGGAAACGGGAATTGGCAAATGCGGACTAGGCGGAAAGTGCAGGAGGAATTGGGGGATTCTCTCTGTACAACTGGAAAAGATGAGTTGCCATAGGGAATCAATAAGGATGTGTCCTAATAGCCCTAATTGAACTAATTTGGGTTCATAAGTGACTTAAGTAATTGAGAGCTATTAACGGTTGTGGAAAAGTGGTGAAGAATAGCATTTTTGTGAAAATTAGTAGTCCAGTTCAATTTGGGGTAATTAAAAATGGGTGCTAGCATATTTTTATGTCTTTAAAGAGAACTTTTAAAAATTGTGAAAAAACACTACATGCACCTGCAATACCAAAAACACTTGGCCCCTCCTTACAGCACCCCAAGTACCCTATTTCACTAGTTTTTATTCTTGTCCTCCCACTTTTTACATCTTTGCCCAAAAAATAGCATTCGTTTTTGGGGTGTTCTGAGGTAATTTTTAGTTTTTTGGTGCTGATTTGTCTTTTGGGGGAGTCCCAAGGGTTCTGATTCATTTCCCCATGTTTGTACCTCACAATAAAGTTTTTTCACTTTTTTCCTCCTGCCATTCAATGGAGAAACTTTTTCTCCTATTTCAATGCATTGAGTTTCTGCTTAGTCGAAATACACCTGAAATTAAATTTGGCAAAACGTTTTCAGACAAAAGCGGCTTTTTGCCTGTAATTAAATATGGGCCTTAAGACCCCTATACATCAGCAATTGATTGCAGCAATTGTGCAATTTGCAATCGATGGTGTATAAAAATCTTTCCCTTTTTCAATTGATTGCAGATTACCACACTCGATTGAAAAAGGGAAAGATTTTTATACACAATCGATTGCAAATTGCACAATTGCTGCATTCAGTCTCTGATGTATGGGGGCCTTTACCCTGAAGAGGAGGAAATAATATTTTATAAAATTGGAACTTTCATCTGTGTGTAATCACACTTTTCCTAAATATCCTAACATAGAAGCGCAGAATTTATATTTTGTATGTATGTGGAGAGAGAGAATGATGCAATAGATTTTTTAAAAGAGGGGCAAATAAATCAGTATATTGTGTCCTCTGCCAGACTCCTACAGGAAGAAAAAAGTGGAAGAAAGAAAAGTGAAATGCCTAAAAGATAAGTGTACATTGGGCCTGATTCAGAGCCGCTCGTAAGCAGCCGCTCGTTCGCTCCGAGCGATGTTTGCCCAACTGCGCATGCGTACGGATCGTTATACGCATGCGCGAACCAGTCAGTGCGGACGAAATTCATGTGCTCGCAAAATAGCGAATGCCTGATAATTTCAGTGACAGGAGTAGGCGTATGTGGGTGGTAACGGGGGAAGGTGCTTGAAAACGGGGAGTGGCGATCCGAACGCAGGCGTGCTTAAAGGTCAAAACTGGCGTTTTATGGGTGTGCATAATTAAAACAGCAGCGTCATTGACCACGTCACTGGGTTATTTTATAGCCAGAACTGCTCGCAAAATTGTGGTAGCAAAAACCAACCACAAGAATAGAAAGCAGTTCATACCCTGGTCGATGTACTCGATTAATCTAATAAATAGCGGACATGACGTAGGATGCGAGCGGCCAGGGGGCGTATTTTTTCAAAAAACGACCGCAAGTTTTGTTCGCTCGTTCAGACCTAGAGGCATGAACAGACCTCCAAAGAGCGAAGGATTGATTTGATTAGCCACCCCTATTTTCTGGACGAGCGAGCGCTAATTGTGTCCAGCTCTGAATCAGGCCCATTGTCTGTAGAGAGCATGGGTGTAAGTATAGTCGTGTAAGGGTGCCATTGCAGTGGGGCTCAGAGGTTATAAGTGTCTAGCAAGTTTGCGGAAATAACTGAGCAGTTGGGTCAGGACCGTTGTCTGGCTTGAATGGGGTGACATTACACTTTCAAGGAGTGATATGTGTAGTGGATGTTATTATGGTAAGGAGGCACTATAATGTTTCATAGTATGAACTATGAGCACTAGAATATGTCTTAATATGAATTGGGGTCACTGTGTTGTATAATGTGTATTGGCAGCACTACAGTGTTGCATATTGTTAACCAGAGGAGTTAGAGAGGGGAGGGAAATAAAGTGGTGAAAAGTGAATGTACTCAATATGACAGAGATGTCACGGCAGCACCGCTTGCTAAAGCAGTGTGCCGTGTGTCTCCTCCCTGTACCGGGGACTTACCTCTCTCACCCTAGAGGGCACCACTCCTTTCCCTGCCAGCTCTGTTCCTCTCGATGGGCACTTCTTGCTTCCTGTGGTGTCCGGGAAGTGTCACGTGACTGATGGCGTAATCGGAGTTGCCGTCCGGTGTATTGGCGGTGCTTCAGAGTAATGAAGAATATGCTTGTGCGGGCGCTGGCAGGAAGCAAGAAGTGCCAATCGAGTGGAACAGAGCCGTGACATCTCTCCCTCAGACAGCAGCATTCACTCCATGCACGGTGCCGGCGTTTGTCTGGTCATTTAAGGAACACATCCGACACCCCTGTTGGGCAGTGACACGCTCTGTTGTCAGGAGACAGCCTCCCCCTAGTTGTACACATCGTACTCCTTAGCCCCTGAGAAGACCACCCCGGGCATCTCATCGTATTGGTTCACTTAGCCCCCTCAAAACCAACGGGATGCCGCTGTTACTGACTTTTCATACATACACACCAATACAATATTTTTATACATTACTTTGATCCTGGACATTATTACTTCAACATATTAACAGATCAGCAATTGATCCTGGTCTCTCTTACTAACCAATCCCTATTCATAGGCGTTGGCATAATAGTCACTGATGATCTATTTGCATGTGCAGGTTATCTGGCTCTTCCTGGTTTAGCATACCATTTAAATAAAATCCATTTATTTTTACCTATATACTGTTGATTTGTGGAGTTTATGCATGACAGCACAATACATCTATTATTGGTCATAAGGGTCATGTTACCATTGGTCCATTATATGTAATCATCACACTATTACGGTTCCCCTTTGTTTACTTAGGTATTCTGTCATATGTGTACACAATATACAATTGGTACCACTTTACCACTGCTATTGTTACTGCCTATGTGGATTTCCAATATATACTATTACCACTACGTGTTCTGTTCACAAACAGAACACATCATATCTACCCTGCGGTATGATGCCAGAATTCAGAATTGTGTCCCATTTTCCTGCATTGAGGCCTATGGAGGTGGCCATTTGATAGTTACTGAAAATAGATTTTCACTGACAATTTAACAATTTATAAATTCCAATATGCACATTTATTGTGACTAAATTTCCTGGCAGCGATAGATTATAGTACTCCCTTGGGTGAGGCTAGACACTCCCCTTCGGTGGTACAGAACACACCCCTTTGGGCAGTGGCAAGATGATGTTTTTTTCACAATTTACCTACTGTATATTTTTAAAAGTTGGAAAGTACGGTATAACTATGTGAACTGTGGTCAGTAATTTGTATCATATTCATGAGACCTGTGGTCAGTAATTTGTATCATTGATGTGAACTGTGGTCAGTAATTTGTATCATATTCATGAGACCTGTGGTCAGTAATTTGTATCATTGATGTGAACTGTGGTCAGTAATGCGTCAGATTTTCGATATTTGTCATATGATAAAGGTTCTATAGTTTCTATTATTTCTGTGCATATAATTTGGTTGTTGCTCTGTCATTGATGTGAGATGTGCATATTTTTGGTGTATCTTGTGGTTAAAAAAAACATGAACTTTACGCATTACAGTGTGGCATTATCATGTGAAATGAGGTTAGTCATATATGGCATTATGTGAACTGGGGGAATCAAAAATGTCTTTCCTTCCTTAACTGGGGTGCAGGAGTAGTAGTATCCTGTAAATCCCTTTTATTTTGTGCTAGGATTTGTTGCAATACTTGAACCATCATGTCAAAACGCCCAAAGCCCTCTGGTGCACAAGGAAGAAAAAAAAGACGAGAAGAGGAAGAAAAATGGAAAAAAGACAAAGGTAATGTGATTGTATGTTATATGCTTTGTGACTATGCTATTGCACGTAATATACTTTGCTCACATATACTTCTCTTCTTTCTCCAGATGCAATTTTCAAATATTTCAGTAACCCCACTCCTGGAAATCGTGGACCAGCCGCAGACAACACTTGCTCAGCACTGCCCAGCACTTCCACATCAAGTGCCCCTGACATCACCTCCACAGAACTACAGAGCACTTCAACATCAAGTGCCTCAGCCATTGCTTCCTCAGCACTACCCAGCACTACAACATCAAGTGACCCTGTCATTGCCTCCTCAGCACTGCCCAGCATATTTACATCAAATCCACCTGATGTTACCTCTTCAGTACTGCCCAGCACTTTACCATCAAGTGACGCTGTCATTGCCTCCACAGCACTGCCCAGCATATTTACATCAAATCCACCTGATGTTGCCTCTTCAGTACTGCCCAGCACTTTACCATGAAGTGACCCTGTCATTGCCTCCTCATCACTGCCCAGTACTTTTACATCAAATTCCCCTGATGTCGCCTCTTCAGTACTGCCCAGCACTTCAACATCAAGCACACCTACTTCATATGCTGGGCAGTCCCCTTCTGTTGAACCTCTACAGGCTGCCCCAATAGACCCTGCTGACTGGCCATCTACCTTATATGATAACATCAGAACAGAGTTTGTCCTCAGAGGACCATATAAGATTAAAACAACTTTTACATTTTCGAAACAAAAAGATGGAAGAAAATTTGAGCATCGGTACTTCAACAGAGTGTTGGTCAATGGAGAAAAAATCAAAAGAAGTTGGCTAATGTACTAAAAAAAAAAGATAGTCTATACTGCTTTTGTTGCAAACTGTTCTCTCAGAAAGATTTTAAATTGATTAAAGAAGGTTTAAGTGACTGGAAAAATGCTGGCCAGTTGCTCAAGAACCACGAGGATAGCCAGGAGCACACAACAAACATGAGAACATGGAAGGAATTGGAGGTCCGTATTTCCAAGGGGCTAACAATCGACAAACAAGAGATGGCACTTGCTGTAGCTGAGAGAAACAGGTGGCGTCAAGTTCTTACTAGATTAGTTGCAATAATTCAGTCCTTAGCTGAAAGAAACTTGGCTTTAAGGGGGTCTACAGACACACTGAATAATCCAGACAATGGTAATTTCCTCAAAGAGGTGGAGCTTATGGCCAACTTTGACCCAGTCATAAAACATCATGTTGAAAGGGTTCAAAGTGGAGCTGGCAGTCACATACATTATTTGGGCAAGAGAGTACAAAATGAATTGATAAACTCCATCAGTGCCAAAACACTTGAAACAATGGCTGAAGAAATAAAAAAATCTAAGTATTTCTCCATAATTTTGGATTGCACCCCTGACCTAAGCCATAAGGAACAGCTCTCTGTTATTATAAGAATTGTGACACTGGAAAACCCACCACAAATTAAAGAACATTTCATGGGCTTCCTTATGGCAGAGGCTTCAACAGGAGAAGGTTTATCATCCCTCATCCTCAAAAAGCTGGAGGAGCTTAATATTCCCTTTCAGGACTGCAGAGGTCAATCATATGACAATGGTGCCAACATGAAGGGAAAGAATAAAGGTGTTCAGGCTAGGCTGCTTCAGCAGAATTCAAGGGCCTTTTTTGTCCCATGTGGTGCCCATACTTTTAATCTGGTGATGCTGCTAAGACCTCAGTAGATGAAATTGGATACTTTGGATACTTAATGGAGATATTTACACTCTTCTCAGCATCCACGCATAGATGGGCTATTCTGCTGAAACATGTCAAAATCACCCTGAAATCATGGTCAGACATCAGGTGGGAAAGCAGGATTAAAAGCATTGAGGCAGTAAGGTACCAGGCTGGACAAATCAGAGAGGCTCTTCTGGAGGTAAGGGAGACTACTACAGACCCTGTGGTGAAAGTTGAAGCCCAGTCTTTGGCTGAGGAGATTGGATCATATCGGTTTTCTATTTGCTCTGTGATATGGTATGACATTCTCAACAAGATCCAACATGTGAGTAAAATAATGTAGTCAAACTCCATGCAGCTAGATTTGGCTGTCAACTTGCTGCAGAAGACCAGAGATTCCCTTACCTGCTATAGAAACACAGGATTTTCTGATACCCCGACAGTTGCATAGGAAATGTGTGAGGAGATGAACGTGGAGACAGTACTTAAACAAAAGCTGTTGAAAACAACTAAAAGGCACTTTAGCTATGAGGCTCCAGATGAGCCTATAGTTAATGTGCTAAGGAAAATGGAAACCACTTTTTTTAATGTCTTAGTGGATGCAACCCTCTCTTCACTTGATGAGAGATTCCAGACCTTGGGGGCAGTTAATGAAAAATTCAGATTGCTTGTAAACTTTCCCATTTTGTCCAAAACTGAGTTGTTAGAGCGGTGTCAAGTATTGAGCACTGCTTTAACAGTTGATGGGCAACCAGATATTAATGGCACAGAACTTGCAGTTGAAATGCTAAATTTCCCTCATTTGCCATCACAAAATATGTTGCATTTGGAACTCCTGACTTTCCTGCAAAATAAAATTTTTACAGAAATGTAT
The DNA here is from genome assembly GCA_031769625.1 of Taudactylus pleione. NCBI lineage: Eukaryota > Metazoa > Chordata > Amphibia > Anura > Myobatrachidae > Taudactylus > Taudactylus pleione. Next base: position 2,117,249 of record JAUIMM010000566.1, on the reverse strand, counting down.
CCTAATATGTGGGTAGCACTTAGGATCTCTGACACTCTTCCTGTTACAGTGGCTGCTGCTGAATGCAGCTTCTCTAAGCTCAAACTTATTAAAAGCTATCTGAGATCGACCATGGAGCAAGAGCGTCTCAGTGGACTTGCCATCATAAGTGTAAATCATGTTGTCTCACAACAACTATCATATGATGATGCGATAGATGAATTTGCTACAAGAAAGTCAAGGCGAGTTCGGCTGTAAACCAACACGTAATCAGCATTAAGTATTCTACTCAAGTTTTGCACTACTTTTGTTTAACATTTTGATTGACGTTTGCACAATTCTTTTATTTATATTGTATAGTTTGGCTGTTTTTTATATTGCTGATTGGTACCTGTGTATTTATACTATAATTTGTGCTTTAGCACATGTTTCTTTAACAATAAAAAGTTATAAACAAATATGTTACTTTTGGCGTCCACATATAAATAATATGTTTGGTGGTGGGATTATATGCTAGGGGGCACCAGTCAAAATTTTGCCTAGGGCACCAAATTGGCTAGGGCCGGCTCTGTCTGTATAGATTGATGGATGATGAGGGAGTTTGGAAGGCCAGAACAGAGCAGGTTACACAAAGAGAGTGTGTTCTAATATAATTTACAACTTTAGAGACCTTAAGAATAGAGGATGCATATCATACTTGCCGACATTTCGGCAGGGGAATCCGGGAGGGGGCTGGCAGGTCCGTCCAGCAGGGAGGATGGAGGCGGGTCAAATAGGCGGAGCGGGGGCGTGCCGATGCGATCGCGTCATAGTGGCCCCACCCCCACCTTATAATGCCAATATTACTGGCATTATAAGGCAGGGGGCGGGGCTACGATGACGCAATTCAGCGTGAATCGCGTCATCACACCCCCACACCGCCCAATTTTGCAGCTGGCGCAGGGGTTAGCGGGGCTTTCCGGGGGACTTGCCTAGTCTTGCGGGGTGTTGGGAGCGGTACCCGATTTTTGGGAGGCTCCCGACAGTCCCGGGAGAGTAGGCAAGTATGATGCATATGTAATGCAAAAGTAACTGTCAGCACATTGGTAGCTATCCTCTAAACTCCCGTATGCTTATCACAAGCTCAAAAAGGTAAAACATGAAGCAGCACCTAAACTTGTTATAGCCCTCTCCCCAATAAAAAGGTTATACATAATATTGAACCTACCTGCACATGTAACAATATGATTTGCAAGAATACATATGCAGTACCTGTTTTACAGAATGTATATTTATTGATTCATATATATGTGTATTCTTATTAATACGTGTATTCTTATATATGTGTATTCTTATTATGCAGTGTTTTTCACCCGTAACTCAAATGTGGGTGAACACTCCATCATCATCTCCTTTCTTATATCATAGTTATCACTCCCCCTATCAGCTATTTACCTCATCTCTTATCCTAGTGCTTCTTACATTTTTAACCCCTTCATCGACACATGCGTCCATCATCATGCCCCCTTTCTTTACAATATCCCGCAAGCGCAGTGGAGCAGCATCATAACACACTGCTCAGAGAGAACTGGTCATGATCAGAGAGAAGAATGTATTTACTGCAGAGCTTACCTCTTGGAGCAGTTAGAGAAGTCTTACGATCAAACATAAGCTCCCTCTGAATGCCTATGTCATAGGAGTGGAATCTGCGACATACTTCTGGTAGGGAGATAATCCTCCTATAACCTAAAGACTTTGGCAGTGAACTGAGCAGGGTTATGATGATACAATTCACAGTGCCATGCCTCTCACAGTGCCCCTTGGACCTCCACCAGGAGTCCCACAAGTGGGTGACTGTGACAGAGTAGGTCTCTCCCACATTCTGAGGAAAGCGTTAACCTCCCTGTAGCCAGGAAGGAACCACACTTTTACCTCAATTAAGACCAGCTAATGTATATAATAAACCTGGTAAGTTTAGTTAGTCAGTGGTAATGTGAGGGAGAGGTTGCACCTTTAGCAGCTCTCTCTATGCTGGACAATCTGAACCATAATTGTGCTGGGAATACTCTGCTCGTTTAAACTGCTGTCTCATGTAAGCTGAATTTTTGTTCCTGAACTGTGTTTTCCTTATGTAAGAAGTCATTACACTGAATAAAAAGCTTACTTGTTTGCATCATCTCAGTCTCCCATTGGTTGTCTGAACTTACCTGCTACAGCTGCTATCACTAATTTACTTAAAGTTAATGTAAAGTTTCAAGAGATAGGTGCAGCACAAGAGAAGTCTGATAGAGTGAGTCAGAAGCTGTGGCTAGAGAAGATGTCAAGGCAACAACTTATATATATTAGAGATGTGCGCAGAACCCCCTGTTTTGATTTTGGTTGATTGGTTTTGGCTCTGAAACAATTTTTGCGTTTAGGATTTGTTTTTGGCTTTGCCCAAAATTATTTGTGTTTTTTTTGTATTGATTTTGGATTTCATTAAAAATGGTTAAAAACAGGTAAAACCATACAATTTGTTGTTATTTAAGTTCCTATATTACTCTTAATATCATTTATGTTCATTTATAGTCATTTACTATTGGTTTTATAGATGAACACCCCAAGACTTTCAAGATTTTCATTTTTCATTAATATTGCCCAAATGGCTGAAGGGAGCGGCTGTCTAAAGGAGGGGATGGTATTTTTTTTTTGGGTAGTAGTGTCCTATGTCAATCACATAAGTCAAAAATGTAATCATCCCGCCTTCCGGATCTCGCGGGTTTTGGATTCTATAAAAGGTCCCCGCATCGGCACCATTTCTCACTCCGGCTGTGAACAGTGAAGAGGGAGGGTGGGAGCTAGGGCTGGCTGGGCTGTGTTGTGCTGCTGTTGTCCATAGGGGCTGGCTGGGCTGTGTTGTGCTGCTGTCATAGGGGCTGGCTGGGCTGTGTTGTGCAGTCAGTTGTCCATAGGGGCTGTGTCCACTCCAAAGTCTATAGGGGCTGGCTGGACTGTGTTGTACAGTGTCCCATAAAGGCTGCAGTCCTACAGGGGTGCTGTAGTGTTGTCCAGGGGGTGATCTGTGCATCAGGGGTGCTCCCCCAAAGTGCACTCCAAAAAAAAAAAAATTCTTTGTCTGTGTTTGTGAATTTTGTGCGCAGTAGCCGCACGTGCATAAACAAAGTAGTGCCAAGCGTGCGCCTGTGTCCCATAAATAAATGGCCGGCTGGATTGACCGCTAAAGGGTGCTGTAACCCCCAAAATGCACTCCAAACAAAATTAAAAATAATTTTCTGTGTTTGTGAATTGTGTGCACTGTTGCTGCACGTGCATCAACAAAGGAGCAGCGCCAAGCGTGTGCCTGTGTCATAAGTAAAAGGACGGCTGGCTTGTCCGTTAAAGGGTGCTGTAACCCCCAAAGTGTACTCCAAAAAAAAAAAATATATATATTTTTTTGTGTTTGTGAATTGTGTGCGCAGTAGCTGCACGTGCATCAACAAAGTAGCGCCAACCGTGTGCCTGTGTCATAAGTAAAGGGCCAGCTGGCTCGTCTGTTAAAGAGTGGTGTATCCCCCAAAGTGCACTCCAAACAAAATAAAAAAATATTTTCTGTGTTTGTGAATTGTGTGCACTGTGGCTGCACGTGCATCAGCAAAGGAGCAGCGCCAAGCGTGCGCCTGTGTCCCTTAAGTAAAGGGCTGGCTGGCTTGTCCGTTAAAGGGTGCTGTAACCCCCAAAGTGCACTCCAAAAAAAATTAAAAATATAATTTTTTTGTGTTTGTGAATTGTGTGCACAGTAGCTGCACGGGCATCAATAAAGTAGCGTAAAGCGTGCGCCTATGTCATAAGTAAAAGGCCGGCTGGCTTGACCATTAAAGGGTGCACTCCAAACAAAATAAAAAATGATTTTCTGTGTTTGTGAATTGTGTGCACTGTGGCTGCATGTGCATCAACAAAGGAGCAGCGCCAAGCGTGCGCCTGTGTCCCATAAGTAAAGGGCCAGCTGGCTCATCTCTTAAAGGGTGGTGTAACCCCCAAATGCACTCCAACAAAAATAAAAAAATCTTCTTTTCTGTGTTGTGAATTGTGTGCGCTGTACGTGCATCCTTAAAGCAGCAGCGCCAAGAGCGTGTCTGTCCATTAAAGGGTGGTGTAACCTCCAAAGTGCTCCAAAAAATAAAAAACAATTTTTTTTCTGTGCTTGTGACTTGTGTGCGCTGTAGCTGCACATGCATCAACACAGTAGCAGCGCCAAGCATGCACCTGTGTCATAAGTCAAGGGCCGGTTTGGACATCTGGTCTGGACTGAAGGACGTGCCAACAATTTCTGACATGTCTACTGTCACTGCATATGATATTGTCACCACTGACAGAATGGTGGAGGATTACATTGCTGACAGCATCCAAGTAGGGATGTCAGACAGTCCATACCTGTACTGGCAGGAAAAAGAGGCAATTGGAGGCCCCTGTACAAATTGGCTCTATTTTACCTAAGTTGCCCTCCCTCCAGTGTGTACTCCGAAAGAGTGTTTAGTGCAGCTGGGAATCTTGTCAGCGAAAGGCGTAGGAGGTTGCTTCCACAAAATGTGGAGAAGATGATGTTCATAAAAATGTATTATCAACTCTTCCAGGGAGACCAGCCTCCAGAACGTACAGAGGGACCTGTGGTGGTGGATTCCAGTGGGGACGAATTAATACTCTGTGAGGATGAGGATGTACACAACACTGAAGAGGGTGAGGAATCAGTGAATGAGGAGGATGAGCACGACATATTGCCTCCGTAGAGCCAGTTTGTGCAGGGACAGATTAATTGCCAGCTTGTTTTGTGGGGGCCCAAACGAACCAATCATTTCAGCCACAGTCATGTGGCAGACCCTGGTACTGAAATTATTGGTTTGCTAAAGTGTGCATGTCCTGTTTATACAACATAAGGGTGGGTGGGAGGGCCCAAGGACAATTCCATCTTGCACCTCTTTTTTTTCTTTGCATTATGTACTGTTTGGGGCCTAGTTTTTCAAACTGACATCCTGTCTGCCACTGCAATGTCACTCCTAGATGGGCCACGTGTTTGTGCCGCCCACTCGTGTCGCTTAGCATAGTCATCCAGCTACCTCGGTGGAACCTCTTGGACTAAAAACAATATTGTGAGGTGTGAGGTGTTCAGTATAGACTGGAAATGAGTGGAAATTAAGGTTATTGAGGTTAATAATAGCATAGGAGCATGAAAACCCACAAATTCTGTGATTTTAGCTGTTTTTATGCTTTTTAAAAAAAAAATACAGATCCAAAACACAAAACCCAGAACCCAAAACATGGAAGGGTGGTTTTGGCAATACCAATCCAGATACAAAACACAAAGAAAGTTCCAGATTCAAAACCAAAACACAAAACACGAAAAGTGGCCGGTGCAGACCCCTACTTAGTACATTGACCCCTATGTTTGGTGTATGGAATGTTAGCTCTTTTCTTTCTTTGGGCCAAATCACACCATTCATCATCAGTCTACTGCTAGTCACATCACCACAAGCTGATGTTTTATTTGAACAGTCTTGCTTAAACTTTCTTCTTTCCACATGAACTTTGTTTCCACCAGTAGAAGATGGTGAATTACTAGTTGCAGTACTAGTAGTGCCAGTGCTGCTAGTAATAGGATGATCATACTGACCCATAGACTGATATATTCTCAAATATAATAAAAAAGCAAAAGAAAAGCAAAGTATTCCTATAGTGGGACACACACGGACTAATCTGAATGAAAAAACAATAATAATAATCAGAAAGATAATATTAGTAAATAATAAAATATAACTTTTATTATAGCCTTATAAAATAAATAGGCGAAAATTTAGTTTATGTATAAAACTTATTATAGTACGTTTATTATTAAAATCACTTGTCTCCACTATACCTAACTGTATCAGATTATATTAAGGATTAAATTACTCAAGTGTCACTATTACTCATTTAATGTATATCAATCAACACTCTATCCACTGCGATAGTTATATTATGATAATATTCATATAATATACACAGAATCCTAAATATTAATCAAGTGTGAGCCACCCTATTAGGTATGGTCTCATTATACCATCAGTAAAAATCGGGAGCCTCCCATGAAAACCGGGAGGGTAGGCATGTATGGTGTGGAGGGAGCATAACCGGGAGGTTGTCCATCAAAAAAGTAGCCTATGGTTGTATAGTAAGGGGCTAGGCCTCTACTAATCTTATAAATAGCCTGGGAGAGGAATCATCTTCCTCTTTCCAGTCTTTTCACACAGGCTGGCTAATTACCTCAGATTTTGCTGTCCAATCGTTTCTGCCTTTCCTGCCAATAATCTCCTCCTGCTGTCGTCTTTCTTTTCTACCTTACCTATAGCCTCAACTTTATTGTGTGCTCACCTACCTCCTCATCACCTCTCCACTCTCATCTTGCGTCCCTGCCGTTTGTCCCCCCCCGCCGTGCCGCCTAATGGAAGCAGCCAGACCGCTCACCTCCACGGTTGGCTGTTTCCTCCAGGTGCAGCTAGTGGCACATAGCAGGTCACGATACCGCGCCCATGTCCACATGTGCCAGGTGTGTCAGAGGTCCTGGCACTAGCACTCCGTCTGCATCCCCCCTCACTGCCTTGCTTTCAGGGGCCACGGGTGGGAACCTGGACACCCCTCAGCAGGGCAATCATCCCCCATCTGCACAGGGCCCCCCGCGTGTTACTCCACGGGCGTCACCGGTAGTTGACCTCACCCACTCAGCAGCGGTGGCCATTTTGGATCCTTTGCAGCAGGCACATTACAGGATGCTTTTGCCTGCAATTACACCACCTGCCCCCACAGCTTTACTAGCAGGAGGGAAACACAGTAGCATGTGCCTGTCCCGGCTGTAGTTTAGCCCTAGGAGCACACATAGCGCCATTTCCCCGGGCTTTCTGACGATTCCAGAGCCCTCAGCGTGCCTCCAGCATCCCAATACCACACCCCGTTCACCCACAGGCATTGGCATGTCCCCTGTTCAGGCAGGTTTTGGTACCAATGTGCCAGACATCCGCATGCAGACCATTCCAAGCCCTTCCCAGATATTGCATCCCATGTGGTCCCCTTATTTCCTGGGTGCAGGGCAACAGCAGCCTATCCTCCTTTCTTTTGCCTCCCAGTTTAGGGCCTCCCACCCTTTTTGCAGCAGATTCTAATGCCATACGTCATGGTGCCAAAAACCGATCAGCTTGCAAGGGGAGGATGGGTCTCTATCCCGGCGCATGCAGACAGTATCTTAATCAGGTGGGTTTAACTGAGCGATTTAATAAGGTTCGGCCATCACCAGTGTGCAATGGCTCATCCTTGCAGATAGGACACCCCTTTCCAAGTTTCAGTTTACTAAAGTGTTTCAAGACTGATTGCTTTGGACTTGCCTTTGGATCAGTTCGGAACTCATTCGTTCATGATTGGGGCGGCAACTTGCGCTGCAGCTGCGGGCGCTTCCGTCAATGCCTTAAAACCGGTTGATGGAAGTCATCAGCTTACAGAACTTACTAGTGGGGAGATAAGTTACATAGTTAGCAGCGCTTCTTGTGAGTTTGTTGGGAAACCCAGGGGCCTTATGCCTACTGCCGCTTTGCAGGTTGAGGGGCTTTTTAGTCTTGCCCTCAAAGAAGTTTTATGTTTTTCAACGTCATCTGGGTCACCCAACTATTGTTTCCTTTCCTGTGGCTAGGCTGTTCAAAATTTTTTAAAAATTCTGACTTGATTACCCCCTTTTTACAGGTATTCCCGGAAATGCTAACTGTCGGGTGTGGTTCATGGGACACTCGTACATTTACTGGGCACATAAGCATCCTTTAGCATTTCAGGCCCCCCAATTGTTAGGTACTAACAAGATTCGTTGGTCCAGTTTCAGGGGCATGCACCGGGGCGGCCCTCTGGAAGCTTTATGGGCATCTGAGGCAAGGTTTGGGACCCCTGACTGGTTAGTCATACATTTAGGGGGCAACGATCTAGGCACTTGCAAATGTGTCAAGGGTATAATTGCCATTAAAAGGGACCTGCAATTAGTTTCTGAGAAATGGACGACAGTAAGGCTAGTCTGGTCAGAAATAGTGCCAAGATGTTTTTGGAGGGGCTCACAAGGTGGCGCAGCCCTAGATCGGGTGCATTGAAAAGTCAATGCTGCAGTCTCCAGGCTGGTCAACCATACAGTGTTATACGGCACCATCATTTGCGTTATGAGGTGGAGACTTTTTATAGGCCTGATGAGGCGCAGGTCTGGAGTGGTTTACTAGAGATCTTTGCGGCGCAGATGGTTTCTGATGGGTGGCGGGGCTCGTTTCTTTTGAGCCAAGCTTTGGCAGGAAGCAGTGCTCCTGGGCGGCCTATTATTGGCGTAAGAGTGCCTGGGTAGCAGTTTTCTTTTGATAGTGGCAAGTTGGTCATCTACCATAGGGGGGACCTGGCCTTCATCTTAGAGGGAGGTTAAGGCTGTGCCAATTAAGGGAGAGTGGTACTGCCTCATGCCAGTTTACGTTGGGCGGGGATCCGTCCCTTTCTTATTTAATCATATACGATTGCTGGGCTGTGGCCCCAGAGCACTGATTTCTTATGCCACCATCTTACAATACAATTACAATCTGATCAATACATTTCGGCTGTGTCCTCTTTTAATTCCACATAAGTGTTTGAGTGTTTATTTCTAGTTAGTGGTTAAGTTATAATGTAAGGAGTAAAACAATGGGTGTTTTATATTATACACCAGGTGATATTATTCAAGGGAAGCTGATTATAAGGGGAATGTAGAGGGAAGTGATGGCACATAAAGAGGCAATTGATGTCAGATACAGTGCATCTGGAGGGCTCTGATGGCACATAAAGGGCATGCAAAGGGTACTTATGGCACATAAAGGGCATGCAAAGGGTTCTTATGGCACATAAAGGGCATGTGAAGGGAACTTATGGCATAATCGTTGCACGTGGGGCATTTGGAGTATTCTGATGTCAATCACCCCCTAACATATTGTATGCCCATTACCCCCCACTTATATATTGTATTCCCATTACACTGTAAGCCCAACACAACCTCCCACCCCATTTATATTTTATATAACTATCCCTTCCTTTAATTTAAAATAAATGTTTCTGTTCTTTTTTTAATTTTTACTTCAAAAGCTGCTGCAGGCTGTGGCTAAGGGTGATTGAGACGGTCACTGCTGGCTGTGGCTAAAGGTGATTGAGACGGTCACTGCTAGCTGTGGCACAGTGCTGCCATTAGCTCCTTCCTAGACAGATCCTCACTAGTGCAGAACATCAAATGAGACGTCATGACAACCTGACATCAGAATGTCTCTCTGCATACATTGTGGGAGGTGGAACCGCTGCCATTGACAGGATGAAAGGAGCTAACATGGAAGGGATAAAAGTAAACACTACCGGGGATAGCTGGGCACACCTCATGCATCACAGTGCGCACTTGGCAAATTCACTTGAAGAGGCTGAGCATGGCAAGCTGAGGGAGTGGCCTTGCCGCGTCCAGGTCATCCCGCCCCTAGGGCAGCACCGGCGGCTGCACTGTCCTCCCTACAGCAGTGGGGAGGGGTCTCCTCCTCTTCTCCGGTTGAACCGCCTCCTCCTTTTTTATTACGGCCTACAGCCATACTCTAATGAGTCAGCCTGACTCATTATTAGCACTGCTGATAATGCCAGTGGCTGCCGGCCTCTTTGTTGCACTGGGCACTGGGGCAACATACTGGTTGCACTGCCGGCAGTTTGGATGCCATTTTTGGGAGATCAGAACATGCGGAAGCGCCCGGTGAGTGACTGTAGGGTCTGCACGGAGGCTGCGCCCGGGCCTCATCCTCTCTTAATCTACCCCTGTCATAACTGGCTGGTAATGAAGGGTTTGCATGTAGGTAAAGTTTTATGAAGGCATGTAAATGGATTCATAGGCTACGCAGAGTTACAGTGAGCCTGTATTCAGACAGATCTTTTGCACTAGGGATAGGACTGGTGCAAGCGCTATAATGGCTATAATACCAAGCATACTGATAGGGGTGGTCTGACCACAGAGATGAATACAAATCTTCATAAGGATGAATATATTCACATTTAGGGCCTGATTCAGAGACATTAATGGTGCCGCAACTGCAACTATTTACATAGTGCAACTGCATCTTTATGCTAATTCCACAGCCGATGGAATTCATACAGAGACGCGACTTGCTGCAGTACTAATTCGATGCTATGCTTAAAAAGTTGCACCATTGAACATTGCACCAGTCCTATAGAGGCACAGAATCATGCTTGCCGACTTCTGACACTTATTCCCCAGGAGAAAGCCGGGGAGAAGAAGCAGGTGGGCTGTTTTGGTGGGCGGGCCAGACAATCCACATCTTTAAGCCTACCCACTCATGGCAAAATGCCGCAATTCCTGCATATTTGAATAGGGGGGCTAAATGACGCGATTGTCAAAGAATCGTATTAATAGGCTCCGCCTCCTACTCGCGGACCAGCCGATTTGCGAGAACATTTTCCCCATTCTGCCCACTTCACTAGAAAGTGGGTAGAATGCGGGAGAAGTCAGAAACAAGAAAATACTGCGCTCCAAAACCTATGCTGGGACACTGATATAGCACACATCAATTGAAAATATAAAAATAACAAATTATTGATACAATATAAAATCAATTAACAGCACATAAGAAAAATTAGGATTAAATATTGGTAATAAACCATAAAAGTGACAATTGGCAAATTAAATAATCAACACATAGAGTTGATCAGGCTCTAGTGCTGTAAATAAAATAGTAAATGAAAAATGAGCATAAACAAATGATTGGTTAATTGATTAGTAATTAAGCAAAAAATATAATATAAAAGTTTGTCAAACAGGGCTTGTCCAGATTAATAAGCCGATGAGAGATACAGTCAGGCGCATAAATATTGGGACATTGACAGAATTTTCATATTTTGGCCTTTATTCACCACCACAATGGCTTTGAAGTTAAACAAACAAGATGTGCTTAACTGCAGACTTTCAGATTTAATTTGAGGGTAATTACATCCAATTCAGGTGAACGGTGTAGGAATTACAATGGTTTCTATATGTGCCTCCCACTTTTTAAGGGGCCAAAAGTAATGGGACAAACTAAACAATCCTAAATCTAACTTTCACTTTTTAATACTTTGTTGCAAATCCTTTGCAGGCAAATGCAGCCTGAAGTCTGGAACGCATAGACGATGCTGGGTTTCATCCCTGGTGATGCTCTGCTAGGCCTCTACTGCAAATGTCTTCAGTTCCTGCTTGTTCTTGGGGCATTTTCCCTTCAGTTTTGTCTTCATCAAGTGAAATGCATGCTCAATCAGATTCAGGTCAGGGGATTGACTTAGCCATTGCATAACATTCCACTTTTTAGCCTTAAAAAACTCTTTAGTTGCTTTTGCAGTATGCTTCGGGTCATTGTCCATCTGCACTGTGAAGCACCGTCCAATGAGTTCTGAAGCATTTGACTGAATATGAGCATACAATATTGCCCGAAACACTTCAGAATTCATCTGCTGCTTATGTCAGCAGTCACATCATCAATAAATACAAGGGAACCAGTTCCATTGGCAGCCATACATGCCCACGCCATGACACTACCACCACCATGCTTCACTGATGAGGTGGTATGTTTTAGATCATGAGCAGTTCCTTTCCTTCTCCATACTCTTCTCTTCCCATCACTCTGGTACAAGTTAATCTTTGTCTCATCTGTCCATAGGATGTTGTTCCAGAACTGTAATGGCTTTTTTAAATGTTGTTTGGCAAACTCTAATCTGGTCTTCCTGTTTTTGAAGCTCACCAATGGTTTACATCTTGTGGTGAACCTTCTATATTCACTCTTGTGAAGTCTTCTCTTAATTGTTGACTTTGACACATATACACCTACCTTCTGGAGAGTGTTCTTGATTTGGCCAACAGTTGTGAAGGGGGTTTTCTTCACCAGGGAAATAATTCTGTCAACCACCACAGTTGTTTTCCGTGGTCTTCCGGGTCTTTTGGTGTTGCTGAGCTCTCTGGTCTGTTCATTATTTTTAAGAATGTTCCAAACAGTTGATTTGGCCACACCTAATGTTTTTGCTATCTCTCTGATGGGTTTGTTTTGATTTTTCAGCCTAATGATGGCTTGCTTCACTGATAGTGACAGCTCTCTGGATCTCATATTGAGAGTCGACAGCAACTGATTCCAAATGCAAATGTCACACCTAGAATCAACTCCAGACCTTTTACCTGCTTAATTGATAGTGAAATAATGAGGGAATAGCCCACACCTGTCCATGAAATAGCTTTTGAGTTGATAGTCCTATTACATTTGGCCCCTTAAAAAGTGAGAGGCACATATAGAAACCATTGTAATTCCTACACCGTTCATCTGATTTGGATGTAATTACCCTCAAATTAAATCTGAAAGTCTGCACATCTTGTTTGTTTCATTTCAATGCCATTGTGGTGGTGAATAGAGGCCAAATATGAAAATTTTGTCAATGTCCCAATATTTATGCACCTGACTGTACATGTAAAAATAATGTATCCAGAACTGATACAAAATGGGTATTTTAACAATGAATTCCCCAGAGATCCTATTCAGAGAATGATTTATGTATAGAGATATTTCAATAATTCCTCTGTATCAGGCCACCGGAATATAAGTCTCTATACCAACTGCTGTGTATAGACAAGTCCTGTGTACTTGAAAAGTACAGTACTTTGAAAATATGAAAGTACTGTCCATGGTTAGCACTGGTATGGTAGCTTGTATATAGTGCTATGCCTTGTCAAGTCGGGACACTGCGGCAGGCAGGAGGTAGTGTGAATTCAAGCCTCTCAACTCACGTCTCAGGGAATGAAGCGGAGTGGATGGTACTCCAACAGATGGCCGCAATTAGCAGTCAGACAAGCTGACACTGATCCCCATGCCGTCTGCATCAGGCTTATGGTCAGCGTGAGCTGACAAAATCCGCGAGGCAGCAGGTCAGATGACGTTCAGTGAGCAGGAGATCAGACGGAGAGCCACAGACAAGAGTGGATAGCCGGCACTGGTCACAATGAACCTCCCAGCTGAATCAATCCCGCGACTAGCAAAACAGGAGGGGTGGCATCCGTTTAGCAATAGGTGGGGTGACTGTTCAGTATGGGATAACTGAAACCAGGGTGGATCTCCGGTGGAAGTGAACAGGAGCAGCAATGCATTTCGGGAGAAGTGTCTACATTCCCGGGGTGTGAGGGATTAGCCAGAAAAATCGGAAGCCCCGCGGCTTCCAGGAGAGTAGACATCTATGCGCAGAATGTCCGTCTGAATATGGCCACTTAATCAGTACAACTGTGGAAAAATTCACAGACGCTAACCACGATACAACCGAGACATCCGTGTCTGGCCAGCCAACCCTTTACAAACCAGAAATGCCCACCTTTCTGCATACCCCAGCGGTAACCATTGGGATGCATGCGCAGTCTAAAAATATTGTCCGCTTACGTCTGACATGGACACTGCATCCACTTCTGAATCAGGCTCTTAGTTTCATATACACAATGCAGGGGCAATTACGGGTGGCTTGAATTCAACTCTGCATTGGCTCCATTGTTTATAGTTTAAATCTATATTAACATAACTTTGTATGGTAGAAATAAAGAGTAAATAGGAATCCGGCTTACATATAGAGTTTTGGCCCCACAAGAATGTGACATTTCTTCCCCCTCACTGGTATAGAAACACTTCACAGAAAAGCTGGATTTATTGGAGACATTTTGGAATGATTTTTTCTTCTCTTTAAAGCTCACCAGGACATTAAATTCTCAGTTGTTAGAAAACATCTAATAAGCAATGGTGTATGTTTTGTGCATTACCCATAACAGGCACAGAATGTCAGGCTCAAATGTTTGTCCGTTCCATTATAATTAATTTACAGGTATTTAAAAACAGAAAGATGTCCCCAATTAATCGTTTGTAATGATCCTCTGTTGTTAATCTTTATGTACTAATAGTGATGGGATATTTTTCTATGTGTACTCTGCTCTTGTTTTAATAATGTATAAGGGGATAATTTATTCCAAAAACTGTTTCACTGACTGCAAATAATAATGACTGCAGGTTATTAGCTGGTTTGCTGCTAAAGTTTTGGGAGAGATCACATTATTGCTGGTATAATTCCAGGGAGTGGGAATTTCTCCAGGCACAGTAAGGGTTGATACATAGGAGCATTCACATAATCTCCTCCAAATCCTTGTCTTTTATTTTATTATTTTATCCTTTACTACATATCCCATCTGGATTACATTATACCAGGCATTACCCATATTTATCATTCCTGATGCATTGTGCCACCCCATACTCACCTCTCCTACTTTGGTTCTAAACACCACTAATCCTTAACTGCGTAAAACAAATATATGGCATTGAGCCCTTAGTGGGTAAATAACTGGTTATTAATATGCAACACACTACCCCCTCCTCCCCATAAGGATACATAAGGCCTGAGGAAGGTAAATGCCATGATGTGGAATTTTGTAGTTTGGTAGGAGGGATATGCGCTGACCCCCATATTTGAGTTTTGGATCTGGATTCATCTTCATGTTTTGGTTTTACAAAACCACCCTCAAGTCTTTTGTTTTTGGTTTTCGACCTGGATTCGTGACATTATTACAATCCAAAACCCAAAATTTGGATTTAAAATTCAAATTACGAACCGTTGGAAGAACAGAACCACAACTCAGATTTATCTGGATCTCTTAAGAGATTAAAATAATTTCTGTCCGCATTCAAGAAATTGTAGTGGATTCTGATTTCTGGAGAACTGGACCGCACATCTCTAGTTGGCAGTGGCATTAGAATTTGTCAATCTGGTTATTTTTATTTATTTTATGAATTTGTGCTCTATGGTCACGAAGGATTTAAATACTTAGAATATTGTCTGTATGGGAGAAGTGTGAACCAATAGGAGTTGTTGTGGGAGGTGTTTGAGAGGTTTGAGAGTTGGCTGACTGCACTTACTTTTTGGATCCTGTGAGTAGATGCTTCCCATCCATCCTTTTCATAGGTTGTTTTCTTCTATGTGTGTTTGGTTGTGTGGTTTGGAAAAGCATCATCGTCAGCAGAAGCATTTGACCCAGGTGGAAGATCCAAAGTACGAGGGTGGTTCAATAAGTAAGGTAACAAGACCTCTCACATGTGTAATGTTCTCTGTATCATTCTAATTTCCAGACAGACCAGAGCAGGTAGTCCACTGCTTCTCCTCACAGCCATTAGACCACGCCTCCTATTAGTCCTAACATCAGTTATAAGATGGCAGGGCGGGCAGAAACATGGTCAGATATTGAGGTGTGTAGTGTGATCAGGTTTTTGTGTCTAAAGAGCACATCAGCAGCTGAAATTCATTGCCAACTTGTCAATGTGTACTGTGATAACTTAATTTCACGGCAATGGGTTTGGTGCACTGCCTTTGATAATGGCATTCAAGATGTGCAGTGATCTGGCCGGCCAAGAACGTCCCCCACAGATGACAATTTGTGCAGCATTGAAGGTCTTATTCAGGAGGACAGACACATTTGAGTTAGTGATATTGCTGATGAACTGAACATCTCAGTGGGTACTGTGCACAACATCGTTCATGAGCAACTGAGGTACAGGAAAAATTGTTCACGCTGGGTATTGAAGCAACTCTCAGAAGTACAGAAAACCAATAGGATGGAAATGTCTCTCGTGCACTTGACACAGTACCATGAAGAGGTGGTGCAGTTCCTGCAGCGTATTGTTACAGGTGATGAAACGTGGGTACACCATGTGACACCAGAGATGAAGCTAGCATCCATGACAGAACCCAATTCAAGGTTCTTACGCTCATTTACAAAGCCCTCTCCCATATACATCTCCGACCTCATCTCCCTTCACACTCCTGATTCAGAGATGGACATTAATGCTGCCGCCTCCAAGATTTTGCCTGTGCTGCTCTCTACCTCTGGTACTCTCACCCTCTTCCCATCAGACTCTCCATCTCTCTACAAATCTTCAAATGGGCTCTCAAAACATATTACTTCATCAAAGCCTTCAAGCTATCATTCATTTCTAACCTGTTGCTACATGCACCTACCTCCCTGTCTAACCCATCTGTGTCACGTTTGTTTGTCTGCCCCTCATCTTTAGAATATGAGCTCTTACGAGCAGGGCCCTCTACCCTCTTCTGCTTCTCCTCACTTATACTTTCATCTACACCTTACTCTCCACTAGGGCACCTAACTCTTGGTTGTTTACACCCTGTGGCTTATTTGAGTGTTTTGATCGCTAATGCAGCAATGTGTATAAACCATGTCCTTGTCCTGCATTGTATTGTACTGTAAGTTACTGGTTTCTTGTTCACTTATTTATGTATTTTGTAAGGCGCTGTGAAACATTTGTATAAATAAAGGCTAATAATTATAATACAATAATATAATAATAATGACATGGAAACACGCATCCTCCTCACCTTCAAAGAAATTTAAAACAACTATTTTAGCAAAGAAGGTCATGGCAACTGTGTTTTGGGACCACAAGGGCATGCTTCTTATTGATTTCCTCACCTAGGGAAATACTGTGAATGCTGTTCGCTATTGTGACACATTGAGCCCAGTGGCAAACGCAGGATTTCTAGAGGGGGGGTTCCAAATGCCTGATTTTAGAGTGAGTGTGGCCAGTCCATGAAGAGGGTAGAATTAGCACTTAACCAGCTTTAATATACGTCATACAAAGTGTCATGTGTGTCATAATTCCAGCATATACAGGACCACTGATCACAGTAAGCCATTAGATGCGGCAGTAGGTCCATCCTTTCTGAGCAGAATGTTTTTTTTCAGATGTGGGCACCATTCCAGGGCATTGGAGCAAGTCCGGGAGCCTGGAGGAGAACCTAGTACTGCCCTGGACAAATATGTACATATTGGGCTCTATAGCAGCACATCCCTAACAGTGAATGTTTTCAAGATATCCTATTTGGTGCACAGGTTATTTATTACTGGCTTATACATGTTAGAAGATCCACAAGTGGTGCTAATTATTTAATTTATGATACTGAAAAGAACATGCAGCTCTAGTAAAATTCTATTCTATTACTATTTCTATTGTGGTCATGGTGTGGGCTGGGCTGGGGAGGGGGGTTTCCAGGCAGACGGAAACCCCCCCTGCATTTGCCTATGGAGCCGGTTGCGTAGGGCAATTCATGGAAAATTATCTGCGTGGGGAACAGGCATTGTATTGCTACACGATCATGCCAGATCTCATTCAGCATACCGCATGTGTGAGCTGTTATGGCGCTACCATTGGGTGGCACTGGACCATCTTCTCACAGCCCATGCCCGGTTGGAATCCCGACAGCGGCATCCCGGCAGAGGAGGAAATCCCGATGGTCCAAGGTAAGTATTGTCTTACCTAGTACTACCCCCTAACGCTAACCCTCCCTTAGGGGTGCCTAACCCTAACCTTCCCCCCCAATGCCTAACCCTAATCCCCCCTCTAAGTGTCTAAACCTAACCGCCCCTTCCCCGCCACCTAAACTTAAGTCCCCTGGGGGGGTTCTTAACCATAAGTCCCCCCCGGGGGTGCCTAACGCTAAGTCCCCCCCTGGAACCCTATACCTAACCCTCCCCCCCGCGGTTATCTGCGCCCGGCGTCCCTTTGATCGGGATGGCAGGCGCTGGTCTCCCGGCGTAAAGTGACAGGCGTCTACATCTTGACGCCTGTCATTTAACCCTCGCCGGGATTATGCAGTCGGGAAGCCGGCTGTCGGGATTAGGTCCGCTGGCTTCCCGACTGCATACCGGCCTGGCATCAAGTGATTTCTATCTCTTTGGACCATTATAGAAGCACCTGGGTAGAAGGCGATTTGCAACCGAAGGTGAAGTTCAGCGAGCTGTCATGCCCTGGCTTCAGGCGCTTAATACCGATTTCTTCTATGCCGGGATAAATGCTTTGGTGTGTTATGTATGTCTCCTGATCAGCACAGCACACACCTTGTGGTGCCTAACAAATAAAAGATAATATTAATAACTCTGAATCAGGCTCTTCATGCTCAATGCCCAGTGAGCAATTTTCATTAAATTGGTTAAAACATCAGACATTGCAACTGGATGTTATTCTTACCATGCCAGATTGAATTAATCCTTGTATATTTATCTAGAATTTATAAAGTTTATAGAAAAGAAAAGTTTATAGAAAATAATGAAGAGTCCATTCTGAATGCCAGAAACTGGTGCCTTTGTGAACACATGATGCCTGTTTTCCAAAGTTTTCAGTCCAAAACATCTGTTGGAGAAGTTTGACTGTACTTTTCTTGGCCTGCGATGTGAACTGAACCACAGGTAGTGCATTACTGGAACCACTTTTCACACACATCAGCCTTTCCTCCCCTGAGAATAAACATAATAATTAACGTTGCTTAAAGGTTAAGGAGTGACGGGGAAAGAAGGAAAGAAAAATAAAATAACAGCCTGGTGTTGCAAAGCCAGAAATAATAAACTACATTTCATATTTTACATTTATTTTATTTAACTCTATTGCTGCCAATAAAACGTCAAAGAAATCAATGGACAAATGATTGCCTAACAGTGGAGAGATTTGAATGAATAACTTGTGTTTGCAGATTCTTTTGTAAAGATGTTAAAATAAATTGTGTGAACCTACATGTTTACATTGTATACTATTTTTAACCTTTTTATTATTCTAACAGCAAACACTCTACAATAAATGTAGCCGAATAAGCTTGAACAAGGCTCACCCTGTTCACCTTGCTTGAAATTAGCTCACATTTTTCGAGCTGTTTTGATATTTTAGATAGAATCTAAAATAAGAGAATGTAAAGTTTCATACTTTAGAACTACTGTAGTTCAGCAACGCCATTTGAAACACGTTTGTGCATCTCTACTGCTTCAATACAATGCATAACAATAGCTCTAATTATGCTAAATGGCAAATGAAGGAATTGGACAATCTGGTATTCTTATAGGTATGGAAGAAGAGGGTAAATTGAAGCTCAGCCACTAGATTTTTATTTATTTACACCTGCTGGGTATTTCTGTGCAGTACCAACATACTGTACTTTTAAAACAGATTGGAGGAGAGCTGATGTTCTACATTCAAACTTCACCATTTACTAATGCTATAGTCCCATTAGGTGCTACAATATGGGGGACAAATATCTGCAGTACCTCCTGTCAGATAGTTTCCTCCCTTGTCTTTGCTGTTCAGGTGCCAAGCTTGTGACACATGGGACAAGGACTAACGAGAATCAACAATGTCCGTGACTGAAGCTTCTCTTTGGTCCTACCAGTCACACCTCCTGTTCTGTCCTCACTATGAGCTTCACTTTGGCCAATATAAATAGACAGACAACATAACTACTTCTACTTTTAAAAATCCAATCTAGATATCTGAAGAAGAATGGTCAATAATGGATTTTGGACCCCTAGGGGCGCAATCTTAATATGCAAAGCAGCCTATAGTCCAATCACTAAATGGACCAGAAAATACACAGCTCATAAGTGTGTGTGTGTGTGAAGGTGTGTGAGGGGGGGAAATTTCACCAAAAGTCTCCTGATGCAAACACTTATAGCACACTACTATCACTGCAATCTCTATATTTATATATATTGTGCCTAGAGCCATATATAGTCAGCCATCCCCACTTATGAGCTGAAGAAGAATGGTGATTATTGAAGTACTGTAGTAGAAGATATTGGTTAAACTGTAACATAAAGAAACATTAGAATGCAATTACAATATGCAGGGGCGTATTTATAATGGGTGCAGGGTATGCAGTGCACACGGGCCCCTGGGTCCTGGGGGGCCCACACCACACACCCTGCACCCATATTTGTTTATACTTACCTTTTCGCCGTCTTCAGAGTGCTGCTCTGCAGCGCTGAGCCGGCACTGAAGAGCAGCAAAAATCACAGAGAAAATGGCGGCGGCCATTTTCCCTGTGACTCACGTATGCGCAGAAAAGAGGTCTCCGGGAATAAGCCGCGCTATTTTCCCGGAGACCCGCGCATGTGCAATAGATTCTGGCATTAAGCCAGAATCTACTGCGCTCAGTGCGCTGTCAGAGAGGAAGGGGCCCAACGGAGGCTGCACACGGGCCCCCTCCTCTCCTAAAACGCCCTTGACGATAAAGTTCTACAACTGACTAAAGTGTACAGGCTATGGGGAATGGGACAAATCTAAAATGCTACTTACACTTCCTAGGTTATTGCAACCTCAACCACAAGAAGGTGTGCTTGGGAAATTCATTATTCCTACCTGCTGCTATCCATGACAGTATACAAACTGGTGTGCTGTTATCCAGAAGCATAATTATTTGCATGTTGTCGCATCGCTGAGGTTACGCTACATTCCGCTCACTAGAGATCCAGTATTCATGCAGGGGGGTCTTAGTCGCATCGGAGCTACATTTGGCAGGTCGCAAGCCAGCTCCGCTAGCGCCCTCATTACTGCACATCTCAATATCTGGAGACCAGCAAGAGTGTATACTGGAGGTAATAGGGGATACAATCGCATAGGAGCGTCATCTGGCAGGCCGCAAGCCAGCTCCATTTGCCCCTTTATTACACCACAGTGGTTGGATACCGGCGGTGAGTGACTGTATTGGAGCACACGGCAGGTCACAAGCCAGCTCCATCAATCATTTTACTTACATATTTACTAGCAAAGACTGCTGTCTGTTTTTTTTCTCACGTTGCTCTGGACTGAATTTAACAAATCATTGAGCTAACTGTGAATAGAATTTTTATATATTCGCACACAGATTGCTATACATATTGGTTGATGTAATTTCTATGTACACTGTACGTTTGCAAATAAGTTTTTGTACAAGATACTTATGATTATAGGTATATTTATTATATATATATATATATATATATATATATATATATAATTTTTATTTAATAAAATTGTGTTGGATAAGTTATAAATAGATGTCCTTGACCTAATTCAATCATAAAAACACCCAACAATTTCTAAGCAGTGTTTGGGAAATTAGCCAGTTAAGTGGTTAAGCCGCAATGGTTCCCAAACTGTGAGCCGTGGTACCCTGGGGTGCCTCGGGACACTTGCAGGGGTGCCTCAGGTTGGTGGTCCAGAACCATATCAAATTATTTATGGCCAATGTAATGTAAATATGTGGACAAACAGAAGCACAAACCTGACCAACACTACATAACTGACCCTAAGGATGACAGATCAGCACAATTTAGTTCATATTACTACTTTACTACTTTTTTTTTCTGAATTTCTCAATAAACTTTTGGCTTAGAGGTGCCATGAAAACAATGCTGATACTCTAGGGTGCCTTGGTTTAAAAAAGTTTGGGAACCACTGGTAAGGATAAAAAAAAGGTAAAAACAAGCAAGTGATGTGATCCAACCTCTTTAAGAGTACCTCATACCTCCGTATCTCTTAGGAGGGGCACTGTTCCTGTTTTTGAAACAAAGCTCTCTGTCCTTTTTTCTTAATGTCACTTTTAAGATTATTTCAGCAGATAAGCTCATCTTGTGTGATTACATGAGTGAAGACAGAGCTGTATGTGGATGGAGCTAGTGCCATAGAGATGACATGAGGTGAACGTGTCATGGTCTTCCTGAAGCTCCTGTCACACTGATGCAGGATGTTGTGGTTTTGCATCGAACTCTATCCTTAAGGTGTCAGCCAAATGCAGAGTGCAGTGAATAATTAACATTCTAACTCAATGCGAGCGCTGTAGCAATTTATCATTGCTCCGGCACGGAGACAGCTGATCCGAAAATCAGCTGTCTCCCTGAGTCTGTTCACTGCGCCTTTCGGAGAAAGCAGTGAATCATTTCACTGCTCCTTTCTGAGCAGTGAAACTAGTGCACATGCGTGACCTAAAGGTCACACAGGTGCACAAAAGCCACGGCGTCTGACAGTAGGGGCAGGGTGAGCGGCGAGTGTGGTTGCAAATGCGCAAATGCTCCCTCAGTCAATCTTCAAAAATATTGTATTTTTGGAGCTTGATGAATTCTGTCCCCATACTAGTGTATGGGGACAGCGGGCCATTCCGGGTGAGAAAGGTAAGGAAGAGATATCTGTGATACTAGTGTATAGGGACATCGGGCCATTCCGGGTGAGAAAAGTAAGGAGGAGATATCTGTGATATCTCCCTCATACCTTTTTGTTGAATGGCCCGAAAACGTAATTTCTACAAAAGCAGGTGAAAATGTCCAGTGTTGGCATCTCCAGCCATGTTGGGATCCCAGCGCTGGTCTTCAAACTCTGGTCGGGATTCCAGTGCCAGGATTTCGTCAGCCCCTCCGTTGGTATATTAACTGCATCCCAAATTTCAGGACAAGCCATGGTTACATCCTAATTGGATAAAAGTTCATAATCAAAGTGAAAAAGTCCAAAAGGTATATGAGTTGTCTGATGCTGTGATTGTATTCTCTTCTAGGTCTTGCTAATTAGATGAGGTTTTTTTAAACCAATGTTTAAAAGAAACCAAGAGAACTTTGTGTTTTAGGCACTGAAAAGACTTCATAGTGCCGTTCTTCTGAACTGATGAGGATGGTTTTTGATCTTGTTTTAAGAAACTCTTTTATCTCTCTCAATCAAAAAGAAAAGCACAATTAATACACTGCTCCAGCAGCTTTTGTGTCGCCCATAAAGCACTGGATGAAGGAATCGTTTCTTTATGATACTGCAATAAAATCTGGCCTCTCTGATATTTTCTTCTCTGAGGTCTGGTGTGAAGGTGTGCACATACACAATATGTACTGCATTGTAAGAGTTTGCTACAAGGAAACTTCTGATTACAATATGGCACCCATCTAGCTAAACAAAAATTTTCACATAAGGGTGGGTACTAATAATATAAAACAATGTACTCTTGACATTTTTTGGAACCAGAGTATTTAAATGTTCAGCATTTAGTTGTAATGTGCAGAATAGCTTTATATTAGATAGTATTGATGAGTATCAACAATTTATCACACAAAATGATACATAACACTTTACAGCTAACAATGACTCTAGAACAGCATGAGCGCTAATGTGAAATGGTTCTAGAGTGTATTGAAGTATCTATAATTGACGTATCTATAATGGGTGCAGGGTGTGCTTTGCACATGGGCCCCTGGGTCCAGGGGGGCTGATACCTCACACCCTGCACCTATATTATACTTTCCTCTCTGGAATCCCACGTCGGCCAGTGATGCAGAAAGAAATTATCGGAAAAATTACATGATGGGCATTATCCTGAAGATTTGCGCATGCGCAATGGAGAAGTCTCCAGGAACATAGTGCAAGTGCCATGTTCCTGGAGACTTGCACATGCCCAATGGACTCTAGAACAAAGCCAAAGTCTACTACACTGCCAGAGAGCAGAACACGGCACTCCTCCTCTCTTAAACCTCCCCTGGCAGCTAGTCTCCCCTTAGTGGTCATTCACTTATAATTGTCAAGCATGGGTACATACTGTACATATACAGTCAAGTACTTCTGTTCATTGTGACACAGACACCTTCTTAATGACGCTCCCACTGTTACATTGGTTTAATAGTCAGCTTTCTTTGTTGGGATGGCAGACAATTTTCACATTGCAAAAATGATGGCTCATCCAAGGCATTTCACATAGAAATGCATCGTCTGAGCGTTCATTGGCTGAGAGAGGCAAGGCGAGTTCCAACTATTGACTTCATTGGTGGTAACCGCTAGGTAACCTTTTAGTAACCTAGTGGTTCTTACCATTGAAGTGAATGGTGGGAACTACTCATTGGCTAAGAGAGGCGAATCACAAGCTGTGATGCGTAGTGCCTTTATATAGTGTAGTATAATAGGGTCCAGACATTCCAGGGCAGTGATAGGCAATGATACATTTCAGGAGCAGCATAGGCCATCTTACTTTTAAAAGGGATTACTTTTAGCCTCAGCAGTAAGTTAATTTAATATATCTAGTTGAGACACCTCGCATAACGTATCACCAGGTCTTTTAAACAATCTTTAAAAGCCATAACAAGCAAAAATGACAACAAAGTTGGAAGGACTTGGGGACCGCAAGTCAGGACTATGAGGGCTGCCTGTTGCCCATCACTGCTCCAGGGTTATTCTTCTTCTTTGCAGGGCAGTCTGGGCTTTAGGGGATAAAAAGAATAATTTTAAGACATCAATAATATATACCTTGATAAACATCAATATCATTTAAAAAATATATCAGATCTTGAATAAAAGGTAAAGTTTAATCTAGAAAAACACAAATGTTATGCATGGTTTACCAAAGTCTTAGCTAGTTAGTCTTCGCCCTAAGGATGGTCATTAGATGAACAGAGGGGCTAATTCAGCATTGTATAATGGTTTTTATTTGGACAAGTGTTTGCCCATAGGTTGCTCGGTTTTATGCACTCATTTTGAACTCTTTAGCACCTTCTTGCACTGTTCTGTATGCGTGGGCACATGCAAGTTGGGGTTGACTCACTACCTTGATGATTTCCTGTACGTGGGTCTGTCTGGATCCACCCTTTATGCTGACTTACTCTTTTCTCTGAAAGCTCTCTTGCATGTTTTGGAGTCCCCACAGCTCTGGATAAAATGGAAGGGCCTTCTACTCAGCATTTAGATTGATACCTTGGTGGGTTGTTTTTGTTTGTCTGTCGAAAAGGTTCTTAAGCTAAGAAATGTAATTCTATTGGCGCTGGAAAAGTGACTTTGTGGCAGAAACATCAGTACCTTTTGGGATTGTTCATTTTCAAATGCAGGGTGAAACCTATGGTCAGCTTTCTGTCCAAAGCTCAAGTGTGTCCTGGCAGGAATTCGTAGGCCCCATAATTTTATCAGGCTCTGTTCTGATATCTGTAGAGCAGCAGGGTTTGCATAATACTGCCTCACAGTCTACCAATTCCCTATCCATTTGGAGTTTGTATGTACTCCAAGTGTGTATGTGTACACAATTGCCGATGCCGGCACCCCGCCAGGTGCTGTCACTAACAAGGTCGGTGCACACTAGTCATCGTCTAGTGTGTACCGGCCTTCAGTGCAACATCTTGTAGTTCTCCAGTAGTACCTTGGAGAGGTACCTGCTGATCATTCCTCAAGAATACTAGTATCTATATTCTGTGAAACTACACCTGATCAAGTACCACCACCTCAAGTTTAAGCCCTGGGGATAAGCAACTATCAGTGAATACATAGCATTCTGTATGAACATGGGTTGTTACAGGCAAAGACTGGTTCTAATAATTTATTGTATCTCGTACATGAGTTTTGTTCCATACTGTTGTTAAAAAGTGGAAGTATACCTACAGCTAGCTGTTGATTATGGATCCATCATATATAAATACACTAATATCCATTACAATTTATGATTCAGCTCCTAATATATATATTTTAAATATGTGTGGTTCAGATTCCTTGGAATCCGAGCCTGCCAGAATATTGTGAATCTGAGATAATCCGAGGCAGCGGCTCGGGTCTTCCCACCAGGCTCAGATTCCGCTTTGAGGCAAAACATCATACTCATGGCGTCGGATTCTCATAGGTTTTGGATTCTATATAAGGTGCCATGGGTGGGACTCGGCACCATATCCTTGTTGTCAGACACACTGATGTATGCTCCTCTTAACTCTGCTGTAAAGGCTGTGCTGTGTCCAGACTTACAAGTGGCTGTGCTGCTTAGTGAATGTGTATAGGGGGGTGCATGCTTCTGTATGCTGTGCTGTACTCTGCTGTATAGGCTGTGTCCAGACTCACAACAAGTCACAAGTGGCTGTGCTGCTTAGTCAATGTGTAAAGGGGGTGCATGCTTCTGTGTGCTGTGCTGTACTCTGCTGTATAGGCTGTGTCTACACTCACAAGCCACAAGTGGCCATGCTGCTTAGTCATTGTGTATAGGGGATGCACGCTGCTGTATAGTATGCTTTGCTGTACTCTGCTGTATTGGCTGTGCTGCATCCATCAGTAAGACATTCATGTGCATATATAAACCCTGTGACTCCACTCCACGCTGTTTGAATAGAGCTGCGCTTGCGACATCAAAAAATTAAAAAAATAAATTACATAATTGTATTGTTTGTACTGCTTGGTGCACTTTGTTTTGTTCACATGCATATATAAGCCCTGTGGCTCCTGTCCATGCAGGAATAGAGCTGTGACATAAAATAAATAAATAAATAATTGTCCTGTTTGGAACGATTTGTTCACGTGCATATATAAGGCAAGCCCTGTGGCTTCAGTCCATGCAGGAATAGAGCTGTGCCATAAAAAAACAATAATTGTATTATTTGTACTATTTGGTGCACTTTGTTTACATGCATATATAAGCAACGCAGTGATCTGCAAATTAAAAAATGGATAATGTTGGGTTTAGAGAAGAGCAACCAAATACTGTGGCTGCAGGTGCTGCCACCAGTAATGATGACAACACTAGTCCTTCAACATCATCTACTAAAGCCAATGCTCAAGGGCATAGAGGGTCTAAGTCAGGGCATCTAAAATTAAAAAAAAACAATATACAGTGCTAAAGAAAAAAACACATCTAATAAAGGGAAATTATGGTGCAGAAAAACATAAAATTGCCAATATGTAATTCACCCCTCACAGTGGCAAGTAAAGACTGAGGCCTTGGCCTTTATTTATGAGTGGTGGTTCTGCAAGTGTCAGTGAGGCTTCTTCCTCTGCCTCTCATAATGATGCAAGACCTTATCACTCATAAGTGAGGGGTAAAAAAAATTAAAAACACTAAGGCAGTAGAACAAACTGCGTACAGAAACAGAAATGTCACAAATCCCTGAGGATGGTCTGAGTGTGACCATGAGTGCGATGTGTGAGCTTGACTTTTCTTATACTGTTGTACTCACAGATAAGCCACCTTTCACCATTTATGTTCCCTCTGCATATGTGGGGATGAGCAGCACAAATAGAGCTGATGACATAGAAATTGAGGATGCCACTGAGGAAGTGCAAGAGGATGACGGGGATATTTGTGTAGCTGATGCCAGCGCTAATGAGGATGTTGAGGATGAGGATGTTGTTTGTGTCAGGCACCAGTGGAAGCAGCTCATGGCCATGATAAATGGAAGGCCATTGCCAAGCCTGGGCATAGGACCAACAAATGCACCTCTTGTGTGTGAAATAATTTTTACCCAAATCCTGGAAAACTTTTCAAGCCATCTGTAGCATCTGTAAAACACCGGTAAGTGGAGGTAGGGACATTAACAATTTAGGAACCTCTCCCTGTTAAGTAATTTGCAGCGAACTCATGAAAAGTTTTTGACAACATCAGAAATTGGTGCTAAAAAAATAACAACAAGCAGTCCAGCATCAGCTAGCTCCCTTCTCTTAAGTTCAACTAGATCCCAGGACCTGCAATCTCTACTGCCAACACCTTCATCCTCAATATCCACAGTAATGATCGGAGGTAGTCTTGTATCCAATTTGTTAATGTTAGGTGACTTCTCCCCCTTGTAGTGTCCCCAGTAGTGCTCTCCCCCTTGTAGTGCCCCCCACTGCTACCGCTACTCCATCTAATAGAGTCACCATCCAAAGAATGGTAGAGGATTATTTTCATGACACCATACACATAGGCATGTCACAGAGTCCCTTGGACTACTGGAACACAAAAAGGCAATTTGAAGGTCCTTGTACAGACTGGCTTTGCATTTCCTAAGCTGCCCACCCTTCAGTGTGTACTCAGAAAGAGTTTTCAGCACAGCTGGGAACCTTATCAGTGATCGGCTTAAGAGGCTAATTCCTCAAAATGTGTAAAAGATGATGTTCATCAAAATGAACTGGAAATTCCACAAGGAAAACCTTTACTTCCAATTACGTAAAAAAAATACAGAGGCACCTCTAATGGTGGATTCCAGCGGGGATTAATTAATATTTTGTGAGGATAATGTACACACTGATGAGGGTGAATAATCAGATGAGGAGAATTACCTCTTCCAGTTCCAACTGTAGAGAGGATTAACAATACTGTTAGCTAACTTGTTTTGTGGGAGCCCAAACAAACCAATCACTTCAGCCCGAGTGGTAGTCCCTGTCACTGAAGTTATTTTTTTGTTAAACTGTGCATGTCCTGTTTAATATATACAACATAAGGGTGGGTGGAAGGGCCCAAGGACAATTCCATCTTGCAACTCTTTTCTTTGCATTATGTGCTGATTTGGGCATTGCTGACTGACATTTTTATTAAAACTGCCATGCTGTCTGCCACTGCTGAGTCTGTGGCAATGTTTCATAGATGTCCCATATTTTTTTTTTTAGTTTCTTACTGTATGTATTTAAACTAAAATCACAAATAGATATGCTTGCAAAATACTCTGATGCCTTTTTCAACCTTGATTTGTAGATACCAATCTGGTTGTCTTTTTTCTTAAACATTCATTTCAATGTGTAACAACATATGGGTTTGACTTTCCTTGATCATAACAGCCATGCAACTCAAGCACCAAATGGAGAGGATATTTTGTGATGGTATCTGGGGATGTTCTCCCCCCTTCCCTCCCAGACTTCACATACATAATCCCAGAAGCATGATGATGATGATGATAGATGTTTAGTACAAGACTTTAATAATACCTCTGCCCCCTTCCTGTTCAGAGCTTCCGTTTTGTTTGCTGCCACATTAATAGTTCTTCCACCCATTCAAGAAACGAAATGGGCAGGTCAGACACCAGCATTACTCCCATCGTTGGGAGGGCCAAGGACAATTCTATCTTGCACCTCTTTTCTTTGCAGTGGCCCTGATTCAGAGCCGGATGCTCTGACAGACTATTTTTATTTTAGAACGGCCTCCTGGCCGCTCGCATAGCTGTGGGTGACCACCCACAGCTATAGCAAGCGGCCAGGAAGATGGTCGCGATGGTCAAGACCATCACAACCATCGGGCTTGCGACAAGACCCTTGTGGTAGGGTCTCGTTGCCGCAAGCCCCAGAGAGATTTCAGGTCTAACAGAGCCGAAATCTCTCCCACTGACATCACTCGTGATGTCAGTGGGGCCGCCTCCAAACGGAGGTGTTCACATGGGAACGCCTCAGTTTAGGCAGCCACTCCCCCGGCCCACCCACCAAAGGGGGCGTGCTGTCACTCAACATCGACAGCACATCACCTTTGGTACGAGACCCGGAGCGACGGATTGCCCATCGCTATCCGGGTCTCGCGCATGCGCATGACGGAGCCGGCTCCGTCGTGCGCATGCACTGTGGGCCACCATCAACCCGGTTGCGAGCGCTCAGCGCTTGCGACCAGGTCTGAATCAGGCCCAGTATGCGCTGATTGGGACATTGCTGATTGACTGTAAGTACTGTGCTAATACTGTTGTTTGTGAGAGAGATGCTAGTACCTTCCACTCTGACAGAGGGTATCATTTGTTTAGTGACATTTGTTTTAGCTAGATTTTGTTTTTGTTTCATTTATCTTTTTGCTGCACATAAATCTAGCTGCAGTTACTGTATATATTAGGGATGTGCAGGCTCGGATAGGTTCGAGTTTGCACGTGGAGTTCGGATTTTTCCCTCCAAAAAAACGGAACTCAGAACGAGGCAAAACGTCATCTTACATGGACGAACATCATCATTCCTGGTCTTTTGTCCAGGAATGATGATGTTCGTCCATGTAAGATGACGTTTTGCCTCGTTCTGAGTTCCGTTTTTTTGGAGGGAAAAATCCGAACTCCACGTGCAAACTCGAACCTATCCGAGCCTGCACATCCCTAGTATATATAGATAGATCTAAATATACTGTAGATATATGTATATATAGATATATACACATACACACACAAGAGTACAAGAGTAGCTCTTCATATGCTAGAGTTATGTTTAATAACAAGTAGCTGACTCTGAAAAAAGATTTTAATAATGTAGATGGACAGTTTGCTCAATGCAGCTGGATTTACTGTAGGGTAGCAATATAATTTATTGTTGCTGTAAGCTCTTTGAATCAATTATCACTGGGTTTTATTTCTGCAAATTTCCTGTCATTGTCTTTCTGCTTCCAATAGATATTCAACCATGAATTGTGCCTCAAACTCTCCCATGTTGGTGCCAAAGATGCCGTTTTCTTCCCCTGACACTCTGGTTTAAAAGTGTATTGGGGCAGTGTGAAAATTGCCATCATGTTATTATTAATAGCTTTCATTTTTAATTTTTTGGTTCAGCAGAAACATACCCGCCTGGAGGAATTTGTAGCAGGTCTTAAATCTTTGTGCCTCTTGTGGAGCTGATTCTTATTTTTCTTACTAATGGCAATGGTAGTAGACAAGAAATTCACCAGCACTTCACAAACATTTAACTCAAGATCATAATGCTTTTAACCATTTCAGCATAAAGTAAAAGTTAGTTTCAAGGTTGTCAGTATGATGCCACAAGTGGAGTCAAAGCTTTCTTTATTGCACTTGAAGACATTCAAGATTAACAATGGTTTAGAAACCTTAGGTTGGATAGGTAGATTAATATTGCACATGGGAGTATCACACGGTGTATTAGGAGCCCAGGATGGCACACAGGTAGCAGAATTCAGGTATTAAGTATTGTGTATTGCACATTGCACATGGTATCATGAACTCAGAAACACCATGGGTAGCAAAGTGTCAGAAACTCATGATTGCACATGATACCAAAGTGCCAGGATTTTAGGATTACACAAGGGTAGTAGTGTGACAGGAACTTGGAAAGCACACATGTAGCATCTGTAAAGCACTTGGAATGTCACATCTGTCAGGAACTCAAGATAGCACATGTGTAGCAGAGTGCCAGGGATCCATAATTAGACATATATATGATGCCAGGAGGACATGATTGCTTATGGGAAACATGAAGTCAAGAACTCAGCATTGCACATGGGTGGCAGGGTGGCAGAAACTCTAAGTAGCACTTGAGTACTTGTGTGAGGAGAACATGGATAGCACAGTTTTAAGAACTTAAGTTGTACATGAGTAGAAATGTACCAGGATCTCATGATTGCACATGGGTAGTAGAGTGTTAGGAATTCAGAATTGCACATGTATAGCAGTGTTAGGAACTCAGGATTGCTCAGGTGAAGCAGAGTTCCAGAATTATAAGATTTCACACAAGAGGCAGTGTCAGAAACTCAAGATAGTAGAGTATCAGGTGCCCAAGGTTAACAAAGTCCTAAACACAGAATTGCACATGAGTAGCAGAGCCAAGACGATAAATGTGAAACAAAATAAATAAGTATAATAATAAGATGTATTGTAAAATACTTAGTGTCAGTGCAAAAAAAACAACATAAACATATTGGGTAAAATACTGTACCCATGGCTTAACTGAATGTCAATCCTTTGGAGTAAAAGGTACATATGATACAGGATTAGCTCTAAGTTTTTTCCAGGTGAAGAATGTTTCTGTGGAGAAAAAAAATTAAATCTATAGTATATTATCTCAACATTAAGATGACATTTACTAAATACATGCACAAAGAAACCTTAAAACTTTAGTACAACAATATACTGAACTGATAACAAATGGGTACCTTTCTAGATGATGGTAAATAAAGCACTTGGTATCAGAGTATCCAGATCCACATAACTGGAGCCAGTTGCCCAAGTGATCAGGTAGGCAGCCAATGTGCCAGGGGGGTGGGGGGTGCAAACAGCCTGATTGCTACCCTCCATACACAGGGGAGAGAAGAATCCCACTGCAGCTCAGTACACAACAGCATTTGCTGGGCTGCTGATAGGTAAGAGAGAAGGGGGGGCAGCGTCGTACCTGGCCCCCCACCGGGACCCTCAAACAAGCCCGGTCCTGTGTAACTAGTACTGCTCCCCCCCCCACTTGGCACCCCTGTATGGGTATGAGCAAAAATCTTAACCAAAGCAGTCTGGAGCTTGCCCCTACAGCTAACACCTTCTTTAGATATCGTTAGTCATTCTAGCCTATAGGGTACAGATCGCACATTTTATCATGAATGGGCGGTAATGGCCGCTCGCACATGCGCTGTCTGATGACAGTAGTAGTACGCTGGGGGTCCCGCAGCAGAAAGTAAAGTTATCTAATTTTCCTTTACACTTTGCAGGGACGTGCTCCTACCAGACACCCTGGGTCAAATGTAATAGGGTGAGAGTTTAGAAAATGTGAGAGTTTAGCAGTAAATTCTCACGTTGGTCGAGTTTTATCTTCAAAATGGGAAAACATCTGGATGAGAGTTTAAATTGTGACAGGTTTTTGAGTCTAAATACATAAGAGTTTCCATGTTCTCAGACTCTATTACATTGTCCAAGATTAAAAAGTGTCAGAGGTTACTGCTAAACTCTCACATTTTCTAAACGCTCACCCTATTACTTTTGGCCCCTCGCCTCTGTATGTGTTTCATCATACATCTGGGCAGAACATAATTTATTACTGCCTTAATTAGCAGTGATAAGGAATTTTCATGTCTAAGATTATATAATTAATAAATATGCACTATAGTGATTAGATGTTCCTGGATTTTTGGTTTAAATATTAAAAAAAACAACCACAGATACAGTATGGCCCTGAATCAGATATGTACGCAATGCCGATATTTACGCAGCTGAGCAATTAATGACCGATTGCGTATGTGTCATGGTTGCACTGCGCATGTGCCAAGGTACATTAGTGGTGCAACTCTCAGTGGGGATTTCTTTGCAAAGAGATTGGCATTCAGGGACCATTTGGGGGAGGTAACGCGGAGGGGCAGCAAAAATTCTGGCATGTTGCAACCGGTTTTCAGGGCGTGCATTAGTGGCTGCGTATGTGTGTGCAGTTGCTTGGATTTACGATGGCCCCGTCTCAATACATATCCCGCCATCTGTGACATGTGTATATTGTCACACAGCAGCTGTGTGTGGGATTGCAGCTGTGATTGCATTAGCATACATACCTGAATCAGGCCCCTATGGACATCTTTACATATATTTGATAAATTAAGGTATTTGTGCATGCATCAGGGAAATACCTCTGATAAACCATGATGAAAATGTTGATTCAACAATTGGATTGTCACAACAAAAATTAGGGCGGGTTGGGAGATATGGGATTCATGTAAATTCAGAGATTCCCTGGGGAATATTAACTAAAGTGAGAGGTTTTAGAAGTGGAGATGTTGCCCATAACGATAATCAGATTCTAGCTATTATCTTCTAGAAGTTGCTAGTTAAGTGTTAAGTAGAATCTGATTGGTTGCTATGGGCAACATCTCCACTTCTAAAAACTCTCACTACAGTAAATATACCCCCTTGTGTTAAATGAATCTACTTTTCCATTACTGCTGTGCCAGTGACACCTTATCATAGATGAAGGTTTGCCATTTTATTAAACCAACAGAAAATGAAAAAACAGAGTGAAAAAGGGCATCTCGTCATGACATATCTGCCCATTGGACCTGATTCAGACCCATTCGCGAGCAGCCGCTCGCTCGTTCCTGGCCGATGTTATGCAATTGCGTATGCATCGCAGTGCTTGTGCGCAAACTAGTCCGAGTGATCCAGAAGCGGTTGCTCGCCCAGCAAAAGACAGCCCAGTGGAATGAGTGACAGGAGAGGCCGTTTATGGGTGGTAACAGGGGTAAGGCAGTAGTAACGGGGGAGTGGAGTTGCGAACGCAGGCGTGCCTGAGTGTTTCAATGCCGTTTCAGAGTTGTGGTAGTGTCATAGTACACGTCACCTGGTTGAATTATACACTGAAGTGCTCGCAGTGCTTGCAGTAGGGTAGAGTCAACCGCAAGCGCAGCGGTCAGATCCGATGGAACCCGATGTACCGATGGTTGTATATACTTCCTGGAGATGACGTTCGCTAGTGGGTGGCTAAAGACAGGCTGGTGGGCGTCAGTGAACACAAAGTGATCGCACGCCAAGACATAGTTGGCGTGCTTATGCCTTGCCGTGCGATCGTCTGCCTTGACGTCACTTAGCTGAATTTGCATATGCTGGGAGCAAGCGGCCACATCTAGCGATCAGGTCTGAATCAGGCCCATTGTCCTCTAACATTTCCTTTCGACTACAGTATGTATTCCTGTATCTCACATTGAGATCCACAGAACAGGCACTTTATTGCAGAGCTGTTGCCTCTGGTGAGATGGAGACGTGGAGAAAAATATTCAAACTGCTTAATTTCGCGTCAATGTTAAGCCCCTTGGGGATTGTCAATAGAAGCAGTTAGGGAGAGTTAAACAACTTGCATATTATAATTGGATATATCATATTCTGCTTGTTGTGCATTATTTTCCTCCAGCATTAAAACCCCAGCAGGTCTGAAGTGGCTTAAACCTGCTTGTGTAATAATCTGTATCCTGTGAAATGAATTTGATTAATAAGTTTGTTGTAATTTATGCAGCTGTAGGCAGATTATGTTTATTGCCTAAGCAAACCTCTTTGTCTTTATATAAAGCGCCTCTTGGTTTAATTGCTGTGATACCTGTCACTGGCAGAGCAGAGAAGCATTCAAACAATAAACATAGTTTAAAAGTTATATATAGAAGACTATTGTTATGCAGTACTGTAGATAAGAAATAGCCATTAAGTCACTCATAGTTTTATTATTTTCACACCACTCTTAAGCTTTAATGAAATAATAAATAAAGACACGACAACTGTATAAATTGCAAAAAAGAGCTCACAGCCAAATTTATTAATAACGGATTAGAATTAGAATCAGAATTATGCCTGGTGGTGAAAAAAGCAGTGCTCCCTCGGTCTACAGCTCATATAAGTATTTATTTACCAAAAATGGGGTGGAGTTTCCACCCCATGCGCAAATCATCCTGGGTAGTACCACTTCCCCTTAACTAGCCCAGTGCTGGTCCCTGCTTAGGATGGAGACCTAGGACCTCATTCAGAGGCGGTCGTTAGTTGCAAGTGGCCGCACTGAATCAGGACGGCCTCTTGCATCCAGAACGACCGCCTTCTTGTCGATCGCTAAGCTGTGGGTTAACACCCACAGTTCTAGCGACCGACATGGGTGATGCATCCCGTGCAGGTTTTGGCGTGGTACACACAGTGGGCCTGCTATAGATCGGATCACGAGAAAGTTGAATGCTGCAGTGTCCATGTTTGTAATTGGTTTCAATGGGATTGTTGTGAGGCACCCACGTATTCGTTATGAGGAGGAGCATTTGTATAGGCCAGATGGGGTTCACCAGACGGAGGATGGTCTAGAGTTATTTGTCGCAGCCATTATGTCGTGTTTGGTGTAGAGCGGAGGTGTTTTTAGGGTCTTGGTGGCATGACGTGGTCAGAGTCCACGTTTGTGTGGTGGAAAGCAGTGCTCATTGGCGGCTCAATTTAGTGCAACAGATCTTGGCTAGGCTTACGAGAATCACCCAGCCTCATTTGTTCCTTTGCCCATCCCTTCAGTGCTTTGGAGATAATAAAAGACTTGGTTGGATCTACCAGACCATTTAAACGAGCAAAATAAGGAATTCCTGCTAAAATGCCCGACATAGATGCCTTTGAATGGCCGCACTCGTGCCAACGCCAGGCAAACTTCAACATAACATTCTGAATGCTCTTACCCTCCTCTTTGCCTGCAATAAAGGCCTGCCATTCATTCCATGCCGCTGAATAGGATCTCAAAGTACCAGGAGCAAGTGCCCTCAAAGCAAGTCCTGCAATGCCAGCCTTATGATATGCCAAACATAATCAGGACAAGACAAACTGTGAACTGCCACTGTAGGTGTAAGAGCTCTAAATCTCTCCCATTGAAAACGAGATAACGCGTCCGCAATCTCATTCTCAACTCCAGGAACATGCTTGGCTGCAAAATCGATATTCCTAGACAGACAAACAAAAACCAAATGCCTGAGTAGCCGTATAACCTGCTGGCATACCGACCTTTGATTATTGATGGCCTGCACTACCCCCAGGTTATCACACCAAAATATGATTCTACGATTGCTGAGTTTTAAAGCCCAAATCTCCACCGGTACCACAATGGGAAACAGTTCCAAAAGAAGTAAACTCTCAACTCGCCACGACTCCGGCCAAGCTTCCGCGCACCACTCCCCTTCAAAGAATGCACCGAAGCCCAATGACCTTGATGCATCCGTATACAACTGCAGGTCGGCATTGGCCACTGGCAGCGGCAGCCAAATACGAACCCCGTTAAATTTGCGTAAAAACCTCAACCAAACCCTAAAATCTTCTTTCATTTCCACGGACAGGCGAATCATGTAATGGGGCTTTTTTTTTACACCTGCTGATGCTCGCTCCAACCTACGATAGAATACCTTGCCCATTGGAATGACTCTACACGTGAAGTTAAGTAAACCCAGTAAAGACTGCAGCTGCTTCAAAGAGACTTTTTAGCTGAAAGCAAACTTAATGTTACAAGTCGCGGTCACAACTTGACCCTTTCTGACAGCTTTCCCAGGCAGGATGGGGTTACTCCTGTTGCTCTTGTTGCTAGGCAATCAGCATGCCTCAGGAAGTGATGTTTCATCAACATGTGCAGCTTGATTAAGTGCGCGTCATCTAATTAGTGACGCGCATGAATGGATGAACGAGATTCCCACTGTCCCTACCTACAATCTAGCGAAACCACAGCCAAGGGAACGGGCTTTGCGGAATCAGCGTGGAAAGAAGACCCTGTTGAGCTTGACTCTAAGTGCCTATTTATACTCACTGAACTATTGCACCTATGCCGACTATAGCGTGTCTTTGGATTTCATCAGCTTAGTTGCATGGGCAGCTTTTGTTCTCTCCAAGGTATTGCTTCCATTCGGCTTCCCAGCAGACACCAAGCAGCTCCCGGGCTGCCATCGTCCTCCAAACGGCTTCCTAGCCACATCTAGCAGCTCCCGTGCTGCCAACGTTCACCATCCGGCTTCCTAGCCACACCAAGTAGCTCCCATGCTACCACCGATCTCCAAACAGCTTCCTAGCCACATCTAGCAGCTCCTGTGCTGCCAACATTCACCATAAGGCTTCGTAGCCACACCAAGTGGCTCCCGTGCTACCACCATTCTTCATTCGGCTTCTTAGCCGCTCCAAGCAGCTCCCGTGCCACAAAATCGGCACCATCGCTGCAACATCAGCACACTTGCCGCACCATCAGCTCTCAAAGCCATTTTCATACTCTAGACTGTTTATCTATGGCAATTGCTGCAACATCGGCACCATCGCTGCAACATCGGCACACTTGCCGCGCCATCGGCTCTCAAAGCCATTTGCTAATTCTAGACTGTTTATCTATGGCTATTGCTGCACCATCGGCACCATCACCGCAACATTGGCACAATTGCTGCACCTTTGGCATACTTGCTACACCATTGGTATCATTGC
The DNA here is from genome assembly GCA_031769625.1 of Taudactylus pleione. NCBI lineage: Eukaryota > Metazoa > Chordata > Amphibia > Anura > Myobatrachidae > Taudactylus > Taudactylus pleione. The sequence continues at coordinate 2,080,060 of JAUIMM010000566.1, read as the reverse complement.
CATATCATCGATGCAATTGCCAACTCATCAGAACCATTACCTTTATCAGCTCTAGCTGTACACTTCATCTCTTGAATTCCCTTGTACGTCTGTGTGAGCCTCTACTACCTCGAGCATAAGTCCAGGCGGCCGCCTAAGTACCGGTGAATGTATCATAGTTCTAAGGGAACAACGGGTGGTTGATTTTGGTGAAGATCTCGCTAGCCAGGTACTAGGGGTTTCACATGGAGCAGGCAGTGGGATTCATAACATTATAGTCGGCCCAAAAATCACAGGTACACTTGTAATTAGATACAGAAAGAGTCATATCGGAGTTATAGCTTCTGCATCATGGAGCAGGGACAGAGGGCTTCATTCAGAGACGGCCGTACAGTCTACGACCGCATGGCCGCCTCGATGTTTGTCCAGTGCGCATGCGCAGGAGGGAGCCGGCTCCTTCGTGCGCATGCGTGAGACCCGCTACGACCGACAGCGCCGGTCGTAGCGGGTCTCTTTCCAAAGGAGGCGAGCTGTCGATGTTGATTGACAGCTCGCCCCGTTTGGAAGGTGGGCCGGGGGGGTGGCAGCCCAAACGGAGGCGTTCCCGTGGGAACGCCTGCCATTTGGGGGAGGCCCCACTGACATCACTAGTGATGTCAGTGGAGAGCTTCCAGCTCTGACAGAGCCAGAAGCTCTCCGGGGCTTACGACAAGTGTGACCCTACCCTAGGGTCTCGTCGTTAGCCCCAATGGTCGCGATGGTCTATGATCATCGCGACCATCACCCTAGCAGTCGTTAGAGCTGTGGGTGTAAACCCACAGCCTAACGACCGAAACAGAGGCGGGCGATCAGGATACAAGCAGCCACCAAGTTTCTGAGCGACCGCTTGCATCCTCCGACCGCCTCTGAATGAGGGCCAGAGTCCTGCTCAGGTGCTTGCAGCCCAGATCCAAACACTCACCCAGAAAGTCCAGGAACTCATTATACGAGTGGAGGAAAACTGTTCTCCTGTACATGCAGCTCCTCATCTTGAACCAAAGGTAAATTTGCCAGATCGGTTTTCTGGGGATCGCTGACAGTTTTTAAGCTTTCGGTAAAGTTGCAAGCTTTATTTCTGACTTCGTCCGATCTCTTCAGGGACCCAGTTGCAGCAAGTGGGACTGGTAATCGCTCTCCTTCAGGGGGATCCACAGACTTGGGCCTTCGGACAGCCTTCAACCTATGCAGCATTACAGACCGTCGAGGCTTTCATTACAGCCTTGAGCCTTTTGTATGATGACACAGACCATGCTGCTTTGGCTGAGTCCACATTGCGTACCCTCAAACAGGGTCAGAAGGTAGCGGAGGATTTCTCATCAGAGTTCCACAGATGGGCAACTGACTCTAGTTGGAATGATCCGGCCCTATGTAGCCAATATTGTCTTGGTTTTTCTGAGGCCATCAAGGACATCCTAGTTCAACATTCACCTCCTGAGTCCTTGGATGATCTTATGCAACAGGCCATTAGGATAGACCGGCGGCTACGGGAACGTAAATGAGAACAAAATCTTCCCATCAAATTACCTTGTTCTCTGGATTGGGTTCCACAGGAACCCAATCCAGAGAATCCAACCCAGTCTGGTCCAGGAACCAAGAGCGGCTGCTGATTGGCTCCGGCTCCTGACTCACTGACCAACCCATGTGGGAACTGTCAGGAGCCGGAGCCAATCAGCGGCTGCTGTACTGTTAGCCGATCAGTGGTCACTCTACAGAGACCAGCGCAAGGATGGAGGTGAGTATAAGATCTTTTTTTCAGGCACTCCAAATGGGTTCTATGGGACAAGTGGATGTGACCAGCTGGCACAGGTAAGTATGTGTGAGTGAGTTAGGTAGGTGTGTATTAAAGTTTTACTTTAGACGGTGTGTGTACTGTGTTTTTTTAAACTATTTAATTTACAGTGAGGGTACAGGTGATGGGCGCCTACTGGCACTTGTAGTTCCACAAGTGCCAAAGGGCAGGCATGCTGGGACATGTAGTTCCACTTTAAATTACAATAGTTTAGAAGTATATGCCACATTATTACCCCCATACCCACTGCTCCAGGGGTGCGTGGAAGAGCCCCGGGCTTCAGCCTAAGCCTGGGGTTTCAGGAGAGGGGGGATCCCCCTGAGATTCCCGGCTTGGGATGACTGACTTGGGGTGTTAATGCTTTGGCCCTGGAGATCCGGTGATAGGCTCTCCTGGCTGTGGCATTACACCCCGATAGGTTTGGGTCCAGTGCTGGTATTAAATATAGGGGGATCCCTACGCATTTTATTTCACCCTATATTTAAAACCAGCACTGGCCCTGCAGCCAGGTGTTGGTTCCTAAATTATGGGTGTTCTACATAATTTTAGGAACCAAGACTGGCTGAGCAGTCCTGGGCTGGTTATGCTTTTGGGGCGGGGGACCCTACGTAATTTTTTTTTATAAAAACACTTTAAATTAGATATACATGCAGAAACATACACAAATCACACTGATCTGTGTATGTTTCTGCAAAACTCACAGCTCAGGAGGTGGTGTTTAAACTTCAATTTCTCTGCGAGTTTGCTCCAATCTCATCCGAGATTGTAATCTCGATTCTTGGTAAATTCCCGAGTTGCATCATGAAAAGTACTTCCGAGTTTGCGCAATGGTGAGTTGTTTCGAGTTTGCAATCTCACCCGAGTTTTACGAGTGAGAAGAGAGAAATCACTCTCAAACTTAACAGAGCTTGTCATTAGTAAATTTGCAAGATGAAAAACATGCCTAAACTCACCCGAGATTGTCATATCGACCAAACTCGATTCTTAGTAAATCTACCCAAATAATGTCAACACGATACAGTATGTGTTGTGAAATGTTCGACATTCTGCAGGGACTGGATGTTTACGGTTAGGCTGTAGCAGTGGAGCATTAGAGTTAGGCTACAGGGAGGGAGGTTAGGGTTAGGCACTAGGGGAAGGGTTAGGGTTAGGCCACAGGAGAGGAGATTAGGGTTAGGCACTAGGGGAAGGGTTAGGCTGCAGGAAGGGAGGGTAGAGTTAGGCTCTAGAGGTAAGGTTGGAGTTAGGCTTCACAGTGGAAAATTAGGGTTAGGCACTAGGGGATGGGTTAGGCCACAGGATAGGAGATTAGGGTTAGGTACTATGGGAAGGATTAAGGTTAGGCTGCAGGAAGGGAAATTAGGGTTAGGCACTAGGGGAAAGGTCAGAGTTAGGCTGTAGGGATGGAGATTAGGGTTAGGCACTAGAGGAAGAGTTAGGGTCAGGCTATCGGAGAGGAGATTAGGGTTAGACACTAGCGTGAGGGTTAGGGTTAGGCTGCAGGAAGGGAAATTATGGTTAGGCACTAGGGGAAGGGTTAGGGTCATGCAACGTGACAGGAAATTAGGGTAGGCACTAGGGGAAGGGTTAGACTGCAGGAGGGAGGTTAGGATTAGGACCCTAACTTCCCCCCTAGTGCCTAAAACTAGCCTCCCCACACCCTAAACCTAACCAACCCCCTAGTGCCTAACCCTACCACTAACCCAAATGCTAACCCTGCCCCCAAACCCAGCTACTTACCTTTGGGATTCCGGCTGTCGGGATGCCAGCGCCGAGACTCTGACAAGTGTCGGAATTCCAGCGCCAGCATTCTGAGTGCTGGAATCTCCACGGTCGGGATATTAGCTGCACCCCCTCAGAGCAGACTTGTGCCTACCCTACCTTATACTAGGTGCAAAAGACATGCCTCCAAACAGGCATATTACTGCTGACACCCAGCTCTGCATAGACTTCATTTACATTAACACACCATCACTAAACTTTGCCTGAGAACAATCTGCCACAGCCCAGTTGGCCTTTTCAGTTGTAGGATGGGATTGGTATGTGCATGACTCTGCTGTACTTGCGTGCACTTATTTTTGAGCATGCTTCATGTGACACGGCATCAACCCCCATTTGAGGGGAAATGCAATTTTTTAATGCCAACATAGAAACAAATCACTAGATATACTTATAAGACTTATGATGTCTTCAGTTGAGTTAAATTAGGCATTATACTGATGCTCTGAGATTTCATTTGCAACTACTGCAGAGTGGTGTCAAGGGGAGAGGTGAAAGAGCCACAGCGTTACTGCTTGCGGTCAGCATAGACAAGTGACGGATATTTCAATGTAGTTGGAGTATGCTTTTATCACACTAAGATTGAGGTTCTATTGATCCAAGCAACGGACAGCTATCTGGGTCACTAACTGGAGACAAATGTCATACTGGTCAATCCAGTCTTCAAGGTTTGAAAGCAGAGAGTAATTTAACATCAAAACACTATTCTCTCCTCAACCAGCTTCCTAGGACAAAAAGAAGAAAGTGCATGCCTGCAGATAGCGGTCTGAGACAGACACTGGGAACAATTGCATAGTAATTGGTAAAACTCCCTTTGAAAGAGACCAGTCCATTCTCTGCCTGGTAGAATTAAAAGTCAGATGGGAGGGAGTGTGCAACACAGCTGGGACACAATGTATGTATTCAAAGGAGACACTGTAATATGTTTTGTGTAGCCAAATAAAGAGGACAGTGGTTGTCCTGGCAACATGCCGCTGTGAATTAGTAGCTACATAAAAATAGTAAATTTTCATCCAGCGACTGAGATGCCAAGCATTAATTACAGCTCTGCATTTTAAGCATAAATATATTGCACAGTAGGTTAAATATCTAGATACTCAAAAAGTACTGTTTAAGGTGGGCATACCAATATAAATGTATCCAATTATCATACATCAAATATTCAAATATATTTAATGTTTTGCCCAGGAGAACATGTTTTATTTGAATATCTAGCTGGAAAGCTGTTAATGAACTTTCACCATACATGGCCATTTCCTGAAGACGAGGACACCAGCACATGGCAAATAAGTGCTTTCTCTTTTCTTTTCTTGTCTTATCTGATTGCATGCCACTTAAAATTGGGTAAGGTTATCCATTCTAATGGACAGACTCCAGAGAGAATATCCCACCCTCCCAGTCGTTAATGCAGAAATGTGCACCTGTGAACTGCCGTACTATCCTTCTACTGGGGTAACAAGCATTTACTGTATGTTAGCGGGCAACAGGCAGCCAAACTGTAGTTTCCTGATAGGACTGTTTCTCATTGCATACTTAAATATGTGCAGTATATACAACATACAGGAGGTAATTGAAATGTCGACTGTAGGGATAACGGCGCTCAGAATGCCGGCACAAGAATCCCGACACCAGTCAGTATCCCACTGCCTGCATCCCGAAGGTAAGTAGTAGGGCTATGGATTATGGATTAGGCACTGGGAGGAGGTTAGGTTTAGGGTGCGGAGGAGGGAGGGTTAGGTTTAGAGGTAGGGGTTGGGTTCGGGTACTCATCGGCCGTCGACGGAATTTGAACCCTGTCGGGATGCCAGCGTCTCGATTCTGACCACCTGGATCCAGAGCTCCCGGCATCCTGTACCCAACTCCAGCATACATATAAGCTGATACAGTGCTATCTCTTGCTGAACTGTTTAAGATTATGGGGTCTATTTACTAAGCAGTGCTAGGAGACAGAGTGAAAAGTGATAAGGTGCCAGCCAATCAGCTCCCAACTGTCATTTCTCAAACACAGCCTGTGATATGGCAGTTGGGAGCTGATTGGCTGGCACCTTATCACTTTTCACTCTGTCTCCTAACACTGCTTAGTAAATAGACCTGTAAATAACAAGTTCTGGTTACCACTAGCGATAAATGGGTGATTTATAGCTGGCGGTAACCTCTGCTGCAATGACCCCTGCCGGTGTTAAGTGTCATTGGGTTTCCATCATTTGTAGCATTCCTATGCATTTAAAAAAGGCACATTTTAAATAATAATAATAATAATAATAATAATAATAATAATAATTTACCTTTTATAATTAATATATTACTTATAATAGGTAAATCTTCCCTCGCATCCTGGTAAAGTTAGCTTTTCAAAACCTGCCATTCTGGACTAAAAAAAGTCCTGCTTTTCATATGCGCATTAACCCATTCATATATTCATCACATATAACACCAGAATTTAGGATAAATGCTCCTGCTTGATGGACACGTGAATGGGTCCTCAGTCATATTTATTTGCTTTATTCCTTCTCTATTTCTTCCCTCTACAGTTCTAGCCATCAATACATCATGCTTACCATGTCCGTGATTCCAACCTCAATGCTGCTTTTTTATTTGCAAATCTTTTGACTGTGATAAATGTTATTGTCTTTGCATAATCTGGTCTAATAAAGCAGGGAAAATATATATATGACAGCAGTTTACATAGTGCCCTTTGCTTGTCTCGCCAGGGATTTGCATTTCCATGAATTTTAAGCAGCTGCTTTTATTTTTTGTTTGGAGAGCCAGGCATAGATGACTCCTGATGTGTTACATTCTCTTAAGCTGGGTACACTAAACAGAGATATCTGCAGATCGAGTGCAGATGATGGTTGTTCGCACACACTGTACAACCATCATCTGTGTGTAGTGTGTAGGAGGGGGCGTGTCCTGCTGGCCGGGGGGCGGCAGGGGCGGATCCCCCTCCCTCCCCGCGGCTGTCGCGGTATGTGTATGGGCGGTCTGCAGACTGCATGTACACACTTGCCGAAGGACAGATACAGTATGTCTGTAGATATATCTGTCCATCGGCTGTGCAGCACAGCCAATGCAATATGTCTGTAAACAACGTCATTTACAGACCTATTTCGGGTACCACACACTGGCCGACGTGCACCAGATATATTGGCTGATCAATTGATCGGCCAATATATCTGTCAGTGTGTACCCAGCATTAGTTCTCAAGAGCAAAACTCAGGTACAGTAGCTGAAGTTGATTTTGGGATTACTATAATGGACCAGTCATGCTTCTGCCATAGATTTTCTGCTACGTAAAGAACTTTATCCAAAACTTCAAATTAATTTATGAATGAATTATGCTAAAATACACATTTGTATATACTAGAGATGTGTATTGACCCCCAATATTTGATTTTGGAAATTTTTGGTTTTGAATTTATCTTTGTGTTTTGGTTTTGCTAAACCACCCTCAAGTGTTTTGGTTTTGAATCTGGATTATTGTAAAAAAAAAATATATAAAAAGTTTTTAAAAACAGCTAAAATCATGTCATTTTTGCAGTCCAAAACCCGAAATTCGGATTTAAAATCCAAATTCCGAACGGCTGGAAGATCAGAACAGCGACTTAGATGTATACGGATCTCCTCAGTAGATTAGAAAAGTAACTCTGATCTGCCCGGATTCACAAAATTTGTGTGGATTTGGATTTCTGGAGATACGAGCAGCACATCTCTAATATATATAAGCCACAATGTTGTTAACTGAATAAGGGGTAGAGTACTAAGATTTGGAGAGAGATGAAGTGGAGAGAGATAAAATACCAACCAATTAGTTAATTTTTCAAACACAGTCTGTAAATTGACAGTTAGGAGCTGATTGGTTGGCACTTTATCTCTCTCCACTCAATCTCTCTCCATGGTTTAGTACATCTCCCCATCAGCCTTCAGTGGACATTATGAACTCATGGGAATGCCAGACTCTAGTTTTGAATCTATCGGGCACACTCAATCCAGCACAATGGGCTCTATTTATTAACATTAATTTTACTAAAATAAAGTGAAAAAGGGTGTTTTCACACCCTTTTCACATTATTTTAGTATCACCTAAAGTTACTAAAGGGCAATTGGAATAGAAATCGTAAAATTCTACTCCAAGCCCTAATTATCACTTATTTTTAGTAAGCAGATCACATTTCCCATGATTGTAATGGGAAATGTGATCTGGCCAAAGTTACTAAAAATAAATTGTGAAAAATAACAGGTAAAGCCCTGTGATAATAACGTCACCTGGAGGTGGCGTTATCCAGGATCTCCCCCGGTTACCGGACTCCTGCTCTGCTCTAACGGGCAGAGCAGAGCCCGGAGCAGACCCCAGTGATCAGCTGTGTGGTCTAAACAGACCACACGCTGATACACTGTGAAAAATTGAAAAAAAAAAGTAAAAAAAAGAAAACTTACCAGAGTCCAGGGACCGGTAATCCGGGCTCCGGGTGATGTCTTCCCTCTGGTCAGCTGGTCTCCCAGCCTGCACTGGTGCCCGGTCATCACCTGATCGGGTCCCAGTGCAGTATGGGATGTCAGCTGACCGGAGCCACGGTGGACATCACCGGAGCACCGAACACTGCAGGTAAGTGTAATTAAGGGAGGGGGGGTCGCGGGAGGTCCGCGATCACGGGGACGGGGGCGGGGCTTAGCGACAGTTGGTCGGCGCATGCGTCGGCACTTGTCACTGTATTTTTTTCAGTTTTTATACTTTTCTCATAAAGAACACATTAGACACAAACACATCCTAACACACATGCATGCACAACGCATATAACCTGATCTGTTTTTGTTCTCTTTTTTTTTTTTTACTTTTATTTTTTTTTAAGTTGATTAGTTCATAAAAGTTTGTAGTTCTTTTTTTTCTATAGTTATTATTTATAGTTTTACAGTTAATCAGGTGATTTATAATCCTTTTTTTATTATGCTTTACTAATTTTTCTCCATTAAAGTACATTATGAGGGTAATCCAGAAAGTAATAAAACAAACAAACAAACAAACATTTTGTTTCTTTTTTTTTTAAACATAGGGTACATTTGTCTGTTTCTCCATATAATCACATCCTTTATTTGAGCTGTTATAATATCTGTCCATGAGCCTTAAGCTGGGTACACACTGACAGATACATTGGCCGATCAATTGATCGGCCAATGTATCTGCTGCCCGTCAGGCAGTATGTACCCACAATATGTCGGTTAACATCGGCGTTCACCGACATAGCGCATTGGCTGTGCTGCACAGCCGATGGACAGATATGTCTGCAGCCATATATGTTCATCGGCAGGTGTGCATGGGCGGTCTGCAGACCGCCCAAACACACAGAGCGGCAGCCATGAGGAGGGGACGGTACACGCCCCCACCCACTGGGACATGCCCCAGACACACCCCATGGTAGCTGGGACCTGCAGATGATGGCCGTTCATTGTGTATGAACGACCATCATCTGCAGATATATCTGTCAGGTGTGTACCCACCTTTTTGAATCCCCTTGTTGTACTTGGTTGCCTCCAGTCTATTGAACCAATTGTTGGCTGCAACTCATCATCCCTTCCAAAATGTTTTCCAGCCATCCAGGAACTCTTTAAAATTAGTGAAATGGTGTGAAAATTGCATGGAGCAAAGTCCAGTCTATATGGTGGATGATTGAAAAATTCATAACCAAAACTGTGACACGTGATGGGCAGGGGCGTAGAGAGTGCCGCCGGGCCCCGGTAGAGAGGGTGTGTGGCCTAATCGCGGGAGGTGTGGCCACACTACTTGGTGAAAAAAAAACAACATTCCCCTCAGGCATAGGAGATAGCTGGGCTGCTGCGAGGGAGGGGGGGCGGCGCCGGACCCGGTCCCCTGCCGAGCCCCTCTGGAAGCCTGGGCCCGGGTAAATTGTACCCACACCCCCCCCCCTCGGCGCCCCTGGTAATGGGTGTCCTGGTTGAACTTCATCATACATGTTTGTCCATCCATTTTTGAACATTTCACATTCCCACAGACCTGCACAAGTGCAGTAGACTCTGGCACACAGCATACTGCACTGACAGAAAGGAGGGGGCCCGAGCGGAGGCTGCAGACGGTCCCCCTCTTCTTTTAATGTGTCCCTGCCACGGAGTAGTGCAAAACGGAAGACGTAGGAAAGGAATATATCTTTTCTCAGTTGATCACCTAAGAGAAGCTACAGGGATGATTTTGGAGCCCCTTCCCTTCCTAAACATTAGTTCCCATAAATTGACATTCCACTCAGCAATGGAAGAAGAAAAAGAGTGTCTCTCAGTTTGGCAGCAGAGGACTGAGGTATTTCTGATAATGGGAACAACACCCTTGTCGGATCTCCACTACTCTAATCCCTTTTGCAAGGAAACAAGCACAAGTTACCGCCATTAAAGCCAATCAAATGAATACAGTATGGCATGCCATCAAGGAGAAGATGGCCAAGATGAAGTAGCACGAGCGTGGTACAGGAGGAATTACTTGTGCATCTTTAATTAAGAAATCATTTTAGAAAGTAAACTTTAATAACTTTTGTTTCGAACATGATAACAATGTCTAAGTAATCTTATGTGTCACAAAGGCAAAGTACAGATGTGTCCATTTTTACTGTGGCTTCAGTCGTAACAAATATGCCCTCTTCAAATTTCATGCAACTCGGCCTCGCTGATTGTCTTTTTTCGCTCAAAATGTGCATCTTATTCGCATAAATGAAACAGCTGGTAGTGAGAGAGCTGCATTGCTAGTGTACACCGACCACTGGGGGGTGCAATATTTGTACATCTGTGTGCAGCTGAGTTTGAATCTCGGTTAAAAAAAACCCAGCTGTAATGCGTTGTGCTTCATCTGCAACTTTCTAAGTGTGTAAAATCAATTCCTGTGAGGTAAATGTCACAGCCAAGTGTCTGTAGTACACTGTGAGCGGCTTTTCACTGTATTACACACTATTCATCCCGTCACAAATCATCTGTAGTACAAACATGAGGGACATATAAAAAATAAAAGAGGTTGATTATAGAAAATAAATATAATGTTAATTCTGTGAAATAAAACTAAAGGCGAGTACTAGGAATGTTTATGGGTGATTAATAGATAAGATTTAACCCAAAAGTTTTCTTACACTATTGTCATTCCCCAAACAGAAAGGAAAAATATGTAGAGAGAAAATACAATATTTCACAGAATCAAGACAAATAAATTAAAAAGCTGGGCTAATACCTAAGATATCAAATGATACATTACAATTGCCACTTAGTTTAAACAATGACAATATGCAATCACCAGACTAAGCAGGCTTTCTTTTTGCCTCACTGTGGGATGGTGCTGTATAGTTGTGTGTCTAGACAGGTCCGCCATGAGGACTGAGAAATAACAACATCTTCTCTATGCAGTGTTAAGTGACTGGCTTGTAAAATAAACATTTGCTTCTTGCGCTATAAAATGTTTGATAGACAGTGGCGTAACAAGGGGTGTGTGTGTGGGGCACCTTGCACTGGGTGCCATCGGCAGAGGGGGGCGCCGCTAACCTGGGCAATGTCCAGCACTGGTATAAAGTGTTGATCCGAGCCTGGAAGTCCTGCAGTGGACACATCTCACCAGACTGTTCCTAGCAGCGGGTGACATTTAGCGCCGACTGTGAGCTAGGTGCCGGCCGTGAGCCAATTATGGCTTGCTGACTGGCAGCTAATAGAAAGCAGCCGCAGTGAGCCAATCGTGCCTCACTGTGTCATGGCTGACGCCGTCCGTGGTATTTGACATCAGATGCCACTGGGCAGAAAAGTCAGTGGCGGGCGGAGGATGGAGACATTGCGGGAAGAGCTCCGGCAGAAGATGATGGGTTCAAGACAGAAGAGATCTGGCGGTGGTGCCGCTGGCCAGAATGGGCCAGAGGCTGAAGAATGCAACTCAGGATCGGACAGGTAGGCTACCATTTATCCCTCCCTAGACCACCAGGTTGTCGGGGTAAGTTAGGCCTGTGGCATTGTTGGTGGGGGCGCAGTTTATTCCCTTGCCCTGGGCGCTAAACCCCCTAGTTACGCCCCTGTTGACATATATATACATATATATATATATATATATATATATATATAAAGGTGGAAACAAGCGTCTCATAGTGTAATACGTTTTATGGAAGTAATTACGCAACACACATATATATTCCGCGTGCCGTGCTGCCCTATATATAGATATATATATATATATATATATATACATACATACCTGAACTTCAGCTAAAGACAACTATCAGTGCTATACAACAATAGATATACAATACAGCAGCATGCAGAGAAACAAGTGTTAGCCCTGATTATTAGGTTGTATGCCATATTGGGCATGGCTATCTTTACCTTCTGTTTCGTATCTTTGTACGATATGTTTGTATCATGATCCTCTTAATATACAGCACTTTTTAATTGACAGATGATAAATAAATAATGAATAAGCAGAAGGTGAAGATGCTTGCTACAGTAAACCTTCCAACCTGAAAGAAAAAACCTTTAGTGTATTGGTATATTGAGCCAGAATGTTATGAAAAGTGAGTTACTCAAAACTCATACGAGTTAAGTTGATGGACAAACAACAATTTCTTAAGATAATTTTTCCTTGTCTGATAAGGGTTGACAGGTGTGAAATTGCTCTGTGAGTCAGAAAAGCTGATCTGGCACCCTGCTACTAACAGTTATACATGTGTCTAACCGGGCTCTGCTCAATTACTCCGATCCCTTCCCTCTTCTCATAGTTGGCAGAGGCAACCTCTCTTGATTGCTGTGTTTTACCTTAAATGTCCCATATCTGATCTTCCAAGGAGGTGACTTTTGAGAACCACGATGTTGTGTAGTTAAGGACCAAGACATATAATTAAACAGTTTGCAAATGTGGCAGGTCGGATGTTACAGCAGCGCAAGATTTTGCAATTAACTGAAAATTACAATGACAGTAATTACACTAATTAAGAGTTAGTACTGGCTTTTATTCTCCGGCTAGTTTCCAGCAAAGTTGGTCTCTGTTTGCCACGGCTGTTAATGTTTTTCATGAAATGGAAAATGTCGCTGCTTAGGAATAGCCAAAAACAGCAAGTCTTTTTAGTTAGAGTTTTTCAGTTTAACCCTTTCACAGGCTCATTGAGATATGAACCAAAGCAAAAATATTAGTTGTTGTATAGATTATTATTAACTGTACAATAAACAGTGACACCTTGGACTACTGTACACGGTTAAAATATTACATTATTTCTATTACTAAAAAAGTGATAAAAATCACTAGTTGACATTGATATGTATAATAATTGGTGTATTATGAAGCTAAATAATATTAATAAAACAAGCTACTGTATGTGATTGACATAACTAAATCTGTCCATTGTGTTCTCTTATGCACCTTTGTCTTAGGTTGTCATATAAAACAAGTTACAGTATGTTCTCTAACTTACATCATTCTATGCCATCCGTGATAAATATAACAGCATATGCTGGTGATGTACTACTAAATTGTGTAACAAGAGATGACATTAAATTTGGTCATCAATTCATTGCTAATAAAATATCTATAACTTGTATGTTGGCAAGAAGAGATCGAACAGATCAGACCACCACACTCAGGACCAGCAGTCCAGCAATGGCCACCCATACACCCAGTGTCAACAAATTGTTCTCATCTACTCCCTCTTATCATGCCTAATGGATAACCCACCCAGTAAAGAGGTGCTGCTGACCTCTGCATATGGTTAACCAATTCCCTTCTGAGAAGGAGAGTATACCACTGTTAGCACCAAGGGAGTTTTAAGAGAGGAGAGGGCCCGTGTGCAGCCTCCATTTGGGCCCTCCCCCTCTCTAGCAGCGGACTGGGGGCCTGATTCAGACCCGCTCACGAGTGCTATGCGCTCGCAAGCGTGTCGATGGTGGCCCAGTGCGCATGTGCACGACTTAGAGGGCTCCATCGTGCGCATGCGTGAGACCCGGATAGCGACGGGCAAGCCGTCGCTCTGGGTCTTGTACCGAAGGGGGCGTGCTGTCGATGTTTAGTGACAGCACGCCCCCTTTGGTGGGCGGGCTGGGGGCATGGCTGCCCAAATGGAGGCATTCCCATGGGAACACCTACCATCTGGGGCCGGCCCCACTGACATCACAAGTGATGTCAGCGGGAGTGCTTTCGGCTCTGTTAGAGCCGAAAGCACTCTAGGGCTTGCATCAACGAGACCCTACCACAAGGGTCTCGTCGCAAGCCTGATGGTCTTGACCATCGCGACCATCATCATGGCCGCTCGCTATAGCTGTGGGTGGTCATCCACAGCTATGCGAGTGGCCAGGAGGCCATTCAGAAAAAACAAATGCCCGGCCCTGATTCAGAGCGAGCGCTCTGTCAGAGCATCCAGCTCTGAATCAGGCCCTGAGTGCAGTAGATTCTAGCTTAATGCCCGCACCTTATTCCCGGGGACATATTTTCTGCGCATACACAGGTCTCTAGGAAAATGGAGCCCGCACCTTATTCCCGGGGACATCTTTCCTGCACATGCGCAAGTCACCGGGAAAATGTCCGCCACCATTTTCCCTGTGATCTTTTACTGCACTGCAGCGCCAACTCGGTGCTTTAGGACAACACTCTGAAGACTGCAGAAAGGTAAGTATTAACTAAATATGGGTGCAGGGTGTGCGGTGTGGGTCCCCCTGGACTCAGGCATCCGTGTGCACCACACACCCTGCACCCATTATAAATACGCCCCTGGTTAGCACTGCATCATTTCACTAGGACAATGGAAAGGTCCACGTCAATAAAAATTGATCAATGCAGGATCGTCACCAGCACTTCAATAACTAACGTTCATCACAACAAAGAATTTTTGTCTGTTCAAAGCACAGAAGACTCACAGAATGCAGCAGAACAAGCAGTCTGACTCAAACAGAAAGCAATACAGGGGAACAGAGACCCCCAGGGACTGGCCGGGAGCTTCATTATCAGGAGGCTACCTCACCAGTAGTATCTAGTAGTATAAGTCACAATAAAAGCATGGGAATCTTATTAAGTAAAAAGTGGGCTCTCAGATGACTCTTTCTCTCTCTCTTTATAATTTGTCACTATATACACTAGTTAATATCTATGAAGGAGCACTATAAAAGAGTTAAAGATTTAGAGGGGTTTCACAGTTTATCCCATGAGTTTGTGATAGATAAATAATTTGAGGGGAATCAGATCCACCCTACAGCATCCAATGGCCTCATCCAGCCCATTCGCCCATCTCACTGAGCAGTAAGTCTAACTCAGGATCATATCATTGATGCAGTTAATCTATGGGACTGCTATCATTGATCCAAATATCACCAAATATAGAACATCTTTTTATTCATCGAAACAGAAGATGTCCATACCTAACTTCCCGTGACACTCAATTAAATTTGATCTCTATTAACAGAGCAAGTAGTGGACTATCAGTGCAATAGGAAAACTGTATCTATGAGGTAAATAGGAGGGAAGAGAGGAAATGAGACTACAGAGGGAGAGAGAAAGAGACACAGAGTGATAGAGAAAATGACGGAAAAGCTGAATAGGAGAAAAGGGGTAGATGTACTAAGCCTTGGAGAGTGATAAAGTGGAAAGAGATAAAGTACCAACCAATTATATCCTGTTATGACCCGTCCTGACAGCTCATATCTGCTGCAGTTTCCAGCCAGAACTGAGAGAGTTAACAGGCAAAGACAGCCACAGAGAGGTTTTGTCCAGGCTGATTGCTCCCAGCTGGGATGCCTCTGAGAACAATTACCAGAGGCTGGTGTCATTTGCTCAGACAGGATTGGCTCTGACTTCTGTTATAGGGCAGCCAGCCCATTCCTGCCTTGCCAGAGATAGTTACTTGTGGAAGTCGTGCCACCCGGTCCCTGCTCCTGTATCTGCTGTTTGGTATTCTTGGTTCTTGTCCTGGCTCTCCCTTGCATTACCTGTACCTGTTGCAAGTATACCTGGAACATTCATTGTGCTGCAAATCCACTCTGCAAGCCATTGGTGTTATGAACTTTTGCTATTCCATCCTGCAATATATGTACATATCTCTTGCTGCTATTATACTTTGCAGCCTGCTCTGTGGTTAATATTACCTTTGCTACTACTACTCCAGTTTTACCTTGCAAACTCCTGCTGTTTGTATAAGCCCCTAATGTCCGGAGGTTAAGACCTGTTGGCATCCTAAGTACCGGTGAGTGTGTCGTATTCTATGGGAACAACGGGCTGTAGTTATAGGCAGAAGCCCTTCCTAGAGTGACTCTAGGGGTCTTATGAAAATACAGGGGAGATTCATTACAGCTCCTAATTGTCTCTTTGTGTTTGAAAAATGACAGGAACTCATTGGTTGGTATGTTATCTCTCTCCACTTTATCCCTTTCCTAGGCTTAGTACATTTCCCCCAAGATGAGACTCATGGGAGCAGTTATATAATTTAATATAAAATCGGTGTAAAAATGTGTATACAAAACCATAAATCATACTAAACTGAGGTGAAGAGCTAAATCTATTGAAAAATTTAAGGCATATCTGTTGCCAAGATTAATATGCTATATCTGTGGAACAGGTTTTATTTATGCATCTATAGCTGACCACTGTTTAATATACAAGAGTCCTGTTGCTCGCATTATTGAACATCCCATCTCTGGTCGCCTAAGGTGATCTGTGGTGGGATATAAGGACTTAAATGCCTGTCCCCATTATATGGATTTTACCTTTCAGAGAGTTACTTATTTGGGTTAAAAATTTAGACTTTTGAACTTGAATTCTTTCCTGTAGTGTGCTATAAGTTGAAGGTCATGTCCATGTTCAAGCCAAGTAAGATAACTTTAACCTTGCCCATAGTAAAGTGGAATAAGAGTGCTGGTCTACTGTACACCATGTCTGTAGTGTTGTTAAGCAGTATCTGAGAGACAAGTCAGCCTTAAATCAAAGAAACAGAATTTCATACAGTAGCTAATAATAGTCATTTGGCCCATCCAGCTTGCCCAATTTGTATTCCTAATTGAAGCTTAGCTTAGGTTAAGAATGGTATCATGTACTGTATGTCTCACAGATATTTACATTTTATTTTGTTATTGTATTAACAGTCTTGATTTCCCCTACAGGTGCTACTCTCAGGGGTATATCCAATTGGCCGCAAAGTTTTGCCTGCAAAACATTAAACGGA
This sequence comes from Taudactylus pleione, assembly GCA_031769625.1. Classification (NCBI taxonomy): domain Eukaryota; kingdom Metazoa; phylum Chordata; class Amphibia; order Anura; family Myobatrachidae; genus Taudactylus; species Taudactylus pleione. The sequence continues at coordinate 2,063,317 of JAUIMM010000566.1, read as the reverse complement.
CCTTGTGCTCCCAATACCCACGGTATCCAATTTTTTTAAGAAAAAGGTTGCAGGGTTTCTTGGGGGTGTTGTAGGGGTCCAGAAACAAGTCCGATAATTTTTCCTTAAAATAAAGTTTTAAGGAAAAATTAGACCTGCTCTGGAGGCGCTCAAAAAAAAACTTGAGCACTCAAAAAAGAAAAATCAAAACCCTACACCCAATTGAATACCAAAAATCTTGCACATGCAGGATATGCCCCTCAGTGTCAGTGCATGTCCTTTTGTTGTTATGTTTTTCTTCCTCAGAAGAAGAATTTTAAAACCCTTAAAATATTTAAGAGCTTGTAGCATGCCCCCTGTTCCTTCTCTGCAGCTGTCCCAGTAAAATCAGCCACCCCAGTGACTGCACTAGCAGTGGTTACCCATTGGAAGCGCTCCCTGTTAGTCACATGAAGGACAGGCAGTGCCAGGGGGAGGTGTTTTCTCTCCCTGGAACTGCCAGTCTGGACTGTGATAGCAGAAAGCGCATCCAATGGGAAGCCACTCCCCTGCTATCACAGCAGCCTGACCCAGCTTCTAAGGGCTGCAGGCAAAGCAGTCCCTGGAAGGCAATTTGTGAATTTGTGGGCATGTGCTGGATCGCAATCTTGCGAATTCACACATTCATAGACCCCCCAACCACCCTAATTAGAAGCTGGCACTACAAGCTATAGATGTTTAAATACTATATTTTTACTGGAAATGTATGTGATTTAGAATTTACAATAGTTTAGGTTATTGTTTTGCATAATCTCTATTTCTATCCTCCTGTAGATATTGCCACCTTTACTGAAAATAGAATTCTAAATGTGGACTCGCAAGTTACCTGTCTAGTAGTATCACTTCTGTACATCTTGCTATCATTGTTAGATGAGGAGTGCCCAGTGATACCTCTTTTCTTGGCTGAGAGCCGGCAACACTAGGACCCGCCTCAGCTCTTTCCCGGAGGTCTTATCTCTGAAATGCACTACTGCGTATGCACGCGTCTTTCTCCATTGGTGTCCATGCTGTTTGGATGCACCGCTGAGACTCTGCAATCCACAGAGCCATAGATGGCCTAACAGTGTGCCCAATACTCTGTACCACCACTGCTTACCATAGGGTACATACCAACACCACACCACCAGGGCATAAGTGTTAATGCTACCCGACACACTACAATGCCCAGCATACCTCAGAGCGAATCTGACACCATAACTGAAACCTGTACATGTGATAAACCCTGTGTCTAACATCACCAGTTTCTACTTTGGCAATAAACCTCCCACCTGGCTAAGTTACTTATTTTGTGGACTAACCGCTACTCGCAAATCCACTGCGCATCTAGCCCAGAACCCCAGCACCCTACTAATAGGTTCTAAGCCCCAGGTAACTAGTGCTATCACTTTGCTAATAGAATATGGGCCCAACACCAGGCCACCATCGTACATAACTCCAGCTGCCAGAGTGCCCAAACACCCCTATGTAAAAGTAGTAAATACCCAAGAATACAGACTGCAGTGACACAAAATAAGAGAATCTGAGTGAGTACAGAAAATTCCTTACTCACCTGCATGAAAATGTACAGTGCAGAGATCAGCATGAGCTTTGTGAAGGTTCAGAGAATTATGCTACATTGAAATGTGCCATTGTGATGCAGTTAAAGCAGGAAAAGCTATGGAATGTTTCTAACAAGCCTGGTGATAATGCAAGCTCAGATGAAGTAGACAGAGCTATGGGAACAATAGGTCTAGCTGTGGAGTAACATGTATGTTCAATTATCCACGGGAAGACAACCGCACATGATATGTGGGTGGTTTTACAAATTTCTTATGAAAAATATTAGTTCTAATGAGATTAATTAACTTGAGGCGTACTTTATACGCTATGAAGCTTAACGCATGTAAGAACATGAATGAATATATAGATACAATTTTATCCAACTCTCAGCAATTGATTTAAGTGGGCATCCTGATGCTGCAAAACCTTACACCAGAGTACGACTTAGTTGTAGCTTTACAGTCTAGTGTTGTGAAGTTATCAATAGAGTCTGTATGAGCTAAACTACTGCAGTTGCAAGTATTTGGATGTAGAGCATACACTCACAATCCCAAAAAAAGAAGATGCAAGCTTGATTTCAAATCCATTACATGTATCATGCTAGGACACTGTCAAGAGAGCAAAGGTTACAGCTTGTGGGATATCAGTAACAAGGAGCTTTTAAAGTCAAGGGACTTTGTGATTCAAGAAAGTACTTCAGTGTAAGACAAGCAAAATAACGTAATACCACAAAGATGTGTGATGCTAGACATACCTGCAGCTGGAGGCATGTCAGAGACTGAAACAATAAATACATTGGACCAATCGAGGATCAGGAATTCCGTGAGGTGCAATAACGGAAAACCTCCCAGATGGTTTAGTGAGGAATTTGCAGGTTTTCTCAAAGAACCAAAGCCAAGTAGTGATTGGCAAAAGTGGAAATCTGCTATAAGTCCAAAACATGACAGTGAGTGTCCAGAAAGCATGAGAACTCCAAAAGCTGTGTCCAGCTACGCATGCCTTATCTGCTGCTGAGGCAGACTACATGCTGAAGCAGCCAAAGAGGCATACTGGCTAAAAGGAACCAACTATGGTTTATGTATTTTTAGTCCGTATAAAATCATCAACATTACATGTGATAATAGAGGTGCAGTAGATTTATTCTCTATATTTAAGCCTCATTTCATTAGGTAGCTTGAAGAGAATATAGGCAGAGTAAGTTTATCTATCCTGTAACACATATAGCTGGTGGCAATGATCTAGGCCGAGTAAGCTTATCTATCCTGTAACACATATAGCTGGTGGCAGTGATATAGGCAGAGATAGCCTATCTATCCTGTAACACATATAGCTGGTGGCAGTGATATAGGCAGAGATAGCCTATCTATCCTGTAACACATATAGCTGGTGGCAGTGATATAGGCAGAGATAGCCTATCTATCCTGTAACACATATAGCTGGTGGCAGTGATATAGGCAGAGATACCATAGCCTATCTATCCTGTAACACATATAGCTGGTGCAGTGATATAGGCAGAGTTAGCCTATCTATCCTATAACACTTGTAGCTGGAGGCAGTAATATAGTCAAAGTTAGCCTCTCATGTTACACATACTGTATGGGAGTGATATAGGTAGAGTTAGCCTGTCCTGTAACACATATACTGTAGCTGGTGGCAGTAATATAGGCAGAGTTAGCCTATCTATCCTATGACACATATAGCTGGTAGCAGTAATAAAGGCAGAGTTAGCCTATCATGTAACACATATAGCTGGTGGCAGTGATATAGGCAGAGTTAGCCTAACATGTAACACGTATAGCTGGTTGCAGTGATATAGGCAGAGTTAGCCTATCATGTAACAGGTATAGCTGGCAGTGGCGTCACAAGGAGGGTGCGGGGGTGTGGGCCGCACCCGGGTGTCACCTGTCGAGGGGTGACACCAAGGTGCTGGCTCCCTTTCAGTGACAGGAGCCAGGTGCTGCACTGTGGCATTAAGTGCAGCACTTGTCTCCTGTCACAGTGAGGGAGCTTGCACTACACACCTCCGGCACCCTCCACCACCCCAGTAATGATACCCATGGCATAGGCCGGGGTTTGGGCCGTGAGGCCACACCCCTGTTAGCAAGGCCACACCCCATCCATGGGGCCATGCCCCGTTTTTGGTGGCTCCCGCACCAGGTGTCACAGCGGGGAAGGACGCCACAGATAGCTGGTGGCAGTAATATAGGCAGAGTAAGCCTATCATGTAACACATATTCTGTAGTTGGTGGCAGTAATATAGACAGAATTAGCCTATCATGTAACACGTAAAGCTGGTGGCAGTGATATAGGTAGAGTAAACCTATCATGTAACACATGTACTGTAGTTGGTGGCAGTAATATAGGCAAATTTAGCCTATCATGTAACACATATCATGTACAGGACCGCAACTAGGGGGGGGCTGGCGGTGCACATGCACCGCCGCCAATGTCCTCCAGCCCGGCGCCGCAGGGCGGCTCCATGCCAGATGCCAAATGAGATTTTATTACCAGTGGGCGCTCGGCTCCTTACCTGCAGTGCCGCGGTAGCTGGAGGCTGGAGTTCTGTCCTGAACTCCAGCTTCCAGCTCTCCCCACAGACACTATGGGAGAGATGTCATGACATCTTTCCCATAGTTCCGAGGAGCAGTCTGGCGGACTGGACGGCGGCGGATGCTGGAGCGGGGTTTAAGGTAAGTGTTGGGGTTTTTTTTGGGAGGTGGTAAGCGGCACTACAAGGGCATTACTATATGGGCATTATTACGGGGGCATTACCATATGGGCACTAATACATGGGCATTGTTATGAGGGCATTACTATATGGGCACTACTACAGGGGCAATACTATGGGGGCATTACTACAAGTGCACTGCTGAAGGGGGCATTACTATAGGGGCACCACTGCAGGGGTCGTTACTATGGGGGAATTACCAGGGGGGGTGCCAAATTACTGTCTTGCCCCGGGTGACAAAAATCCTAGTTTCTGCCCTGTTATGTAACACGTATAGCTGGTGGCAATGATATAGGCAGAGTAAGCCTATCTATCTTGTAACACATATAGTTGGTGGCAGTAATATAGGCAGAGTTAGCCTATTTATCCTCTGTAACACATATAGTTAGTGGCAGTAATATAGGCAGAGTTTGCCTATCATGTAACACGTATAAGTGGTGGCAGTAATATAGGCAGAGCTAGCCAATCATGTAACACATATAGTTGGTGGCAGTGATATAGACAGAGTAAGCCTATCATGTAACACATATACTGTAGCTGGTGGCAGTGATATAGACAGAGTTAGCCTATCATGTAACACATATACTGTAGCTGGTGGCAGTGATATAGACAGAGTAAGCCTATCCTGTAACACATATAGCTGGTGGCAGTGATATAGACAGAGTAAGCCTATCTATCCTGTATCACGTATAGCTGGTGGCAGTGATATAGACAGAGTTAGCCTATCCTGTAACACATATAGCTGGTGGCAGTGATATAGGCCGAGTAAGCCTATCCTGTAACACATATAGTTGGTGGCAGTGATATAGGCAGAGCTAGCCAATCATGTAACACATATACTGTAGCTGGTGGCAGTGATATAGACAGAGTTAGCCTATCATGTAACACATATACTGTAGCTGGTGGCAGTGATATAGACAGAGTAAGCCTATCCTGTAACACATATAGCTGGTGGCAGTGATATAGGCCGAGTAAGCCTATCCTGTAACACATATAGCTGGTGGCAGTGATATAGGCCGAGTAAGCCTATCCTGTAACACATATAGTTGGTGGCAGTAATATAGGCAGAGCTAGCCAATCATGTAACACATATACTGTAGCTGGTGGCAGTGATATAGACGCTATAAGCCTATCCTGTAACACATATAGCTGGTGGCAGTGATATAAACAGAGTAAGCCTATCTATCCTGTATCACGTATAGCTGGTGGCAGTGATATATACAGTGTTAGCCTATCATGTAACACATATAGCTGGTGGCAGTGATATAGGCAGAGCTAACCAATCATGTAACACATAAACCTGGTAGCAGTGATATAGACAGAGTAAGCCTATCATGTAACACATATACTGTAGCTGGTGGCAGTGATATAGACAGAGTAAGCCTATCCTGTAACACATATAGCTGGTGGCAGTGATATAAACAGGGTAAGCCTATCTATCCTGTATCATGTATAGCTGGTGGCAGTGATATATGCAGAGTTAGCCTATCATGTAGCACATTAGCTGGTGGCAGTGATATAGGCAGAGTAAGCCTATCATGTTGTAGCTCATATATTGTAGCCAAGGCCGGTTCTCCCATTACGCATGGTACGCAGCTGAGTAGGGCGCCACATAGTGGAGGGCGCCTCAGCTGCATACCATGCGGGCCGCGAGCAGACTGTGTCTCTGTGACACAGCTGCACCGCATGTATAGTGCTGACCGGATGGAGTTCGGTCAGCACTACACAGCACAATCACACAGCCGCTGGTGCCGGCAGCTGTGTGTTTGCTTTAGCAGCTGATGAGAGTCAGACAGACTCTCATCGGCTGCTGCTCCCACTGCCAGAGGCGGGCATCTTCCGGCTCCCGCAGTGGGTAATGGGAGAGACGTAATTACATCTCTCCCATAATGCAAAGCGGCTCAGGAGGACGGACGGAGGAGCTGACAGTGGCGACGGGAGCAGGAGCGGGGTTTCAGGTAAGAGTTTTTTTTAAATTCTTATTACGTTTGTCTCTACTGCTGCGGGGGGGGAGGCTACTTCTGGGAACACTACAAGGGTTGGCTACTACTGGGAGCACTATAAGGGGGGTCTACTACTGGGGGCACTACAAGGGGGGACTACTACTGGGGGCACTGCAAGGGGGGACTACTACTGGGGGCACTACAAGGGGGGACTACTAGTGGGGGCACTGCAAGGGGGCTTCTACTGGTGGCACTATATAAGGGGCTTACTACAGTGGACACAAGGGGCACTGCACAGGGGGGACCACTACTGGGGGCACTATATAAGGGGTACCACTACTGGGGGCACTGCATAGGGGGACTACTACTGGGGTACTATATAAGGGGCCTACAACTGGGGACACAAGGGGCACTGCACAGGGTGAACCACTACTTGGGGCACTGTAAAAGGGGCACTTCATAGGGGGACGCCCAAAAATATACTCGCTTACCAAAAAATTTGGGCTAGGGCCGGCCCTGACTTTAGCTGGTGGTAGTGATGTAGACAGAGTAAGCCTATCATGTAACACATATAGCTGGTGGCAGTGATATAGACAGAGTAAGCTTATCTATCCTGTAACACATATAGCTGGTGGCAGTGATATAGACAGAGTAAGCTTATCTATCATGTAACACATATAGCTGGTGGCAGTGATATAGACAGAGTAAGCTTATCTATCCTGTAACACATATAGCTGGTTGCAGTGTCTGGTAACTTTTACACTGCGGTCTCACAGTAGTGGGGTCTTGGGTTCAATTGCCACCAAGTCCCTATTAGTGTGGAGAATGTGTATACTCTCTGGAAGGAGTGAGTTTGCCCTGGGTGCTCCAGTTTCCTCTCACAAGGTCCAAAGACATACTGGTAGGTTATTTGGCTTCTGAGCAAAGTGGGGCACAGTGAGTCTATGTTCAGGAATATTAGACTGTTAGCCCAAATGGGGAGGCAAGTGATGTGAATGATTGCTTAGACTAAATAGCAACTGAGCACATCCAAGATGACTGCCTCACCTTTTGCAATTACATAATGTGCTGAGCCTTACTGCATACTGTACCTCCCAACCGACCAGATTTCAGTGAGATAGTCCCGCTTTTTGGGCACTGTCGTGCTGTCCCACACTTGGGCCGCAGTGTGACACGATATTGGGGGCCACTCTGTCATCGCTGCTCTGCTATGCAAGCATAGAAAAGTAGCAGTGAAGAATGCATGCGGCGGCCATTTATTGCAGGGGGAAGGCATGGAGCAGACCAGCAGCTGCCGGAGTGCTGGACTCACCCCCAACATAAGGAAATATTGGGGCGTGACACATGGTCACACCCCTGAATCATCACATCAGGGGCATGGTCCAGTCGGGTAGGCAATAAGCGGCCTCCCAGCTGTTGTAAAACTACATATACCAGCATGCCCTGCAACAATTTTGCTATTTGTTCATGCTAAAACGTTTGCAGGGCATTCTGGGATATGTAGTTCAACAACAGCTGGGGGGCTGCTTATTGCCAACCCCTAGTCTAGAGGGACATGAGGCCACGCTCCCCAACTCCACATTTTTGAAAATTTGTGAGGAATGCTACTGGGAGAAAGCCACTACATAAATGGTTATTATTATTATTATTATTATTATTATTATTAATTATTATTATGGATTTATCATTAGTGGAAACCAATTGTAACAAGCCATATCTTCTCTGGAAGTGAAATATACTCCTATACTGTGTAACTCAGCAGTTCTCAGAGTTCTCTCACTGCAGACTGTGACATTTAGTTTCTATGCAAGTTAACTTCTAAGCAATCATGTTGACAAATATAATTTTGTTATGAAGAAAGACGTAGGCAGGAAGCAAAGCAGCATTTGCCTGTCAAGAGCATAATGGAAGCCTCCTGCGCTTGCTATGAGTCCGATACAGTAATCACAGCTTTTCTCTCTATCTCTGAAGCAATTAAACAGGTGACTTTGGTTTTCATTTCCCCAGAAGCACAGATGAGTTTTGATGTTGATGACAGGGCCTCAGCGAGGTAAATATGTGTGATAGAGGAGAGTGTTTTCCTCTTAGGCAGTGACATGGGTGCAATTAGAGGAACACAAGTCTTATAATCTAGCAAAGAAGGTGAAACGTGAGCAATGGGAAGTGTGACATTCCTCTGCAATCTGTGATACTGCTGCTGTGATTCTGCTTATGTTTCATTATGGAACCAACTGTTCTCATGAAAACTTTTATAATGAAAATATGCATTTGTACCACCTTCCTGGAGATTAGTATGTACAGTACATTAGAGATGAGCAGGTCCGGTTCTAGGAGAACCAAACCCAGCCGAATTTCCAGCGGCGAAAACCGAGCTAGGCTCGAGGTTTCCCGTCTGACTTGAATCTCAAAACGAAGCAAAACATCATCCTCCCGATGTGGGATTCTCACGGGTTTTGGATTATATAAAGGTCCCTGCGATCTGCGCCCTTTTCACTCCAGCTGTGGAGAGTGTAATGATCGGATGTGCTGTGTCCATCGAAGAGCTGCTGTATCTGTCCAGGGCAGGGGCTGCTGTGTCCATCCAGGAGTTGCTGTGTCCATCCAGGGCAGGGACTGCTGTGTCCATACAGGGGCTGCTGTGTCCGTCCAGGGGTCGCTGTGCCCATCCAGGAGCAGTGGCTGCTGTGTCCATCCAGGGGCTGCTGTGTCTATCCAAGGGTTGCTGTGTCCATCCAGGAGTTGCTGTGTCCATCAAGGGCAGGGTCTGCTGTGTCCATCCAAGGGTTGCTGTGTCCATCCAGGGGCAGTGGCTGCTGTGTCCATCCAGGGGCTGCTGTGTCCAACCAGGGGTGCTCTGTCCATCCAAGGGTGCTCAGTGTATAAATAAAAAAAAGCTAATAAGATAATTAATAATAAAATAATATTTTTTTGGTGCTGTACCCCAGTGTACTATATTATTAATATTATTTTTACTGTGACGGTGCTGGTCAGACTGCAGTGTAATATTCATACACGTATTGTTTGTGACACTGTAAGTGGTAGCGCAGTGTATAATAAATATTGTGACGCTGTAAGTGGAAAACGCAGTGTATTCGTAAAAAATATTGTGACACTGTAAGTGGAAAACGCAGTGTATTCGTTAAAAATATTGTGACACTATTAGCGGAAACGCAGTGTATTTGTAAACATTATTGTGACACTGTAAGTGGAAAACGCAATGTATTTGTAAAAAAATATTCTGACACTCTTAGTGGAAACGCAGTGTATTCATAAAAAATATTGTAAAGCTGTAAGTGAAAACGCAGTGTATTCGTAAAAAATATTGTGACACTGTTAGTGGAAACAGTGTATTTGTTAAAAATATTGTCACACTGTTAGATGAAACGCAGTGTGCCACTGATTGGCTTTGGCTCCTGACAGTTCCTACCGAGACCACCGTAGTCTGTCCTAAAAAATCCAAATATATATGTATACAATACAATCGGGGACATCCCTCAAAATAGTTTGGGAAAGATCAGACCTTTTAAATATGCGTTATAGATCTGTGCCATAAACATCCAGCTGCTAGTATTTATCGTCGGCTGGACAGCATACATGCTGAGCTTCCTTGATAAAGCCCCTGGTGAAACACGCATCGGCACCGCTCGTGGGGTACCCCTGTGCGCACAGAGGACCCCTGCACCTTGACCATCTGTCCCTTGGGAATTTCACCTTACATACTTACAGGTACTTTTTCTTTCTCCCCTATTCTCTCACCAGCTGCGTTTTTGGGCTGATACCCTGCAATGCTTTTGTAACAGGGTTTAGCCTGACACCACAGTGCTGGCAGCAGAAACAGGTATACTGTTCCTCCACTGTGCCGTTGCACGGGACTCTTATTCCCAGTCGGATGCTACGCAGGACTGGGAAAAGCAGATCCCAGAGCGTGTAAAAGCACAGTCTTTTTTTCATCTCTCCCAGTAGCAACCGATTTATGGTACAAATCTATACCGCATATTTAAAAGGTCTGATCTTTCCCAAACTACTTTGAGGGACGCCCCCAATTGTATTGTATACATTAGGGGTGTGCACCGGCCACTTTTCGTGTTTTGTGTTTTGGTTTTGGATCTGGATCTTTCTTCGTGTTTTGGATCTGGATTGGTTTTGCCAAAACCACCCTTCTGTGTTTTGGGTTCTGGGTTTTGTGTTTTGGATCTGTATTTTTTTGAAAAAAAGCATAAAAACAGCTAAAATCACAGAATGTGTGGGTTTTTCTGCTCCTATGCTATTATTAACCTCAATAACCTTAATTTCCACTCATTTCCAGTCTATTCTGAACACCTCACACCTCACAATAGTGTTTTTATGTCCAAAAGGTTGCACCGAGGTAGCTGGATGACTATGCTAAGCGACACGAGTGGGCGGCACAAACACGTGGCCCATCTAGGAGTGACACTGCAGTGGCAGACAGGATGGCAGTTTGAAAAACTAGGCCCCAAACAGTACATACTGCAAAGAAAAAAAAGAGGTGCAAGATGGAATTGTCCTTGGGCCCTCCCACCCACCCTTATGTTGTATAAATAGGACATGCACACTTTAACAAACCAATCATTTCAGCGCCAGGGTCTGCCACATGACTGTGGCTGAAATGATTGGTTCGTTTGGGCCCCCACAAAATAAGCTGGCAATTAATCTGTCCCTGCACAAACTGGCTCTACGGAGGCAAGATGTCATCCTCATCCTCCTCATCCACCGATTCCTCACCCTCTTCAGTGTTGTGCACATCCTCATCCTCACAGAGTATTAATTCGTCCCCGCTGGAATCCACAACCACAGGTCCCTCTGTACGTTCAGGAGGCTGGTCTCCCTGGAAGAGTTGATAATTCATTTTATGAACATCATCTTCTCCACATTTTGTGGAAGCAACCTCCTACGCCTTTCGCTGACAATGTTCCCGGCTGCACTAAACACTCTTTCGGAGTACACACTGGAGGGGGGGCAACTCAGGTAAAATAGAGCCAGTTTGTACAGGGACCTCCAAATTGCTTCTTTTTCCTGCCAGTACAGGTACGGACTGTCTGACATGCCTACTTGGATGTTGTCACCGATGTAATCCTTTAACAGACAGACACACGCTTGTTGCTGCTGCTTTAAGGATGCAGGTGCGGCTACAGCCCACACATTTCAAAAAGACAGAAAAAAAAAGAAGAATATTTTTATTGTTTGTGGAGCGCACTTTGAGGGTTACACCACCCTTTAACAGACAGACGCACGCTTGTCGCAGCTGCTTTGAGGACAGTATCATATGCAGTGACAGTAGACTTGTCAGAAATTGTTGGCACGTCCTTCAGTCCGGACCAGATGTCCAAACCGGCCCTTGACTTATGACACAGGCGCACGCTTGGCGCTGCTACTGTGTTGATGCACGTGCGGCTACATCGCACACAAGTCACAAACACATTAAAAAAATAGTTTTTTATTTTTTGGAGCACTTTGAGGGTTACACCACCCTTTAACAGACAGACGCACGCTTGTCGCTGCTGCTTTGAGGATTCAAGTGCGGCTACAGCCCACACATTTCACAAAGACAGAAAAAAAATAAGAAGTTTTATATTGTTTGTGGAGCGCACTTTGAGGGTTACACCACCCTTTAACAGACAGATGCATGCTTGTCGCTGCTGCTTTAAGGATGCAGGTGCGGCTACAGCCCACACATTTCACAAAGACAGAAAAAAAAAATAAGAATTTTTTTATTGTTTGTGGAGCGCACTTTGAGGGTTACACCACCCTTTAACAGGCAGACGCACGCTTGTCGCTGCTGTTTTGAGGATGCAGGTGGAATCTAGACGGGATTTGGAACCGGGGACACACTACCTCCATCAATTGTCTAAATCCCACTGCACTAATGGCGGATACCGGACGCACGTCTAACACCAACATAGCAGTCAAGGTCTCAGTTATACGTTTTGCTTCAGGATGACTGCTGTCGTACTTCATCCTCATCGCTAGGGACTGTTGGAGGGTCAATTGTTTAGTAAAAGTAGTGGTGTTCCTACTTCCTCTCTGAGATGATGAACAACTCCCAGCAGCAGCAACAGCACTAGGAGGAAGTGGTTCTTGATCTTTCCCTATTTTATTTTTATCAGAGAAAGTTTGGTCCTCCATTTATGTTATATTGATATATACGTGCGGCTAAAGCGCACACAAACAGAAAATATGTTTTTATTTTTGCTGGAGAGTAGTGCACTTTGTGGGTTACACCACCCTTTAAGAAATGAGCCAGCCGGCTCTTTACTTATGGGACACAGGCGCACGCTTGGCGCTGCTCCTTTGTTGATGCACGTGCGGCTACTGCGCACACAATTCACAAACACAGAAAATATTTTTTTATTTGGTTTGGAGTGTACTTTGGGGGTTACAGCACCCTTTCATGGTCAAGCCAGCCGGCCCTTTACTTATGACACAGGCGCACGCTTGGCACTACTTTGTTGATGCACGTGCGGCTACTGCGCACACAATTCACAAACACAGAAAATATTTTTTTATTTGGTTTGGAGTGTACTTTGAGGGTTACAGCACCCTTTAACGGTCAAGCCAGCTGGCCCTTTACTTATGACACAGGCGCACGCTTGGAACTACTTTGTTGATGCACGTGCGGCTACTGCGCACACAATTCACAAACACAAAAAAATATTTTTTTTTATTTTGTTTGGAGTGCCCTTTGGGGGTTACAGCACCCTTTAATGGACAAGCCAGTCGGCCCTTTACTTATGGGACACAGGCGCACGCTTGGCGCTGCTCCTTTGTTGATGCACGTGTGGCTACTGCGCACACAATTCACAAACACAGAAAATATTTTGTTATTTGGTTTGGAGTGTACTTTGGGGGTTACAGCACCCTTTAATGGTCAAGCCAGCCGGCCCTTTACTTATGACACAGGCGCACGCTTGGCACTACTTTGTTGATGCATGTGCAGCTACTGCGCACACAATTCACAAACACAAAAAAATATTTTTTTTTATTTTGTTTGGAGTGCCCTTTGGGGGTTACAGCACCCTTTAATGGACAAGCCAGCCGGCCCTTTACTTATGGGACACAGGCGCACGCTTGGCGCTGCTCCTTTGTTGATGCACGTGCAGTCACAGTGCACACAATTCGCAAACACAGAAAATATTTTTTTATTTTGTTTGAAGTGCACTTTGGGGGTTACCTCACCCTTTAACGGTCAAGCCAGCCGGCCCTTTACTTATGACACAGGCGCATGCTTGGCACTACTTTGTTGATGCACGTGCGGCTACTGTGCACACAATTCACAAACACAGAAAAAATATTTATTTTTTTGCACTTGGGGGGAGCACCCCTGATGGACAGAGCACCCCCTGGACAACACTACAGCACCCCTTTAGGACTGGGACACTGCACAGGACTTTGGAGTGGACACAGCCCCTATGGACAACTGACTGCACAACACAGTCCAGCCAACCCCTATGGACTTTGGAGGAGTGGACACAGCCCCTATGGACAACAGCAGCACAGCACAACACAGCCAGCCCCTATGGACTTTGGAGGAGTGGACACAGCCCCTATGGACAACAGCAGCACAGCGCAGCACAGCACAACACTGTACTGCACTACACTACACTACACTGCACTACACTGCACAGCCCAGCCAGCCCTAACTCCCACCCTCCCTCTTCACTGTCCACAGCCGAGTGAGAAAATGGCGCCGACGCGGGTACCTTATATAGGATCCAAAACCCGCAAGACCCGGAAAGGCGGGATGATGACGTTTTGCCTCAATTTTAGATCCGAGTCAGACGGGAAAAGTTGAGCCTGACTCGGATCGGCCTCGGATCGTGGGTGCTTGGGGGGGTTCGGATTTCAGAAATCCGAACCCGCTCACCCCTAGTTTACATAGCTTATTTGAATTCACATTGCACATGGTTGACCTCTCAATTTGTGCACATTCATACCCTGATTACTTTTAAAGTTTACAAGATTAATTTTGAAGTGTAAGATAAGACATCCTGCATTACAGATCTTCCTGTACGATACTTGCTTTTGCAAATGCGGACCTCAAAGACTGAGCTGAATTGTGCCTTGAATTGTGCCTTGATTCCAAAAGCTCCATTTTCCCGCAGGTGAAAGTATTACCTACAGTATGGATAAGGCCAAGGCAGATCAAATACAATTTCAGTGGTATGACTGCGTGGGGATGTAGTAAATATACCTGCAGCTGGCATCCTGGCTAATGAAATCCCTGTGCCAGAATGCAACTACCCGGCCAGAAGACCGGCGCCGGAATACCGACAGTAGTTGACATGCCGACGTCGGAATCCCAACAGCCAGGATGACAAACATAAGTTTTGCGGGGCTGGTTAGGTCTTAGCCGCGGCAGGGAGGGTTAGGTTTAGGGGTCACGGAAGGGGGGGTTAGGGTAAGGCTAGAGGAAGGGGAGGTTAGGGTTAGGTACCCCTGGGGGTTGGTTAGGGTTAGGCACCAGTTGGGGAGTAAGGGTTAGGCACTAAGGGGGAGGGTTAGGTTTAGACACCAAGGGGGGAGGGTTAGGTTTTGGCACTAACGGGGAGGGTTAGGGTGTTGGGTGGGGAGGGTTAGTGTTAGGATGTAGGAACAGAGGGTTAGGGGGAGAAAGGTTACTATACTTACCGGACCCTTGTCAGGATCCTGAGCATAGGTATATTGACAGCAGGCATACCAACTGCCGGGATTTCATACCCATTCCGACTTTGTGTGCCATGTGTGACTAGAGTGGAGAGTGAATCTGAAGTATTTACAAGTGTGCCACAACTTTTTAATCAGGAATGTTGACAGCTATTAGAGATGTTTGCCGATCCCCG
The DNA here is from genome assembly GCA_031769625.1 of Taudactylus pleione. Taxonomy (NCBI): domain Eukaryota; kingdom Metazoa; phylum Chordata; class Amphibia; order Anura; family Myobatrachidae; genus Taudactylus; species Taudactylus pleione. The sequence goes on along the minus strand of JAUIMM010000566.1, from coordinate 2,048,252 downwards.
TGTTTTGGTTTTGGTTTTGCCAAAACCACCCTCAAAAGTTTTGCCGAAACCACCATCAAGTGTTTTGGTTCAGATTTGGATTCAAACTTGATAAAAACAGATAAACTTTGTTCCTATAGTATTATTAACAACAATAACATTAATTTCCAGTCATTTCCAGTCAATTTTGACCACCTCACAGCACCTGAAATTACGAGGGAGGGACTTAAATGCGATCCAAAACATGCAAGATCCAGTTTTTATAATCCAAGGTCCGAATTGCGAGAAGACCCGAGTCAGGATTCTACTGGGCACCCCAAAGTGATTCCAAACCAGGACTTGGTTTGACTCTGAACCACTAAGGGGTCTATTTACTAAGCAGTGTTAGGAGACAGAGTGGAAAGTGATAAGAAAGTGATAAGGTGCCAGCCAATCAGCTCCCAACTGTCATTTATCAAACACAGCCTATGAGATGACAGTTGGGAGATGGTTGGCTGGCACCTTATCACTTTCTTATAACTTTTCACTCTGTCTCCTAACACTGCTTAGTAAATAGACCCCTTAGTGGTTTGTTCAGTTTTCTCAAACACTGAACAGCTCATCCCTAACAGTTACACAGGTGGACTCTAGCAAGATTTGACAACCAGGTAAGTTATGGAAATCATAAAGTTTCAGCATCTAAGTGTCTGCACAAATTGGCAACATGAAACATATGAACGTAGGACATTTCTCTATACTCCTACAATCTCTATCATTAGAATAATGCGTTCATTTTAATTACATTAATGCTCAACTAATTGCTTATGCTCTAAACGGTGGATGGTTTCTCTAGACGTGGTCTCGAATGTCAGATACATTTTAGAAATACATGAACCTTCTCCAGAATGCCTGAGTTTGTAATAAATTATAAATGGTGAAAGGTTCAGGCAGGTTTTTCTGTAGACAAATTGTGCATTAATACTGTCACCTTAATTTGACACACTTCATGTGCTATGAACTTTTGAGATGAACAGTAACTAAAAAGTTATACATACCGCTATCTATTTTTGACACTTTAATGTGGTCTCAAGAGGAGTCGTAGGCAGAAAATCAGTTATGTAAACGTGTTTTCAAGATGGTTCAGAATAAAAATCCTTCAAATCTTATATAATTTTGGGTTTGAGCCTCTACCAGCCAATGTCTCAGTAACACCTCTACCAGAAGACATTTTTCAACAGTGATTAACAATAACAAGAAAGCTCCAGCAAACCCAAAGTAAAAAGGTGTTTTATTTTATTTTTTAGTTTTTTTATTGAACAGCTATCCACTATATTTATAGACATATTTGTAACTTCTTTCCATAAGCCTGTCACCATTGGAGTCACATTTATTTGATTTAAGGCTATTTTGTTTGGGGAAATTTTAAGCGTGTTTCAGCAGTGTGTCAGCATCTTCTTTTTTAGGTCCTGATGTTCTTGTATACTTTTGAACTGCAAAATACATAGAAACTAGAACTTAAAAATAACATAAAAATGTAGGAGCGATTAGAATAGTTTACATGCCTCTGGTGCCAAACCAAGAATGGAACAATTCTGGTTCCGGGTGATCTGGTTAATATGTTGTGCAACCAGTTCAAATTTGGAAACATTTCCAAGCACTATTTTTTGCCCTAAATTTTATTACAGTAACATTTTCTATACGCATCCCTACATGGTGTACGCCTATACTGACTTAGAGGTCTATTTACTAAGCAGTCTTAGGAGACAGAGTGAAAAGAGATAAGAAGGTGATAAGGTGCCAGCCAATCAGCTCCCAACTGTCATCTCACAGGCCGTGTTTGAAAAATGACAGATGGGAGCTGATTGGCTGGCACCTTATCACTTTCTTATCACTTTTCACTCTGTCACCTAACACTGCTTAGTAAATAGACCCCTTAATCTTCGTAGCTTCCCAACTCACTACGAAAATCCACTGTTCAGATATTTGGACTGACCACTGTGTTCTGTCCCTCTACCTGTTTGTCTAAAAGAGGCTGCTGTTGTGGCTTCTTGATGAGTCACTTTTTCTGTATCAATGAATCTACTGATATGGCTTTTTTGGCCAATTTAAAAATATTTATTTAGCATTTCACTGGTTTTGAAAATAACTTGTCCCAGAGAAGGCTAAAAAGTGCTGTAAAAAGTATTGACAGCTTATGCCAACACTTAACTTCTTGATTCAGACATTATTTTGGATCCTTTGCAATGTTGTAACCAATAGGTTGCAATAGTTAACTAGTGGGACCAGGCTCAGAAAAGCGAAATCTTTTTAGAACTTGGTAAAAAGGACTAGGTAAAAAAGCTTTTACATGGTCTCTGATGAAACACATGTAGACTATCCTAGTGCCCTTGTGATCGTCCACGAGAGGACTGCAGCAGATGTCTCTATTATCTGCTAAGGTACTGTGAGGACTGGTATTGTTAGAGACTGATCCTGGCAGTTTATCATGGGGCTTGGTTGCACATTGATTAATTAATCTGATGCACATCACTCATTACCAACACTTAGCCCCCACCACCACAAACAGCTATGAAGCCCACACATTGGAAAAGAGAGGTTCTGGACTCTGGGGCAGAGTAACAGGAGAATATGGACCTGAAGAGCTCCATTATGTGCCATGGGAGAGTCAGACAGAGACCATAGCACTGCTGCACCAGTGTGCTGGACAGAGAGAGGGTCCTACAAAGTGGTGACCAGGTAAGTGGTCTGTGACTCAGTGCCCAGCCGCAGAGTCCTGAACTAGACCTCAGCACCCAGCTCCAGTTCTCAGTGTGCAGCTTTAGGCCTCTGTGTCTAACCCCAGGCATCAGAACTGAGCCCCTGACCTCCAAACCCTTCCCAAGTGCTCTGCTTTAGGCCCAAGTGCCAAGATCCAGGCTCCAGTGCAAAGCCCCAGGCCCCATAAATGTTAAATAATTGCTAGTAGTGTGATTTAATGCACTTTAGCATAAAGCTTTCCTCAGAGATTTTTATAATTTCATGGTATTCTCTTCTCCTTTTTTTATTCCAAGTGTCCTGTTTTGATTGGCCCCTAGTCCCCTTTACCCATATAGTGTTCTCTTCTCCTTATGTAGATTTTGATTCCAAGGGTAAAATTTACTAAGCGATGGGTTCTAAAACCCGGTAGTTTGGTGGCGGTTTTGCTATCCGCAGATTTACTAAGGGACAAACCGCAGCAAAGCCACCGTCAAATCAAATTTTACAATAGAATAGAACAGGGCTGTCATTTAGAAACTGCCACCAAACCGCTACTAAACCCCTGGGGTTTAAAATCCACCGTCAAACTGCCACCAAACCGCCGGGGTTTAGAACCCGCTGCTTAGTAAATTTTGCCCCAAGTGTCCTGTTTTGATTGGTCCATAGTCCCATTTGCCCCATGTGCAGTTTACATTAATTAAGATTTATAAGTCTTCAATATATGTTACATTAGTGGGATAGGGTTGTCTCTTACATTTGCTTATAGTAGTCCATTTCATCCTTAATCTTTGAATCAATATTTAGTGCTGATGCTTTGTAATGCCAGGTTTTCTGTACATCACTTTATAACTTACATATGGTCTCTCTTTCTTTCATACCTTACTTCTACCTGTATGCTATTGTTAAGTCACAGCCACAATAGCCTTTTTGTTTCTTCGCCAAGGGAGATACTGTGAATGCTGTGCGCTATTGTGACACATAGAGCTGGTTGTGTAGGGCAATTCGTTAAAACAACCTGGGCTGCTGCGGACACACTCAGCCTGAGCATGAGCTATTACAGCGCTACCATTGAGAGGCACTGGATCACCGCCCCTACATCCGTGACCTGGCACCAAGTGATTTCCACTCTTTGTACCACTGAAGAAGCACCTGGGTGGAAGGCAAAGTTCAGCAAGTCCTGATGTCCTTGCTTCAGGCGCTTGACACTGATTTCTTCTGTGAGGCCTTGGTGTACCATTGGAACAAATGCTTAGACAAGTATGGGTACTACAGGTATGTGAAAAAAGAATCTGTACCAAGGCCATACTATTGATTATAAGTATATGTACATTTACACAATAAGAGGTCTTGTTACCTTATTTATTGAACACCCCGGTGGTCAGAATTCTGACGCTGGCAACCTGACGGAGTTAGGATACCGACACCTGTTGGTCGGTATCCTAACCCCCACCTCTCCCTACCCCTTACCCTCCCTCCCCAGTGCCTAAACCTAGCCTGCCCCCTATTGCCTAAACCTAACCTCCCCTTCCCCGCACCCTAAACCTAACCCTCCCCCCTTAGTGCCTAACCCTCTCACTAGTGCCTAACCTTAACCCCTAACCCCTCCCTAACCCTGCTACTTGCCTTCGGGATGCCGGCGGCCGGGATGCCAGTGACAGAATTCTGACAGGTGTCAGGATTTCGTTGCCAGCATTCTGAATGCTGGAATCCCCGTGGTCGGTATTATGACCACATCCCAACTGTACAGTATATAAAATACCTGAATGTAAGTACAGTTATGTTCAGGTATAGGATAAATCAAATCCAATAGTGTATACCAATGTCAAGGTCTGTGATTCATTATTATCAAGTAATATGGGCCTGAGACCCCAAAACCTGCAATAAGTTTCCAGATTGTAACATTTCTACAGAGAATAAAAGGGCCTCCTTCTGTCCTGCACCCACTATCATCATAGTGGGTGCATACACTGCTGGGCATACACTGCACTGGGCATACACTGTAAAATGATTGGCCCTATAATCAGCTGATTGAGCAGATGAATGATCTGTGTACTGTATTGCCATGAACAAGCAGTAATTATCTGTCTGACAGATATGCATAAACACCCAGCATGTCTAAAAGATCCGATACTTGGTGCTCCGATTCCAACAATCTGACATGCTGAAACCCTCCAATATCATAGCCATAATCTGTCAGTATATGACAATGACATTGGATGTTGTGCTGTCACCATGTCAGATAATTGGTCTGTCAGTCTGAAAGACATTCTTATCTGAAGATGTATGCCCAGCATATTCAGTAAAGCCAAACTACTATTGTTCAGAGACGTTATCTTACTACTATATAGGATAAAGTATAAAAAAGAAACAAAAACCCTGCAAAACATAATCCCCTACATTAAATTGTATTTTACCTCATCACTGCAGCAATGTGCCATTTGGCCAGGAAACTTGCATTCATTTGTACTTACAAGTTGGGTTTATAGTAAAGACACTTTATAAAATAAGCCAGAATATGTTCCCTTTTAAAAGTTTTGTAGGTAACTTTCCAAATAAAAAAATTTGAAGCTTATTACTGGGATTTTCTAAGAAAAAGTTGCAGTTTGCTTGTTCGTTATGTGATATCAACGTATTAATAGTCAATCTCTCACACACTATTAATGTGTTTTTAAACCATTTGATTTTCATGTCTAAAAATGTTCTTAACAGTGGTGTTGGAGGTTGCCCACCCACTTTGCTAAATGCTCAGCAAACTACCAGAAAGTCACTATATTAAAATTGATTTTGATGCCTGTAAAATGCTGATATTCATATCAATGTCTGCGACTTTGAGGATCATGGGAGGCCTGGACTTTGCATAGGGCACATGAATACCGTGTGATTGCCATAGCATGCCTCTCACTCCGTTCTCAATTAAAATTAAGCATGCTCTGTGTGCAACCCAATCACCACAGTTACTCAGCTGATTGGTGCTGTACTCTTAAATATTCGGGTGGCTCGGATTTCACAGGTGACCTTTGGAATAAGAATAACTCTGTAAAATAAATGCTATGGGCCAACAAATCTAAAATATAAAAATGGCTGGCATAAATCTAAATGTAATAATAATAATAATAATAATAATAATAATAATTAATAATAAAAATTATATGTTAAATATTTATAACTTGAAAAATAATGCATAGGATTGTCACAATTTTCCAGGAATGTCTTAATTTTTGACATTGGAATTCTTCAACGGGGTTGCTTCATTTTTAAAAATACAGATGCCTTTGGCCTGAAGCTGCGTGTACAGTACATGCAATTGGAGGGATCTAAAATGGTATTCTAAGGGGTAGCACAGTTGCAAACTCCACTGTCAATTACTGTACAGTACCTAGCTTCCAGCTTGAGATGCCACTGGGCACAAGCAACTGCAGAGGATCATATGAAAGAGTGGGCAACAAATTGTGTCTGGGATACCCGATGGTATAGTAAATTAACATGTAATTTAGGTGGTTGGCAGATTTGGTAAGGATGAACACGATTATATTGCTGATGATATATTACTAATATTCTATAATGCTCAATATTGCCCACTGCATATCTATTACTATAATTAACTTTAATTCTATCTGTTGAATGTCTGTACTGATAACTATTTGTACATAGCATAACAACAATATAACTTACATTTTATATATAATGATGAAATATTAATAAAAATCTACACTGTGGCTATAGTGGTTTTCTCATTCTATCTCTCTGCTTTTTCCTTATTTATACTCTAATCCTTTCCACTTTGTCTGTTACATTTTCCTCTAAGCGCTTCTTTTATGACAAAACTAAGTTGTTCAATGTCAAATCAATTTTCTCTGCTCTCTTTCAGGTTTCCCAAAGCCAGTTCTAATTTGCTCTACTCTCTTCTCTATATAGTCTGCTTCTCCTCTCTCTTGTTAGGCTGTCTGTCTCTTATACAGTCTTCAATTTCTGCTAGTTTTACTCTCTTTATTAGGGTCTGTACTTGTCAGCCTCTCTCTTTTCATTATCTCCCTAACTGCTCCTGTCTTGTTGACCACTCTCTCTCTCTCTCTCTCTCTCTCTCTCTCTCTCATCTATTTACTAAGCCTTGGATGGAAATAAAGTACCAGCCCATCAGCTCCTAACTGCCATGGCACAGGCTGTGTTTGAAAAATGACAGTTAGGAGCTGGTTGTCTGGTACTTTGTCTGAATCCACTTTATCTCCATCCAAGGCTTAGTAAATAGACCTTTAGGGGTATTCAATATGGGTGCGATAACATCGTTTTTTGCGTTAATATCGCACTTTTCAACGTTTTTGCGTTAATATCACTGGTTTTAGTTTTACACCGTATTCAATTTCAAAGACTTATCGCAGTTTTGAAAAGTCTTTGATAAAAAACGGTGATAACTTTTCACCATTGAATAGGTGTCGAAAAAAAGTGCAGAATTGCGGTTTAGGGGTGCAGGCTTAAAAAAAATAGCCTGCACCCCTGAGATTGACATTTAAAAAAGAACTGTGTCAAAAAAAGTTTTAAACAAAAATAGGGACACCCCAAAAAATTAATTTAAAAATTGGGGTGCAAAAAAAAAAAAATGGAAAAAATTGTATAACAATAGGGAAATAGGTTCAGGGCTATTCTGCATGTATGCGGCAGGTGTTTTCTAGAATAGAATTATAGCGGCAGGTGCACAAATGCAGAATTTTTAAAAACTTACTTTAGGGACATCAAAATATGCTAGTACCCATTTTCATGTACCCCAAATTTGATGGGACCACTTAAAAAAACGAAAAAAATAACCTAAGTGCTCTTCTGCATCACTTCTTCAATGTCGGGAAAAAAACACCTGCTGCGGCTATTTAAATCCCCGACTTTCAATTAAAGGCTAAAACGGGGGTATCCATAGTGTTCCCCCATGTTTTTACAGTTTTAGGGGGGTCTTACAATTATTTTAAGGAGAAAATTCGTAACTTTACGCAAATCCAACTTCGGAGTTTCCCGTTTTCGTTAATTTGATATTGAATACGGGGATAAGCGGGAGCGTGCACCATACCTTTACGCAGAAAAAAACTCCGATATGAAACGTTAACTTCGCCAGGGAAGTTAACCTTTCATATTGAATACCCCTCCTTCTCTCTCTCTCCTCTCCACTCCTCTCTCTCTGGGGTATATGTAGTGCAGATTTTTAGAAGTGGAGTAATTGCCCATAGCAACCAATCATATTCTACTTATCATTTATCTAGGGCCTTCTAGAAGATAATAGCTAGAATCTGATTGGTTGCTATGGGCAACAACTCTTCTTTTCATGGATTTTATTCATACAGCATTGAATAGCCCTTTATCACTCATCTTTTCACAGCTTTGTTTGATTGAGAGAAAGGTGGCCTGGGTACACCTCTTCTCTGGACCCTAGCTAACATAATAAGATGCAATCAATAGTAAGATGCCAAATTACCTAACAGAATCAAGAAGAAAGAAACCCACAGCAACACAGATAGAGTTATTTATCTTCACCCAGATAGCACCTTCATCAGAATGATAACCTCACTTTGTAAAGTGATACAACTATGCCACGGTCTGTCCTGAGAGTCAATCTGTTTGTCTTCCTACCTTCTGTATTATTTATTTTAATCAAAACATACATCTCTCATTCCCATACTCCATTTTGAACAAGAAACAGAGTCTCTCGACCCACATAAAATGGCTTCTAAATAGTAAAAATATGCATTTAACTGAAAGTCGGCCAAAGTCTATCTATGGCAACATATACTATTATCACTGCTTAGGGGAAAAAATAAAAATTTTTTTTTTAGAAATGTAAATAGGAAAAGAGAAAATAAAAACACAACTTTATTGCTGAAAAAAGTGTTTTGTTGCTACAAATCCTTCATATAAAATTGCAAGTCTGCAGAAAGAGGTTCCTGCAAATGTAATTTTTCAAGTATTTTTTCCTCAATGATAACAGCGTTATAATTACTTACGTCCCTGTCAGCCTTTCTAGTCTCCAGTGCCTGTAATAAGCTAACTTCTCTCTCTGGATTATATAACACATCCTCGGGGGTTTCCACCAATTCAATCAGCAAAAAAAAAGGATTTGATTGTATTTATAAGTCTAGTTTTATTTATAAAAAAAAGAATAGAAACTCTCACACTCGCACAAAGCAATAACAAATGCCTTCTCTATCTGTAGGGCTATTATACCACGCTCTTTAGCAATAAGATGCATTGCCACAATATATTAGTGTGGATATTGACAGACTTTCAATGTGCATTTGAATTGAGACTACAGGCAAGAAAATTTAAATATATACAAAAAAAAGGCTGGGCAATGAGAAATCTTTATTGTACACCTCCAGCCCCATGCAAAGTCATTACTACACTAGTTTGCGTTCCATACCTGCTTTTGTTCTGCATATGCTCAAAAAGCAAATGAACACACATGGATGATAGTGGACCCACATGCATTTTGCATGCATCAAACTTTATGACTGGAGAGGAGAATTGGGGTGGAAAGGAGCATTCGGCAAAGTCTAGTAAGTGAAAACAGAATACCGAAGAATTCCCAATCAGAGTAAATTACATAATTTAGAATACTAGTTTCTCTGCAGCTGAAGAGGACAGTCAGGGGTATATTTACTAAAGTGCGGGTTTACAGAAGTGATGCCCTTAGCAACCAATCAGATTCTGCTTATCATTTATCTAGCACTTGCGATAGCTTGAGTCTGATTGGTTGCTGTAGTCAACATATACAAATTTGTAAACCCACATTAGTAAATATACCTCTCAGTCTCCAAATAAAGTGCAAAAAGTAGAGATGAGCGGGTCTGGTTCTCAGGGAACTGAGCCCACCTGAACTTTGGGGATCCGAGACACATCTCGGATTTCCCCGCCCTCCTCAGATCCCTATATGAGGTAAAACCTTGAGGTCCCACTGTCGGATCTCGAGGTTTTGCATCGCGCGGCCGTTTTTTAAAGTCCTATTGAAGTTTATGGGCTTGCCACTGATTGGCTGAAAAAGTTGTCTGTCACAGCTTTCAGCCAATAAGTACTTTCCCATAGACTTCAATGGGCACAGGAAGGGGAAGAAAGATGCCGTCCACCCCCCGCATTGACACTGCCGGCACCGCCGGCACCTGACACCGCTGGCACCCTGCACTAAGGACACTGCCAGCATCCTGCATTGCTGCCCCTGTACTAAGGACACCATCAGCACCCTCATACTTCCGACACTGCCGGCACCCATGCACTGAGGACACTGCCGGTACCTCCACAGTGCCGGCACCCCTGCGCTGAGTACACCACTGGCACCCCACACTGCTGACACCACCGGCACTGAGGACACCGCTGGCACCCCCACACTGCTGACACCATCAGCACCCCCACACTAAGGACACCACTGGCACCCCTGCACTGCTGACACTGCCAGAACCCCTTCACTGAGGACACCGCTGGCAACCCCGCACTGCCGACACCACCAGCACCCCTCACTGAGGACACCGCTGGCACCCCTGCACTGCCGACACCACCAGCATCCCCGCACTGAGGACACCGCTGCCACCCCCGCTCTGCTGACACTGCCGGCACCCTGCACTGAGGACACTGCCAGCACCCCCGCACTGCCAGCCCCCATACTGAGGACACCGTCAACCCCCCCTGCACTGTCGACACTACCAACACTCCCACACTGAGGACACCACCAACACCTTTACACTGCGTTCACCACCAGCACCCGCGCACTGGGGATGCTACTGGCATTCTCGCACTGAGGACACTGCCGGCATCCCCACACTGTCAACTCCGCTGTCACAGTAAGTGCACTATTTATAAATCCAACTCACACAGTATCCGACCCACACTTTATCCGACCTGCACTGTATCCAACCCACACTGTATACCGCACTGTATCCAACCGCATTGTATCTCGCACTGTATCCAACACTATATCTGACCTGCACTGTATCCAACCCACACTGTATACTGCACTGTATCCAATCCACACTGTATACCGCACTGTATCCGACCTGCACTGTATCCAACCGCACTGTATCCAACACTATATCTGACCTGCACTGTATCCAACCCACACTGTATACTGCACTGTATCCAACCACACTGTATACCGCACTGTATCCAACCTGCACTGTACCCAACCGCACTGCATCCAACACTATATCTGACCTGCACTGTATCCAACCCACACTGTATACTGCACTGTATCCGACCTGCACTGTATCCAACACGCACTGTATCCAACGCTAAGGCCCATATTCAATTTGGCAGCAAAAAGTCCATGCTGGACTTTTCGCTCCACATCAGAGCTTTTCCTGGGATAAAGTATCGGGCGCGTGCCCGCTTTATCCACGTATTTAATTTAAAATCAGCGAAAACGGGACCTGGCGAATTGGGATCTATGAAAAAAAACTGTAATTTTCTTGAATTAATTGTAGGACTCCCCTAAAGATGTCCAGACATGGAGGATAACAATGGGTACCCCCGTTTTTGCCTGCAAATGAAAGTCTGGTTTTTAAATAGCAGCGAGAGGTGTTTTTTCCCGACATTGAAGAAGTGATGCAGAAGAGCACTTAGGTTATTTTTTTCATTTTTTTAAGTGGTCCCATCAAATTTGGGGTACATGAAAATGGGTACTAGCATATTTTTAAGTCCCTAAAGTAATTTTTTTTAAATTCTGCAAAAATGCACCTGCCGCTTATAGCCTATTCTAGAAAACACCTGCTGCATATTTGCAGAACACCCCTGAACCTATTTCCCTATTTTTAAACACTTTTTCCACTTTTTTTTTTCACCCCAAATTTTGTATTCATATTTTTGGGGTGTCCCTATTTTTTTTTTTAAACTTTTTTTGACACAGTTTATTTATAAATGACATTCCCAGGGGTGCAGGCTATTTTTTTTAAGCCTGCACCCCTAAACCCCAATTCTGCACTTTTTTTCACAAAAAAATTCGCCAATTGAATACGGGGATAATTGAAACATGCGAAAATGACGTTATCGGCGATAATTTATCACCGATTCCGACTTTTCGCATCTAAATTGAATACCCCCTTATATCCGACCTTCACTGTATCCAACCCACACTGTATACTGCAGTGTATCCCACACTGTATCCGACCTGCACTGTTTCTAACCCACACTGTTTACCGCACTACAGTATATCAGATCCGCAGTGTATCCCACACTGCATCTGACCTGCACTGTATCCAACCCACACTGTATACCGCACTGTACCTGGCCTGCACTGTGTCAAACCCACACTGTATCCCGCACTATATCAGACTCGCACTGTATTCCGCACTGTATCCGACCTGCACCGTATCCAACCCACACTGTATCCAACCCAGACTGTATCAAGCACTATATTAGACCCGCACTGTATCCGACCTGCACCGTATCCAACCCACACTGTATCCAACCCAGACTGTATCAAGCACTATATTAGACCCGCACTGTATCCAACCCACACTGTATACCGCACTGTATCCGGTCTGCACTATATCCAACCCACACTGTATCCCGGACTATATCCGACCCTCACTGTTTCTGACCCGCACTGTATCTAACCTGCACTGTACCCTGCTCTGTATCTGAACTGCACTGTACCCTGCACTGTATCTGACCTGCACTGTACCCTGCACTGTATCTGACCCGCACTGTTTCTGACCTGCAGGTATGGAATGCTGTTTTTATGGTTGGGGAGATTTTGGGGAACTGCTCAACAAAAAGGCTGGGGCTTTACATGGGCACATAGTGCCAGTCATCAGTGGCCCAGCACCCCCAGGAGGAAAATACAGATTGGGCACTGAGAATAGGCATGTGCTGGGGGCATGTGCACTTGTGTAGGGGCATTCATGTCTGCTGTTGCTATTTACACATAGTTTAGGGGTTTTTGTTTGCTGCTACATGTTTAGAGTAGGGGTGTGCACCGGCCACTTTTCGTGTTTTGTGTTTTGGTTTTGGATCTGGATCTTTCTTCGTGTTTTGGATCTGGATTGGTTTTGCCAAAACCACCCTTCCGTGTTTTGGGTTCTGGGTTTTGTGTTTTGGATCTGTATTTTTTTTTAAAAAAGCATAAAAACAGCTAAAATCACAGAATTTGTAGGTTTTTCTGCTCCTATGCTATTATTAACCTCAATAACCTTAATTTCCACTCATTTCCAGTCTATTCTGAACACCTCACACCTCACAATAGTGTTTTTATGTCCAAAACGTTGCACCGAGGTAGCTGGATGACTATGCTAAGCGACACGAGTGGGCGGCACAAACACGTGACCCATCTAGGCGTGAAACTGCAGTGGCAGACAGGATGGCAGTTTGAAAAACTAGGCCCCAAACTGTACATAATGCAAAGAAAAAAAAGAGGTGCAAGATGGAATTGTCCTTGGGCCCTCCCACCCACCCTTATGTTGTATAAACAGGACATGCACACTTTAACAAACCAATCATTTCAGCGCCAGGGTCTGCCACACAACTGTGGCTGAAATGATTGGTTCGTTTGGGCCCCCACAAAACAAGCTGGCAATTAATGTGTCCCTGCACAAACTGGCTCTATGGAGGCAAGATGTCATCCTCATCCTCCTCATCCACCGATTCCTCACCCTCTTCAGTGTGTACATCCTCATCCTCACAAAGTATTAACTCGTCCCCACTTGAATCCACCACCACAGGTCCCTCTGTACCTTCTGGAGGCTGGTCTCCCTGGAAGAGCTGATAATTCATTTTGATGAACATCATCTTCTCCACATTCTGTGGAAGCAACCTCCTACGCCTTTCGCTGACAAGGTTCCCGGCTGCACTAAACACTCTTTCGGAGTACACACTGGAGGGGGGCAACTCAGGTAAAATAGAGCCAGTTTGTACAGGGGCCTCCAAATTGCCTCTTTTTCCTGCCAGTACAGGTATGGACTGTCTGCCATGCCTACTTGGATGCTGTCACCGATGTAATCCTCCACCATTCTGTCAATGGTGACAGTATCATATGCAGTGACAGTAGACATGTCAGAAATTGTTGCCAGGTCCTTCAGTCCGGACCAGATGTCCAAACTTGGTCCTGCCTGCCCTGCATCACCGCCAGCGGGTTGCTTAGGATACCAAAGTTTTTTCCTGGCAGCCCCAGTTGCAGGAGAAAATGAAGAAGGAGCCGTTGACGTGTCACGTTCCGCTTCAGCTGACAGTGTGTTCACCAGCAGGTCTTTGCACCTCTGCAGGCTTGTGTCGGCCGGAAAGAGAGACACCACATAGGCTTTAAACCTAGGATCGAGCACGGTGGCCAAAACGTAGTGGTCTGATTTCAACAGATTGACCACCCTGGAATCCTGGCAAAGCGAATGAAGGGCTTCATCCACAAGTCCCACATGCCGAGCGGAATCGCTCCGTCTTAGCTCCTCCTTCACTTTCTCCAGCTGCTTCTGCAAAAGCCTGATGAGGGGAATGACCTGACTCAAGCTGGCAGTGTCTGAACTGACTTCACGTGTGGCAAGTTCGAAGGGCTGGAGAACCTTGCACAACACGGAAATCATTCTCCACTGCGCTTGAGTCAGGTGCATACCCCCTCCTTTGCCTATGTCATAGGTGGATGTATAGGCTTGTATGGCCTTTTGCTGCTCCTCCATCCTCTGAAGCATATAGAGGGTTGAGTTCCACCGCGTCACAACCTCTTGCTTCAGGTGATGGCGGGGCAGGTTCAAGAGTGTTTGCTGGCGCTCCAGTCTTCGGCACGCAGTCGCTGAATGGCGAAAGTGGCCAGAAATTTTTCGGGCCACCCAAAGCGTCTCCTGCACGCCCCTGTCGCTTTTCAGAAAATTCTGCACCACCAAGTTTATTGTGTGAGCAAAACATGGGACGTGCTGGAATTTGCCCAGATGTAATGCCCGCACAATATTGGTGGCGTTGTCAGATATCACAAATCCCCAGGAGAGTCTAAGTGGGGTAAGCCACTGGGCGATGATTTCCCTCAGTTTCTCTAAGAGGTTGTCGGCGGTGTGCCTCTTACTGAAACCGGTGATACACAGCGTAGCCTGCCTTGGAACGAGCTGGCGTTTCTGAGATGCTGCTACTGGTGACGCTGCTGCTGTTGCTGCGTAAGGTGATACATCTACCCAGTGGGCTGTCACAGTCATATAGTCCTTAGTCTGCCCTGTTCCACTTGTCCACATGTCCGTGGTTAAGTGGACATTGTGTACAACGGCATTTTTCAGGACACTGAGGACACTTTTTCTGACGTTTCTGTACAGTCTCGGTATCGCCTGCTTAGTGAAGTGGAATCTAGACGGGATTTGGAACCGGGGACACACTACCTCCATCAATTGTCTAAATCCCACTGCACTAATGGCGGATACCGGACGCACGTCTAACACCAACATAGCAGTCAAGGCCTCAGTTATACGTTTTGCTTCAGGATGACTGCTGTCGTACTTCATCCTCCTCGCTAAGGACTGTTGGAGGGTCAATTGTTTAGTAAAAGTAGTGGTGTTCCTACTTCCTCTCTGGGATGATGAACGACTCCCAGCAGCAGCAACAGCAGCAGCGGCAGCAGTAGGCGTAGCAATGCAGGATCCTCCAGAGGAATCCCGGATAGGAGAGTCAGTCATGCCAGTGACATGGCCTGCAGGACTACTTCCGATCCTGACTAAGGAGGAAATTGACGAGGAGGGAGTTGACGGTGTGGTTTGCAGGCGCTTGGATACAACAGGACAACGGGATTTAGGTGTCCCTGGACTGCTTACGGTCTTAGCCAAAGTTTCTGAACTTGACAGTAACTTTTTCTGAACGCGCTGCAGGTGCCGTATAAGGGAGGATGTTCCTAGGTGGTTGACGTCCCTACCCCTACTTATTTCACCTTTACATATGGTACATATGGCAAGACAGTTGTTGTCCGGATTTGGATAGAAATATTGCCAGACCAAAGAGGTGGAATGTTTGGTCTTCTGCCCAGGCATGACCGTGATGGGCTTTTTCATCCCACGGACAACAACTGTCTCCCCCGGAGCCTGATTTAAACAAACCACATCACCATCAGAATCCTCCTCGCCAACTTCCTCCTCAGCGCCAGCTACACCAGTATCCTCATCCTGTTGTACTTCAACAGTGACATCTTCAATTTGCATATCAGCAAGTGGACTGTGGGTGCTCCTTTCAGCACTTGCAGGGGGCGTGCAAATGGTGGAAAGAGCCACCTCTTCCCGTCCAGTGCTGGGAAGGTCAGGCATCGCAACCACCACCACACTTGGACTCTCCTTGGGGATTTGTGATATCTTCTTAGAAAGCACAGTTCTTCGCTGTGCTTTTGCCAGCTTAACTCTTTTGATTTTTTTAGTGGGAGGAGGGCTTCCATCGTCATGTGAAGCTGAACCACTAGTCATGAACATACTAGGGATCGACCTTAGCCGTTCCTTGCCACTCCGTGTCGTAAATGGCATATTGGCAAGTTTACGTTTCTCTTCAGCTGATTTAAATGTCTTTTTCAAGGTCATTTTCCTGAACTTTGCCATTTGGGATTGTATGTGCCCTCTACTATGACATTGGGCATCGGCCTTGGCAGACGACGTTGATGGCATGTTATCGTCTATGTCATGACTAGTGGCAGCAGCTTCAGCACTAGGAGGAAGTGGTTCTTGATCTTTCTCTATTTTATTTTTATCGGAGAAAGTTTGGTCCTCCATTTATGTTATATCGATTTGATATATACGTGCGGCTAAACACAGAAAATAATTTTTTTTTTGGTTTGGACTGGAGTGTACTTTGTGGGTTGCAGCACCCTTTAACGGTCAAGCCAGCCGGCCCTTTACTTATGACACAGGCGCACGCTTGGCACTACTTTGTTGATGAACGTGCGGCTACTGCGCACACAATTCACAAACACAGAAAATAATTTTTTTTTGGTTTGGACTGGAGTGTACTTTCGGGGGTTACAGCACCCTTAACGGTCAAGCCAGCCGGCCCTTTACTTATGACACAGGCGCACGCTTGGCACTACTTTGTTGATGCACGTGCGGCTACTGCGCACACAATTCACAAACACAGAAAATTATTTTTTCTTGGTTTGGACTGGAGTGTACTTTCGGGGGTTACAGCACCCTTTAACGGTCAAGCCAGCCGGCCCTTTACTTATGACACAGGCGCACGCTTGGCACTACTTTGTTGATGCACGTGCGGCTACTGCGCACACAATTCACAAACACAGAAAATAATTTTTTTTTGGTTTGGACTGGAGTGTACTTTCGGGGGTTACAGCACCCTTTAACGGTCAAGCCAGCCGGCCCTTTACTTATGACACAGGTGCACGCTTGGCACTACTTTGTTGATGCACGTGCGGCTACTGCGCACACAATTCACAAACACAGAAAATAATTTTTTTTTTGGTTTGGACTGGAGTGTACTTTCGGGGGTTACAGCACCCTTTAACGGTCAAGCCAGCCGGCCCTTTACTTATGACACAGGCGCACGCTTGGCACTACTTTGTTGATGCACGTGCGGCTACTGCGCACACAATTCACAAACACAGAAAATAATTTTTTTTTTGTTTTGGACTGGAGTGTACTTTCGGGGGTTACAGCACCCTTAACGGTCAAGCCAGCCGGCCCTTTACTTATGACACAGGCGCACGCTTGGCACTACTTTGTTGATGCACGTGCGGCTACTGCGCACACAATTCACAAACACAGAAAATAATTTTTTTTTTGGTTTGGACTGGAGTGTACTTTGGGGGTTACAGCACCCTTTAACGGTCAAGCCAGCCGGCCCTTTACTTATGACACAGGCGCACGCTTGGCACTACTTTGTTGATGCACGTGCGGCTACTGCGCACACAATTCACAAACACAGAAAATATTTTTTTTTTTAGTTTGGACTGGAGTGTACTTTCGGGGGTTACAGCACCCTTAATGGTCAAGCCAGCCGGCCCTTTACTTATGACACAGGTGCACGCTTGGCACTACTTTGTTGATGCACGTGCGGCTACTGCGCACACAATTCACAAACACAGAAAATAATTTTTTTTTTGGTTTGGACTGGAGTGTACTTTCGGGGGTTACAGCACCCTTAACGGTCAAGCCAGCCGGCCCTTTACTTATGACACAGGCGCATGCTTGGCACTACTTTGTTGATGCACGTGCGGCTACTGCGCACACAATTCACAAACACAGAAAATAATTTTTTTTTTGGTTTGGACTGGAGTGTACTTTCGGGGGTTACAGCACCCTTAACGGTCAAGCCAGCCGGCCCTTTACTTATGACACAGGCGCACGCTTGGCACTACTTTGTTGATGCACGTGCGGCTACTGCGCACACAATTCACAAACACAGAAAATATATTATTTTTTTAGCACTTGGGGGGAGCACCCCTGATAGACAGAGCACCCCCTGGACAACACTACAGCACTCCTTTAGGACTGGGACACTGCACAGGACTTTGGAGTGGACACAGCCCCTATGGAGAACTGACTGCACAACACAGTCCAGCCAGCCCCTATGGACTTTGAAGTAGTGGACACAGCCCCTATTAACAACAGCAGCACAGCACAACACAGCCAGCCCCTATGGACTTTGAAGTAGTGGACAACAGCAGCACTACACTACACTACACTACACTACACAGCCCTAACTCCCACCCTCCCTCTTCACTGTACACAGCCGAGTGAGAAAATGGCGCCGACGCGGGTACCTTATATAGGATCCAAAACCCGCGAGACTCGGAAGGCGGGATGATGACGTTTTGCCTCGATTTCAGATCCGAGTCAGGCGGGAAAAGTCGAGCCTGACTCGGATCGGACTGGGATCGGGGGGGCTCGGGGGGGTTCGGATTTCAGAAATCCGAACCCGCTCACCCCTAGTTTAGAGTGAGGATATTCCACGCACGATTTTTAGTAAATTTCTGTGTTGGATTGTTTTCTATTGAACGTACTTGTGACTTAGTTTGACTGGTTATTGCTAATACATTACTACTTTTCAAAACATTTGTAAACAGAAATAACTGCCGTGTGTTTGTGCCGCTGCTCTGTTGGTTGCTTAGTTACCCAGCCAGCCTTTGACCTATGTTGGTGAACAATATTGTGAGGTGGTCAAAATTGACTGGAAATAACTGGAAATAAATGTTATTGAGGTTAGTAATTCTGTAGGAACAAAAAAAGCCCCAAATTATGTGATTTTAGCTGTTTCTATTAATTTTTTAAGAAAATACAGATCCAAAACCGAAACCAAAACACGCAAGGACGGTTTTGCAAAACCAAATCCAAATGCAAAACCTCGAAGGAGATACAGATCCAAAACCAAAACCAAAACACGGGGGTCGGCACACACCCCTAGCAAAAAGTACGAGAAATATAAACAACACTAAGATATGAGCGGAAATATCATATTACAAATACTTAAATACTGTAAATCATTTACAGTAATATAGAAAAACACATGTACAAACCTTTGGGCCAGATGTTAGAAATCTGAAAAAAAGTTTATTAGAAAAAAACATTCTGTAATATTCATAAAATCTTAAAAAAGTGGATAAGGCATCTTCAGAGGTGTAATACCTCCTATTGTAGGAGATCAATATAACAGATAACAAGTTCCCTTTAAACGTACTCGCGTGGTTTAGCTTACCATTCCCAACAAATAATAACTTCAGTTGTAGGAGTATTCCAGTAAGTGTTCATACAATACAAATAACTTGCACAAATTAATCCACCCTAGGGAGATCATTAATATGCACAATATTTATTGATTTCTTCAAACCATAAATAAAAAAAGAGACAAATGAACAACATTTTAGGAGAAAAAAAATTAAAGTTTACATTTACTAAGGAATTGGTTCAAATTTGATGATAGGCAAGTATTGAGGTGATGTACTGTAAATATGCATATTTCACTCAAAGCATCTATTTTCTTATGGAACAAAGCATCTGGACTGACAAACCATGGAAATTTAGTGATGGAACTATGGTTTCAAGAAAAGACTCAAGTAGTTTTAGGGTGAGTATGGAGAGTGCTACTGAGCATACTCCATATTGGAACAAGGAAAAACAGCAAAAAATATGTTGCTATTATAATGTAGCATTAGGACCATCAAAAGAGAGATGCCTTCCCGGGGCCTGGTGGCTTACCATATATTTGCAAATGTATGCAACTGCAATCTCTGCATTTCAATTTCCAGGTCGAATGCAATGCTGCGTATCCACTAGGCAATTAAAATGTGCGTTTGAATAACGATATCGTTATCGTTCAATCACTCATTTATCGTTCACAAATCGGGCATTCAAATGTCGAAAACGACTAGCGATGCATGCTCCTGCTGGTCGTTTTCGACATCAATCATCGCCTGAACATGCCGATCAATCTGCCAATAACGACAGACTGACCATGTTCGGGGATGAGGGAGGGTGCCTACACTGAACGACATTTCCCTACAGGGGATGAGCAACGACTGTACGATTACCATGTTGTAATCGTACTGTCGTTCCACTACAGTATCTGCTAGTGGATATGCACCTTAACCCGGTGTCAGTATGGTAGAAAATTGTTACACCGGCAGTCAGGTAGGTCAAAATTACCCTGAAATATTTAACCCCACATTTCTAATTTTTTTTCAAACATTTGTAAATCCATCGGTATATTTTAGTTAAAAGACTCATAAAAAAGTTATTTATGTGAAATAAAAGACCTTAGAAGTCATCTTTGGAACTTTATTTTACTATTATGAAAAATTATGAAATTATTTAACAAAAATAGACATCCTTAGTCTCACCATTGTTAAATTAGATAAAAGTTAACTTTTTGACATAAATTTTACATTTTGGTGTAAGTCAATACGAGATCTTTAGGAAATAAATGCAAAGTCTTATACTAAACACGTTCTTGCAGCATATCACTACCCTTGCTGCAGTACGGAACAATATGTTCGGGGTAAATAAACTTGTTACAGTTTGTGCATGTGTGGGTGGTCTTGCGATCTTTTTTAGCAGGACAAACTTGACATCTTTTCCGTACACCTTGAACTTTTGCTGGTGGCTCCTCAGAAGCCTCCTGCTCTGCGTCACGCTGCTGGCTGTGTACACTAACTAGGGGTGTGCACCGGCCACTTTTCGTGTTTTGTGTTTTGGTTTTGGATCTGGATCTTTCTTCGTGTTTTGGATCTGGATTGGTTTTGCCAAAACCACCCTTTGGTGTTTTGGGTTCTGGGTTTTGTGTTTTGGATCTGTATTTTTTTTAAAAAAAGCATAAAAACAGCTAAAATCACAGAATGTGTTGATTTTTCTGCTCCTATGCTATTATTAACCTCAAAATCCTTAATTTCCACTAATTTCCAGTCTATTCTGAACACCTCACACCTCACAATAGTGTTTTTATGTCCAAAAGGTTGCACCGAGGTAGGAGTGACATTGCAGTGGCAGACAGGATGGCAGTTTGAAAAACTAGGCCCCAAACAGTACATAATGCAAAGAAAAAAAAGAGGTGCAAGATGGAATTGTCCTTGGGCCCTCCCACCCAACCTTATGTTGTATAAACAGGACATACACACTTTAACAAACCAATCATTTCAGTGCCAGGGTCTGCCACACGACTGTTGCTGAAATGATTGGTTCGTTTGGGCCCCCACAAAACAAGCTGGCAATTAATGTGTCCCTGCACAAACTGGCTCTATGGAGGCAAGATGTCATCCTCATCCTCCTCATTCACCAATTCCTAACCCTCTTCAGTGTTGTGTACATCCTCATCCTCACAGAGTATTAATTCGTCCCCGCTGGAATCCACCACCACAGGTCCCTCTGTACGTTCTGGAGGCTGGTCTCCCTGGAAGAGTTGATAATTCATTTTTATGAACATCATCTTCTCCACATTTTGTGGAAGCAACCTCCTACGCCTTTTGCTGACAAGGTTCCTGGCTGCACTAAACACTCTTTCGGAGTGCACACTGGAGGGGGGGTAAAATAGAGCCAGTTTGTACAGGGGCCTCCAAATTGCCTCTTTTTCCTGCCAGTACATGTACGGACTGTCTGACATGCCTACTTGGATGCTGTCACCGATGTAATCCTTTAACAGACAGATGCACGCTTGTCACTGCTGCTTTGAGGATGCAGGTGTGGCTACAGCCCACACAATTCACAAAGACAGGAAAAAAATGAATTTTTTATTTTTTGTGGAGCGCACTTTGAGGGTTACACCACCCTTTAACAGACAGACGGACGCTTGTCACTGCTGCTTTGAGGATGCAGGTGTGGCTACAGCCCACACAATTCACAAAGACAGGAAAAAAATGAATTTTTTATTTTTTGTGGAGCGCACTTTGAGGGTTACACCACCCTTTAACAGACAGACGCACGCTTGTCGCTGCTGCTTTGAGGATGCAGGTGGAATCTAGATGGGATTTGGAACCGGGGACACACTACCTCCATCAATTGTCTAAATCCCACTGCACTAATGGCGGATACCGGACGCACGTCTAACACCAACATAGCAGTCAAGGCCTCAGTTATACGTTTTGCTTCAGGATGACTGCTGTCGTACTTCATCCTCCTCGCTAGGGACTGTTGGAGGGTCAATTGTTTAGTAAAAGTGGTGGTGTTCCTACTTTCTCTCTGGGATGATGAACAACTCCCAGCAGCAGCAACAGCACTAGGAGGAAATGGTTCTTGATCTTTCCCTATTTTATTTTTATCGGAGAAAGTTTGGTCCTCCATTTATGTTATATTGATATATATGTGCGGCTAAGGCCCACACAAATACAGAAAATATTTTTTTATTTTTGCTGGAGAGTAGTGCACTTTGTGGGTTACACCACCCTTTAAGAAATGAGCCAGCCAGCCCTTTACTTATGGGACACAGGTGCACGCTTGGCGCTGCTCCTTTGTTGATGCACGTGTGGCTACAGCCCACACAATTCACAAACACAGAAAATATTTTTTTATTTTGTTTGGAGTGCCCTTTGGGGGTTACAGCACCCTTTAGCGGTCAATCCAGCCGGCCCTTTATTTATGGGACACAGGCGCATGCTTGGCACTACTTTGTTGATGCACGTGCGGCTACTGCGCACACAATTCACAAACACAAAAAAATATATATTTTTATTTTTTTTGAAGTGCACTTTGGGGGTTACAGCACCCTTTAACGGTCAATCCAGCTGGCCCTTTATTTATGGGACACAGGCGCACGCTTGACACTACTTTGTTGATGCACGTGCGGCTACTGCACACACAATTCACAAACACAAAAAAATATTTTTTTTTTATTTTGTTTGGAGTGCCCTTTGGGGGTTACAGCACCCTTTAACGGTCAATCCAGCCGGCCCTTTATTTATGGGACACAGGCGCACGCTTGGCACTATTTTGATGCACGTGCGGCTACTGCGCACTCAATTCACAAACACAAAAAAATATATTTTTTTATTTTGTTTGGAGTGCCCTTTGGGGGTTACAGCATCCTTTAGTAGTCAATCCAGCTGGCCCTTTATTTATGGGACACAGGCGTACGCTTGGCACTACTTTGTTGATGCACGTGCGGCTACTGCGCACACAATTTACAAACACAAAAAAATATATTTTTTTATTTTGTTTGGAGTGCCCTTTGGGGGTTACAGCATCCTTTAGTAGTCAATCCAGCTGGCCCTTTATTTATGGGACACAGGCGCACGCTTGGCACCACTTTGTTGATGCACGTGCGGCTACTGCGCACACAATTTACAAACACAAAAAAATATATTTT
Source organism: Taudactylus pleione (assembly GCA_031769625.1). NCBI lineage: Eukaryota > Metazoa > Chordata > Amphibia > Anura > Myobatrachidae > Taudactylus > Taudactylus pleione. The sequence continues at coordinate 2,024,855 of JAUIMM010000566.1, read as the reverse complement.
TTTATTTTGTTTGGAGTGCCCTTTGGGGGTTACAGCACCCTTTAACGGACAAGCCAGCCGACCTTTTACTTATGGGATACAGGCGCACGCTTGGCGCTGCTCCTTTGTTGATGCACGTGCAGCCACAGTGCACATAATTCACAAACACAGAAAAAATATATATTTTTTTGCACTTGGGGGCAGCACCCCTGACGGACAGAGCACCCCCTGGACAACACTACAGCACCCCTTTAGGACTGGGACACTGCACAGGACTTTGGAGTGGACACAGCCCCTATGGACAACTGACTGCACAACACAGTCCAGCCAGCCCCTATGGACTTTGAAGTAGTGGACACAGCCCCTATGGACAACAGCAGCACAGCGCAGCACAGCACAGCACTACACTGCACTACACTACACAGCCCAGCCAGCCCTAACTCCCACCCTCCCTCTTCACTGTCCACAGCCGAGTGAGAAAATGGCGCCGACGTGGGTACCTTATATAGGATCCAAAACCCGCGAGACCTGGAAGGCGGGATGATGACGTTTTGCCTCGATTTCAGATCCGGGTCAGGCGGGAAAAGTCGAGCCTGACTCAGATCGGCCTCGGATCGGGGGGGTTCGGGTGGGTTCGGATTTTAGAAATCCGAACACGCTCACCCATAATACTAACGTGATCTTCATTTACCTCACTTTCTGTCAAATGGTCACTTTGTTCTGAATCAGATTCCTCTAAAAAAGATAAAATACGTTGCCGTTCACGATCCTCACGATAAATTTTGAAGAAAACCTATAAAAAACAAAAAACATAAGCAATAAACAATAGACACTAATTTGGCACAAAATATTAACATCAACTGTAAGGTTGGGTCATATTTACCTTTGTGACGTTTGCACACATCTATCTCCCTGCGCAGTCGCACATCAACTAAGCAGTGGCGAAAAACAAGAAGCGAGGGGTCTTAACTGCAGCTACTGAGAACTTTGGCAACATAGCATTACATTACAAAAAAATACATACAAGTGAAAACTGCCCGGGTCATAATGACCCAACCTGACTGACGCCGGGTTAAGTCTCTTGATGCTGGCGTATTTGCACTTTTGCAATATGCTGGGTTACAAAAATATTTTTTGCAAAATATTCTAGTCTAGATTAACTCCTCCCTTACATGCACCTGTGATGATGGGCTTATAAATTGATTTGCGTAACTTTCATTCTGTAACCACTTAGATCAATTAGATATTTTTTTACTGAATTTATACACCTGTGCAATATTACATTAAATCCTAATGCGTACCCTTCTGGTAGGCTGTTATCCTACCTTTAATCTAAGTGGTTTAGTATATGCAAATACATTTGAGAGTTACTTTATGGGGAGCAGCATTTGATACTTTATTATAGTAGGAAGCTTGACTAAAGTTAATTGTTATTATTAGTGAACAGCCGGACAAGGGCCATGTTGTGGACACTTATTTGTTCCTTTCGTTCTGATGATGGGATCAGTAGCTGGAGGGTATGCTGATCCTTGTAGTGCCATATTGGAGGATCTTAGGGCACCTCCAGGTAAGTCAGCTCTCTATTTAGAAAAACATAAATATATGACCCAAAGTATGTGCTACTATCATGCAGCGTTAGGACCTCCAGAACAGAGACACCTTGCTGTTTCCTAGCGGCTTACTATAGTTTTGGAAATGTATGGAGCTGAGATCTCTGCATTGCAATTATCAGGTAGAATATAAGTCTCTTTATACTGGCCTATTTGTAGTGTGCTGGGAAATTTTTTTTTTTTTGCTGATTTTTCTAGATTAACCCCTCCCTTGCATGCACCTGTGATGATCTTATGAATTGATTTGAACAAATTCCATTCTGCGTTCCATACTGATACTCCAGGGAGGCTTCATTCCCTTACCAAGACAGTCACCGAGCCTAGTCCTGCGTACATGTATGTGCCATCTTGTTCACTGTGTTAGAGCACCACAGAGGGAGACACAAGTCTTCCACTTAGCTCCATGAGACCTGCAATATACTGCCTTATATAACTTTCCAGGAAGTTTGGTTCCAGCTGAACCGCTACCCCCACACACTCACTGGTTGGTGAACTGTATGACACTCCACTATGCTCAATCTCTGTTACATAACCAGTGTAGGCAACTGTGATTATGGCTGTACTGCCACTGTTATCAATAAACCACCCCACTGGTTAAGCAATCGGGGCTGTTTGTTGTCTCAGGGCATCCGCTGATGTGTACAATAACTCTGCCATTCCACCACCATAGCAAAAGGCTTATCAAGTTCCCCATATAAACAAGGAGAGATATGAAATACACAGATAGTATGTTTGTATTGCAACTAGTGGAGATAAATTGTGCATGTCTGCGGGGCCGCAACTAGGGGGAAGGCTAAGGTGGCACGTGACCCAACTGCCAGACTTGAGCGGGTGCCAGGGAGAGGCTGCCGGGAGGCCAGGTTGCTGCTCTAGTGGGTTTGGAGTCGCATCCCGGCCTTGAGAGGTACAGAGACACCGTCAGCCAAATGTGGTGCTGTTTGCAAGCCAATCAGTGCTCGCGGACCAGCAGTCAATCAGCAGAGGCTGCCGGTCCATGACTCCAATTGGTTCACGAGTGGCGCCACATTACAATGACGGCAGTGCTGACAGTTCCCCAGCGTGTGGCAGCCCCTCCTGCACCACCCCGAGCTCACCCCCTGCATGGCCCAGGCAGGTAAAAGAAGGGAGATGGGGCCTTACTGTGGCTTAATGTAAAATGACCTTACTGTGGCATAATGTGCAAGGAGCCTTACAGTGGCATAATGTAAAGGGGGTCTTACTGTGGCATAATGTATATGGGGCATTACTGTGTTGCATAATGTGTTGTAAGGGACATTACTGTATAGCATAATGTGTTGTAAGGGACATTAGTGTATAGCATAATGTGTTGTAAGGGACATTACTGTGGCATAATGTGTTATAAGGGTCAATAATGTGTGGCATAATGTGTTATAAGGGGCATTACTGTGTCACAAAACCACAAACCCTTTATGTTGTATATTTTTTTGGGGGGGTGCCAAATTATGGCTTTGCCTCGGGTGTCAAAAATCCTAGTTTCGGCCCTGCTGTCTGCAGCCAATAGTTCAGTATGCAAACATCAGAATTAACTACAGAAAAGTTTGCATGCGCTACAGGCTACAGCCCAGATGTTTTTATGTTTCCTTGAACATATATGTGGCTAATGCCAACACCAAAAAATGCTTTAAAAAGTGTTTGTTTCATGACTCTGTCATACAATAGCATTATCTCCATTTAAAGTATCAACATGTCATAATCTTCTTGCAATATAACAATTTTGAGGCATAGTCGACTCTAGTGTATATTTGCTGAATGTCATGAAGACTCCCTGACATAGTGGTGATCTCCCTGACTTCCTGAAGAGTCTAGCACCTCTCTCTGAGGCTGGGTCAGGTGGGCACAACATGGTAATGATTTCAGCACTCTCCGACTACCATAAAGGAAGCACTGGGGTTATGAATAAGGATGTGTGCCACCGCTCTCCAGCTCACTGGTGGTTATGAGTGGCTCTGCACCAAAGTATCTGTGACATTTATATATATCTCATGCCAACTAATAGGCGGCACTCTGAGAATTTTTTCAGTTTAGTGAAAGTATTAAATCTTTAATCCAAGAGTCAACGTTTTAGGGACATGCTCCCCTTCTTAAGGACAATTATTGTCCTGATGAAGGGGAGCATGTCCCTGAAACATTGACTCTTGGATTAAGGGTTTAATACTTTCACTAAGCTGAAAAAAGTCTCAGAGTGCCACCCATTCGTTGGCATGATATATATATTGGTATATATATCATATATCGTAAATCATTGGTATGATATATCGAGAGGGGTGCTGTCCCCAGAAGAAGGCACCTGAGCAGGTATCCCCTAGGGGAGTCAGAGTGCCGAAGTGTTGTATGTGATATATATATCTACCTAAAATTTTCACAAAAGTCCTAAAAGTAGATAAAGAGAACCAAATCAAACAAATGAGACAAAAAAATAGACATGCTCATTGTTTTATTGAGGAAAATTATCCAATATAACATATTAGTGGCAAAAGTATGTGAACCTGTGCTTTCAGTATCTGGTATGACCCCCTTGTGCAGCAATAACTGCTTCTAAATGTTTCTGGCAATTGTTGATTAGTCCTGAACATCGTCTTGGAGGAATTTTACCCCATTCCTCCGTACAAAACAGCTTCAACTCTGTTATGTTGGTGGGTTTCCTCCCATGAACTGCTTGCTTCAGGTCCTTCCACAACATTTCAATTGGATTAAACTCAGGACTTTGACTTGGCCATTCCAAAACTTTAAATGTATTCTTCTTTAACCATTCTTTAGTTGAATGATGTGTGCTTTTAGTCGTTGTCTTGCTACATGACCCACGTTCTCTTGGGATGCAGCTCATGGACAGATGTCCTGACATTTTCCTTTAGAATATTCTGGTATAATTCAGAATTCATTGTCCCATCAATGATGGCAAGTCATCCTGGGCCAGATGCAGCATAACAGGTCCAAACCATGATACTACCACCACCGTGTTTCGCAGATGGTATGAGGTTTTTATGCTGGAATGCAGTCTTCTCCTTTCTCCAAGCATAATGCTTCTCATTTAAACCAAAAAGCTAAATTTTGGACTCATCTGCCAAAAATCATTGTTTCAATATTCATCTGGCTTGTCCAGGTGATCTTTAGCACACTGCAGATGGGCAGCAATATTCTTTTTGGAGAGCAGTGGCTTTCTCCTTGCAATCCTGCCATGCACACCATTGTTGTTCAGTGTCCTGATGGTGGACTCATGAACATTAACATTAGCTAATGTGAGAAAAGCCTTCAGTTGCTTAGAGGTTACCTTGGGTTCCTTTGAGACCTTGCGAACTATTAGACGCCTTGCTCTTGGTGTGTGCTGGTCTCTTTTGAGATGGTTTTGTAACCATTTCCAGCCTCATAACCATCAACAACTCAGAAATCTCCTTTGTTTGTGGCATGATACACTTCCACAAACATGTTGTGAACATCAGACTTTGATAGATCCCTGTTCTTTTAAAAAGACAGGTTGTTGTCACACCTGATTTCTCATCCCATAGATTGAAAATACCTGACTAATTTCACCTTCAAAATATCTGCTAAGCCTAAAGGTTCACATACTTTTACCACTCACAGATATGTGATATTGGATAATTTTCCTAAAAAAAAAAGAGCATGTCTAATTTTTGTGTCTCAGGTAGTTTTAGGCCAAATTTCATCAGAAATATAGAGAATTCTAAAGGGTTGCCAAACTTTCAAGCACCACTGTATATTGCGGAATTATGCTACTGATTTGTGGCTCATTTACAGTTGGCATAAACTGATAAACTACTGTACTTGCAGACAAAAAAAAAAAAAAAAAAAAATTCTCAAAAAAGTGGGTTGCTGCAGAATATGCAGATTCAGGAAGGAGAATTATCACACCTGTTTCATGTGTTGATTAATTTCACACTAAATTCTTTACTGTGGAGCCTCTTAGACCCTATGCTAAAAATCTACTGAATCATTTCTGACGTTCCTGCTGCGCTATAAGCACCATTGTGACATACTGTATACATGTTTTGTTAGTGTAAATGAATCCTATTGTATCTATTGTTTGTTCACCCACACATATTGCTGGCACAGAAAGCTGAGTTTACCACCTTCCCATATAGATAAATCAGACAGGTAAGAATTTGAAACCACAACTCCAAATCTTCAAGGTAAAACAGAAGTGTGCAGCTATCTAAAGGCAATTTTTTTCCATTGACCTGATAAAACCTTGTAGCTTTGTTGCATACCACTGCTGGCCTACACAAGTACTGTATCATGGAGAATAATGAATTTGCCTTCACACAATAGAAGTGTTTATGTAGATTGAAGGAGAGCCAGTGCCAACCTGCTTTGCATTGCTTTGAGAGAACACTGAAGATCATTTTAATCATGTTATGAAAGATTCAGCTTTTCTTTTTTGCTATTCACTGATGCTGAGAAGTCTTCTGTTTAGTGGCTTCAATTGGTTCCTTTGTATCTGTTGTTTTGTCTCCAGCACAGGTGGCTCAAATCCCAGGAGACAACTTAAAGGTGAAAACTAAATGCAGCTGAGGTCTGATACATTATTAGATGTACTAGTGTACAGAGGGTCTTTATTATTAATTGTAACATGCATATATGGTAATCAGGGCAGTTCTAGACCGAGGGGGAATTTATTAAGCAGCATTTTGTTGAAGTTACCACTTTGTGGAATAATTTGGGGCGATTTTCATGTCTCCAAATTTCTTAGAGCAAGACCAGCAGAAAACTGTTAAAAACATAATTTTTAAACTTGACACATTGCAAGTCTTCATATTAATAATATACTGTACTAACTGCTGCATTCAGTTACACAAATTCCATAAAAAATGCCCCCTCCCCAAAAAAGGTTGTTGTAACAAGTCAGTTAATATAAACTGCATTTATCTTGCCTGTCAGATAGTAAAAATAAAAAAAAATAGAAACGTCTGTCCTCCCCTTTCCCTGAATGACCAGATCTACTTACAGTACATTAGCATTAGTTCTGGGGGAGAAATTTACTAAGCATTGGATCTGAAATCCCTGCGGTTTTGTTGTGCCTTACCATTGGGATTGCATCCCATAGATTTTCTAAGATCAAACCCACAAAAAAACAGCCGAGAATCTACACTGGAATGACCTTTAAAGCTTTTACCATTACAAATATAGAAACTAGACATGTGCAGTTCCGGTTCTCAGAGAACCGACAACAACCGAATTTAAGGGTTCTGAGTTGAACCGAGTCAGAGTTTGGAATCACGTTGGGGTACCAAGTCAGTCCGAGTCCCGGTTTGGATCTTCCCGCGGTTCAGAAATCGGATTTAAAAACCGAACTCGGGTTTTGGTTTGCATGCTAACTGGTCAAAATGACGTCATTTTATTTAATTTTTTCTCAAATACAGATCCAAAACCAAAACAAGTTAAAATGGTTTTGCAAAACTAAAACACAAAGATACATCTGGATCCAAAACCAAAACACGGGGGTTGGCGCACATCTCTAATAGAAACACCTTTTTTTTAAGCTGCAAGTTTAGAAACTGCAGTAAACCTGTTGACAAATTGCAGCAAACCTGCTGAAACAAATAAGGTGTGACAGGTGAGAAACCTCAAAGAGCATGCTGTTTGAGCTACAGTATATGGCTAATCAAAAGGAAAGGAATTGTAATACACTTAAAATGAGGCAAATACTATATTATTTTGTTATGGGGAAAAAACTATTTTCTTAACATATAAATAGGAAAATTATTGTTTAATTTTATGAAAAGAGCAATATTATTTATTATATTATATTAAAGGGGCACAATTAATTAAGTAATGGTTAATTGGTGTGCAAAAATATTTTTATGTTTAACATTTATTATTTTATGGCTATAAAATAGTACCCACATCATAAAATAATAAATGCTTGCCTCATCATTAAAAAAAATAAAAATGAATGACCAATTCACAATTATTTAATACTGCTCCTTCAGTATAATTAATAAATTGTAATATTTCCACACTAACATATTAACAAAATATTAAGAAAATAGTATTCCCCTCATAAAAGAATTATCAGTGTTACAGTATTCTTCCTTTTTATTAATGAATGACTGTTATGCCCCTATACATTATTAATAAATAAGTATCTTGTCCCCTTAGTCTTTAAACAAAAAAGTGTCATGCAATCTTTCTATGTCAAGCTTCATTTCTATTAATAAATGAATGCCATGTCCCTTTCTATTACTATATAAGTATCATGACTCTTTTCTATAAATAAATAAGTGCCATGCCCTTGTCTATCAATAAATAAATTCAATTGTGATTAATGAGAAATTGCTCACAATTAGCTGCCCATGTTATAAACAAGCAGGCTTGTCAAAGATTAACTTATTTTCATTGGGGATCTCTATGGAGTGTCCCATTATACTGTACTGTTGTTTTTTATCCATTTTATTACCTTGGTGTGACATTGTGGGGGTATTTTGGCCAGTAGAGTGGTCAGTGGTGCAATATTTGCAGAGTATGAACATTGAAAAATATCTATCAAGTACACAGAAACAGTTGCACAATCTCGAGGTGGAAATGAGTGCCAGAGAAGAAGAGCTTGTGTGTAAAATAAAAATGGTAGAATCTTAAAATGCTGAACAAAAGTTGGGGCATGTTAAACTGGAAGATATGGAGAGCAATCTTCTGCCGACTCAGGACACGTTGGAAAGCACAAGGGGAAAAATTACCCAGCTGGAAGAACTGCTTTCTGCAACTGAGGATACGGTTGATCCAGTTACTAATAGTGAACCAAAGCTGAAAAACTCCCCAAAAGAATATGTTACAAGAATTAAAATAGCGCTCCGTGATAGTGGAGTAAATTAGATTATTGCTTAAGATCTGAATAAAATGACGAATGTATGAAAAACTGAGACATTCGTCATTTTATTCAGATCTTAAGCAATAATCTCATTTACTCCACTACCACAGAGTGCTTTATCAATTTGTTCTAACTTTCTAAGGAAGTGGAGATACTTCCTGAGAGAGCAGCTAGTGGTTTAACACCCTTACCCTTTATATGAGCACCTACTGTCCTTACTTGCCCTCACAAGAATTGAAATGCCTTGCAGTGACCTTCAGCTTCCTGTTATGTCTCAAGATGTGCAGTTCTCCCCGAGGGTTAAATTTTTTTTATGATACAGCTGTATCTAAAGTTGGTGATATGGAGTTAACAAACACAAATAATGATCTTCTGTCAAATGAGACAAAGGTACAAGAAGACTACAAAAATATATGTGGCTTCCCAGGATAAGACTGTAATGTTTCCATGTGATCAGAATGATATGGATGTGACCAGGTCACACACTTTTGCAGTTGAAAGCAAATCCTTGCAGAAATTCATATTAAGTGTGAAGATTTGTGTTCCTGTACATGAAACAGTGACTTTATGCAACCAAGTCGGAAAACACTTAACTCCTAAATTTGACTATTTGTTGCGTTGGAAGCAAACACAGGCAAGTTACCTAAATTGAAAGGCAAAGATGAGTCAGCCCTGAGTGTCACAGCCACAGAAAAGATTGTCAATACAGATGTGTCCTCATACATCTAGCCCAGGGGTTCCCAACCACGGTCCTCAAGGCACACTAACAGTGCAGGTTTTAACGATAGCCATACTTATTTACAGGTGATTTAATTAGTACCTCAGGTATTTTGATTTAACAATCTGTGCTCCGTGCCTTGTGAACCAAGGTTGGGAATCATGGCTCTAGCCGCAATATGCCACACAGCGCAACTTGCCTGGAGTGTGTAAGCTGCCAGGTCCCACGCTACTCTGCTAGAGTCGGACAACTTTTTTTGCTGAGAAAGCATGTAAATCACAATGCGATGTGAGTAGGATGCACCAGCAGACTGTGCTGATTAATTTGATATGCAACATTTGTATATATTGGTACACCTGAGTCTATATATGAAGCAGAACAGAACTTGGAATGAAAAAAGCTGCAGCCGCTACATTGTAGCACTTCGTATACACATTCAGAGACTCAGTCGCACACAGATATACAAGTGTCACATACATGCCCCTTTCTTATTGGGGGTGAGGCTTAGCGGTCACTGTAAGGGGAGGGGATGGGCTTAGCGGGCCGTGGTAAGGGGAGGGTCGGGATTTAGCGGGCCGCTGTCGGGAGAGTGGGGCTGCTGTGAACACGTGGCAGTTCCAGCTGATCTGGCTCAGCCATCACTTGGTGTCCTGGGGCCGGGCTGCAAGAAAGCCAGCCTCTGCACGGGAAGCAGTCTGGAAGCAGACAGACGTAATCCCAACCACCGGCTTCCCAACTGTCTAATCCCGGCAAGGCACTAATGACAGGCGTCGAAATCCTGATGCCTGTCGTTAGACCTATGCCAGGAGCCTGACACCCGGTTTACCGATCGAAGGTAAGCCAGGGTGCGGACAGCCGCGGCGGGGAGGGTTAGGTTAGGGCCTCCTGGGGGGGATATAGGGTTAGGGCACCCCCTGGGAGATTAGGTTTAGGCTAGGGGATGGGGGGGTTAGGGGTTAGGGTTAGGCACCCCCAGTGGGAGGTTAGGGTAAGGCACCCCCCGGGGGGACTTAGGTTTTGGCGGCGGGGAAGGGGGGGATTAGGGATAGGCACTTGGGGGGAAGGTTAAGGTTAGGCTCCCCTAAAGGTGGATTAGGGTTAGGGGGTAGAATAGGGTTAGTGAACTTACCTTTTGACGATCGGGCTTTTCACCCCTTCTGGGCTGCCGCAGTCAGGATTTGAACCGCCTGCCATCCGGCCAGCAGTAAATCATACTGATTCCCCTCTGCACTGCCTGGTATGCCACTGTGGTCTGCCTTACACAGCTCTAACATCCTGTCCTGTCTGCCCCCTGCCATGTGGGTAAGCCCAGAGGAAGTGCTGCTGTAGATACTGTAACAGAGAGGGTAAGTACCTATGTCATCCCTGCAGAGCCATGGGACCAGAGGAGAAGGGGGACTGAATGGTAAGCACACGTATGTATGTATGTATGTATATATATATACACACACACACACAAATGCAATTTATCTAGTAATATAAAATAAATTTCCATTACTTTGCCATTGTGTGAAGTAGATCTTTGAAACTGTCACAAATGATGCCATCAATATATATTCACCTATATTTGTGGTCTGTGTGCTGGGAAGCTGTCAGTGTGGTATTCAGGGCCGGATTAAGGCTTATAGGCGCCCTTGGGCAACTAAGTTGTGAGGGCCCCCACCAATAAAATTGACGCCACACCGCCGGCACTACTATCCCCCATACCTTGTCTCCGGACTCTTCAGTCACAGATGGTAGTCCTGTTTAATTTTCCTGTTTACTAAGTCTAGCAACCAATGGGCAGCGAACCTTTCAATGCAGCCTCTCTTGCTCCTGGCCTTCTATTTTATCCAGACCACTCCTCCAGCCTCTGCTATACAAAATGACAAAATATGTGTTTGCACCTCCAGTGTGTATATGTTCTCCCTATATGTTCTGTATTGTGCTTCCCTCTCTCTATTATTTTTATTTTGGTCATCATTGCCCCCGCATGTAAACTATGTAACGTGCTCCAAGCACCGCTTCTGATCTGTGTTTTTTTTAATGCCCCACTACTCCTCCCAACTTCTTAAATGTGCCTAGCCTCTGCACCCCTAGTGTGTAAATTCTTATTGTGCTCCACAAAAACCCCTACACCACCCCTCCTTATGTATTTAAATGTATGCTCCCCCTCCTCCCCACCCCACAGAGCTCTCTGCCAGTTCTTAAATGTCCTCTCCACACCCGGTAATTGCTGTGCTCCAGCGCCAAATCATAATGTACTCACCCCTCGCTGTGTCTTAGTCAGTTTCCTCTAGCTAGCTCTTTCCCTGGCTTTTCTCTCTGCTCTGACAGGCAGCTGCAACATTGCAACGTCATCAAGCCGCTGCTGGGAGCAGAATACAGCAGTCAACTACTGTACTAGAATCCCTGAGATCAGTGCCTCTATCAGTGAGGGCACCTTGCTTCTGTACCACCATGATGACAGTCCCGGAGCCGGAAGCACACTGTCTGTGCGCTGCAGTGGACATTGAGATGCTTTCTGTGCGTTATGATGGTCACTGGTTGCTGTCTGTGCAGCATGGTGATTATTGTAATGTTGAATGTGCTTTATGGTGGTCACTCTATTTTATGGCAGTTGTATTATTTTAAATTCATACACCGGCATCTCGACAGGGTTAGAATAACGACACCTGTCGGTCAGTATCCTAACCCTCCCTCTCTCCCTACCCCTAACCCGCCCTCATCGGTGCCTAAAGCTAACCTCCCCCTCCTCGGCGGCTAACACTAATCATCCCCCTAGTGCCTAACACTCCCCCTAACCCCACTACTTACCTCCGGGATGCCAGCGATCGGGATGCCAGTGTCGGGATTGTGACAGGTGTCAGGATTCCGGCACGGTTATTCTAAGCCTTGGCATCCCCTTTATCCGGGTACCGAGCATATCCTGTCTTAAACATTCACCATGTTTTCATGTTCTTAATAATTGATGCATATACACGCACTATATATTCTACTCATATCATATATATTTCTTTGTGATGCCTTGATCCCACTGTCATACCAGGGTAAATATAATAGCTTGCGAGTTGCAGGCAGCCTCAGGTTTCCGCTAGATTTAAATCTGCATAATTTTAAAGGCAAAACCAGGTTGGTTTTGCCTTTTAAAGCATTTCTGTTTTAAATCTAGCAGTTACATTTCAGAAAACCCATGGTTGACTGCAATTGCAGACCAGGGGCGGATTTACCGCTAGGCAACCTAAGCGGCCGCCTAGGGCCCGTGCCGGGCCCCCCTTAAAATCCAGCCCTGGAGAGATCCTGTCCCTGCTGCACTGTGTTTTGTGCACACACGCAGGCAGTATAGTTACATCAGAGGAGCCGGAGCACAGGGAGTGAGGAGGAGTAAGAGAATCACGCCAGTCACTCGACCACCCGTCACCCCCCGCAATAACACTGTATGGGAGGGAGGCAGAGGAGAGCCAGAACCACTCAAGTGCACAATGAATTTAGGCGCGGATTGGGGCAGCTCACACTATTGCCGGGCCGGGTGCCGCGATCGCACATCATCCGCCTTGTCCGGACTCCGGAGGAGCCCTCTGTGACACCCTAGCTGTATATTGGCGCAGCACATGACGCCATGCACCGTGCACCACGGAGACTGCTGGGGAGGAACCGCAGAAGAGGAGGCTGGAGCATCAGGGAGACCCTGACCATGCTCAGCACGGTAAGTGGAGCTGCTGCACGGGGTGCTGCTGGGCTGCCATGGAAGTGTGTCTGTGTGTGAGCCTTCTAGGTTACTTTCAAGGCTCAGGCACGCCCCCTGAATCACTAGCCAGGCTGACTAGTGTGCAGGAATCACATGCAACAATAACAGAGTACTCTATCCAGTACTCTAGTCTATTGCTATTGTATGTGACTAGTTACTATGGTGATTAAGGGAGGTGGAGGGGGGGGGGGTAAACAGGAAGCTCCCCAGAGGCTGCTAGACAATGTTATTTTACATATGTCACATTCACTTTTTATCATACACAGTATTTTACTTACCTGTCCTACAGACGCAACCTTACACTTATGGAATCTCTACACAGTTTACAGATGGACTCAAATGCCTGAAGCAGTTTTATGACTGACCCATTAATACTTTGGCCTAAATGTAATAGAGTGCGAGCCAGTGGCGTAACTACAATGGGTGCAGAGGGGTGTGACTGCTATGGGGCCCGGGCTGCCTCCAGGGCCCGCCGCTCCCCCTGCACCCAGTCATGCATGGATTCAGCCTGAGTCACCTGTCCAGGGGTGTATTGGGCCACCAGGACAGCGTGAATGTTCCTACTGGTCCGATCCCATATTCCCCAATGCCGGCAGGGCCGGCTCACATCAGCCAGCTGCCTGGGAATGCAACTGGTAGCGGACATCTGCTCCGGCTAGCGGGCACTTCCGGGTGCCGCTAGCCGTGAGCAGCGCCATAGTGTGCAGGGCCGGCCTGATGCGCTGATAGTCCCTGTAGCCTGGACCAGGAAATTCACATTGCCACACACCCTTCCCCATCCACGCACAGCTCCTGATAGAGACAGGCTGCGGTGATGAGGTGAGGGGCTGAGCCGAAGTCAGTGATTTGAGGAGGGGCTGAGGACAGTGATGAGGGGCTGGGGATGGTGGTGAGGGGCTGCGGATGGTGATGAAGGTGGTGAGGAGCTGAGGATGGTGGTGAGGGCTGGGGCAGAGGAAGGTGATGAGAGGCTGAGGTTGGTGGTGAGGGGCTGGGGCAGTAGAAGGTGATGAGGGGTCGAGGATGTTGGTGAAGGGCTGGGGCAGAGGAAGGTGATGAGGGGCAGAGAAAGTTGGTGAGGGGCTGAGGATGGTGGTGAGGGGCTGGGGCAAAGGAAAGTAATGAGGGGTTGAGGATGGTGGTGAGGGGCTGGGGTAGAAGAAGGTGTTGAGAGGCTGAGGATGGTGGTGAGGGGCTGGGGCAAAGGAAAGTGATGAGGGGTTGAGGATGGTGGTGAGGGGCTGGGGTAGAAGAAGGTGATGAGGGGCTGAGGATGGTGGTAAGGGGCTGGGGCAAAGGAAAGTGATGAGGGGCTGAGGATGGTTGTGAGGGGCAGTGTGTTTGTTTTCCTATTGAGGCCAATGTGTTTTGTTTTCATGTGGGGACCAATGTGTGTTTTTTTAACTCTCGGTGCCAATAGAAGGGGGGGGGGCCTTTTCAAGATTTTGCTATGGGGCCCGCAAAGTTCTAGTTATGCCCCTGGTGCGAGCCGATGCCGCTGTGGGAATACATGCGAGTATTTTTTTTTTTTAAACCAATCTTGCTTTTGCCTTTCCCCTCTGTACTGTCCTGGTCCTGTCATCCTCGTCCTTTTCATGTCACATCTGTCCTGGCCCTGTCCTCACCTCTATCCTGTCACTGCCACCCCCTTGGTCCTGTCCCCTCTGTACTGTTCTGGACCTGTCATCCTCGTCCTTTCCATGTCCCCTCTGTCCTGGCCCTGTCTTATCAATGCTGTCCTGTCCCACCCTGCTCTCTGTCCTGTCACCTCATTGCTGCCCTGTCCCAGCTGTCCTGTCTCTTTTGCCGCTGTCTTGTCCCTTTCACCTCTGTCCTGATCTTGCCACTTCTGTACTGTGGGTTGGAAAGTTAAGGGGTATCTAGAGAACAGAAAAGCCCCTGGGGGTCATTCAGAGATGTACAGAAACCCGATGGTGGGATGTTTATGCATGTGGATCCATAATCCTCACATGCACAAAATGGGGGCATGTCCCCCCGGCAGCATGAACATCCAGGCCATCCTGATTAACCTTAGGGTTACTCAAATGGTCAATGTTCACGCAAGTGATCTTGATCCTCGGACTCAACAGCAGATCACAGAAGCATGCAGGAGGTGTCTATTAACACAAGACGCCTCCTGCTGCATTAGAGGGGTGAGGGGTGCTGTGCTGTTAGACAGACATTATGTGGTTTTGTAAGGTGGGCAGTAACTGGGTTAGTGTGTGTGCTGTGGGGGACTCAGTGTGCTGTGAGGGGGCATGAGTGAGCTGGGATGGAGGTCAGTGTGCTAGGTGAGTGATTGCTGTGAGAGGCCTGTGAGTTGGTGTGATATGGAATGCACTGGCAGTGAGAGCTATAGAGGGGGCAAGCAGCTGGGCCAAAATTGGGAAAGCTTAGCGAGAGCTAGAAAAAATCAAGTGTATTGTAAATACATAGCTGACTTTTCAAGTCCGTGGTGGACCTTTTCTTCTAGATGCTGTACATGGACATGAATCAGGAATGAAATAGTACTATAGATTGTTTGAGGGAGAGGTGGGGGGGGCCCAAAACCGGTATCTTGCCTAGGGCCCTAGGAGGTCTAAATCCGGCTCTGTTGCAGACTATTACATTTATCTCAGCATGTACAACTAGAAGGCCTTCATTTGCTTCTAAATAGGAAGTCTCCTGACTGCCCATTTAGGGCTGCCACCAGAAATTTCCTGGGCTGCTTTTCCATACCAATCTGCCCCTGCATGTATGTGTCTGCCCTCCCGGCCCCTTCTCTCCCAGCCAGTCATCAGAGCAGTGGTGGATTCAGGACCCCTTGCTGTCACGTGGGAAGCCACAGCTTGGGGATTTGACTTTCTGGTCCTGCTGGTAGCAGCGATCAGGACAGTGGCGTATCTATAATGGGTGCAGTGTGTGCGGGGCACACGGGCCCCCGTGTCCCGCACCGCACACCCTGCACCCATATTTTTTTTAACTTACCTGTCCATGGTCCCGCGTAGGGTGTCAGCGCTGCTTAGAACACGGGAAAATGGCTGCCGCGGCCATTTTTCCGGTGTTCTACGCATGCGCAGTAGACTCCGGGCACACTCTAGTGCCCAGAGTCAACAGAAGGCCGGAAAATGGCCACCGCGGCCATGTTTCCTGCGTTCTGCGCATGTGCAGTAGACTCTGGGCACACATAAGTGCCTGGAGTCTACTAATGCTCCGGTGGCTGGCCAGCCATGTCAGTCGGTTACCGGCCACCGGGGGGAGTGTGTATGCACCTGCCGAAGCTCGCACCCCTGCCGGGTTCTGCCGCTAACGATATCGCGCTGGGTAGACATTGTTTAGTGTGTATCCAGCTTAAGTGGCTAAAACGTCAGACAGTGCATGCATCACATGATATGACTGAGACACGGGGTCTCAGAAATGTATTGAACATTCCTGGGCAGTGTCTAGGAGATGTTATGAAAGTGTCACGGGCAGTGTCATCTCCAGAGGTGGGCTGCAGCACAGTCCAAAATTCAAATAGGGGAGACACACACCAAAAAATGCATAGTTTTTGTCATGACAGTCCTCACTTCCATCCATGGAGCAGGAAATTCAGAATGATGGGAATATTTTTCTCCTTTTGTATTAATACTGCCCTTTTGCAAGGCTTTAACTCACCTTAGTTGGATTGCCTTGTTAATAATATTCAGGTCCTCTGCAAATTCTAATGCTGGGCATACACAGCCAGATAAAATGCCTGTCAGACCGATAGACATTTTATTTGGCAGCCTGTCAGCCCCCAGATGTTGGCGGCCCCCAGATGTCGGGTGGATCGCTCCAATAATTGTAGCATGTATGCCCAGCTTAAGGACCATGAGAAAGTGTGATACAAATTGATAATCCTTCAGGTGTTTTGGACAAGCATTGCTGTATCCATACATCAGCAAAGTATTCCTGTGTTATGGTTTCTGGTAAATAACGTACAATTTCTATGGAAATTAACACATTCATAGAAATAAAAGACTCTTAGGAATTTTCAGGGTTAAATTGAATCTTCAGAAATATATTATTGTTATATTTAATAAACCAATCAAATTAATTTCAGTCCCATACCATGAATACATCATTAAAGTAATGCAGCCATGTAAAATCACTTTGGCAGAACATCTCAGATGTACAAATATTTTTTTCATCAAGGTACCCTAGGAATAGGTTTACAAGCACAGAAGCTACCTGGCTAGATGTTGCGGTAATCAGACGCTAAATAAAGCACTGATTCTCCAAATTACATTAATTAATTTTAACACAGTTCTTCAACAAACTAACAAAAATTCATTAAATGGCAAACAATGACGCTGTTTCTACAAGAAGTACTAATTAAACCTGCCTCTTTTAATATACTGCATATTAGCATATACGTATCTCGTGGGATATATAAAGGCATTGATGCTAGGAAAGTTGCCTGGTGGCATAAAGACACTCTTAAGCTTAAAAGCATTTCTTTAGTCACCCTGACAATCTGTAAAATCTTACTTTCGTTTGACTTTCTTCTCATGTTCAAATAGTTTATCAGACTTAAATTCATCAAGCTTTGAATTATTTTTAGTTTACAGTGAATATTTTATTTTCATTGGTGCCGTCTGTAGGCGAATACAATTGGACATGGCATTAGAAGGAGAGACATTTTATTATTGGTGATTTTCTGAAACACTGGGCAGGCTCAGTAGCATTTATGTGTAGATTAAATTATAAAAAGGGGGGAAGAGGTGTGCTTATCAACCAATTCTAAAAACAGCTATTCAAAGTGGCAGTTCTCATCGTAGGTCCAGCTACCTACTAAACAAATACAACAAAAAGGAAAAGTCAAGCACTGATTTTAATAGTGATGAGAAACTATGTTTTTGAAAATACAGAAAAAAAATACTAAACAATATACAGACTAGGGGTGTGCACCGGCAACTTTTTGTGTTTTGGTTTTGGATCTGGATGTTTCTTAGTGTTTTGAATCTGGATTGGTTTTGCCAAAACCACCCTTCTGTGTTTTGGGTTGCGGGTTTTGTGTTTTGTATCTGTATTTTTTTGGAAAAAAGAATAAAAACAGCTAAAATCACAGAATTTGTTTTTTTCTGTTCCTACGCTATTAATAACCTCAATAACATTAATTTCCCCTCATTTCCAGTCTATTCTGAACACCTCACAATATTGTATTTAGGCCAAAAGGTTGCACCGAGGTAGCTGGATGACTATGCTAAGCATGTCCTGTTTATTTATGTTGAATAAACAGGACATGCACACTTTAACAAACCAATCATTTCAGCGCCAGGGTCTGCCACACGACTGTGGCTGAAATTATTGGTTCGTTTGGGCCCCCACAAAACAAGCTGCCAGTTAATCTGTCACTGCACAAACTGGCTCTACAGAGGCAAGATATCATCCTCATCCTCCTCATCCGCTGATTCCTCACCCTCTTCAGTGTTGTCCTCATCCTCACAGAGAATTAATTTGCCCCCGCTGGAATCCACCACCACAGGTCCCTCTGTACTTTTTGGAGGCTGGTCTTTCCGGAAGAATTGATAATTTATTTTGATGAACATCATCTTCTCCAC
Source organism: Taudactylus pleione (assembly GCA_031769625.1). Classification (NCBI taxonomy): domain Eukaryota; kingdom Metazoa; phylum Chordata; class Amphibia; order Anura; family Myobatrachidae; genus Taudactylus; species Taudactylus pleione. The sequence continues at coordinate 2,006,416 of JAUIMM010000566.1, read as the reverse complement.
ATTTTGTGGAAGCAACCTCCTGCGCCTTTCGCTGACAAGGTTCCCATCTGCACTAAACACTCTTTCGGAGTACACACTGGAGGGGGGGCAACTTAGATCATACTTGCCGACAATCAGCTCCCTCCTTCCGGGAGGGAGCTGATTGTCGTCTAAAAGCAGGGGGCATGTCCAGACAGCTGTGACACTTTGGGGGCGGAGCCACATGACTGCGTCATCGTGGTTCCGCCCCCTCGTCACAATGCCATTATTTTCAGCACTGTGAAGCCGGGGGCAGGGCCACGATGACGCGATTCCGCACGAATAGCATCACTGCGGGGATTTCTAGTGTAATCTGGGGGGAGGTCGGGAGGGTTCGGGAATGTCAGGATGCTTGCATGCCTTTCCGGGGGGCCGGGAGTGGCACCTGATATTCGGGAGGCTCCCGGCCAAATTGGGAGGGTAGGCAAGCCTGACTTAGGTAAAATAGAGCCTGTTTGTACAGGGGCCTCCAAATTGCCTCTTTTTCCTGCCAATACAGATATGTACTTTCTGACATGCCTACTTGGATGCTGTAATCCTCCACCATTCTGTCAATGGTGATAGCATCATATGAAGTGACAGTAGACATGTCAGAAATTGTTGGCAGGTCCTTCAGTCCGGACCAGATGTCTAACCTTGGTCCTGCCTGCCCTGCATCACTGCCAGCGGGTTGGTTAGGATATCTATGTTTTTTCCTGGCAGCCCCAGTTGCAGGAGAAAATTAAGAAGGAGCTGTTGCCGTGTCACGTTCCACTTCATCTTCAGCTGACAGTGTTTTCACCAGCAGGTCTTTGCAATTCTGCAGGCTTGTGTCCACTGGAAAGAGAGACACCATGTAGGCTTTAAACCTAGGATCAAGCACGGTGGCCACTGATTGCAACAGACTGACCACCATCGAATCCTGGCAAAGCAAATGAAGGGCTTCATCCACAAGTCCCACATACTGAGCGGAATCGCTCCATCTTAGCTACTCCTTCACTTTCTCCAGCGGCTTCTGCAAAAGCCTGATGAGGGGACTGACCTGACTCAAGCTGGCAGTGTCTGAACTGACTTCACGTGTAGCAAGTTTGAAGGGCTTGAGAACCTTGCACAACACGGAAATCATTCTCCACTGCGCTTGAGTCAGGTGCATACTCCCTACTATGCCTATGTCATAGGTGGATGTATAAGCTTGAATGGCCTTTTGCTGCTCTTCCATCCTCTGAAGCATATAGAGTTTTGAGTTCCACCGCGTTACAACCTCTTGCTTCAGGTGATGGCAGGGCAGGTTCAACAATGTTTGCTGGTGCTCCAGTCTTCGGCACGCAGTTGCTGAATGGCAAAAGTGGCCAGAAATTTTCCGGGCAACCCAAAGCGTCTCCTGCACGCCCCTGTGGTTTTAAAAAAAATTCTGCACCACCAAATTTATTGTGTGAGCAAAACATGGGATGTGCTGGAATTGCCCAGATGTAATGCCCGCAAAATATTGGTGGCACTGTCAGATATCACAAATCCCCAGAAGAGTCTAAGTGGGGTAAGCCATAGGGCAATGAATTCTCTCAGTTTCTCTAAGAGGTTGTTGGTGGTGTGCCTCTTACTGAAACCGGTGATACACAGTGTAGCCTGCCTTGGAACGAGCTGACATTTCTGAGATGCTGCTACTGGTGACGCTGCTGTTGTTGCTGCATAAGGTGATCCATCTACCCAGTGAACTGTCACAGTCATACAGTCCTTAGTCTGCCCTGTTCCACTTGTCCACATGTCCATGGTTAAGTGGACATTGGGTACAACAGCATTTTTAGGACACCGAGGACACTTTTTCTGATGTCTCTGTATCGCCTGCCTAATGAAGTGGAATCTAGATGGGATTTGGTACCGGGGACACACTACCTCCATCAATTGTCTAAATCCCACTGCACTAATGGCAGATACCGGACGCACGTCTAACACCAACATAGCTGTCAAGGCCTCAGTTATCCGATTTGAAAAGGATGACTGCTGTCATACTTCAACCTCCTCGCAAAGGACTGTTGGACGGTCAATTGCTTAGTAAAAGAAGTAGTGGTGTTCCACCTTCCTCTCTGGGATGATGAATGACTCCCGGAGTCAGTCATGCCAGTGACATGGCCTGCAGGACTACTTCCGATCCAGACTGAGAAGGAAATTGATGAGGAGGGAGTTGACGGTGTGGTTTGCAGGCGCTTGGATACAACAAGACAAAGGGATTTAGGTGTTCCTGGACTTCTTATGGTCTTAGCCACAGTCTCTGAACTTAGCAGTAACTTTTTATGAATGCACTGCAGGTGACATATAAGGGAGGATGTTCCTAGGTGGTTAACATCCTTACCCCTACTTATTACACCTTTACATATGCAACATATGGCAAGACAGTAATTGTCCGAATTTGGACTGAAATATTTCCAGACCAAAGAGGTGGAATATTTGGTCTTCTGCCCAGGCATGACCGTGATGGGCTTTTTTATCCCACGGACAACAACTGTCTCCCCCAGTGCCTGATTTAAACAAACCACATCACCATCAGAATCCTCCTCGTCAACTTCCTCCTCAGCGCCAGCTACACCAATATCCTCATCCTGTTGTACTTCAACAGTGACATCTTCAATTTGATTAGCAGCAAGTGGACTATGGGGGCTCCTTCCAGCACTTGCAGAGGGCATGCAAATGGTGGAAGGAGCCACCTCTTCCCATCCAGTGTTGGGAAGGTCAGGCATCGCAACCATCGCCACACTTGGACTCTCCTTGGGGATTTATGATATCTTCTTACAATTAGAACGCACAGTTCTTTGCTGTACTTTTTCCAGCTTAACTCGTTTCATTTTTCTAGTGGGAGGAGGAGGGATTCCATCGTCATGTGAAGCTGAACCACTAGTCATGAATATAGGGGAGGACCTTAGCCATTCCTTGCCACGCCGTGTAGTAAATGGCATATTGGCAAGTTTAGGTTTTTCCTCAGAAGATTTACATTTATTTTTTAAGGTCATTTTACAGAACTTTGGCTTTTTGGATTTTACATGCCCAGACGACGTTGATGGCATTTCATCGTCTATGTCATGACTAGTGGAAGCAGCTTCAGCACTAGGAGGAAGTGGTTCTTGATCTTCCCCTATTTTATCCTCCATTATTTTTATGGAGTGAATAACCACTGTAAAAGTTTTTTCATTTTTATTGAAGGGCAGCGGCCTACACCACAACACACAGGACAGCACCTGTAATGTAAGAATAAGAAGGGCAGCAGCCTACACCACAACACACAGGACACCACCTGTAATGTAAGAATAAGAAGGGCAGCGGCCTACACCACAACACACAGGACAGCACCTGTAATGTAAGAATAAGAAGGGCAGCGGCCTGCATCACAACACACAGGACAACACCTGTAATGTGAGAAGAAGGGCAGAAGCCTACACCACAACACACAGGACAGCACCTGTAAAAATTATTTTTCTTTTATATTTTTTGGGCAGCGTAGCCCTACTCCACACAGGACAGCACCTGTAATGTAAGAAGGCCATGACCTACACCACAGCACACAGGACAGCACCTGTAAAAGTTTGTATTTTTATTGCAGGGCAGCGGCCTACACCACAACACACAGGACAGCACCTGTAATGTATGAAGGGCAGAGGCCTACACGACAACACACAGGACAGCACCTGTAAAAGTTTTTCTTTTTATTGAAGGGCAGCGGCCTACACCACAACAAACAGGACAGCACCTGTAAAAAATATTTGTATGAGCGTACTGCTACAGCAGATAGAGCACCCCCTGTAAAAAATATTTGTAAGAGCGTACCCCTACAGCAGACAGGGCAGCCTCTGTAAAAAATGATTTGTATGAGTGTACCTCTAGAGCATACTTGCCAACTCTCCCTCATTGTCAGGGAGACTCCCTGAAATAGCAGAAATCTCCCTGTCTCCCTGAGGAGTCTAGCAATCTCCCTCATTTCACCTTACCCCTATTATGACACTGTTATATAAAAGAAAAAACAGATATATACATACAAATGGGATCATTAGTGTAATTTCCCTGCATTGGTTATAAGGCACAATGATCCCTATGGGTACATGCATTTTCTGAGAAGTATCAGTGTGTTTTCATCAACAAGTAGATTTTACTAACTGCTTTGGGGCTCATTTACATGTGGATGTAAATCAATGTTATGACACGCCCCTCAGATGTAGCAGGACACGCCCACTTTACCGCTGCGCTCATAGGTGCTGCTTTCACAATCTCCCTGAAATGCTTTTTCAAAAGTAGGCAAGTATGCCCTACAGCAGACAGGGCACCCCCTGTAAATATTATTTGTATTAGTGTACCCCTACAGCAGACAGGACACCTCCTGTAAAAATTATTTGTATGAGTGTACCCCTACAGCAGACAGGGCAGCCCCTGGACAACACAGCACTACAGCCAGCCAGCCCCTATGGACAGGACTACAGCCAGCCCCTATATGGACAAGGACAACAGTAGCCAGCCAGCCCCCATGTATTTTATGGAAAACAGTAGACAGCCAGCCAGCCCCTTTGGTCAGCATCAGCAACAGCTCCCTCTCTCCCTCTTCACAGTAGCCAGTCATACTTTATCATTTTTATAAATACAGTCCATCTAAGACACTGAGCTCCCAGGTCCCTCCAACCTCACAGCTGCAAAGAAAAATGGCAGCGATCAAGGGACCTTTTTTAGAGTTCAAAACCCGCGAGAATCCGATAGCGGGATGATGACGTTTTGCCTCAATTTCAGATCCGAGCCAGCCGGGAAAACCCGAGCCTGGCTCAGATCCCGGCTTGGATCAGGGGGGCTCGGGGGGGTTCGGATTTCACAGACAGTATAACATAGAAAATTATATAATAAACATATAAATAAAAACATGGACAATCAACAAAGCATCATACACCAATAAAGAGGTCAAGAATGATAGGTTTGCATTAGGGATGTGCGCCGATCCCCGTGTTTTGGTTCTGTATCGCCTTCGGATTTTGGCTCCGGATTTGCGTATTTTGGTTTTCATTTTGGATCTGTATTTTCTTTAAAAAATTTATAAAAACTGCTAAAATCACATAATGTGAGCTTTATTTTGTTCCTACAGTATTATTAACCTCAATAGCATTAATTTCCACTCATTTTCATTCAATTTTGACTACCTCATAGCTCACAATATTGTTTTATGCCATTTGGAGCTAGCTGATGCTGGACTGTTTGTTGTTACTTTTTTAGCCAAAGTTTCAGAATTTTGCAAAAACTTTTTAGATGGATGTACTGCATGTGACATACTGTAACAGGGAGGAGGTTCCTAGATAGTTAAGGTCCCTACCTCTACTTTCTCTGACTTTGCAAAGGGTACAGATGCTTGACAATTGTCTGGATTTGGGTAGAAAACAATTCCACACATAAGAAGTGGATTTTTTTTCATGATAATGGGCTTTTCCTTATCATGGGCAACAACTGTTTCTTCCACTGGTGCCTTATTTACACAAACAACATCCTTCATCAACAACATCCTCATCATCAACATTCTCATCATCAACATCCTTATTAGCGTCAGCTTTACAAATATCCTGCTCATCCTGGTGTACTTCCACAAAAGCATCTACGATTTATATGTCAGCATGTTCACTTGTGCTTACATCATCATAAGAGGCAGAACCACCAGTCATAAATAAAGCCCAAGGCCTTAGCCTTTCCTTGCCACTTTGTTCCCTTTGTTGTTTTTTTCTTTACCACTGTAAAGGATTGCTTCTTTGATTTTAGATTCCCTGATTTACAGCCCTGTATGCCCTTGGGCATCGGCTTTAGTAGATGACATAGACAGACTAGTATTGTCATGTCTGGTGGCACTGGCAGCAGCTCCAGCACTAGTATGTGGTTCCTGCTCTCCTCTCAACTGATCATTCTCCATATCAACAAACACAAAGTGGGGTACAGCATACACATCAATTTGTACAAATGTAAATAATACACTGCAATATCAATGACCTACAGTGTCACAATATTTTTATGAAAATTACACTGCATTTCCACTTAGTGTCACACTAGGTAGTGAATAGTACACTGTGGGCCTGATTCAGAGCTGGATGCTATTTGCGCTCGCTCATTCAGAAAAAGGGGCCAGCTATTTAAATTGAGCGCTCGCTCTTTGCGGTCTGTTGACGCCTCTATGTCTGAGCGAGCGAACAAAACATGTGCTCGCTATTTTGTAAAGACGCCCCCTGGCTGCTCGCATCCTACATCATCTTCGCTATTTATTAGATTAATCGAGTACATCGAAAAGCGTCTGAACTGCTCGCAGTGCTTGTGGTTGGATTTACCTACTGCAATCATGCGAACAGTTCAGGCTAAGAGACAACCAAGTGACGTGGCTGATGATGCTGCTTTGTTAATTATGCACACCCTTAAAACGCCCGTTTTGACCATTTGGCATGCCTGCGTTTGGATCTCCACTCCCCGTTTTCAAGAACCTTCCCCTGTTACCACCCACAAACGCCTCATCCTGTCACTCAAATTAGCAGGCATTTGCTATTTTGTGAACACATGATTTCTGACCGCACTAACTGGTTGGTGCATGTGCATTATGATCCATATGCATGCGCAGATGTGCGAACATCGCTCAGAGCGAACGAGCGCCCGCTTACGAGCAGCTCTGAATCAGGCCCTGTGTTTCCACTTACAGTGTCACAATATTTTTTATGTATATTACACTGCGTTTCCACTTACAGTGTCACAAATCACAATACGTGTTGAAAATTACACTGCACTACCACTTACAGTGTCACAATGTGTTGAATATTACACTGTGCTTCCACTTAGTGTCACAATATTTTTTATGAATAAAACACTGCACTACCACTTACAGTATCACAATATTTTTTATGAATACACTGTGCTACCACTTACAGTGTCACAATACATGTTGAATATTACACTGCGTTTCCACTTACAGTGTCACTATATTTTTTTGAACAAAACACTGCAATACTACTTAGTGTCACAATATTTTTTATCAATACACTGCGCTACCAATTACAATGGTACAATATGTTTTGATTATTACACTGCGTTTCCATTTACCGTGTCACAATATTTCGTATGAATAAAACACTGCTACCACTTAGTATCACAACATTTTTTATGAATACACTGTGCTACCACTTACAGTGTCACAATACATGTTGAATATTACACTGCATTTCCACACAGTGTCACAATATTTTTTATGAATAAAACACTGCGCTACCACTTACACTTAGTGTCACAATATTTTTTATGAATACACTGTGCTATCCCTTACAGTGTCACAATATTTATATGAATAATATTACACTGCATTATGATGAACCTACAACGTCACTCACAATATGGCCAGCAGCATGACTTTGTTTTGGATACACTGGGGGGTACGGCTTACAGAGTCACAGTGTGGGGTACAGCACATAAAAATATTTTTAAACTTTTTTTTTTACAGCCAGTGGATGGACAGCACACTGGATGGACAGCACACTAGATGGACAGCACAACCCTGGACAGCACACCCCTTGATGGACAGCACAGCACACCCCTGGATTAGCAAAGCAATGATAAATAACAGCCCCCTGGACAGAGCACAACACACCTGTCTAGATTGGACAACACAGCCCAGCACAGCATACCCCTTGATGGGAAACACAGCCCCCTGGGCAGAGCACAGCACAGCACAACACACCCCTCCCTGGATTGGACAATACAGCCCAGCACACCCTTGTATTAGACAACATAACCTAGCCCAGCACACCACTGTATTGAAAAACATAGCCCAGCACACCCTTGTATTGGACAACAAATCCCCCCTTGGAAAAAGCACAGCCTGACAGCCCGGGACTCAGCAAGCAAATGGCACCGAACACTGTGGGCAGGGATTTATATACAATCCAAAAAATGCGAGAATAGGACAGCGGGATGATGAAGTTTTGCTTCATTTTGGGATCCGAGTCAGGCAGGAAAACCCAAGCCGGACGGATCCCGGACTGGATCATGAAGTTTCTAGTGGGTCTGGCTCTCAGAGAAATGGACCCGCTCATCTCTAGTTTGCATAAATATGTTCTTTAAATATTTAGGACAAAGGTTGGAGGTAATTCCAGGATTTTTAAACATTCTTTATAGATATATTATCCAGAAGTATTTAAAGTCACACAATAATTACAAAGGGGTTTATTTACTAAAGTGCGGGTTTTTAGAAGTGAAGTTGCTGCTCATAACAACCAATCAAATTGTAACTATTATCTTCTAGAAGGTGCTAGATAAATGATAGGTAGAATCTGGTTGGTTACTCTGGGAAATAACTCCAATTCTAAAAACCACACTTTAGTAAATATACCCCAAAGTTTAGGAATGAGTAAATAGGAGCACAATAGCTCCTGTATAAATATAAGCAGCAGTGGCGTAACTATAAATTTTGCTCCCCCATGCCAAAAAAGTTTCAGGCGCCCCCCCCACCCAAAGATCAAACACTAAGACTACCCAAAGACTACGTTTAAGGTGTGTGGTTACATGATACAGCAACGTGCCTTACACATTATGACACACTAAGTAATGCCACTTATAACACAGTGTGCCACACCGGAATGCCCCTTACAACACATTATGCCACACCGGAGTGCCCCTTACAACACATTATGCCACACAGCAATGCCCCTTACACATCCCACACAATAATGCCACATATAACACATAATGACATACAGTAAAGCGCTTATAACAAATTTATGCCATGCTGTAATGTCCCTATTTCACATTATGCCACACTGTAATGCCACATACAACAGATTATGCCACATACAACACATTATGCCACACAGTAATGCCCCTTACACATTATGCCACACAGTAATGCCCCTAATAGCACATTATGCACACAGTAATGCCCATTACATCCCACCCTGACAGATCTACTTCACCAACCCTCCTTTCTACTCCTGCCAGTCCGTCACCTCAGCTCAAGACAGGTTGCACAGTTTTTATGTCCGTGTAGAACCAGATTATTGGGAACATAGTTTATAACCTGTATGTGTATCAAATTAGTGCCCCTTATACAGTGCCCCCTGTAGTTGTGCCCCAAAATGCAATGCCCCTTATACTAGTGCCCCTTATGCAATGCCCCCTGTAGTAGTGCCCCTTTTGCAATGTCCCCTGTAGTAGTGCCCATTATGCAATGCCCCCTGTAGTAGTGCCCCTTATGCAATGCCCCCTGTAGTAGTGCCTATTATGCAGGGCCCCCTGTAGTAGAGCCCATTATGCAGGGCCCCCTGTAGTAGTGCCCATTAAAGTAGTGCCCCTGTAGTAGTGCCCAATTAGTGATGAGCGGGTTCGGATCTCAGAGATCCGAACTCACTCAAATTTTGAGATCCGAGTCGAGAACTGAACATGTGTTCGGTTCCCCTGCCGACCCCAGATCTCAAACCGAGGCAAAACCATAGAGACGAAATCTCGCGGCTCGCGAGCTTTCATCTCTATGTATATAAGGGACCACGCGGCGGCTGCCAATTCACTCCGACTGTGGAGACTGAACAGGGAGGGTGGGTAGGTTAGGGCTGGGAGAGGAAGTACTTACCTGTGCTAGTACTGTGCTGGTGCTGTGCTGTCTGCTGTGTCCTGGGCTGGTGCACTGCTGATCCATCTGGTGCTGTCACTGCTGTGCTGTCTGCTGTGTCCATCTGGGCTGGTGCTGTTGCTGATCCATCTTGGCTGGTGCTGTGCTGTGTGTTGTGTCCATCTGGGTGGGTGCTGATCCATCTGGGCTGATGCTGTGCTGTCTGCTGCATCCATCTGGGCCCAAGTTCTGGACCCGAAAAAAAATAAAATAAATATATTGTCTTTTTATTTTTTTTCTGTGTCTGCGTGTTAGGCTTAGCTGCACAAGATACAGCAACACAATTTAGTGCTGCCCGACTTCAGTCATCATCAATCTGTGCTCTGGGCCCAAGTTCTGGACCGCAAAAAAACAAACAAAAAAAATGCGTCTTTTGTCTATTTTTTTCTCTGTGTGCGTGTTAGGCTTAGCTGCACAAGATACAGCAGCAATGCAAGTTGCAATCTAGTGCTGCCAGACTCCAGTCATCATCAATCTGTGCTGTGGGCTCAAGTTCTGGACCCGAAAAAAAAAATAGTGTCTTTTGTCTTTTTTTTTTCTGTGTGTGCATGTTAGGCTTAGCCGCACAAGATACAGCAACGTAAGTTGCAACCTAGTGCTGCCCAACTCCAGTCGTCATCAATCTGTGCTCTGGGCCCAAGTTCTGGACCCGAAAAAAAAACAACAAAAAATAGTGTCTTTTGTCTATATTTTTTCTGTGTGTGCGTGTTAGGCTTAGCCGCACAAGATAAAACAGAAACGCAAGTTGCAACCGAGTGCTGCCCAACTCCAGTCATCATCAGTCTGTGCTCTGGGCCCAAGTTCTGGACCCGAAAAAAAAAAAAAAAAAGTTTCTTTTGTCTATTTATTTTCTGTGTGCAAACGGCTGCACGTGTGTGAATTTTGTAACCGCACATTGGCTACACTATTGGTGCTTGTGGCACTGCTTCAAGACTGCAAAAGATATGGAGGGCTGTCACATGACAGGAGAGCAAGGCCAAGAACCACATGTTATAGCTGCCACCAGCAGTCATCATGATGATGCAAGGCCGTCAACTTCCTTGTCCTCTATTTAGGCCCATGCCCCAGGGCTTAAGTCAAGGCATGGATATGGTAAACCTACTTTTACTGTAGTAAAGAAAAAAAAATTGAAAGGCAAGTTGCCTTTAGATAAACAAAAAATTGGTAATATGCCATTCACTACACAAATTGGCAAGGAAATGATAAGGACTTGGCCTATATTTATCATGACTGCTGGTTCTGATAGCCCTTCTGCTTGTAGTAGTAGTGGTGGTGGTACCATTAAAAAATTGAAAGTTGTTAAGAAGAGTAATACAGCTCCAGAAAAACCAACTGTGTGCCCTGAGAAATCGAAATCACAGATCCCCGAGGAGAGTGCATGTGTGTCCGTGGTTGCCATGTGTGAGCCAGACCTAAATACTAGTGTACTGGAGGATCCTCCAAGTTCAACATTTGTGTGCCCTCTGTAAATGTGGGGAAGGGCAGTCAACATCTTGCAGTCATAGTCAGTGAGGATGCTTCTGTGGAATTGCACTTGGAGGAGGAGGCTATTTTGGTAGTTGAAGGTGCTAAGGATGATGAGGATATTGATGATGAAGATGTTGGTGATGAGGATGTTGATGCCGAGGATGTCGTTTGTGTAAGTAAGGCAACAGCTGTTGCCCATGTATTGAAAAAGCCAAATCCCATTGTTGTCATGCCGGGGCAAAATACAAGAAATACACTTCTCACGTGTAGAATTATTTCCACCCCAACGCGGACAACAGTTGTCAAGCCATATGTAATGATTGCCAAGCAAGAGTGAGTAGAGGGAGGGACCTAAACCACCTAGGAACCTCCTCCTTGTTACGTCACTTGGAGCGCATTCATCAAATATCAAAGTGTATGTCGCCAAGTTCCAAAACTCAAAACGTAAAAAGTCCAGTCTCGCCTACCTGTTCCCTCTCTGTGGGATCCAAGCGCCCTCGATCTCCACCACCAACACCTACATCAACATCCTCATTCATCATCGGGATGTTGTTATTCAAAGCATGATTGACTCCTCTCCTATCCGTGATTCCTCAGAAGGATCCTTGATGACTACGCCTGTTGCTGCAGCTGTTGCTGTGAGTGGATCTTCATCTCAGAAGGGGACCAGGAGGAAGACTACTTGTAGTGTATCCTCCAAAAAACAAATAACTGTCAAACAATCATTTGCAAGGGAAAACAAGTATGACATCAATCACCCAGTTGCACAGCGGATTACTGACGCCATAACAGCTATGCTGGTATTAGATGAGCGTCCAGTATCCGCCATTACTGCAGTGGGTTTTCAACAGTTAATTGAGGTCCTGTGTCCTCTCTACCACATCCCTTCTAGATTCCACTTTGGTAGAACAGCAATTCCAAGTCTGTACAAGGACATTAAAAAAAACCTTATTAATGTCCTCAGAAATGCCGTTGTTCCCACTGTCCACCTGACCACGGATATGTGGACAAGTGGGACAGGGCAAACTAAGGACTACATGACTGTGACAGCCCACTGGGTAGGTGTATTGCCTACAACAGCAACAGCAGCAGCAACATCTACTAAAAGACAGCTGATACAGAGGCAGGCTACTCTTTGTATAACTGGTTTCACTAAGAGAACCTCAGGGAAATCATTGGTAAATGGCTTACCCCACTTGGACCCTCCTCGGGATTTGTGATTTTGGACAATGCCACCAATATTGTGAGAGCATTACATGTGGGTGAATTCCAACACGTCCCATGTTTTGCTCACACAATTAATTTGGTGGTGCAACATTTTAAATAAAATGACAGGGGCATGCAGGAGATGCTCTCGGTGGCCCACAAAATATCTGGACATTTTAAAAATTCGGCAACCGCTTGTCAAAGATTGCATGACCAGCAGGTATTGTTAAATTTGCCCTTCCATTAGCTGAAGCAAAAGGTAGTAACTCGGTGGTGGAATTCTACCCTCAGTATGCTTCAGTGGATGAAGGAACAGCAAAAGGCCATCCAGGGCTATGCAATGGCCTATGACATAGGCAATGGAGGGGGAGTGCACCTTACTCAAGTGCTGTGGAGAATAATTTCCATGTTGTGCAAGGTTCTCAAACCCTTTGAACTTGCCACACGTGAAGTTAGTTCAGACACTGCCAGCTTGAGTCAGGTCATTCCCCTCATCAGACGTTTGCAAAAACAGCTGGAGAAACTGAAGGAGGAGCTGAAACAGAGCGATTGCACAAGGTATGTTGGACTGGTGGATCAAGCCCTTGATTCACTTCACCAGGATCCAAGAGTGGTCAATCTATTGAAATCTGAAAAATATATTTGGGCCACCATTCTGGATCCTAGGTTTAAGTCCTACCTTGTGAGTTTTTTCCAACAGACTGAAATCTGAAACTATGCAAAGAGCTGTTGGAAAAAAAATTGTCAGCTGCTGCTGCACATGGAACGCCATCATCTCCTCCTTCAGTTTCTGCAGCTGCCTGGAAAAAACTAAAGTTTCCTTACAGAATGCCTGCTGGTCATGCAGATCGTTTACCAAAAAATGACATGTGTTCGGGCCTGAGAGAACTGCCTACTAGTGATGTCTACCGTGGTCTCCATTCACAGAATGGTGGAGGACTATTTCAGAGATAACATCCTAATAAGCATATCATACAGTCCCTTTCAGTACTGGCAGGAAAAAGAGGCAATTTGGAGTCCCATACACAAACTGGCTTTGCATTACTTAAGTTGCCCACCCTCCAGTGTGTACTCCGAAAAGAGTTTTCAGTGCAGCTGGCAACCTTGTCAGTGATCGGCGTAGGAGGTTACTTCCTCAAAATGTGGAAAAGATGATGTTCATTAAAATTAATTACATCAAAAAATTACAGAGGAGCCTATGGTGAATTCCAGCGGGGACAAATTAATATTGTGTGAAGAAGAGGATGTGCACACTAATGGGGATGATGAGGACGAGGACGATGACAACTTGTAATGTAAAACCAGTTTGTGTATAGGATCATTTTCATTTCCATGTCCAATGCACATTGACAGCTTGTTTTATAGGGGTCCAAACAAACCAATCATTTCAGCCACAACTGGCAGTCTTTGTTGCTGAAATGATTGGTTTGTTAAACTGTGAATCTCCTGTTTCGTATACAACATAAGGGTGGGTGGGAGGGCCCACCCTTATGCACCTTTTTGCTTTCCAATATGTGCTGGTTGGGGCATTGCTGCCTGACATTTTAAATTAATGTTATGGTTGGTTTAGGAACCAATGATTTGTTTTTAAACTAATTTATTATGAATTTTACAGTGAGAGGCTGCACCAATGAATTCTTTTTATTAATTATTCAACTAGGGGCTGCACCCAATGAATTGTTTTTTACTTTTTTTATTAAATTATTATTACTTATTCAGCCCGGGGCTGCACCAATGAATTGTTTTTTAATTTATTTATCAATTTTACAGCCAGGGGCTGCATCAATTAATTTATTTTTATTATTAATTATTCAGCCAGGGGCTCCACCAATGAATTGTTTTTTTATTTATTTATTATCAATTTTACAGCCAGGGGCTGCACCAATGAATTGTTTTTTAATTAACTTATTATCAATTTTACAGCCAGGGGCTGTACCAACTATCAACTATCAATTCTTCAATCCTCAAGGGTATCCCAACCATCATCTTTGCACAGTCCTCAACTCTATTAATAATTCTATCAATCAGTTTAGAGCCAGCAAACTGGATGCAACCTTTTGGCCCTTTAACTAGATGAACAAATCAATATTGTGAGGTGGTCAAAATTGACTGGAAACGTGTGGAAATAAATGTTTTTGAGATTATTAATACTGTAGGAACAAAAAAAGGCCCATTTTATGTGATTTTAACTGTGTTTTTTATTTTTTAAGAAAAAATCCAGATCCAAAACCAAAATCCGAAAACAAAACATGGAGGTGAGGTTTTGGCAAAACCAATCCAGATCCAAACCCAGGTGAGATCCAAAACCAAAAAACAAAACACGGGGGTCGGCGCACATCCCTAATGGTAATACCTGGGATGCTTTGTGTATTGTATGGCACTCACAGCAATGCTCTGTGTTCTGTATGGTGGTCACTGGGATGGTGTGTACTGTATGGTGGTCATTGGGATGTTGTTTGTGCTCTATGGCAATCAGTGGACTGCTCATACTTACGTAGCTTAATAACATCACCAGTGTATTATTTTATCAATTTTATTGGAAGGGCCACCACAGGTTAGTTGCCTTGGAGCTCCTACAAATCTTACTCAGGACTTGTACAGTGTTCATCAGCCTAAACTAATATACTGTAGGACTAGAGAGTTCAGTATCACTTGTGCAAAACACCACAAAAATATATTGTGACTAATCAACAGCATGTATGTACATACTGTACCCTATATAATGTGAACTCTATTTAGTACACCAAAAGGACTCAGGGCCTGATTTAGACCCACTCGCGAGTGCTATGCACTCATTAGCGGGTCGATGGTGGCCTAGTGTGCATGCGCACGACGGAGCCGGCTCCGTCGTGTGCATGCGCGAGACCCTGATAGCGATGGGCAATCCGTCACTCCGGGTCTCATACCAAAGGGGGCGTGCTGTCGATGTTGAGTGACAGCATGCCCCCTTTGGTGGGCGGGCCGGGGGCGTGGCTGCCCAGATGGAGTCATTGCCATGGGAACGCCCACCGTCTGGGACCGGCCCCACTGACATCACAGTCAGTGGGAGAGTTTTCGGCTCTGTTAGAGCCGAAAGCTCTCTGGGGCTTGCGGCAACGAGACCCTACCACAAGGGTCTCGTCGCAAGCCCTATGGTCGCGATGGTCTTGACCATCGCGACCATCATCATGGCCGCTCGCTATAGCTGTGGGTGGGCCAGGAGGCCATTCGAAAAAACCAGAAGGCCGGCCCTGATTCAGAAGGCCGGCCCTGTGGTCACCCACAGCTATGCAAGCGGCCAGGAGGCCGTTCGGAAAAACCAGAAGGCCGGCCCTGTTTCAGAGCGAGCGCTCTGTCAGAGCATCCGGCTCTGAATCAGGCTCTCAGTGTAGCTTTTTGGGGCTCTGGGCCTGATTCAGCAAGGAACCCAGCCGCAAATTCGCACGCACCCGGCCGATGTTTGCATTCTGTGCATGCGTTTGTATCTCAGTGCGCGTGTACAAACCACCCGCTGCGATCGGGAGCCGATCGCAGGAAGCAAGCAGTCTCAGCACACATTGATTGACAGGAAGTGACCGTTTGGGGGTGGTGACGGGGTGTGCCAGTGCATTTGAACACCGTTACAGGGGTGTGCATAATTAAGTCCATGCGACGGAAGACACAGCCAGAGCTCTAGGCTAGCAGGAAGCAGCCCAAATCCTGAGTGAGGACAGGTCAACCACTATTATGCTAATGGAATTGATGATTCTCGATGTTACCGATGTTTTCGCTGTCTAGCGAGATATTGCGGATGTGGGTAAAGGGAGGTGGGCGGCATTATGTAGTGGTGGGCGTCTGGCTCTTGTGCTGCGGTGTCATTGCGATTGGGTCCATTAACATAATTTCACAGCGGCCGGGTGCATTCGTATGCAGACTTATGTTCCATGCTGAATTCGGCCCTCTGTCCTGACCATTTAGTGGGTTCTCTGTTTATTTGTGGCATCTATTTATGGGTTTTCAACACATTTATGCTATTTGACTTGGCTAATAAGTTAGACTGTTTGCTGGATAAATCTTTGAATGCCTCCAACTGAATCCACATATTTCCCTTTAATTAGTCTACCTGCCAGCCCATAGGCCTCTTTTCCTAGAGATTTATTTGAATTGTGAACAAGAAGTATACACTACAGTACAATTTAGTGTCCCTCTGTCTGCCTTGTAAATTCCTCATCTCATTCTATTTGTGTCCTTACCATATGTACACACAAAGCTGCATCTGCCACATATCTACGGCTGTTTCTATGGCAGCAAAGAGCAGCTCTCTCGCTGCCGGCACTTGGGAGCAGAGTATTTTTCTCGGGACTGATTATCTGCTTCTTATGGTGAAAACACACATTAGTTTTGAATAACCTTTCCCAAACTGCCGATATTGTAGTAAACCCAGATTCACTCCGACACTGAGATTTAATATTGCCTCCATCATAAAATGTAATAAAAGAGTGTATTGGGAGGCTTCAGGTACGGCCTGGTGATGTTTATTAAATTCAGCATTAATGTCAATATAAATGCACAAGACAGCCCAGCCGGGCCTGCACGGAGGTGCCACAGGCAGACATTCTCACTCAAGTAAATCTGAGCTCTATTTATTTGTGAGTTGGGGCTGAAATAGGGAGGAGAAATGTACATTTGCAATGTCAATAGCGCTGTAAATATGCACAAGAGAAAGAACAAGAGAAAAGAACAGTTACATAAGTGAAAGAGAAGGAACAATTATAGAATTCTGCTGGGGATGAATCACCATTTTGCTAATATGATAATTGCTTACTGTAAATATTTTCCTATTGTTACATATTCAGGAACCGATGCTCAGCTGTGTAATGCACTCAGCTCAGACAATGTAACTGAATTATTATTTTTTTATGTTTTAAGGGGTGTCAGTATGTGATCAATAGAACTACAGATACAGGATCTAATTTAAGGAATGTTTAAAGACTTAGGGGTGAACAGTATGTAGAGTAGCACTTTTGCAAAATTGTTGTGACTTTGGCAGCTTGGGGCGCTGGATTTAAAGGGTCAGTAATATTATTTGCCAATCCAAGCATATTCTGTATTTACATTTAATACTTTTGAACTTTATAACCAGCGGTAATTAGGTATATGTTGACATGCCGGATGTCGACATACATTATGTTGACACAATAATTGTTCAGAATGCTGAGATTCAGAATGTCTACATGTTCAGAATGAAGACAGATGACATGTCGGCATCCACAATAGTGGCACTGTCATAATGTCAACATTTTCAGCACATTATGCATGTCGACACAGAATGTTGACAATACTAAAATTAACCCTAACCCTAATTGCAGCTTAACACTAACTCTAATTGCAGCCTATCCCTAATTATAGCCTAATGCTAACCTTGATTGCATGTGTTGACATTGTTACAGTCGACATTCACAATGTCGACATTTTGAACACGTGGACATTGTGGGCGTTGACATGTCATCTGTCGACATTCTAAACACGTCGGCATCCTGAATGTTAACATTTAGAACATGTGGACATTCTGGTAAAAACATTTTCATTGTGGACATACTAAATGTTGACTGGAACCCATTTAGCCGTAGCCGCTAAAGACACATCACTTTTGGAAAACATTACAGTATGTACAGTAGTAGAATGACCCCATAGTGTTTGCCAGATAAGGTACTTTTTTTCTTTCCTGTTAATTGAAACACATTTATAAAGTATCCTAAACCACATATAAGAATTATGGGCCTGATTCAGAGATGGACGAATTTGCAGAGCCGTACACAAGTGGCTGTGCAAATCCGGTTATCTATGGTGTCAGACATCTTTCTGTTGCATTTGCAATCCCAGCACTGCGACCAACAGGCTGGGATCACCATCGCAACTATCGTGACTGATGGTCACAATGGTTGCTCCTTTGGTCAGGCTGCGGGAGCTGAAGCTTCCCAGAGCCTAACCAAGTGCTAGTCATGTAAGGGTCCAGGAATCTGCATCTGCTAACTCAGACCCTGGCAGGGCCGGATTATAGGAAGGGCGACAGGGGCGCTCATCCCGGGGCCCCCAGACAGTGTCCCCGGCCCCAATCCCCAAGATGAACTGTATTATTATTTTTTTTTTCTTAAATCGGGGCCACCTGCCACTGCCCGTGATTAAGCCCTGCCCCTGATATTTGGCTCTGCTATGTGCACTGTGTCTATGTCTCTGTGTGTGTGTGTGTGTGTGTGTGTGTGTGTGTGTGTGTGTGTGTGTGTGTGTGTGTGAGAGTGTGTATATATATTGTGATAGGATCACTGGTAAAGTGGTCTGTGACAGGGACATTTATCCCAGATTCCTGTCCTATGTGTTTAAAATCCCCAGGAGAAAGTCTGCAGTGTACCAGGCTTGAGTTTCGGCTTTTTGAAAAGCCGGTTTGGGACCTGGGGGTTGTGGGTGAGAGGAGAGGGAGGGCTCCACCCACGGCCACTCCAGGTTTTGGTTCTCGCAGCCTGGTAACAGGCTTGATTGGGTTCCCACCTGAGGGTGGCCAATATAAGCCTAGTGTGTTGAGGGCTGATTGTCTCACCTGGGAGAGCAGACAGGGAGTTTGCTCAGAGACACTTGGAAAACCTATCTGTGAGTACTGTGCTGTGCTTTGTTGCTGGCGAGGGCATTAGGCCCTGCCAGGTTCTGGTAGTGAGGAAACTACCTGTGAAGTTAGTGCCCCGACAGGGCTAGGATTTATATTTATGTTTTCTTTATGTTTCTGACATTGTACAATAAAGACTGGTGCTGGCCAGCTTGTACTTGCATCCAGACTGGTGTACTGCTTCCCTGCTGCTGTGTGTGTGTGTAAGGAAGGAGTCCTCTACCCAGGAGAGGGACCCCTAACCTAACTGTGTCACAATATATATATATATATATATATATATCCATAGTTCGGCTTTTCACAGCCATAGTGGGCACTCACCATAATGTATGCAAAAAAACATTTTAATAGAAAAAATTCACATCACCAAATCCATATAGTCGTACTCAACGTTTCGACCCCTTAAGGGTCTTTGGCAAGACAGGTCACCATGTGTCAACCATCCAGCTTGCTGACCAGGAGCATACTGACCTGACCACTAAAGTTCCCTTAAGTACTCTCACCACTCAATATAATCCAATCACTTATTCAATTAAAGAATTGCTAACAGAATCATAATGCACAGCTGTGACGGCACGCATCAGGTGACCATAGCAGAATACCTGGCTGAGGGGAGGGAACTCCCACATGTCAGCCAGTACATCCCCGATCCACCATAAGCGTCATCATTAATCACTATAACAAAAATGCACCACTGACTAGAGTGCGTGTCATCGTACATGAAGCACACCATGCTGCAGGCTCTCTCACCCCGTAATCCAGTGATGCCCAGTGTAGCAGCATCCTGTCCCTGGCACATCACTCCATACAGGGCCCAGGCGGAAACACTCAACACCCAGCTGCATCATCAGCAGGCCCAGAGGGTCCGTCACCACCATTAACTTATGTGCGTGTCACCGCACCGGAAGTACGCTAACCAGTGTGCCATCACGCTCAGGGTTGCCTAGCAACCAGAGCATAACTTCACCAAGGCCAAATTTGTGTGTAAACAAAAACGACCTTGGAGAATTAAGTCCGCTCACCTAGCTGTGCATTTTTTTTCTATATGTGAGTACAGATCTAGGAATAATTAAAGATTGGGACATATTATCACCCTAGGTATCAAGGGAGCTTTAGATAGACTATACAATTTCATAAATATTAAATAGATAAACATAAATCATACATAAACAAGAATGTAATATTACACAACAAACAATCAAAATTAAAAAAAGAAAAATAAATGGAAATAATTAGGTCATCAACCAAATACCAACAAAAAATATAAAGATATCAAAAACACCCTAAAAAAGTGCCATAAAATTATATTAATATCCTACAATGTTTAACAATCTGCCGTGTTCCATAGAGTTACTCATAACCAGCACCTCCTTTATATAATCCATACTCCTAGTAAAGAAAGACTCTAAGGGGATTATTTTCATTGAGACCACCAGGCGTAATTGTATTGAGGGAATGGATCCAGCAGGCCTCCCTTTTCAGCAGTAAAAGTTCACGATCTCCTCCTCTGACCGGGGCAGGGATGTGGTCGATTATCATACAATGCATTGTCAACACTTGATGGCCCAGATTGACAAAATGTTTGGCTACAGGCTTATCAGAGCTCCCCATCTCTAGTGCTGTGCGGATCGATGCATGATGGTTGGCCATCCACTCTCTAAATGTCCTGGTCGTCATTCCAATATAGTATAAGCCACAAGGGCACGTGAGGAAGTAGATAACATATTTCATTGTACAGAACAATTTATGGTTGATTCTAATCTTCCCACTATAAGGGTGTGGATAGGTATCACCGCACAGCATCGATTGACAGGTGGCACAAGTGTTACATTTAAAACAACCTGTCTTCTTATTCCTCAGCCAGGTCGACATCGCTACAGAAGGTTGTAGCATTGGGCGCAAGAGAAGTTGTCTCAAATTTGGCGACCTCCTACAGGCACTCATTGGTATTGGGCATCTGTCCAGTTTCAACGATTGGATCGGTACTAATCACCGGCCAATATTTTTTGAGCATCTGCGCTGAGGCTGATGATGTATGATCAAAGGTGGTTACATATATCATACGATCAGCCATCTTTTTGGTTTGATCAACTTTCAATGGTGTCGATACCCATTGATATGCCTTGGTGACACAATGGTCAATGGTTGTTGGTGAGTACCCCCTAGCCAAAAATCGTAATTTCATTTAATCAATTTAAGCTTGTGCTGTTTCAGCTGAGGAATGTATATGCAGTACCGGTAAGAATTGGAAGACTGGGAGGCTCTCCTTCAATGTGGTAGGATGCTGACTATTGGCTCTTGATAATGTATTTCGGTTGGTGGATTTCTGAAAAAGTGTGAACCCAAGTTGGTCACCATCTTTATATACTGAGACGTCCAAGAAGTCTAATGCATTCTGATTAATAGCAAAAGTAAATTTTACTGGTTCAGGAAGTGCATTCAATTCTTCGATCATTGTAATAAATTCTGTCCTTGTGCCAGACCAAATGATAAAAACATCATCTATAAAATGCATATATGTTACCAATTTGTCACTATATTGGCAACAAATGTATTTTTCTTCATAGGCTGCCATATATAGATTCGCATATGATGGTGCGATATTTGAACCCATCGCCGTACCTGCTATCTGGGCATAATAATCCGAACCATACATGAAATAATTATTTTCAAGAATCAACTTAATGACATTAGGAACTCAATTGGAGGCTCATATTGTCCAGCTCGAATCAGACATTTACGAATTGTTTCAAGACCACCTATATGTGGAATGATAGTATATAGTGATTGTTCTTCTAGTGTTGCCAGCCACATATCAGGAACAATAGATGACACTAGCCATACTTTATCAAGAAA
Source organism: Taudactylus pleione (assembly GCA_031769625.1). Classification (NCBI taxonomy): domain Eukaryota; kingdom Metazoa; phylum Chordata; class Amphibia; order Anura; family Myobatrachidae; genus Taudactylus; species Taudactylus pleione. The sequence goes on along the minus strand of JAUIMM010000566.1, from coordinate 1,984,634 downwards.
GTCAGAAGTATCTCTGATGTAGCTGGCAACCTGTTTCACAAGAGGTTGGAGGAATTGGTCAACAAAGACTGCCAATGGTTGAAGTAATGAACCCCTGGCTGAGATTATTGGATGGCTGGGTGGATCCTCCAACCTCTTGTGAATCTTGGGCAGTGTATATAAAATTGGAGTAATGGGATGATCCACTATTAGGTAGATAGCTGTTTTCTGGTCTATCCAACCAGTTCCGAGGCCCATACTCACAATAGATCATTTAATAGACACTGAGGGATTATAATCTGATTTCACATAGGTATCAGAGTCTTCTATCTGACATTGAATCTCATTGTTGTATTGACTCCAGTCTTGTACAACCACTGCCCCACCTTTATCAGCGGGGCTTATGGTAATAGTATCATTATTTTTTAATGTTGTGAGAGCCTTTCTTTGTTCTAGGGTCATATTAAAATATCTCGGCTTAGATAGGCAGTGTTTCTGCATTTCCAACTCAGTCATCCTGCCAAATGTTCTAATACTAGGATTGTATAATACTGGATCAAAAATACTTGGTCTAGTACATTTGCTGATATGTTCAATCTGTTTACCAGAGTCAGAAAAATGTTCACGTAACCTCAGTTTTCTATTGAATCGATAGTTATCGACCAGACTATCAAATAAATTATGTCTCGTTGTAGGTATAAAAGATGAACCTAATGCTAAAACAGATCTCTCAACTTCACTAATATCATATGATGATAGATTAAAGACCAGGTCTAGTTCCTGGGCTTTCTTCCTCATCTTTTTGTAACCACCACCCGCCTCTGGTGATTCCTGGCCCTCCGCCTCTTTGGAATGGTGGGTATGTTGGGGGTCTTTGATCTAAAAAATCATAACGATCTCTGGCTACATCAGTGCCATCTGACATCTCACCTTCTGAAGAGGAGGGAGCAGTGGAATGATCAGTGGTGTAAGATGTTCTATACCTGTGAGATCTAGGGGGTCTCCGTCCCCGGTGGGCTCCACTCTCCCCAACCAACCATCTATATACCATATGGGTCTTATAGTCAGAGGTCACAGTTTCTAATTTCTTTCTTTTAAATTGTAACAATTCTTGATAATATGAGTCAGCCTGACACCAAATCTTATCAATCCATGGTTCACTTTTATCGCTAGTGAGCTTTTTCAAATTTAAGCCTTTAAAGGTATCAATATCTAACCAAACCTTTTTAAGTTCACTACTGACCTCCTCAATAACCAGAAGAATCAAATCTGCTGAACATTTATTCAAAACTCCACACCATTTCGCACAGAAGGTGGGATTAGTTCTACCTATTGTTGGTATATTAAGTATCCTAAAACCCCTGTGTATTTTCTTGGTTCGATGATATTCACTTAAAAACTGACCATGGAGTAAGAGCTTGGTCTCACGTTTCCTCAATTTCAATAATTTATGATACAAATCAGAAACAGTTTCAGCTGGGAGCTCAGTAAACTCAATTTGTTCAAAATAAATGTTGTCAGTGTCGTCATCAGTTAAAGAAATTATTGTATTCTGTGCTAAGGCCATCAAATCTTCATCAAGAACATTAATCCCAGATTGTGTCATTGTAAATACAAATACTACTACAAAGCACAATATGTCTGGTACAAGTACAGAGTATGGAACATGGCAACTAAAAAAACAATCGAAAAAATCGAAAAGATCAGAAGAAATCTTAGATCAATATATCTGAAAAACGTCTAAGATCAATTATCCAGAGAAATTGTAATTGTCTCATAGTCAGGACGCAGGAAACTAGCCAGTATCAGTCACTTGTTATAATCCAATGTTAAGAGCGATGGGTGCTGTAAAAGGATTCAACAATTATGAACCCATGTCTACAGATAAAGAGTATATTACTGCACTCACATCCACAAGAATGATCCACGGGGTGCTCCACTAAGGAGATAACCAAAACGGTGCTCCAATTATAAATCCATAGTTAGGCTTTTCACAGCCATAGAGGGCACTCACCATAATGTATACAAAAAAACATTTTAATAGAAAAAATTCACATCACCAAATCCATATAGTCGCAATCAACGTTTCAACCCCTTAAGGGTCTTTGTCAAGACAGGTCACCATGTGTCAACCATCCAGCTTGCTGACCAGGAGCATACTGACCTGACCACTATATATATAGTATATATATATATATATATATATATATATAGTATATATATATATATATATATATATAGCCACACCCTTATTCCACCCCCCAAACGTGTGTGGGGGTGGCGTCTGCGAGCATGATTGCAGTGCCCATTATTCACATGTGAAGAATGGGTCCTGCGCAAATCTGGAAACATCAGAGATGTACATTACGTTCGTCATCGGATGAACGTACATCTCTGAACCAGGCCCTATATTTGTCCTTCCCTACACCTTTATTAGTTTAGTAGTGCTCCTCAAAGAGACAGTAAGAGGAGACGCTCAAAGGCCATGTCTATATGCATAAATAAACTAAAATGATAATAACAACAAATAGAAAAAAAATAGTTAAAAGTTCTATTTAACATATTATAAAAAGCAAGTTGTACCAAAGTACTTACGGCTTGTAAAGGCTTGTACGTCTTATGATACACACCTTCCTATGGGAAGGAGGTCCGTGAGTTGTGAATAGGGATCCAAGCTGGAAACTCAGGTTATGTATGTGCACAAGACCAGAAGGGCAATGATAAGTGTTACTTCTGTAGCAGATCATGCGCTGTTTCCTGCTCTCTGTAGCAGTGACGCTGGCGGGATGAGATCATTGCTCATGTGTGACACGGTGCACGCCCCTGCGTTAGAAAAATCCAGATCCAAAACCAAAATACGAAAACAAACCACGGAGGTGAGGTTTTGGCAAAAACCAATCCAGATCCAAAACCAGGGTAGATCCAGATCCAAAACCAAACCAAAACCAAAACACGAGGGTCAGCGCACATCTCTAGTTACCACTAACGTAAATCAGTGAATCAGGTCCTGTGTCCTTGCATATCGGACACATAAATACACCAAGCTCCACCTTCCACTAGCTCACTGATTGGCTAGCCACAATAGTCATTACAGTGTCATAGCATGGAGCTTTTTTACAGATTACAAGCCTAGGCACTACGTCCCTGTTTAACCCTTGTTTAGTCTGATAGGACTTCTCTTGGGCAAATTAAGTCATTTTTTTTACTTTTTTCTAGCTAAACCAAAAATAGTGAAGAAAGTGAAGACCTGCGCTATAAACCTCTGTGTAAGAGATGAAATGGCTAAATAATATCTACTAATATTATAGTGTCCTACACTCTTGGAAGAGCACTTACATGACTGCAAGGTGGATGGAAATGCCCTGTGATGCTGCTAATCACATGTGCATGCTCCACACACCTCAATGAACACTGAGGGGGCAATTCAGAGTTGCATGCAAGTCAGCATCGATTGCATCCACATTGTGGGCACTAGGGGGTTGATGTACCAAACAGTGAAAAGAGTAGAGAAGTGGACCAGTGGAGAAGTTGGCCATACCAACCAATCAACTTCTACCTATCATTTTATAGAATTAACTTAATAAATGCTACCTTAATGCTGATTGGTTGCTAAGGGCAACTACTCCACTGGTCCACTTCTCCTCTCTTTTCACTGCTTGATGCATCAACCCCTTAATGCCCAGTTGTACTCATCTACATGTGTGCGCCCCATACCTATTTGTTTGGTGAAATAACCTTCATCACTATCAAAGCACCTTTCACCAGCTCTATACCCGGTGTAAGAATAAAGTCTACAGTCAGATGGCTCTGTGTATACGTACAGCTAGAGATGTGTGCGAACCCCCGTGTTTTAATTTTGGCATAAACCTCTCTCAAGTGTTTGGTTCGGATTCAGTGTTGATTTTGGATTGCTTTAAAATTGATAAAAAAACAATAAAAAACATGTAATTTGGACCTGTTTAAATGCAATCCAAAACTGAGATTCATTTTTAAAATCAGAGTTCTGAATTTACAGCAGACCGAAGACAGCACTCGGTTCTACTTGGAACCCCAAAAGTGATCGGAGCTGGGACTCTGATACGACTCAGAACCCATAAGTTTGGTTGTGTTAGTTTTTCAGGAAAACCGACCTGTACATTTGTACGCATAACACAGCATAGTCTGCAGTTGTGGCTACACATACCCTCAGTATGCCTAGCCTATGTGCGAATGCTCCATCACCTCCCATTTACATCCATTCAGCTGCATGTGGAGATATAACTAAGTGCTGAATTGCGCATAAATGTGTATACTTGGCTACAGAACATGCCAAGTGCTAAGAACTGTAAAATCTGTCAGCAAAATGGACATGCATTCAACTGTGAATTGGCCTCTAAGTGCACATCCTACACTATGGGCCGTATTCAATTTGAGGCGAAATGTCGGAATCGGCGATAATTTAATTGAAATAATAATTGAAATAGGTGAAAATGACATCATCGGCGATAATTTAATAATTGAAATAGGCGAAAATGACGTAATCGGCGATAATTTAATAATTGAAATAGGTGAAAATGACTAAATTGGCGACAATTTATCGCCGATTACGTCATTTTCGCCTATTTCAATTATCCCCGTATTCAATTACATTGACTTTTCGCTCATGCGAAAAGTCAACGTACAAAAACAGGGATAAGTTTTCACCAGCCTTTTGCTGGTGAAAAAAAGTGCAGAATTGAGGTTTAGGGGTTCAGGCTTAAAATAATTAGCCTGCACCCCTGGGAATGTCCCCTAAAAAAGATATGGGTCAAAAAAGAATCGGGACACCCCAAAAAATCACCTTTAAATTTGGGGTGGAAAAAAAAAAAACAGAACATACTTATAAAAAAGCCAAATTAAATCCAGAGGGGTTCCCTTATATGCGGCAGGTGTTTTCTTCATTGCCTGAGTAGCGGCAGGTGCATTTTTGAAGAATTTCTTAAAAACACTTTAGGGACTTTAAAATATGCTTGCACCCATTTTGATGGAACAAGTTATTTTTCCCCCAAAAAAAACCTAAGTGCTATTCTTCGCCACTTCTTCAATAGCCGCATTTATGCATCTGCCGCGGCTATTACAATCCCCGACTTCCTTCAGCAGGCTAAAATGGGGGTACTCTAAGTGAACCCCTATGTCTGGACATCTTTAGGGGAGACCCAGGGACATTTCCCGAAAATTCCTAAATTTTTGGCGCTACTTACCTTCCCACCAGCTCCCGTTTTCGCTGCTTCCTAATTGAATACAGGGATAAAGCGGGCCCGCACCCGATACTTTATCCCCAGAAAACCTGCGATGTGCAGCGAAAAGTCCAGCACTGACTTTTCACTCCCAAATTGAATATGGCCCTATGAAATGCTCACTCACTCAATGATGCAATCAGTGTTTCAGTTCATTTGTCCCTTCCTCATGTGCCAGACGGGGAGTATTAAAAGTAGGCACATGTGCTTATTTAGACATCACACCTGTTCATGCTGTGGCCATTTTGTAGCCAATATCACTACTAATTCCCTAAATCAGTGGTTCTCAAACTCGGTGCTCAGTACCCCACACAGGTCACCTTTTCCAGTTCACCCAACAGGTGCACAGGTGTAGTCATTACTCACTGATACATTTTAAAAGATCCACAGGTGGAGCTAATTATTTCACTTGTGATTCTGTAAGGAGATCTGCAAAACATGCACTGTTTAGGGTTCTGAGGACCGAGTTTGAGAACCTGTGCCCTAAGTGATAAAACATACAGAATACAATCAGTTTACATTTAATTTGTAATTCTTACATAAAAAAATATTTATGCTTCTCCTTGATTGTACCTTACCCCTATTATGTAGCTCAGGGGTAGGCACCTTCGGTACTCGAGAGCTACTAACAGTTCAAGTTTTCCAGACCACCTAGCTGGTGCACAGCTGTATGCATTACTCATTAACAGATTGAAAAGATCCACAGGTGGATCACTTGCGATTCTGTGAGAATACCTGGAAAACATGCACTGTTGGTGGCTCTTGAGGACCAGGGTTGTCTACCCCTGATGTAGCTGTTATATACTTGGAAAAAAAAGAATTAGAGATATATAAATTAGGGGTGAGCGGGTTCGGATTTCTGAAATCCAAACCCCCCCGAGCCCCCCCGATCCGAGGCCGATCCGAGTCAGGCTCGACTTTTCCCGCCTGACTCGGATCTGAAATCGAGGCAAAACGTCATCATCCCGCCTTCCGGGTCTCGCGGGTTTTGGATCCTATACAAGGTACCCGCGTCGGCGCCATTTTCTCACTCGGCTGTGGACAGTGAAGAGGGAGGGTGGGAGTTAGGGCTGGCTGGGCTGAGTAGTGTAGTGTAGTAGTGTAGTGTTGTAGTGTAGTGTAGTGCAGTGTAGTGTTGTGCTGTGCTGTGCTGCGCTGTGCTGCTGTTGTCCATAGGGGCTGTGTCCACTCCAAAGTCCTGTGCAGTGTCCCAGTCCTAAAGGGGTGCTGTAGTGTTGTCCAGGGGGTGGTCTGTCCGTCAGGGGTGCTCCCCCAAGTGCTTAAAAAAAATATTTTTTCTGTGTTTGTGAATTGTGTGCACTGTGGCTGCACGTGCATCAACAAAGGAGCAGCGCCAAGCGTGCGCCTGTGTCCCATAAGAAAAAGGCCAGCTGGCTTGTCCGTTAAAGGGTGCTGTAACCCCCAAAGGGCACTCCAAACAAAATAAAAAAATATATTTTTTTGTGTTTGTGAATTGTGTGCGCAGTAGCCGCACGTGCATCAACAAAGTAGTGCCAAGCGTGCGCCTGTGTCCCATAAATAAAGGGCCGGCTGGATTGACCGCTAAAGGGTGCTGTAACCCCCAAAGGGCACTCCAAACAAAATAAAAAAATATATTTTTTGTGTTTGTGCAATGTGTGCGCAGTAGCCGCATGTGCATCAACAAAGTAGTGCCAAGCATGCGCCTGTGTCCCATAAGTAAAAGGCCGGTTGGCTTGTCCATTAAAGGGTGCTGTAACCCCCAAAGGGCACTCCAAACAACATAAAAAAATATATTTTTTTGTTTGTGAATTGTGTGCGCAGTAGCTGCACGTGCATCAACAAAGTAGTGCCAAGCGTGCGCCTGTGTCATAAGTAAAGGGCTGGCTGGCTTGACCGTTAAAGGGTGCTGTAACCCCAAAAGTACACTCCAAACAAAATAAAAAAATATTTTCTGTGTTTGTGAATTGTGTGCGCAGTAGCCGCACGTGCATCAACAAAGTAGTGCCAAGCGTGCGCCTGTGTCCCATAAGTAAAGGGCCGGCTGGCTTGACCATTAAAGGGTGCTGTAACCCCTAAAGTACACTCCAAACAAAATAAAAAAATTTTTTCTGTGTTTGTGAATTGTGTGCGCAGTAGCCGCACGTGCATCAACAAAGTAGTGCCAAGTGTGCGCCTGTGTCCCATAAATAAAGGGCCAGCTGGAGTGACCGCTAAAGGGTGCTGTAACCCCCAAAGTACACTCCAAACAAAATAAAAAAATATTTTCTGTGTTTGTGAATTGTGTGCGCAGTAGCCGCACGTGCATCAACAAAGTAGTGCCAAGCGTGCGCCTGTGTCCCATAAGTAAAGGGCCGGCTGGCTTGACCATTAAATGGTGCTGTAACCCCTAAAGTAAACTCCCAAACAAAATAAAAAAAATTTTTTTGTTTGTTTGTGAATTGTGTGCGCAGTAGCCGCATGTGCATCAACAAAATAGTGCAAAGCATGCGCCTGTGTCCCATAAATAAAGGGCTGCCTGGATTGACCGCTAAAGGGTGCTGTAACCCCCAAAGGGCAATCCAAACAAAATTAAAAAAATGTTTCTGTGTTTGTGAATTGTGTGCACTGTGGCTGCACGTGCATCAACAAAGGAGCAGTGCCAAGCGTGCGCCTGTGTCCCATAAGTAAAGGGCCGGCTGGCTCATTTCTTAAAGTGTGGTGTAACCCACAAAGTGCACTACTCTCCAGCAAAAATAAAAAATTATTTTCTGCGTTTGTGTGCTCCTTAGCCGCACGTATATATCAATATAACATAAATGGAGGGCCAAACTTTCTCCGATAATAATAAAATAGGGAAAGATCAAGAACCACTTCCTCCTAGTGCTGTTGCTGCTGCTGGGAGTTGTTCATCATCCCAGAGAGGAAGTAGGAACACTACTACTTTTACTAAACAATTGACCGTCCAACAGTCCCTAGCAAGGAGGATGAAGTACGACAGCAGTCATCCTGAAGCAAAACGTATAACTGAGGCCTTGACTGCTATGTTGGTGTTAGACGTGCGTCCGGTATCCGCCATTAGTGCAGTGGGATTTAGACAATTGATGGAGGTAGTGTGTCCCCGGTTCCAAATCCCGTCTAGATTCCACCTGCATCCTCAAAGCAGCAGCGACAAGCGTGCGTCTGTCTGTTAAAGGGTGGTGTAACCCTCAAAGTGCGCTCCACAAACAATAAAAAAATTCTTTTTTTTTTTTCTGTCTTTGTGAAATGTGTGGGCTGTAGCCGCACCTGCATCCTCAAAGCAGCAGCAACAAGCGTGCGTCTGTCTGTTTAAAGGTGGTGTAACCCTCAAAGTGCGCTCCACAAACAATAAAAAAATTCTTCTTTTTTTCTGTCTTTGTGAATTGTGTGGGCTGTAGCCGCACCTGCATCCTCAAAACAGCAGCGACAAGCGTGCGTCTGTCTGTTAAAGGGTGGTGTAACCCTCAAAGTGCACTCCACAAACAATAAAAAATTATTTTTTTTCTGTCTTTGTGAAATGTGTGGGCTGTAGCCGCACCTGTATCCTTAAAGCAGCAGCGACAAGCGTGCGTTTGTCTGTTAAAGGGTGGTGTTACCCCCAAAGTGCGCTCCAACAAAATAAAATAACCTTCTTTTTTTCTGTGTTTGTGTGTGAAATGTATGCGCAGTAGCCGCACCTGCATCCTCAAAGCAGCAGCAACAAGCGTGCGTCTGTCTGTTAAAGGGTGGTGTAACCCTCAAAGTGCGCTCCACAAAATATAAAAAATTCTTCTTTTTTTTCTGTCTTTGTGAATTGTGTGGGCTGTAGCCGCACCTGCATCCTCAATGCAGCAGCGACAAGCGTGCGTCTGTCTGTTAAAGGATTACATCGGTGACAGCATCCAAGTAGGCATGTCAGACAGTCCGTACCTGTACTGGCAGGAAAAAGGCAATTTGGAGGTCCCTGTACAAACTGGCTCTATTTTACCTGAGTTGCCCCCCCTCCAGTGTGTACTCCGAAAGAGTGTTTAGTGCAGCCGGGAACCTTGTAAGCGAAAGGCGTGGGATGTTGCTTCCACAAAATGTGGAGAAGATGATGTTCATAAAATGAATTATCAACTCTTCCAGGGAGACCAGCCTCCAGAACGTACAGAGGGACCTGTGGTTGTGGATTCCAGCGGGGAAGAATTAATACTCTGTGAGGATGAGGATGTACACAACACTGAAGAGGGTGAGGAATCGGTGGATGAGGAGGATGAGGATGACATCTTGCCTCCGTAGAGCCAGTTTGTGCAGGGCCAGATTAATTGCCAGCTTGTTTTGTGGGGGCCCAAACGAACCAATCATTTCAGCCACAGTCGTGTGGCAGACCCTGGCACTGAAATGTTTCATTTGTTAAAGTGTGCATGTCCTGTTTATACAACATAAGGGTGGGTGGGAGTGCCCAAGGACAATTCCATCTTGCACCTCTTTTTTTTCTTTGAATTATGTACTGTTTGGGGCCTAGTTTTCAAACTGCCACTGCAGTGTCACTCCTAGTTGGACCACGTGTTTGTGCCGCCCACTCGTATCTCTTAGCATAGTCATCCAGCTACCTCGGTGCAACCTTTTGGACATAAAAACACTATTGTGAGGTGTGAGGTGTTCAGAATAGACTGGAAGTGAGTGGAAATTAAGGTTATTGAGGTTAATAATAGCATAGGAGCAGAAAAACACACAAATTCTGTGATTTTAGCTGTTTTTATGCTTTTTTAAAAAAAAATACAGATCCAAAACACAAAACCCAGAACCCAAAACACAGAAGGGTGGTTCTGGCAAAACCAATCCAGATCCAAAATACGAAGAAAGATCCAGATCCAAAACCAAAACACGAAAAGTGGCCGGTGTACACCCCTAATATAAATTCAAATAGTATAATCAGTGCCATATCCCTACATTGGTTTATGAATTCCTAATGATCTATATACCTAAATGTCGCTATTTAGCATTGTAAGTCGCCCAAGAAATAATTGCTTTCCAGACTTTGAGTGTTGTTCCAAAGCACAAAAAGATATTATTCACATAAAAAGCATTTAGTTATACGCTGAGTTCTAAATACAATTAGCGCAAAAGGTTATACATAAACAAGGTATAGTCGATACATTACGCAAGCGCACCTGTCCCAGTTACAGTCATCAATCCAGAGGTCTGTGGTCATCCAAGAGAATGGCTACTAATTGGGACCGGGACACGGGCTATATATCCTAACAGATCATGATAACAACAATGTAGACAGACAAACATAATTCCATTGGTTCTTGCTCTTGGTCTTTGTAGTACGCTGTAGTTCATAGGACAGTTCATTAGGAGTATGTCCCAATTCTCCAGATTACATTGTTGTTCTTTAATTGATTTAAATTAGATAGAGACACTACATTACAGTGTACACATTCTAACCAATAATTTCCTATATTCCATAACCATCGAACGCAAGATGTGGCTCCCTCGCTGATAGGTTCAAATATCTGGAAAAAAACAGTGTTTCAGTTTAGTAGCAAACATGCCATATCTGTCATGTTGTATACCATAAATATTAAATACATGCATTTCACATCATAATTAATAACTTTAATATAAACCATAATGTTATGAGTGCGTGTATATTTATGATTATATGTAAGTATGCATTGTGTGTCTTCATGCAGCGTAACAGGTGTGCTGTGTGTTTCTATTTATAATTGCAACTGTATATATGTGTGCACGCATTGTGGATACCCATGTGATCGTTTAAGTGCAAACACATTTATATATATATATACACATATATACATACATAAATATAAATATATATATATATATATATATATACATATACATACATACACTCACATATACATATATATATATACAGTCAGGTCCATAAATATTGGGACATTGACAGAATTTTCATATTTTGTCCTCTATTCACCACCACAATGGCTTTGAAATGAAACAAACAAGATGTGATTTAACTGCAGACTTTCAGATTTAATTTGAGGGTAATTACATCCAAATCAGGTGAACGGTGTAGGAATTACAACGGTTTCTATATGTGCCTCCCACTTTTTAAGGGGCCAAAAGTAATGGGACAAACTAAACAATCCTAAATCTAACTTTCACTTTTTAATACTTTGTAGCATATCCTTTGCAGGCAATTACAGCCTGAAGTCTGGAACGCATAGACATCACCAGACGCTGGGTTTCATCCCTGGTGATGCTCTGCCAGGCCTCTACTGCAAATGTCTTCAGTTCCTGCTTGTTCTTGGGGCATTTTCTCTTCAGTTTTGTCTTCATCAAGTGAAATGCATGCTCAATCGGATTCAGGTCAGGGAATTGACTTGGCCATTGCATAACATTCCACTTTTTAGCCTTAAAAAACTCTTTGGTTGCTTTTGCAGTATGCTTCGGGTCATTGTCCATCTGCACTGTGAAGCGCTGTCCAATGAGTTCTGAAGCATTTGACTGAATATGAGCATATAATATTGCCCGAAACACTTCAAAATTCATTCTGCTGCTTTTGTCAGCAGTCACATCATCAATAAATACAGTGGAACCAGTTCCATTGGCAGCCATACATGCCCACGCCATGACACTACCACCACCATGCTTCACTGATGAGGTGGTATGTTTTGGATCATGAGCAGTTCCTTTCCTTCTCTTCTCTTCCCATCACTCTGGTACAAGTTGATCTTTGTCTCATCTGTCAATAGGATGTTGTTCCAGAACTGTAATGGCTTTTTTAGATGTTGTTTGGCAAACTGTAATCTGGTCTTCCTGTTTTTGTGGCTCACCAATGGTTTGCATCTCGTGGTGAACCCTCTATATTCACTCTTGTGAAGTCTTCTCTTGATTGTTGACTTTGACACATATACATCTACCTCCTGGAGAGTGTTCTTGATTTGGCCAACTGTTGTGAAGGGGTTTTTCTTCACCAGGGAAATAATTATTTTGTCATCCAGCACAGTTGTTTTCTGTGGTCTTCCGAGTCTTTTGGTGTTGCTGAGCCTCTCGGTGCATTCTTTCTTTTTAAGAATGTTCCAAACAGTTGATTTGGCCACACCTAATGTTTTTGCTATCTCTCTGATGGGTTTTATTTTGATTTTTCAGCCTAATGATGGCTTGCTTCACTGATAGTGACAGCTCTTTGGATCTCATATTGAGAGTTGACAGCAACAGATTCCAAATGCAAATGTCACACCTAGAATCAACTCCAGACCTTTTACCTGCTTAATTGATAATGAAATAACGAGGAATAGCCCACACCTGTCCATGAAATAGCTTTTGAGTTGATAGTCCCATTACTTTTGGCCCTTAAAAAGTGAGAGGCACATATTGAAACTGTTGTAATTCCTACACCGTTCACCCGATTTTGGATGTAATTACCCTCAAATTAAATCTGAAAGTCTGCAGTTAAAGCACATCTTGTTTGTTTCATTTCAAAACCATTGTGGTGGTGAACAGAGGCCAAAATCTGAAAATTCTGTCAATGTCCCAATATTTATGGACCCTGACTGTATAATATATATATATATATATATAAATATCCTCAAACTGGTTATTATTTATTTTACTTCTGTCTGGACTAAAAGAATGACAGACAATGGGGTTTTGTCCTGTTCATAGATGGAGCAAGCTTTGGCAAACAATCTGATAATTTTAACAAAAGGCTCTCCTAATACAACTGTTAGTTCTACTTAACTACATCAGCATTGGATATAAGGTCTACATTTGTTAAGAATAGCTACACATCTGGAAATTGTTTATAAATTCACATTCAGAACACTTCAATTGTGCATATCAGTGTCTGGGTTACATTTCCATTGCCACAGACATACTGTGTATATATTTGAAGTAAACACAGTATCTTTGTGTATTCTTGATTATTTGTCACAGACATGTCTACAAGACAAGTATGTCATCACTGAATATATGAAGTCTTTAAATATATATATTTATATGTGTTATACGTGCGTATGGGGTATGATAGGATTTTAAACATTATGCAGTGTATGTAATCGCACGATGCTAATAATAGCATATTAGCATCACACACCATGGTTTCCTGCTGACGACGCAAGATGGCATCATCAGAGGCAACGTAAATGCGTCGTTCGATATTAATTTTAAGATCTGGTCTCAGCCAATCGTTCGGCTTCGACAGGTTATAACAAGGCACAGAGTGATCCCTATGGCTAGTTAGTTACCTAGAATTCCTGACTGCAGAGACTGCATATAGGCAGCTGTCACTTTTCCCAGACCTTAAGTGTGGTAAAGAAACATAAGGGGAAAAAACATAAACATGAATGTTAAAATCATTGCTAATTATAGAATAAATATGCATACAGTTTACAAACCCTGTATACAAACAGTGACAAAGGAACTCCAGTGTCTTCTCATCTAGTTACAGGGGTACGAAAAATAAAGTGCCAGGTTCTGTTACTTATAGTTGAGAACAGAATGGGTATGAAGTATCCCGATGCTAAGAGCCCTAAGAGAGAAGATCCCGATGGGGCAGTTAAGTACCCTATCCCTACCCCTCTCCCCCCAACCCTAACCCTCTCTTAGTGGTGCCTAACCCTAACCTCCCCCTTAGTGCCTAACCCTTATCTCCCCCCGGGGGTGCCTAACCCTAGCCCCCCTCTCTTGCCTTGTTCGGGCTGGCGTCCTTCAGCGTTCGGGTGTTTGGATTAAGATAGGTGTCAGTATTTCGACGTCTATCTTAAATCCCTTGTCAGTATTCTGATGTCGGTATTGAGACTACATCCTGTTATGAACATGTTGAGAAATTATGTTTCTGAAAGAACATAGTTTTCAGCAGAACTATTCCAGTAAACACATATAAACATTCCTTGTTGAAGAATTGTAACGTTTTGGTTAGAGATGTGTCGGTCCGTTTTCCAGAGAACTGACAACAACTGAAACTTAGGGTTTGGAATCACTTTGGGGTTCAAGTCGAACCGAGTCCTTGGTTTCGTGGTCCCCTTTAAACCCGAACTCAGGTTTGGGATTGCATGTAAACAGGTCCAAATTACATGATTTTAGTTGTTTTCTTTTTGTTTTGTTTTTAAATACACTTCCGAAACCACAACATGAAGATGAATCCAGATACAAAACAAAAATTAATTCACAGGGGTCCACGTACATCTCTAGTTTTGGTTGTCTACCCAAAATTTTTATGCAATATACATACATCTCTCTGTCTCTTTCTCTAGTATTTATTATTTATTACCAGTTATTTATATAGCGCACACATATTCTGCAGTGCTTTACATAGAATATTTGCCCATTTACATCAAGCCCTGCCCCAGGAGAGCTTACAATCTATATTCTCTACCACATACACAATAGAGTTAATTTTTGTTGGTAGCAATAGACCTACCAGTATATCTTTAAATTGTGGGAGGAAACTGAAGTACCTGGGGGAAGACTAGGCAACGGGAAGAATAAACAAACTCCAAACAGCTAGGGCGTCTCTCTCTCTCTTTCGATCTCTCTCTCAAAAGAGAGAGAGTGAGTATACTTTTTTTTACAGTATTTGATCCCCAAATTGGATATGCTGTTTTCTATCCATTTCCTTAAAGTGAAATTTGGTCTGTTTTATGCATTAGACAATAAATATGCATCAGGTCCGACAGTAGTGTTGATTTAGCTTGAACTCAAAAATACCATGCACCAAAGAGAGTATGAGGAATTTTCTTTGAATTAATTCTCCACAGAACATTTTTTAGGGCATTGTTAGGGAGAGCTGATATACCTGGGAGGAATCTGGGAACTGTGCAGGCTGAAGTGCAATTCTGGACTGTATCATTCCTGGAGTCTGGTGCCTTAGCCTGAGGCAAGGAGGCCGCAAGTGGAGCCCCCTCCCCACTTGAAAAGTACTGAGACGCTGTAGTTTAGCCAATCATGGGGGCACCAGTGTTCCAGCTAGAGCAGCACTGTGTTATGGAAATATCCAGGTGCTGAAAGCCTGACAGCAGCAAAGCTTTAGATCTCGGTACCACACGAGTCATCCCAGCCCAGGAAGCTATTGTGTCAGGAATGTAAGACTCCCTGTCAGAGGGGACTGACCCCTTATTTTATTTCTACAGTGGCACTTCAATTAATGTACCTTATTAAGGACTACACTTGTTGCACTAAAATAAAAATATATAGCCTGCACAGGTTCAAAGTCAGTGTCATCACGTCCAGCCTATTTAAATTAAAAGAAGTATAATTAACAAGACATTTCCCAGCTACAGAGATATCTATACTTTTAAGATGTAATTTAATTGAAATCTTTGGGGAAAATATCCAGCATCCTAACCAGCTCTAGGCTGTTCTGCATGGTTCTGTATTCCCTACAGCTGTCAGGCCCCCATAAAAAATTTGATCCTCACACTAGAAATTCAAGCCCCATTATGACAGCACTAGGGATATTCCCAAAACCCCCGGGTGGTTCTAGCATCCACCTATAAATGGCACTTGAGTAAAGTGCGTCATGGAGATATTATGTTACAAAATAATATACAGAGATTTAAAAAAAAAAAGAAAGGTTATTGCATGTTGGGGACAAGACGTTGAGGTAGAGATGTGTGCTGAACCCCATCCCCCGTGTTTTGGTTTTGGTTATGATTTCATCTTCGAGTTTTAGGTTTTGCAAAACCACCCTCAAGTGTTTTCATTTTGAATCTAGATTTTTTTTTTAAATACATAAAATGTTTTTAAAAACAGCTAAAATCATGTAATTTATGCAATCCAAAACACAAGATTCGGATTAAAATCTGAATTCTGAACTGCAAAAAAAATCAGAACCATGACTTGGATTTACCCGGATTTCCTCAGCAGATCAGAACTGCGACTCAAATTGACCTGGATTCACCTAATTCACGTGGATTCGGATTTCTGGAGAACCATATCGTACATCTCTACGCAGAGGATGCAATTTTGCCTCATGGGTTGGGAATAATTACCCCTGCTGGACACTAATCTAACATACCCACATACGTGGCCTTAAATAAACTATTTTTATCAGTGTTACCAGAACATTAATGAGTACTGGCCATGGGCTGCTGGTGAGTTCTGTGTTAGTTCCATGATGAGTACAATGTTGTCTATACAGCAAGTTAAACTTTTACAGTTGTGCAGAAGACACAGATTTTTTTTTTAAAGCTTTATAACAACCTTGTTAGGTTCTCTCGCTATAATCATGAAACTAAAGTCCTCTCCCCCCCACATCTCATTAACATACTTACCTGAGGCAGAAATCAATAACGCACCTCAGAATACATATTGATAGAAGTTTTAATTTGCATACAAGTGAGGCTGATGGCTTACAGCATATGTTTGGAGGGGTATCAAGTCCTTGCAGTTACACAACTGCAACAGACGATGAATGGGAAAGTGCAAAGAGATTAGAACATTGTATGAATACATAATGCCAAAGTTTTCCTACCTCTTGGGAATCTGGGTGTGTATGGTAGAGAAATTATACTTAAGTTGTGTAACCTATATGAACCCCGGAATACCCATTCCTTAGATCAAAATAACTAAATAATATTTCAAGAAAAATATCACATACTGGAAAACTATCACCATGCACCATTTTAATTTCCAAAAAAACGAAATTTAATTATTTTTTGTCTATTATTATCTTATCATATTATTATTTCTATTATTTTTTCTTTATTCATTACCTATGTATTATATATCTTTTTTATACACAGCAGTGACATCTGCTCTTTTAGTATTCGGAGCTACAACCCCAGAAAGGTGTAATATGTAGAAATGAGTGGGTCGGTTTTGATGATATCCGAACACACCTGATCTACCAGTAGAAACGAGTCCAGACTCTGGTCTTCCCGCCAAGTTTATTTCTCAAAATGAGGCAAAATGTCATATAAGTCCCTCCGTCTTGATCAGGTGTCATTTAATACAGGAGCATGGGCGTCAGAACATGGGGCGGAGACAAGGAGGCGGCTCACCCCTCCCCGAACATGTTAAAAGTGCAGTCACCTCAGGCGGTCAGGGGCTGTGCTTTATACCAATATGCTGCACGGCCCCCGCGCTGTATGGAGGAGGAGGAGATGTAATGAGTGGTCTTTAAGTTAAAAGACCGTACATTATACCTCCTGCTCTGTTGCACTGCAGGGACTGTGTAGCCTATAGCACCTGACCGTCAATGCTCGCTGCTCCAGTCCCTGCAGTGGTGCCCGGATGCTGAGGGGACGGAGCCCAGATGAGGTGGTCTGTGTCAGCACTGGGCGGGCTTTTGCAGGAGTGAGCCCATCCGGAGGCGGTGAGTATCAGCTGCTGGGAGGAGCAGAGGCCTGCCCAGGTACAGCTGCCCAGCAACAGGTAAGAGCGAGAAATGGAGGGGGGTGGGCGCAGGGTTGTCAGAATGATTTTATGTTGTCCCCACCAACAGTGGCGCCGCTATGGGCATGTGGGGGGTGCAGGCTGCACTGGGTGTCACCCTCACAGGTGGTGACACAAAAATGTCAGCTCCTCCTCAGTGACAGGGGCCGGGTGCTGCAGCACTTGGCTCCTGTCACAGAGGAAGGGCCGACAATGCAGGCACTAGCCTCTGGGGGCAGCCTAGCATCACTGGGGATGCTGGGCACACTCCCGAAGGTATTTCCCACAATGACACACCCCCTTTATGTTAGGCCACGCCCCTTGCAGGTGCTCATGGCTCCGTCATGTGAGGGGCACACGGAGTGCACACCGGGTGTCACCAGATACAATGATGCCACTACTGCCCAATATAAAATAATTCTGATGCTCCTGCACAGGAGAGTGTATGGAGAGGGTGAGGGCTGTAGCTGCTCTTCAAAAGATGCCATTAGAATTAGATTAGAGAGATTTGTAGTAGGTAGATGGAATAGGTGGGAAAAGTGACTGCAGGCATCTTTGTCACTGTGTACATTTATTTGTCAGACACACTAGCTAGCAACTGCAATCCAGTGTGCACTGCAAACTGCAAATAGGCTACTGTGTGTCTGTTTTTCAGACTGACATAGCAGCACCTGCAATTCAGTGCTGCACATAAGATGCTTATATATGTTTGTTAAAGTGAATCTTGCACAAGAGTATCTAAAATATCTATACTGCAGCATATCATTTATATTGTCTCTTGTGTATGAGGGTAGAGACTAGAGACACTGTGATTTCAAGATTATTTGTGAAATAAATAGTATACTGTCTGTGCTGTGTTTGCTGCACACCAAATACGACCTCCTGTTATACAAAAGTAATAGCAAAGAAAAAGGATTATTTGCAGTCTTTTGTAATTCAATTTAAATAGTACTTCAAGAGTGTGTCTCTTGAAATGGCAACGTATATTACAGTACTCTGGGTGTTTCCTGTCCCTGTTAGCTGCAACCCCAAAAATTTACTGTATAATGTAGAAAAAATATTTTCATTTTACCTGGTGTGAAAAAAAATCTGCAGTCTTAGGGGTAAATTTACTAAGATTCGAGTTTGGTCGAGATCACAATCTTGGGTGAGTTTAGGCAGGCTCATTGGCTGGGAACCATGTGTAACCAGCCAATGAGCGTCTGTTACATGTAAAGTGGACGTTGATTGGCTAGCAGCCCGTGGGAAATAACAGATGATTACGGTCATCTGTCATTTCGTGAGGTGCAAGTATATGTCACAACATACTGTATACTTGCACCTGTTCGCATTGTTTGCGTAAGTTGTTTTTTTTTATTTTGCCATGACTGTGGATGCTTCAGGATGGAGGTGAGTATGGGGTCTTTTTTCCAGATACATCCGTGGAATCTACATGGGCGAAGAGGATAGACCGGCTGGATCAGGTAAGTATGTGTGAGTGGGTTAGGTGTATGTAATAAAGTTTTACTAGATATGGTGTGTGTACTGTGATTTTGTAACTATTTTACAGTGGGAGTACGGGTGCCGGCAGCCTGCTGGCACTTGTAGTTTCAGAAGTGCCAAAAGGCAGGCATGCTGGCACCTATAGTTCCACTGAAAAATACAATAGTTTTCTACTATTTTAGACTTTATTATCCCCATACCCACAGCCCAGGGGTGCGGAGAAGAGCTCTGAGCTTCAGACCAAGCCTGGAGTTTCAGGAGAGAGGGGACCCCTTTTTTGGGGGGTCCCTACATCCCCTGAGATCCCCGGCTTGGCCTGACTGGCTTGGGGTGAGAATGCTTTGGCCATGGAGACCCAGTAGTAGGGGGACCCCTACGCATTTTATTTCCACCTATATTTAAAACCAGCACTGGCTCTGTAAATTGTGTGTTTATAAACTTCACAGATACCTTAGGAGAGTCTAAGGGTGTATATAAATTATATGTGTGAGTCTCAGATTTTTGACACTGTAATCCAAGAGAACCCTCCTTCAACCATTTGTGCACCCTCTGCAAATGTGAGGATGAGTAGTAGTAAAAGTAATGATAATGATGATTTAGAAATAGAAATTGAGGATGCTACTTTGGAATTGCACTGCTAATGACGATGTTGATGAAAATTGTGTTAGACAAGAAGAAGTTAATAGTATTCAGGAGGATGATGTTGTTTGTGTCAGCCAACAGAGACAGCAGTTCTTGCCAATGATAAGAAAAAGGACATTGTCATGCTTGGGCATAACACCAAAAAAGCCAACTCATCTGTTTGGAATAATTTTTACCCAAATCCTGACATCATTTGTCAAGGCACCTGTAGCATTTGTGCTGTCTAAGTAAGTAGATGTAGGGGCAATGACAAAATCTAGCAAACCATGTAAAATAATAACAAACAGTCCAGCATTAGCTGCCAACAGCATGGATAGATCCCAGCACATGCAATCACCACCACCACGTTCATCATCAACCTCCTCATTAATGATTGGAGGAAGTCCTGCACCCAATTTGCATCGCTTTGCAAAATAAATGCAAGGGAAGGTAAAAAAGTCCACAATTATGTGATTAAGCGCAAATTGTATCATCAAGCTGCAAAGACCACCCTCTATACTCATGAAGTGGGCGGTAGCGAGTTGGCTTTGAAAGATTTTCTCACTATCCAGGTGTCCCAGAGTGCCACATGAGATTCTGGAGTCTCCTGGATGTTCTGGGAGAGTAGGCAAAAATTAGTTGCAGGAGGGTTGAATTGTGGAGTAATAACATGCCAGGGTTGTAATACTTGAGATCTTGTGACATTTTCGAGATGGTGAATGGGGAAAAATCTAGTTCAAACTCCAGTTATAACTCTACATCCTGGAAATAACATCCTTAGAATGCAGTCTTCACAATAACAAGCCAAATAAATGTCAGGAAGGCCAATTAAGTTTTTAATACAAATATCCACTTTTGGATAGGTGGAAATCACTTCCTTAGAACCACATTCAATACTACAATACTAAGGCTGAAATCAGTCACAGTAAATGTCTATTGTATATGTAGTTACACTAGAAAGGTGTGGAAGAGAAGGTGGCATCTAATTTTATACAGGTGCTACAGCCATTATTTAGGAGCTGTATCACTTGCAGAAACAAAATGACCCAAGATGTCCAACCGGGAAGCCGGCGGTCTCAATGCCGACCACTGGCTTCCTGACTGCTTTATCTCGGCAAGGTACAAATGACAGGCATCAAAATCTCGACGTCTGTCATTAGACCTATGTCGGGAGCCCGCCACCCAGCTTACTGATCGAAGGTAAGGCGGGCGCAGACAGCCACGGGGGTGGGGGTGGGGGGTGGTTAGGTTAAGGGCTCCCAGGGGGGACTTAGGGTTAGGCACCCCCCTGGAGGTTAGGGTTAGGCATGCCACCGGTGGTAAATCATACTGATTCTGTCCAACCAGTTGAGAAATTTGTCTGTGCTGTGAGTTTCAGAACCAATATTTAGGTAAAGGTGACAGTCCCATGGAAAGGACTGTTATCTTTTTGGTAAACGCACAATGTGTGCATGGTATCGACCAATGAAGCCTGATTAAGTTGATCCTCAAAAATGCATACAGTAGAATGGTTCTGTTCTGCTGAACACTGGAAACCCCTTGGATCCTGATCATCGGCTTGGAGCTAACAATCTTTTATAGTGCAGTGGTGAATGTTGGGTGATTCCATCCTTCAAGGCTTGTTGTTGTCGTCATATGATATAGGAACATATACTTACTGTACAGTAGTTTTGATGTATGAGTTTTTAATCTTATGTTACTTATACTAAATACAAAGTTGACTACATTATAAAAGAGCTTAGGACATTATTTGGTGTATTTTGGTGCCTGTGTATGCCAGGCTATGAATACAATATGCAATATAAAACAGCGTGGTGATGTGGCAAAATAAAAAGCTAAATTGACTCAACAGGTTCAAAGTCACAACAGGTTAATCATAAAAGATTAAGCCTTACGTCTAAACTATTCTTATTTCACACAAGCAAGTGTATTGTTCTAAAATTCATCAGCAAGCATTTGTGTTCACAATCCAGTAACCTTATTTTGAACAATCAATCGAGTATTCAGAAGTTCTTTGTGACAAATTAAATTAGTCGCATAAGAAAAACAAATCAATTGACTTACAGAGCATTGCTACATGCAACAATACTATGTTACCTGAATGCAAAATCCTTTACAAAATCTTTGGAAGAAAATGTTCGGAAGACAATGTATTTAAAATTCCATGTTTTTCAGCAACATAAAAAATAGTATTTTGTTATTTCCTACATTTTTTCTATTATTTTTTATTTAAATGCCGACCCAATACCATCCATATCGAATGCAATGTTTACCAGAACATACTGCTTATATATGGTAAATAAAATAATTAATAAGTGAACCGCTATATTATTTAAGTGATAGCATTTATTATTAAAAAAACCCTGAGAATTACATTTTTATACAGAAACACTATCATTCACACCAAATGCAGCAAACTCAGGAAAACCTTTTGATTGACAGAATTTGCTAATTGGTGAAGCCCCAACAGCTGAAAGAACCCTATAAATGTCATTACTAGCAATTTATTTCCCTGATGAAGCTTGACAAACGCAAGTGAAACATGTTGGGTGAACACTGCAAACTTGATGACCAGTGTTGGAACAAGACCGTGATCCTTTACACTGCTAAACAATGCCCAAGGGGAGACTCAAGGGATACCTAGCATTATGGAGAAAAATGTAGAAAAACCAGGAGTTCCTGCCAATACCATTGAGACCAGATGGTAATGTCAGCAAGTCACTGGGGATGGGACTAGAGAGGAAAAGTTGAACTGGACATTAGCCAACCCGAAAGTGACTATCACACCAGGAAGCATGGAGCAGGGAATTAAACATCAAGAGATCGGGTGCAGAGAAGAAGAGAGTATCAAAAAGTGTGTCATTACCTTACTGGTGAGATAAAAAACTAAACTATCCCACCTAAGTGGGATGCCTTTATGAGTGGAAATTGATACAAATCATCACTGATGGGATTTGCAGATTACAGTATATAGGATTATTATTTAATCTACAAACAATGTAACCAAATAGACAATTTGATACTTTTACTGATGGACTGCTGTATTTCTGGCACAACCAATTGATCCGCAATATTTTGATAACACATGCATGTATTAACATTAGAGAAAGTTTTCTAATTATAAGGCCTTACTGACTGTCTTTACTTCGCCAATAAAAGGACACAAAATGCCTGGGCAGGGTAATAATAAAAGTAACTTATTACCATTCTGCAATATAAGAACAGTTAGGAGAAACAGTCCACAGTCCCCTATCTATTGCGACACACTTTAGAAGTTAGTATTTTACCCTCTACTCTACCACATTCCAGTCAGTGACTGTTAGCAATGCTCACATTGACCCCATTTTTTGTTTGCTTCAAGGCAGTGGCATGACTAGGAGATGACACTGGATACAAAATAAAATAGTTGCAAAACAGACCCAAGTAGGAATCAAATGGTAGTTTAGTAAATAATACATTTCTTATTTGTACAAGGAAATTGAATTGGGGGCAAATGAAACAGAGTGCTAGATTAGCTTTATATGGAATGTCAGTTTAATAAAAGATATATTTTATACTAGTAAACCAAGACAACTTTGAATCCAACTTAATGAAACAGAGTGGCAGAGCAGCTTCAGGTAGGATGGCAGGTTAATAAAAGATACTGGTGAGCAAAGGCCAGTATTTCTTATAAGTACCAGAATATGGCATTGGACTTAAATTCAAATCGTAGGATGTCAGTTTAAGAAAAGATACAGGTAGGGAAACTCCAGTATTTATTAATAGTACAAGGAGATGGCATTGTCCTTTGCTTTTATGTTGTAGATTAAACAATATATTGTTACTGCCCAAGTCTATGATAGAAAAAAATAGTAGTTAGTAGGCAAATTTATATACAAGTCAATCCTAGGGGTAAATTTACTAAGCTACCGATTTCTATTCAATGTTATCCGAGATCAATCTCGGATGACGTCGTCCATATTCATGTGTTTCAATTTCTGAACAGGTTACTGAATTTACTAAGCTGCCAAGTTGCTGTCATTCATGTTGTTCGATCGTGTATGCATTCAATATCATTTGTATTATTCATTTGTATTTAGCGTTCGAGTTTGACTAACTCGAACGAACAGAAGCACGGACGGATCAGGAAGATCCGTGATGCATGCATCTGTCTGTCAAAAAAAAATAGACACAGAAGCGCGAATGGATCAATGAGATCTGTCCGTGTTTCTGTGTTTAAAAAAATTAAAACCTATGTAACAATAAAAAACAAAAACGACGTGGCCCCCTCCTCAAAAGACCAACCAGACCCAGTACTGGTTGTGCTAAATACAGGGGACAAATGACATAGGGGTCCCCTGTATTAAGCACAACCAGCACCAGGCTATTCAGAACCAGCCCTGGTTGCCAAAATACAGTGGACATACGACGTAGGGGTCCCCTGTATTAAGTGCAACCAGCACTGAGCTCTGAGTTGGTCCTGGTTCTGGAAATACAGGGAGAAAAATTCGTATGGTTCCCCTGTAATTTCCATAACCAGCACCAAACTTTTTCTAGCAGGAGGGTAATGTCACAGCCAGGGGAACCCTTTCACCAGGTGCCCCAGCAAAAGCATTACCTCTGACTACTAGTCACCAAGGCTGGGGATCCCTGGGGAGCTGGGGACCACACCCAATAAAGGGGTCCCCCTATCCAGGCCACCCCAGGCCTAGGCTAATAGCCCGGGGATATCCCTGGCACCCCTGGAGCAGTAGTGTGATGCAGTTCATAGTAGTTAAAATATTGTCTTTTGCTGTGGAACTACAGGTTCCAGCAAGCCTCCTCTGCATGCTGGTACTTGGAGAACCACAAATACCAGCATGCAGGGCATTATGGGCCCACTGATACCTGTAGTTCCACAGCAAAAGAAATATTAAAAAAACCACAGGACACACACACACAGTACAAGTTTACTAAAACATACATGCACACTCACAGTCACACTCACTATCTCAAAAACTCACCTATGTATCCCTGTAGCCAATCATGTCCCCTTCTCCAGAAATAATCCATAGGGTACCTGTAATAAAAAACAATACTCACCTCCTATGTATGGATCATGTCCTCTTCATTCCAAAGTAGGCATCCATAGGGCTTGGCAGAACAAAAAAATGCTATTACCTGAGCCACAAACACTGTACTGTCCTCTAAGGACAGTACTACCTGAATGATTGCTCCGCCGTGGGATTATACTATAGAAATCCCAGTGCTGAGCGTTCATTGGCTGAGAGAGGCGAGCCTTCCGCCTCTCAGCCAATGAACTCTTTCCTCCATTGAAGTCAATGGTGAGAACCACAAAGGGAACTTAAGGTAACTGTCACAATCCGGTGAAAGTGATCCTCTGTGGAGGACGGTGAGACGGGGGGTTCAGGTGACTATCGGAGTGACTGTGGCTAGGTCTCCTATTGCGGCCGAACCCAGGTTTGGATAGACCTGCCCAGAGGTGCGGAGTCTAACTCACTTGGTGGTTTTCTCCAGTGACCCCTCCAATTGGGATTTGGTTTTCCGCTGCACCAAGTGAGCAGGTCGCGGCCCTCTGGACAGGTACCTGGGAATGGCAGAAGACCGTAAACTACTGTATATTACGTTAAGTTATTGCTAGAACACTGGAGATACACTGGAACACAATTAGAAATCCTGATCACCGGCTTGCATGAGATTACTGAGAATGTACTAAGAATCACTAAGAAATCCAGGAGCTGGCTAGCTCAGCAGCTCAGGGAGATGTGGACACAGGCAGGTACTGGAGTTTGCTAAATATGCAGGAAAACACAAACATATACTAGGGATTGCACGTACAAGAGTAGAGTGGACTCAAGGAATATATTGGGAATGCTAGAAGTGTGGTACTGGACAAAGGCCAAATACTGGAAGAGCTAGAAATGCTGGTACTGGGCAAAGGCAAAATACTGGGAATAATTATATATGCAGGTGCAGATTGCACAGACAAGACATATAGAGAAGATAGGCATACACTGGGAGAGTGCTAACAGCAAGTGCAGATTTGCACTGACAAGACACAGAGAAGATTGACACAGACATGTGCTGGGAGAACCAGCTGTGAGCTAATTAATACAGCAGGTAATCTGACACTTCAGTGATACAGGGTAATAGCCACAGGAAAGCTGCAATAAAATTAGCAGCACATATACAAAGACACACACGGAAGGGACATGAAACACTAAAGTACTGTGAGAAAGCTGAAGTCTCAGAGTAAGGTTTTAGCATGGAAGCTAAAACAGGAAACTGGGAAACTGTGAGCAGGCTGAAGCAACACGCTGAAGGATTTAGCACAGAGCAACAGTGGGAGTAACACAGGCACTTGGAATAACGAAGTTGAACAGCGTCTTCCTGGAGTTCTGGAGGCGGATTTATACCCAGGGGTAGCAGATTACTGGAGCACAGCATCAGCTGACTGAAATCATGCTACCATAGGTTAGGAGTACTGTCACATGAGAGGAACTGTCATGGCGGCACCCATGATGGGAACTCCGATCCCCAGCACACACAGCTGACCATGGAAGCTCGCAAAAAGCACCTAAGACAGAATTCTCAGCCCCACATCCATCACTGCACCAGACGTCTGACTGCAAGGAAGTCAGGGGAAGCCGGCAAGGAGGTGAGAGGCCGATCCTAGGCTGAACCCTTCCAGTAACTTTCGCAGAAGGCTCACCTCTCTCAGCCAATGAACGCTCTGCAGCAGGATTTCTATAGTGAAATCCTACAGTGGAGCAGTCATTCGGGTAGTACTGTCCTTAGAAGAAAGTATTGTGTTCATGGCTCGGGTCATTGCTTTTTTCTGTTTTTCCAAGCCCTATGGATGTCTACTTTGGAACAAATAGGACATGATCCACGCATAGGAGGAGGTGAGTATGTTTTTTTTTACACGTACCCTATGGATTATTACTGGAGAAGGGGACATGATTGGCTACAGGGATACATAGGTGGGTATGTGAGATAGTGAGTGTGGCTGTGAGTGTGCATGTATGTTTTATTAAACTTGTACTGTCACAGTGTGTATTCTGTGTTTTTTTTATATTTATTTTGCTGTGGAACTACAGGTACTAGTGGGCCCATAATGCCCCGCATGCTGGAACTTGTGGTTCTCCAAGTATCAGCATGTGGAGGAGGCTTGCTGGGACCTGTAGTTCCATAGCCAAAGACATTATTTTTACTACTATCAATTACATCACACTACATACTCAAACTGGCACCCACCGCTCCAGGGGTGCAGGGGATAGCCCCAAGCTATCAGCCTAGGCCTGGGGTGCCCCTGGAGAGGAAGACCTTTTTATTGGGGGGTCCCCAGCTCCACAGGGTGTGCTTTATACAGGGGATTTCTACATCGTTCATCCCCTATATTTAGCACAACCTGTACAGGGTCTCCAAAGCCCAGTGCTGGTTGTTCTTTTGGGGAGTGGCACACCATTTTTGTTTACATTTTTACACAGGTTTTAATTTTTTTTAACAGAAGCATGGATGGATCTCACTGAACCGTCTGTGCATCTGTGTCAGCCAGAATGGCAAAATCAGTGATGGGTAAGTATGTTGAGATGTGAAACGCGAATAGAAAAAGGTGTTCTATTTGAGATTTCTATTTGGGATTTGCATTGGCACTTTTTGCTGCCGATTTGCACTATTTATCGGCCGTGATGACAATACGAATCCTTAGTACATTTCAAGGTCCTATTGCTTTCTATGGCAAAACGCTGCCGAGTTGGATCGAGGGTCTATGGACCTCATTCAGAGTCGGTCGAAGCGGCCGCACAGTCGTACGGGAAAAGGGGCCGGATATGCAAATGATTCCCTCGCAAGTTGCGTCCCTAAGTTCGGATCGGTAGCTGGCCGACCAAGGGGAGGAAGCGGCTGGAATTAAAAAAAATACGCCCCCTTCTCGTACGCATTGCACGTCATCTCCGGGCATATAAGGATTAATCGAGACCATCGGGAACCATCGGAACTGGTTGTAGAGCTTAAGGTTGACCATACCCTCTCTTAAGCTCTACGATCATGTCATTGTAAAAACCTCCCATGTCACATGTGCCATGACCCTACTTTGTTAATTATGCACTCCCATAAACCGTATGCACTCCCATAAAACGCCGTTCGCATAATTAGGCACGCCTGCGTTCGGATCTCCACTCCCCCGTTTTTAAGCACCTTCCCCTGTTACCACCCACAAATGCCTCAATCTGTCAATCAAACTACCGACCTGGCTGTGTTCAAGGAGAGAGAAATTTCTGATCGTAGCGGCTAGTTTGCGCACACGCATTGCGAACTTTATGCATGCGCAGTATAGCGAACATCGGTGGCGTACGGCCGTGCGCCCGCTTTGACTGACTCTGAATGAGGTCCTATGTGTCTGAGAACATGTTACCATCTGATTTGCGGCTGTTCTCAGCTGAGATATAGACATCTAATGGAGCAAAGTCAGCAGAGTTTAGCCTTTAGTAAATTCCGAATATATGCAGTTCACGATTGATTTTGCTGCATTCTATGTCATTCACGGTTAGTAAATTTACTCTCTAGTGTCATAAAAATGTTACATAGGGATAAAAGAACTTAGGGAAAAGACAGTCCAGGTCAGGATAAGGAGTAGTAAGCCATGGTTTTGTGTTGTTTGGAGTTTTGTCTCTCTGGGTCGGGATCAGCTCCCCTTCCCTCACCCATTCCTCTCCCATTTACATCTCTGACCTCATCTCCCATCACTCACCTGTCCGTCCTCTTCGTTCAACAAATGCACGCCACCTCTCATGCCAACTGATTACTTCCTCCCACTCCCACCTCAAGGATTTTGCCTATGCTACTCCCCACTTTGGAACTATCATCCTTTCCCCATCAGACTCTCTACGTCTCTACAATCCTTCAAACAGGCTCTCAAGACTCACTACTTCATCAAAGCCTTCCAGCTCTCCTCTTAACTTGCTGCTGTATGCTCCTTCCTCCCGTCTACCCCATTTGTGTCACACCTTTTTGTCTGCCCCTTGTCACAACTGGGCACTAGGACTACCTCTGATGAGGTTAAGAACCAGGGGTTTAGGACAGTTGTAGGGAAATGATGGGGGTGACAGACTAAGGACCTCATTCAGAC
This sequence comes from Taudactylus pleione, assembly GCA_031769625.1. Classification (NCBI taxonomy): domain Eukaryota; kingdom Metazoa; phylum Chordata; class Amphibia; order Anura; family Myobatrachidae; genus Taudactylus; species Taudactylus pleione. The sequence continues at coordinate 1,955,879 of JAUIMM010000566.1, read as the reverse complement.
CTGGTGGCAAGCGCTGCGCGGGTTGATTTTTGGTCCGGCCACACTGTGCGTGCGGAAGCCCCGGAGCGAGAGAGAAACTTTCTCGCTCCGAAGCACACTACAAAAGGTGTAGATGATGTAGATGATGTTGATCGACAGCTCGGCCCATTTTGTAGGCGGGGCAGGCGAGTGGCTACACAAACGGAGGCTTTCCTGATGGAACCCTTGCCGTTTTGTGGGCAGCCGCACTGACATCAGCAGTGATGTCAGGGCCTGATTCAGAGCCAGACGCTATTTGCGCTCGCTCATTCAGAAAAAGGGGCCGGCTATTTAAATTGAGCACTCGCTCTTTGCGGTCTGTTGACGCCTCTATGTGTGAGCGAGCGAACAAAACATGCGCTCGCTATTTTGTAAAGACGCCCCCTGGTCGCTCGCATCCTATGTCATCTCCGCTATTTATTAGATTAATCGAGTACATCGAAAGGCGTCTGAACTGCTCGCAGTGCTTGTGGTAGGATTTTCCTACCACAATCATGCGAACAGTTCAGACTAAGAGACAATCAAGTGACGTGGCCGATGACGCTGCTTTGTTAATTATGCACACCCTTAAAATGCCCGTTTTGACTGTTTGGCATGCCTGCGTTCGGATCTCCTTTCCCCGTTTTCAAGCTCCTTCCCCTGTTACCACCCACAAACGCCTCATCCTGTCACTCAAATTAGCAGGCACTCGCTATTTTGCGAGCGCTCGATTTCTGACCACATGGTTAGCGCATGTGCATTACGACCCATACGCATGTGCAGATGTGCGAACATCGCTTGGAGCGAACGAGTGGCCGTTTACGAGCGGCTCTGAATCAGGCCCTCAGTGGGGTGCTTCCTGCTCGATCAGAGCAGGTAGCTCCCTGGGACTTTCGATTGCCGAGACCCAACCTTAGGGTCTCGTTGCAAGCCCCGATGGTCACCATGGTCTTGACCATCTCGACCATCACCCTGGTCGGTCGCTAAGCTGTGGGTGGTAACCCACAGCTTAGCGACCGACCAGGAGGCCGCACTAAAAAAAGAAGCAGCCGCCCTCATTCAGAGAGAGCGATCACTTCTTGCGACCACCTCTGAATGAGGGCCTAAGTCTCCTAATTGCAGCCAAACTCAGGTTTGGGGCTAGACCTGCCCAGAGGCACAGCGTCTAACCCACTTTGTGGTCTTCTCCAGTGACCCCTCCAATTGGGATTTGGTTTTCACCACACCAAGTGAGCAGGTCATGGCCCTCTGGACAGGTACCTGGGAGTGACAGAAATCTAGAAAAATATACCGAACACAATTTACATAGGGAACACTGGAAATAACACAGAGGATTGGCTTGTACTTAGAAACAGGGACTGAATACACTGGGATGCTGGAGAAAGGTGCTGGATGTGCAGGGAAGGAGTTATACTGTGATACCAGAACAGAGTACACGAAGGTGCCATTTGGGGCGCACTGGAGGTGTGGACAGAACTTGCACTGAAGCGCAGAGATGAAGTACACAAGGATGACACTTGGGGCACACTGGAGATGTAGATGGAACTTATACTGAAGCACAGGGATGAAGTACACTAGGATGCCACTTGGGATGCACTGGAGGTGTAGATGGGACTTGTACTGAAACACGGGGACAAGGTACACAAGGATGCCACTTTTCAATGCACTGGAGGTATAGACGGAGCTTGTACTGAAGCAAAGGGATGAAGTACACAGTGATGTGTATTTTGTACACTGTATGTAATTCCAGATGCATTGGTAGTTGATAGGAAGTTGTACAAAATGGTGCATACTTGTACACGATGGTGTGTATGGTGCGACTCCGGACGCACCAGCAGATGACCTTGGAATAGTACCCAAAGATGTGTATTTTGTACACAAAGGTGTGACTATGGATGCACCGGCAGAGGACTTGAGAGGATACACAGTGGTGTGTACTTGTACACAAAGGTTCGACTCTGGATGCATCGGCAGAGGACTTGAGAGGATACACAGTGGTGTGGATGAACTTATACTGAACACGAGGACTAAGTACACAGTGGAGTGTCTTGAGACACACAGGATGAAATTACTGAACACAGGGCTGAATATACAGAGGTCACAGGGAGCAAACAGGAAGCCAGGAAACACAGAAGAAAGGAATACAGCCATTGGAACATAAGACGGTTGTCACAAGGAATGACTACGTGCAGTCATACGGTGATGTTGATCAGCAACTTCCTGTTGCAGGAGTCGGACCTAAACAGCCCTAGGCAGCTGGTCATCTTGAGATCAGCTGGGAGACCACAGGGTTGCCATTGGAGGAGACTGATCAGGTGAGATGAACCAACATGGCTGCGCCCATGCCTGCTAACACAGGAGTCAGGATGCATGCATGGAAGTCCTAGTGGACCCCAGAGAAAATCCTCAGCCCTAACCCACCACTTACAACTAGCGTCTGCATGCCTCGGAGCCCAGAGACACCAGCTCAGCGGTGAGTAAAGGCCAATCCCAGGCTGCATCCTGACACCCCTGCCCTTTAGAATTTAAGCTCACATGAGCAGGGCACTCTACCCGCTTGTGCTTCTCCTTACTTTACTTTAATCTACTTCTTACTCCCAACTAGGGCACCTAATACTTGATGGTTATGCTCTGTTGCTTATCTGGGTGTTATGGTTGCTAATGTATATTATCCTTGTCCTCGTAATGTATTGTATTGTACTGTAAGTCACCGGTCAACCTATTTGTTTATACACTTTGTAAGGCGTTGTGGAACAGTTGTGGTGCCAAATAAATAAATGATAATAATAATTCCCTCTTTGAAGCTTGGACAGAGTGGACCTCGGACCATACTTTAACAAATAGAACTTGGACACAACCACCACCATTCCTCCTAATAATAATCAAGTAAGAACAAATTATGAAAAACAGCACAAACATTCCCCAGCAATGGAAAATATATGTGGTAGTCCTGCAATCACTAGTATTTAATGAGGGACGCTTGACCGTTAAACAATATTTTCTGAACTCTAAAGGAAGGTTGTAAAGACATTTGTGGTATGTGTAATGTATTTTAGGGATTAGATATGATGCTTTAAGCCAGGCTTAGGCAACCTGTGTCTTGCCAGCGGGATCTGGTTAATATTCCGTCAGTCAGGATGCTGGCACTTAGAATGTTGGTGCCGGAATCCCGACATCTGTCAGAATCCTGGAGCTGGCATCCCGACTGCAAGCATCCAGATGGTAAGCACTGCGGTAAAGGGGAGGGTTAGGGATTAGGGTTAGGCACTAAGGGGGGAGGGTTAGGTTTAGGGAGCAGGGAGGAGGAGGGGGAGGTTAGGTTTAGGCACTAAGGGGGGAAGTTAGGTTCAGGCACTGGGGAGGGTTAAGGTAGGGAGAAGGGAAGGGTTAGGATACTGACCGACAAGTCAGGATGTCGGCATTGGGATTCTGACCACCGGGATCCCAAGCACCAGCATCACGTAAACAACCCTTGCCAGCTATCCTGGAAATATAGTGTATGTGCCAGTGCATTGTGAGACTTATAGTACCACCACTAAAAGCATACCCATTGCCTTACTCTCTTGTACTGTAAACTACATTTCTACAGTGTCCTGTGGTGCCATTGAACCATTGTCTTTAAGTCTGACTATCATTATATGCCTAAATGAACTTGCATTTCCAAGTAGGCTGGAGAGGCCTTTGATTACATTGTGATTCCATCAAGTGTCTGCTGGCCATCTCTGATAACTTAGTTCAGACAGAAGTAACAATAAAACCAGTTACTGTTTAAAGCTATATATATATATATATATATATATTTATATATATATATATATACTAGGGGTGAGCGGGTTCGGATTTCTGAAATCCGAACCGCCCCGAGCCCCCCCGATCCGAGTCCGATCCGAGTCAGGCTCGACTTTTCCCGCCTGACTCGGATCTGAAATCGAGGCAAAACGTCATCATCCCGCCTTCCGAGTCTCGCGGGTTTTGGATCCTATATAAGGTACCCGCGTCGGCGCCATTTTCTCACTCGGCTGTGGACAGTGAAGAGGGAGGGTGGGAGTTAGGGCTGTGTAGTGTAGTGTAGTGCTGCTGTTGTCCACTACTTCAAAGTCCATAGGGGCTGGCTGTGTTGTGCTGTGATGCTGTTGTTAATAGGGGCTGTGTCCACTACTTCAAAGTCCATAGGGGCTGGCTGGACTGTGTTGTGCAGTCAGTTCTCCATAGGGGCTGTGTCCACTCCAAAGTCCTGTGCAGTGTCCCAGTCCTAAAGGGGTGCTGTAGTGTTGTCCAGGGGGTGCTCTGTCCATCAGGGGTGCTCCACCCAAGTGCTAAAAAAATTATATATTTTCTGTGTTTGTGAATTGTGTGCGCAGTAGCCGCACGTGCATCAACAAAGTAGTGCCAAGCGTGCGCCTGTGTCATAAGTAAAGGGCCGGCTGGCTTGACCGCTAAAGGGTGCTGTAACCCCCGAAAGTACACTCCAGTCCAAACCAAAAAAAAATTATTTTCTGTGTTCGTGAATTGTGTGCGCAGTAGCCGCACGTGCATCAACAAAGTAGTGCCAAGCGTGTGCCTGTGTCATAAGTAAAGGGCCGGCTGGCTTGACCATTAAAGGGTGCTGTAACCCCCGAAAGTACACTCCAGTCCAAACCAAAAAAAAAATTATTTTCTGTGTTTGTGAATTGTGTGCGCAGTAGCCGCACGTGCATCAACAAAGTAGTGCCAAGCGTGCGCCTGTGTCATAAGTAAAGGGCCGGCTGGCTTGATCGTTAAAGGGTGCTGTAACCCCAAAGTACACTCCAGTCCAAGCCAAAAAAAAAATTATTTTCTGTGTTTGTGAATTGTGTGCGCAGTAGCCGCACGTGCATCAACAAAGTAGTGCCAAACGTGCGCCTGTGTCATAAGTAAAGGGCCGGCTGGCTTGATCGTTAAAGGGTGCTGTAACCCCCGAAAGTACACTCCAGTCCAAACCAAAAAAAAAATTATTTTCTGTGTTTGTGAATTGTGTGCGCATTAGCCGCACGTGCATCAACAAAGTAGTGCCAAGCGTGCGCCTGTGTCATAAGTAAAGGGCCGGCTGGCTTGACCGTTAAAGGGTGCTGTAACCCCCGAAAGTACACTCCAGTCCAAACCAAAAAAAAAATTATTTTCTGTGTTTGTGAATTGTGTGCGCAGTAGCCGCACGTGCATCAACAAAGTAGTGCCAAGCGTGCGCCTGTGTCATAAGTAAAGGGCCGGCTGGCTTGACCGTTAAAGGGTGCTGTAACCCCCAAAGTACACTCCAGTCCAAACCAAAAAAATATATATTTTCTGTGTTTGTGAATTGTGTGCGCAGTAGCCGCACGTGCATCAACAAAGTAGTGCAAAGCGTGCGCCTGTGTCATAAGTAAAAGGCCGGCTGGCTTGACCGTTAAAGGGTGCTGTAACCCCCGAAAGTACACTCCAGTCCAAACCAAAAAAAAAATTATTTTCTGTGTTTGTGAATTGTGTGCGCAGTAGCCGCACGTGCATCAACAAAGTAGTGCCAAGCGTGCGCCTGTGTCATAAGTAAAGGGCCGGCTGGCTTGACCGTTAAAGGGTGCTGTAACCCCCAAAGTACACTCCAAACCAAAAAAATAAAAATTTCTGTGTTTGTGAATTGTGTGCGCAGTAGCCGCTCGTGCATCAACAAAGGAGCAGCGCCAAGCGTGCGCCTGTGTCCCATAAGTTAAGAGCCAGCTGGCTCATTTCTTAAAGGCTGGTGTAACCCACAAAGTGCACTACTCTCCAGCAAAAATAAAAAAATATTTTCTGTGTTTAGCCGCACGTATATATCAAATCGATATAACATAAATGGAGGACCAAACTTTCTCCGATAAAAATAAAATAGAGACAGATCAAGAACCACTTCCTCCTAGTGCTGAAGCTGCTGCCACTAGTCATGACATAGACGATAACATGCCATCAACGTTGTCTGCCAAGGCCGATGCCCAATGTCATAGTAGAGGGCACATACAATCCCAAATGAAATGACAAAGTTCAGGAAAATGACCTTGAAAAAAACATTTAAATCATCTGAAGAGAAACGTAAACTTGCCAATATGCCATTTACGACACAGAGTGGCAAGGAACGGCAAAGGTCGATCCCTAGTATGTTCATGACTAGTGGTTCAGCTTCACATGACGATGGAAGCCCTCCTCCCACTAAAAAAATCAAAAGAGTTAAGCTGGCAAAAGCACAGCGAAGAACTGTGCTTTCTAAGAAGATATCACAAATCCCCAAGGAGAGTCCAAGTGTGGTGGTGGTTGCGATGCCTGACCTTCCCAGCACTGGATGGGAAGAGGTGGCTCTTTCCACCATTTGCACGCCCCCTGCAAGTGCTGAAAGGAGCACCCACAGTCCACTTGCTGATATGCAAATTGAAGATGTCACTGTTGAAGTACAACAGGATGAGGATACTGGTGTAGCTGGCGCTGAGGAGGAAGTTGGCGAGGAGGATTCTGATGGTGATGTGGTTTGTTTAAATCAGGCTCCGGGGGAGACAGTTGTTGTCCGTGGGATGAAAAAGCCCATCACAGTCATGCCTGGGCAGAAGACCAAACATTCCACCTCTTTGGTCTGGCAATATTTCTATCCAAATCCCGGACAACAACTGTCTTGCCATATGTACCATATGTAAAGGTGAAATAAGTAGGGGTAGGGATGTCAACCACCTAGGAACATCCTCCCTTATACGGCACCTGCAGCGCGTTCATAAAAAGTTACTGTCAAGTTCAGAATCTTTGGCTAAGACCGTAAGCAGTCCAGGGACACCTAAATCCCGTTGTCCTGTTGTATCCAAGCGCCTGCAAACCACACCGTCAACTCCCTCCTCGTCAATTTCCTCCTTAGTCAGGATCGGAAGTAGTCCTGCAGGCCATGTCACTGGCATGACTGACTCTCCTATCCGGGATTCCTCCGGAGGATCCTGCATTGCTATGCCTACTGCTGCCGCTGCTGCTGTTGCTGCTGCTGGGAGTCGTTCATCATCCCAGAGTGGAAGTAGGAACACCACTACTTTTACTAAACAATTGACGCTCCAACAGTCCTTAGCGAGAAGGATGAAGTACGACAGCAGTCATCCTGAAGCAAAACGTATAACTGAGGCCTTGACTGCTATGTTGGTGTTAGACGTGCGTCCGGTATCCGCCATTAGTGCAGTGGGATTTAGACAATTGATGGAGGTAGTGTGTCCCCGGTTCCAAATCCCGTCTAGATTCCACTTCACTAGGCAGGCGATACCGAGACTGTACAGAAACGTTAGAAAAAGTGTCCTCAGTGTCCAGAAAAATGCCGTTGTACACAATGTCCACTTAACCACGGACATGTGGACAAGTGGAACAGGGCAGACTAAGGACTATATGACTGTGACAGCCCACTGGGTAGATGTATCACCTTACGCAGCAACAGCAGCAGCGTCACCAGTAGCAGCATCTCAGAAACGCCAGCTCGTTACAAGGCAGGCTACGCTGTGTATCACCGGTTTCAGTAAGAGGCACACCGCCGACAACCTCTTAGAGAAACTGAGGGATATCATCGCCCTGTGGCTTACCCCACTTAGACTCTCCTGGGGATTTGTGATATCTGACAATGCCACCAATATTGTGCGGGCATTACATCTGGGCAAATTCCAGCACGTCCCATGTTTTGCTCACACAATAAACTTGGTGGTGCAGAATTTTCTGAAAAGCGACAGGGGCGTGCAGGAGACGCTTTGGGTGGCCCGAAAAATTTCTGCCCACTTTCGCCTTTCAGCGACTGCGTGCCGAAGACTGGAGCGCCAGCAAACACTCTTGAACCTGCCCCGCCATCACCTGAAGCAAGAGGTTGTGACGCGGTGGAACTCAACCCTCTATATGCTTCAGAGGATGGAGGAGCAGCAAAAGGCCATTCAAGCCTATACATCCACCTATGACATAGGCAAAGGAGGGGGTATGCACCTGACTCAAGCGCAGTGGAGAATGATTTCCGTGTTGTGCAAGGTTCTCCAGCCCTTCGAACTTGCCACACGTGAAGTCAGTTCAGACACTGCCAGCTTGAGTCAGTTCATTCCCCTCATCAGGCTTTTGCAGAAGCAGCTTGAGAAAGTGAAGGAGGAGCTAAGACGGAGCGATTCCGCTCGGCATGTGGGACTTGTGGATGAAGCCCTTCATTCGCTTTGCCAGGATTCCAGGGTGGTCAATCTGTTGAAATCAGACCACTACATTTTGGCCACTTTTCGCCATTGACAGAATGGTGGAGGATTACATCGGTGACAGTATCGTAACAGAAGAACCAAGAGCAAGAACCAATGGGATTATGCCAACTCGTTTCTATTGTACTGTTCACTCTCTGTAGGCTATATATTCAAGCGCTCTATGTCCAGTAGTCAGTCATCATATTTCTTTTGACGGAGGCTTCACGTTTGATTCTGGGAAATCTGGATCCCGAGCGCTTGCGTATGTATCGACTGTACCTTTGAATGTATAATCTTTTGCACTAAATTGTATTTAGATCAAGGCGTGTAACTACGGTAATTCTTTTTAGTGTGAATTGGAACCACACTCATTGTCTGGAAAGCAATTATTTCTTGTGCGACTTGCAATGCTAAATAGCAACATTTGGGTATAAAGCTTATTAGGTATTCATAGTCGGGGGCTCATAGTGAGGTCACGCTACCGGAATTTACACGGTAACACATGGTTATAGATCTCTCAACAAAGACTGGAAGGCGCCATACGCAGGAAAGAACGCACTGTGTTCGAAAATCTGCTACTAGTCAATGTTGAGAAATTGATATCGTTATTGTTTGAGTTCAAGGAGCGTTGATTAGAATCCAGGGACAAGGAAGGAAAAGTTTGTTTTCTTTCATTGTTAAAGTTTTGTGTTAGAGGGTAATTCGCACAATAACGTACGCATATTTCCTGTATTGCTACCATGTGCTCAAACAGTCATTGTATTCATAGCATGATTGCTTGTTAAACCTCTGAATTACACTACTATATTTAGGGAAAAGGTTTAATTTTTTTCTGAGGCAGAAAAGGTGTATGTAATTGAAACGTGTGATTGTAAAGTGGAGGCTACTGTCTGTTAAGCCTAGGTTGAAACTCAGTAGGTGCCTGACAGGGCCGTACAAACTACTGGGCCAGTGTACAAAGCAGGTACATTGTGGTTATCGAGAAACTAAGGGGTTTCTTGGTCCGACACCCATTAATCGCAAAGTCCATTGATCAGTTAGGTTCTTTGGGCAATGCAATCGAACCCCATGGTTATATAAACTGTGACTGTGAAGTGGGTTGTTGTGGGAGTGAAACTGATGGCAAGGTTAGGAGTTATTGGAACTCCTAGATGCTACCAGCTGGGAGTAAACTCAAAGTAGGAAGCGAGTGGTGAAGTTTGAGATAAATTCACCACAAGTAAAATAATCAGCTAGGCGGTTATTTTACTCCTCGTTTATGCACACTGACCATTTCGCTTATCGGGAAGGTGGTGAATAAAGGGAAGAAGCGAGTGGCCGAAGCTTGGGTTGAATTCGCCGCAGGTAGAATAATTTACATAGGTGGTTATTCTGCTCCTCATTGTGCAAGCTGACTGAAACGCTTAACGGGACAGCTGTGCATAACGGGAGGGAGTGCGTGAACGTAGCTCACTGAAAATCGTTCACCAATCGAAATTCTCGAGAAATCGCTAAGCATTTTCTCAGATGGGTGCGAAGCAATCTCTAGTAATGGTCGATGATGTGCTGCTGGTGGAAAGGCTGACTTGTTCAGCCAGGTATATCATGTTTAAAAGTATGGTGCGTACGCTACGACGTACTGTGACATATGGGTCAAGATGACCAAGAAATATAGAAAACCTTTTCCTAAGATTGGTAGCTTTGATTCGGAGGTATTGAATAATGTTAGGTATAATGGCTGTTTGAAACTATGGCAGCATGAGGGGAACACGTGGTTAAGTGCTGTGCTCGCACCGCTAAATAGTGTCAAGAGCACGACGCAAAAGAGTGTGCAAGCAAAGCAAAACAGCATTGTGCAGGCACCACCAGGGAGCACACCCGCGACGTAAGTTAGCATCAGGTGCGTGCAATCTGGGAACGGGCACGCACCGCAAGGTAGCATTGCCCAAGGTATTGCTATTAGCACATGTGCGCCTCAGACGCCTTATGCGATGGCAGGCGATGGTACAGTCGATGCCAAAAAATTATTAGAAAAATTCGTAATAAGTAACTAATACCCTGATTTAAGTCACCTACAGGAAAATTGTATTGTAACAGAAGAACCAAGAGCAAGAACCAATGGGATTATGCCAACACGTTTCTATTGTACTGTTCACTCTCTGTAGGCTATATATTCAAGCGCTCTATGTCCAGTAGTCAGTCATCATATTTCTTTTGACGGAGGCTTCACGTTTGATGCTGGGAAATCTGGATCCAGAGCGCTTGCGTATGTATCGACTGTACCTTTGAATGTATAATCTTTTGCACTAAATTGTATTTAGATCAAAGTGTGTAACTAATTCTTTTTAATGTGAATAATAACTTTTTTGTGCTTTGGAACCACACTCAAAGTCTGGAAAGCAATTACTTATTGTGCAACTTGCAACGCTAAATAGAGACATTTGGGTATAAAGCTTATTAGGTATTCATAGTGTGTATCATCATGACCACATGTATGCTCTGCTAATAACCTTTACACAGACATACAAATATAAAATGCTTTTCAAGATCGAGAGATAAGGGCTCCCTCACTCACCAAATTTAAATCAGGAATAAAAACAATAATGAAACAATAGTGGAACAATAATAATAATAATAATAATAATAATAATAATGAGCAAACTAAATTTAGAACATCTAACTATATAGTCATAAAATATAAAAGCATCTAAAGTAAGATAATCTGTTTCAGGTCTGCCCAGAATTTCTTTGTCCATACTGTATGTCTATTATATTCATATTTTGATGTTTGTGTGAGGGACGATATTAAAAAGAATATTTTCATCAATAATGATCTACAGTTCTCCTACATTGCTGTAGCATCCACTATACTGTGTCTGTTAATAACACAATTCTGTTGTGTGTAAAACTCCTGATGAGACTCCATATGGTTGGTCTATCACTCCCCGGAGACTTGCCATATATATTTTACTTGCCATACAACAACCATATCATTTACTAGATATTTTTACAGTGCTCTAGTTTGAGGCTGTGCTATTACTCTACATTATAACTTCATATGATTTTGTAAAGCTAAATATGTGTTATAATTCTGCTAATTGTGTTACTGCTATGACTGTCTACCCTTTACTAGCTGTTAAAAAATATTGACATACGTTAGTATTGTGCTCCTCTTGCACTTTTGTTTTTTTTATTGGATGAAGCTAATAAAATTTTATGAAAAAGTCCACACATTGTAAACATAATTATGGTCATTTCTTAAACAGCGACAGAATGCAAGAGACTTGCAACTGGAATATGTGACATCACAAACCTGTATTTGCAGACTGTGGGCTTGATTCAGCAAGGAAGCAGTTGCTTATACTCACGCAATCGGCCGATTGTTGCATTCAGCGCATGCGTATGCATCGCAGTGCGTGAACTAGTTATTGCAATCGGGACTGCAATAACTTAGCAAAAATTAGCAACTGCATTGCGTGCATATAAGCAGAATAGCGATCCGTAGTGAATCAGGCCCTGTGGGCTTTGTTTAGAAGTGAAAATTAATATATACAGAATCTACCAGCACTGAAAAAAAACCCAGATAATAAGCGGGAAAAGCAGATATGAATAAGTCGAGAGTGAAATAAAGAAAAAATGAAAAACAAGTTCATATATATAAACTATGTTTATTTTCTGGTGATCTCACATATTAAAAGATGCTTTGCTCTCTTCAGGGAAGCAATAAGACTATTATAAAATAGCCACAGTAAAAGCTTATAGTCTGTAAATGGTGAAAATGTCACTACTTAAAATAACTCATTTTGCCTAAAATCATGGTTTGTCCCGTTTTCCATGTGGACTGATTGTAAGTTCCACAATAGAAATGTTCTATGCATAAAAACAAAGAAATTAATAAAATAATATGAAATGCCAGTATTGGCTATACATCTGTGCTCAGAAATCTTCCTTGGTGCCGATCCTCCATGGATCAAATCCATACTTACCTACTTTCCAGAAAGGTGCAGGAGACTCCTGGATTTTTGGGTAGTCCCCCGCACCCTGGAAGAGTGGATGGATCTCCCACAGCTTGCCCACTTCCTACCAGTCTGAACAGAGGGGACAGGGCTAAAATTATGCAAATTGTGTCATGTTAGCTCCACCTCCTCCCCACAGACCCGTGATTGATGGCAGGGCCGGCTCCAGGGTTCTGAGCACCCTGTGCCGGCTCTTGAGAGAGCGCCCTAAGTGAATTTGGGGCGTGGCCTAATTATCATAGGCCACTCCCCCTGTGTGGCATTATTTGGAGGCGTGCCCGCATGGCACACCTCCAAATAATGTCAGGCTGGGGGTAAAGCCCAGCATTCTGTCACTGGCTGGGCTTCCCCCAGCCCTCTCCCATCAGAAAATTGTTGCCGCGCGCATGTGTGCGGCATCCATTCACTCTCTGGGGGTCCCCAGACTCCCGATTTGACCACCCACGGGCCATTTCGGCCCGCAGGTGGAACAGCGTGACAGTACTGTCCCGCTGAAATTGGGATGCTGGGGAGGGGTGCCGCCCTCTACGTGTGGCGCCCCTGTGCGACCGCACTGGTCGAACACCCCTAGAGCCAGCCCTGATTGGTGGCATTTTTCAGCGACGAGGCCTTCTCCCAGAGAGAATTTAAAAATAGGTACAGTAAATCCTGTGATAACTCATGCAGGCGAGTACTCACAATTTGCAGGGTGCTTCTCTAGGTATTTTCTTGCAGCGCTCCGGCAGCTTGCTTCTGCAATGAGGCTTGAAGTCTGGGCAGTTGCTTTGTCTGTTTGTTTATACCGATTGTGGCACTGAACTTGTGCACGAATAGCAGCCGGCCAGAGGAGCTGCGCGACACTCCATTCTCAGTATGCGTTTCACACTCAGGCTCTGTAATCCCAAAAAATCATAAAACTCCTGGATATTCTAGTAGGGTGGTCAAGTATGCCATAATTACATGTGGACCCATCCTCAGATACACCTCTTAGGAGGAATATCCCATGCAGGTGCTGGTGGGCTGGTGAAAGATACATGGTGAAGTTAAATGATGATGATGACATTAACTCATACATGCCTACCCTCCCAGTTTTTTATGAAAACCTCTCCAAAAGCCCTTTAATTCATTTTAGTGAAACTAAAATAATGTGAAAAGGGTGTGAAAACAAACACCCATTTTCACGTTATTATAGTATAAAAAAAATTGATAAATAGAGCCCTAAATGTACTTCCATACTGCTGCAGGTAGGCTAAGTGATGTTCTAGGCTATGTGTTGTGTTCACAAATACATTTCATAGAATGAGATATTAAATAAAATAATTAATTTGACATAAAGGGCCAAATGCAATAGCCCGCGATTTGCGGGAGGTGTTGCTATTCAAGCAAGATAGACATTAGATTTAAAGCAGCAATTAGTTTAAAGGCAAAACTAGATTGGGTTTGCGCCTAAACTAATTGCCACTTTACATTTCATAACTGTTGAAATATGGAGTGCGTATTTGGCCTTTACCAAGATGGCTGCCGGTTTGGTCTTCTGCGCATGCACAGTGCCATCTTGTCACTGTGTAAGAGCACCACAGTAGTAGGCAGATGTGTTCCACACAACTCTAGAGATACCCTGCGGTATACCCTCACAGAGAGATACCTGCCAAAGCATACCGCTTGTGTATGACTATGCACTGTTACCCGCATACATGACCAGCTGGTGATTTGCATGTTCTGCTCAAGATCCGCTCCATCCAGATACTAAGTGTATGTAAACTGTTAGTATGGCTGTGCAAACACAGTGCTGTACAATAAACCAAAGTGCTTGTTAAGTTTTGGGCTGCCTAAAGTATCTGGTGAAATCACGCCAACTCCCGGAAATCATGGGCTAAAGACTTATACTGTATGTGCTGTTAATGTTGGGTGGATGTCACAGTTTTTTTTTTTTAGCAGAACCACTGAAACTTTCAACACATCTAATGTAGCAGAAATTAATACATTTGTAAAAATTTCAACTATATTGCAATATTAGTCCCGCTTGGGTTACATCAGAGACAGAGGGCATAAAGCCCAACACCTGGAAGATACATTGGGTAACTGGCATTCAGTTTGAGTCTGATCAGGGAAAGGGAAGGAATGGGCAATCAAAGAGAGAAATGTCTGAAAGGACAGCGGGATAAGTACTGTGTAGTTTAGGGGAAGTAACTGTGGATTAATTGAAAGCAGATAGTTACACACATGATCGGCAACTTCCTTTCTGGGGGAATCATTTAGCCTTTTTCTGGATTAACACAACATATAGTACATTTATCATGTACTATTGACCTTAGTAATTAAACCATGTACTGTAATGATGTCCACTAGGGATGTGCGCGCCCACCCCCGTGTTTTGGTTTTGGATCTTTATCTCCTTCAAGGTTTTGGATCTGGATTTGGTTTTGCAAAGAGGTTTGGTTTTGGATCTGGATTTTTTAAATAAAAAATTGATAAAAAGTTTTGAAAACAGATAAAATCATGTAATTTATGAAATCCAAAACCTGAAATTCGGATTTAAAATCCGAATTCCGAACCGCAAAAAGATCAGAACCACGACCTGGATTTACCTGGATTTCCTCAGGAGATTAGAACCGCGACTCGGATACCTGGATTCACAAAATTCGGGTGGAATCGGATTTCTGGAGAATCAAACTACACATCTCTAATGTCCACATATCTTGTGGAATTCATATATTGCTATAGTCAAATTATGGAAACAACTGTGTGCACAGAAACACACCTCTCCACTGACACTACAAGTCCACATTGCTGATGCTGTCATGACGAATCCATGTTGTCAACCAAATAAGATAGAACTGGGTTTGCAGGTCTTCACTGATAAAAAGAGTCAGCTCATTATGAACACCAGGACAAAAACATACAATAAACAAGAATCTCCTTAAATAAAGACCATATGGAACCAAGTTTATGATTGTAACAGGTAAGTTTTATAGATAATAGGAATACAGTGAACTTACATTTATGTGACCTATCTAGTACCACTGACATTAAAGTCCATTCATTGCTGTTGCAGTCAGTCTGCTGCCCATTCCAGTCTCTGACTGAGTATCATCTAAGATACAGGATGGCAAGAGTAAAACTATAGACATCAGTCTCATGTCAGTCCAGAGAGTGACAGTCACTTGACACATCTCAGACTCTCCAGTCTTAAATCCCAAATTACTTCACCTACTGAAACCAAGACTGTCTGTCTTTCTCACTTCAGCTGACTGTCTTTTTCATTTGTGTTGTTTTATGATCAGAGGATGTAGGAAGGAAGAACACCGTCTGATTCAGCCAGTGAATGAAAAGGATTATTGAGCTGTCCTTTAAAATGTTCCTTGATCGTCTTACACAGACCTGGAATATAACAATGAGCTATAATTGAATAAATAATGAGGACAGCAACTGGATTTAATTAAACATAGATAAGACGAGGATCTTATGGAAATGCGCCAGTAGCCTGGGGCTTTGTTCCATTAACTCTTACCTATAAAACAGAGGTAACAAAATATTCAACACACGTTATGCCTGTCAGTCACTTTTCTGACAGAAAGTAATGTGTTTTTTAATGAAATAACATGAATTTAACAGTCGTGCACTTAGGGGAGCTCCCTTTGCCCAGAAACCCCTGTGTGTACCCTTCAATAAGAAGCCAGCATATGCTTAAGAAAAATTGGCACACTGATTTAATGAGTACTCACTCTGCACAACATTGCAACAGAAAATACATTAATCAGGATGTCTCCATGGCACAGTGACGAGAATGTACGGTTGGGCATACTGTATACCATCGTTGGTTATCAGTCATTGATAGTTTACTACTGATGGTGAATGGTATTACCATCGATGGCAGGGCCCCATTGGCTGAGAATTCAGGATTTTCTTTTTTGCGCATATGCACCAGCAAACTCCTATCTACTGCATATAGATGGCCAGGAACTGTCAATGTAAAACCATCTATGGTTTCCAAGAACCATTAAATGTGGATGCCTCAATGACAACTCTACAAGAAGGTTCCTCTCCTCTCATTGTTGCACAGGCACAGTATCTAGAAGACTGTCAGTCTCATTGCTGCACAGGCACAGTATCTAAAAGACTCTGGGCCTGATTCAGAGCCGCTCGTAAGCGGCCGCTCGTTTGCTCCGAGCGATGTTTGCCCAACTGCGCATGCGTACGGATCGTTATACGCATGCGCGAACCAGTCAGTGCGGTCGAAATTCATGTGCTCGCAAAATAGCGAATGCCTGATAATTTGAGTGACAGAAAGAGGCGTATGTGGGTGGTAACGGGGGAAGGTGCTTGAAAACGGGGAGTGGAGATCTGAACGCAGGCGTGCTTAAAGGTCAAAACGGGCGTTTTATGGGTGTGCATAATTAAAACAGCAGCGTCATTGACCACGTCACTGGGTTATTTTATAGTCAGAACTGCTCGCAAAATTGTGGTAGAAAAAACCAACCCCAAGAATAGCGAGCAGTTCATACCCTGGTCGATGTACTCGATTAAGCTAATAAATAGTGGACATGAGGTAGGATGCGAGCGGCCAGGGGGCATATTTTTAAAAAAAACGACCGCAAGTTTGGTTCGCTTGTTCAGACCTAGAAGCGTGAACAGACCGCAAAGAGCGAACGGTTGATTTGAATAGCCACCCCTATTTTCTGGACGAGCGAGCGCTAATTGCGTCCGGCTCTGAATCAGGCCCTCTGTCAGTCTATTTGCTGCACAGTCACAAGGCTCTGACTCTCAATGCTGCACAGGCACAGAGACCAGAAGGTTCTGCCCCTCTCATTGCTGCACAGACACAGAAACTAAAAGCATCTGTCAGTCTTATTTCTGCAGAGGCACAGTGACCAATAATAGCCAAAGGCCGCAGCTGGCTGGCT
Source organism: Taudactylus pleione (assembly GCA_031769625.1). NCBI lineage: Eukaryota > Metazoa > Chordata > Amphibia > Anura > Myobatrachidae > Taudactylus > Taudactylus pleione. Next base: position 1,938,821 of record JAUIMM010000566.1, on the reverse strand, counting down.
AAAGTAAGTGACATTGCAGTGGCACAAACAAATTGCGGTTTTAAAAAATAATATAGCACATCTAGTACACATAGTGGCACAGCAGTGGCAGACAGGATGGCAGTTTAATAATTTATACAGTCCTATAGAACTAATAGCCCGAAAGTAAAAGCCTAGTAGAAAATATAATATATTACCAACACACGTCTCCAACCAGCAAATCAAAAATCACAGGCATCAGACCAAAACAGGAAATTCAAGCAAGAGAAACAGCACAGTAACAGATTAGTACAAGAAATTTATAATTGATAATTAATAATTATCAGTTAAATTAAAATATTGCACCTATGAAATATAGTGGCACTGCAATGGCAGAGAGGATGGCAGTTTAATAAACTACTGTATATAAATGTTTTCATTAACTAAGAACTAATGGCCTAAAACTAAAAGCCTAGTAGAAAATATAATATATTACCAACAAACTTCTCCAAAGCAGCTAGTTTAGATGCTGCCCGTGGCAGTCAAATAGTTAAGCAAAAAAAAATGCATGGGGTCCTCCGCCAAAATTAATAAACAGCACTGAACCTCTGAGCCTGGTCTGGTATTGGTTATTGGAGAATAGGGAATCCCCACACCGTTTCCCCTCCTATTTTCCAATACCAGCGATTTTATGGGCGGGACCCAACACATTTTTTTTCTATTCAACTTTTATTTTTTACACATACCCAAGCCTGCACAGATTATACTGATCTGTGCAGTGCTTTCATCCCACCCACAAAGGTGGAGTTGCTTCAGGAACTAGGAAGTACTGTAGAAAGGGATGAATTTATATGCAATCCAAAAATCAGACATTTCTGGGATTATGGCTTTTTGCCTCGATTTGAGACCTAGATTTGTCTGGGGGAACTGAGGCATGCCTAGGTTCAACTCGTTACCCCTAATTTCGAGTGTGTTCAGTTTTCAGCAAAACTGAACCACTCGTCCATAGTAGAAATGAATAGACAAGTGCCTATTCTGTATGATTTTTCAAACAATGCTGTACCCTCTTTAGACACTGATATTGGTTCTAACTAGGGGTGTGCACCGGCCACTTTTCGTGTTTTGTGTTTTGGTTTTGGATCTGGATCTTTCTTCGTGTTTTGGATCTGGATTGGTTTTGCCAAAACCACCCTTCCGTGTTTTGGGTTCTGGGTTTTGTGTTTTGGATCTGTATTTTTTTGAAAAAAAGCATAAAAACAGCTAAAATCACAGAATTTGTAGGTTTTTCTGCTCCTATGCTATTATTAACCTCAATTTCCACTCATTTCCAGTCTATTCTGAACACCTCACACCTCACAATAGTGTTTTTATGTCCAAAAGGTTGCACCGAGGTAGCTGGATGACTATGCTAAGCGACACGAGTGGGCGGCACAAACACGTGACCCATCTATGCGTGACACTGCAGTGGCAGACAGGATGGCAGTTTGAAAAACTAGGCCCCAAACTGTACATAATGCAAAGAAAAAAAAGAGGTGCAAGATGGAATTGTCCTTGGGCCCTCCCACCCACCCTTATGTTGTATAAACAGGACATGCACACTTTAACAAACCAATCATTTCAGCGCAAGGGTCTGCCACACAACTGTGGCTGAAATGATTGGTTCGTTTGGGTCCCCACAAAACAAGCTGGCAATTAATGTGTCCCTGCACAAACTGGCTCTACGGAGGCAAGATGTCATCCTCATCCTCCTCATCCACCGATTCCTCACCCTCTTCAGTGTGTACATCCTCATCCTCACAAAGTACTAACTCGTCCCCACTTGAATCCACCACCACAGGTCCCTCTGTACGTTCTGGAGGCTGGTCTCCCTGGAAGAGCTGATAATTCATTTTGATGAACATCATCTTCTCCACATTCTGTGGAAGCAACCTCCTACGCCTTTCGCTGACAAGGTTCCCGGCTGCACTAAACACTCTTTCGGAGTACACACTGGAGGGGGGGCAACTCAGGTAAAATAGAGCCAGTTTGTACAGGGGCCTCCAAATTGCCTCTTTTTCCTGCCAGTACAGGTATGGACTGTCTGACATGCCTACTTGGATGCTGTCACCGATGTAATCCTCCACCATTCTGTCAATGGTGACAGTATCATATGCAGTGACAGTAGACATGTCAGAAATTGTTGCCAGGTCCTTCAGTCCAGACCAGATGTCCAAACTTGGTCCTGCCTGCCCTGCATCACCGCCAGCAGGTTGCTTAGGATACCTAAGTTTTTTACTGGCAGCCCCAGTTGCGGGAGAAAATTAAGAAGGAGCTGTTGACGTGTCACGTTCTGCTTCAGCTGACAGTGTGTTCACCAGCAGGTCTTTGCACCTCTGCAGGCTTGTGTCGGCCGGAAAGAGAGACACCACATAGGCTTTAAACTTAGGATCGAGCACGGTGGCCAAAATGTAGTGGTCTGATTTCAACAGATTGACCACCCTGGAATCCTGGCAAAGCAAATGAAGGGCTTCATCCACAAGTCCCAAATGCCAAGCGGAATCGCTCCGTCTTAGCTCCTCCTTCACTTTCTCCAGCTGCTTCTGCAAAAGCCTGATGAGGGGAATGACCTGACTCAAGCTGGCAGTGTCTGAACTGACTTCATGTGTGGCAAGTTCGAAGGGCTGGAGAACCTTGCACAACACGGAAATCATTATCCACTGCACTTGAGTCAGGTGCATACCCCCTCCTTTGCCTATGTCATAGGTGGATGTATAGGCTTGAATGGCCTTTTGCTGCTCCTCCATCCTCTGAAGCATATAGAGGGTTGAGTTCCACCGCATCACAACCTCTTGCTTCAGGTGATGGCGGGGCAGGTTCAAGAGTGTTTGCTGGCGCTCCAGTCTTCGGCACGCAGTCGCTGAATGGCGAAAGTGGCCAGAAATTTTTCAGGCCACCCAAAGCGTCTCCTGCACGCCCCTGTTGCTTTTCAGAAAATTCTGCACCACCAAGTTTATTGTGTGAGCAAAACATGGGACGTGCTGGAATTTGCCCAGATGTAATGCCCGCACAATATTGGTGGCGTTGTCAGATATCACAAATCCCCAGGAGAGTCTAAGTGGGGTAAGCCACTGGGCGATGATTTCCCTCATTTTCTCTAAGAGGTTGTCGGCGGTGTGCCTCTTACTGAAACCGGTGATACAGAGCGTAGCCTGCCTTGGAACGAGCTGGCGTTTCTGAGATGCTGCGACTGGTGACGCTGCTGCTGTTGCTGCGTAAGGTGATACATCTACCCAGTGGGCTGTCATGGTCATATAGTCATTAGTCTGCCCTGTTCCACTTGTCCACATGTCCGTGGTTAAGTGGACATTGGGTACAACGGCATTTTTCAGGACACTGAGGACACTTTTTCTGATATTTCTGTACAGTCTCGGTATCGCCTGCCTAGTGAAGTGGAATCTAGACGGGATTTGGAACCGGGGACACACTACCTCCAGCAATTGTCTAAATTCCACTGCAGAAATGGCGGATACCGGACGCACGTCTAACACCAACATAGCAGTCAAGGCCTCAGTTATACGTTTTGCTTCAGGATGACTGCTGTCGTACTTCATCCTCCTCGCTAAGGACTGTTGGAGGGTCAATTGTTTATTAAAAGTAGTGGTGTTCCTACTTCCTCTCTGGGATGATGAATGACTCCCAGCAGCTGCAACAGCAGCAGTGGCAGCAGGAGGCGTAGCAATGCAGGATCCTCCAGAGGAATCCGGGATAGGAGAGTCAGTCATGCCAGTGACATGGCCTGCAGGACTACTTACGATCCTGACTAAGGAGGAAATTGACGAGGAGGGAGTTGACGGTGTGGTTTGCAGGTGCTTGGATACAACAGGACAACAGGATTTAGGTGTCCCTGGACTGCTTACGGTCTTAGCCAAAGTTTCTGAACTTGACAGTAACTTATTATGAACACGCTGCAGGTGCCGTATAAGGGAGGATGTTCCTAGGTGGTTGACGTCCCTACCCCTACTTATTCCACCTTTACATAAGGTACATATGGCAAGACAGTTGTTGTCCGGATTTGGATAGAAATATTGCCAGACCAAAGAGGTGGAATGTTTGGTCTTCTGCCCAGGCATGACCGTGATGGGCTTTTTCATCCCACGGACAACAACTGTCTCCCCCGGAGCCTGATTTAAACAAACCACATCACCATCAGAATCCTCCTCGCCAACTTCCTCCTCAGCGCCAGCTACACCAGTATCCTCATCCTGTTGTACTTCAACAGTGACATCTTCAATTTGCATATCAGCAAGTGGACTGTGGGTGCTCCTTTCAGCACTTGCAGGGGGCGTGCAAATGGTGGAAAGAGCCACCTCTTCCCGTCCAGTGCTGGGAAGGTCAGGCATCGCAACCACCACCACACTTGGACTCTCCTTGGTGATTTGTGATATCTTCTTAGAAAGCACAGTTCTTCGCTGTGCTTTTGCCAGCTTAACTCTTTTGATTTTTTTAGTGGGAGGAGGGCTTCCATCGTCATGTGAAGCTGAACCACTAGTCATGAACATACTAGGGATCGACCTTTGCCGTTCCTTGCCACTCCGTGTCGTAAATGGCATATTGGCAAGTTTACGTTTCTCTTCAGCTGATTTAAATGTTTTTTTCAAGGTCATTTTCCTGAACTTTGTCATTTGGGATTGTATGTGCCCTCTATTATGACATTGGGCATCGGCCTTGGCAGATGACGTTGATGGCATGTTATCGTCTATGTCATGACTAGTGGCAGCAGCTTCAGCACTAGGAGGAAGTGGTTCTTGATCTTTCTCAATTTTATTTTTATCGGAGAAAGTTTGGTCCTCCATTTATGTTATATCGATTTGATATATACTTGCGGCTAAACACAGAAAATATTTCTTTATTTTTCCTGGAGAGTAGTGCACTTTGTGGGTTACACCAGCCTTTAAGAAATGAGCCAGCCGGCTCTTTACTTATGGGACACAGGCGTACGCTTGGCGCTGCTCCTTTGTTGATGCACGTGCGGCTACTGCGCACACAATTCACAAACACAGAAAATAATTTTTTTTTTGGTTTGGACTGGAGTGTACTTTGGGGGTTACAGCTCCCTTTAATGGTCAAGCCAGCCGGCCCTTTACTTATGACACAGGCGCACGCTTGGCACTACTTTGTTGATGCACGTGCGGCTACTGCGCACACAATTCACAAACACACAAAAAATATTATTTTTTTGGTTTGAACTGGAGTGTACTTTGGGGGTTACACCACCCTTTAACGGTCAAGCCAGCCGGCCCTTTACTTATGACACAGGCGCACGCTTGGCACTACTTTGTTGATGCACGTGCGGCTACTGCGCACACAATTCACAAACACACAAAAAATATTATTTTTTTGGTTTGAACTGGAGTGTACTTTGGGGGTTACAGCACCCTTTAACGGTCAAGCCAGCCGGCCCTTTACTTATGACACAGGCGCACGCTTGGCACTACTTTGTTGATGCACGTGCGGCTACTGCGCACACAATTCACAAACACAGAAAATATATATTTTTTTGGTTTGGACTGGAGTGTACTTTGGGGGTTACAGCACCCTTTAACGGTCAAGCCAGCCGGCCCTTTACTTATGACACAGGCTCACGCTTGGCACTACTTTGTTGATGCACGTGCGGCTACTGCGCACACAATTCACAAACACAGAAAATAATTTTTTTTTTGGTTTGGACTGGAGTGTACTTTGGGGGTTACAGCACCCTTTAACGGTCAAGCCAGCCGGCCCTTTACTTATGACACAGGCGCACGCTTGGCACTACTTTGTGATGCACGTGCGGCTACTGTGCACACAATTCACAAACACAGAAAATTATTTTTTTTTGGGTTTGGACTGGAGTGTACTTTGTGGGTTACAGCACCGTTTAATGGTCAAGCCAGCCGGCCCTTTACTTATGACACAGGCGCACGCTTGGCACTACTTTGTTGATGCACGTGCGGCTACTGCGCACACAATTCACAAACACAGAAAATATATATTTTTTTGGTTTGGACTGGAGTGTACTTTGGGGGTTACAGCACCCTTTAACGGTCAAGCCAGCCGGCCCTTTACTTATGACACAGGCGCACGCTTGGCACTACTTTGTTGATGCACGTGCGGCTACTGCGCACACAATTCACAAACACAGAAAATATATATTTTTTTGGTTTGGACTGGAGTGTACTTTGGGGGTTACAGCACCCTTTAACGGTCAAGCCAGCCGGCCCTTTACTTATGACACAGGCTCACGCTTGGCACTACTTTGTTGATGCACGTGCGGCTACTGTGCACACAATTCACAAACACAGAAAATTATTTTTTTTTTGGTTTGGACTGGAGTGTACTTTGTGGGTTACAGCACCCTTTAATGGTCAAGCCAGCCGGCCCTTTACTTATGACACAGGCGCACGCTTGGCACTACTTTGTTGATGCACGTGCGGCTACTGCGCACACAATTCACAAACACAGAAAATTATTTTTTTTTTTGGTTTGGACTGGAGTGTACTTTGGGGGTTACAGCACCCTTTAACGGTCAAGCCAGCCGGCCCTTTACTTATGACACAGGCGCACGCTTGGCACTACTTTGTTGATGCACGTGCGGCTACTGCGCACACAATTCTCAAACACAGAAAATAATTTTTTTTTGGGTTTGGACTGGAGTGTACTTTGGGGGTTACAGCACCCTTTAACGGTCAAGCCAGCCGGCCCTTTACTTATGACACAGGCGCACGCTTGGCACTACTTTGTTGATGGACGTGCGGCTACTGCGCACACAATTCACAAACACAGAAAATTATTTTTTATTTGGTTTGGACTGGAGTGTACTTTGGGGGTTACAGCACACTTTAACGGTCAAGCCAGCCGTCCCTTTACTTATGACACAGGCGCACGCTTGGCACTACTTTGTTGATGCACGTGCGGCTACTGCGCACACAATTCTCAAACACAGAAAATAATTTTTTTTTTGGTTTGGACTGGAGTGTACTTTGGGGGTTACAGCATCCTTTAACGGTCAAGCCAGCCGGCCCTTTACTTATGACACAGGCGCACGCTTGGCACTACTTTGTTGATGCACGTGCGGCTACTGCGCACACAATTCACAAACACAGAAAATAATTTTTTTTTTGGTTTGGACTGGAGTGTACTTTGGGGGTTACAGCACCCTTTAACGGTCAAGCCAGCCGGCCCTTTACTTATGACACAGGCGCACGCTTGGCACTACTTTGTTGATGCACGTGCAGCTACTGCGCACACAATTCACAAACACACAAAAAATATTATTTTTTTAGCACTTGGGGGGAGCACCCCTGATGGATAGAGCACCCCCTGTACAACACTACAGCACCCCTTTAGGACTGGGACACTGCACAGGACTTTGGAATGGACACAGCCCCTATGGAGAACTGACTGCACAACACAGTCCAGCCAGCCCCTATGGACTTTGAAGTAGTGGACACAGCCCCTATTAACAACAGCAGCACAGCACAACACAGCCAGCCCCTATGGACTTTGAAGTAGTGGACAACAGCAGCACAGCGCAGCACAGCACAGCACAGCACAACACTACTCTGCACTACACTACACTACACAGCCCAGCCAGCCCTAACTACCACCCTCCCTCTTCACTGTCCACAGCCGAGTGAGAAAATGGCGCCGACGCGGGTACCTTATATTGGTTCCAAAACCCGCGAGACTCGGAAGGTGGGATGATGACGTTTTGCCTCGATTTCAGATCCGAGTCAGGCGGGAAAAGTCGAGCCTGACTCGGATATGCCTCGGATCGGTGGGGCTCGGGGGGGTTCGGATTTCAGAAATCCGAACCCGCTCACCCCTAGTTCTAACATAGAGCAGCCACTTTCAAAGTCTCTCAGGATTCATGCCCAAACAGATATGTGGTCAATGGACAGTGACACTATACAGTATGTATTGCACCACTTACTAAGTGATTTGATAGGCAACCTGATACACTTCAGGCCCTCTAACCCTCAAAACAGCCGCACTTTAATTTTAGTCCCAGTAGTAAGCTAAATAAATACATTTAATCAATGAAAGAGACACCTCTGTGTAATACCATATCAGCAGACCTATAAACTAAAAATGTGCAGTTCGAACAATCCCAAACTTTGGGGTTCCAAGTTTAATCGAATCCCGGGTCAGTCACTTTTGGGGTGCCAAGTAGAACAGAGTCCCAGCTCAGGTCTGCTGTAAGTTTGGAACGCGGACTTAAAAACTGAATCTCAGGTTTTGGAATGCATGTAAATTACAGTATTTGAGCTCTTTTAAACAATTTTAAAGAGATCCAAAACCAATGCCAAAACTGAATCCAAACCAAAACACTTGAGTGTGGTTTTGCCAAAACGTAAACCATAACATTTGAGGGTAGCTCTGTCAAAACCAAAACATGGGGTTCCACGCACATCTCTGCTTTAAACAGTCTTTTAAAAACATAAAAAACACAAATATGATAACAAGGCAGGAAAGAGCTGGGGCTACAAATGTAGGCTTGGAGTGTCTATTACTGTTCTAGAGTGAAAAAGACCTGGCAAGCCATGGGTTCCTCACCATTTCCATATCCCCAACACCATCAGATTCATTATCAGCATTATTTAGGTAGTTTTCACTCTCATTCTCATTGGTTTCAATGCTTATTTTATTTTTTTTAATTAAAGGAACAAGAGAACTGTTGCTTTGCCACTGAATGTTTATTCGTTATACCTCCAGACTCACATACAGCTAACAAAATGCTGGACTGCATTAATAGCAAAATCGAGCAATGTTTGTCCTAAAGACAACTAAGGATCAGAAATGCCACATGTATCATTGCCTTGGCTATTGTTGCAGCTTTGCAAACTGACCACTACCATAGCTCCATATGCTTTACTCATTCACTAAACCTAATTTTTCAGGGGTTCCTACAAACTTACTAAAATACTGAATGCATATTAGAAATTTTAAGAATGACATTATAATGGAACAGCTCATTTGTGGTCTTCCATTTAGATTAAACTTTACTGAGGATATGCTTGAGGCTATGTATGAATTCCAAAAGCCATCATTAACTATATTGTGTGACATCCAATATTTGAGGGGAACCATTAGCAACAGATGGCAGTCATCTGACATGTTGCTAGGCCCCTTTGATGAAGAGACACACCATCCCCACCACAATATACAATTGTTAATCCAACACATTACATATTAATGAATCCCCCTACTTCTTAGATTATAAGATCTTTTGGGCAGGGCCATATTTACCTTTAGTATGTCATTGTATGTCATTTGTTTGTTTCAGGATGAGTTAAATGTACAGCGTAATATATCAGCGCTTTATGAAAGAGATAATAATAATAATAAAACAACAACAGGATTATCAGGGTAAACAACTAATCATAGCAACAAGCTACTGTCTTTCCATACTTCGACATCTTCAAGGAATTGTGAACAAACAAACAATCATGAACAAGGTGTTGGTAAGCTTGGTATCAATAAACGATTCAATATTTTATAACTGATGGAGATGAAACACAAATAAAGTAGATGTTGTAGATTTTATATACTTACACGTTACACAGTATGCTGATATGAATTCAAAGTGACAAGCATGTATAAATAATCAAGTAAAGTGATGATTATTTAATGGCAACCCTGCTGTATCCCTGCTACAAGTGTAACATGGGGGAATGTTTTGCCACATCTGTAAGGGAGTCTGTGGTTTTGCATCGCCAAGAGAGGCTTACACAAAGCCTTCAGTTATTCATACAGCAAGCAAATGAATGAGTCAGAGAAAAAAATGCTTTGACTAATAAAAAATACTCTTGGTAATGAGGGTAAATAAAATAGTGAAATTCATGTGTCGTCATACACCTGAGAGTGTGGGTTTTTAGAAGTGGAGATGTTGCCCATAGCAACCAATCCGATTCTACTTTTATCTAGCACCTTATAGAAAATAATAGCTAAAATCTGATTGGTTGCTATGGGCAACATCTCCACTTCTAAAAACCCGCACTTTAATAAATATACCCCTTAGTGCAGGGCCGGACTGGCCATCGGGCAGTTCTGGCAAATGCCAGAAGGGCCGATGGCCAGATGGGCCAGCCTGCGCACCAGGAAACCCTGACAAATTGATATGCCTGCAGACGATCTGCTAGGAAGGCAGGATTTCTGTAAGACGTGGCTGCGTTGTGACGTCATGACGTCACGTTGCGCAGCCGTGTTTTTGGGAGGCATTAGATGGAATTCATCCGGTGCAGTCAGTGTGCAGACAGAGCTATAGCTCCTTCAACGTGTGTGGCATCAGGTCCAGGCAGTGGCGCACATAGTTACTGCAGAGGCCGCTGGTAGCTGAAGGAAGAAGGGCAGCTGCAGCTAGGCACACTCGGGCAGGAAACATCTTTCCCCCACCTCCGGGGTTGAGCAAGAAGTCAGAGAGAAACATGGCTAACGGCAATGGAGAAAGCCTGCATGCAATTGCTGTGCAAGATATTCTCCCAACTGAAGACTAGCCTGCCCTGGGTGCCTCTCCAAGCAAATACAGACAATGCATAGTCAAAAAGTAAAGAACTTGCTGTTTTTAAAAACAGCAAGTTCACAGGCAATTTATTAGGTGCAAATAAGTTATAAATGTAATATTTAGCATATGTCTGCAAAAAAGAATAGCCAGTGAAGGTATTCAGGCCAGGGATTAGTTCTGGTTAGCAGAATGTGGTGCATATTGTAAATAAATATACCCATACTAGGTTGTCTTGGAATAGTTTACCAGTATTTAGTTGATGCTTATTTATGTTATCCTAGCTAGTAAAATTCCTCCATCTTGTATTTTATTAGCTGAGGTTTAGTTTTTTTTTCCACTTCTATATTTCCACAGCATTGCCATTGCCCAGAGATCCTGTTCCAACATTTTTTGTTTAAAATGATAACATGTGAAAAGTAGTTTCCTGATTGTAGGCAATAAGGAGTCTATTTAGCGAAATGTAGTCGGCATCATGTCGTGTAGGATGCCGGCGGTCTAGATACCGGTGCCGAGATCCCGACATCGTTGGGATCCCGGCACCAGAATCCCAGTTGCCGGCATCCCCACCGGGATCTCATACCCAACCCTTAGCGGGATGTAGTTAGCATCCCAGCGTGCGGATGCTGACGGTGGAAATACCAGCGCCGACATCTCGACAGCGTCAGGATCCTGGCACCAGAATCCCGCCTGCTGGCATCCTGAAGGTAAGTCTCGGGGGTTAGGGGGAGGGTTAGGCTAAAGCACCTGGCAGGGGGAGTTTAGGTTTAGGCACTAAGACGGGAGGTTAGGTTTAGGCACTAAGACGGGAGGTTAGGCACTAAAGGCCTGATTCAGACCCGGTTGCAAGCGCTGAGCACTCGCAACCGGGTCGATGGTGGCCCACTGGGCATGTGCACGATGGAGACGGCTCCGTTGTGCGCATGCGCGAGACCCGGATAGCGGCGGGCGCTCCGTCGCTCCGAGTCTCGCACCAAAGGGGACGAGCTGTCGATGGTGATTGACAGCACGCCTCATTTGGTAGGCGGGCAGGGGGGTGGCTGGCCGAACAGAGGCATTCACGAATGAACACCTGCCGTTTGGGGGCGGCCCAACTGACATCACCAGTGATGTCAGTGGGAGAGCTTGCGGCCACGAGACCCTACCACAAGGGTCTTGTCGCAAACCCGATGGTCGTGATGGTCTTGACCATCGCGACCATCATCCTGGCCGCTCGCAATAGCTGTGGGTGGGCACCATTAAAAAAAAAACGCCCTGATTCAGAGCGAGCGCTCTGTCAGAGTGATCGTCTCTGAATCAGGCCCTAAGTTAGGAGGTTAAGCACTAAGAACGGAGGGTTAGGGTTAGGCATTAAGATGGGAAGTTGTGCACTAAGGGTCTCATTCAGACCCGCTCGCGAGCGCAGGACGCTCGCGAGCGGGTCGATGTTACCCCAATGTGCATGCGCACGACGGAGGGAGCTCCGTCGTGCGCATGCGCGAGACCCGGACAGCGACAGCCAAGCTGTCGCTCCGGGTCTCGCACCAAAGGGGGCATGCTGTCAATGGTGACTGACAGCACGCCCACTTTGGTGGGCGTGCCAGGGGCGTGGCTGCCAGATGGAGGCGTTCCCATGGGAACGCCTACCGTCTGGGTCCGGCCCCACTGACATCACTAGTGATGTCAGTGGGAGTGATTTTGGCTCTGATAGAGCCAAAATCACTCCAGGACTTGCGGCCACGAGACCCTACCGCAGGGTCTCGTCGCAAGCCCGATGGTCGCGATGGTCTTGACCATCGTGACCATCATCATGGACGCTCGCATAAGCTGTGGGTGGTAACCCACAGCTATGTGAGCGTCCAAAAGGCCGCTCCACATTTAAATAGGACGGCCCTGATTCAGAGCGAGCGCTCTGGTCAGAGCGTCCGGCTCTGAATCAGGGCAAAGAACGGAGGGTTATGGTAGACCTTAAGATGGGAGAATAGGGTTAGGCACTAAGGACCTGATTCAGACCTGCTCACTAGGATGCGATCGCTCATACTGTAGCTGCCCGATATTTGCATTCTGAGCATGCGTATGCATCACATTGCGCATGCGCAATCCACTGCGACAGACCGGGAAGCACTAGCTCGCTCAGCATAGACAGCCCAGTTGAATGAATGACAGGAGAGGCCGTTTGTGGCTGGTAACAGGGACAGGCCACTCAAAATGGGGGAGCAGAGGTACGAACGCAGGCGTGCCTGTGTGTTTCAACACCGTTTCAGAGGTGTGCATAATTAACAGGCAGCGTCATAGTACACATCACCTGGTTGTATTTCACACTGAGCAAGCACTGCGAGCACATCCAATGGTGCTCAATGTACCAATGGTTTCATGCTCCTCCAGGAGATGACGTGTGCAAGTGGGAGTCTTATGAATGGCTGGTGGGCGTCTGCATACACAAAGTGATCGCTCGGCAAGACATAGTGGGCATGCTAATGCCTTGCCGTGTGATAGCCTGCCTTGCTGGGTGTGTGCCAGATTTGCATACGCTGGGAGCGAGCGATCGCATCTAGCAAGCGGGTCTGAATCAGGCCCTAAGTTGGGAGGTTAGGCACTAAGAACAGAGGGTTAGGGTTGGGCATTAAGATGGGAGGTTAGGGTTAGGCACTAAGAATGTAGGGGAGGCAATCGGGAAGCCGACTGCCTAAATACCGGCAGCCGGCTTCCCGACTGTCTTATCCCGGCAAGGGTGAAATGCCGGGCGTCTAGATGTAGACACCCGCATATCCCCGATGCCGGTAGACCGGCGCCTGGCATCACGATCGTAGTGATGCTGGGCGCCGCGAGCAGACAGCCGCGGGGGGTAGGTTAGGTTTAGGGCTCCCGGGGGGGACTTAGGGTTAGGCACCCCCCGGGGGACTTAGGTTTAGGCAGCAGGGAAGTGGGTGGTTAGGGTTAGGAATTTAGAGGGGGGATTAGGGTTAGGCACTTGGGGGGGAAGTTAGGGTTAGGCACCCCTAAGTAGGGTTAGGGTTAGGGGGGTTAGGTTAGGTTAGTGGATACTTACCTATCCACGATCGGGATTTCCAGCGCTGTCGGGCTTCCGCTGCATCGCACTCTGCTCCTGTCGGGCTGCCGCTGACTGGAATCGAACCGCCGGCCATGCGGCCGATGGTATTTCATACCAATTCCGAATGTAGAGTTCGGGTTAGGCACTAGTGAGGGGGAGGTTAGGGTTAGGCACTAAGGTGGGAGGTTAGGCCCTAAGAATGGAGGGTTACGGTTAGGCATTAAGATGGGAGGTTAGGCTCTAAGTACATAATTCAGATCCGCTCACTAGCGCTTTGCGCTCGCAAGCGGGCCGATGATTTGCATGCGCACGCTTTGTTCTGCGCATGCGCGAACTAGTCTGTGCGATCGCAGCCCGCTCACCCAGCAAAGACAGCCTAGTGTAATGAGTGACAGGAGAGGCCGTTTGTGGGTGGTAACAGGGGCAGCCCACTAATAACGGGGGAGTGGAGGTGCGAATGCAGGCGTGCATCGGTGTTTCAACGCAGTTTTCTAGGCATGCATAATTAATAGGCAGCGTCATAGTACACGTCACATGCCTGTTTTTTACACTGTAGTCCACACAGTGCTTGGGGTAGGGTATGTCAACCACAAGTGCTGCGTTCGCTACCGATGGTGCTCGATGTACCAATGTTTTAATACACTTCCTGGAGATGATGTGCGCTAGTGGGTGTCTCTACATACACTAATGGGTGTCTGCATACACAGAGCGATCGCTCGCACAGCCAAAGTTGGTGTGCTTATGCCTTGGCGAGCGATCGCTTCCCATGGCGTCACTTTGACAAATTTGCATACGCTGGATGTGAGCGATCGCATCTAGCGAGCAGGTCTGAATCAGGTCCTAAGAACAGAGGGTTAGGCATTAAGATGGGAGGTTAGGGTTTGGCACTAAAAACGTAGGGTTAGGGTTAGGCACTAGTGAGGGGAGGTTAGGGTTAGGCACTAGTGAGGGGAAGGTTAGCGTTAGGCACCGGGGAGGGAGGGGTAGGAGTAAGGGTTAGACTTACCTTAGTTACTGAAGGGTATCGGGATTCTGACTCTTGGAATGCTGCTGTCGGTATTCTGACCAGCGGCATCCCAACAATCGTGATCTCATACCTTACCCATATTTAGCAATAATCGCGATATTGGCTTAGATATATTCTACCAACATTATCGTGATTATTTGCAGTTTTACCTAACTTCTCCCCATTATGCAGCAAAAAACTTGTCAGGAACAGCAGTTTTGTTAACAATCTGTCCCTGCAAAGTCCCCGCTTGACCCCTATTTCTTGTATAGTGCATGCGCACACCTGATGGCTCTTCAGTAGAGTCACATTAACGCATGCGGCACTGAGGAGACCATAAGTACATTAACAGAAACAGCCCATATAACACTCTCCTGCCCTCATGTGCCTAACATCTCTGTCATATTAAATTCTTTATGTATATAATTAATGTGTGTGCATATATGTGATGTGTGTGTATATATGTGTGCTGGTATGAAACATACTTACCTACCTTTCAGAATCTCTTCCCGGGAGAAGCCCGGGTAAGAGAAGCAGCAGGGGGTCGATGGGGGCGGGGCCTAACAAATTGTGTAATTAAGCCCCGCCCCCTCATGGCAAAAACTGCCGCGATAGGGTAAAATTTACGTAGGGGGC
Source organism: Taudactylus pleione (assembly GCA_031769625.1). Classification (NCBI taxonomy): domain Eukaryota; kingdom Metazoa; phylum Chordata; class Amphibia; order Anura; family Myobatrachidae; genus Taudactylus; species Taudactylus pleione. The sequence goes on along the minus strand of JAUIMM010000566.1, from coordinate 1,923,671 downwards.
GGGGCCAAATGCTGTGATTCATGCAGAATCACATCTTAAGCCCCACCCCCTTCACAGAAACCCGCGATCGCCGCGGGTATTCTCATTCTGCCCACTTCACTAGGAAGTGGGCAGAATGCGGGAGAACTGCCTACCCTTCCGGGGGTGCGGGGGGTTACCCAAAAAATCGGGAGCCTCCTGCGAAACCGGGAGGGTAGGCATGTATGGTATGAGATAGTATTTCATACCAGCACTACACTTCAGCACCCGGTGCTGGGACTGTCACTGTCCCAGCACCTGTCAACAAGTGGCTGCCAGTATAACTTGGCTTCAGCCGTGAACAAAGCAAGGCTTGCGAACAAGGCGGCCAATCAGTGGCGACTGGCAGCATATATAATATGGCAACGGCCACTAGCCAATCAGGGACAGCTGTGTGGCCATCCCTAATTGGCTGCCGGTCCGCGAGCTGTCATTGCAGCCAAGGAGTGAAGGGAAGGGAAGAGCGCCAGTCAGCGGAGCGTGGCATGGTGTGTACTGGGAGCACATGTGAGCTAGGAGGTGTGTTGTGAGGTGGGAGGTGTGCTGTAAGGGGAGTAGGTATGGGTATGGAAATATTACTGGGGCTCAGGATTTGGGCCTGTCTAAGTAAACTGATATACGCACGCCTTGACGTGTGTTTTTACGCATAAAGCTACTCAAGATGTGGATATAACTACCAGAGCGCGGCCGCACACTGAAGAGTGATATACAGTATCTATCCTATAAAATGGCCCCCTGTTGTGAAACAGATAGAGAAAAGGAATAAAAAATTGATCAGAATAGGCTGTTCAATTTGAATTATTTTTAGTGAATAAGCATGCAACTGGACAAAAGTGTAAGTGAATAAAATTGTTGAAATTTTTCTGTTAGATGTGTATTTCTGTAAGTGAGGCAGAGATGTCTATTTCTGTATAGTGACCATGTTTCTCCATTACTGAGGTTTTTTTTTTTTTTTAGGAACATCATGAGCAGATTACGATTGCATTCCATAATTTGTTACTTATAAGTTATAAGTTGCTATTGTTTGCATGATGTGATGCATGTTGTGTTTACATGTCAGTGTGTGTATTTTTCTTGGTTACTGAGCTTTGTCTTAATAAGTATACAAATAAAATTTTGCATGTCAATCTACTGCACCACTCTGTCATTCTGTGCTGCAGTTTAAAAAAAATAAAAAATTCAAGGATGAATGGGAAAGTAGTGAATAGCATTTTGCAAATTTTTTGGGGAAAAATAAGTAGTCCCATCAAATTTCGGGTACACGAAAATGGGTACTAGCATATTTTAAACTTACTAATGTGAAGTTTTAAAAATCATGCAAAATCCACCTGCCGCAACCACCTGCAAACTAAAAAACACCTGTGGCATACTTGGGGACCCCCCTGAGTCTATTTCGCTGGTTTAGAAGTTTGTCCCCAACTTTGTTTTTTCGCCCCCAAAATGAAAGTACTTTTTTGGAGTGTCCTAAGGTACTTTTTTAAAAATTTGACACAGATTACCTTTAGGGGCCTGTCCAAGGGGTGCAGGGTGGTTTTTGGATGTTTGCACCCCAATTCTGCACTTTTTCTCGCCACCTATTCATAGGTGATACTTTTTCGCATGGTCTGATGCATTGACTTTTCGCTCCGGCGAAAAGTCAGACAAATGGAATACGGGGATAACTCAAATCGGTGAAAATGACGTCATTGTGAAAAAGTTTCGCCGAGAATGGCTTTTCGCTCCAAATTGAATATGGCCCATAGACTTAGAATTTGGATGAGTCAGGAATGGTCAGGGGATGAGTCTATGCCGGGAGCCAGATGATGACGGTAAGGTGGGAGTGTGTGTTTTAAATGCCAGGGCCTATTTTTAGTCCCAGTCCGGCCCTGCCTTAGTGTCTGTACACCATATGGATAGAGACGGCTGTCATGACACCCCGCAAGGAGTAGCGTACCATTCTTTTCTTTAAATGTTGCATCTTCTAGGCCAGGATGTGACATTAACTGCACAGGAATAGGGCTTACACTCGTACAAAGTTGCAGAGTTAGAACAGAACTTGATGTGAGAAAAATTTACGTCTGCCCTCACCGAAGCCCTTTTTATTCAGATTCAGACTCAGTTGCACACAGATATAACAATGCCGCACATCAGATTGATCAGTATAACAGTTTTGTCACTCCCTGTTGTTTTAATTATGTGAATAAGATGCGTATTTGGATCAAGAACTATATTTAACATGGCCGGGGTGACCAGGACCTGTACATGCATATATTGCCGGGAATAATGCAATCATTTTTTAGAAAACATAGGCAGAAACTTGAGGTTTCTGCTGCTGAGGGAGTTTTCAATTGGCGATGGTTGGTGAAAGGGTGGATATGCCTGGTTTAACAAATGAAGGAGGAGGAAGTACAGCAGCAGCAGCAGCAGCATTAGCATCTGCTGTGGAAGTTCCGCAGGGTCAAGCAGTTTAGTCCAAGCTTGACCCTGGAATCCCTGACAGACTAGGGGACCATTTTAGGACCATTTTAGCTCAACCAAAGGAACATCATGAATCATTATGAGCAGGTTAGAGATGATTTATAGTCTTGTAGCTGCACTCTACAATGCATTCTTTGCTTGCCCTAAAAAGGGTGTGAAATCAGATGGCAGTTAAAAATATATTCCTGTTAATTAAACATGCAATGTTGTTGTCCTTGTGGAGAGTGATTTTTATACAGTGGCAAACGCAGGATTTTGAAAGGGGGGTTTCCAATTTCCGAATACAGAGCCAATTAAAAAAATCCACAGACATACATACTAAATATGTATATGTGTGGATTTTTTTAATTGGAAATTGGAAACCCCCTCCAACGGTGCCTATTTCATATAAACCCAGATGAAAACAAGAAGCAGCACTCGTTGTTTCAAATATATATATATATATATATATATATATATATTTACATTTGATGGACTGTCCAGCATTACACACACACTGACAGACACACTAACAAAAACTACACAGACCGGCACAGATAAACTGATAGGGCACTCACAAAGACTACACACACACACTGACAGACACACAAAGACTACACACACATATTGATACAGACTACACACACATACTGATACAGACACACTGATAGGGCACTCGCAAAGACTGTGCACACACATACACAGATAGACTTGCAAAAAGACTACACACACACACTGATACAGACACACTGATAGGGCACTCACAAAGACTACACACACACTGACACAGACTACACAAACACACACACTGAAGCAGGCAAACAACAACTGCATCATTTAATATCGAAATCCCCCCCCCTCCCGCCGGCAACCCCCACCCCCTGGCACCCACTCCCCCCTTCACCTGCGGCTCCAGGAGAGAGTGCCGGGAATAGTAAGCACCCGGCGGCAGCTCAGCTTCTCAGCTGCCCCCCACAGTGCCCCATCAGAAACACCCGGGAGGAGCTGCGCGCTGCCGCTGCAGCTCCCCCTATGTTCAGCCAGCAGCCAAGCCCCAGCCAGTTTTAAGCTGAACTCCGGGCCCGGCTGCTCCTTCGCTTTAGACAAAAAAAATGATTCAGCCGGGCAGCGATGGAGCGGCGGCCAGGGGGGGTTTCTAGGTACTCGGAAACCCCCCCTGCGTGCGCGTATGTTATATGTTGATCATTTTAATGATCCAGCTGCACCTGATCTCTCAGGACACAAGTCCTTGGAGCTGCATAAAAGATATACTGGTAAGTGCAGTATAAAATATAGTGCTATAGTGCCAGACCTTGTACCAGATGTTTATACTGTATATAATCGCATATCACAATTCAATTTAAGTAACTTTATTTCTGTTTGGTCCTTTTAGTGGCCTCCACATGTGCACAAAAAGTATTTGCTCCTATAGTCCTCTAAATAACATATACTGTGTATTGTAGCATAATATGTTATATCAAATAATAAGAAGTGCACTTACAATACATAACAAATATTAATGCTTATTTGAATTGTATTAGTTAATAGTTGATATTATTCCATTTGGCTTGTAGCAACTCAAAATGGCCGTGGCTGATCCATGAATACAAGTGTCCAGATGCGTTTCATCCAATGGACTTTTTCAAAGTAGGCAATCCTCAAGATACTATGGATTTTAACTAGAGATGTGGATCCTCGGATTGAGGTTTGAATTTTCTAACTTTTCCCGCTGGATTTTCCCGCCAAAAATGTAATCTTTCATGGATAAACATCATCTTTCATGGAGAAAAGTCCATGGTTTTTCCCACCAAATGTCAGATCTCAGAAAGAGGAAAAACTGAATCTTTCATGGACAAACATCATCTTTCATGGATACAAGTCCATGAAAGATGATGTTTGTCCATGACAGATGACATTTTGCCACTTTCTAAGATCTGACATTTGGCGGGAAAAATCCAAATTTGGCGGGAAAATCCAAACCGATCGGAGCCTGCACATCTCTAATTTTAACTGTACTATATTCGACATTTCTATCTGGGTTTTTTGAAAATCTGTTTAGTTAGACACTACAGTACCTCTTAAAAGAAAACAATGAAAGATCACTGTTAAAGAAAATAAACCAGCACCTTTTAAGGATAGGAAAAATTACATTAATTCCAATTAATTAAATAGGACACAACTACAATGAAAATTTACGCTAGCAAAATAGCAATAATCCCAAAATGTGACAGTACAAAGAGTAGAGCCCTGCTGTTGTGATTTTCCACCATTGAATGCTGCATATTACCAACATTATTTGTTCTTTAATCTACAGAGTAACAATCATTATCTTTGTTTAATTACATTACAATCTATCTGCCTTAGAAGTCTGGTAAAACACTAGACAAATTAATTACACCCTCGAGGGATTTTCCTTTATATGCACCTATTCACTGTAAAGTGTTTTTTGACAGCCTGTAGTATTATCTGTAATACCCTGATATGTCTAATAATCTTTGTAACTTCATTTATTTTTTTTTATCTTTTTTTTCTAAGTCATTACTTCACACAGTTGTCTTCATTTAGATTTGAGCACAATTTCGCTGGCCAACCATACTGTACACGTAAAATATGGGCCCCAAACTTACATTCTTAAGTGTGTATTTTATTGCACATTATAGGGATGTGCGCCGACCCACGTGATTTGGTTTTGGTTTTGGATATGTATCTACTTCAAGGTTTTGGATCTGGATTTGTTTTTTCAAACCACCCTCAAGTGTTTTGGTTTTGGTTTTGGATCTGGATTTTTAAAATTAAAAATAGATAAAAAGTTTTAAAAACAGCTAAAATCATGTAATTTATACAATCCAAAACCCGAAAATCGGATTTAAAATCCGAATTCCGAACGGCAAAAAGATCAGAACCTCCACTCGAATTTACTCGGATTCACGAAATTTGGGTGGATTCGGATTTTTGGAGAACCGAACCTCACATCTCTAGCACATACTAACATATTAGATGAGCTAGCAACAGCTAGTGCAAGGAAGTAGACAGTATGGGTTATCATCACAAAAAAATAAACTAATTATAAAAATGGCACATCAATTATTAATGAGGATAATATTTGAGTTATCACATTTTGTAGCACTCTGATAATTATTTAAGATTGTGTACCATCTCCATTTAGAACCCATGAAACATCTTTATGTTCCTAATTGCTAAAATACATATTGAGCTCCAGAATATGAAAAGCAAATAGCGAATCTTCATTCAAGTAAGGAGATTAAATAGCATATTTATCATAGGGCAGAAAGCTCAATAGCTGATGTACTATAAATCGGTGCTTTCACCCGCAACAGGACTTTGCCCCTATGAATTATTTGGCTAGCACTATCAATGGCACCGCTGATGGAAAACCCCACTGGCAATAAGATTCGCCAATGTGCACAAGCATCACGGAGTAACAAGTACCACTGCAATATTTGTTCTGTTATTGGATAGAGGTAACCAAACATAACAAATAAAAATATACTTTGTTATTTTAATAAAGCATTTTTATAATGCTCCCTACTTTTAAATTTATTTAAAATTTTCCCCACCAGGTGGAACTGAAAGCCCTGCTGACTCACGCATGAGCCCCCTCAAAATGACCTAATGATGCAATAAATGAATTTTACTGCTCTGGACCCTTTGAGTATTGCTTAGCCACAGCCTAACAACCGAAACAGAGGCGACCGGTCAGGAAGCAAGTGGCTGCCCAGTTTCTGAGCGACCGCTTGCATCCTCCGACCGCCTCTGAAAGAGGCCCTTAGTGTGGTCCATCGACGCCGGACTAATCCTTACGCACTAACGAATACCAGATCCAGCGCATGTGCAGAAGCCGATTTCTTTAATTGGTGCATGCTCAGTATGCTGAAATCTGTGGGATCCATCTGCATTGTGACCAGGGCTGGCGCTACCATTAGGCAACTTTTGGCAGTTGCCTAAGGGCACCGGCCCCTGGAGGGCGCCACTGAGTCTACCAAACAAAAAAGAAGGATGTCTCTGAAAAAGACATCCTTCTTTTACATTGCACTGATGGCAGCTGCTGGTCTAATCAGCTGCAGCCGTCGATACCTGTCCTGACTCCAGACTGCCAGTCTCTGTCGTGGTGGCCTGTAAGCATCGGAGACTCAGAGCTGATGTGTTCTGCTGTCACTGTATGCTGAGGAGACCTGAGGAGAGGGAAGGGGTGGCCACCACACTGCCTGTATGTTCCCTGTCACTGACTGCAGAGAGTGCAGCGCAGGGCTGTATGTGTGATGGCGGGTGTGGGGGGAGGGGCAGGGGAGGTTCAGAGGGTCATATCAGAAGAACATTCCTGGCTGTCATATATCTGAATTCAGTGTCATGGTACATGCAGGCAGTGTGGTGGCCACCCCTTCCCTCTCCTCGGGTCTTCTACTAACCTGGAAGGTCCAGCCTATCAATCATGAAAGGAGCTCCGCCCCTCCATACTACATGAAGAGCTACTGTCACATTACTTGGTGAGGCATTGATATTTTATGCATGTATGTGTATATAAATGTGGGTCTATGCATGTATGTGTATATAGATGTGTGTCTATGTATGTGTGTATAGGTGTATGTATGTGTATAAAGATGTGTGTCTGTGTATTGTGATAGGATCACTGGTAAAGTGGTCTGTGGCAGGTACATTTGTCCCAGATTCCTGTCTTTTGTGTTTTAAACCCCCAGGAGAAAGTCTGCAGTGTAGCAGGCTTGAGTTTCGGCTTTTTGAAAAGCCGGTTTGGGACCTGGGGGTTGTGGGTGAGAGGTGAGGGAGGGCTCCACCCACGGCCACTCCAGGTTTTGGTTCTCGCAGCCTGGTATCAGGCTTGTTAGTTTTCCACCTGAGAGTGGCCAATATAAGCCTAGTGTGTTGAGGGCTGATTGTCTCACCTGGGAGAGCAGACAGGGAGTTTGCTCAGAGACACTTGGAAAACCTATCTGTGAGTGTTGTGCTGTGCTTTGTTGCTGGCGAGGGTATTAGGCCCTGCCAGGTTCTGGTAGTGAGGGAACTACCTGTGAAATTAGTGCCCCGACAGGGCTAGGATTTATATTTATGTTTTCTTTATGTTTCTGACATTGTACAATAAAGACTGGCGCCGACCAGCTTGTACTTGCATCCAGGCTGGTGTGCTGCTTCCCTGCTGCTGTGTGTGTGTGTAAGGAAGGAGTCCTCTACCCAGGAGAGGGACCCCCTAACCTAACTGTGTCACAATATGGTGGAGAATGCGGGAACCCACACACACTGAAGTTGCAAGCGAGAGGAAAACTTTCCGTTTAAAAATTAAAGGGACAGACACCCAATTTGTGAGTGTGGAAATAACACTGTGTCCTTGGAGTCCCATAGAGGAGGCATCAGCCAATGCTCAGAGAGGCAAGGTTCAGCTTCCAACCTACACCCCAGGACAAAATGGAGGACATTATTAAGGCCTTGCTCCAAGCTACAGCAGCTCAGCAGGAATCTACCAGGGCTCAGCAGGAAGCTACAGCAGCTCAGCAGGAATCCACCAGGGTGCAACTGTTGGCCTTGGAGACAGCCCAGAGGCAACAACAGGTCGCCATCGAGGAAACCCGCCAGGCCTTAGCGAAAAACAGCCAGGTCATAAAAGAGGTGGTACAGCACCTGGTTGCCCGGCCCAGAGATGTTAATAGTGGTCCTCCCACCACCACTCACTCCGTACGAGCCAGTCACTTCCTCCAAAAGATGACTTTGGGCGATGATGTGGAGGCCTATCTCGCCGCATTTGAAAGAACGGCTCAAAGGGAGAGTTGGCCCCAGGAGCAGTGGGCAAGTCTGGTGGCACCTTTTTTGTCTGGGGAGCCACAAAAAGCATATTTCGACTTATGCCTGGCTGATGCCAAGGACTATAAAAAACTAAAACAGGAGATCCTAACTCGCTTGGGAGTCACCACCTTTGTTCGTGCCCAACGGGTCCACCGCTGGGAGTTCCATAAGGACAAGCCTCCACGTTCACAGATGCATGACCTCATCCATCTGTCCTCAAAATGGCTACAGCCGAGACGCTGACGGGACCACAGATCATGGAAAGGGTCGTGATGGACCGGTACCTGCGATCATTACCTGTGACTCTGCGCAAGTGGGTGAGCCATGCAGACCCTAAGTCCATGGACCAGTTGGTCGAGCTGGTGGAGAGGTACGTGGCGGCTGAGGAGCTGATGAGTATGCCCCACCGAGCCCCGATGGCGCACCGGCGATCTCCCAGAGACACTGGTAAGACTGTTCCAGGGGAGAAGGGTGCTGGGCGGTGGAATGTACCTAAGACTGAGGGTGTAGAACCTGGAGACAGGCCTGCCAGGCTGGGAAGGTTCTTGCCCCGTAAACGACTAGACTTTGATAAGACTCAGTGTTTCCGATGTGGTGGCTTCGGCCATATTGCCGCTAATTGTGCACTTACAACTGAACCAATGCAATGTGATACTGCTCATGTCTACTGCAGGGGGTCTTTCTTTGCACAGATAGCCTGTACGGCTGACCGGCAGGCTGAGACTGATAAGCACATGTGTGTACTCACTGTAGATGGCAACCGAGTAGAGGCACTGTTAGACTCTGGTAGCTTGGTGACACTTATAAAAGCTGAGCTGGTGAACCCCTTGAGGCATACAGGGAAAACTGTTGGTGTGACCTGCATACATGGGGATACTCGATATTATGTTACGGCCGAGGTGAACATCGAGACACCATGTGGCTCTGCTATAGTTTCTGTGGGTTTGGTGCATGGTCTGGTGTATGATGCAATATTGGGGAGAGACTTAGCTCACTTCTAGTAGTTGATGGTAAACCCGTAGACCCTGATAGTCCTTTGTCCTATCGCCACATGGCAATGTGTCAGGATTTGTTATATCAGGTGACTAAGAAGGGGGAAGATGTTGTGGAACAACTAATAGTTCCCAAAGCCTACAGAAGAACAGTGTTGGATCTGGCACATGGTCATGTAACGGCAGGCCATCTAGGGGTAGAGAAAACCACTGAGCGAATAATGCAGAGGTTTTTCTGGCCCGGGCTTCATAAAGAGGTATCTGACTTTTGCGCATCCTGCCCTGAGTGTCAGTATCATGCTCCCAGGCCACATTTTAAGGGTCCACTAGTTCCATTGCCTATCATAGAGGTGCCGTTTGAAAGAATAGCGATGGATTTGGTTGGACCCTTAATGGAGTCTGCCAGGGGACACCAGTATATTCTGGTCATAATGGATTATGCTACCAGGTACCCGGAAGCGATCCCATTGCGCAATGCGTCAACCAAGACCATTGCCAGAGAGCTAGTTCATGTCTTTAGCAGGCTGGGTATACCTAAGGAGATACTAACTGACCAGGGTACACCGTTTATGTCCAAAGTCATGAAAGAGTTATGCCGCCAGTTCAAAATCGAACAGTTAAGAATTTCGGTTTATAACCCCCAAACCGATGGGCTGGTCGAGAGGTTTAACAAGACGTTAAAACACATGCTTAGGAAAGTGGTCGACAAGGATGGTAGGGATTGGGACTACTTATTGCCGTATTTATTTTTGGCCATAAGAGAAGTTCCCCAGTCCTCCACCGGGTTTTCACCCTTCGACTTGTTGTATGGGAGACACCCAAGGGGGTTACTAGACATTGCCAAAGAGACATGGGAGGGGCAGTCTAGTCCTTACAAAACGGTGATTGAGTATGTTTCTCAAATGCAGGAGAGAATTGCTGCAGTAGTGCCGATAGTGAGAGAGCACCTGGAACAGGCTCAACAGGCACAGCAGAGGGTATACAACCGCAATGCTCGGTTACGCAGCTTTGCTCCTGGGGACAGAGTGTTAGTATTGGTTCCCACTGTGGAAAATAAACTTTTGGCTAAATGGCAAGGGCCCTTTGAAATCTTAGAAAGAGTGGGGCAGGTCAATTACAAAGTTTACCAGCCGGGGAAAAGAAAGCCGGAACAGATATACCATATAAATCTGTTAAAGCCCTGGAAAGATAGAACGGTACTGTTGGCCGTCCGAGACCCTCCAGTAAGTCCAGGGCCCTTAGTTCCCGAAGTGACAGTGGCAAAAACCCTGTCAGCAATTCAACAACAAGAGGTCAAGGAGTTTCTGATTAGAAATAGGGTGCTGTTCTCTGACGTACCTGGGAAAACCTCGGTCATTAAACATGACATCATCACTGACCCAGGGGTTAAAGTTAATCTAAAGCCCTATAGGTTACCAGAAGCACAAAGAGAATTGGTGTCGAAAGAAATTAAAAATATGCTAGAGTTAGGGGTTATTGAAGAATCACATAGTGAATGGTCAAGTCCCATTGTGTTGATTCCAAAGTCCGACGGGAGTGTGCGTTTCTGCAATGACTTCCGAAAGTTGAACAGTGTTTCAAAATTCGATGCCTACCCGATGCCAAGAGTGGATGAACTGATTGAGAGACTAGGGACGGTAAGGTATTTAACCACTCTTGACCTAACCAAAGGGTATTGGCAAGTACCGTTAACCGAGAGCGCCAAACAAAAGACAGCTTTTCAGCACCAGAGGGCTTGTTTCAGTACAAGATGTTGCCCTTCGGGCTACATGGGGCACCTGCTACCTTCCAAAGAATGATGGACAGGATTCTAAGGCCCCATAGACGGTATGCGGCTGCTTATCTAGATGACTTGGTCGTTCATAGTCCCGATTGGCAGTCTCACTTACCCAGGGTGCAAGCAGTGTTGGACTCCATCTATAAGGCAGGTTTGACAGCCAACCCAAAAAAGTGTTGTCTAGGCATGGAGGAAGTAAAATATCTGGGATACACCATTGGCAGAGGCCTGATAAAGCCTCAGCTCAATAAAGTTGATGCCATACAAAACTGGCCACGGCCTCTGAATAAGAAGCAGGTGAGAGCCTTCTTGGGAATTACGGGGTACTACAGGAGGTTTATACCCAACTTTGCCACCATGGCAGTCACACTGACTGACCTGACCAAAGGCAAACAAAAAGTCATGGTAGAATGGAGTCCTGAGTCAGAGAAAGCTTTTCAGGAGTTGAAAGTAGCGTTGTGTTCCCAACCAGTCCTGATGACTCCTAATTTTGAAAGGGAATTCATAGTACAAACCGATGCATCAGAAGTAGGTATAGGAGCGGTCCTGTCCCAGAATAAGGAGGGTGAGGAACACCCTATTTTCTATCTTAGCAGAAAGTTGAATGTACATGAGAGAAACTATGCCACAGTGGAGAAGGAGGCGTTGGCCATAAAGTGGGCGTTAGAGGCTCTCAGGTACTACTTGGTCGGAAGAAAGTTCAAATTGATCACTGACCATGCCCCTCTGAAGTGGATGTCTGAAAATAAGGACAGTAATGCGAGAATTACAAGATGGTTCTTGGCGTTACAAACTTTTACATTTTCAGTGGAACACAGGCCAGGAAGCCAGCTGGCCAATGCTGACGCGTTGTCACGCGTTCATTGTTTGGGGGCTTCAGTTGTTCCGCCCAACAGGTCGAAACAAAGGGGGGGGATATGTGATAGGATCACTGGTAAAGTGGTCTGTGGCAGGTACATTTGTCCCAGATTCCTGTCTTTTGTGTTTTAAACCCCCAGGAGAAAGTCTGCAGTGTAGCAGGCTTGAGTTTCGGCTTTTTGAAAAGCCGGTTTGGGACCTGGGGGTTGTGGGTGAGAGGAGAGGGAGGGCTCCACCCACGGCCACTCCAGGTTTTGGTTCTCGCAGCCTGGTATCAGGCTTGTTAGTTTTCCTCCTGAGAGTGGCCAATATAAGCCTAGTGTGTCTTGAGGGCTGATTGTCTCACCTGGGAGAGCAGACAGGGAGTTTGCTCAGAGACACTTGGAAAACCTATCTGTGAGTGTTGTGCTGTGCTTTGTTGCTGGCGAGGGTATTAGGCCCTGCCAGGTTCTGGTAGTGAGGGAACTACCTGTGAAGTTAGTGCCCCGACAGGGCTAGGATTTATATTTATGTTTTCTTTATGTTTCTGACATTGTACAATAAAGACTGGCGCCGACCAGCTTGTACTTGCATCCAGGCTGGTGTGCTGCTTCCCTGCTGCTGTGTGTGTGTGTAAGGAAGGAGTCCTCTACCCAGTAGAGGGGCACCCTAACCTAACTGTGTCACAGTATGTATGTATGTGTATAGCTGTGTGTCTATGTATGTATATGTATATGAATGTGTGTGTGTCTGTGTATGTATGTATGTATGGTTGTATGTATGTGTGTGTATAGGTGTATGCATGTATGTATGTATGTATGTATGTGTGTGTGTCATATGTATGTATGTGTATAGGTGTGTGTCTATGTATGCATGTGTGTATGGCTGTTTCTATGTATGTATGTATGTATGTATGTGTCGTATGTATGTATGTATATAGGTGTGTCTATGTATGTATGTACAGTATGTAAGTGTATATGTGTGTGTCTATGTATGTATATATGTGTATATGTGTGTTTATGTATGTGTGTGTATGTATGTATGTATGTGTGTATATAGGTATGTGTCTATGTATGTATGGTTGTATGTATGTGTATGTATAGGTGTTTCTATATATAGTCTGTATGTGTGTCTATGAATGTATGTATGTATGTGTATATAGGTGTGTGACTGTGTATGTATGTATGTATATATGTATGTGTGTGTATAGGTGTGTCTATGTATGTATGTATGTATGTATGTATGTGTGTATAGGTGTGTCTATGTATGTATGTATGTATGTATGTGTAGATAGATTTCTGTCTTTGTATGTATGTATGTATGTGTGGGTATGTGTGTCTATGTATGTATGTATGTATGTATGTATGTGTAGATAGATTTCTGTCTTTGTATGTATGTATGTATGTGTGGGTATGTGTGTGTCTAAGGGGCATATTCAATTAGCCCTCAAGGGAACAATGCACACAGGAGCCTCAGTGTCCGGCGGAAGGAGCCAGACAGGGGCGGAGGCCTCTTCGCAACCCGGGACTCCATCGGTTGCAAGCTGCGAATGAAAGCAAATGTCATCTGAAGATGGCAAATGCTCCCATCTTTATGAATTTTGTCCCCATACTAGTGTATGGGGACAGTGGACCATTCCGCAAGAGGAAGGTAAGTAGCAGATATATGTGATATCTCCTACTTAATGAATAGCCCAAAACATTTATTTCTACAAATGCTGGTGAAAATATTCATTTTCAACTACATTTGTAGAAATTAAGTGATTATGAAAAGACTGCTTTGCATTATACAGTACACGGGGCCTGATTCAGACCCACTCGTAAACGGGTCGATGGTGGCCCAGTGCACATGCGCGTGAGCCCCGGAGCGAGCGCAAAAAGCATGCCCTCCGTGGCTCACTACATGGCTGTTGATCGACAGCTCGCCCCATTTTGTAGGCGTGGCGGGGAGTGGCTTCACAAACGGAGGCGTTCCCATGCGAACGCCTGCTGTTTGTGGGCGACCCCACTGACATCACCACTGATGTCAGTGGGAGAGCTTCCGGCTCTATTAGAGCCGAAAGCTCTCTGGGGCTTGCGGCCACGAGATCCTACCACAAGGGTCTCATCGCAAGCCCGATGGTCGCGATGGTCTTGACCATCGCAACCATCATCCTGGCCGCTCGCATAAGCTGTTGGTGGTAACCCACAGCTATGCGAGCGACCAAGAGGCCGCAACTAAAAAAAACAGTGCCTGCCCTGATTCAGAGCAAGCACTAGCTTTTTGCAAGCGCCTCTGAATCAGGCCCACAGTACACATAGTGAATACATAAACATATATAAATTTTAATAGCCAATGTGGCAAGAAAAAAACAACACTGTAAAGGGGAGGAGTTGGGACCAGAAAAGAAAGGTACCAATACAGGAAGTAGGAGGAGTCAGAATAATCATTAAATCGCCCCCCTAAAAGAACAGTCTAGATCCACCCCTGGGTGTTAGTGGCACTGCGTTTTTTGTATCATATCTATCTCATATCTATCTGCCTTCACCTGAGGGGACTATTGGGAGGCGGGAAGGGGGGGCGGGGTGAGTAGGCAGTAGTACGCCTAGGGTGCCAAGGAAACCTTGCACCGGCCCTGATTGTGACTTGCATGTGACTTAGAATTAGGCCCGCAATCTGTGAGGTTCTGATTTTGTTGTGGACTCGGGGTGGTGATAGGAGCAAACACAGAAGCAGATTTAAATGAAAAAGTGGAGTTTATAATAAGTAACTTAGAAGACATGGGAATGGCAAACGAAAATGTCCAGGTATAGCACTAAAGTGCACTTGATAACTATAGTGAGGTAAATGGGAAAATGTCCAGATAGTGACAGGCAAGAACAGTCCAGTATGCAGGTATGGTGAGCTGCAACAGAATGCAGGCAGAGGTAATGAAGTCCAGCTGGGTGTAAGTGGAGGCAAGGTGCAGGGAAACAGCAGGTTCAGGTACTCAGGCAGGGGAAAAGGTAAATGGAGGGTGCAGGGTAAGTCCAGCAGGTTGGAGCAGGCAAGGTTTAGGCTAAGTAGCACTTCCAAGGAGGCAGGTAAGGCACGGGTACTCTCTCTCAGCCACAGCTGAGAAACACATTGCACTGGCATGGAAGGAAGGCTCTGGACCTTCCTAAATACCCGGTGCCACACTGTGACTGGCTGGAAAGAACACATGACCTACCAGGATTGGACAGCTTGAATCACATGGCCACAGGCAAGATGGCGGCGCCCATGCCAAATGTAACGGAAGCACTGCCAGGCCTCACCAGGCCTAGTGACAATGTGCCAGCACAGAACCACGTGCAGCCAATGCCCCTCACCAAACACCAGCACCGCTGCCAGACACCCCTCGCAACAATGACCTCACAGGTAATACCCGGTGACCACCATGCCGAGAAACCCTGGCCGTGACAGTACCCCCCTAATGGGTGGCCCCAGGACACTAACCAGGCTTCTCTGGATGGGCAGCATGGAACCTCTTGAAGAGTGCAGGAGCATGGCTATCTCGGGCATCGGTCCAACAACGTTCCTCTGGGCCATAGCCCCTCCAATCCAACAGGTACTGTAAATGTCCTCTGCGGAGATGAGAAACCAAGACCTGGGAGACCTCAAACTCCACGCCCCTTTCAGTCTGGACACGGGGAGAAGCAAGCAGGACTCTGTGGAATTTGTTCAGCACCACGGGTTTAAGCAGGGAGACATGAAAAGAATTGAAAATTTTCAGATAAGGGGGTAACTGAAGGCGATAAGCCATGGGGTTAATGATTTCTATGATGGAGAAGGGCCCGACAAAGCGTGGAGCAAATTTCATAGATGGTACTCTAAGCCGTAGGTTCCGGGTGGACAACCAGACTTGGTCTCCAACTTGCAAATGTGGTACTTTCCTACGCTTCTTATCAGCTTGAAATTTGTAACGGGAGGACGCCTTCTCCAGGTCAGCACGAACTTGAGACCAAATTGATGCAAATTTCTGTACAGTGACTACCACAGCTGGAACATCAAAGACGGGCAGGCTTTGAAATTTGGGGACCCAAGGATGAAGTCCGTAGACCACTTGGAATGGAGTTTGGTTTGTGGAAGAGTGGTAGGAGGCATTATGTGCAAATTCAGCCCATGGCAGCAATACAGATCCATTGTCCTGGGAAGATGTCATGAAAATCCTAAGGAAGGTCTCAAGGTCTTGTGTAACCCTCTCAGTGGAACCATTGCTTTGTGGGTGATAAACCATAGAAAAATTTAGCTTCACTTGCAATACAGAACATAAGGCTCTCCAAAATTTCGCTGTGAACTGAACACCACAGTCAGAGACTATCTCAGCAGGAAGACCATGGAGATGGAAAATATGTTGAATGAACAAGTGAGCCAAGTCAGGAGCAGAAGGCAATTTCTTTAGTGGTATGTAATGGACCATTTTAGAGAATCATTCTACTACAACCCAGATGGTAGTGAACCCTTGAGAGTTTTGCAGATCCGTGATGAAGTCCATGGAGAGATGCATCCATGGATGTGATGGAACACCTGTTTTAAAAGCTGGAAGGCAGTCTCTGCCTTTGGTGAACATAGGGAAGGATTAGCGTCTTTTCGGGTCAGAGCGGTAATGGGAGCCAATAATGATGAAAATCCTTTAATAAAACGTCTATAGTAGTTGGCGAACCCAAGCAATCTCTGGATGGCTTTCAAAGTTTGAGGACGGGACCAATCCAAAATCGCCTGCACCTTCTTTGGGTCCATTTCTAGATTGGAGCCAGAGATGACGTAACCAAGGAATGGCACACTGGGTACCCCGAAGACACATTTCTCCAGTTTGCAGTAAAGGTGGTTCTTTCTCAGACAGGACAATACTTCCTTCACATGTTCATGATGTTTTGCTACAGAAGACGAAAAAAATCAATATATCGTCAAGTTAAACAACAACCGAGACATACAACAAGTCCCGGAAAATCTCATTAACAAAGCCCTGAAACACAGCAGGGGCATTGCACAACCCAAAGGGCATCTCAAAGTATTCAAAGTGTCCATCTCTAGTATTAAAGGCGGTTTGCCATTCATCACCAGCGCGAATACGGATGAGATTATAAGCCCCTCTCAGATCCAACTTTGAGAATATGATGGACCCCTTAACTCTGTTGAACAATTCTGTGATCAGGGGAAGAGGATATTGATTCTTGATCATTATATCATTAAGGCCCCGGTAATCTATACAAGGTCTTAGACCACCATCCTTCTTGCCGCCGAAAAATAACCCAGCTCCAGCAGGAGAGGTGGAAGGACGAATAAACCCTTTCACTAGGTTGTCCTGGGATGTATTCAGACATGGCTTGAGTCTCAGTCAAGGATAGAGGATAGGTGCGACCATGAGGTGGCATCTTGTCAGGCAGCAGCTCGATGGACAGTCCCATTCTCTGTGGGGAGGTAAGACATTCGCCTGTTGTTCTGAAAAAACATCATATAACATCTGGTACTCCTTGGGAATAGCTGGAGATGTTAACAAAGCTGTCTTTCTTACAGGTCATATCTTGAGAAGACAGGATTTCTGATGAAAATTCCCCATGAAATAATCTGCATTGAACACCAGTCTATCCTGGGATTATGCTGGCGTAACCAGGGTAGTCCTAAACTGGTTTCTTGTGAAGCCTCAGGTATCACTAAGAACTTTAAAGACTCGGAGTGAAGTGCCCCAACACGGACTAGTACTGGTTGAGTTTCCATGGTGACCACTCCTTTAGCTAGAGACCGTCCATCTACAGAAGTCAGGGAAATTGCGTGATTGAGAGATGAATAAGGAATCTGTAGTTTATCAACTAGGCTGGAAGTCATGAAGTTTCCGGCTGCTCCAGAGTCTAATAGAGCAGAAACAAAGACAGGGTTAGGCTTGAGATCCAAAGCTAAGGAAATTTTGAAATCTTTAGTATTTGGGGACGGGCTCATAACTTTTAGCTTGATGTCCCCAGGGTCAGTTAGGAACGGGCGTTTCCCGATTTACGGGAGCAGGAGGCCACCAGGTGACCCGAATCTCCACAGTATAGACAGAGGTTTTTTAGCATCCTTCTCTGACGTTCCTCTTTAGAGAGATGGGTTTGGTTCACCTGCATAGGCTCCTCATCTATAGGAGGATGGGGTGGATGGGTAGGCAAAGGAGGCGTAAATGACCTTTGCCGGTCAGTTCTGTGCTTTTCAGCCTGACATTCTCTGAAGCGTAGGTCAATTTTGTTGCAGAGTGAGAACATATCATTTAAATTAGTAGGAAGCTCACGGGTAATCAGATCATCTTTTAGTCAGTCAGAAAGGCCATGCCAAAAGGCTGAGGTGAGGGTCTCCTCATTCCACTTAAGCTCTGATGCCAAGATTTGAAACTTTACGGCATATTGGCTGACAGGACAGGTTCCTTGTCTCAGGGGCATGATACTGGACGATGCTGACACAGTGCGTCCAGGTTCATCGAAAATCCTCCTGAATGATGATACAAAGTCTATATAGTTATCCAGCAGCGATTCAGAACGCTCCCAGAGTGGGGAGGCCCAATCCAAAGCCGAGCCCAACAACAAAGACACAATATATGCCACTTTAGCAGTGGGAAAGTTATCAGGCTGTAATGTAAAGTGTATATCACACTGATTTAAGAAACCACAACAGAGCTTAGGATTGCCATCAAATTTGCTTGGCATAGGAAGATGTAAACGAGGGGATACCCTGGTCCCTGTATTATCAGGCACAGGAGGAGATGTAGTTGCTAATACCTCAGGGGTGATTAATGAGGTTTGCAGATTATCTTGTCGTTTAGACATCTGCTGTAGAAACTGAGCCATTTGATGCTGCATAGCTTCCAGGTTTTCTAAACGGCCAGCAATACAGCGGAATAAACCCACTCCAGACTCCTGTTCCGTGGCCGGATCCATGGGGCCAGTGCAAACTGTGAGGTTTTGATTTTGTTGTGGACCCGGAGTGGTGATAGAGGCATACACAGAAGCAGATTTAAATGAAAAAGTGGAGTTTTTAATAAGTGACTTAGAAGACATGGGAATGGCAAACGAAAAAGTCCAGGTATAGCACTAAAGTGCACTTGATAACTGTAATGAGGTAAATGGGAGAATGTCCAGATAGTGACAGGCAGGAACAGTCCAGTATGCAGGTATGGTGAGCTGTAACAGAATGCAGGCAGAGGTAATGAAGTCCAGCTGGGTGTAAGTGGTGGCAAGGTGCAGGGAAATAGCAGGTTCAGGTACTCAGGCAGGGGAAAAGGTAATTGGATGGTGCAGGGTAAGTCCAGCAGGTTGGATCAGGCAAAGTTCAGGCTAAGTGGCACTTCCAAGGAGGCAGGTAAGGCACAGGTACTCTCTCTCTCTGCCACAGCTGAGAAACACGTTGCACTGGCATGGAAGGAAGGCTCTGGACCTTCCTAAATACCCGGTGCTGCGCTGTGACTGGCTGGAAAGAACACATGACCTACCAGGATTGGACAGCTTGAATCACATGGACGCATGGAAAGATGGCGGCGCCCATGCCAAACGTAACGGAAGCACCGCCAGGCCTCATCAGGCCTAGTGACAATGTGCCAGCACAGAACCATGCGCAGCCAATGCCCCTTGCCAAACACCAGCACCGCTGCCAGACACCCCTGGGGGTGGGGCACTACTGGGGACTACAACTGGGGGGGATACTACTGGAGGCACTGCATCGGGATGGGGAACCTCTACTGGGGACTACTACTGGTAGGGGGGGAAACTACTACTGGGGGCACTATATAAGGGGCTTACTACTAGGGGACCACTACTGGGGGCACTAAATAGGGAGGACCACTACATGGGAAACTGTATAAGGGCACTGGATAGGGGGGATCACTACTGGGGGCACTGCAGGGGGGGCTACTGCTGGGGGCACTTTATAAAGAGCACTGCATAAGGGGGTACCACTACTGGGGGCACTGCATTGGTGGGACTGCTACTGGGGGCACTATATAAGGGGCACTGCATAAGGGGGACCACTATTGGGGCACTTCATAGGGAGGACTGCTACTGGGGGTACTATATAAAGGGCACTGCTTAAGGGGGTACCACTCCTGGGGGCACTGCATTGCGAGGACTGCTACTGGGGGCACTATATAAGGGGGACCACTACTGGGGGCACTTCATAGGGAGGCCACTACATGGGGCACTGCATAAGGGAGACCACTACTGGGGGCACTGAATAAGGGGAACTAATGAGGGCTGCCTAAGGGGGACCACAACTGGGGACATTGCATACTGGGGGTACTATATAAGGGGCACTACTGGGGTTAAGGTGCATATGGAAAGGAATGTTCAGAGTGACGATAAAGTAGTGTGTGTCATGTTGACACGCCCCATTTTTTCATTGACCACGCCCATTTTTCACCACGCACGCCAACGGGGTGGGCTCCATTTTTACATTTGCCCAGGACTTCAAATACCCTAGTTACGCCACTGAGTAAAATAATTTCTGAGGGTCTGGGGTTGCCATGAAACAAGAACATGTGAAAATCACTAAGCTACAGTAGGTACAGCACTTGGCAAAAAAAGCTCCTCCATAAATGTAGATATAATATATTGTATCATTTGTATCTTGTATCTTTGAAGTAAAGTTCATCTTGGGTTCTGAAAAAAAAAATGTGTTTAGATGCTCACATTTCCCATAGTATAGCTAGATAATTTCAGGAGATGACAAACAATATAATTAGAGAACACACAAAAATAGTGTTAATAATAACCCTGTGTTCCATCTCATTGGAGGAATTAGTGTTAATTGGGGGAAAGCAGACTGCTAGGCAACTGCGTTTTCATTACACCAAATATCAGGCAAATATAACACTTCAGCTAAACCCATAAACCTTCCAAAGGTTCTAGAACCTCTGATAATAATTACATTGTAAAGTTTATCCCACAATTCCAGGGGAAAAGATATTGCTGTGCTTGGCAGAGCTCCTGGTTTAATGGAAAGTGATATAAGGTATATTCACACAAGGCTGCTTATCGCTATATATATCAGGATATTATAGCAATGGTATTTGAAGGTCTATATTTTAATCTGAACCAGCATTCCATTGCTTTATGATTCTGATCTTCCCACTGTACCAGCTGAAGGAAATATGCATTACAGCACAGCAGTATGATATGTGATACCACATAATACATTTTTCTTAAAGTGCATTTTTGGATGAAATATTTTTATTTAAACTTCCTGTTTCATAAGTTCCATAGTCACCCCTGTTTTTTCTATAGATGACATCAGCCCTATCTTACCCTTCAAGCCTTCCAAAATTGTATGCTATCTTCTTTAATTACTTTTGTTACACACTGGTGACCATAACCTAACACCAACAAATGGAAATGTGATGTAAAGATTTGGCATTTGCAGTATGAAACCAGCTGAGATGGATCCAAAAATTATGAGAGAAAGAAATATTGAGATTGATTTAGAGCATAAACCAAAACTAGTTGTTTAATAGGATATTTGTTTCTCTTTTCTTTTAGTGCCTCAACTCAAGTCTCCAGGATACAGGGACTATCTATTGTAGCAGTGACGTGCGGAGAGGTAAATGGCTGAGGAGACACTGGCTAGTATCAGAGCCAGATTTACAGATACATATATGAACCTGAGGGTTCATGTGGGCATTATACAAAGGTGCAGCCGTATATAGTGCGGAAAAGGTAGACAAGGGAGGCAGTGCCTCCCCTGTCATACACTTTTTACTCCAGAATTTTGACTATAAAAATGTTTAGACTAATACAAAGAAGATATTTATAATAATTACTTTTCTTATCATTTCTATAGTCAAAACTTTAGAGCAGTGTTGTCAAACACGGACCCTCCAGCTGCAGTGGAACTACACATCCCAGCATGCAGTGCCACAGTTTTGCTATTAGGGCATGCTAAAACTGTGGCAGGGCATGTTGGGATAGGTACTGTAGTCCCACAAAAGCTGAAGGGCCTGAGTTTGACACCACTGCTTTAGAGTATACGTAAGTATGACAGGAAAGGCTCTGCTAACCTGCCTTACCTCACCGCACATCACTGTTTTATAGTGTTATCCTGTAACTTTCACCACGTTTCCTTTCCAACCAGCAATTACCTGTTAAAACCTTTGCATTCAGCTACTGAATTCCTGTGAATTTATGTCACACGATAAATCACACATTACAGGGTAAATTATGCTATTGGGCTGGAACACTTATTATTTTCCATAAAACCCTGTCTTGCTTAAACACAGTTAGAAAAGCAACAATATTTGTTACACAGTAAAACAAACAATCTAGGTAATACAGCAGTTAACAACATAATGGCTTATTTTAGATACATAAGTAACCATAGAATAAGTGAACATACAGTAGATCATCACACTTGTTGTGGAAAAGATAGTAAGTCACTCCCAAAATATCTGAGGGGTAAAATCACATGGGGTGCATTAGAGAGGTGAATACTCTTTTTATCCCAGAGAAAGGGGGATATTATTGACTCAACACTCCTTTCTAAGCCTCTAAGGCCGGTACCCATTACAGCTGCTAATGGATCCCCCGGAGTCTGTCCCTACACTGGCATTTATCGGGGAATTTTTTCTGATGTGTCCCAAAAATAAACCCTGAAAAGTTCCATGTTTTCGCTGCCGTGATGACAAAAACACATAGGTCCATGAACTTATCACGGATCCTATGTTTTCAACCTAACAATCCTATTTGTTCATCCAAACAAATAGGATACATGATAAAAAAATCAGCAAAAAACTGGGGTTATTGGTGGAAAATCCCTGTTTTTTGCTCCCAAGAATATATCAGGGCTAATTGGATACCGGCCTAAGTGTTACTATACTTATGCAATCTTTTCCTTATGTCACTCAGTCGCACAAGAGGATTAAGTAATCCGATATATAACGGACAGTATAGACCCCCTCAATCGTATATCCAATGTAAAAAATGGGGGGTTCTACTACGGACACATACAATATGGCTTGAAAAGGACAACATAAAAAAGAGAGAGAAATGTCCAATGTGGTGCCCTGAAAAAATATCACAATACTAAAAGAACAGCAAAAATTGGGTAAGAGTAGTGTCAAAAGTTTGAAATGTGTTATTTCAATTTTCTTTGTGTACTTGCACTTCCACTTACTGTCACAATAAAGTTATTCTATGGAATCCTTGTACCTGTATCTATAAATATTGTTCATGAATCCCACTCAAAGTGAGACCATTGATTTGTTTATAAATAATGAAATCCTGTAACAATTGCTCATAATGAAATAACTCTAATATCTGCGGTCTGTAAGTGCTGTCTGTATTGTATCTCGCACACACAATGAAAGACAGTCAACAGGGTGGTGCTCCTTAGAGATCCAAAAAACAGGAATCCATATATAAACAATTGTGAAAAAGGGGACTCGCCAGGTAGTCATGAAAAATTAAATTCACAGCTTTATTGTAGACTCACATAGTCATATTCATAAAACTAAAAAGTCAACATTTCAAACTTCTAAGGGACCGTCATCAGGACCAAGACATCTGATGTGAACAAGTCAGCTCCCCACCACACACCAGTGTGTGTGTATATGTATGCATCAAGGTATCACCAATTAATAAGTGACATGCTGTACAAGCTGTTTGTGAATTGACAGATTTTTAAAGTAACTATAGTGGTGAACTCAGATCAGATATTTTCATCAACATTTTTTGTAGTTTAGATGCTGCTTATGATAATAAATCCTAGATCTCAGTAATCTCAGAGACCTGTATGTTCTGAGTTAAAATAAAAGGAACTTATTTGCATATTCCAGGAATTGTACCAAATGTCTCTATTTTTGTACATCAAACCAATACTGGTTATCAATGGGTAATTCTCATTGATTGCTTGTACTATTACGGTAAGTAATTATTATTCACCTATAGCAGTGGTTCTCAAACTCGGTCCTCAGGACCCCACAGAGTTCACATTTTCCAGGTCACCCAGCAGGTGCACAGGTGTAGTCATTACTCACTGACATTATGAAAGATCCACAGGTGAAGCTAATTATTTCACTTGTGATTGTGAGGAGACCTGGAAAACATGCACTGTGTGGGGTCCTGAGGACTGAGTTTGAGAACCTGTGACCTATAGGATATAGGATAGTATTCATACTCCTAGATTCCTCTTAAAAAAAAAAAGGATTTAAGGTCATTAGATTTATAAATAATCACAGTTTCTCATATGGAAACATTCACTTATATTTTCTATCACTGGCGAAAATGTTCCTGGGAAATAGATATGCAAATTTTTTCAATTAGTGTAATATGGTTTCTAGCATCCACATAATACACAGTGTTTTTAAGCTCCTGTAATCTGTTTAACTGTTTATAGTGCTCCAATCTAAAGGGAGTCTCCTAAGATAATATCAGCACACCACTATCTACTGTTAGTTCACACTGTCATTTATAATCAGAGCCCTCTCAGTATTTATTCACATTGCTTTCACTAGAGTCATTTGTTTATATCATTCTCTGACAAAGTGAGAGGTAGTACATTGCGCTGCAGTACCGACGCAGTGTTTTGCTTTTAAGCTTTATCAAGGTAAGCCCAGTTGTACTCCGAATCTGTCTTATATACCCAAAGGCATTGTAATTGACCAATCAGGTGCTTGTAGATTCACACTGGCCAATTGTGTCTGGCCACGTTGATTAACACTGCCCCTCCTCCTTGATTGACAAGTATCTCTATGCAGAGGGACTGGTGATGTCTATCTAAGGTTTCTTAATGGAATTCAGATTACCTTAAAATCCATAAGGCTAGAGTAATCAATCTCCGATTCGCATTTTGTATTTCCAATAAAACAGGGATTTCTGACTAAACTGAAGTTCTTAGATACATTATTCCTTATAACCTGATATTGAAAATTAATATTATCTTTATGAGTAAATCCTCTTTTCATTGGAAAACCAAGTTAATGATCACGGTCGACTCGGTCACATGAATTCTGTACAATGGTAAGTATTAGAGTCTATTCAGGTTTGCCCAATAGATGATTAAACAATGGATTTCTCCTCACCATAAACAAGGCAATCTTAATCATGCAATGACAAAAACAATCTGAAAATAAGATGGCACTGGATAGAACATAAAATCAAAATAATGTCCAAACAAGAACTACTTAGTC
Source organism: Taudactylus pleione (assembly GCA_031769625.1). Lineage (NCBI taxonomy): Eukaryota > Metazoa > Chordata > Amphibia > Anura > Myobatrachidae > Taudactylus > Taudactylus pleione. The sequence continues at coordinate 1,898,662 of JAUIMM010000566.1, read as the reverse complement.
CTTTTTCCGATTGCTCGATATTGGATAATCTTCTTTTACAGGTGATCAACTTCTTCTAGAATCCTCCATATCGTGTATGCTGGAAAGACATAAAAACGAGAAAAGATTCCCTTTTAGGTAGAATTCTAACGTGGATTGTTCACAATTCAATTAAGATAATCCTTCACATAGATAGATGTTGTATCCGAACTCACATACTGTAATTACATGTGAGGGTATTCTTATCTGGGTATCTTTTACCTAAAAGGGATTCTTTTATTGTTTTTATGTTTTTCTGGTATACACAATATGGAGGATTCCAGAAGAAGTTGATCACCTGTAAAAGAAGGTTATAGAATATCGAGCAATCAGAAAAAGGACTAAGTAGTTCTTGTTTGGACATTATTTTGATTTTATGTTATATCCAGTGCCATCCTATTTTCAGATAGTTTTTGTCATTGCATTGTTAGTTGAGTTTGGTGATACTCATATTCTGTGAAATAGGAAGGCTGCAGGTGTTGCGCACCCTCTCCACACACAATTTTTCTTTTAAGGCAATCTTAATCGTTTGCCCATATTAAAGGTTATTTAATAAATGATACAAACTTATCTTCTGTTATTAAATCCAGAACGCATATCTTCTCGGAATAGTCTGGTGCAAAATCCAATATTCTATCCCTGTATTATCTTTGAGTGATCATTGTGCATATTATAATGTTAGTAAAAATAACTATTCATTAATATAAAAAAAATACAACTCATTCTAAAGGTAAATCATATATGTTCAAAATAGTTTTATATTTATTATGTCATACATTCTTATGTGTCATCATTCCTATATCCAGATAAATTATATATAATAAACTTAGCAGTAACTAATGTGCAAATTATATTAATAAGATTACTGTTCATTGTAAAGAAAAATCTTATATATATTTAAAAATGTTTAAAGCATATTTGAGTTATATATATTTCTTAAATCATATGCTTTTATATTATTTTTGTGTAATTCTTTCTATACAGAAATATAATCTATACCTGATAGTACATAAACCAAAACACTGTCATATATTCACTTAGGGTATCATTATAATTATAATGACCAGTTAGGAATACATAGCCAAATGTTTCTCATCTTAATAAATCTTATGTAAGCTGTTAAGGCTAGTTGATGTTAAAGAATCCTATATATAATGGCATGGCCGGCGGTTCAAATCCCTGCAATGGCAGCCTGACAGTAGAGGAAATCCTGATCGTCCTAAAGGTAAGTATAAACTAATCTAATTCTATCCCCTAACCCTAACCCTCCTTTAGGGTGCCTAACCATAATCCCCCCTCTAAGTGCCTAAACCTAACCCCCCCTTCCCCACCGCCTAAACCTAAGTCCCCCGGGGCGGTGCCTAATGTTAACCTCCCCCCAGGGGTACCTAACCCTCCCTCCCCCAAGCCTAACCCTAACCTCCCGAGGGGGTGCCTAACCCTAAGTCCCCCTGGGAGCCCCTAAACTAAACCTCCCCCCCACGGCTGTCCGCGCCCGGCATCACTTTGATTGTGATGTCGGGCGCCGGTCTACCGGCGTAGCTAAAATGACAGGCGTCATTTAGACGCCTGTCATTTAACCCTCGCCGGGATTAAGTAGTCGGGAAGCCAGCTGTCGGCATTGCGACGGCCGGCTTCCTGAACATATACCATATAATGATAATCACTCATTAATCCATGGTCTTGTATAACTAAATATTCTTTGTACTACATTTGATAATGACCACTATAAGGTTGTTATTTTATATCTATGCAGAATTAGTGTCAAATTATATATATTAAAATTGTGTGAAACAAGATAAATGTGACATATACATATTCAAAAATTCTAAGTGTATCTGCATATTTATGTGAAAATAAAATAATCCAATCTATTAATAATTGTAGTAGAAACTCAATCGTGATAAAGATATGAAATATCCCTATTGGTTTATGTAGTGAAATGTGCATTAGATAAGATAATAATAATAATAATAATAATAATATTTTGCACAATACATAAAAGGTTATATACTAATGACTAAATTAAAAAGTGATATGTGTGAATTAATGAAAGGTGAACCCATCATGATTCATTCCATTTGGTGACACACGACCAGGAGGAAAGTGAAAAATGAAGAATTAAGAGAGAAAGTAATATGTTATTGTGACTAAACCAACTATAAAACTTGAGTAGAAACAAAACTAAAATAATGCGACCTAGTGTAGCGTGTAATAAATGTTGAAAAGGTTGTTCCCTTTAATTATATATAGCAGTATTCACTTAGATGTAATATTTATGATTCTACTTTAAAAAGGCGGTATAGTTATTTTCCTCATTTAGGCCCTTAGGTGTTAAAGTGTCCATAAGAAGAAATGTAATTATTTTCTTGTTTCAAAAGTTTAGAGTCCACATCTCCCTCCCTGATGTTCACATTGATTCTCTTCATTCCAAAGGCTCTCAAGCCCTTTGGGTTCCCTTTGTGTAATCTCAAAAAATGTCTAGTGTCTGAGGTTTTAACATTTGTTGATCCCTTTTGGCGTTTCTTATGCTCCCCAAATGCTCAAGAATTCTCTTTTTAAAGGGTCTCTTGGTTTTTCCAATATACTTTTCATTGAATGGACATTGTAGGTTATAGATTACTGCTGCCGTACCGCAATTGATGTGTTAATTTATATGCTATATATTGTTGTATCTAAAGCGTTAGGTATTGGTGGTAACTATGGTCGGAAATACCTTACATGTTCCTCATTTTCTAGATCAGCTATGTGTTGTTATTGAGGATAATGTCTTGGATCTTACTTAAAACATCAGGTGTGTCTCTTGTATAAGATGGTAGTCCAAGAACATACTTTCTCAAATGGGAATCTAAAAATGTACTGGCATTTTCAGTGAGACTACCCATCCTGGAGACAATCTGTCTACCAGGTGGGTTAGTCTCACCTTTATGGATCTTGGGTAACAAGCACAGGGTTGGAGTCCTAGGATTGTCTATATTTAAAAAGTGGTACTCTCTCTTCATTATCACACCATTGCTACTGGCTCTCTTTATGATTTATTATAATTACAGAAACACAAAAAGAGTGTGCTAACTGAATCACCTAAAGATGTGACAATACAGGTATGAATATGTATTCACGTATATTGTGTAGGTGCAGCTATCAGGAGTAATCAGAAGTCACCTGATATATCAAGTCTAGAGCAATGTAAAAAATAGTGCAATAAAACAGTAAGAAAAATAAACATCAACAATAATGATACAATAAAGAATATATGAATATATAAATCTGGTGCACTGGTAGATGTAAAAATGGATTTAATCATATAGCATGTAATAAAACATAGGTCTCACATAGAAGAAAACCGTGAATATGTAGACATCTGTCTAAACAATATATATTAAAAAATATTTAAAAAAAAAAGAAAAAAAGAAAAAACAGTCCCGATGTATTATATGTCCAAATGGAATATGAAGTGTACGTGTGACCCAGAATTTATCTTGATAAGGGAAGATCATAGGAATGACTGTTGTTGTGACCTAACCTGCAGGTAGGTAAATGGCTGTTCACTGTGTCCTGTAGAATCTTTTATAGCCCTTCTACAGGTGTTGTCCCTTGGTGTCCAAAAGTCTCATACAGTTTAGTGTTCCTAGTAATCCTGTGATTTGTTGAGGGGTAGGAAATAAGGACAGAACGGCTCACTCCAAAAGAATCCTGATGATCCAAAACTTCTTTGTATAAGGAATCCGGGTATATGTACTTAGTCCGTCTAATGCGTTTCCCTGTATCAAACAGCTTTGTCAGAGGCTTAATTAACTGTTCTCTGTTTTTTCCATATTAAATACCCTCCTGGGTGATTACAATTCACTGCAGATGTTCACATTACAAACTGATTGGTCAGTGATTGATAAATATAAAGGAGTATATAAACATCTACCAAGTGCATAAAACGAACAGTCCAGACAAATGACAATACACAAAACACATACATATATATCTCTTAACAACCTCCGAAGAGAAATATACTCACAGCCCCTTCGATTTTTCACAGGGAAATGATTGTGTATATAGAGAGCAGTCAGAAGTGGTCGCTTCCGGGTTTCTATAGGAATGAGTGATGCGCGAGTCACCTGGGGAGTCCCACCAATAGAGAAACGTCAGGGGACCTGACGTCTTATGTCACGTGAGCACATCTGAAGTTTACGGAGCTGATGGCTCATATGTTTTGTTGATAGCACGTGATCTGTATTGCCCTATTACCTTTTAGTGGTGTAAATTAACTCCCGTTAGAACACTATGTGTGCATTTAGTGTCATTTTGTTACTTAAAGCTTGATGACTTATTTTTTATAAAAATAAGATCAGAGGGGCTGCGAGGCACACATTTCTTGATTTACACAATGGAATCGTGACACATCATCTCTAATTTCCATTCTTTTTTATCAAATTCTTATTAATGTCCAATCACAAGATATTGTTACCATATAGACGTTTCTAAATACGTGGGTATATAGACTAGACCTAGAATGGTAGACATGATGCTACTGAATCTATCTTTATAAATAAATAAACCAAGACAAAAAATAGACATAAATAGTTGGTTATGATAATTAATCTATTGAGGCATTAATGATAAAAATATAATAAATATTAATTAGTAATAATGCTACACATGTTAAAACAGAAAACTAGGTAAGTAAATAAGAACAAATTATACAGATATAAATGCCTGAATAAGAATAAGAGGTAAAATTATAGGAATAATTGGAATAAATTAGGTTGTGGAAGGACATACTGAAAAGAAAAAGTGTAGAGGAGGAAACCTGAGGTAAATAAGGGGATAATCATAAATGTAGATGGTGGGGCCAGTCAGCCCCTAAAATCATCTGTCAAGAACCCTCAGATTTAATGAATAGAATTTAATTCAACAGCTTCATTTAGACCTTCAGGAAAGCTTGTATTCAGTCTGAACATTTCATTGTACAACTCCATGAAATCTTTAGTTGGATTAAAGGTTAATCATCTATAACAAGACTTGTCATCTAACTGTAGATTCAGTTCTTCCACATATTTGTTATGGAGCCACAGGACAATGTTGCCCCTCTTATCCGAGGGTTTAATTATAGTATCATTCCATTTTGAATCTCTATTAATGCCTCTCTTTCTTCCCTTTTCAGATCATATTCATAGTCCTTAATCCTTTTTATGTTCTCTAAGTGGTCCAGATCTTTACAAACGAGGTCAATGAAGACTTTAACTTGTGGACACACTGAGAAGTCCGGTGAGAATGTAGATTTTTTCTTTAAAGAGATTAATGGAGAATTTAATGAATCTCGTGGGGTTGGTGTTTGATCAGGTCCCAAAAGTGATTGTGTTGGTACATCCCTTAGTTCTTCTAAAATAGAGACTGCAATTAAGTCTTCTTGTGAGAGATCTCTAGGAGTTGTTGTCTCAACAAAATATTCCTTGGTCATAAAGAATTTTTTTTAAATAAAATTTTAATAACAAAGAGACTAACATGTTTTCAAACTCAAATCTGTTAAAATATTGTGTGGGTGAAAAGGATAATCCATTATTGAGGATTTCAATCTGTGATGCTATAAGTGTCATTCCATCAAGTTTATAATAATCAGGGAATCCATCAATTTTATTTCCTGTGTCACTGTGTCAGCGATAATCCCTGGGTTCTTCCCTCCATTTTAACGACTATAGTATTGTGATATTAATGTATTAATAATAAAGGTTACATTTTAATATAATATTTTTTCAATGCACCACATAGGACATTTCTCTCTTTTTTTTTTATCTTATCCTTTTCCTAAAGTGGTCTGACAACCACAGTATGCTTCTCCCTCTGAATTATGACCACTATTAATGTTTGTAGTAACTCTTCAATACACTTCACAGTTTAAAAGTAATATAAGTTTTAAAACATTTGAATTATATGCACAGATGTTTAAGCACCTCCCTTACTCATGGCCATTCTGTCGATGGTGCACATGGTGTTGTTTGAATCCAGAGCAATTATTGTGCACTCAGTGCCTGATTCAGCTTTGAGAATAGAGTGAGAAACAGCATGTAACTGATCATCTTGGTGAAGCCATGCTGCACTGCAAGTGGCGTAGATGTAAAATGCGCAGAAAGATTTAGATTTGGGAGGAATGTGTCCAAACTGACATCTAATTTGCAGTGTAAAAATAAAGCCGTGCAATATTTGTGGGCTACATGCAAAAGCAGCCAGTATTTACCCTACATGCAAATTAAAATCTATGTATTTGCACCCCTTGCATTGCAACATAGTTTGTCCTTGTTCACAGTTATGTGCTCTTTCTCACTCTATTTGCAAAGTTGAATCAGTCCCTCAATGTGTAGCCAGGTGGAATTATTGGGGTTTTTCTCTACTTAAAAATAGCCCCTGAGTTTACCACTTTGGCAAGTTAGTATATTTCTCCAACATGCACTGGCTGTGTTCCCTTTTACTACGTACTCCTTTACTTTATGCTCTCAGGCTGTACTTCAAGATTAAATGATTTTTGTCAACTATTTACGGTATTTTAGGCATTACTGTTCAAATCAGATTACACTGGCTGTATGAGTTCAGAGCCTGCTAGATTCATATTCTCTATTTATTATTTTGCCAATGACATAATGTGCCTAATGTTTTAGGATTAGGACAGATTTTCCTTAAAATAGTAGTGTCAGTTGCCAGTACTGCTAGTGACTCAATTTACTTACTTTGTTCAGACACTGCCTCTCTCATTAGTGCCTGTCTGTATATCTGTGTACTACCGGTGAGTCAGGGGCGTATCTATAATGGGTTCAGGGTGTGCGGGGCACCCGGGCCCGTGGGTACCGGGGGGCCCTGAACCGCACACCCTGCACCCATATTATTTAAAACTCACCTGTCCGTGGTCCCGTGTCGGGTGTCAGCGCGCGGGTGTCATTTTTCTGGTGTTCTGCGCATGCACAGTAGACTCTGGGTACCATTTGGTGCCCAGAGTCTACTGCTTCTGCGGTGACCAGCCAGCCTTGTCAGTCAACTGTCGGCCACTGGGGAGAGAGGAGGGGGCCCTGCATGGGGAATGCACACGGGCCCCCTCCTCTCTTAAGATGCCCTTTAAGTGAGTAGATGCAGTGCATTGTTTTATAAACACAGATTTGATACTCCAAAATCTACCAGGTCCCGCTCACACTCCTGGGGAATTGCATCCTTTTTTATATCTTTCAGCTCCGCGCTCCCCCATCAATCACTAGCGAGGGCTGTCTTTAGGGAGATTTGCTCTTTCTCCTCCCCAGGTCCCGGCATCACCTAAGGGGACTGACCACAATCTCTCTTCACTTACTTTCTATGACCATTGTATTACAGATGTCATTCTGTGCATGGCTATATTACCCCCAAATGGGTGATCCAAATGAAGAGGGACCACAAAAAGCTTCTGGGTTCCCAAAAGGAAATCAGATTCCCTTATGAGGACAAATTAGGTAAAGCACTTCACGCCCCCAAATTAATGGTGGTGGGCAACAAATATCCTGGGTGACTCAATGTAGGGATCACAAATAGATCAACAATGCACAGACACTCTGATGTACAACTTATACAATAATTACTTATATTGGCCCAGAACTTGTATGAGAGCCACCAAGTAGCCTACAGCTACAGTAGTTACACTAATTAATATTGCATGTCTTTGTCAGCAGCATTCAAACCAATGCAGCACTTGAATGTGACACCAAATTGTCCACCAAATATGGTTTATGAATGTCCAGAAATTGTAATGGCCACAGACAGCATCTCCTGCATGTCCCTTTCATTTTTTTTATAGAAAATTCTGAACCAATTGCAGCTTGTTGTGTCAACCCGCCAGCACAAGTCGTGCAACAGTGACATTCAGCCAAGGGTTCTCAGCCTATAAGGCTGCTACACGGCCCAAAGGCTGCATCCTGCTTCACGGCACAAAGGCCAGCTGTGGTCACTGCACACCAGCCCTCAATGCTGTAATGGCCACAACTTGCCAAGAGTTCTAGGCCTCAAGGCTGTTGCAGGACTAATCATAGCTCTGTATTCCACTACTACCCAGCCCGGAGGCTGCATCAACAATTAACTATCAATTCTTCAGCCAGGGGCTGCACCAAATATCAATTCAGAAAGGGGCTACAACAAATATCAATTCTTCAGCCAGGGGCTGCATTAATTATCAATTCTTCAGCCAACCAGGGGCTGCACCAAGTATAAATTCAGCCAGGAGCTGCACCACCAATTATCAATTCTGCAGCCAGGAGCTGCACCACCAATTATCAATTCTTCAGCCAGCCAGGGGCTGCATCAATTATCAATTCTTCAGCCAGAAGCTGCACCACCAATTATCAATTCTATAGCCAGGGGCTGCATCCCCAATTATCAATTCTTCACCCAGCCAGAGGCTGCACCACCAATTATCAATTCTTCAGCCAGGCTGCACCACCAATTATCAATTCTTCATCCAGCCAGGGGCTGCACCAACAATTATCAATTCTTCAGCCAGGGGCTGCACTACCAATTATTAATTCTTTAGCCAGCCAGGGGCTGCACCATCAATTATCAATTCTTCAGCCAGGAGCTGCACCACCAATTATCAATTCTTCAGCCAGCCAGGGGCAGCAGCACCACATCAATTCTTCAGCCAGGAGCTGCACCACCAATTGTAAATTCTTCAGCCAGCCAGGTGCTGCACCACCAATTATCAATTCTTCAGCCAGCCAGGGGCTGCACCACCAATTATTAATTCTTCAGCCAGCCAGGGGCTGCACCACCACTTATCAATTCTTCATCCAGGAGCTGCACCACCAATTATCAATTCTTCAGCCAGCCAGGGGCTGCACCACCAATTATCAATTCTTCAGCCAGGAGCTGCACCACCAATTATCAATTCTTCAGACAGCCAGGGGCTGCACCACCACTTATCAATTCTTCAGCCAGGAGCTGCACTACCAATTATCAACTCTTCAGCCAGCCAGGGGTTGCACCACCAATTATCAATTCTTCAGCCAGAAGCTGCACCTCCAATTATCAATTCTTCAGCCAGGAGCTGCACCACCAATTATCAATTCTTCAGCCAGTCAGGGGCTGCACCACCAATTGTCAATTCTTCAGCCAACCAGGGACTGCACCACCAATGATCAATTCTTCAGCCAGGGGCTGCACCACCAATTATCAATTCTTCAGCCAACCAGGGCTGCACCAATTATCAATTCTTCAGCCAGGGACTGCACCACCAATTATCAATTATTCAGCCAGGGGCTGCACAACCAATTATCAATTCTTCAGCCAGCCAGGGGATGCACCACCAATTATCAATTCAGCCAGGAGCTGCACCACCAATTATCAATTCTTCAGCCAGTCAGGGGCTGCACCACCAATTGTCAATTCTTCAGCCAGCCAGGGGCTGCACCACCAATGATCAATTATTCAGCCAGGGGCTGCACCACCAATTATCAATTCTTCAGCCAACCAGGGTCTGCACCAATTATCAATTCTTTAGCCAGGGGCTGCACCACCAATTATCAATTATTCAGCTAGGGGCTGCACAACCAATTATCAATTCTTCAGCCAGCCAGGAGCTGCACCAATTATCAATTCAGACAGGGGCTGCATAAATTATTCATTCTTCAGCCAGTGGCTGCACCAATCATTAATTCTTCAGCCAGGGACTGCACCACCAATTAGCAATTCTTCAGCCAGCCAGGGGCTGCATCAATTATCAATTCTTCAGTCAGCCACGGGCTGCAAAAAATTTTCATTTCAGCCAGGGGCTGAACCAATTATTAAATCTTCAGCCAGTGGCTAGACCAATCATCAACTCTTCAGCCAGGGGCTGCACCAATTATCAAGTATCATCTCTTCTTACTTCAGTCAGTGGCTGCACCAACTATCAACTATCAATTCTTCAATCCTCAAGGGGTACCCCAAACATTATCTTTGCACAGTCCTCAACTCTATTGATCAATCAGTTTTGAGCCAGTTAGCTGGATGCAACCTTTTGGCCCTTTAACTAGATGAAAAAAATCAATATTGTGAGCTGTGAGGTGGTCAAAATTGACTGGAAATGAGTGGAAATAAATGTTATTGAGGTTAATAATACTGTTGGAACAAAAAAGGGCCATTTCATGTGATTTTAGCTGTTTTTATGATTTTTTAAGAAAACATCCAGAACCAAAACCAAAACCGAAAAACAAAACACGGAGGTGAGGTTTTGGCAAAACCAATCCAGATGCAAAACCAGGGGAGATCCAGATCCAAAACCAAAACACGGGGGTCAGTGCACATCTCTACTTAGAACCAGTCACCAATGTTAACTACATCATCTGAGTCACTCAGTTACGTTAAGTTCATCAGTAGAAAGAAATTAAGTTGAAAATGTATTGGCATCGGTTGTGATACAATTTAACTTTCATGTATTGTGTCCTATATTTCAGAATGGCCCACCAACACCTCTATGCCAACCTTACAATCTACCAGGCATGAGGCCAAAGGGAGCTGCACAGACACAAGTAAGTGGAAGCGCCCCCGTGTCCACGAGATAGCAATTCCATTATCAACTACTGGCATTGTGCCCAAAAACTAATATTGGCCTTGATGCAATGGTGTACCAGATGGCGCAGCAACACTAGTGCCATTAGAAAAGTTGACTGCTGATTGTTGATGACATATGACAAATTACAAATTTGTTGTACCAAAACACAATGATTCAATTTTGCAGCAACAGCAGATTTGTAATGAGCCCCTTTGTAGGCCAAGGTGCTCCACATCAAGCTCTATCTAGATACAGTAGTCTCCAAACTCATCAGCACAAATGCATCTCTAAACAATTGCATTTTAGGACTGTGGCCAGGAGTTCAGATTTGCAATCTAGTAAAATCCTGCAGGAAGGGATATCTACAGTATATCAAGAAATCATTGTTAATCTCCCTAAATGAACAAATCTTGTATAACAGAATGTAATTGCCCACTGCAGTCCTTTTGAGTTTCCTACAGACCACTCAACCCTGGGCCGCCATCAGGGAGGACTGCAAGCCCATAGTCCCGGGCCCGGAGAGAGTGCACCAGCAGCCAGGAAAAAACTGCGCCTCCAGCGGCACTTCAAATATGGCACCGGGCGTGAGCCAATCACAGCTCGCGGACCAACAGCCAGTCAGGAGCAGCCACTCCTTATAGGCTGCCGGTCCACGAGCTGTGCTTGTGGCCGGTGCCATATTTGAAGTGCCATTGTTGCCAGTGCTGTTTTTAGCTGGCTGTCATCTGCAGAAACACATAAACTATTGTCGACTTGTCCCAATCATCATCCGCATGAAGGAGTCTCATTGCCACGAAAAAAAAATTACCTTTGGATAACCAATAGGGACAGTCTTCTAGCTGGGGAGTTAAGTTCAAGGCACTGTCATCAGCACGGATAAAAGAATGGGGGGAGAGAATTTAAGTCCCTCTATCTGCCGAACCCTGGTAACTACAAGGATGGGGGACCACTCATTTAAAAGAGAAGAGTCCCCTTTTTTCAAAATTGTTGACTGCATAAAAGTTACTACCTGGTAATCAGTGTGATCACCAGGCAAATTAATTACATGGAAGTAAAATCATGGAGTCCTGGAATGGGGGAAGGTCTCCCCTCAACATGGCATCCCAAAAATAAGGGGCACCCACATTTGAAAGAAGGGGGTCCCCTCTATATATATTTGTTTATGTGTACATATGTGGATATATATGTATGTGTGTATATATATATATATATATATATATATATATATACACACACACATTATATATATATATATATATATATATATATATATATAAAACAAAGGTGCAGCACCCAAGGCATAAATAAGACATGAAGACAGGCTTCAGCATTATCCTTTCTTCTTGTCTTGTTTATTTATGCCTTGAGTGCCGCACCTTAGTTCTATATATCTGGTCGACTACGGTTTTCTGGACTGCGAAAACCCTGGATTACATAAAAAAAAAAATAAATAAATAAATTAAAAAAAAAAAAATATATATATATATATATATAGAACCAAATTCCGGCTCTCATGAGATACAAGTATAGTTACTAGTCCAGGTGCCCTCAACAGTGTACCTCTGAATCCAAGGAACACTGAACAATACGACATCCAATGGCGGTACTCCAATGAAAAATTATCACTCCACAGACAAAGCTATCAGCAACGTTTTCAGCACTTTTAATAGCGCTTTTATCAGCGCTTTTATTAAGCCACATATGTGGCTTGATAAAAGCGCTATTAAAAGCGCTGAAACGTTGCTGATATATATATATTGTGGCAGTGTTACCAGAGATGGCGTTGGTGAGCAGCAGATTCTGTGTGGGGTTGGAAAGATCCTCCCACACAGGGTATTAATACTCAGTTGTAATACACCTGTGTGTGCCTTGTGGAGAGAGCTCAGGTGTGGGCTGATGAGAAGGCAGACCAGTCAGGCTGCTGTTGGAAACAGTCTATGTGAGACTGTGGCAGCCAGAGAGCCCAGTGAAGCTAAGCAAGCCAATGGGGGCCAGGAGGCCTGTGTCTGGACCTTGCAGGAGGCACATGGGGGACCACAAAACTCTCAGACTGTGTGACAATAAAGCAGTGAAGCTGCAGGCTGAGGAAGCCAGGGCATACTGTGTACCTGGAGGATACAGGGAAGGCACAGAGGCTGTGTTTGTATAGCTTGGCAGCCAAGCCAGGCTGGAGCCGGTGATAGACCTGCAGATAAGCAGGCTGAGACTTTATTGGCAGATTAGCTGCAGCCTTATAAAGAGGGTTCAAGATGTGAGTTAGACACCCTAAATAGGGGCTAGGTTGTTTATTATTTTCTGTTTGTTTCCTGACTTTCCATGCTGGAAAGTAAAGCAACATTTATTTACTTGAAAGCTGTGTGTGGACCCTCATTAAGCACCTAAACACTGCACCAATCCACCCTCTACTAAGCTAATTACCCCCAATATATCACATATGGTGGAGAATGTGGGCACGAAGATTCTACGCACAACGATTCTACGTATGAAGATTCTACGCATAAAGATCTATGCAAGACAGATCTGCGAAAAAAAGTGGATTACAGCAAGTAAATGAACATAAGCAGGCTCACTGCACTTGCATGGTGCAATGCTCGTCAAGGTGGTGAGTGAAGATATGTCTGTTGTGAAGTGTTTAAACAAAATAAAAATTGTCTGCAAGTGTGCACTTTTCCTTGGAAAGGAAGAGAAATAAGTGTTACACAAGTATTCAAGTGTTTTGCAAAACTGGTGACAGTATTGCTTTGCAAAAGTGGTGACAGTATACCTACACTTGAATAATATTGTAGTATGCTGCTGGCTTGAGAAAGATCCGGATGTGACCGAAACATCACTGCTATGATTCTGGTATATCTTGGAATAAAGTATTCGTTATTGGCTATATCTTGCTGGTGAGTGCCTCCATTTGTAACTTTTATTAATGCCCTCTGTCTAGTACCTGGACTGATTTGGCTGGAGTGCACCCCCACGTTGGCTTTATATATTTCGGATGTGAGTGCGGTATATATTGGAATATATATATATATATTATATATATGTAATCACAGTATAGAGAGAGAGCAACCCCCATTAAAAATCCCACATTTGCCCAATTTAATTAATTAGATTATATGAAAGAAACAAGTTTTCATTGTCAATAGGGCTTTCAAACTTTGATCAATTTATCTATTAACCACTTGCCTGGCGTGGTCACATTGTTTGCAACCACAATAGACAGGGCCTTAACTAACATAGTCGCAAACGATCTAATCTGTCTGTAATGCACATTGGGCGGCTGCTAAAAGATAATCTTCCAGGAGCTGCCACTAGCAGGGGGACCTCCCGGCCCCTCTGCATCCCTGCACCCTCCCCCAGTGACTGCCGTAATTACTGCTGACCGGTCAGTATGGCAGGACCCCCCCACTCCTCCGCAGAGAGGAACAGGCACTGGGGAAATGTTGATTGACCACCCCTAACCCCCCAGATTGTACCTGGCGGCTGCTTAGAGGAGGGGAATCAAAGTCGTGATGGTCGTGATGTTCCGAAAAATATGTTATATGTTTAAAAAAAACTTTTTTGTTAAATAAAGTTCTGTTGGATTTTAAAATAGATGTGTTTGACCCAATTTAATAATAAAAAAACCTGACAATTTCTAAAGTTTTTGTTAAAAAAATTGCCAGTTAAGTGGTTAAAGGAGAGGTCAATATTTGACAAACTGTTTGTACTGTATTGTCCCTGACAGTTTTATGACCCCAGTTAGTTAGGCAGATGTAATTAATAACATTCATACAAATTTGCTCTGGGCACCAGATTTGGGAAAATAACATTTCAATTCAAAAATGTACTCTCCCCTTCTTACAAATAGAAATTGACTATGTTATATGAATATTAATCAGCTGATAGAACCTGTAAGGGCTGTTTTATTTATCTGTATGAGTATTAACATATTAACATATGTGTATTTGAATGAATTGTTCTGTTTTTCAGCTATTCGGTTCACATGCTACTGTTTTATAAAGTTTAAATTAAATAGATTTTAGGATTAATAAGCACTTAGCGCTGCTTTCTTTATTTATGGCTTCTCATACTGTAGTTGTTTGGGGGCGCTGACAATTCCTTTGCAGCTGCAGAGTGTTTAAAATTTGAATAGAGCTCTTTTTATTATGGACTTATGCAGTCCATACATCTGCCTGGCAATTCCCCAATGCTTCGGTGCCGATCCGCTTATCAACAAACAGATCAGTGGACTCTGATGATCAGCAAATTCCTGGGGGATCGGAAAAATACAACATGTTAAAATCCCAGATTTGCTGATTCAGATTATTTTTAAGTACAAAAGAAGTGCAATTTCAACAGGAAAAGTGAATAAAAATGCTATACCCTCTTTGTGCCCATCCACATTAGCCACACACAGTGGACAGACATAAATATGGCTCTAAGGGTGGAGAACAGTAGATGGACAAGAAATACTGTTTATATTGTTGTACAAATTGACCATGAATCTCAAAATTCAAGTGTTGTGAATTGGAACACCTGCTAAGGAGATGTGTTAAACCATCATCCAGGATCATGTCTAGCACTTCTGAAAAACTGAATTACTTCATCCCCTCTACTACAGTGAGTAAGGATGACTGTTGACAGTTAGCAACCATCGATAGTTTGCCACCAATGGCCAATAGATTTGCCCCGCCCTTCATATCTGATTGGCCTGCCTTATTCCCATGTCTTATAGTAGTGATGCCTGTCAGTGGTTCAAACCATCAATAGTTTTCCATCAATGGTTTCTTGCCATCAATATAAACAACCAATTACACTATTGATGGAGACCATCTCCAACAATGAGAGGGACACTCCTCCCAACATTCTCACTAGGATAAAAGTATTGACTATCTGGTATGAATTTACAAATATGGTGATTGAATTTAGCAAACAATTAATTAGAAGTTTGACATGTTCATTTATCTCTATATAAAATGTCTACAGTCAGTATTATTATACTATAGAATACATTGTATTCAGCTTCTCTACAGTAAATGACTAAGACTGTGCAGTCTAGTTATTCTACCTCTTTAAATTCTGGAGAAATAAAAAGACATAAAGATACCAAATCCCAGATCTGGCCATTTCTAAAGCATAATGATACTACGATACTGCACAACAGCTCCAGGAATGAGGTGGAAACCACTGTCCCTTGGCTAGCAGGTTGACTTCACACTGTAATAGATTCTGCGTTAGAAGCTGTTTCATAAGGTTTAATCTTGGCCAGCAAAGTATCTGAAGCGCTGACCTTTAAAGCTCACATCAATCCATGTCTTGTAGTTATTTCTTTAAAGACGCAAGATATAGTTTCATTGCAGTGCCAATTGCTTTGAAACTGAAGGCGATGGATGCACTGACCCTTTTTAGTAACCCCTTGCTTCCATACATTTCTGAAAATGAATGTTTGCTTCTTTATATAGCAGAGCCAACAGCAAAAACTATTCTAGTTGACTCAACGTCTCTATATTGCACACAACATCAATGTATTACTAATGCTAAACTGTCAACAACTATTCTGGATATTATAAATGTATGTTACATATTTATTCCAGACAATAAGGTTAATTTTAACAGCATTGCACTAATTATTTATTTGCTCCAGGGGCGTCTTTAGAAAGGAAGGGGGTCCGTGTGCATTCCCCCTAAGGGGGCCCCTCCTCTCACCACGGCGGCCGGCAGCCGACTGATGCCGCTGGTCAGCCACCGCATCATCAATAGGGCCCAGAGTCTACTGCGCATGCGCAGATTGCCAGGGAAATGGTGCGCCCACCATTTTCCGAGCAATTTCCTCAAAGCGCGAATGCGCAAAACGCCAGAAAAATGTCCGTGGCGGCCATTTTCAAGCATTTTGAGCAGCGTTGAGAGACTCGACGCGGGACCTCGGAGAAGTAAGTTTTAGAAAATATGGGTGCAGGGTGTGCAGTGCGGGCCCACCTGGACCCGGGGGCCCATGTGCACCGCACACCCTGCACCCATTATAGATACGCCCCGGTGTTTGACATGTCTACTAGAAGTTGCCCACTCAATTTCCAATCCTTAGAACTGCACCCATGAAACCAACCTGCACCTAGTTAGAAACTTTGTGTATTCTACTAAATACCATAAAAAGTAAATTAAACCAAAATGATGGTGAATAGAAATGGAAATGTTTATATTTATACAACACTACAATTGACTATCATCTTTATCATCTTATGGGGGCATGATGATTTTGAGGGTAGCAGGATTCATTGGCAATTCATCTTTCAGAAAATGTCCAGTGTCTAATCTAAAATCATTACATCAGTGTCCAGGCCAAACTTAAAATGGGTCACGTGACTGAGTGGGCATGTTGTGCAGGCGTATAGCAGAGCTTGATGTTCCCTCTTGCCACTCTGAGCCTACCCAACTCTACTTTGCAATAATAGTTATTGTTGTGCTGTGCCGTGCAGGATGTCTATTGAATGTGAATAGTCTACATTCTGATGCTTTGTGTAAGATACAGCAATGTCACTTTTTTTGTTGTACACTATGCAGACAAAAGTGATTGGACACTGACAGCAAATAGATGAATGAGATTTTATTGACATCAGTACTTTAGTGGTCCACCACGTGCAGTGATTACTGCAGACACTCTTCTTGACAAACTGTCCAGAAGTTCCTGGACAACAACAGGTGACCACCTTGATATTGATATAGATAGCAGCATCTTCCTTACCAACCATCTCCACCCCCAAGCACCAATCACACGGGTTACTACATATTTAATTTATTTTTTAGGTGACCATATAGCGCAGTCTCATTAGCTTCACTTATACAGGTGATATGTTTTGCCATTCCGCTGAAAGTACAGTGCCCAACTGTGACACTGAAGAAGGTCGAGTCAGCCTAAAATGCTCCTGTCACTCCAATTTGTTCCAGAGGTTCTCAATGGGGCTAAGAACTGGACTCTGAGCTGGCCAGGTTTTCTGGGTTGGTATTCTGGACTGGTATTCTGTATACCAGTCCAGCATCACCCTGGAAGCATAACAGGTGGCATTGTCATCCTGATAAAAACATTAATTGTTTCCATTTGTACTGCATGTACCTCCCTACAAAGTGTTCTTATTGAAACCACCACATTGGTGGCCATTTGGAACTCGTGTGCAATGGTATGCATTTCGCTTGCGTGGGGGTGTCCAATCACTTTTGTCTACATAGTGCATATTCAAACATCACCAAATATGTAAAATACTGTATCTAGCTAAATTTGAGCAAGTTCTCCAGCCACAAACTGAGAATCAGCTCAAACATGTTCAAGCTTAAATTGAAATGTTTGAACTGTTTCTGTATGCAAATGGCCAACCCTGGCACCCAGTGATCTCAGGCACAAACCACACACTGTGACTGGCAACACTAAACCTGGAGCATAAACCTTGAACCGCAAACCTGAACAATGTATCTTGAACGCAGACAGCAATCCTTGGAAGACAGTACCACAAAACTGAATAAGGATCTATTGAATATTGTGATGTGAACAAGTTTGTGGCCATCAAAACAGGGACATTTGATACTGTAACATTTTAAACTAGTTTTAAATTTTTGAGCATCTCTAGAAAAATGTTTTGTCCTAATTAGAGTCACCTGGACATTACAAAAATTTATACAGCATTGATTAAAGTTATTTTCTATAATACAGTGTTTTAGGACTTTTGGGGTATTACTAAAGGTCGATTTTAATTTATTTTAAATCAATTAAAATCGATTACAATTGACCTTTAGTAAAAATACCCCTAAGGATCATTTATGAATTGGAAATTTGAGTGCCACATGAAAATACCTATTTATCTATCTTGTGTAATATCCCTTATCTATGTTATGTAATATCCCTTATAAAACATGCCATCAGTGTTGGTTTCAGGCAGATGAGAATGGGATTTGTTTTTATATGACAGAAAATGCTCTAGAGAATGATTAGTACACAGGTAGTATCGTAGGTACTGTAGACCGATGTCCTGGACCTGTGAGGGAAAGAAACATATTAATACTATTATTGTCTTATAGTGTCCAAAAGTTTGACCTTCAAAATTAAAATGTTTGTGCATGCATGTATGTATATATAGAGTGCCACTTTGTCTACTTGCTATGAATATATAAATATAAAATATATACACACACATATGTACAGCACATAGACAAAGACGGCACTCATGGGACGTTCAATACATAAATCAAATGCTAGACCTGGCAACTGCTGTAACTAGCATTTGATTTATGTATTGAAAGTTCCATCAGTGCCACTTGTTTTCTACTTGCTGTTTAATTTGTTTGTCAGACACTAGTATCACCTGCAATTTAATACAAACAGGCTTTTGTTTGTTTGTGTTAGAAGTAGAGATGTGCACGACCCTCGGGTTTTGGTTTTGGATCTGGATTGGTTTTGCCAAAACCTCACCTCCGTGTTTTGGTTTTGGATCTGGATTTTTTCTTAAAAAATCATAAAAACAGCTAAAATCACATAAAATGGGCCTGTTTTTGTTCCTACAGTATAATTAACCTCTATAACATTTATTTCCAGTAATTTCCAATCAATTTTGACCACCTCACAATATTATTTGCTTCATCTAGTTAAGGCCAAAAGGTTGCATCCAGCTAGCTGGCTGACTAAGCTAAGTGACACAGTGGGTGGCACTAACATGTGGCAGTACATTCTAATTTCCAACATGGATACCGTGTGTTATACAGTGTGGGTTGGGTACACCAATAGTGCACTTACTGTGACAGCAGTGTGGGCAGAGCAGGGTTACTGACGGTGTCCTCAGTACATGGAATGGCAGTGTTATGGTGCTGGCAGAGTCCTCAGTGAAGGGTACCAGTAATGTTGGCAGTGTGGGAGTGCCAGCAGTGTCTTAGTGCAGGTTTGCTGGCTGTGTCAGGAGTGCAGAGGTGCCAGCTGTGTCTTTAGTGCAGGTTTGCTGGCTGTGTCGGCAGTACGGGGTTGCTGGTGGTGTCCTCAGTACATGAAATGGCAGTGCTGCAGTGCTGGCAGTGTTCTCAGTGAAGGGTAATGGCGGTGTCGGCAGAGTGGGGGTGCCAGCAGTGTCCTCATTGCAGGTTTGCTGACTGTGTCGGCCAGTGACAGACTGGGACAAGAAGGACACACCGGGGCCCATGCTTAAGGGGTGTGGTCATCCACCAGTGGGGGTGTGGCAACCCACCACAGATACTTGACTTACCATTAGGTGTAGTTTCTATAGAAGGGAACCAAGCCCCCATGCTGATCAGTGGTCCTGCTCCACCAGGTATCTGACGTCTAATAGAGTAACAATCTATAATTTGAGGTCTGGAACCTGACACAAGAGGAGGGGGTGGGCCCACAGGCAGTGGGGCCCACCAGGGATTTCCCTTGTACCCCTGTGGGCCAGTCCGACCCTGGTGTTGACAGTGCAGGGGTTTTCTCAATGCAGGGTGCCAGCAGTGTGGGCAGAGCGGGGGTGCCAGCGGCGTCCTCAGTGCAGGTTTGCTGACTGTGTTGGCAGTACAGGGGTGTTCTCAATGCAGGGTGCCGGCGGGGTCGGCAGAGCAGGGGTACCAGCAGTGTCCTCAGTGCATGTGTGCTGACAGTCAGCTGTGCAGGGGTGCTGGTGGTGTCCTCAGTGTGGGAGTGTCGGCAGTGTCAGGGTAGCTGACAGTGTCATCAGTACATTGGGCAGCAATGCAGGAGTGTCGGCAGCGGTGGTGTCGGCAGTGGGGGATGCTGCCAGTGGGGGTGCCACCAGTTTTGGCAGCGGGGGGTGCCGGCGGTGTCAGGCGGCAGGGGATGGTGGGCGCCATCTTCTTTTTCTCCTTTGTGCTGTTTTCAATGGGCTTAATGCTGATTGGCTGAGAGCCGTGACAGACGGCTCTCTCAGCCAATCAGCATTAAGCCAGCTCAAAACAAAACCTCACGACTTGACAGCAGGGTCGCAAGGTTTTGCCTCGGGTTAGGGATCCGGGGCAGGAAGGGAGATCCGAGCTAACCCACCCGAAATTCGGATGGGTTGGGATCTCTGAGATCCGAACCGGCTCATCTCTAGTTAGAAATGATCCTGAAGTAAGCTGCACTTACTGTACTTACAATTGCTTTTCCACAAGGATATCTGTCTACACTACAGTATATATTGTCACTTGTGTATGAGGGCAGAATCAGTGTGATTTTAATCTTAGCTATTCAAAAAATACGGTGTTGTGTATGAGTAAGCTGCCCTACAAATAAGACATCTCTTCCTGTTTTTTTTTTTTTTAAATCTCGTTTTCTATCATTTAATATATAACGTATTTCAAGGGAATATTGTGTGTTTTTTAGAGGCAGCATATATTACTGTACTTACTTGGCATGGTGTCTCTGTCAGTTGCACACCAAAAATTGTAAGTGCAAAAAATATATTTTTTTCTGATGTCTAAAAAACTAAAGTCTTTATGTCTTTAACATCGGAACAAATGCCTATGAACAGTGATTGTGCGTCCACACTTGACGACTTTAATGAATGACAGAATGATCATCGTTTCGTCATTCATTAACAATGCACTGGTCGCTAGAGATATCGCTAGGTGTGATGTGCAGCACATCAAACCTGGCGACTGTGGTAGCTTGCGATGGCTGGTACACACTGAGCGATGTAGACGATATGTCGTTACAAAACGGCATATCGGCCCTACATTGTTCCAGTTTGTACCCAGCTTAAGATCACTCCTAATTGTCATAATGAGATTATCATTTCATACTTTCTACTATCCATTATCAATTTATATTGGCTTTAGACCTGTGATTTCGTAATATATTATATTTTGTATTGTACTAGGCTTTTACGTTTAGGTTATAAGTTATTGATTAATGTAAACATTCTATATGGTTGTATAGTTTATTAAACTGCCATCCTGTCTACCACTGCTGTGCCACTAGGTTACATAGATGTGCTATATTCATTTACACTGCCATGTGTTTAGTAAACCCAGCCAGCTCGCTGTAGCTTTTGGACAATATTGTTGGGAACAATATTGTGAGCTGGTCAAAATTGAAAGCAAATTAATTATATTGAGGTTAATAGTACTGTAGCAACAAAAACATGCCCAAAGAATATGATCTTACCTGTTTTTTTTCTATCAATTTTAAAGAAATCCAGATCCAAAACCAAAACACGATGATGATTTAGAACCAAAACCAAAACATGGGGATCTGCGAGCATTTCTAATAAAAACACCTGCATTTGTATCAAAGCAGACAAGTGACACAGAAATAACATTTGCACTATGCCAATAATTATTTATTTGAATCTTGTTAAACTGCACACAGTACTATGTTTTAATGTGGGTAGAATCATTCTTTAACCCTATCAAGACCAGTGGATTTTATAGGTTTTTCTGTTGCTCATGTTTACCTACTTAGGGCCATATCCAATTAGCCCCGAACACTGTCCGGGCGCTGATTGATCCCCGCGATCATCGAAAAACAGGGATTTTTCGCAGTTAATCCCCGAATTTAATTAATCCCTATCCTATTAATTTGGGCAAATTAATAGGATAGTTCGCCAGTTAACACATAGGGGTCTCAATAAGCTTGTGGCCCTATGTGTTCTCACCTTTTTTTGGGTGAAAAAACGTCACTTATCGCGGATTCTTTTTCAGCACACATCAGGTCCCAAAAAAAAAAACCCTGATAAGTGCCGTTGTCAGGCCGACTTCGGGGCTAATTGGATAGCCCCGAGCGAGCCCCGTGCGAGCTAATTAGCCGCGGTAACTTACCATGGCTAATTGGATATGGCCCTAAGTTGTTTTTGTTTGCTTTGAACTCTATTAAATTTCACATTTTTTATTGGCTTTCTTAAGGTAACAAAAAAAAACTTGTGTGGAGATGCCTTTTACAAATAATTTTTTTCTGACTTTGTAAAAAAAAGAATGAATGGGACTGAGCACTGAATGATATAATATACATCTTGCGCTATTTGCACATACTGTAGCAGGTGCAAATTTTGATTACCCTGCAAGCTAAATATACAGTACTTAAAGTAGGAACATCAGAAGCAATCAGTTGCTGCAGGATGTTTACCACAAAATAATTTATTAAAAGTGATAAATGTAAAAGATGGGACAGCTTCTGTTAGCCCACCTCAAAATATCCTGTTGGTCTTGTTTTTTCTTTTCCATCCAGACCATAAACAAAGATAAAGTCATTAGTGAACTGATTGGTTTGAGAAGGAAAGGGTAGAGGTGGACATCTGTTGCTCTCCACTCATGAGGCTCCAGCTCTGGATGAGCGACCTTCATTTTCAGGTCACAGCACCTGCTCATGGTCTAGCTTGTAATTGACTAAAAATGATTACCTAACACAAGGAGCCCACAGGCCCTGGTTACCAAGTTACTAGATGCCAGAATCATTGGAGCCAAAAATGGACAGGCAACTGATGGCAAATGGGGATTTAGTCCTGCCAGAAACATCCTTATGTGTTACGTTGTACGTTTATTTTCACTTTCGTCTCCATGGGGCAGCGTATCCATGAAGGGTTAGTCTAAATGTACAAATTTGTTTGAAGTGCCTTTGATTTCAAGATGCATTTTTTTTTCACATAAACACTGATTGTAAGCATGGAAAAAAAACACTCTACTGTTTCATTAAACCTGTTAATGGCGTGTGTCATGTGTGTGTGCATGTGTGTTCACTTCTAAATAAACCTAATTCATTAAGAAATAAAGACACAGAGGCAAGCATTGAGAAGTAAAATAGTCACATATTTATTAATAATAATACAAGAACTGTATGGTGGCACAGAAAGGATGCCCTAGCCTACACAGTTCAACAATGCAAACCTACCACAATAATTGCATTGCAGGCAGTGTCTGCCCTATTAGTGTCCTAAAAACCAAAATTAGCGTATCCAACTCAACCTTCCACCATAACTATTTCACCCGGAAAGGTGGATTTTACGCCCCTGTGAGGGTGGTCCAGACTTCCTAAACAATCTCCATGAAGCTAAGTGCACTCAACAAGCCAACTGATGATGAGCCCCTAAGCCAGAGTCTTAAATAACATTAATAACCCACACCCCTAGCACAAACTATTGGTAAAAGCATAACAGGTGTCCAACACTCAAGCCAGTCCCCAGCCTTGTGGTTTAAGCTACTCCAGGCTTATGGCAGTCTTCTATTATTCTAGATGATGTCAGTTCAGGAGACCTTAGTTCTTTAATAGTAGTGTTGTATACATAAAATAGTACCAGGGATAGCCTTAAATAATTTAACATGCATAGAAAATACACTTTCAACTGTATAGCTAATGTGAATTAGAGATATTCAATTTTGCTGAAAACGGAAGACACACGAACTTTGGGGTTTCGAGTTAAATTGAGTCCCAACTCAGATCACTTTTGGGGTCCTGAATAGAACAGAGTCCAGGCTCGGGTCTGCTGTAAGTTCAGAACTCCGATTTAAAAACTGAATCTCTGGTTTTGGATTGATCAGCTCCAAATTACATGATTTTAGCTGGGTTTTTTTTGCACTTTTAAAGAAAACCAAAACTAAAACAGAAAAAGAACTAAAACACTTGAGGGTGGTTTTACAAAAACCAAAACTATAACATTTGAGGGTGGTTTACCAAAAAATAAAACATGCGGGTCCGCGCACATCTCTAATGTGAATGGAGCTTGGATGTGCTAATTTTCTAGACAATATATCATCTGAAGCAGGAATATAATATTGGATGGGTGTGCATCTTTGGAACCTTTGAGTTGGGTCAAATGGACAATGTTAATCTGTTATAATTTGCAGTTCCCTGTGGGCCAAAATAATCTATAATCAATCAGATACAAATGAAGCAGACAGCCTCTAATGGAATTGGTTACATATATTTTCTCTCTTGCATCCCATACACATGTATCAAGGACTGCTATATGGATCTAAAGTCCCCAAAAAAGTTTATATTATATTGTGCAAAACGATATATTTATATATGAAGCTTAAACAGAGATTAGTTTATACTGTAGCTTGTCACTGCAATGTTTCAGGCTGACATGGCTCTTTCTCATACATAGACAAGAAAGGGTCTTGCAAGTTTGACAGCAGCATATCGTGAATATTCCTTCTACTGACCAGCTTTGGATTGGAGTGCCCATTCTTCTCTCTCTCCCTCTGTCTCTCTCTCTCTATCAGGGCGTAGGGTCAGGTACTGTAGGGAACATGGCATAATCATGGAGGCTTGGCAACGCCACCTACAAAAAATATGGAAACAGGGGGAAGATCCCGGGGGAGAGGGCCTATTAGTGTGATCGCTAACCCCTGCATGGCAGGCAGGCATAGGAGACTGCTACTGCTCAGTGGCAGCAGGCTCCCCGGACCCACCACAGCCCAGCACACAGCCCCTCCAACAAGCCCGGGCAATGAGTACCCACTCCCCACACCTCCTGGTGGCCCTGCCCTCTTTCTCTATATACTTGTTTATATTGTACTTTTTATTATATACACACACTCAAACTGTTTAAATAAAAACCTTTTTTCATTCAAATGTAGGTTACATCAACATGCCTCTGCGTGTAAAGTTTATGAGAAGACAAGTACAACCAAGCATTTGTAAGTTTTAATTCAATTCAATTGAGTGCTGCTTTGTACATCAGAATGTATGTGGCTTTTTGATGTAATTTTCATGTTCTTTTAATGCTTTTAGCAGGACTTAATTACATATACTGTAGCCCTGCTTAGTGCAGAAATATCACATAAAAGCATATGCACTTTTCAGACACTTTTGTCAATTACATAGCAAACTGTTCAATCAAAGAGGAATGTGCGGAACCTTCACTTGCACATAGTTCATAAGTCAGGACACCACATACTGTAGTCATAACTGACCTCAAAATAAAGACAACAAGCACTGACACACTAGTACAGTATGATAAAATCTAGCAATGGATTTACAATATATAATAAAATCCAGATATTTACCAAAAGTAAACCCTGTAATTTTTATTTAGAATGGAGCAACCTATTTGCTTCACTATTATAATACTTGAATCAAAAATCGACTTTTCTATGCTACATCAGGAATTTTTTTTTTGTCTGATTCCTGAATCCGGAAAGAACATACTGTTGTATTCTTCCCATTGGATATCAATTACTGCCCAGCACTACTAGTTACATACTAGCATACTCCTGTGCTCTACTCTTATACAGAGTGTTGATTTAGGACCTGACTCATTATGGATCGCAACTGCGATTATGCACGACCTGCAAAAATATGCTAATGTTTGCAATCGCTATGCCATCGCTACCCAACATAAGGATGCCCCACATCCCCTTACTCACATCCGTAATACTATGCAAGTCTGCAAAACCATCGGTAACATCGGAGCCTCATGCACAATTACAACAGGTCTGACCTTACTCAGAATTTGCTAACCTCATCGCACGCAGTGAAAGCTCAAGCTGCGTATGCCATTGCAGTAGCTAATTTATGCATGCCCCTGTAACTGTGTTCAAACACACTGACACACCTGCATTTCCCCGACCACCCCCCCCCCTCAGGACCCCCAAAGTGTTGGGTGTGTACTGCTGTAAATGTGCGAGCGGCTCCGATGTACTTCGATGTTATCGATGTTTTGGCCAGATTGCAAGGTTTTATGGATGTGCGAGAGGGTAGGTGAGCATCTGCATTTTGCCGTGCGAGTGCTTTGCGATTGCACATATTAGCATACTTTCGCAGCAGACCTGCGTACGCAATTGCAGTGGTGATTGCATCAGCGATCCTTGCTGAATCGGGCATATAAAGAAACATCAATGATTTTTGTAACGGGTGTATATTCTCATGATCTCACAGATTGCAAGTGAAGTCACAAGTCATGCATAAAAACTTATTCAGTAAAAATTTGAACATATAAAACAAAAGAAAGGACAACACATCATAGATACCATCGGTAATTTGTATGATCGATACCTGTTCCCAGAGGGATTTCAACTTGTAGTAAAGAAGTCCGCACATCATATATATATATATATATATATATATAAAGGATTAATATATGGTGTCACTCTCCGGTCTTCTTTAAAGTATAATAAAGCAGTCACCCATGTAGAGGTCAAGGTTTTCGAGTTTATTGATTAGCTCGTCACCAGGACATAAGTATACAAAACTTGTGCTTACCTTATATACCTACTAAATCCCCCAGGGCGTCTGGCATCTGCTGGCTCAGCTTCCGCGGCTCCCGTGCGACACACGGCTATTGCCGATGACGTCACGGGAGTCGTTGCATTGCCACGGCAACCAGACGCTCCAACACCACTTGTGTATTACAAAAATAGCCCATATGGCTAACAATTATGGTGCATGTAGCAATGGCCCATGTAGCCAGAGCAAACAATTGTGATACATACAAAGAAATATGTATCTAAAAAATATACAACTGTTACAAATCTACAGCTTATTATCCCTTTGCAATCACATCTTAGTCACCTTAGTATATTTTAACTAATATTCTCATTGCATACCATAGTACATATATGCTTAAATGAACCACTATATTAAAGATAGACAATATATTAGCAGGTATATAAGGTAAGCATAAGTTTTGTATACTTATGTCCTGATGATGAGTTTATCAATAAACTCAAAACATTGATCTCTACACGGGTGACTGCTTTATTATACTTGAAAGAAGACCGGAGAGTGACACCATATTGATCCATTATGTGTTTACTGGGTGAGCACCACGGCCATTACAGCATAAATATGGGAGTGCCTACAAAGTGGATCTATATATATATATATATATATATATATATATATATATATATATATATATATATATATATAATCATTATTATGGCTGCTCTTCTAAAATATGACATATATGGAATGAATTCAAGAAGAAAAGAAGGGTCCCCATGAAAAGGATCCATCTCTCATATGATCACATATATAAATGTTTATTCTCAATATGCTCAAAACAATTATTATCTATAAAGATGAAAGCGTAAACCACACCCATATACAATAATGGAACAAACCTACAAATAGATAGGCATATGTTATTAAAATAGAAAAAAAACTTGTAATTTATTAAACTATATTTGTGGGAACTATCAGTACTGATAATGTAAATTGCGCAGATCTTTTTCTTTTTTTCTCATCTAAATTGTCCCCCTGACCCCTTTGTTTGTGCCCTTCCCTCCAGGTTTATCTCTTTCTTCATTTGCAGTGTGGCATTAAAAAAAGATAATACATGCCAACAAGCTGGTGGATACTTCTGAAGTCCTGAATTTTGCAGTTATTCAATCCACATGGTGCCTACCTAATAGTGTAATCTGGAGATATCTCCAGCTCAAACACATCGTATTGAGTATATCCATAGGTTGGGCGCTGATACGAGTTCTTACTTATTTCGAGAATATGTGTCTGTATAACTCTCAGTACTGCTTGTCAACCATATACAGACTTCTTATCGAGCATCTGTTTTCTACTAGATCAAAATTTATGGATGAATGGGAGAGGGAGGGTGAGAGGACTGGTTACAGAAGATGATTGGCCAGAGATTTTTTTTTAGCAATACCCTTACTAGCTCTGTTAACATGATGGTAGTCAAAATATATTATCACGATGATACAGTCTTTTGGAAAAATGTGTCTCATGATTTTCAACACTTGTTGGAGGTGTAATACCACTGTTGAGGTACCATTGCACAGTGTTGGGATTGTCCCTTGCTCTGACTGCATTTGGGACAGAGTAATTGCCAGTGGCAAAATTATTCTTCAGGAAGATACATAGTCATGCCATAGCTTTTGGCTGTTAAATCGTTCATGCAGGCCATGAGCAGACTATGAGAATTATGGCATATCCCTAGTGCCTCTGGGGCAGTGATTTTTGTTAATTGGGGATCCACACGACTTCTCTTTATGTTTGAGAGTTGTGCAGGGCTAGATTACTATATGTCCATGGATGACCTCATCATGTCCTCAGCTGATAGGTTTCAGGACTACTGCTCAATACAGTTTTAAGGACTGAAGTTTAAAGATTTGGACTACTACCGAGCACTGTGTCCGAGAACATGATGGCAGCAGCCTGGGTGTTTGGATGTACCAATCTCTGCTACGCGCCTAGCTGGGGTGAAATGGTGATCTTTTATTCTTTTGGCTAATAGCCTACTAATGGTCTTGCCTCTTTGACATCATAAAAGTTTCCCTCCCCTACCCATCTCCTGTATTCACTGCCTTTGGGGAGAATTTACGAAGTGCTTCCCGGTGGGTTGTGGGTCCATATTTAAAACGGCACTCACAGTCAGTGTAAAGTCCGGCGTGCTAAACACTAACTCTCGGTGTCGTTTAAAATACTCACTTGCAACTAGGGGTGAGCGGGTTCGGATTTCTGCAATCTGAACCCCCCCGAGCCCACCCGATCCGAGTCAGATCCGAGTCAGGCTCGACTTTTCCCGCCTGACTCGGATCTGAAATCGAGGCAAAATGTCATCATCCCGCCTTCCCGGTCTCGCGGGTTTTGGATCCTATATAAGGTACCCGCGTCGGCGCCATTTTCTCACTCGGCTGTGGACAGTGAAGAGGGAGGGTGGGAGTTAGGGCTGGCTGGGCTGTGTAGTGTAGTGTAGTGCAGAGTAGTGTTGTGCTGTGCTGCGCTGTGCTGCTGTTGTCCACTACTTCAAAGTCCATAGGGGCTGGCTGTGTTGTGCTGTGCTGCTGTTGTTAAAAGGGGCTGTGTCCACTACTTCAAAGCCCATAGGGGCTGGCTGGACTGTGTTGTGCAGTCAGTTCTCCATAGGGGCTGTGTCCACTCCAAAGTCCTGTGCAGTGTCCCAGTCCTAAAGGGGTGCTGTAGTGTTGTCCAGGGGGTGCTCTGTCCATCAGGGGTGCTCCCCCCAAGTGCTAAAAAAATAATATTTTTTGTGTGTTTGTGAATTGTGTGCGCAGTAGCCGCACGTGCATCAACAAAGTAGTGCCAAGCGTGCGCCTGTGTCATAAGTAAAGGGCCGGCTGGCTTGACCGTTAAAGGGTGCTGTAACCCCCAAAGTACACTCCAGTCCAAACCAAAAAAAAAATTATTTTCTGTGTTTGTGAATTGTGTGCGCAGTAGCCGCACGTGCATCAACAAAGTAGTGCCAAGCGTGTGCCGGTGTCATAAGTAAAGGGCCGGCTGGCTTGACCGTTAAAGGGTGCTGTAACCCCCAAAGTACACTCCAGTCCAAACCAAAAAAAATTATATTTTCTGTGTTTGTGAATTGTGTGCGCAGTAGCCGCACGTGCATCAACAAAGTAATGCCAAGCGTGCGCCTGTGTCATAAGTAAAGGGCCACCTGGCTTGACCGTTAAAGGGGGCTGTAACCCCCAAAGTACACTCCAGTCCAAACCAAAAAAAAAATTATTTTCTGTGTTTGTGAATTGTGTGCGCAGTAGCCGCACGTGCATCAACAAAGTAGTGCCAAGCGTGCGCCTGTGTCATAAGTAAAGGGCTGGCTGGCTTGACCGTTAAAGGGTGCTGTAACCCCCAAAGTACAGTCCAAACCAAATAACAAAATATTTTAATGTGTTTGTGAATTGTGTGCGCAGTAGCCGCACGTGCATCAACAAAGTAGTGCCAAGCGTGCGCCTGTGCCATAAATAAAGGGCCGGCTGGCTTGACCGTTAAAGGGTGCTGTAACCCCCAAAGTACACTCCAAACCAAAAAAATATATATTTTCTGTGTTTGTGAATTGTGTGCGCAGTAGCCGCACGTGCATCAACAAAGCAGTGCCAAGCGTGCGCCTGTGTCATAAGTAAAGGGCCAGCTGGCTTGACCGTTAAAGGGTGCTGTAACCCCCAAAGTACACTCCAAACCAAATAACAAAATATTTTTTCTGTGTTTGTGAATTGTGTGCGCAGTAGCCGCATGTGCATCAACAAAGTAGTGCCAAGCGTGCGCCTGTGTCATAAGTAAAGGGCCGGCTGGCTTGACCGTTAAAGGGTGCTGTAACCCCCAAAGTACACTCCAAACCAAATAAAAAAATATTTTCTGTGTTTGTGAATTGTGTGCACTGTGGCTGCACGTGCATCAACAAAGGAGCAGCGCCAAGCGTGCGCCTGTGTCCCATAAGTAAAGAGCCAGCTGGCTCATTTCTTAAAGGGTGGTGTAACCCACAAAGTGCACTACTCTCCAGAAAGAATAAAAAAATATTTTCTGTGTTTGTGTGCGCTTTAGCCGCACGTATATATCAATATAACATAAATGGAGGACCAAACTTTCTCCGATAAAAATAAAATAGGGAAAGATCAAGAACCACTTCCTCCTAGTGCTGTTGCTGCTGCTGGGAGTTGTTCATCATCCCAGAGAGGAAGTAGGAACACCACCACTTTTACTAAACAATTGACCCTCAAACAGTCCTTAGCGATGAGGATGAAGTACGACAGCAGTCATCCTGAAGCAAAACGTATAACTGAGGCCTTGACTGCTATGTTGGTGTTAGACGTGGGTCCGGTATCCGCCATTAGTGCAGTGGGATTTAGACAATTGATGGAGGTAGTGTGTCCCCGGTTCCAAATCCCATCTAGATTCCACCTGCATCCTCAAAGCAGCAGCGACATGCGTGTGTCTGTCTGTTAAAGGGTGGTGTAACCCTTAAAGTGCGCTCCACAAACAATAAAAAAATTCTTATTTTTTTTTCTGTCTTTGTGAAATGTGTGGGCTGTAGCCACACCTGCATCCTTAAAGCAGCAGCGACAAGCGTGCATCTGTCTGTTAAAGGGTGGTGTAACCCTCAAAGTGCGCTCCACAAGCAATAAAAATATTCTTTTTTTTTCTGTCTTTGTGAATTGTGTGGGCTGTAGCCGCACCTGCATCCTCAAAGCAGCAGCGACAAGCGTGCGTCTGTCTGTTAAAGGGTGGTGTAACCCTCAAAGTGCGCTCCACAAACAATAAAAATATTCTTTTTTTTTCTGTCTTTGTGAATTGTGTGGGCTGTAGCTGCACTTGCATCCTCAAAGCAGCAGCGACAAGCGTGCGTCTGTCTGTTAAAGGGTGGTGTAACCCTCAAAGTGCTCCAAAAAATAAAAAATATTTTATTAATGTGTTTGTGACTTGTGTGCGATGTAGCCGCACGTGCAGCAACACAGTAGCAGCGCCAAGCGTGTGCCTGTGTCATAAGTCAAGGGCCGGTTTGGACATCTGGTCCGGACTGAAGGACGTGCCAACAATTTCTGACAAGTCTACTGTCACTGCATATGATACTGTCCTCAAAGCAGCAGCGACAAGCGTGCGTCTGTCTGTTAAAGGGTGGTGTAACCCTCAAAGTGCGCTCCACAAACAATAAAAATATTCTTTTTTTTCTGTCTTTGTGAATTGTGTGGGCTGTAGCCGCACTTGCTTCCTCAAAGCAGCAGCGACAAGAGGGCATCTGTCTGTTAAAGGGTAATGTAACCCTCAAAGTGTGCTCCACAAACAATAAAAATATTCTTCTTTTTTTTCTGTCTTTGTGAAATGTGTGGGCTGTAGCCACACCCACATCCTTAAAGCAGCAGCGACAAGTGTGCATCTGTCTGTTAAAGGGTGGTGTAACCCTCAAAGTGCACTCCACAAACAATTAAAAAATTCTTATTTTTTTTTCTGTCTTTGTGAAATGTGTGGGCTGTAGCCGCACCTGCATCCTTAAAGCAGCAGTGACAAGTGTGCATCTGTCTGTTAAAGGGTGGTGTAACCCTCAAAGTGTGCTCCACAAACAATAAAAAAATTCGTATTTTTTTTTCTGTCTTTGTGAAATGTGTGGACTGTAGCCGCACCTGCATCCTTAAAGCAGCAGCGACAAGCGTGCATCTGTCTGTTAAAGGGTGGTGTAACCCTCAAAGTGCGCTCCACAAACAATAAAAATATTCTTTTTTTTCTGTCTTTGTGTTTTGTGTTGGCTGTAGCCGCACTTGCATCCTCAAAGCAGCAGCGACAAGCGTGCGTCTGTCTGTTAAAGGGTAATGTAACCCTCAAAGTGTGCTCCACAAACAATAAAAATATTCTTCTTTTTTTTTCTGTCTTTGTGAAATGTGTGGGCTGTAGCCGCACCCGCATCCTTAAAGCAGCAGCGACAAGCATGCGTCCATCTGTTAAAGGGTGGTGTACCCTCAAAGTGCGCTCCACAAACAATTAAAAAATTCTTATTTTTTTTTTTCTTTGTGAAATGTGTGGGCTGTAGCCGCACCTGCATCCTTAAAGCAGCAGCGACAAGCGTGCATCTGTCTGTTAAAGGGTGGTGTAACCCTCAAAGTGCACTCCACAAACAATAAAAAATTCTTATTTTTTTTTCTGTCTTTGTGAAATGTGTGGGCTGTAGCCGCACCTGCATCCTTAAAGCAGCAGCGACAAGCGTGCGTCTGTCTGTTAAAGGATTACATCGGTGACAGCATCCAAGTAGGCATGTCAGACAGTCCGTACCTGTACTGGCAGGCAAAAGAAGCAATTTGGAGGTCCCGGTACAAACTGGCTCTATTTTACCTGAGTTGCCCCCCCTCCAGTGTGTACTCCGAAAGAGTGTTTAGTGCAGCCGGAAACCTTGTCAGCAAAAGGTGTAGGAGGTTGCTTCCACAAAATGTGGAGAAGATGATGTTCATAAAATGAATTATCAACTCTTCCAGGGAGACCAGCCTCCAGAACGTACAGAGGGACCTGTGGTTGTGGATTCCAGTGGGGACGAATTAATACTCTGAGGATGAGGATGTACACAACACTG
Organism: Taudactylus pleione; assembly: GCA_031769625.1. Taxonomy (NCBI): domain Eukaryota; kingdom Metazoa; phylum Chordata; class Amphibia; order Anura; family Myobatrachidae; genus Taudactylus; species Taudactylus pleione. Next base: position 1,865,431 of record JAUIMM010000566.1, on the reverse strand, counting down.
AAGAGGGTGAGGAATCGGAGGATGAGGACGACATCTTGCCTCCGTAGAGCCATTTTGTGCTGAGACAGATTAATTGCCATCTTGTTTTGTGGGGGCCCAAATGAACCAATCATTTCAGCCACAGTCGTGTGACAGACCCTGGCGCTGAAATGTTTGGTTTGTTAAAGTGTGCATGTCCTGTTTATACAACATAAGGGTGGGTGGGAGGACAATTCCATCTTGCACCTCTTTTTTTTCTTTGCATTATGTACTGTTTGGGGCCTAGTTTATCAACCTGCCATCCTGTCTGCCACTGCAGTGTCACTCCTAGATGGGCCACGTGTTTGTGCCGCCCACTCGTGTCGCTTAGCATAGTCATCCAGCTACCTCGGTGCAACATTTTGGACATAAAAACACTATTGTGAGGTGTGAGGTGTTCAGAATAGACTGGAAATGAGTGGAAGTTAAGGTTATTGAGGTTAATAATAGCATAGGAGCAGAAAAACACACAAATTCTGTGATTTTAGCTGTTTTTATGCTTTTTTTAAAAAAAATACAGATCCAAAACACAAAACCCAGAACCCAAAACACGGAATGGTGGTTTTGGCAAAACCAATCCAGATCCAAAACACGAAGAAAGATCCAGATCCAAAACCAAAACACAAAACACTAAAAGTGGCCGGTGCACACCCCTACTTGCAACCCACCAGGAAGCAGCGTCTTACAGAAGCTACTGTTTTGTAAATTGTCCCCTTAGTCTTTTATTAGTTATCATTCAAAAATTTTAATGATGATTACTTATACCATTTGCTGTTTATACTGTTATGTGACATATACTTTACCTTATTGATATGGACTTTGTATTTCATATGTGATCAGTTCTCAATAACAAACGTAAGCTGAATATTCAGCTTACTTTTTTGTTTCTGTGCTATCACCCTCTGTGCAAAAACATTTGGTTGTCATATTACCAATTAATCTGATGTATTATAAGAGATTAAAATAGCAGCAAAATGAATGTTTTACAAACCGGTGCAGTCATTTTTTTGTATCTATTTCTCAGTTCTCAATAAATAAACGTTGCAAAAAATAATATTCAAGAAAGCTCAAATTTGATCCCCTACTTGGACTTTGGGCCAGATTCAGAGCCGGACGCTCTGACCAGAGCGCTCGCTCTGAATCAGGGCCCTCCTACCTAAACTTGGAGCAGCCTCCTGGCCGCTCGCATAGCTGTGGGTGACCACCCTCAGCATATGCGAGCGGCCAAAAAGATGGTCGCTATGGTCAAGACCATTGCAATCATCGGGTTTGTGACGAGACCCTGCGGTAGGGTCTCGGTGACCGCAAGCCCTGGAGTGATTTTGGCTCTATCAGAGCCAAAATCACTCCCACTGACATCACTAGTGATCACTAGTGATGTCAGTGGGACCGGACCCAGACGGTAGGCGTTCCCATGGGAACGCCTCCGTCTGGCAGCCACGCCCCCGGGAACACCCACCAAAGGGGGCGTGCTGTCAATCAACATCGACAGCACGCCCCCTTTGGTGCGAGACCCGGAGCGACAGCTTGGCTGTCGCTATCCGGGTCTCGCGCATGCGCACGACGGAGCTCCCTCCGTCGTGCGCATGCGCATTTGGGTACCATCGACCCGCTTGCGAGCGTCCTGCGCTCGTGAGCGGGTCTGAATGAGACCCTTTATCCCTGGACCCCATTTGGGGACTTCTTACACCAAACACCCTTTGGCAGTTTCTTTTTTCCCTAGTTTAGACCCTGTGCTGGGGACAAAATATTTTTATTTAAAAAAAAAAAAAAGGAAATATATTCCTGTCAGTGAGTAGAACCTGCATCAGTTTACTAAATAAATTGTAAATCTGAAGAAGTGTACAATTCTGCATATGGGTGGAAATAGATTAATTTTGTGTGTGGTTTCTTTATGAGTAATTTACGACAGAATGGCATAAGCCCCTATGTGTTGTGCATGGTGATTTATAATATCAGAAGTTAATAAGCATCCAAGGTGCCAGCCAATCAGCTCCTAACTGCCATCTCACAGGCTGTTTGAAAAATGACAGTTAGGAGCTGATTGGCTGGCACCTTATCACTTTTTACTCTGTCTCCTAACACTGCTTAGTAAATAGACCCCATTATATACTGTATATAAGGCCTGCCTAATGGCAGACCTGTGCAATGCCGTACATTCTTTAGACACTCTTTTTTGTTAACATAAAGTTTACCACAGGGGCAATTAATAGTGTAGATAACAAAACTATTGTTTCATGTTAAATGATGAAGAATTTTACGTTTACGGCACCCAGAATGGATGATTAAAAACATCTATCTATCTAGTATCTATCTATCTATCTATCTATCTGATCTATCTATCTATCTTGTATCTATCTATCTAGTATCTATCTATCTATCTATCTATCTATCTATCTATCTATCTATCTATCTATCTATCTATCCAGTATCTATCTATCTATCTATCTATCTATCTATCTATCTTGTATCTATCTGTCTAGTATCTATCTATCTATCTATCTATCTATCCAGTATCTATCTATCTATCTATCTATCTATCTATCTATCTATCTATCTATCTATCTATCTAGTATCTATCTATCTATCTGTCTATCTAGTATCTATCTATCTACCTATCTAGTATCTATCTATCTATCTATCTATCTCAGGCTTGCCTACCCTCCCGATTTGGTCGGGAGCCTCCCGAATATCGGGTGCTCCTTCCGACCCCCCGGAAAGGCAGGCAAGCCTCCCGGCTGCTGCCTACCCCCCCCAGACTACTAGTAAAAACCCCCACTGCCAGGGGGCCCGATGACGTGGCTCCGTCCCCTGCTTTACAATGCCTTTTTTCCGGCATTGTGAAGAGGGGACGGGGCCATGATGACGCGATCGGGCGGTCACGCCACCGGCCCCGCCCCCAAAACGGCATCATAGCCCGGCCAAGCCCCACACAGAATGCAGGCATTCTGCTCTCCCTCTCCGGAAGGAGGGAGCTGAATGTCGGCAATTATATCTATCTATCTATCTATCCAGTATCTATCTATCTATCTATCTATCTATCTAGTATCTATCTATCTATCTAGTATCTATCTACCGTATCTATCTATCTATCTATCTATTTATCTAGCATCTATCTAGCTATATATCTATCTATCTATCTATCTATCTATCACATCTTCTCCCAATGTCTCTCTGTCATTTTATACAAAAATATATATAAAGGCACAGAAGTATGAATGGTACATAAGGGAAACCTAAGGGAGGCCATATGGAAAGAACTTGTCCATTAATTCTATTCTTAAATGTTCTGTAGCTGGTTAGTTAAGGATTTCAGCCAAGAAAGATTGTACGTGTGTATCATTTCCTTGCCAAACATAAATCTTCCCATCCCCCTGATAAATAAAAAGCATTTTCACATCTGCACATTCATCTGATAAATGAGTAGCATGAGTGGGAGGGAAGCAGGTCGCCCGAGATTTCAGAGAGCAGTACTGTTGTATAGCGTTTTGATCATATTTTTATAATATTAGTAGTAAATGAGTACTGACAATAAAAGGTGCAAGGAACGACCTGTTCTTAAGTAAAGATTATTTTTCTTTGAATGAGTATAAAGAATCACACAGTGACCACATGGTATAGGATGGGATATGTATTTGCTGTGTATTGTGTTTAAAAGCAATATTATTGGTGTTTTGTGAACTGAAAGGCTGTATAGTATAAACACCTTAACATTGAATGCTGTTCCTGTTACCCTCACCAGCCCTCTAATAAGCAAATTTTTTACCCGAAATAATACCCAAGACAACCCACATGATTTGGTGTTTGAATTAGGTCATAATTTTATTGCTAACAATAAGGAAGATAGAAAGCAGGGAGGCAAGAAAGAGAGGGGAGGCAGACCAGCATCAAACTATTAGGACTTACATATGGCAGAACCTATAGAGGTGACACATAAGGTGCTCAGAATCTTGCCCCTGGTGGATATAGCAGCTTAAATGGTTTCACCTACTGCTTCCTTCCATGCCTATAACATAGATCCATCCGGCCAGATGGTGTAGCTGAACCCCAGACAAGGGATATTGGACAAACCTTACTGAGACGGAGAGTATACATATGATTGACCGGCGGTTGGGATGCTGGCAGTCAGAAGGCCGACAGCGGCATCCCAATGTTCAGGATCCTAACAGGGGCCTGTAAGTAGCCTAACCCTCCCCTCTCTCCCCTAACCCTCCCCCATTGGTGCCTAACCCTAACCTTCCCCTGGTTGTGCCTAAACCTAACCACCCCTCCCGCACCCTTAACCTAACCATCCACGGGTGATGCCTAACCCTAACCTCCACAGGTGGTGCCTAACACTAACCCCCTTCCCAGGAGCCTAACCCTCCCCAGTCAGTGCCTAACCTTAAACCATCCCGGGAAGTCCCTAAATCTAACCCCCCCATCCCTGACCTAACCCTAACCCACATACATACCATCGGGATGCCGGTGGTTGGAATGCCAACATCAGTATCTTGATCTCTTCTCTTCGGTATGGCAGTGTCGGCATTCTGATGGGCATTGGGAATTCAGCATCGGTATATTGACGTCCGGCATCCCATCTGCCGGAATCCTGACCGCATCCCCAACTATGCACCACTGGAGTCAAAGAGGAATCAAACAGGGTGCATCAGGTTTATATTAACTATTGAGGCTTATTCTCCTCCCACTGGCTGTTCTCAATGTACTAGTAGGCTTTCAATTATATCAAACTACCAGAGGCCTAACTCAGTCACTAAGTTTTGCCTTGCTTCAGCATTTAACTCCTTTCAGTCCTATGGGAAATTCTGTCAGCTTTCTGCAGATTACTGGTTTTGATCACAGAATAGCTGCTTCTATAGTTTGTATACAAAAGAAACACATTAAGGGCCTAATTTAAGTTTGGAATAATTGAGGGAAGGGTCTGTCTAGTCTAGTAGTATTGTTTTAAAATAGGATACAGTTCTTTTATTGTCTGTTATTATATACTTATTGTCATGTGTTGTGATTGGAATGTGAGCTGTTCAGTTATGTGAGTTTCTAGCGCGCAGTAAACCAGAGTTAAATTCCTGGTATACTGCTGTATACTTGGCCAATAAAGTGATTCTGATTCTAATTCTGAATTACTAAAAAATATGGCTAAGAATGGGGCAGTAAGAGTTATGAAAAACATTGTGAAAAAATATACTCTGCTACATTATTTTGACACAAAATTTCCTCTCTATGAGAAGAGTGTAGATACTTCATCTTCATTTGTGGGGTCAAATGAAGAGAATGTGTCAGTGGGTTCAGGTAGGGAACTGAGCAGGTCGCTGGCTAGGGAAGAGCATACCATTTCATTTCAGATATTATCAATTTTGTCCTTGAAATTGGAAGCAAGATCTTGTGCACTGATAGTAGCAGGTGGGTTGGGTGAGAAGTGATTTAAATGTATTAAAAACTTTCTTGGAGTTAGAGGCTTGGGCAGAGATGAGAGATTGAAAATGTGTTTGGCAGTGACCACAGCATTACAATAAGAGTGGTAGATAGTCTTATATGTGAGGAAGTCACTTGAAGTACGAGACTTACACCACGGACGTTCTACTTTACATGAGAGTTTTTGTAGGTGTCTTGTTAATTTGGAATGCCACAGTTGACGTCTAAGTCTACATGGAGTGTGATGGGTAGCTGGAGCCCCTTCATCAAGGGCTATTTCTAGGGTTTGGTTCAGGTGTGATACAGCAATCTCAGGAGAAGTGAACATAGAAATTGGTGAAGGTAATTGCTGCAGAGAGGTGGCTAGTTGTTGAAAATTAATAGCATTAATATCTCTGTGTGTTTTAGGAGGATTGGTTGATTTCAATTACATTGAGGTTGACGTAGTGGAGGAGAGTGTGCAGTTTATAGGGTTGTGATCTGAGAGAGGGAAAGGAGCGTTATTGAATTCAGAAACTGAGCATAGTCTGGTGAATACAAGATCAAGGTAGTGGCCCTCCTGATGAGTAGAGGAGTCAGTCCATTCGGAGAGGCAAAGAGAGGAGGTTAGAGAGAGAAGTTTGGAGGCATGAGGAGTTTGTGGACTTACAATGGGGAAATTTAAATCACCCATGATGATGATGCAGATTCAGAGGATAGGAAGTGAGGGAGCCAGGTAGAAAAATGTCCCAGAAATTGTTGGGGTGGCACAGGTGGGCGATAGATATCAGCAATGCACAGAGAGAAAGTGGTGAAAGTCCTGATAGAATTTGATTCAAATTATGTAAATGTGAGTGATGGTACCTGTGGGAGAACTGTGTATGTAAAAGATTGGGACAGTAATATTCCTACTCCACCTCCTTTACTATTACCAGGCCCGGAGGTGTGGGTGAAGTGTAGACCACCGTGTGAGAGTGCTGCAGGGGAGGCAGTGTCTGTTTGTGTGAGCCATGTTTCTGTTATTGCCAGAAAATTGAGGTTATTATAAAGATGTCATGGATGGATATTAGTTTGCTTCAGACAGAGCGTGCATTCCCTAAGGCACATTTCAGTGGCTTGGAGGGTGATGGGATACACATGATGTTTATGAGGTTAGCTGGAATTGTATTCTGTTGTGAGTGGGGCATTTGGGTGGGGCCTGGGTTTGGTGTATGAAAGTTTTTTATGGCAACAGCTTGAATGTGTTATTGTCAATTTATATACAGTGCATCCAGAAAGTATTCACAATGCTTCACTTTTTCCACATTTTGTTATGTTACAGCTTTATTCAAAAATGGAATAAATTCATTTTTGTCCTCAAAATTCTACACACAATACCCCATAATGAAAACATGTAAAAAGTGTTTTTGAGATTTTTGCAAATTTAATAAAAAAATCACTAAGAAATCACATGTACATAAGTATTCACTGCCTTTGCCGTGAAGCTCAAAATTGAGCTCAGGTGCAACCTGTTTCCACTGATCATCCTTGAGATGTTCCTACAGCTTAACTGGAGTCCACCTGTGGTAAATTCAGTTGATTGGACGTGATTTTAAGAATACCCGGGTATTCTTACCCCAATGATAAGGTAATGGCTGCTCCAACACTGGATAAGTAAAAACAAACACCACACCAACGCGTTTCGACTATCTAGTCTTTTTCAAGGCAGTGATGTGGTGTTTGTTTTTAACACGAAAACCCATTTTTTAGATGTGGAAGGGACCATTTATTGTGACTTTCATATAGAAAATACTATAATTACAGAAATACTATACTATCAGATATTTTTTATTTTTTATCATTTCTCTTGTATATATGGACACATTTGTCTGAAAACGTCTGAGAAGAAAACCCAAATTAAGAAGAAATACGGATACTAACAACTTTAAGTATATGAATTAACCCAATATTGAAGCGCACTGTTCTATCTGTTTGTATTGTATTGTGATTTTATTAGGTATTGATAACACCTATTTGGAATAGTAGCGGCTTCTTACAGCGCAAAGGGGAATCACCATTTTTCTGTCATATCACAGTATATTTTCTACCAACATATTGAGGAATAAATAATGCATGAGGTTTTACAACAGTGTTTATTGAATTAATATGAAGCCCCCCCAAATATTTTATGAGGACATCAATTTAGTGTTTATCTGCTGTTTGGGTATCAATTACACGCTACATTGCATGCATTAATTCCCCCATTGGTTAATGCTGATCAGCGTGATTACAAATCCTAATAATGTTGTCCCTTCTATATAAGATATTATTTGCAATATTGCTAAATTTCTAAAGAAGGGATTCAGAGTGTCCTTCTCATCATACAGTAATACCTCTGTATATTGTAATGAAGTAGCAGGGGAATGTCTTCATCCGTCCGGTCTTTAGACCTGGATATGGAGCTTTACTGATCAGCTTGGTTTGCTGTCAGTTGTTAACTAATGTAAATTTGTATGATGCTACGTTATAAAGCAGCATCTACAATCAGCTTCAGCGTATTATTCCCGCAGACACCAGGTCATGTTCATATGGACCCGAGCTTGCTGCAGCTTATTATTTTATGCCACGTTGTAGGACAGCATCTGCAGTCAGCGTGTTATTCCCGCAGAGTGCTGAGCGCTTGCAAGCGGGTCGATGGTGGCCCAGTGCACATGCGCACGATGGAACCGGCTCCGGCGTGCGCATGCGCGAGACCCGGATAGCGATGGGCAAGCTGTCGCTCCAGGTCTCATACCAAAGGGGGCATACTGTTGATGTTGAGTGACAGCACGCCCTCTTTGGTGGGTGGGCCGGGGGCATGGCTGGCCAGACGGGAATGCCTACTGTCTGGGGCCGGCCCCACTGACATCACAAGTGATGTCAGTTGGAGTGCTTTCAGCTCTGTTAGAGCCAAAAGCACTCTAGGGCTTGCGGCAACGAGACCCTACCACAAGGGTCTCGTCGCAAGCCCGATGGTCACGATGGTCTTGACCATCGCGACCATCTTCCTGGCCGCTCTAAAAAACACAGAAGGCCGGCCCTGATTCAGAGCGAGCGCTCTGTCAGAGCGTCTGGCTCTGAATCAGGCCCTGTGCCCATGGTCAGCATTCCAGACTGCCGAGGTACGTTTCACTGGTTTTGTCAAGGCTAACCTGAGCATCCTATTCAGCTGGGTTAAATTGATTCATGGCATCCAATCAAATCTTTCTTATTAGTCACATGATATAATCCTCCAATAGGATTCTGTCCAATGTTGGGTATACGTGATGTTTGGTTAATACGAGGATAGATTTGATTCTTTTACATGATTCTACAGATACATTATCACAATATAAATAATTAACTTAATCTTATGCCTTTATCCCTGTAATATTATCTCTAGATGTTATTATAATTACAGATCAAAGTAGAGATGTATATTTTATGCCGATTAAATTACAAATAAATTCTATTAAATAATTATTGACATCTATCATTAAAATTATTAAATTAATATAAGTGAAAAAATATATATATTGTTAAGTGAACTTTATGCATATAAACAAATTATGAATATGATAATAATGATTAGTGTGAATTGAATGATGTGTCACCATGTTAAACAATAGTAAATATAATATGTAGAAATTAATCAAAGTGAATGTAATATCCAGTGAATATAAGTGTATTATAAGTATATAATAGTACAACAATTAATCAATAAAATAATTAGTGTATTATATAAATAGTGATGAAAAACATGTATTAAATATTATGTATTTAAATTAGGTAAAACACACATTAAATGAGTCCTCCAAGAACATGTATCTTCCAAATATTATTATAATAATGCAACATATATTATCAGATTTAATTAATAATTCACCAATATTTTAATAATAAATATTACATTAAATAAGGTCAGGTATTAATCACAGGGAGATCTTTTTCTCTGTGATTCCACTGACCCTACAACATCAAAATTTATGATAATACAATATACAGTTAAAAATAAATAATGATACACTAATAATTGCATAATAGATATTCTATGTTTACATAGGGTCAGATTTTAGACACAAAAAGTATTTTTTCTGTTACTCCACTGACCAAACAAACTTTAAATGGAAATAAAAGTTCCATTAATATATAATTAGTTCTTGCATTGGTGTGAATAGAAAATTATATGAGGTGAGTGTAACTTGAAAATACTGTGAGTGATAAAACTTAATATTAGTGACAAACTTGTCAAGGTGATGGTGTAAAAAGATATTGAGTAATAATGGATAGATATAATATATAACTAACTAATCCAATTTGATACATCATAAAGTGAATGTGAAGAATGATAGATACAATACACAAAGAATTTTACTGTCTATTAATTATTGTAAAGTAAATAAATCCTACTGATACTCATATTTCCCACAATTGTAGAATATTATCAAGGATAGTAAATGACTGGATCAAAATTCTATTAATTATTGTAAAATAAATAAGTCCTACTGACAATCATATTTCCAAAAATTGAAGAATATTAAAAAGGATAGTAAATGACTGGATCAGAATTCATTATTAGGGGAGAAATATTCAGTAATGTACAGTAATATAGATTGTTCGATTGTTCCCACCCATCCTAGAGTTGGCCAGCCATCTAAACTGAGCGATGGGGGAGAAGGGCCCTTGGGCCTGATTCAGACCCGCTCGCAAGCACATAGGGCTCGCAAGCGGGTCGATGGTGGCCCAGTGCGCACATGGTGCATGCACAACGTGCGTGCGCGAGCCCCAGAGTGAGTGAGACCTTCACTTGCTCCGCAGCTCGCAGCAAAATGGGGCAGCTGTCAATGTTGATTGACAGCTCACCCCAATTTGTAGGCGGGTAGCGGGGGTGGCTGAACAAATGGAGGTGTTCCCGAAGGAATGCCTGCCATTTGTGGGTGGCCCTACTGACATCACTTGTGATGTCAGTAGTGGACTTTGGCTCTATTAGAGCTGGAAGTCCACTTGGCATTGCGAGTGCAGAGACCCTACCACAAGGGTCTCCTCGCAATGCCGATGGTCACGATAATCGTGACCATCGCCAGGCCACTCGCACAAGCTGTGGGTGGTCACCCACAGCTGTGCAAGTGGCCTGGAGGCTGAAATTTAAAAACATAGAGACGCCCTGATTCAGAGTGAGCTGAATCAGGCCAATTTTCAGGGAGGTGACCAAGAACCCGATGGTCACTCTGTCAGAGCAACAGCATCCCTCTGTGGAGAGAGGAGAACCTTCCAGATGGACAATCATCTCTGCAGCAATTCACCAGTCAGGCCTGTCTGTAAGAGTGGCCAGACGGAAGCCACTCCTTAGTAAAAAGTACATGGCAGCCCACCTGGAGTTTGGCAATATGCACCTGAAGTACTCTCTGGTCTGATGAGACAAAGATTGAACTCTTTGGCATGAATGTCAGGCATTATGTTTGGAGCAAACCAGGTACCGCTCATCACCAGGCCAATACCATCCCTACAGTGAAGCATGGTGCTAGCAGCAGCATGCTGTGGGGATGTTTTTCAGTGGCAGGAACTGGGAGACTAGTCAGGATAGAGGGAAAGATGAATGCAGCAATGTACAGAGATATCCTGTATGAAAACCGGCTCAAGAGCACTCCTGACCTCAGACTGGGGTGAAGGTTCATCTTTCAGCAGGACAACGACCCTAAGCACACAGCCAATATATCAAAGGAGTGGCTTCAGGACAACTCTGTTACTGTCCTTGAGTGGCCCATCCAGAGCCCAGACTTAAATCCAATTGAACATCTCTTTAGAGATCTGAAAATGGCTGTGCATCGACACTACCCATTCAACCTGATGGAGCTTGAGAGGTGCTGCAAAGAGGAATGGGCAAAACTGCCCAAAGATAGGTGTGCCAAGATGGTGGCATTATATTCCAAAGGACTTGAGGCTGTAATTGCTGCCACAGGTGCATCAACAAAGTATTGAGCAAAGGTTGTGAATACTTATCTACATGTTGTTTATTAGTTTTTTTGTTTTTTATTAAATTTGCAATAATCGCAAATAAACTTTTTAGACGTTGTTATTATGGGGTATTGTGTCTAGAATTTTGAGGACAAAAATGAATTTATTCCATTTTGGAATAAGGCTATAACAAAACAAAATGTGGAAAAAGTGTAGCGTTGTGAATACTTTCCAGATGCACTGTAGATAAGTAAAAAGTTCATGTGTGTTCACAAGAGGGGAGTAATAATAATAATTTTATTTATATAGCGCTTTTCTCCTAAAGGACTAAAGGAGTAGATTATTGAGTCTGCAATGTGTACAGAGGGGTGAGCTTCAGGGAGAGGGAAGGATGTAATAGCCTTAGAGAAGATACCATGGATTGAAATAAGAAAGAACAATTTTGCTACATGGTGATTTTGAATAAAAGGAAAATTCTTAAAATAGTACATAAACAAATATAAAGTTTGATTTAGAAATTACCTGATCTCAGATGTTGTTCAAAGTTTGTTCAACTGTTTTTTAACTGTTCAGTTTGGATACTTTGTGAATAGAATACTTTGTGCAAAGCTCTCCCTGATGTGACTAATAAGATATACTGTGGCTAAATAACACAGGCTACATCTGAGATAGATGTCCAGCTGACCTAAGGTTTTAAATTGCCCAGTGTTTGACTATGTAAACAGCCCAGTATGCCATAATAAACTAGGGGTGTGCAGCGGGCACTTTTTGTGTTTTGTGTTTTGGTTTTGGATCTGGATCTTTCTTCATGTTTTGGATCTGGATTGGTTTTGCCAAAACCACCATTCCGTGTTTTGGGTTCTGGGTTTTGTGCTTTGGATCTGTATTTTTTTGAAAAAAAAAAGCATAAAAACAGCTAAAATCACAGAATTTGTGGGTTTTTCTGCTCCTATGCTATTATTAACCTCAATAACTTTCATTTCCACTAGTTTCCAGTCTATTCTGAACACCTCACACCTCATAATAGTGTTTTTATGTCCAAAAGGTAGCACCGAGGTAGCTGGATGACTATGCTAAGCAACACGAGTGGGCGCACAAACACGTGGCCCATCTAGGAGTGACACTGCAGTGGTAGACAGGATGGCAGTTTGAAAAACTAGGCCCCAAACAGTACATAATGCAAAAAAAAGAGGTGCAAGATGGAATTGTCCTTATGTTGTATTATAAACAGGACATGCACACTTTAACAAACCAATCATTTCAGCGCCAGGGTCTGCCACACGACTGTGACTGAAATGATTGGTTCGTTTGGGCCCCCACAAAACAAGCTGGCAATTAATCTGGCCCTGCACAAACTGGCTCTACGGAGGCAAGATGTCATCCTCATCCTCCTCATCCACCGATTCCTCACCCTCTTCAGTGTTGTGTACATCCTCATCCTCACAGAGTATTAATTCATCCCCACTGGAATCCACCACCACAGGTCCCTCTGTACGTTCTGGAGGCTGGTCTCCCTGGAAGAGTTGATAATTCATTTTTATTAACATCATCTTCTCCACATTTTGTGGAAACAACCTCCTTCGCCTTTCGCTGACAAGGTTCCCGGCTGCACTAAACTCTTTCGGAGTACACACTGGAAGGGGGTCAACTCAGGTAAAATAGAGCCAGTTTGTACAGGGGCCTCCAAATTGCCTCTTTTTCCTGCCAGTACAGGTACGGACTGTCTGACATGCCTACTTGGATGCTGTCACCGATGTAATCCTCCACCATTCTGTCAATGGTGACAGTATCATATGCAGTGACAGTAGACATGTCAGAAATTGTTGCCAGGTCCTTCAGTCCGGACCAGATGTCCAAACTTGGACCTGCCTGCCCTGCATCACTGCCAGCGGGTTGCTTAGGATACCTAAGTTTTTTCCTGGCAGCCCCAGTTGCGGGAGAAAATGAAGAAGGAGCTGTTGACGTGTCACGTTCCGCTTCAGCTGACAGTGTTTTCATCAGCATGTCTTTGCACCTCTGAAGGCTTGTGCTGGCCGGAAAGAGAGACACCACATAGGCTTTAAACCTAGGATCGAGCACGGTGGCCAAAATGTAGTGGTCTGATTTCAACAGATTGACCACCCTGGAATCCTGGCAAAGCGAATGAAGGGCTTCATCCACAAATCCCACATGCCGAGCAGAATCGCTCCATCTTAGCTCCTCCTCCACTTTCTCCAGCTGCTTCTGCAAAAGCCTGATGAGGGGAATGACCTGACTCAAGCTGGCAGTGTCTGAACTGACTTCACGTGTGGCAAGTTCGAAGGGCTGGAGAACCTTGCACAACACGGAAATCATTCTCCACTGCGCTTGAGTCAGGTGCATACCCCCTCCTTTGCCTATGTCATAGGTGGATGTATAGGCTTGAATGGCCTTTTGCTGCTCCTCCATCCTCTGAAGCATATAGAGGGTTGAGTTCCACCGCGTCACAACCTCTTGCTTCAGGTGATGGCGGGGCAGGTTCAAGAGTGTTTGCTGGCGCTCCAGTCTTCGGCATGCAGTCGCTGAAAGGCGAAAGTGGCCAGAAATTTTTAGAGCCAACCAAAGCGTTGCCTGCACGCCCCTGTCGCTTTTCAGAAAATTCTGCACCACCAAGTTTATTGTGTGAGCAAAACATGGGACATGCTGGAATTTGCCCAGATGTAATGCCCGCACAATATTGGTGGCGTTGTCAGATATAACAAATCCCCAGGAGAGTCTAAGTGGGGTAGGCCACTGGGCGATGATTTCCCTCAGTTTCTCTAAGAGGTTGTCGGCGGTGTGCCTCTTACTGAAACCGGTGATACACAGCGTAGCCTGCCTTGGAACGAGCTGGCGTTTCTGAGATGCTGCGACTGGTGACGCTGCTGCTGTTGCTGCGTAAGGTGATACATCTACCCAGTGGGCTGTCATGGTCATATAGTCCTTAGTCTGCCCTGTTCCACTTGTCCACATGTCCGTGGTTAAGTGGACATTGGGTACAACCGCATTTTTCAGGACACTGAGGACACTTTTTCTGACGTGTCTGTACAGTCTCGGTATCGCCTGCCTAGTGAAGTGGAATCTAGACGGGATTTGGAACCGGGGACACTCTACCTCCATCAATTGTCTAAATGCCACTGGACTAATGGCGGATACCGGACGCACGTCTAACACCAACATAGCAGTCAAGGCCTCAGTTATACATTTTGCTTCAGGATGACTGCTGTCGTACTTCATCCTCCTCACTAAGGACTGTTGGAGGGTCAATTGTTTACTAAAAGTAGTGGTGTTCCTACTTCTTCTCTGGGATGATGAATGACTCCCAGCAGAAGCAACAGCAGCAGCGGCAGCTGTAGGTGTAGCAATGCAGGATCCTCTGGAGGAATCCCGGATAGGAGAGTCAGTCATGCCAGTGACATGGCCTGCAGGACTACTTCCGATCCTGACTAAGGAGGAAATTGATGAGGAGGGAGTTGACGGTGTGGTTTGCAGGCACTTGGATACAACAGGACAATGGAATTTAGGTGTCCCTGGACTGCTTACGGTCTTAGCTAAAGTTTCTGAACTTGACAGTAACTTTTTATAAACGCGCTGCAGGTGCTGTATAAGGGAGGATGTTCCTAGGTGGTTAATGTCCCTACCCCTACTTATTTCACCTTTACATATGGTACATATGGCAAGACAGTTGTTGTCCGGATTTGGATAGAAATATTGCCAGACCAAAGAGGTGGAATGTTTTGTCTTCTGCCCAGGCATGACCGTGATGGGCTTTTTCATCCCACGGACAACAACTGTCTCCCCCGGAGCCTGATTTAAACAAACCACATT
Source organism: Taudactylus pleione (assembly GCA_031769625.1). Taxonomy (NCBI): domain Eukaryota; kingdom Metazoa; phylum Chordata; class Amphibia; order Anura; family Myobatrachidae; genus Taudactylus; species Taudactylus pleione. The sequence continues at coordinate 1,850,245 of JAUIMM010000566.1, read as the reverse complement.
ACCATCAGAATCCTCCTCGCCAACTTCCTTCTCAGCGCCAGCTACACCAGTATCCTCATCCTGTTGTACTTCAACAGTGACATCTTCAATTTTCATATCAGCAAGTGGACTGTGGGTGCTCCTTTCAGCACTTGCAGGGGGCGTGCAAATGGTGGAAAGTGCCACCTCTTCCCGTCCAGTGCTGGGAAGGACAGGCATCGCAACCGCCACCACACTTGGACTCTCCTTGGGGATTTTTGATATCTTCTTAGAATGCACAGTTCTTTGCTGTGCTTTTGCCAGCTTAACTCGTTTAATTTTTTTAGCGGGAGGAGGGTTTCCATCGTCATGTGAAGCTGAACCACTAGTCATGAACATAGGGAAAGACCTTAGCCGTTCCTTGCCACTCCGTGTCGTAAATGGCATATTGGCAAGTTTACGTTTCTCAGATGATTTAAATGTTTTTTTTAAGGTCATTTTCCTGAACTTTGTCATTTGGGATTGTATGTGCCCTCTACTATGACATTGGGCATCGGCCTTGGCAGACGACGTTGATGGCATGTTATCGTCTATGTCATGACTAGTGGCAGCAGCTTCAGCACTAGGAGGAAGTGGTTCTTGATCTTTCCCTATTTTATTTTTATCGGAGAAAGTTTGGTCCTCCATTTATGTTATATTGATATATACGTGTGGCTAAGGCGCACACAAACACAGAAAATTATTTTTTATTTTTGTTGGAGACTAGTGCACTTTGTAGGTTACACCACCCTTTAAGAAATGAGCCAGCCGGCTCTTTACTTATGGGACACAGGCGCACGGTTGGCACTGCTCCTTTGTTGATGCACGTGCAGCTACAGTGCACACAATTCACAAAGACAGAAAAAAAAAGAATAATTTTTTATTCTTTATGGAGCGCACTTTGAGGGTTACACCACCCTTTAACAGACAGACGCACAGTTGGTGCTGCTGCTTTGAGGATGCAGGTGCGGCTATAGCCCACACAATTCACAAAGACAGAAAAAAAAGAAGAATTTTTTATTCTTTGTGGAGCGCACTTTGAGGGTTACACCACCCTTTAACAGACAGATGCACGCTTGGTGCTGCTGCTTTGAGGATGCACGTACAGTGCAGACAATTCACAAACACAGAAGAAAATGTTTTATTTTTGTTGGAGTGCACTTTGGGGGTTACACCACCCTTTAACAGACAGACGCACGCTTGGCGCTGATGCTTTGAGGATGCACGTACAGTGCAGACAATTCACAAACACAGAAGAAAATATTCTATTTTTGTTGGAGTGCACTTTGGGGGTTACAGCACCCTTTAACAGACAGACGAACGCTTGGCGCTGCTGCTTTGAGGATTCGCGTACAGTGCGCACAATTCACAAACACAGAAAATATTTTTTTATTTGGTTTGGAGTGCACTTTGGGGGTTACAGCACCCTTTAACGGTCAAGCCATCCAGCCCTTTACTTATGACACAGGCGCACGCTTGGTGCTACTTTGTTGATGCACATGCGGCTACTGCACACACAATTCACAAACACAGAAAAAATATTTATTTTTTTGCACTTGGGGGAAGCACCCCTGATGGACAGAGCACCCCCTGGACAACACTGCAGCACCCCTTTAGGACTGGGACACTGCACACGACTTTGGAGTGGACACAGCCCCTATTGACAACTGATTGCACAACACAGTCCAGCAAGCCCCTATGGACTTTGGAGGAGTGGACACAGCCCCTATGGACAATAGCAGCACAGCACAACACAGCCAGCCCCTATGGACTTTGGAGGAGTGGACACAGCCCCTATGGACAACAGCAGCACTGCGCAGCACAGCACAACACAACACTACACTACACTACACAGCCCAGCCAGCCCTAACTCCCACCCTCCCTCTTCACTGTCCACAGCCGAGTGAGAAAATGGCACCGACGCGGGTACCTTATATAGAATCCAAAACCCGCAAGACCCGGAAGGCGGGATGATGACGTTTTGCCTTGATTTCAGATCCGAGTCAGGCAGGAAAAGTCGAGCCTGACTCGGATCGGCCTCGGATCTGGGGGGCTCGGGGGGGTTCGGGTTTCAGAAATCCGAACCCGCTCACCCCTATAATAAACTGTGCTTAGCTGAAAATATCTCAAAAACAGGTAATGGCTATTGCAACAATATAAGAAATTACATACATTTAAATGAGATTGATTGCATAAAAGTTCAGAGTTGAAGATTGCAGGAGGGTTGCTATTACATATATTTAAGTGAGATTGATTGCATAAAAGTTCAGAGTATGAAGATTGCAGGAGGGCAGATATCACACAGAGGCGTCACTAGGGTTGGTGTCACCTGGTGTGGTAGCTCATGGTGTCATCCCCCCCCCCCGCCCCATGGGCCTTCTCCTGTATCACACCACAGAATCCTTAGTGATGTTTTTGTACTAGTTTTAAATCATAATTCCTGCATATCACTAAATGCAATGGCAATAGTAGTGACATAAATGCCTAACAAAACTAACATTTTACCTTTAAAATACAATATCATATGCACAGGTAAAATATAACATTTACGTAAGAGTTATGCAAATTAAACTCAACGCCTAAATTATTTGACTCAACGCTTAAATTATTAGCCACAAACTTAGGGGTAAATTTACTAAGATGGGAGCTCTATTAAGAAGTGATGTTGCCCATAGCAACCAATCAAATTCTACTTCTCATTTATCTAGCACCTTCTAGAAGATAATACCTGGAATCTGATTGGTTGCTATGGACAGCATCACTTCGTAATAGAACTCCCATCTTACTAAATTTACCCCTAAGACTGTAAAAACGATTTTGCATTGCAATGAGGTTTTTCATGTGTTAGCCAAGATTCGGAAGGGTAACATAGGGATGAAGACAGTAAGAGAAACTCTCATGAACAGCATGCCAAACCATAATAAATTTATTATAATCAGAAAAGTATATCACACAAAGTATTCATTTGCACACCTCTATAGTTACATTTTTAATAATACCATAAAAAACATAAACAGTAACAAATACAGAAGCATTTTAGCACTTAATGAACATCTCAAATCAAATCAAAACTTTCCTTTCGTGGCCTTCAAAGCTGCGAACTTGTGAATCACTTCATCAAAGTCAATGCCATTTGCCATCTCACTTTCAACTGATAGTATTGCAAGGTCTGAAAGCCTTGACTGTCTCATGGTAGGTCGCAAATAGTTCTTTATAAGTTTCAGCTTTGCAAAGCTCCTCTCACATGAAGCCACTGACACACAGATCGTCAGAAATAATTTTAGACTTAGTGAAAGGTTTGGTAGAGATTCTACAAAGTCCCATTCTGCTATGAATTTAAAAATATCTAATGTTAACCAATCTTTGTCTTTTTCCAGATCAATCTTTGATGCTTTCATGTGCATTCTCAGCCTTGGTATTTCTATTAAATGTGCACTTTCAGATAACTCATCATGGAAAGTGGTCAATTTTGGAATGGACACCTTTAACTGTTCATCAGTGGCAGATATGAGACTCTACGCTTGAACAGCTTCAAACATGGCTGCTATTTCCTGAATAGCTCTTGATCTGATCTGAAGTTCAGAATGAAAGTGATCAATGTACTCAAGCATCGCCCTCCTATTTTCTTCTTGAAGAGAGAGTCCAGCATCGCTTACTTCTTCCCCTGCCAACCTCTTCTTGACCCTGGCTCTTTTCTGTACTGCAATTCCATATTCATCTGACTTTGAAAGTGCCTGTTCAATTGCATGCTCCACTAGTTGACTGCGTTCATCATGCCGAAAAATTTTAAGCGCCTCTAACTTTGTCAACACCTTGTCAAGAGTTAAGCCCTTTGTCTGCAGGTACTGCTGTGTAAGATTAAATTCCTGAAGTACACCAGAAGTATAGATAGCACAGAAAAGTGAAATCACAGAAAGCAGGCAAAAGACTTTGTGCTGCTCCCCTTGTGTCCAAATTTTCATGTGGATCACAAAGAGCTTCATTCGCCTCCACAAACTTATCAAACTTCTCCTTAACTGGTGTAACAGCAGCATGATGAGCACTCCAGTGTGTTGTTGGCAGCCTTTTCACTGAGACTCCAGTATGTTCAATTAACACATCCCATCGATGGAAGCAGCAAAGAAAGAAAACATTCTTTCAAGAGTCCCAAAAAATGTCACACATGATGCATTTTCAGCAAAACAATGCTGAGCACACAAATTAAGCGGATGGTCCACACATCCACTAAAAATAGCCTTCCTGTTCATTTTTTTTAAAGAATGGCTTGCACACCTCCATGGATTCCAGCCATCGTGGCAGCATTATCATAGCCTTGAGAGCGGCACATCATTATGTCCAGTCCATCATTTTCCACTGTTTTAAGAATGTCAGAACTGAGGTCAGCAGCGGTTTTCACCTTTAAAGGGAAAAATCCAAGAAATACCTCTTTTACTTCAACTTTCATATCGTTGATTTTTACATATCTGATCACTTCGGACATCTGGCCAGTATGTGATATGTCCGGTGTGCTGTCAAACATGATCCCAAAACACTTTGCAGACTTTATGTCAATGACCAGCTTCTCCTTCACATGGTTTGCTAGGGCACTTATAAACTCATTCTGAGTGTTTGGTGCTAGATAAGACACTGACACTTTAAGTTTACATGTGCTCTGTTGTAATCTCATAAGGTGCTCTTCAGCACTGGATTATATTTTGACAGCACCTCAATCATCTCAAGAAGTTCCCTTTATTTAATAAAGTTACATCTTCCTTGTGGCTACGGTATACTAGATTCAGCTTGGCAAGAAACAATGTTATATCAAGCAATCTGTACAAGATGTCCCTTCACTTTTTTTCTCCATTTACATTAAATAAATACTTTTGGCATCAATGATTTTGTGCAGCCTAAGTCCTACTGCCAATGTTTTCCACTTTTCAAGGCAACATAGGTGCTCTTCGGATGTCTCATGGTTATATACTTTAGGGTTCAGTTTCCACCACATCTGAAAACCAGTCACAAATTTGGATGTCGTACTTGTAGTACTAACTGCAAACAGTCAGCAGCAAAAACAGTAAAATTTGTTGCTGACAACTGAGTAAGTCATCCATGACCGTAGAATGTTCTCACCATTTGACATCATCTTGTAAAACCACTCTTTTGAAAGCTGACGTACGAAAATTTTCAAATCTTTCTCCATAACATCACTCATCTCCGTTGCAGTATCAAGGCTAGAGTCACTTTCAGCACTTTCTTCTGCTTCACATTCTTCCATTTCCACTCCTTATTTTTCTGCTATAAATTCTGCAATTTCCACTACTTGCTCTTCTACACAATGCATGCAGTCATCAGAAGAATTAAGCTGGCCACACACTAGACCAACTTTCGTCCAACCATCCAACTAGTTGATTGGTTGGAATGAAAATCGGGAAATGTGTAGGAGTAACTGATGATCAGCAATTTGCTCCTAAATGCCAGAAATTAGATGAAAATGGTTGGTCAGACAAGTTTGAACAAATTGTTTAGATCAAACATTTAACAAACAACAGTTTTGTCCATTTTCCGGCGTTTGGGAGAAAATTGCTGATTGTCATTTGCTTTCATACCTTACCAGAATTTCATTCCAACCAATTAACTAGTTGGATGGTTGGATGTAAGTTGGTCTAGTGTGTGGCCAGCTTTAGTATTATCAATTGGAAACTGTCACTGCGGAGTGTCTTTTGATGAACCCTGGTCATCATCCTGTCTTTTGACAAATTGAAGCATGGATCCAGCTTGCATTTTCAGTGCTTTTTTCTTGTTTCCTTTGCCTTCCACTGCTGGCATCCACTTGGCCTCTTTGCTTTATGTACACCATGCAGCATGACTGAATATCACTGCACAATATAAAAATGTATGACAGCATTTTTTTGCCAAATAAAATAAAAAATATATAAATCTATTGTAAATAGTACAGGCAAATGAAGGCAGACCTTGGACCATGTGATTCTGCTTGTACCCTGCAGGGTTAATTACAGGTGCAGAACACTGAATGGGGAAGTGAATTTAAATATTTAAATATATCCTATCTACCTCAGTGTCAGTCAACGAGAAAAGGTGTGTATTTTACCCCTAATAAGGCAATATTGAAATCAATGCAGGGTTCAAAAACATGCAAAATTTAGAAAAGGCAAACTAAACATTTGGAAAAACAAAAAAAAAGTAATTGAATCTAGTATGTTAATATATACAGATGTGTCCTCATACGCCAGGTCGCTTAAAAATCTTCTAGCGTTGGGCATCTTCTTTGCTTCTTTTTTTGCCAAAAATGCATCCTAGTTGCAACGTAATGTGACTAGGATGTAAAAGGAGGATTCATTTGATATATGATACTCAGGGCCGTAGCTAGGGTAGTGTGACCAGTGCAATGGCACAGGGCACCGCAGGGCAGGGGGCGCTATTTGGGCCTGTCAATTTTCCTGTTTATTATCATTCACACTTGTAGCTTCCTCTTCTTTTATGGGCAGAATCTCCTGACCTCCCCTATCACTTCCCTGGACCTTCCCCATGAGGCCATGGCCATTTTTCAGGTGCACTATCTTATGTCCCTATTTAAAAAATGTGGGGGGGGGGGCAATGCTCTCTCTGGCACAGGGCACCAAAAAGTCTAGTTATGGCTCTAATGATACTTGTATATCTGTGTGCAACTGAGTCTCTGAATCTGTATATAAAGTGCAGTAGTAGCATCTTTCTTCCAATACAAGCTCTGGCCCTGATTCAGGGCCGGACGCTCTGACAGAGCGCTCGCTCTGAATCAGGGCTGTCCTTCTTCATTTTTAGAGCGGCCTCCTGGCCGCTCGTATAGCTGTGGGAGACCACCCACAGCTATAGCGAGCGGCCAGGAAGATGGTCGCGATGGTCGCTTAAAAATCTTCTAGCATTGGGCATCGAGACAGTGGGGGCGATTCAATTGTTTGAACTCGCGGCTGATGGCCCAGGGCAGGCGAGCAGAAATGTGCGATAAGACGAGAGTTTTGGCACCCAAAGCAGGACTTTAGACGGATTTAGCCGCTTTACGGGTTTAGCCCTGTCTGTTTGGGCGCAACATGCATGGGCGCCCAAAAACAATTGAATATCGCACCACAATCTTCCATCACTTTAGACGGGAAATAGGGTGCGATAAAACGATTGAATCGTCCCCAGTGACCAACCCTCCATGGACTTTTTCTACTACCTCATTCCCTCCTCACGTTAAACTCATAGTAACAGTAAGATCATATTATAAATCAAAGTTTGATTACATGTAAATAAACATGATCTATTATGCAATAATACAAATGAACCCTCTCTCCCTCCCTCTCTTATCTGCAGCCAGGTGTTTATTCATGGCGAATGATTCCTTTGCCCCCTCCCCCCACCACCACCAACCTGACAAAATTAAGACTAGTACAATGCTTTCAACATGTAAATATGTGTATTATGTATTTTACGTCACAATAACTAACCATACTGTACAATATCACTGAATACAAACATACTCCGACTTACAGTGCAGATTTCTTGAAGGTGAAAGCAGAAATTAGGCAGAACTCAATTCCAATATCGTCAGGAGTAGGGTCAGGCTGTCTCCTCCACACTGCTATGAAACCTCTCACTTTATTCTCTGAAAATTTGTTTGTAATAAATGAGTAACTCTAATATATGGATAATTTATAATGCACTATTATATATGTTAAATCAATCTGCAGCAAGAGTTTCCATGTACAGATGGACAAACATTCGCATTACCTCTATGGAACCTAACTTTAGCATAAGGTAGTAATTTCACTTCCGTAGCTGCCCAAAACTACAGCCACTTTGCGCGCAACTTGGAATCAGGCTCATAAACATAAAAACTATATTATATATATATATATATATATATATATATATAATAAAGTTTTAATTTTTGTTTGTCTGTTCGTTCTGGCATCACACAAAAACATCTGGATGAATTTGGATTGAGCTCTCATTATTGAATAGCTTAGTGACCTAGAAAGAAACTGATGTATGTATTATCTCAATGTGACATCTGGGAGAGGAGCAACAAAGGAAAGACCAAACACTTGGCATGTGCAGTATGCAGGCTCCTCAACACCAAAATGTATATAAATATACATTTCTGGGGAGAAATATATTTTTAGGGACTGCCTATGAACTATGGAGACATCCACATAAACAAAGCCGTAGGCAAACGCTAGTCTAAATAAATTCTCTTTCCTGTCAGACATTTTATGATAGAGTGCAAATAGAATAGTCAAAAATAATTGCTTCTGATCATTAAAAAAAAAATAACAGCCGCCACGAATTACCCCAAAAGCACCTTTTTTCTACTTTTTTGTTAGCATGTTTCCCTTATTTCCTTTATAAGTAAATTAAATTTGTAAGCTTTCTACAGTTAATTACTTTAATAAAAAATGCACAAATCAGCCATGCGATGTGACACCTTTTAAAAGTGTCCAGTACTCTCCTTATGCACACTAACTTTGTAAATGATTTTGCTAACAAAGTTGTCACTTTTTTGGGGTCCAGGAAGGTCTCCCCACTTTCTAATTTACTTCTCGCAGGTCACATTTTGTAGAAAATTTGCAAACCCTCAAAGCCAGCACTGCAATTTGGGCATTTTTATTTGGCTCTCACATTTCTTAGGTATGCACATTAATGCTAAGCATGCTAGTTTCATGTCAAAAACACATTTGCAGACTCGCACTCCCAAAATTGAGGTAAAAAAAAAATATATTTTTTTTTTATTGACTTAGAAGCTCTGGGTACACACTGGACGATATGTCGTCCGATCCAGCATATTGGACCAACATATCATTCACCTCAGCGCGTATCATCTAGGGCAGGGGTGGCCATACTTTTGGACTAAGTGATCTAATTTTAAAACTAAAAACCTTTTGTTATCTACCGAGCCTGAAAAAAAGGGCACAACCTCATAGTAAGGGACGTGGGATCTGTCCTGCCGAAATTACACATAGTATCCCCAATTCAAATTACTCCACACCGTAGCACAATCTTATTCACATTACACCACATAGTAGTGTCCCTTATTCACGTTGCTACACACAGTAGTACCCCTTATACAATGGCCACTGTAGTGGTGTCCCTTTTGCAGTGCCCACTGAATAAGGGGCACTACTTGGGGTACGGTATAAGGGTCACTACTGGGGGCCCCTTATTCAATGCCCCCTGTAATAGTGCCCCTTATGCAATGCATCCATTAGTAGTGCCCCTTCTGCAATGCCCCCTGTAGTTGTGCCCATTATGCTGTTCCCCCTGTAATGGTGCCCCTTTATGCAATGCCTCCTGTAGTTGTGCCCATTATGCAATGGCCCCTGTATAAGAGCCCATTATGCAATGCCCCCTGTATTAGATCACCTTATGCTGTACCCCCAGTAGTGCCCCTTACACAGTACCCCCAGTAGCGCCCCTTATACTGTACCACCAGTAGCTCCCCTTCATAGGGCATATTTAATGCCCCCTCTAATAGTGCCCCTTATGCAATGTCCCCAGTAGTAGTGCCCCTTATGCAATGCCCCTTATGCAATTACCCCTGTAGTTGTGCCCATTATAAAGTTCCCCTGTAGTAGTGCCCCTTTAGGCAATGCCCCATAGTTGTGCCCAATATGCAATGTCCCCTGTATATTGTCCCTTATGCAGTGCCCCCAGTAATGCCCCTTATGCTGTGCCCCCAATAGTGCCCTTATACAATACCCCCAGTAGTGCCCCTTATGCAATGCCCCTTATACAGTACCCCCAGTAGTGCGACTTACACAGTGCCCCCAGTAGTGCCTCTTATGCATTGCCCCCAGTAATGCCCCAAGTAGTGCTCCTTATGCTGTGCCCCCAGTAGTGACCCTTATACCATACCCCGAGTAGTGCCCCTTATTCAGTGGCCTGCGACCTGGCCTGCACTGGGGGTGTCTGGGTGCAGGTGGGGTGCGCACTTGTTCAATAAATGTTCCTCCCTTTTGGCAGCCACAGCGCTCAAAGTTGTTGTCCCTTCTTCTTCTTCTCTCACTTGCTCCCGTAACTACCCACGGAGCCAGAGTGCAGTGTGCGCGATGACGATATCGCGGCCGGCCTCCAGAACCACACACAAGCACAGAGATTCTCTGTGCCTGTTTGTGGCTCTGGATGCTGGTCGCGGTGAGAGAATCAGCTGAGCCCCGGTGGCGGCGTGCAGAACCAGTCACCAGCAGCGTACGGTACAGACCAGCTCATGTAGTAGTCGGAGGGGTGCAGTGGTGCTGGGGAAGCGTTTGTGCGGTGCGGACATGTCAGAGAATGGGGTGCGGTCCGCGGGTGTGTGTACTGCTCTTCTTGGTGTCACCCCCTTGAAGGGTGACACCTGGGGTGGGCTGCACACCCCGCACCCCCCTGATGACTGAGAGATAATAAAAGGAAGATGGTTAGGTCCAGATAAATGGAAGCTGTTTTTTAACTGTTCTTCCTCATGGTTATACTCCTGATTATTATTTAAATTAGTTATCCAACTCCTTTCTTTCTTATTTTCATAATCTTTCTTATCTCTGAAGAATTTATTTTGTTTCCTACTCGCTTGATCATTCTCCAACAAATATACTGCCTTGTATATACTTAACCTCCCGCTAAATATTTTTTATTGTTTTCACATTTTTGACCACTTTTTTCAATTGGTACATTTCCCCATCTATTATATGTAGATTATTCTTATGTTCTGCAATCATCAACTCCATCAATTTAGTAGAACACTCATCTAATATGAAGTTCCATTCCTTCATAAAAGTATCATATTGAGAACCAAAAGTGGTGCCAGTGTGCAATGCGTTTGCTTTCCTGGATGGGTACAAGAACTAACACCTTGGGGTATATTTACTGAAGTGCAGATTTTTAGAAGTAAAGATGTTGCCCATAGCAACCAATTGTACAATTGTACCTCTTTCAAATGATGCACCACCGATTATATACATAATATTACAAAATAAATCTTACAATGAATGTGGCACACATCAAAAACTCTACAGAAAATGTTCTTATATTCTTATATATATATCACATCTACTTTATTGTAGCTCAACATGGAAGGTGTTACAAAAAATGCACAACGTTTCGGGCTACTAATCCCTTACTCGGGTGTAGAAACTATAGATCCTGCTAATACAAACTGTATGTTACACAAAAGATTTGCTATATGGTTAGGAATAGAATTGTGAAATACTTGGGTTCATAGGAAGAACTGCTCTATTGGACAAAAAGTTCTATATTCTATTTTTAGTGAATGACTCCAAACATCTTTGAAGATAGGGTAAAAAGATGTAATTTATAATATAAATTAATAACAAGAATTTTTTGAAGTGCTGTTTTTTTATTGAACATTCTGTTTAAAAACAACACATTTCTAACTTGTTATTTTTTTATTTTATTTTTAAACAAAAGGACATTTAAAAGAGAATTTTTTTCCGAATTTCAAAACTTTTTCATTCTCACCTTGGTGAACCTTTGTGCCTGCAACAAAGCCATGATATTCTGAAGCATTTCTCTGCTCTCTACTTAGGCCGTGAAAAACATCACAGTGACTTTAGCTGGATTATCATGGAGGAATCATATATTTAATGAATAAAGGTTCCATTGGTATTACTGTAAGTATATATCACTTGTAAAGTAAGACTGTTAAATTGACTGTAAAAAACATATACCGTAGATGACATATGTAACATTTTAAATAGCTTACAAAACAGCTTGTTGGTGAAATACATTTCCAATTAAATAAAAATAGGGGCTCAGAGGTGTTACTCTCCCATACCAATTACTTTATTGTGTGGGACAATGACAACCTGAGTATAAGATAAAGTAACTCTTCACTTTGCAAAATGCAGACTCCCATCTTTCATTACCTGTCTGTAGAGCATTTTCTGTGTAGGTTGACCAGGTTTGTACTGTATCCTGATTAAAATTTTAATAATGTTGCTCCTCTGCACATTAAAAAGACCGTTCCCTCACACCAAAATAACAGGAGTTATTAAATATTAATCCGACTTCTCCCTGAAGCTAGGAAAAAAAAGTTCATCCTTTGGTTCACTGTTAGTAATAAAATAGCTAGATAAAGCAGCCTATTGCAGCACAGCAGTCAGAGTGGCTCTAATCTAGTCAGTATGCAATAATTCAAAACAACATAGCTGTATTTATGATGTACATACAGTAGATGTATTTGTGTTTGTGGGGTATATGTGCTTGCTTTGTTTATGTGATTACTTATCTATGTGATGGTTTGGTTTTTATTATTCAGTACCATCAGATGAAATTTACAGTAGATCATATGAATGGAAAACCCTGTCAGTCAGCTACCTCAGGGAGACAACACTAAATGTCATGTTATGAATTAATATGATTATTGTATCTTTGCACAATTGCACCACTATATACTAAGAGCACAGAGATGTGTGAGTAACTTAGCGCCATCATCCATGTTGGCCACCAGTACTCAGGAGTACCCGGGACGTAAAGTCACATCCGGCCAGATGGAATCAATATCACACAGTAATATAAAATAGTTATTTCCAAGGATAATATAATTTAAGAGTAAAGGGCCCCCAAATATTGTGGAATAATTGTGATAGAAAAAATATTGAGGATTACAGATGTAGCCATGCACATCGTTGCTGCGATGCATGGCATGCATCGCAGCATAGTGCAGAAATCACCAGGCTGCGACCACTCGCAGCCAGCGATTACCCCATTGAAGTCTATGGTGTGTGCATGCGTACGCGCACACACGCCATAGCCGCGGGCATGCTAGTCACACCATCCATGCGCGTCGCAGCATAGATGAGCGTGGCTACATCTGTAGTTGTGATAGCAAAATGTTCCTAATTGCAAGAAGACCATCATCGTGACTTATATTAGTGTAGAGATTTATAATATCAATATGGGGTTTAATATGGCCCCTGCTTATGGTGCCCATGAGGAAGGTTCTGTTGTAGCACCAAAATGGCTGTATTTTGTGCTAGCCTCTGGTGTTCACACTGGACTATATTATGAACTTTTACTCATGTATATGCGAGTGTGTGTGTGTGATAATCTGCAGGTATCACTTAAAGATCTGTCCCACCCACAGACAATATGCTGTTATTACAAATGATTACTTTACAGGTGATTCTGATGACCATCATTTAGTGGTCAGTGAGATGCTACTCAAAGTAGGACATTTAAAAAAAAAGGCATAGAATATACTTGGAATGGCCAGGAGGCTTCCAAAAACTGTGTGGTGTTCCCAGCTCCTTGGAAGAGTAAGCAAGTCTCCCAGAGCTAGCCACCACTTGCCTGCAGCTGCCCACTTACCAAGTGAAGTGGCCACTCTGATGATTTTCAAGCTGAATTACATCATTGGTGCCCCGCCTCCCACTTCACAATGCCAGTAATTGTGGCACTATGTAGCGGGAGTGGGGCTACAATTACGTATTTGTATCATCATGTCCACTGGCCCACCTGCTTTCCTGTGACATGTCCCCCTGCTGAGCTGACCTGCTGCCCCTTCCTGGATGGGGCCACTGCCTTATATAAACAAAGTTGGTTTAAACAAAAAGAGCAGTTGGATGGATGACAGAAACGGCAACAATCAGACTGGCTGAGACTTGTGATTCCAAGAAGAGAGTTCCATTGAAGGGGAGGGGAAGCAGCATCCTGACTCAGTATATTACATTGGTGAAATAAAACCATTTATTTCTCCTTAGACATCCATTGTTGTGGAAAAGACATAGCTTGTGATACATTTAAATACATATCAGCATGGCAACGTTGCTATCTTACTGTTAGTTGTGTATACATTTTAAGGGCCCCAATGTACACACAAAGGCTCAGATGTGATCCGGATTATCAGCATTCATGCCTTTAGATAGTGTTGTGGACATTGTTATTTGGATTAGAGGACCCTCCATTACTTAAAGGGATATTTGTAGAGTGCTAGCAGAATGCATTGTATGTTAGGTTTATGTGAATATTCTTTTTTTTGGTGTGTAGGTTTATAGAATTTGTCTTATAGAAACATTCTGTAGTTTTATATTGATAGTTAATTTGTGATAAAGTTACCAGTAACTGTGATACTGTATTTAATTTATTGTGATCTTATTGTACATTTAAATCTAATTTCATTTATTACAACCATCTTGCTTCCCCATTCCAGTTATCACCTCGGGTTAGTTAAATGAAATATTGTGTTCTTGTGAATGCTAGCCTGGTTGAGTATTTAGCTCTCTGCTGGGACATGGTCTGAGTTGGAAGTTTCAGCTGAAAAAAGAAGCCAAGAGCGGGGTTCCGCAATTGGCCAAAACAATCGAGATTTTTGTAAACAATGGATACAAATCCTTAATCAGTGCTCTTTAGATGTAATGATTTTTGCCATACAGCAGGTTAAAAATGACATTGAAGGTTTAAATAAAGAAATTACCACTTAAAATCTACTGGTATCCCTGCATTAAGGGCGGATTCAATTGTTGATTGGATTAAGAAACTACAGCAAAGCATTGCTCATAGGCAGCCAGTAGTATCCCTGACATATTGTCTGCACCTATTGGAGTTTATTTTTCAGGACTGCTTTGTACCTATAAAGGACAAATATTTAACATTACTACTGGACTGCTTTATTATACGATTGGAGCACTACCGATTGCTAAGTCCTTGACCTATTCTACAGTGCAATATTCATCATTGTGACGGGCTCCATATATAAAATATATATACAGAGAGTACTGATATTAATCAGTTACCTGAACTAATTCACCCAGGAATCCTAATTTTTCAACTGCACATTTCTAAACATCCATTCTATTTTTGATACTTACAGTAACAGCTGTATTTTACTTGCACCTAGTTTCTATGTTGCAATTTGTATCTGGCCTTTTGGATACAATCCCCAGGAGTCTGATCAACTCCACCTGTGCCTTGATACTTCATGCTATTTCTGTATGTTCTACATAGTATCCATGACAGATTAGTCATTTATTGCTGATGTTTATATATTCACACTTACATGTGCTGTTTACTGTGTTTTTTCTCATGCTATATACGTTGTGTGTTTTATTAATAGATTATTAAATTATTCTACATCCATCTATTGTTTGTACTATATGTCCCTGCATTTACACTAGAGCGCAGTTTTTTCTTAATTTGTGCTGTTTATACAAATGGCCATATATAAAACACATACAATTAAAACACAAGACAATTTGCATAAATAACAATGCATAGGTATAAATAATTCTGGAATATCTGAGCATGTGGTTATATAAAGCAGCCGAGATAATAGCAAGCTGCTGACAACTCCACATATGTTGCTAGGATGTGGAAGTAAACATTTAAATACAATATAATAAATAAAACAGCTCCACACCTCACTAGACATTTCTCTGGATTATATCCCAAAATGACACTTCAAGATTCCAAGTGTATTTTAATCCATACCATTTTATTAGGTCAAGGACCAATTGAATAACAGTACTTTTTGTTACTTGATGGTTGGAGAGGACTTGATTATAAATATAGGTGAGTACATGATCTCAAGTTTTAATGTACATTTAATAGTTGGGAAATTTGTCATAGAGAGATAAAGATCCTCCCATTTCCCTTATTGGGATATATATATTTAGCCAGGTACAAGTAGTCTCCGCTATCCTTCACCTGTTTTGTAAACAGATGTTGGCAAGAATCTTATTAATGCCCAGGTGATGGTGTTCACTGAGAGTTATCTTGATGTGGTTACTCACAGTAAAGTTGATCCAACAGAGCGCTCTGTTTTGGTGGATGATAGTGTGGAGCTGGAGCCTGGACTTTGAAATCTATATAGAGGATAATAAAATTCAAGAAGTTGTGTTGGATTTATACAGCCACTAAGATTGTTTGTGTGTTTTCTTTGTCGTTTTTCTTATATGTCCAACTTGGAGCCACGTTGGTGTGACGCATGAGTACACATTAAGCATCTTGGGAGACATACATTTATATAATATAAGTATTATACTATTTGAACATATTTCATACTCGCACAGTATTATATCCAGCGCTGCTTTGTGTATCCAGAATTTTTATTTCATTTGTATATGTTGTTAAGAGTGTGGTGACATACTTTTCTGGAAAGCGAATGGGCTGCAGGCTTTGCGCACCTTAGATTTTCACATTGACCTATTTTCCCTCAACTAAATTTGGAGTTTACTCATAACTACAGCAAAAGTACCATACAATTTCAGGACTTAGAAATCTATATAGAGGATAATAAAATTCATACGCGCACCTTCTTCAAGAAGGTAGACTGCAATAATGACCTCCTTTCCTCAAGCACCCACCACCCCAAATGGGTTGGAAACATCCCAGGGGGGGGGGGCAATTTCAGTAAATAAAAATAAATTGTACGAGTAATGAAGACGCCAAAGAACAAAGTGTACTTCTGAAGCAAAGATTTCTCAAAAGGGATTATCCAGAAAAAGTAATAGATAACAGATAAGAAGATTGAAAAATTAAAGAGAGAAGACCTGATACAATATAACAAGAAAAAAGAACAGAGTCCAATGAAAACCCTTTTTATCACCGAATACAACAGCTATACAAAAGGTTTGGAGGCAAGTTTGAGAAAACACTGGCATCTACTGGAACTGGACCCAGAAATAAAAGACCTAGGGCTCTATTTACTACAATCCGCATTTGTAATGCAGATTGTAGTGTGATATTACCGACTGAATTCACATTGCGAATTCAGGCAATATCACAGTGATTTACTACAAATCCCTTGCAGGGACAGAGCTTGCGAGAAAGCTCTGTCCCTGCGAATCCCATCCGCACACTAGTCACGATATTTTCACCAAAAAATACTATTACTAGTGCCCTGCACATGCGCGGACCGGCTGCCACTGCTACCCCCTGGCACTATGCCCCACCCCCATCGATAAGCCCCACCCCCTGCGAACGCGGACCTCCCGCGACCCCTGCTCTCCCTTAATTACACTTACCTGCATGATCCGGGCTCTGGTGATGTCTTCCATGTCCTCCGGTCAGGTGATATCGCATACTGCGCTGGGACCTGATCACCTGATGACTGGGCCACAGTGCAGTATGGGAGACCAGCTGACCGGAGGGGAGACATCACTGGAGCCCTGACCACCGGTCCCTGGAGTCAGGTAAGTTAATTTTTTTGTAACTTTTTTTTTACTTTTTTTTTACACTGTATCAGCGTGTGGTCTGTTTAGACCACACAGCTGATCACTGTGGCCGGCTCCCGGCTCTGCTCTCCCCGTTAGAGCAGGGCAGGAGTCCGGTAACCGGGGGAGACCCTGGATGATGCCACCTCCAGGTGGCGTTATTATCACAGGGCTTTCTCCGGTATTTTTTTACAATTAATTTTTAGTAAGTTTGGTCGGATCACATTTCCCATTACAATTATGGGAAATGCGATCTGCTTACTAAAAATAAGCGTTACTTAGGGGTTGGAGTAGAATTTTACAAATTCTACTCCAATTGCCCTTTAGTAACTGTAGGTGAAACAAAAATAATGTGAAAAAGGTGTGAAAACACCTTTTTCACTTTATTTTAGTAAAAATAATGTTAATAAATAGAGCCCCTAGTCACAACCAAGCTGAGAATCATCTATAAGAATGCACAAACTCTGCAAAATATTCTCACTGCATGCTGTATATCTCCAGAAAGGTTTGCCCCCATTTCAAAACAAAATGGATTTAATTTTTTTTTAAACTGTAAAGCATGCAGAGACACTGGCAATCACAGCACAAAACCAATCATTGGTTTTTGTTCATATGCAAAGAGCAAAGAATTAGAAATTAGGCAGAACTTGAGCTGCAACACAGAAGGTGTAGTATATCTACTGGAATGTCCGTGCGGCCTCCAATATATAGGCCGCACTATCAGAAAATTGAAGACAAGAATTGGAGAACACGTTATTAACATAAAAAAGGAACTAACAACACAATCACTTTTCACTATACCATCAAAAAAATCCAAGATCACAAAAAAAATTTATTTGAACATTCATTGTTTTTTCAATTATGCAGCACAGCGATATGGCACGCAACTTTTTTATGCATAATTTTTAATAAAAAAACTTTGCAGATGACCCATTTTTTCTTATTTTTATGTGAGATACATAGATTATTTATTTCTTTTATAGCCTGGTGGGGAGACATTCCTGGCAGCCTTCATTGACCAATGAAACAATATGCATACAGCCATTAAATTGACATTGAATTTTAGTTCACATACTATTAATTTTATTGATGTTATAATTACACAACAGCAAAATCTGTTTTTCAATAACATAAAAAGGAGGGAAGCGCTCTGTGGTAAGTGTTTGATCAAGTGGTGTGTGTGTCTACCTAAAGATACCAATGCAGTAAAGTCAATATGAATGATTATTGAAATAGCCGGTCGGCAAAAACTTGGGGCTGAAACTTGGTGGTAATGGTACAGTGTCCCAAACAAGAAGGAATTTCAATATGTAGAAAACTGGTGAGCAATAACTTGTGGCTGGATATTCAATATATATTGAAAGTTCCTATATGAACTTGGTATGTAGTGATGTTCGTGCTTAACCAGTCAGATTGAGGCTTGGTGGGCAAAAGCTTTCGGCGGGGTGTTCAGTAACAGTAAAATCACCTGGTTGTTAATCGTGTTGTTCCTCCTTCCCTCAGCTCACGTCACCTCAGAGGATATGAATGCAGTGTCAGAGTGACAGCGACACTATAAAGCAGCGTGGTATAGGTAAGAAATTGTACTTACCAAACAGTGTACCTCTGCTGGTCGGTGACTCTTCCACACGTACTCCGTCCTCCGAAAGGACAATTTACGAGACTGAGACGCAATTGCACCAACTTGGAAGACCGCCTCCTGTCTGACTGACACACAGAAAGTGTGTCATATCCCCTGAGGTGACGTGAGCTGAGGGAAGGAGGAAGAACACGATTCCCAAATCATGTTGTATATTTGTGTAAAGGAATTCAACGTCACCTTCATTTAAGGCTGACATGAAACTGATGTTAGATCAGGCACTATTAGACAATATTATCACTAAAGAGATTTGGCAACTTTTGTTTATTATACACCCGGTGATCCCTATCTATTATCATTTACCTAAAATACACAAAACCCTCACTTCACCCCCGGGTCGTCCTATAATTTCAGGGGTTGGGTCTCTTACCACGAACATATCAATGTATGTTGATTCACATCTACAGACACACGTGATGGCTCTAAGATCCCACATTAAAGATACCAGACATTTTCTTGAGAAAATTAGGAATATAAAATGGAAAGACACATATTTGCTACTCACATGTGATGTTGAATCCCTTTACACAAATATACAACATGATTTGGGAATTTCAGCTGTACCGCATTATCTTTCCCAAGATTTGGAGATGACTGAGACATCACGTGAGTTCATCTTGTCATCAATCAAATTTATTTTGGAGCACAATTATTTTTCGTTTGAGTCACAATTATTTATAGACACGGGGTACTGCCATTGGAACCAGGTTTGCCCTGAGTTTCGCCAACCTCTTGATGGGACGGTTCGAGTAGCGTTACATCTGGGATGGGTAGTTTGGGGTGAACCTGGTTCTCTATGGCAGATACATAGATGACTTATTTTTCATTTGGGATGGGGATGCACTTTCAGTCACTAATTTTGTACAGTTTCTAAATAGGAATGATTTCGGGCTCAAATTCACTAGCACTTTTAGTGACCACACTATCAACTATTTAGACATTACGGTCGAAGTGTCTAACAATGCATTGGATATGTCTACTTTCATTAAGGAAGTTGACTGTAGTAAATATTTGAATTACAAGAGTTATCACCTTGAGAGCTGGAAAAACAATATACCTAAGGGACAGTTCCTTCGACTTCGGAGGAACTGTTCTAATGAAGAGGTATTTTTACAACAATCTGAAAAAATGCATGGTGCTTTCTTGCAGCAAGGTTATCCACCCGTCATTTTGGATAGAGCGCTTGAACAAGTTAAATTGATGGATAGGGAATCATTATTAGTCGAGAACCATCGATCCAGAGATACTGGGAATATATTGTTTAGATCCAACCATACGGAGGAGATGAGATCCCTGGCCTTCATTACACAATATAACTCTTTGGCAAAAGAAATAAAAAAATCATCAATAGGAACTCCTCTCTACTAAGAATGGATAGGTTTCTGGCAGCTTCTTTGGAAGAAAAAACTAAGGTTGTTTTTAGATGGTCAAACAAATTGAAACAAAAACTGGCACCAAGCACACTTAAAGATTACCCAAACACCAATGAGAATCATTCTAAATTAACTTGGTTACCACCAAAACCTAAAGGTTTTTTTAAATGTGGAGCAACCAGATGTTTGACATGCCAACATGTGAATTCAAGGAATTCAACAGTGAACTAATTCTCGAGTGGAGACGAGTTCATTATCGAGAGTGTTATTATTTGTAAATCTACTTTTGTGGTCTATGTCCTGCAGTGTGGCTGTGGAATACAGTATGTGGGACGGACTACACGAGCACTGAGTATACGGTTCCTTGAACATAGACGAGGTGTAGTGAAGAGCCTTACTACTCATAATGTCTCTAGACATTTTTCTTCTTGCCCAGAAGGGGGTATAGAAAATCTCAATTTAACAGCTATTGAACAAGTTAGAATTACAAACCGAAAAGGAGATCGGTTCAAACGTCTATGCAGGAAAGAGGCCTTTTGGATTTTTAAGTTCAACACCTTGACACCACATGGACTTAATGATACTATAGAACTCAATAACGTGTAATTATTAATTATCAATTTTCATTAGGTGTTTTCCTGTTATCCCTATATATTCCCCCTCCCTGTTTCCATCCCTCATACCAGCTTGTATGGTCCTGGCTGTTCTCTGTGAATCTGAGGACTTCTTAGATTAGATAACAGGTCCCTGTAGGTAATCGATTGTGGTCCTTTTGACCTTTTTGTAGACTATACCATTATACATGTCCCTGGACATCTCAATTTGCTTTCTCTTTATTCTTTTTGTACTGGGCCTCAGAGATATATTACTAGGCTACGAGATTACTGATGTTGGTAACCTCATTATATAATATTTATGAATTATGATTGAGAAGAGGATGACTCTAGCCTTGTGATTTATTTTTTTGGGGTCTATGAGATTCAGTTTTTCTGTCATGTGCAATATTCTAGAAATAATTTATTTTTTATTTTTTTGGATTATGTTTATGATGGTTTTGTAATATTAGCCATTATTGAGGTGTAAGTGTGTTCTTATATATACGCCTCACTATGATAAATTATTAGGAGTAACATCTATGAATGTGTATGAGTTAGAGCAATTTGAGGTATGTCTCCATTTATCCATTTATTCACTAATTTTGTTAGAGTTGCTAATTATTTATCTAAATATAGATTTATTTGAATTGTGTCTTTTTGATGATGTAGAAAAGTGGTTATTTAAGACTAGACACTTATTCCGTCAGTTTGATGCTATGAGACGTAGATGTATTTTTATTATTAACTAGTAGTCTTCTATTCTCTATTTCTACTAAGTGAATGTGGCTAAAGACTTCTAGGAAGATTGCTGCTATTAATAATTAGTTTATTATTATATTTTATATATATTTCTAATTAGTAAGTAAACTTTGTATAGGTTTTAATTTCATTTAATTTAAAAATTCATCTTTAAGGATATATCGAAGGTTTCTATCTGTACACACTGTTGTTAAATAAGTTTTCTTCCCTATATATAATTTGTTCGATGAGTTTTAATTTTCATGCTGCTTAACACAGAAATAGGCTCTATGTTAAGATCTAACCATGCCAGATAATCTAACACCAATGAGATCTAGGTGTGGAACTGTCTCCCTGATTGGATATAGGTGGTATTTAAAGCTACTTTGGATCACTGGGGAGAATGCTTCTTGAAGAAACGGCTATTGCCGAGAAACGCGTCAAGCTAACAACCCCCGTTTTGCTGTCTATGCACATCTGAACCTCACGTGGGTGAATTATCTACACGCCGCAGCCTGACTGGAGCCGGACTAGGAGCTTGCGGACATATGTGGTAGCTGCCCCCCAGCTGTACCACATATGGGTGAATTTTATCTGCAATACAGCCTGATGGCAGCCGGACCAGGAGCTCCGGGACTAACGCTGCAGTTACTGCTGTCACGCTAATCTACTTGAGAGCGCTGACAGTTCACTACGAGGCGGCCACGAGTGCACTCGTTAAGGCTACTTTCCGGACGGCCGGAGGCTGTGGAATCCGTCCATTGAACATTAAGGTACCATTATTATTTCGACGGTAGCTGCTCACCACTGGCTCCAGAGTGTCCGCCTGTCAGGACATTACATATGTACTGTCCCTACACCCCAATTCTGTCTCCTATACAGGTTGAATCGGGACTGTACCAGGGGCGTAACAGGGATTTAACCCCGGTGCTAATTCATGTGCATGAAATGTACCATCTTTTTTACTAACCCTTTCTTGACTGGTGGCTACTATTACAACTTCCAGTGCTTTTTGACATCAATTGGCAACACTGTTGCAGCTTATTGAAAGTGTGTGGCAATTTTGTTGCAACAATAGGCATTGGTCCAACTTGGGTTATAGGTCAATTTCAGCAAGTTACCTTGTAAGGTTTTGCCGCATTACCAAACAGATGGTTTTAAGCCATTAGATGTGTATCATTATGTCACTGTAATCTATGTGTATTAATTATATTTGGTTTCCATTTTTAACTGTATTGATTTATATGTTTAATCTATTTCCTGTGTTTTTATCTGTATTTTTATTTTTGTCTTAGTATTTCTCTTTATATAAAATTTATTTTATAGATTTGCTGAAGGTATTGTCTATCAATTACCAGCTCTATTTATTTTTATTGTGCTAGGTTAACATCCTAGTTGACACCATTACACTTATTATTGAGGTTCTCAGGGACAGCGCTTCCATTTGTGTTCCCTTTTCTCATTGTTCCCATTCACAGTTTCTGGTTTGTGTATGAGATCACTGGGTACCAGGGTTGGCCATTTGCCTACAGAAACAGTTCAAATGACTCAATTTAAACCTGAATGTGTTTGAGCTGAGTTTGTGGCTGTAGAACTTGCTGTCGGTATTGTGTAAATTACCCAGTTTGTAGCCAATTTCAAATTCTTTACCTTCTGCACATGGGCACTTACCTGCCTGCCAGGTGGGTAGTGGTGCCATGATAATACATTTTGTACCTGTAAGCTCTATTCTCCTCAATGCACACCCAGTTGGCAGGTGCTTGTTGACACAATTAGCAGAATCATATGCTTAGCCTAACCCACTTGATGAAGGAGAGCACTCTAGTGCAATTTAGGGCCAGACTCAATTAGCTGCCGGATTATTTCTGACTGCAGCCTATGGAAGTGCAAGCAGAAATCAGTTAACGTATTGGCAGTGATACATGCAGTGCAAGCTGCCCACGGCCATTCATGGCTAAGTGAATCTGGACCACAATGGTTTAAATTAGCACTGTAATATGATATTTCCTAAATTATCCAGACTTTAAATATCAACAGGCACCCAATCATTTGTGTGACAGTTATAGTTCCATTTTCCCCCAGTCTTCAATGAGCACCATTCAATCTTTCGCAAGGTAACCATAGCTCAAAGAGATTGTTTACAGGGTATGGGTGACTGCATGACAACATGGCAGAATGTAACAATTTGTGGACACAATGTAACATTGTATCCCAGTGAAAGGATAGAGCCACTGTAATGCAGTAAGCATTCACTGATCAGATTCTGGCTGCAAGCGCTTCATGTCCTCAGAGAGATTTGTATTACAGAAAAACTGTATGTAATTGTATGGACTCTTCTCTCTATGGGATTCCCTGGGATTAATTCTAAAAAAACCTCTAAGAGAAATGACAGCACAGGAAACTGAAATATCTCCATGAAATAACACAGGAAAAGGGGAGAGGTCAAGCTGAAGGCGGCGAGGTGCTATTAAAGGCAGATTATTCTAGGTTTTAAAATAAATGTTTTTTTTGTTGTTTTTTTTAAAAACATGTTTTCATTAAAACTGCTTTAGACCCAATCTAAGATCCTAATTCTGAGTTGGACACAGTACCAATGATCACGGAGTTAAACGTTTAATTTTTTTACTGCGCATTTATAAGTTGCGCCACTCATACGGACCCATATACAGAGTCACAGTAGTGATTTCAGACACACACACAGAGAAGTGCACTGAACATGTACTGGGCATTCCTGGGCATGAACGCCGAGAGGGAGGGGAGCGGGTACTGTTTACCCGGGCCCGGGCTTGCTAGAAGGGCCCGGCAGGGCCCGGGTCCAGCGTCGCCCCCCCTCCCTCACAGCAGCTCACCACACAGCTTGTGCTGGGCTGCAGTGCAAGACTGCTCGTGGTTGCTGCATATATATATATATATATATATATATATATATATACATATATATATATATATATAAAAATATCATACAAACTCGGCACTCACATGCTTTTCAAATTGCAACTCCTTTGAACATAGGGAATGTTGGTTCCAAAATATTGCAATAATTTGTTAAGCTGGCCACCGCTTCACGGTCGTTCCCATCTGGCCCGTCCCTACACTGATTCTCAGATAAATTAACTTGATCTGCCACCTTTGGCTCAAGCATGTGAGTGCCGAGTTTGTATGATATTTGTTATGTAGATGGTGTGGTCACATGCCAAGGGCACCCCAGATGGTTGAATGCCGTGGATTAAGCCTGTCATTTATTTAAATTTTGTGGTCACACTTGCTAGGGCACCCTGTTTTTCAAATGTAAGACAAACTTTTTTTCTTTTTCCAGGTGCTTATTAACTGATAGCCCTGGGTGTGGTCCTTTCTCTTTAAGGCAGGACCCAGTTTCATGTTTAAAATGTATGCAGCTTGAGCCAAAGGTGGCAGATCAAGTTCATTTATCTGAGAATCAGTGTAGGGACTGTCCAGATGAGAATGACCTTGAAGTGGTGGTCAGCTTAACAAATTATTGCTATATTTTGGAACCAACATTCCCTATGTTCAAAGGAGTTGCAGTTTGAAAAGCATGTGAGTGCCGAGTTTGTATGATATTTTTTATATAGATGGTGTGGTCACATGCCAAGGGCACCCCAGAGAGATATATGTATTAACCCTGTCGTATATATATATATATATATATATATATATACACCCCTCTTCAAGCTTTAGGTATTTTGATAATAAAATTCAGCTTCTGCTTGAATCTCAACCCCTGCATCTCTCACTGCCTACTACCCTCTCGCACCCCCTGCACCTCACATTACCTGCTTCCCTCTCCCACACCCTGCACCTAACACTGCCTACTTCCCTCTCCCATACCCTTACTTCACACTACCAGCTTCCATCTCTCACCCCCTGTACCTCTAATTCTATGTCCAGAATCCTCCTCTCTGTCCCCCTGCTTGTAGTGGGCTCTCCATTGGCGGCTCAGCTTCAAGCTGGGACACTGCTTTGATTAGTGCTGGGATGGAGCTGTAGGGCAGATGTGGTGGCGATTTGTACTTGGTGCCGGCTGTGATCAAATCATAGAATGGACTGGCAGTCAATCAGATGCAGCCACGTAGCTGCTTCTGATTGGCTGGTAGTCCGCAAGCTGTGATTGGCTAGCAGTCGGCTCCATATTTAAAAGGCCACCGGCGATGATTCTTTTTGATTAGATGTTGGTCTGTGATTGGTTCATGATCAGCGCCGGGTTTGTGTTCTACCACCGCATCTCCGAGCACCGGCCCGCTGGGACCCATCACCCGATGCTCTGTCAAGCCAGCGCTCCATATAATACGGTAGATTCTCTTTTGCTCCAATCGCTATTACCAACGGCCAAGCGGGAGTTGGGACACTGGCTGAAGTGGTGGTATGGTATACCGCTGTATACAGGCTGACTTGGAGCCCTGCATATACAGTATACAAGTATAAATACTTATATAGAAAATATAATAAATATCAAATTCTGCAACACAGGCCCTAAGTGAAATATGATGATGTACTAATGGGATCATTCCAATACACTATATATACACATGCTTTCCTAATTGAGGGAAAAAGGAATTTTAACATTATGATTGCTCTATGACGGCATCTATCCACTCCACTTCACCAATTTTTTCTACGAGCACCTAAACTTATTACAATTATAGTTACCTAGGGGCAGTGCTAACATATGGCAAAACTGGGCAATTTTTAGGGTACCAATGGATAAGAGGACAGCTAACTTACTGAATGACTGATACAATGTTACTCATGTAGTGATATGTTCTGCAGAACATCTCATACTTTGAAGCATATTTATCAAGCAGTATTTGTGGTAGATAGCCATAAAACAGCCATTTTCGGGGGCTAACCATAAATACTAAGAATCCTGTGGATTTATTTATGGGGAACTGCAGCATACATTGGCGCATACTTGCCTACCCTCCCGATTTGGTCAGGAGCCTCCCGAAAATCGGGTGCCGCTCCCGGCCTCCTGGGAAGGCAGGCAAGTCTCCCAGCAGCTGCCGACCCCTCCTGCCCCCCGCCGCAATTACAAGGGAATCCCCGGAAGCAAGGGGCCTGTGACGCGATTCACGCCGAATCGCGTCATTTTAGCCCCGCCCCCACCACTTCAAATAATACAAAAGGTGGTAAATACATTGGCCAGAGGTGTGCGCTACTGCAGCCGCAACTGCAACTTTATGCTAATCCCACACCCTATGAGATTTGCACAGAGACGCCCAATGGCTGTGGTGCTAATCCGTTGCTGTGAGTATTAAGACACACCATCGGATGCATCAGTCACACCATCGGAGACTGCACCAACCCTATGGAGGCACAGAATCTCATTGTGAACATGACGGCTGTGCATGGCTAGCCACCCTCCTGTTACCACACAGAAACGCCCGCTGATATTACCCCTTTCTGCATCCAAATTTATTCTGCGCTTCCAGTGGTAACCATCGGGGAGCGTATGCTGTGCGACTCAGGCTCATGCGCAGACTGAAAGCATTAGACACTTGCGAGCGGCATCGCCATAATGTGCACCTCTGAGTCATGCCCATTGACTCTTTGCATTCTCATGACATTAAACGTTACTTATTTGCTTAAAAATGGGAAAAAAACACCTTCTAGATAATGTACTAACATTGTACAGGAAGATAGGCACCATCTTCAAAAAAACTACATTTTAATTCCAGCATGTAACTAATATGTAATGTTACTGAAATGGCCACTAGAGGGCTCAAGAAGCTTTAGCATCTCTTTCTATACACATCTAGACTGATCCTATCCAGTGACTGTTTGCTGTCGATCACACTAAGATAACTAGTCCCATGGCAGATTGTTAATGTACTCTTGTCTTGACCACATCATTTCCAACATTCTGCCATGACCCCTCACATGACACAACTAGCCCCTTCCTTGATAAACCCAACTACACTCTAACATGCCCAGGCCAGCTATGTGCTACCCAGGTGCCCAATTTAAGGCTATATAAGACTAAGCACAGTAATTAGTACAACAGTTACTTTGATTTACCCTGTGCTTAAGCATAGATATATTTAAAACATACTTGACTACTTTCTTATGAAATTTCCTATTTGGGAGAAGCCCGGAGAATAGATACAGGTGAGTAGCGATGGGGGAGGAACCAGACTGCCTGTGTCATTAGTCCCCACCCATGAAGCCCCCATATTTAAACCACAAATGTCTTTTGGCATAGACTGTCCTCATCAGTGCTGAATAGGCTCGAGAAGATCAATTGAAGCAACCTTACCGATGGATGTTCAGCATCAGTACAAAGTAAAGCCATACCCTATATGCCCACAGGGTAGAGCATTGCCTTTTACCACCACACCTCATACAGATTACATCTTTTTGGATTTAGTTGTGTACTTTTGTCATTTAAATCACTTTACCTTTGCATCTGTCGAGCAGTGGGTATGAATCACGTGATTGTTTCTTATTAGACATGTAGAATTTTGGAGAACATGCTAAAAGTAGCAGCAGTTTTCCTTCTAGCGCTAGTTATTACATAGATCCATGTACATCCAGAAGTAGGCAAGTGTCTGAATGATTTGTAATGGGAAAACGAATTCACTACCTTTTTCTGTCATTAAAGCATATGAAGGATAAGGATTGGAATGTAGCAGAAAGCCTTTGTTACTGTATCGTGAGAATATACTATATAGTGAAATTGTAGAACTGTACAGTACAGTATATTTTAGAAATACCCAACGAAGTGTACAGTATAGGACCATTATTAGAACTGCAGGAGTCCTAGCGCTGACCTATCATACCCCATTTTAGCAGATGCTGAATCTGTTAGCAACTCAACATGTACATAGTATAGCTCTTACATGCTGCAAATTGTGAGCTTACAATCAGCCAAAATAATGAGCAAAACGACACTAAGTTCTGTACTGTGGTGGATACTGAGTAACTAAACAGCATCCATCTGCCATCTACTAATAGCCAAAATAAGTTGCATGATAGACAGAGCAGATGGGTCCCATGTTCTGGACACTTCCACAACCTGTTACTGTTTTTATAGCAGTTCTCACGTTCCTGACATTTCTAGTTAGAGCCCACTTTGGCTCCTCACAGACTTTCATAAACTTTAACTTTTACTTCAGCCATCTCTTTTATGTTCCATATAATACTTAATATTTTTGGCTTGTATTTAATGCACTCTTACTGTACAGTATTTATTTAGCAAGTTTTATTTAAATTGTACTTTTAAATATAGTCATGTCTGGGACCATCCCAAGTAGTGGGACGTAATAATGGCTTACACCTATTAGAAAGGGGCTTGTTGTTGGGTAGCACAGACGGTGTAATGGTTAGCATTACTGCCTCACAGTACTGAGGTCATGGGTTCGAGCCCTACCTGTGCGGAGTTTGTATATTCTCCCTGTGCTTGCGTGGGTTTCCTCTGGGTACTCCGGTTTCCTCCCACACTCCAAAAAATATACTGGTAGGTTAATTAGCTCCCAACACAAATTAACCCTAGTATGTATGTGTGTGCACATGTGATAGGGAATATAGATTGTAAGCTCGGAATATGTGTGCGCTATATAAATAACTGGTAATAATAATTGTTGTTCAGGTGTACCTTTGCAGATCAGTTCAATGAGATAAGAAAGAATCTCAGTACTAATCTAGTCCCTGTAGTCCCCATCCCCCAGATACAGTAGCTCATATATGTAACATAGGGCCTAATTCAGAGATGTAGGTAAGTCTGATGTTTACGCACATCTCCAATGTTTCTAGATATGCGCAGAAGCCCCACTGTACATGTGCAGATCTGAAGCTGTGTTGACGCATGCAATTGGGGTGGCTACAGGGCATTGACAGGAAGCGTCAGAGGAAATGGGTGCCTGGTGGCCATGTTTTCTGGGTGTGCAGAAGCCAGTGGCTGTGTTTTTAGATGCAGCCTGACTGGCCCCAGCTGCGTAATTTAACCAGACATCCTGAGTAACCTGATGTCAGATGTCTGATGGTCACGCGGTTCATCCGATGCTGCATCTTCAAACACAACAGTGGATTACAGAAGCCAGTAGTGCACATTTTATCACAGGTAAACTAACTGCATCCATCACTGATACAGGGCCACACGTCCCACATTGCTTTAATAACCCTCACAAATATAACATTTCCACTGTATAATATTAATAATACCCAGCTGCCTCCATATTTAAAAAGAGTTACCACAAAACATTGATAGCTCCCATCATCACCAACATTAAGCACACATGAAATGCTAAAGTCATCTTGAACAGATTTACAGATTGGTATCTCTTTCAAAGGTAATCCTAGGGGTAATCTTCAGTTGCCATAACCACTAGACTTACCCTGGCACCTTGATTGTATTGACACCATCCAGTCACAGCACCAAAATCACTCTAAGGGCTATGGCCACATCCCATATTAGCTGTCACAGAATACATGATGGTGTGTAATGGTTGTTCCCCTAACATTGGCCTTGAGAAAGTGTTACGGTGGTAATTAGTTGGTTGTAGATATTTGGTGCCTTCACCTGAGTTACGTTTTCTCGATCTGAAGAGAGCGTAGGGTCAACGAAGGGTCAGTTTAGGAAACCATTATATGCTAGACTATAGTTTAGTGTGCCTTTTTTTAATTTCATATCTCAGCAGTTTACCGCCCACATCAAATATCACACAATAATTAACAGAGACAAAGGTTATCATTTTTAAAGATTAATAGATAGAGACCTATTCATAGTAAATTTGACAATAGTAGTTTAAATAATTCCCCACACTATACAATTCAAATTATTGTAAAATATGTATTATATTTACAGCTATTACTAGGTATAACCATATATCATGAACACCCAGTTACAACTATGAAGGGTATTCAATATGAAAGGTTAACTTCCCTGGCGAAGTTAACGTTTCATATCAGAGTTTTTTTCTGCGTAAAGGTATGGTGCGCGCTCCCGCTTATCCCCGTATTCAAAATAAAATTAACGAAAACGGGAAACTCCGAAGTTGGATTTGCGTAAAGTTACGAATTTTTCCTTAAAATAATTGTAAGACCCCCCCTAAAGTTGTAAAAACATGGGGGAACACTATGGGTACCCCCGTTTTAGCCTTTAATTGAAAGTCGGGGATTTAAATAGCCGCAGCAGGTATTTTTTTCCCGACATTGAAGAAGTGATGCAGAAGAGCACTTAGGTTATTTTTTTCGTTTTTTTAAGTGGTCCCATCAAATTTGGGGTACATGAAAATGGGTACTAGCATATTTTTAAGTCCCTAAAGTCAGTTTTTAAAAATTCGGCATTTGTGCACCTGCCGCTATAATTCTATTCTAGAAAACACCTGCCGCATCCTTGCAGAATAGCCCTGAACCTATTTCCCTATTGTTATACAATTTTTTCCTATTTTTTTTTGCACCCCAATTTTTTTATTCATTTTTTGGGGTGTCCCTATTTTTTTTTAAAACTTTTTTTGACACAGTTCTTTTTTAAATGTCAATCTCAGGGGTGCAGGCTATTTTTTTTAAGCCTGCACCCCTAAACCCCAATTCTGCACTTTTTTTCGACACCTATTCAATGGTGAAAAGTTATCACCGTTTTTTATCAAAGACTTTTCAAAATTGCGATAAGTCTTTGAAATTGAATACGGTGTAAAACTAAAACCAGTGATATTAATGCAAAAAAGTTAAAAAGTGCAATATTAATGCAAAAAACTATGTTATCGCACCCATATTGAATACCCCTAAAAGTATGCTTTCAAGGTGACATCATAAAATCTTGAACAGACCTTAGAAATTAGTAAACAGTAGGTTACCAATGCCCATTAGCCCTTTTCATACTGTGGCTCACACTCTCACACCCATACTAATACAAACTTATAATCGTTAATAAATACACTTGCTCTTGATACAGTAGTAGCCCATACAGAAATAAAAATATATATACATGTGTATATATATATATATATATATATATATAACAAGCAAAGAGGAATGGCGGCACTCCACGACTAATAATGTAGTCAAAATCTTGTAATGTTCCAACGTTTCGGGCCAATGCCCTTCGTCTGACGAAGGGCATTGACCCGAAACGTTGGAACATTAAAAGATTTTTACTTCATTATCAGTCGTGGAGTGCCGCCATTACTCTTTGCTTGTTACATGGGACCCGGTGGTCTATGGAGGGCACCCACGCCATTACCTGCATTACCTGAATGAGTGCCGGGATTACTATATATATA
Organism: Taudactylus pleione; assembly: GCA_031769625.1. NCBI lineage: Eukaryota > Metazoa > Chordata > Amphibia > Anura > Myobatrachidae > Taudactylus > Taudactylus pleione. Next base: position 1,818,505 of record JAUIMM010000566.1, on the reverse strand, counting down.
TATATATATATATATATATATATATATATATTAGATTGCAAAATGATCTTTGTTAAAGCTCACTGAATAACTGAATATGAGATTACAGTATCTGAAGATTTTGTGGTGGGATTAAAATACAGATGGGCCCAGCTGGTTTGTTGCTCATAGTGCAACATTCAGGCTTCTGTGTCACGCCATGGAACGTTTCATGATGGCTGTACTGTGGCACACCATGGCATTCTATAATGAAAGAGAATCCGCAGTATGTAATACACCTCTTAACCGCTGGGTGGCGAGTGTACCACGGATGAAATTTGTACTACTCAATTCCATAGAAGTTACTGTAATGGATATCCCTGACAAGTGGGCCAATCACGTTCATGCAGTGTACAGTATTTGCATGTTGCATGTTCGCACAACCAATCTGTTTAATAATATCGCAGAAGCTCTTTGAATGGGACGGAAATCAGTACACATACATACAGTACAGTAGTGTAATTTCCGTGTTCTTATGACTGTATAACCGATAGTGTACATTAATGAGATGCACACACAGCTTTCAATGAGACATGATGAATTATTCTCTAATGGTGGGGTACTGTGTTTACGTATACTATAGTAGTATAATATTTTGAAAGGAAGACACTTTTTTATTGCTAAAAAGGGCAGCGGGTGGGTGGAGTGCACAAGAATGAGCCTGCTATTGACATTGTACACATTGCCTGCTGTAAATCGCAGACATCACATCACATAACCGACACGGCTGGCATATGTGGGCTAGAGGTTTGGGTGAGCACTTTGCATTGCAGAGTGGGCGTCCGGGTTTAAAACCTGGAAAGGGAATTTTTTTTTTTAAATCTTCACTATAGGATTAAAAAGAAATCACTTGGTGTGTGAGTTCTGTCATTTATACAAATACGTCCAGGTATCTATCTGTAGTGTATCAGAAGTACAGTGGCATACAGTAGCATAGGAATGCAAGGTGGTGGGAAGTTGAGGACAATATATTCAGTAGGCTTGAATAAGAATACTGAACTTCAATTGCTTGGTCTTTATGCAATGCTGGGTGTGCATCTTTTTGGTCAACACACATATCTGTATATATTAGGGGTGAGCGGGTTCGGATTTCTGAAATCCGAACCCCCCCGAGCCCCCCCGATCCGAGGCCGATCTGAGTCAGGCTCGACTTTTCCCACCTGACTCAGATCTGAAATCGAGGCAAAACGTCATCATCCCGCCTTCCGGGTCTCGCGGGTTTTGGATCCTATTTAAGGTACCCGCGTCGGCGCCATTTTCTCACTCGGCTGTGGACAGTGAAGAGGGAGGGTGGGAGTTAGGGCTGGCTGGGCTGTGTAGTGTAGTGTAGTGTAGTGCAGAGTAGTGTTGTGCTGTGCTGTGCTGCGCTGTGCTGCTGTTGTCCATAGGGGCTGTGTCCACTACTTCAAAGTCCATAGGGGCTGGCTGTGTTGTGCTGTGCTGCTGTTGTCCATAGGGGCTTTGTCCACTACTTCAAAGTCCATAGGGGCTGGCTGGACTGTGTTGTACAGTCAGGTGTCCACTCCAAAGTCCTGTGCAGTGTCCCAGTCCTAAAGGGGTGCTGTAGTGTTGTCCAGGGGGTGCTCTGTCCGTCAGGGGTGCTCCCCCCAAGTGCTGAAAAAATACATATTTTATTTCTGTGTTTGTGAATTGTGTGCGCAGTAGCCGCACGTGCATCAACAAAGTAGTGCCAAGCGTGCGCCTGTGTCATAAGTAAAGGGCCGGCTGGCTTGACCGTTAAAGGGTGCTGTAACCCCCAAAGTACACTCCAAACCAAATAAAAAAATATTTTCTGTGTTTGTAAATTGTGTGCGCAGTAGCCGCACGTGCATCAACAAAGTAGTGCCAAGCGTGCGCCTGTGTCATAAGTAAAGGGCCGGCGGGCTTGACCGTTAAAGGGTGCTGTAACCCCCAAAGTACACTCCAAACCAAATAACAAAATATTTTCTGTGTTTGTGAATTGTGTGCGCAGTAGCCGCACGTGCATCAACAAAGTAGTGCCAAGCGTGCGCCTGTGTCATAAGTAAAGGGCCGGCTGGCTTGACCGTTAAAGGGTGCTGTAACCCCCAAAGTACACTCCAAACCAAATAAAAAAATATTTTTTGTGTTTGTGAAGTGTGTGCAGTAGCCGCATGTGCATCAACAAAGTAGTGCCAAGCGTGCACCTGTGTCATAAGTAAAGGGCCAGCTGGCTTGACCGTTAAAGGGTGCTGTAACTCCCAAAGTACACTCCAAACCAAATAACAAAATATTTTCTGTGTTTGTGAATTGTGTGCGCAGTAGCCGCACGTGCACCAACAAAGTAGTGCCAAGCGTGCGCCTGGGTCATAAGTAAAGGGCCGGCTGGCTTGACCGTTAAAGGGTGCTGTAACCCCCAAAGTACACTCCAAACCAAATAAAAAAATATTTTCTTTGTTTGTGAATTGTTTGCGCAGTAGCTGCACGTGCATCAACAAAGGAGAAGCGCCAAGCGTGCGCCTGTGTCCCATAAGTAAAGAGCCGGATGGCTCATTTCTTAAAGGGTGGTGTAACCCACAAAGTGCACTACTCTCCACCAAAAATACAAAAATATTTTCTGTGTTTGTGTGCGTCTTAGCCGCACGTATATATCAAATCGATATAACATAAATGGAGGACCAAACTTTCTCCGATAAAAATAAAATAGAGAAAGATCAAGAACCACTTCCTACTAGTGCTGAAGCTGCTGACACTAGTCATGACATAGACGATAACATGCCATCAACGTCGTCTGCCAAGGCCGATGCCCAATGTCATAGTAGAAGCCACATACAATCCCAAATGACAAAGTTCAGGAAAATGACCTTAAAAAAAACATTTAAATCATCTGAAGAGAAACGTAAACTTGCCAATATGCCATTTATGACACGGAGTGGCAAGGAGCGGCTAAGATCTTTCCTTATGTTCATGACTAGTGGTTCAGCTTCACATGACGATGGAAGCCCTCCTCCCACTAAAAAAATCAAATGAGTTAAGCTGGCAAAAGCACAGCGAAGAACTGTGCATTCTAAGAAGATATCACAAATCCCCAAGGAGAGTCCAAGTGTGGTGGCGGTTGCGATGCCTGACCTTCCCAGCACTGGACGGGAAGAGGTGGCTCTTTCCACCATCTGCACGCCCCCTGCAAGTGCTGAAAGGAGCACCCACAGTCCACTTGCTGATATGCAAATTGAAGATGTCACTGTTGAAGTACAACAGGATGAGGATACTGGTGTAGCTGGCGCTGAGGAGGAAGTTGGCGAGGAGGATTCTGATGGTGATGTGGTTTGTTTAAATCAGGCTCCGGGGGAGACAGTTGTTGTCCGTGGGATGAAAAAGCCCATCACGGTCATGCCTGGGCAGGAGACCAAACATTCCACCTCTTTGGTTTGGCAATATTTCTATCCAAATCCGGACAACAACTGTCTTGCCATATGTACCATATGTAAAGGTGGAATAAGTATCGGTAGGGATGTTAACCACCTAGGAACATCCTCCCTTATACGACACCTGCAGCGTGTTCATAATAAGTTACTGTCAAGTTCAGAAACTTTGGCTAAGACCGTAAGCAGTCCAGGGACACCTAAATCCCGTTGTCCTGTTGTATCCAAGCTCCTGCAAACCACACCGTCAACTCCCTCCTCGTCAATTTCCTCCTTAGTCAGGATCGGAAGTAGTCCTGCAGGCCATGTCACTGGCATGACTGACTCTCCTATCCGGGATTCCTCCGGAGGATCCTGCATTGCTACGCTTCCTGCTGCCGCTGCTGCTGTTGCTGCTGCTGGGAGTCGTACATCATCCCAGAGAGGAAGTAGGAACACCACTACTTTTACTAAACAATTGACCCTCCAACAGTCCTTAGCGAGGAGGATGAAGTACGACAGCAGTTATCCTGAAGCAAAACGTATAACTGAGGCCTTGACTGCTATGTTGGTGTTAGACGTGCGTCCGGTATCCGCCATTAGTGCAGTGGGATTTAGACAATTGATGGAGGTAGTGTGTCCCCGGTTCCAAATCCCATCTAGATTCCATTTCACTAGGCAGGCGATGCCGAGACTGTACAGAAACGTCAGAAAAAGTGTCCTCAGTGTCCTGAAAAATGCCGTTGTACCCAATGTCCACTTAACCATGGACATGTGGACAAGTGTAACAGGGCAGACTAAGGACTATATGACTGTGACAGCCCACTGAGTAGATGTATCACCTTACGCAGCAACAGCAGCAGTGTCACCAGTAGCAGCATCTCAGAAACGCCAGCTCGTTCCAAGGCAGGCTACGCTGTGTATCACCGGTTTCAGTAAGAGGCACACCGCCAACAAACTCTTAGAGAAACTGAGGGAAATCATCACCCAGTGGCTTACCCCACTTAGACTCTCCTGGGGATTTGTGATATCTGACAACGCCACCAATATTGTACGGGCATTACATCTGGGCAAATTCCAGCACGTCCCATGTTTTGCTCACACAATAAAATTGGTGGTGCAGAATTTTCTGAAAAGCGACAGGGGCATGCAGGAGACGCTTTGGGTGGCCCGAAAAATTTCTGGCCACTTTCGCCATTCAGCGACTGCGTGCCGAAGACTGGAGCGCCAGCAAACACTCTTGAACCTGCCCCGCCACCACCTGAAGCAAGAGGTTGTGACGCGGTGGAACTCAACCCTCTATATGCTTCAGAGGATGGAGGAGCAGCAAAAGGCCATACAAGCCTATACATCCACCTTTGACATAGGCAAAGGAGGGGGTATGCACCTGACTCAAGCACAGTGGAGAATGATTTCCGTGTGGTGCAAGGTTCTCCAGCCCTTCGAACTTGCCACATGTGAAGTCAGTTCAGACACTGCCAGCTTGAGTCAGGTCATTCCCCTCATCAGGCTTTTGCAGAAGCAGCTGGAGAAAGTGAAGGAGGAGCTAAGATGGAGCGATTCCGCTTGGCATGTGGGACTTGTGGATGAAGCCCTTCATTCGCTTTGCCAGGATTCCAGGGTGGTCAATCTGTTGAAATCAGACCACTACATTTTGGCCACCGTGCTCGATCTTAGGTTTAAAGCCTATTGGGTGTCTCTCTTTCTGGCCGACACAAGCCTGCAGAGGTGCAAAGACCTGCTGGTGAACACACTGTCAGCTGAAGCGGAACGTGACACGTCAACAGCTCCTTCTTCATTTTCTCCCGCAACTGGGGCTGCCAGGAAAAAACTTAGCTATCCTAAGCAACCCGCTGGCGGTGATGCAGGGCAGGCAGGACCAAGTTTGGACATCTGGTCCGGACTGAAGGACCTGGCAACAATTTCTGACATGTCTACTGTCACTACATATGATACTGTCACCATTGACAGAATGGTGCAGGATTACATCGGTGACAGCATCCAAGTAGGCATGTCAGACAGTCCATACCTGTACTGGCTGGAAAAAGAGGCAATTTGGAGGCCCCTGTACAAACTGGCTCTTTTTTACCTGAGTTGTCCCCCCTCCAGTGTGTACTCCGAAAGATTGTTTAGTGCAGCCGGGAACCTTGTCAGCGAAAGGCGTAGAAGGTTGCTTCCACAAAATGTGGAGAAGATGATGTTCATCAAAATGAATTATCAACTCTTCCAGGGAGACCAGCCTCCAGAAGGTACAGAGGGACCTGTGGTGGTGGATTCCAGTGGGGACGAGTTAATACTCTGTGAGGATGAGGATGTACACAACACTGAAGAGGGTGAGGAATCGGTGGATGAGGAGGATGAGGACGACATCTTGCCACCGTAGAGCCAGTTTGTGCAGGGACAGATTAATTGCCAGCTTGTTTTGTGGGGGCCCAAACGAACCAATCATTTCAGCCACAGTCGTGTGGCAGACCCTGGCGCTGAAATGTTTGCTTTGTTAAAATGTGCATGTCCTGTTTATACAACATAAGGGTAAGTGGGAGGGCCCAAGGACAATTCCATCTTGCACCTCTTTTTTTTGTTTGCATTATGTACAGTTTGGGGCCTAGTTTTTCAAACTGCCATCCTGTCTGCCACTGCAGTGTCACTCCTAGATGGGTCACGTGTTTGTGCTGCCCACTCGTGTCGCTTATCATAGTCATCCAGCTACCTCGGTGCATCCTTTTGGACATAAAAACACTATTGTGAGGTGTTCAGTGTTCAGAATAGACTGGAAATTAGTGGAAATTAAGGTTATTGAGGTTAATAATAGCATAGGAGCAGAAAAACCAACACATTCTGTGATTTTAGCTGTTTTTATGCTTTTTTAAAAAAAAATACAGATCCAAAACACAAAACCCAGAACCCAAAACACGGAAGGGTGGTTTTGGCAAAACCAATCCAGATCCAAAACACGAAGAAAGTTCCAGATCCAAAACCAAAACACAAAACACGAAAAGGGGCCGGTGCACACCCCTAGTATATATTTGTATAAATGACAGAACTCAAACACCAAGTGATGTCTTTTTGATCCTGTAGTGAAGATTTAAAAATGAAATTACTTTTCTAGGTCTCAAACCCAGATGCCCACTCTGCAAAGCGCTCAACCAAAACCTCTAGCCCACACACGCCAGCCGCGTCGAAAACGGCACCTGTCAGGTATGTGATGTGACGTCTGCGAATTACAGCAGGCAATGTGTACAATGTCAATAGTGGGCTCAGAATATGGCGGCATTGAGTAGAAGCAAATGATGGCTGGGGAGCATTAGTGAATATTTATCCCGTCTCATTAAAAGCTGTGCATGCATGTGAAATAATCTTATAAAAAAGAACAGGACTCACACACTTAATGTAATGATTTAAAACATTATTGCACATTCTTGTACAGCCCTGATTCCATGAGGAAAATGTTGTACTATAGTGTACTGAATCACAGTTTCTGTCAGCCAATCATCAGGCAGCCATACAGAAAATGCATTGGATATCGGATGCATGCGCAGTGTAGTTTAGGAAAAGTGACAGCTGATGGACAAAATGTTGTCTTACACGTTATGATTTTTCCTGCACCACAGTACATTCCATTAGGATTAATACTGAATGGCATGAATGAAGGCGTACCGCGTGGTGCGAGATGCATGGCGCGCTACATGGTGTACGGAGCAACAATCTAGCTGGGCCCATCTGTATTGAATGGTAAATAAATAACTTTATCCCACAGAAAGGGTACCACTTTGGTACAGATAATACTTGAATGGTGCAAACCTGGCCTTATTAGGATTACACTCTCCTGAATTCCTTAAATACTTTGGGCCAAATGTAATAGGATGAGAGTTTACAAAATGTGAGAGTTTAGCAGTAAACTCTCACACTTTTTAAACTCGGCCAATGTAATAGAAGGCCTGATTCATTACTGATCACAACTGCAATTGTAATAGCGATTACGCACGCAGTTCAATTGTGACAGTATGCTAATCCTTTGCGATTGCTATACCGTCACAGCATAATATAAGGATGCCCAGTTTACCTTACACACGTCTGTAATATTTAGCAAGACAGCAAAACCAACGGTACAATCGAGCACCATTGCAGCCTCACACACACTTGCACAAGCTGTGACATTGTTGTGGAATTGCTAACTTCATCGCACACTATGGACCTCATTCAGAGCCGGTCGCACAGAGCATGCGGTCGGTCTGAATGAGGGGAGGACCTCTTGAATTTTTAAGACGTCCTCCTTTGCGGTGGTAAGGCTGTGGGTTAACACCCACAGCCTTACAACCGCCTAAGGTGATGGTCGTGATGGTCAAGACCATCGCGACCATCGGGGCTTACGACGAGACCCTAGGGTAGGGTCTCCCTTGTCGTAAGCCCCGGAGAGCTTTCGGCTCTGTCTGAGCCGGAAGCTCTCCACTGACATCACTAGTGATGTCAGTGGGGCCGCCCCCAAATGGTAGGCGTTCCCATGGGAACGCCCCCGTTTGGGCTGCCACCCCCCCAGCCCGCCTTCCAAACGGGGCGAGCTGTCAATCAACATCGACAGCTCGCCCCCTTTGGATCGAGACCCGCTACGACCGGCGCTGTCGGTCGTAGCGGGACTCACGCATGCGCACGACGGCGCCAGCGCCGGCGTGCGCATGCTCTGTGGGGGGCCATCGACCCGGTCCGAGCGCATCGGCGCTAACAACTGGGTCTGAATGACCCCCTATGAGTCCTCAGGCTACGCATGGCATCGAATTGGCTACTTCCTGCATGCCCCTAAAACAGCATTGAAATGTATTGGCAGGACAGGTGCAAGGTTTCTTGGCACCCTAGGCATTTCTTCAGCCTTACACACCCCCCCGCCCCCACCTTTGATAGCTACACAAGCCCCTATGCAGTGCCCCCAGTAGTGATCCCCCCTATGCAGTGCCCCCAGTAGTGGTCCTCCCTATACAGTGTCCCCAATATAGTGCCCCTTATACAGTGTCCCTTATACAGTGCCCCCAGTAGTAGTCCTCCACCTATGCAGTGTCCCTTATATAGTGACCCCAGTAGTAACCCTCCCTATGCAGTGCCTCCAGTAGTGGTCCCCCCGATGCAGTGCTCCCAGTAGTAGTCTCCCCCCCAGCAGTGCCCCAGTAGTAATCCCTCCAGTAGCAGCCCTCCCTATGCAGTGCCCCCAGTAGTGGTCCCACCAGTGCAGTGCATACAGTAGCAGTGCCCCTAGTAGTAGCCCCCCAGCAGTGCCACCAGCAGTAATCCCCCTATGTAGTGCCCCCAGTAGTAGTCCTCCCCAGCAGTCTGCCCCAGCAGTGCCCCAGTAGCAGTCCCCAACAGTACCCCTAGTAGTAATCCCCCTCTATGCAGTGCCCCCAGTAGTCCCCCTAGCAGTGCCCCTAGTAGTCGCCCCTAGTAGTACCCCCAGCAGTGCCCCTAGTAGTACCTGCAGCAGTGCTTCTAGTAGTACTCCCATCAGTGCCCCTAGTAGTACCCACAGCAGTGCCCCTAGTAGTACCCCCATCAGTGCCCCCAACAGTGCCCCTAGTAGTACTTCCACAGTGCCCCTAATAGTGCCCCCAACAGTGCCCATAGTAGTACCCCCATCAGTGCCCCTAGTAATACCCCAGCAGTAGTCCATCCCCCCTCCCCCACCAGACACACATGAAAAAAAAATCCTCCACTTACCTTAATCCCCGCTCTGGTATGCTCCTCCGTCCGGCGTCCTCCCGGGCCGGCCCGCTGTGCATGATGGGAGAGATGTCATGCCATCTCTCCCATCAGCCACTGCGGGAGCCGGAAGCCCGGCTCTGGCCGTGGGCTCAGCAGCCAATGATAGTCTGTCTGACTCTCACGGCAGCTGAAACAAACACACAGCTGCCGGCTCCGGCGGCTGTGTGTTTCTTCCTAGAAGTGTAGTGCGGACACCACTTAAGTGCCATCCACACCACTGCCCTGCAGTGGCCGGCGCTCTTAGGCAAATGCCTAAGTTTGCCTAGTGGTAGCGCCGGCCCTGTTGGCAGGCCTGCATTTCGCCGAACTCCCCACCCATCACCACCCACAAACAGCACTTCCTGCCAATCACTCTGCAATGGGCCTGCATAGTCAGTCCCGATTGCACTGGATGGTTCGCGCACTGCAATGCATACGGATGCGCAGAACGCAACAATAGGCCAATTGCGTACATAATTGCAGTTGTGACCGGTAGTGAATCAGGCCCGGAGTCTGAGAACATGCAAACTTGCATGTTTTCAGACTCAAAAAAACTCACACGATTTAAACTCTCATCCAGATGTTTTCCCATTTTGAAGATAAAATTTGACCAATGTGAGAGATTCCTGCTAAACTCTCACATTTTCTAAACTCTCACCCTATTACATTTGGCCCCGTATTTGTAATGTGTCTCTTCACAATGAACTTGAAGTAAAGTCAATAAAGTAAGCTATATAGATATATACAGTATACTAGGTTAGATAATTGTATAATATCCAATGAGGTGAAATGGCATCTGTGAGGAAACTGAAATCACAGACTGCATTCTATAAAGGCTAGGCAGAATTAACTTCTCTGCTCAATCTGAGGTAATAGTAATCAGGATGCCAAGTGATTCCCTTATTTTCAATACATACATATCTCATGAGGACAGTTAGTGAGTATATTAATTTCTGGCTGGCAGGACATGAACAGATCCTATTTTCTAGCTTCCATGTTCTAGTTATTACCATTTATTTTTGGTAGGGGCATCTTTTTGAAGAGTCTCACCGAGGGGATAATAAACAGGAAGCAAAATATATGTATACTTTCATGCTTGGTGAGGTGTTACTGGGTGATTACTATTACCAACCTCCCTCTGTATTCTTAAATTCAGCACCTAAACTCTGCGGACAGCTCCTCCTTGTCCACCCCTTTTAATAAGACTGGCCTTCCAGGTGCTGTAATTGGCCACCTCCTCTGTCAGTATTACACAGGGGGAGGAAAGTCTGCTCACTCCCCCACCTCTAAGCCTACCACTAAGTCCTGGGATGCAGCCCATCTCCTGTGCCTCTGAGGTAAGACTGACGTTCTGTCAACTCCTCAGGACTATTTATAGTCTGCACCAGCTTACCCATTCCCCGCTGATGTCTTGCCATCCTCCAGGTACAGTCAGTGCGAGGTGCTTCTGGAGCCTTTCTTCCTTGCGCCCCTGCAGTCACACAGCCCCACAGTACTAATGCTCCTAAACAATGAGCCTATAAAACAACACCCACCCCAGCAGGGTATAATTATATTAATTATAGTGGCCAGAGGCCACACTTGCATTCAATATGTTTGTCTAAACAGTTATTGAGTACATTTATTGACTTCTGGAATTTTTGCTTCTGTTTTGATGGTATTTCTTCCACAATATTCAGTATGAATGTCAAAAGAGCAGTTGAGGTCTTAAAAAAAGAGGCTTTAAGAATCAAGAGAACAAAAACAGAATTTGACCCAGGTGAGAGCTTGCGTTTGATTTGTTCAGTAAATGGCTGCTTTTGTTTGTTGAGTATGTGTTTGCTTTGGTAAGTTGTTTTAAGAAGTGGTCTGGGAGCCTTTCGGAACTGCATGAGGCATATTTCAAAGTTACAGCATAGAAAAAGAAGTGAGAAAGCAGAAAACACGAGGCAGGATAGCTGTAACAATTGTATGGCATTCCAAGCAATTCTCGATCAAATGATTTTGCCTTTTTTACAGTTATGAAGAAAAAAATCCATTATGCATGTTTTCCTTTGTGGAACCAAACTTTTCCTATTATGTGTTAGCATAGTATAGAGTAGTTCTACTGCAGATAAAAAAACCACAAACATTACAAGTATTGGGGCTGATTCTGAGTCGGATGTAAATGGCAATGTTGACGGACAGTGCATGCACCAAAGAAAGATGTCACCAACTGCACATGTGCCAAATCAGACTTATGCACACGGATGAAGTTTTGCTAGTGCGTATACATTGACAGACCACACTCTCCATGAAATGGGCATTTCTTAGTGGTGACTGGATGGCGACACTGCGAATGCACTGATCTGTTCCGTCTAGTAGGAGTGTCATGCGAGTGTTATGTTCGTGTCGGCCAACCCTCATGCTAGATCACAGCATTCAGACTGAGGTAGGGCACCTGTTTTAGACAAATCTTTTGCACCCAGTATTGGCGGAGTACAAGGTCTGATATTTACGTTGACAGCTGTGGCCATGGACGGGAAAACAGATGGCGGGACAGGTTCCACATGTAGTTGCACAGATTTTCTGCACACACAGGAGGACTCTAGCATTACCATAAGCTACAGCTTTAAGCAGGCTGCAGTGGCCATCCAAACAGGCAGCTGTAGATGCATCCAACTTAGAATTGTTCCCGTTGGTACTGTATATATTCTAAGGCATTTTCAGAGCAAGTGCACAAGTTAAAGTTAAATTACCATACTACGGTTAACCAGAGCCGGCTCTAGGCATAGGCATTCTAAGCAAATGCCTAGGGCATCTGGAATGCTTAGGGGCATTCCACAGCTCTGCAGTTCTCACCCCCCCCCACTGCCGTGATTGGAGCTCAGCTCCGATCAGGCAGTGCAGCAGTCAGCCAGTCAGGTGACTGTGGTGAGAGCCTCTGGTGAGCTTCTGCACAGAAGCTCATTCTGTCTACACGAGACCAGCTGCAGAGCAGACAATGCCCGAAGCCCCGCCTATTGAGCCAGGCCTTCTTGAAACTCCACCTCGGGCATTCCGGATTCACGATAAGCTCCGCCCCTAATTCCCATAAAGCTCCGCCCCCTAATTCCCATGAAGCTCCGCCCCCAAGTTGTGTTCTCTGGGATACCTGAATCTCTGCCTATACACCTGGGCCCCCTCACCTTCGTCGCCCACTCCATCACTGCAGCAGCCGGGCACTAGTCCACATAATCAAAGGTGGGTGTAATGTATGTATCTCTCTCTCTATATATATAAAGTAATCAAATTGGTGTTTGTATTAATGCAAATACATTACATAGTAAGTGTATTTGCATGAGTGTCACAGCTCCTGGAGGTTTATGATATATATTTTGGAAGGCACACTTCCATCTTCATTTATTAACTTCAGAGTGCCAATCTTCACCTACTGTGTGCAGGGGCGGATTCGGCCGCTGGGAAAGCGGGAAAGCTCCCACTGGGCCAGTCCCATGAACCCCTCTGCTGGGCTAGGTGATACTGCCAGCCGGCCGGGTTGACGTTGGCTGCCGCGCTTTCGCAATTTGCGTAGCTCCTGGCTCCGCAATCACTGTGTTATGTGTGACCCCTCCTTTTACCGCCTGCTGTCAGGCCCCATGTCCCTGTGGGGTGGTTGGGGATGGGCAATCCCCTGGGTCTGCGGGAGGCGAGCTGGACCGAGCAAGCAGGTGCTTGAGGCTGCTGTATAGTTGGGACAGAGTAGGAGCCGCCGCCGAAGGAATGGGACACTGATGGGAGAAGCTTTCACTGACTGGCTATGTGCAGTGTCCACACTGGCTACTGCTATCAGCGCGTGAGAGGGACAGCAGTCAGGGCCCATTGTGGAGAGCAGTTGACCCCAGAGTGGAGGTGATTCATGTTACTTCTTCCCAGCGATTCCCTTCTGCTCTCATCCTGACTGCTTATTCCCACCACTACTCTTACCCTGCCCCCTGCTCACACTACTGCTCCCAACCTGCCCCCCTGCTCCAAACTACTACTATTCCCAGCATGTCCCTTCGCAATACTACTACTCCAAGCCTACCTGCATTACTACTACTCCCACTTCCCACTACTCCTCCTATCCTGCCCCCTGATTGACTAGCCAGACTACCACCTGGCCTCACAATACAGTACCCACCCTAACTACTATCCCTGCCTCTGGAACATACCATAACCCTCCTTACCCCCAGCTTCCGGATCATACCCTACTCTCTGGCCCCCTAGACATACAGTACCCCCCTGGCCCTGGACATACACTACCCACCATACCCCACGGCCCCAGTGAAGTACACTGCTCAGCCAATTTTTTTTTCTTGTAGAGGCCAATTTGTTTTTATTTTTTTCCTGCAGGGGACAATGTGTGTTTTTTTCCTGGTGATGTCAATGCGTGTATTTGTTTTTGTCAGGGGTCAATGTGTTGTTGCTTTTCTTTCTGTGGGAGCCAATGTGTTTTATTGTTTTCTGTAGGGACCAATGTGTATGCATTTTTTTCTTGTGGCGGCCAATTTGTTTTTTTTTTTTCCTGTGGGGCCTAATGTGCTTTTTTTTCCTGTCGGAGTCAGTGTGTTTGTTTTATTTTCCTATGGGAGCCAATGTGTTTTATTGTTTTCTGTTGTGGCCAATGTGTTTTATTTTGTTCCTGTGGGGGGACAAAGTGTGTGTTTTTTCTTGTGGGGGCCAATGTGTTTTATTTTTTCTTGTGCATTTATTTTAATCTGTGCATGTGTCCCGCTTAACACACTCCATCCCCATTAGAGCTGCTACTATAAATTTCCCGGGCTGTGTTTCCATCCCAAACCGCCCCTGACGGTGTGTGTGCGTGTAATATATATATATATATATATATATATATATTATATTAGTGTCACCGGGGGAACCAGTGCTGAGAGTGGAAGGGATGGTGAGTGATATGGAAGGCTTTACAAGCCCTTCCTGCAGAGCAGACAATGCCCCTGCACTGTATGATATCACACCCCACTGTATGATATCACATACACCCTTCCACTGTATGATATCACACCCCACTGCTCCCAAAGGGACAGTGTCAACACAGGCAGAGTGGCAGGGACTGGATTAAGGGTAATGGAGGCCACAGTCATTTGGCTTGTGGGTGGCACCCACGATTATCCCCCCTTCCCTGTGCTCACCATCCCATCCTCTCTGTTGTCCGTCCAGTTTACACTGTGCTGTGCAGTTCTGTGTTATGGATGCACTGTGTGCAGGGTCTCGGAGCCAGCGTGCTGCAGTAGGGGGCTGCGGGCACGGAGGAGAGACACTGGGGACACAGACTGTGGGTATGGAGAGGAGACAGCGGGGATAGATACTGGGTGTTTAGGCCCGAGAACTGGCATTCTCTGACTAAAGTGCCAGGTGCACGGCTGTTAGCGCCATGCTAAGCCATCAAAAACAGCCCGCCGCCCGGGACTTTTGTCAGATTTCTCCTTGCACCCCCAGGGGGGTGCGAGCAGAAATCCTTTAGCCCGTCCAAACAGCACAGTGAATTGAATAGCTGCAGGAGCTCCCTCCCGTGGCTATTCAACATTGCATTGAATTGAATTCGGCCCCATGATTGGTGATGGGATTATAGGCTAGGGGACATAAATCAAAATCTTGCCTAGGGCACCAAATTGGCTAGGGCTGGCTCTGCGATTAACTATTGCCATTATCTGGCACATCAGCCATGGACAGGTTTTACAAATTGGAATACAGCGATTGACTAACTGATACTAGAAAAATGCTTGAGCTTAGTTCTCAGGTTCAAGGGTTCAAGTAAGTCCTGGGTACAACATATACAGTTTGCAGTAAAAGTCAAATATACGTTACACACATGCATACAGTATGATATGGAATGACAGTTTTGTGTTGCCCATTTACAAGGCTTCTAGAAGTTGATCTACTGTAAGGTGATAAGTACTGAGTGCTGGAGGGGTAAAAAGTCTGGGCAGATAATTAGATAACTTATTTAAAAAGTGTTTGAAGAAAACAGTTGGCATGGACTACCAGGACGTCCAACCAAAATCTGACAGCTATTTACAATAGTGGATCCTGTAATTACATTGCAAAACAAAGTAGCTAAATGTGTTCTACAGTGCATCTAATTTCACAAGGTGGGTTTGAGTTGCAGGACCATGTGGTAAAGGCAACTTTGGCTTCTATAGAGTGGGCCCACTTTAGAAGTCCATGCCAACTGTTTTCTTCAAACACTTTTGAAATAAGTTATCTAATTATCTGTCCAGATATCATTTTGGATGTTATGGTTTCTATCTGTAAATTAAACAATAAAGGGTATATTTACTAAAGTGAGAGTTTTTAGAATTGGAGATGTTGCCAATAGCAACCAATCAGAGTTTAGCTATTATCTTCTAGGAGGTGCTAGTTAAATGTTAAGTAGAATCTGATTGGTTGCTATAGGCAACATCTCCACTTCTAAAAACTTCTAAAACACTCTCATTTTAGTAAAAATAATGTACTCAGATATTCATATTAGGCTACTGGAGTTAAATTTAAGTTACCCATACTTCATACCAAACTGACTTTCACTATAGAGTTAATACTGTGGAATGATTTGAACAAATAACAGACTGAATTGAACAGAGGTACTTCTAATTTGCAGAGGCATCTCATGAGAGCTTAGTTGGCATACACTTTGGTACATTTTGTGCCAAGGCCACCTTCCTCGTTATTAATAATCATCTTCCATGTTAGTCTGCCAATGCAAAAGTCTATAATCTGGGGATAAATCTGCATTTTCCTATGCCACTTCCAATGCCACTTATAATTGTAAATAGACAACTGGCTAGTGGCATAATTTTAGTTAGTGGAAGCAGTGTTTGTTTATCTGGTTCAGAACTTTTGCTTTTGCCTAAGAACCTTGTTTGGCACCTTGTACCCTGTCTCACATTTAGCCATCTACAACAACTTACTAACCTTGGGGTGTCTCATCTTTTTCTCAGATCTGTTGTTTTCTACAGTTCATTCTCTCTGGTTCCTTGTTTCCTAACGATTCCAAAACCTACTTTATCAGTAGCCTACTAAGCATGGCAGTGGTAACACTCATTAGTATCCTACTAAGAATGGCAGTAGTAACACCCATCAATATCCTACTGAGCATTGCAGTGGTAACACCCATCAGTATCTTACTGAGCATGGCCATGGTAAAACCCATCAATATCTTACTGAACATGGCAGTGGCAACACATCAGTATTCTACTAAGCATGGCAGACATAACACCCATCAATATCCTACTAAGCATGGCAGAGGCAACACCCATCAGTATCTTACTGAACATGTCAATGGTAACACCCTTCAGTCTCCTACTAAGCATGGCAGAGGTAACACCCATCAGTATCTTACTGAACATCGCAGTAGTAACAACCATCAGTATCTTACTAAGCATGGCAGTGGTAACACCCATCAATATCTTACTGAGCACGGCAGTGGTAACAGTCATCAGTATTTTACCGAGCATGGCAGCGGTAACACTCATCAGTATCCTACTAAGCATGGCAGACATAACACCCATCAATATCCTACTAAGCATGGCAGACATAGCACCCATCAATATCCTACTAAGTATGGCAGAGGTAACACCCATCAGTATCTTACCTAACATGTCAGTGGTGTCGAAGCTGAATAATTGGCTGAGACAAGATCAGTTTAAAATTTAATTGAGGCTATGCCATCTTGCGACTGGCCGCAGGACTCCATTTTAGAAATAAGATCGCAAGACGCCATTTTGCGAATGGCCGCCCAAGCGCCATTTTAGATAGACTCACATTTAAGTACATATGGCAATATTACTATTAAGCACCCTGCGATTGCATCTTTCCTCATTTCCCATACAAACAGTAATATGCACTGTTAACTAGTCGCATATTAGCGAATGCACTTAATTAAAAGCACAAAAGCAATTAATTGCGCTGTTAACTAGTCGCATATTAGCGAATGCACAAGGCCCCGAATGAAAAACACAGTTTAGTAGCTAAATGCGCACGCATCCGCACCAAGTTAACTAGCGTCTCCATATCGAACCCCACATACTCACACATTACATATCCACATAAAAGGTTTAATAAGCTTTAAGGTATAAGATTTAAGTTTGTTCAGTTAGTATAAATGCTGTGAAATAAGTATATTTGATAACTAAGGTTTTATACATGCTAAGAAAGCCGTGTTTGGTTTTGTACTGATGCGTACTCTTACCACAGTATTCTGGTGATATCGGTGGGGAGATCGCATCATGCATTCTCGAGTTATGGACCGCAGAGACTTCAAGCAACAAAATGTATATGATATAAATAACTGTTAGGATGTTGCAGGGGGCGGGATGGCAGAGACCCCCAGTTTTTGGAGGCTGGGTTGAGTGTATTTGAATCAGCCTGTTAAACGCTCTGTAACAGATGTTTCCCCCTTGAGGACCAATAGCATCAGCAACAAATGTCTCTAGTGTTTTGTCTATTCCTGGGGGTATAAATATGTGTGCTCCAACACTGGGTCTTTACTCTTCGTGCCGAGAGCTGATAGACGAGGGGTTTCTTGCTGATGCCTAACATCTGGTCCGGAAGCGCTGCGTATGTATACTGTACTTGGGGTCTGTATAATTCCTTTGCGTCTAATTGTGCCTGGATCAATAGCGTGTAACTGACTGTACTTTTTAGTTGAATAATACTTTGTGCTTCGGAACCACATGTTCCAAGTCTGGAGTCTTTTATTTACTGTATGACTGCGTATGCAAATTAGCATCATCTTTAGAAGGTATAGGCAGGATAATAGAAGGTATAGGAAGGAGTGTATAGAGGTTCTGATCCAGTATCGTTAGTGGTAACACCAATCAGTCTCTTATTAAGCATGGCAGAGGTAATACCCAACAGTATTTTACTGAATATGTCAGTTGTAACGCCCATCAGTCTCCTACTAAGCATGGCAGAGGTAACACCCATCACTATCTTACTGAACATTGCAGTAGTAACACCCATCAGTATCTTACGAAGCATGGCAGTGGTAACACCCATCAATATCTTACTGAGCATGGCAGTGGTAACACCCATCAATATCTTACAGAGCATGGCAGTGGTAACACTCATCAATATTTTACTGAGCATGGCAGCGGTAACAACCATGGGTATCCTACTGAGCATGGAGGTGGTAACACCCATGAGTATCCTACTGAGCATGGCAGTGGTAACACCCATCAGTATCCTACTGTCACGACCCTGTCTAGTTGCCTTGGGACTTACCCCTGTCAGCTTCCCCATGGAGCTGTGTGTGTAATTTGCCTGGAGGATTTGCTCTGATTATTGCACCTGGCCTCTCCTCTGTCTGTGAGCACTGCTAGCCCTGATTGGAATCACAGGTGTGGTTCTGATTCTCAGAGCTGCAGAGATGAATACTCTCTCTGCATGTTGTGCCTTCCACCACTCAGAATGCTACTACCAGACCACCTGTCCGTATCCACCAATTGCTGCCAGACCCATGGTATATATATCCTCTCCTGATAGCATTCTGGGCCTGAACATCTCGTCTTCCCGTGGTGTATGCTTCATGCTGTTCCTGCATTCAAGTCTATCCCTGTAACCTGTTACAGCAATCCCTGGCGCTATCCAGAAAACCTGTTTCAACTGTACCTGGCAATCCAGTAAATCTGCTGGCAGCAACCCGCGATGCTTCCAGAAAACCTGTTACAGCCAAACCTGGCAATCCAGTAAGCCTGCTGACAGCAACCCCTGATGCATCCCGAAAACCAGCTACAGTAATACCTGGCATCCAGACGTCCTGTTACAGCATACCTGGCCTGTGCTCTGCTGTTAGTCCTACTCCTGGTTGGTCTCTGGCACTCTGTAAACCTACATCGTGTCACCCTGCCTTGCTTCCTGCTGTGGATCAACTCCTGCCCCTGTTACCTACCTATTCCCTCCCTGAACCTAAAATTCCCAAACCTAACCATTCCTTCCTGAAACCTGTTATTTCCAATTATCCTGTCCAGCCTGCAAATCCCAAAACCTACCCATTCCTTCCTGAAACCTGTTATTCCCTATTATCCAATTCAGCCTGCACCAGAGTTCTAACCCTTGTCATAGTAATTCCAGATTACCCTGTTTAGCCCTCATCTCAGCATTACCTGACTTCCCTTCAGCCATTGTCACATTTCAGTCCAGAGTCAAGTTCCAAGCTCATCAGTTCTATCCACATTGTTCCAGTCCAGAGTCAAGTTCCAAGCTCATCAGTTCAGTCCACGTTGTTCCAGTCCAGAGTCAAGTTCCAAGCTCATCAGTTCAGTCCACATTGTTCCAGTCCAGAGTCAAGATCTTAGTTCATCAGTTCAATTCAACAAGTCTTCCTGCCGGTCCCAGTCCGGTCCCTCCAGTTCCTGTCATTTATCATCAAAGGCAGTTTTCACTGCTACACAAGTCTTATAAATAGAGCTATCTACATTATCTGTGATTCCAGTCATGCCGGCCTCCGTTGAAACCCGATTACCACCTGAGACAGGTAACTCGCAGACACCAATTGTGTCACCTACTAAGCATGGCAGAGGTAACACCCATCAATATCTTACTGAACATGGCAGTGGTAACACTCATCAGTATCCTACTAAGCATGGCAGACATAACACCCATCAATATCCTACTAAGCATGGCAGACATAACACCCATCAATATCCTACTAAGCATGGCAGAGGTAACACCCATCAGTATCTTACTGCACATGTCAGTGGTAACACCCATCAGTCTCTTATTAAGCATGGCAGAGGTAATATCCAACAGTATTTTAATGAATATATCAGTTGTAACACCCATCAGTCTCCTACTAAGCATAGTAGAGGTAACACCCATCAGTATCTTACTGAACATCGCAGTAGTAACACCCATCAGTATCTTGCGAAGCATCGCAGTGGTAACACCCATCAATATCTTACTGAGCATGGCAGTGGTAACACCCATCAATATCTTACAGAGCATGGCAGTGGTAACACTCATCAATATTTTACTGAGCATGGCAGCGGTAACAACCATGGGTATCCTACTGAGCATGGCGGTGGTGACACCCATCAGTATTCTACTAAGAATGGCAGTAGTAACACTCATCAATATCCTACTGAGCATGGCAGTAGTAACACCCATCAGTATCCTACTGAGCATGGCTGTTGTAACACCCATCAGAATCCTACTGAGCATGGCAGTTGTAACACCCATCAGTATCCTACTAAGCATGGCAGAGATATCACCCATCAATATCTTACTGAACATGGCAGTGGTAACACTCATCAGTATCCTACTAAGCATGGCAGACATTACACCCATCAATATCCTACTAAGCATGGCAGACATAACACCCATCAATATCCTACTAAGCATGGCAGAGGTAACACCGATCAGTATATTACTGAACATGTCAGTGGTAACAACCATCAGTCTCTTATTAAGCATAGCAGAGGTAATATCCAACAGTATTTTACTGAATATGTCAGTTGTAACACCCATCAGTCTCCTACTAAGCATAGCAGAGGTAACACCCATCAGTATCTTACTGAACATCGCAGTAGTAACACCCATCAGTATCTTACAAAGCATCGCAGTGGTAACACCCATCAATATCTTACTGAGCATGGCAGTGGTAACACCCATCAATATCTTACAGAGCATGGCAGTGGTAACACTCATCAATATTTTACTGAGCATGGCAGCGGTAACAACCATGGGTATCCTACTGAGCATGGCGGTGGTAACACCCATCAGTATTCTACTAAGAATGGCAGTAGTAACACTCATCAATATTATACCGAGCATTGCAGAGCTAAAAAACCATGGGTATCCTACTGAGCACTGCAGTGGTAACACCCATGAGTATCCTACTGAGCGTGGCAGTGGTAACACCCATCAGTATCCTACTAAGAATGGCAGTTGTAACACTCATCAATATCGTACTGAGCATGGCAGTAGTAACACCCATCAGTATACTACTGAGCATGGCAGTTGTAACACCCATCATTATCCTTCTAAGCATGGCAGAGGTAACACCCATCAATATCTTACTGAACATGTCATTGGTAACACCCATCAGTATCCTACTAAGCATGGCTGTGGTAACACCCATCAGTATCTTACTGAGCATAGCCATGGTAACACCCTTCAATATCTTACTGAACATAGCAGTGCTAACACTCATCAGTATCCTACTAAGCATGGCAGACACATAACCCATCAGTATCCTACTAAGCATGGCAGAGGTAACAGCCATCAGTATCTTACTGAACATGTCAATGGTAACACCCATCAGTCTCCTATTGAGCATGGCATAGGTTACACCTATCACTATCTTACTTAGCATGGCAGTGGTAACATCCATCAATATCTTACTGAATATGTCAGTTTTAACACCCATCAGTCTCCTACTAAGCATGGCAGAGGTAACACCTATCACTATCTTACTTAGCATGGCAGTGGTAACACCCATCAATATCTTACTGAGCATGGCAGTGGTAACTCTCATCAATATTTTACTGAGCATGGCAGCTGTAACAACCATGGGTATCCTACTGAGCATGGCAGTGGTAACACCCATGAATATCCTACTGAGCATGGCAGTGGTAACACCCATCAGTATCCTACTAAGCATGGCAGAGATAACACCCTTCAATATCTTACTGATCATGTCAGTGGTAACACCCATCAGTATCCTACTGAGCATGGTAGAGGTAACACCCATCAGTATCTTACTGAGCATCGCAGTAGTAACACTCATCAGTATCTTACTGAGCATGGCAGTGGTAATACCCAACAGTATTTTACTGAATATGTCAGTTGTAACACCCATCAGTCTCCTACTAAGCATGGCAGAGGTAACACCCATCACTATTTTACTGAACATTGCAGTAGTAACACCCATCAGTATCTTACGAAGCATGGCAGTGATAACACCCATCAATATCTTACTGAGCATGGCAGTGGTAACACCCATCAATATCTTACAGAGCATGGCAGTGGTAACACTCATCAATATTTTACTGAGCATGGCAGCGGTAAAAACCATGGGTATCCTACTGAGCATGGAGGTGGTAACACCCATGAGTATCCTACAGAGCATGGCAGTGGTAACACCCATCAGTATCCTACTAAGCATGGCAGAGGTAACACCCATCAATATCTTACTGAACATGGCAGTGGTAACACTCATCAGTATCCTACTAAGCATGGTAGACATAACACCCATCAATATCCTACTAAGCATGGCAGACATAACACCCATCAATATCCTACTAAGCATGGCAGAGGTAACACCCATCAGTATCTTACTGCACATGTCAGTGGTAACACCCATCAGTCTCTTATTAAGCATGGCAGAGGTAATATCCAACAGTATTTTAATGAATATGTCAGTTGTAACACCCATCAGTCTCCTACTAAGCATAGCAGAGGTAACACCCATCAGTATCTTACTGAACATCACAGTAGTAACACCCATCAGTATCTTACGAAGCATCACAGTGGTAACACCCATCAATATCTTACTGAGCATGGCAGTGGTAACACCCATCAATATCTTACAGAGCATGGCAGTGGTAACACTCATCAATATTTTACTGAGCATGGCAGCGGTAACAACCATGGGTATCCTACTGAGCATGGCGGTGGTGACACCCATCAGTTTTCTACTAAGAATGGCAGTGGTAACACTCATCAATATCCTACTGAGCATGGCAGTAGTAACACCCATCAGTATCCTACTGAGCATGGCAGTTGTAACACCCATCAGTATCCTACTAAGCATGGCAGAGGTAACACCCATCAATATCTTACTGAACATGGCAGTGGTAACACTCATCAGTATCCTACTAAGCATGGCAGACATTACACCCATCAATATCCTACTAAGCATGGCAGACATAACACCCATCAATATCCTACTAAGCATGGCAGAGGTAACACCCATCAGTCTCTTATTAAGCATAGCAGAGGTAATATCCAACAATATTTTACTGAATATGTCAGTTGTAACACCCATCAGTCTCCTACTAAGCATAGCAGAGGTAACACTCATCAATATTTTACTGAGCAGGGCAGCGGTAACAACCATGGGTATCCTACTGAGCATGGTGGTGGTAACACCCATCAGTATTCTTCTAAGAATGGCAGTAGTAACACTCATCAATATTTTACCGAGCATGGCAGAGCTAAAAAACCATGGGTATCCTACTGAGCATTGCAGTGGTAACACCCATGAGTATCCTACTAGGCGTGGCAGTGGTAACACCCATCAGTATCCTACTAAGAATGGCAGTTGTAACACTCATCAGTATACTACTGAGCATGGCAGTTGTAACACCCATCATTATACTTCTAAGCATGGCATAGGTAACACCCATCAATATCTTACTGAACATGTAATTGGTAACACCCATCAGTATCCTACTAAGCATGGCAGTGGTAACACCCATCAGTATCTTACTGAGCATAGCCATGGTAACACCCTTCAATATCTTACTGAACATAGCAGTGGTAACACTCATCAGTATCCTACTAAGCATGGCAGACACATCACCCATCAGTATCCTACTAAGCATGGCAGAGGTAACACCCATCAGTATCTTACTGAACATGTCAGTGGTAACACCCATCAGTCTCCTATTGAGCATGGCATAGGTAACACCTATCACTATCTTACTTAGCATGGCAGTGGTAACATCCATCATTATCTTACTGAATATGTCAGTTTTAACACCCATCAGTCTCCTACTAAGCATGGCAGAGGTAACACCTATCACTATCTTACTTAGCATGGCAGTGGTAACACCCATCAATATCTTACTGAGCATGGCAGTGGTAACTCTCATCAATATTTTACTGAGCATGGCAGCTGTAACAACCATGGGTATCCTACTGAGCATGGCAGTGGTAACACCCATGAGTATCCTACTGAGCATGGCAGTGGTAACACCCATCAGTATCCTACTAAGCATGGCATAGATAACACCCATCAAATTCTTACTGAACATGTCAGTGGTAACACCCATCAGTATCCTACTGAGCATGGTAGTGGTAACACCCATCAGTATCTTACTGAGCATCGCAGTAGTAACACTCATCAGTATCTTACTGAGCATGGCAGTGGTAACATCCATTAGTATCTTACTGAACATGGCAGTGGTAACATCCATCAGTATCTTACTGAGCATGGCAGTGGTAACACCCATGAGTATCCTACTGAGCATGGCAGTGGTAACACCCATGAGTATCCTACTGAGCATGGCAGTGGTAAAACCCATCAGTATCCAACTAAGCATGGCAGTGGTAGCACCCATCAATAGCTTACTGAGCATGGCAGTGGTAAACCCCATCAGTATCTTACTGAACATGGTAGTAGTAAAACCCATCAGTATTTTACTGAGCATGGCAGTGGTAACACCCATGAGTATCCTACTGATCATGGCAGTGATAACACTCATCGACATCTTGCTGAGCATGGCAGTGGAACACTCATCAGCTTCCTACTGAGCCTGGCAGTGGTAACTATGAGATACGCCAAACTAAAGAGACTGTACTTAATTAAGGTGCTATATATAATGGACATGTGATTCATACTCTTTTTTATTCTACAATTATACAGTACATCTCGAAAAAAAACACTATTATTATTATGATGATTATTAAACTTTATTTATAGGGTGCCAGAAGCGGTTAACAGTGACATGCAGAGGGAAAAACAATAATACAGTACAGGGTAAAGCAGTACAGTACAATACAGTAGACAAGTAACAAATATAACTACAAATCTCAACACAGCCACTGATGCAAAGGGCACAATGGAAATATACAGCATTAGCTGAAACCTGTAGCTATTAGCGTGGGTACAAATGATGGTTATAGGTCATAAGAAGAAACTAAAACCATGGAGGAGTCGAGTCCATCTGCAGAGAGCCCAAGAAGGAGGTGTAAGTGTAGCAGGTGTGCAAGAGAAGTAGGTAAAAAGAAAAGGTGGGAGGGGGGCCCTGCACATGGAGCTTAAATATATATAAAGTGTGACAATGACATTGTCAAGATGACACTCACAACGCTTCTTTGGTTTTGACACCTGCTTTATATCCCTGGATTGCAGTGTTTTTACATTAACATAATCATTTTTGTTGTGGCAATCCTTAGAACTAGTCTAACGCTGTCCAACTGACTATCAGATAAGCCAGCTGGTTCTGCATTGATCGACCCACCCACAGGAACTAGTGCCTTCATAAAGGCTAGCATCCAACCAGGCTCTATCTAATTTTGAGTATGAGAGCTCCTTCGTACCCGATCCAGAGCTGACTAGTGCAGGAGCTCTGGTTAACTTGTCTGATTGCAACTCCGCCCTCCAAAGGCAAAGTAATTTACTTTACCACTATGAATATGTATATAAATAAATGTATTTCCCTTAATTGTCTAAGTGGCCTCCACTATACCATTTTTTTTCAGTTAAGACATGAAGTACAGTTTTAGGATCAATGAAGTATGAAGTAAGATGGGTATACATTACTCTACAGTAGCATATTTGGGGCTCTATTTACTACAATCCGCATATTGAATGCAGATTGTAGTGTGATATTATCGACTGAGTTCACATTGTGAATTCAGGCAATATCACAGGGATTTACTACAAATCCCTTGCAGGGACAGAGCTTGCAAGAAAGCTCTGTCCCTACGAATCCCCTCCGCACACTAGTCACGGTATTTTCACCACCGCTGCTACCCCCCCCGGTGCTAAGCCCCGCCCCCACGATCATGGAACCCCCTACCCCTCCCGTGACCCCCTTATCACTTAATAGCACTTACCTGCATGATCCGGGCCTCCGGTGATGTCCTCCATGCGTACGGTCACGTGATATCCTATACTGCACTGGGACCCGATCACCTGATGACCGTGCCGCAGTGCACTATGTAAGACCAGCTGACCGGAGGGGAGGCATCACCGGAGGCCCGATCACCGGTCCCTGGAGTCAGGTGAGTAAAAAAAAATTTTGATAATTTTTTTTTCTTTTTTTTACAGCAATCAGCTTGCGGTCTGTTTAGACCACAAATCTGATTACTGGTGCTGGCTCCCGGCTCTGCTCTCCCCGTTAGAGTGGAGTAGGAGTCCAGTAACTGGGGGAGACCCTAGGTAACGCCACCTCCACGTGGCGTTAT
Source organism: Taudactylus pleione (assembly GCA_031769625.1). NCBI lineage: Eukaryota > Metazoa > Chordata > Amphibia > Anura > Myobatrachidae > Taudactylus > Taudactylus pleione. The sequence goes on along the minus strand of JAUIMM010000566.1, from coordinate 1,792,268 downwards.
CACAGGGCTTTCCCCGGTATTTTTTCACATTTTATTTTTAGTAACTTTGGCCAGATCACATTTCCCATTACAATTATGGGAAATGCATTCTGCTTACTAAAAATAAGTGAAGCTTAGGGGTTGGAGTAGAATTTTACGAATTCTACTCCAATTGCCCTGTAATAACTCTAGGTGATACTAAAATAATGTGAAAAGGGTGTCAAAACACCCTTTTTCACTTTATTTTAGTCAAAATAATGTTAATAAATAGAGCCCTTAGGCACATATGCAAAGCTCTATGCATCTCAAATGCTGCATGCCTATGGATTGGCAGCATATGCAAATAACTTACTAAAACTCTTCATCATCAGTGTGCACTTTACCTGCACTGTATAGAGACAAACATATATTGTCAGTGTATATTTTATACATGGACAGAAATCAGGTGTATATGCTCCTGCATCAACTCCCTAATGGTTGATATGCGCAGTTTACCTCAAAGACTCAACATAACTCTAAGTATTTACCTAAAATAAATAACATGGAGAATAGGAGATGAGATTAATTAGTGGAATTCAAATTCTTGAATCATCAAATATAATAAAGTTTATACGAATATTATATTTGTATATTTGAAGTTAGTATGGTGATAGGTAACAAAGAACGATCAACTATAACAATTATGTACATACAAAAACCCTCATTGTTTGTTCAAATAAGGAAAGTGCACCAATCTAAAATTGGATGTAGTTGGGATGCTGGCACTCAGAATGCAGCACAGCAATCCTCACACCAGTCACAAACCCGGCACCAGCATCCCGACTGCCGGCATCCAGATGGTAAGTAGTAGAGTTAGGGGGAGGGATAAGGATAGGGATTAGGTTTAGGCACTAGGGGATTAAATAGTTTAAGACATTAGGGGGGAGGTTTAGGGATAGGCACCCGGGGGATGTGAGGGTCAGGTTTAGGCACTAGGGGGAGGTTTGGTTTAGGGTGCAGGGGGGGAAGTTTAGGGGCAGGTTTAGGGTTAAGATACTTAGTGACAGGTGTCAGTATCATAACCATATTGGGATGTCGGCATTGGAATTCTTACCTCCAGGATTCTGAGCGCTGGCATCCCATATCAAAGCCATCTTAAATATATAAACAACTAGCTGGAGTACCCGGCGTTGCCCGGGATTTTAAGAATGTTTGTTTACACATCATCCTCCAGCAAACCTCTCCTAAGGCAGGCCTCACAAAAAGTGTGACAAACTTCCCCATTCACAGTCCTAAGGTCTTCGAAGGAAGTAGGACCTGTAATGGTGTAAAACAAACTTCGGAGATAGAAGCATTCAAAATTTGTCGGATGTACAGTGTAAACACGGCCAAGGTTAGGGTTAGGCACCCCTGGGGGTAGGTTAGGGCTAGGCACCCCTCCCGGGGCACTTAGGTTTAGGCAGCGGGGAAGGGGGGGTTAGGTTTTGGCACTGAGAGGGGGGATTAGGGTTAGGCACAGGGGGGGAGGTTAGGGTTAGGCACCCCTAAGGAGGTTTAGAGTTAGTGGGGTTAGGTTAGGTTAGTTTACACTTACCTAGGGACGATCGGGATTTCCTGCGCAGTCGGGCTGCCGCTGCTAGGATCTCTTAACCTGTTGGACTGATGCTGCCGGGAATCGAAATGCCGGCCATGCGTCAGCTGGTATTTCATACCGATTCCGATTCATCCAATCAGTTTTACCCTTCAGGGGCTGACAAAGGAATGAATTTGGTTTTGGATCTGAATCTGGTTTTGATTTTTTTCCTTGGTGTTTTGTTTTTCGGTTTTGGTTTTGGATCTGGATTTTTTCTTAAAATATCATAAAAACAGCTAAAATCACATAAAATGGGCCTGTTTTGTTCCTACAGTATTATTAACCTCAATAACATTTATTTCCAGTCATTTCCAATCAAGTTTGACCACTTCACAATATTGTTTTTTTCATCTAATTAAGGCCAAAAGGTTGCATCCAGCTAGCTGGCTGACTAAGCTAAGTGATACAGTGGGCGGCACTAACATGTGGCAGTTCAGCTTCCAAGTTCCAACACAGATACAGTGTGTTATACAGTGTGGGTTGGATACACCAATAGTGCACCTACTGTGACAGCAGTGTCGGCAGAGCAGGGTTGCTGACGGTATCCTCAGTACATGGAATTGCAGTGCTGCGGTGCTGACACTGTCCTCAGTGAAGGGTACTGGCGATTTCAGCAGTGCGGGGGTGCCAGCAGTGTCCTCAATGCATGTGAGCTGACAGTGTCGACAGTGCAGGGGTGCTGGTGGTGTCCTCAGTGTGGGAGTGCCAGCAGTGTCGGCAGTGTGGAGGTCGCTAATGGTGTCCTCAGTACTTGGGGCAGCATTGCAGGGGTGCCAGCAGTGTTGGCAGCGGTGGTGTCTGCAGCGGGGGATGCTGCCAGTGGAGGTGCCGGCGGTGTCGGCAGCGGGGGTGCCGGCGGTGTCAGGCAACGAGGGATGTGGGCGCCATCTTCTTTTGCTTCCTGTGTGCATATTAAATGGGCTTAACACTGATTTGCTGAGAGCCGTGACAGAAGGCTCTCTCAGGCAATCAGCGTTAAGCCCACTCAATACGAAACTTCGCAAGCTGACAGCGACATCGCAAGGTTTTGCCTCGGGTGAGGGATCCGGGGCAGGCAGGGAGATCCGAGCTTGGCTCGGATCGCCCCGGATCCCAGAAATTTGGGTGGGTTGGGTTCTCTGAGAACCGAACACGATCATCCCTAATAAATTCATACAGCATTTAAAAGGTACTGTAAACTCCACATGAGAGCCATAGTAAATGCTGTTCATAGACTTAGATTATATGTTACAGAATAAAATTCCATAATTCCTTAGTATGTAGCAAAATGCATGTAATAAAATGAAATAATGAAATTAAACAAAAATAACATTTTAATATTTTTATTATTGACCTCTCAGATGGCCCAAGAAGAATGGTGTCCAAATCTGCATCTAACAATAAACCAAACAGGACAATGCTTTTATTCTTCTTTGGTGTTTTAGGTGTAGAACCATGAGAGATCTTGGCTTGTAAACTGTGGGCTAAATCCTTTTCTAATTCCATACCTGACCTGTAGAGGGCGAATGCTATGCAAAAATTGTGTTTTTTGATTAATTAAAAATTAACAGTAATTAATTTCGATTTCAAATTTTTTTAGTTGCCTCCGCCGTGTTTTAATACGCTCGTATGTAAAATTTCACGATCTTGGCTTGTAAACTGTGGATTTGTATAGAAGGACAGAAGGACAATTTTTCACTTTTATATAGTAGATTGAAGAGGCAAGTGGTTGAAGGTGTTATGTAACAATATTCAGAAAAATTACTTCTTTTTTAATGGATGAAGGTGTTATGACTAAGGGATCATAATGACAATGTTATTTTAAATGTTGGTAGTCTACTGATATATTTAGTGGATAAAAGTGCTATGTCCAATTCATGTCAAATGTCACATTTTTATGTAACTGCTACTACTGTATCTCTTCTAGATCTCTTCATCCACTCACCTCTTTAATTAACAAGTCTCATTTTCTTTCTGCCAAAGCAAGGCAACTCAAGCCATTGTCTGCCACCAAAAATCTAAACTAAACCAACTCCGAAATTCCCTTTAACAAAACTTCCACAAACAAAATCTATCCCTCAGCCATCAAATGCACACCATTAGGCCTTAACAGATGCATATACTTGAACCCACTCCACTGACTGACAGCACAAAATGGGCCACTGCAGAATTAAATTTGCACCTAGTCTCTTCCATCATCCTACCCGGTTTGCAGACAGGCAACTTTTGGCAAGGAATTATTAGTGACCAAACCAATTTACAAAAAGGCCTGACCCAATGTAAGATATCAAAACCATGAACAAAGATCCAACAACGATTCAAGGAAGTGCACTGACATAAGTCATTGCCACCAAAATGTACCACAAACATTTTAGGCTGACAAAACCTCTGCACAGCATTCAACAAATGACATTTCAACTCATCCAACAACAGTCCCCTAAACCATAGCAAACACACTTGATCAACCAAATGATTGTGAAGCCTAATAAATAATGACCAATATACACCTGGTAGCAGACGTAGGTCAAAAAAACTAGAAAAAAAAGAAACAAAAGCAAATTAACAGAAATAACAATTAAGGAAAGAGAAGTTAGAACATGTGAGAATTTAAGCAAAGTGAAACAGGATACACATAGAGTGAAAGAGAGGCAGAATACACTGCATTGTATACTGGAAATTTCCAGAAGGAAAGAGACTGCTTCCTGGGAACAGGCACTAATATAACAAACAAAACATATCCCTATGAACCGCTTAGGCTATAACAAATCAAAGCAAAACACTAACGGAGCTAGTTAAATTTCTTGAAGGCACCCTCCTCTAACCTTGGGGTTTATACTAGAGATGAGCGGTCTGGTTTTTGAGAAAACCGAACACACACAAACGTAGGGGTTCCAAGTCAAATTGAGTTACAGCTTGGAATCGCTTTCTGACTCAAGTCTTTTCGCAATTCAGGATTCGGATTTAAAAAACGGATCTTGAGTGTTTAGGATTGAGGTCAAGTCCCTCCCTGGTGATTTCAGATACTGTGAGGTGGTCATAATTGACTGGAAATGACTGCAATTTAATGTTATTGAGTTGTTTTTATACATTTTTTAAAGAAAACCAAATACGAACCAAAAAACTTGAGGGTGGATTTGCCAAAACCAATAAACAATGATGATTTACTGTAGAACCAAACTTTAGAACCAAAACCAAAACAAGGGAATATCAGCACAGATTTATACCAGCTCAGGCAGATTGTCTATGCCTTACGTTACCCTTATGTGCAGAAAATAAATTGTGCATATTCACCTGTAGGCAGATTTGCGTGTATCTTGCAGTGCGCTTGCTTTTACATTGGTTATTATTACCATCATCATTATCACCATCATTATCAGGATGCACTTTCACCAGCTCTAGACTAGGTGCAAAAGGTACTAGAAACAGATGTATTTACACATATGTAATTCTGCATAGCATGTACAGATGTGTCCTCATGCATTTAGCCTCAATACGCCATGCAGCGCGACTTGCCTGCATGAGTGAGCCGCCAGGTCCCGTGCTACTCTGCAATGCGACTAGGACACACCAGCAGACTGTGCTGATTAATTTGATATTCTACACTTGTATATCTGAGTGCACCTGAGTCTGTATATGGACCGCAACGGAACTTGGAATGAAAAAAGCTGTGGCCGCTACATTGTAGCACTTTGTATACAGATTCAGAGACTCAGATATACAAGTGTTGCATATCAAATTGAACAGCACAGTCTGCTGGTGTGTCCGAGTCACATAGTGTTGCGACTTAGTTGCATTTTCAGCAAAAAAGATGCAAAAAAGATGCCCAGCACTAGCAGAGTATCACGGGACCTGGTACACTGAGAGCGGCTTTTTAGTGCGACTGCAGCAACGATGTTTAAGGCTAAATCTGTAGTTGTGTCAACATGTTCTCTTTGCATATGTGAGGATTCCCTGTTACATTCCAGTTACATCGTTTCAGTTATACGTGGAGTTGCAGTTGAAATGTAATTCCGAAAAACCGTTACTTGATTCTGCACAGTTGCGGGGCAGGCGCAAAGCAAAAGCTTGCAAGATGCGATTCACAAACAGGAGTATGTTCAATTCTGCATCAGACCCATAAACTGTGTGCTGTGTACTGTGCCATATATATTTTACATACAGTTTGCAATATGGGCCTGATTCAGACCCATTCGCTAGATGCAATCGCTCACTCCCAGCATATGCAAATCCAGCGCACGCCAAGCAAGGCAGGCGATCGCTCGGCAAGGAATTAGCACGCCCACTATGTCTTGGTGAGTGATCACTTTGTGTATGCTGACGCCCACCAGCCATTCATAAGACGACCACTTGCGCACGTCATCTCCAGGAAGAGCATGAAAACATTGGTACATCTAGCACCATCGTATATGCTCACAGCGCTTGAGGTTGACTATACCTGGCTGCAAGCACTGACTTCAGTGTGAAATACAACCAGGTGACGTGTACAATCACGCTGCCTGTTAATTATGCACGCCTATGAAACGGCATTGAAACAGACAGGCAAGCCTGCGTTTGCACCTCCACTCCCCCACATCTAGTGGCCTCTTCTGTCACTCATTCTGCTGGGCTGTCTATGCTGGGTGAGCAAGCGCATCCCGATCTGTCGCAGTAGTTCGCGCATGCGCATTGTGATGCATACGCATGAACAGAATGCAAATATCGCCCAGCTACGAGCGAGCGCATCCTAGCGAGCAGGTCTGAATCAGGTCCTAAGTGTCATGACAATATCCTGTAATCATATGCCTTATATCTAAAGATTTCATGTATCAGGTCATCTATGTGGTTGCTCTCAGGTATTGACGTGGTGTATAGGTCAGAGATTGTTCTGGTTTATTCTCAGCATGCAGAGGAGAGCAGCTTTTAGAAATTGAGAAGGATTAAGGGAATAGGTTTAATACAGTGCATTACCAGTATGTGTGACAGCGATAGCCAACCAGGGGCATTGTTTGATAAGCTTTTGTCTGAACTTTACTAAGGCCATATGATACAGAAGCAGGAAAAAAAAATCACTGCACAAAAAGAAACAGCAGAGTTATATATCTAGTCTGATATTTGGCCTTGGGTAATATGACTTTTAATGTCAACCTGAAACATATTTTCTATACCTTTCCATTTCCTGTACTAAGAAAATACCAACCAGGAATTTACAGAAGTCGTGATATTAGCAAACTGGTGAATATGGTCATTTGACTTGCATATCCCGTCTCAACATTATCCAGTGTAAGCTGTGATCATATATATATTTCCATTTATTGGTGGGATATTAAAATTCAGTAATGATGATACAGTCTCCCATATCCAAATATTCCGAAATACAGAATTTTTTAAGCATGACTGAGATAGTGAAACCTTTGCTTTTTGATGGTTAAATGTACATAAACTTTGTTTAAGGCACACAATTATTAAAAATAAAGCATAAAATTACCTTCAGGCTTTGGGGTAAATTTACTAAAGTGAGAGTTTTTAGAAGTGGAGATGTTGCCCATAGCAACCAATCGGATTCTACTTAACATTTAACTAGCACTTTCTAGAAGATAATAGTTAGAATCTGATTGGTTGCTATTGGCAACCGCTCCACTTCTAAAAACTCTAACTTTAGTAAATTTACCCCTTTGTGTATAAGGTGTATATGAAATATAAATTAATTTCATGTATGTAGACAAACTTTGTTTGAGCCACAAAATTATTGAAAATATTCAATAAAATTACCTGCAAACTGTGTGTATAAGGTATATATGCAACATAAATGTATTCTGTGTTTAGATTTGGTTCCCATTCCCAAGATATTTCATTTATGGTATGCAAATATTCCAACATACGGAATATTCCAATATCCAAAATACCCCTGGTGCCAAGTATTTTGGATATGGGAGACTCAACTTGTACACAGGACAGTTAGAAATAATATATTTTAAGTACCACACATATAATATGTGTACAATAGACTACAACTTAACATGTGAACTTTTATGATGCTTTTATTCTATAAAAAATACTATAGGAACATATAATTCAGCTATATCAGTTATGATGTCGACATTGTTAAAATGACGACATGGAAGAATGTCGACATGTTCACAATGTCAACATGTGAAATGCTGACATTCCGCACCGACTTGCAGTGAAGTGTTAAGGTTAGGCTGCAGTAGGAGAGGATAGGGGCTAGGCACTAGGGAGAGGGTTAAGGATAATCACTGCCACAAGTGCTGTTGGATCCACTGGAAGTCATCACCTGACCACCAGACACAAAGGACATTGCTAGAGCCGACAAACCAGCTGTATAACGTAAGTCATTGCTAGATCACCAGGGACATTTTGTCAACATTCTAATCATGTTGAAATGTCATCAATGTTGACATGATGAATGTCGGCCTGCCAAAGTCATGGCAAGTTATGACCATGTCAACATTCTCATGTCGACACGAAGAATGTCAACAAAATATACCAGACCTTAGATTACAATATTGTAACTAAGACAAGCAGATTCCTTTTGCCAAATGTCAGAAGTTCCCTGTGATCTAGTTGTGCAGATAACCTACCTGCTAATGGAAGCAATTGTACGCTACACAACATACCAATGAATTAGCTATAGCTCTATAATGTTGTTTTGCTATCTCAATAGAGAAGATTGTGAGCTGGATGCTTAGTTGAATGCAAAACGGCCATACAGATGTGTCCTCATACACCTAGCATCTTTGCAGCAAATGGCATGATACATCTGGCATGACTGAGATGATCCAAAATAAGTAGCGTACAAACTGTTTCTTTAAATATTGTATCTTAGTCGCAATGCAAACTATGCCGCTCGTAGTGTAACAGAAATGCTAGGTTGCGACTCTACGCACAAGGAAATTTTGTTATAACACAATTACAAAGTCACAGATGAAGCACAATGTGGAACTTGGCAGGAGAAAAAGCTGCTGACACCCCTATCAGAACCCTGTTTGCACAGATTCAGACTAAGGGCCTGATTCAGAGCCGCTCGTAAGCGGCCGCTCTGAGCGATGTTCGCACAACTGCGCATGCGTATGGGTTGTAATACGCATGCGCGAACCAGTCATTGCGGTCGGAAATTGTGTGCTCGCAAAATAGCGAATGCCTGCTAATTTGAGTGACAGAATGAGGCGTTTGTGGGTGGTAACAGGGGAAGGTGCTTGAAAACGGGGAGTGGAGATCCGAACGCAGGCGTGCCAAACAGTCAAAACGGGCGTATTAAGGGTGTGCATAATTAACAAAGCAGCGTCATCGACCACGTCACTTGGTTGTCTCTTAGCCTGAACTGCTTGATGATTGCGGTAGGAAAATCCTACCACAAGCACTGCGAGCAGTTCAGACGCCTTTCGATGTACTCGATTAATCTAATAAATAGTGGAGATGACATAGGATGTGAGTGGCCAGGGGGCGTTTTTTTTAAAAATAGCGAACACATGTTTCGTTCCCTCGTTCAGACATAGAGGCGTCAACAGACCGCAAAGAGCGAGCGCTCTATTTAAATATCCGGCCTCTTTTTCAGAACGAGCTAGCGCAAATAGCGTGCGGCTCTGAATCAGGCCCTCAGTCTCAAAGATGTACAAGTACAATTTCCAGTGGTCAGTGTGCGCTAGCAATATAGTTTTGTCACTTCTGTTTATTTTATTTATCCAAATAAGATGCTCAAGTGAAAAAAATGCTCAGCGTGGCCTTGTGCAACAAGTGGGGCTATTTGGTGTTACTGATGGGGACACAACACCCAGTAAGTACAGTAATATACACCATACTTGCCAATATCCTGGCTGCCCCTTCCAGGAGGGAGCAGCCAGATCGGCTTAGCAGGGGGCGGGGCCGGCAAAAAGAGGGCGTGACTGGGATATTACGTGCCATTTAGGGGTGGGGCTAGCGGAGGGGCTAGGGGCAGAGCCACATACTCACGTCATCTTGCCCCTGCCCCCGCTACACGATACTGAGATTTATGGGAGATTTTCAGGGAGAATCGCTTCATCAGCCCACCCACTGTGGGTGTTTGGGTAGGTATTGCGGGGAGGACTGGAGGGGCCGGGAGGCATGCCTACTTTTTCCGGGGGGCAGGGAGCAGCACCCGATTTTCGGGAGGCTCCCAACCAAATCGGGAGAGTAGACATGTATGATATACACTGCTTCTCAAAAACACACCATATTCCCTTGAAATATCTAAATGAAAAGACTTGAGATTGTTTTTTAAACCAGAAAAAAAAAATATTTTTTCAGCTTTTATTATTTTGGAGTGCAGATAACAGGAACACAACACCCAGTAAGTACAGTATAATGTATGTTGCCTGTAAGAAACACACAATCTTCCCTTGAAATACAGTAACTAATACACAATCTTCTCTTGAAATGCAGTATCTAAATTGAATTAAAAAACTTGATATTTATTTTTAAACCAGGAAAAAATTTTTTTTTCAGCTTTTATTATTTTGGGGTGCAGCTGACGGGAACACAGTAATATACTGTACACTGCCACTCAAAAACACACCATCTTCCTATGAAATATTTAAATGTATTAGAAAAACTTGGTATTTATTTTAAACCAGAAGAAATTACATTTCAGACTTTATTATCTTGGGGTGCAGCTGACAGGGACACTGGACCTCATTCAGAGTCGGTCATAGCGGCCGCACGGTCGTACGACCAATGACCGCAAAATCCGATTGTACGGCGGGGCGATCGTAAACAAAGTGATGCCCATTCGTTAGCACTGCACCTCCTCTAGCTACCGACTGATCTGAACGAACGAACGAGTCAATCGTAGTCAGGCGCTATCAGTCGCTGTATGCTAATTATGTTCTGATGTTTGCTGCCGTATGTGCTGTTTTGATGGTCACATGTCATGTTTACATGGACTATCGATCAGCTTGTTATTAGCTTGTTGTCAATTATCTAATTAAGTGTTTAACTCTTGCTGTTCTTTAAAACGAGTTTTTTATCATGTGTCAATAAACTTTATTGTTCATTTCGTGGGTGTTTTCTCCGTTGTCTTTTTTTTCACACAATTTGAAAAACAAAGTAAGGTTTATTAACTGTGAATGTACTTTTGCTAATTGTGTTAACTTTATAAATGCATGTGCATTTTGCATTAGGATCATTTGCACTCTTATGTTTGCAATTGCACACTGCGTGTTGTAGCCAATCAAATGTGACCTTATTTTTCGGTACACATGATTAAAGGATTGGCCAATAGTGTTTTTTTTGTGGAAAGTGTAAATATTTTAGCCAATCATATTTTTTGTGCCCCATGTATATTTCATGTTTTCTGAAAAATCGGCCATTGCCATCATCAGAGCCGTGGCCTTTACCAGGAGAGAGTTGCTTGTCCTGGTAAATTTTACGAATTCTACTCCAATTGCCCTGTAATAACTCTAGGTGATACTAAAATAATGTGAAAAGGGTGTCAAAACACCCTTTTTCACTTTATTTTAGTCAAAATAATGTTAATAAATAGAGCCCTTAGGCACATATGCAAAGCTCTATGCATCTCAAATGCTGCATGCCTATGGATTGGCAGCATATGCAAATAACTTACTAAAACTCTTTAAATATTGTATCTTAGTCGCAATGCAAACTATGCCGCTCGTAGTGTAACAGAAATGCTAGGTTGCGACTCTACGCACAAGGAAATTTTGTTATAACACAATTACAAAGTCACAGATGAAGCACAATGTGGAACTTGGCAGGAGAAAAAGCTGCTGACACCCCTATCAGAACCCTGTTTGCACAGATTCAGACTAAGGGCCTGATTCAGAGCCGCTCGTAAGCGGCCGCTCTGAGCGATGTTCGCACAACTGCGCATGCGTATGGGTTGTAATACGCATGCGCGAACCAGTCATTGCGGTCGGAAATTGTGTGCTCGCAAAATAGCGAATGCCTGCTAATTTGAGTGACAGAATGAGGCGTTTGTGGGTGGTAACAGGGGAAGGTGCTTGAAAACGGGGAGTGGAGATCCGAACGCAGGCGTGCCAAACAGTCAAAACGGGCGTATTAAGGGTGTGCATAATTAACAAAGCAGCGTCATCGACCACGTCACTTGGTTGTCTCTTAGCCTGAACTGCTTGATGATTGCGGTAGGAAAATCCTACCACAAGCACTGCGAGCAGTTCAGACGCCTTTCGATGTACTCGATTAATCTAATAAATAGTGGAGATGACATAGGATGTGAGTGGCCAGGGGGCGTTTTTTTTAAAAATAGCGAGCACATGTTTCGTTCGCTCGTTCAGACATAGAGGCGTCAACAGACCGCAAAGAGCGAGCGCTCTATTTAAATATCCGGCCTCTTTTTCAGAACGAGCTAGCGCAAATAGCGTGCGGCTCTGAATCAGGCCCTCAGTCTCAAAGATGTACAAGTACAATTTCCAGTGGTCAGTGTGCGCTAGCAATATAGTTTTGTCACTTCTGTTTATTTTATTTATCCAAATAAGATGCTCAAGTGAAAAAAATGCTCAGCGTGGCCTTGTGCAACAAGTGGGGCTATTTGGTGTTACTGATGGGGACACAACACCCAGTAAGTACAGTAATATACACCATACTTGCCAATATCCTGGCTGCCCCTTCCAGGAGGGAGCAGCCAGATCGGCTTAGCAGGGGGCGGGGCCGGCAAAAAGAGGGCGTGACTGGGATATTACGTGCCATTTAGGGGTGGGGCTAGCGGAGGGGCTAGGGGCAGAGCCACATACTCACGTCATCTTGCCCCTGCCCCCGCTACACGATACTGAGATTTATGGGAGATTTTCAGGGAGAATCGCTTCATCAGCCCACCCACTGTGGGTGTTTGGGTAGGTATTGCGGGGAGGACTGGAGGGGCCGGGAGGCATGCCTACTTTTTCCGGGGGGCAGGGAGCAGCACCCGATTTTCGGGAGGCTCCCAACCAAATCGGGAGAGTAGACATGTATGATATACACTGCTTCTCAAAAACACACCATATTCCCTTGAAATATCTAAATGAAAAGACTTGAGATTGTTTTTTAAACCAGAAAAAAAAAATATTTTTTCAGCTTTTATTATTTTGGAGTGCAGATAACAGGAACACAACACCCAGTAAGTACAGTATAATGTATGTTGCCTGTAAGAAACACACAATCTTCCCTTGAAATACAGTAACTAATACACAATCTTCTCTTGAAATGCAGTATCTAAATTGAATTAAAAAACTTGATATTTATTTTTAAACCAGGAAAAAATTTTTTTTTCAGCTTTTATTATTTTGGGGTGCAGCTGACGGGAACACAGTAATATACTGTACACTGCCACTCAAAAACACACCATCTTCCTATGAAATATTTAAATGTATTAGAAAAACTTGGTATTTATTTTAAACCAGAAGAAATTACATTTCAGACTTTATTATCTTGGGGTGCAGCTGACAGGGACACTGGACCTCATTCAGAGTCGGTCATAGCGGCCGCACGGTCGTACGACCAATGACCGCAAAATCCGATTGTACGGCGGGGCGATCGTAAACAAAGTGATGCCCATTCGTTAGCACTGCACCTCCTCTAGCTACCGACTGATCTGAACGAACGAACGAGTCAATCGTAGTCAGGCGCTATCAGTCGCTGTATGCTAATTATGTTCTGATGTTTGCTGCCGTATGTGCTGTTTTGATGGTCACATGTCATGTTTACATGGACTATCGATCAGCTTGTTATTAGCTTGTTGTCAATTATCTAATTAAGTGTTTAACTCTTGCTGTTCTTTAAAACGAGTTTTTTATCATGTGTCAATAAACTTTATTGTTCATTTCGTGGGTGTTTTCTCCGTTGTCTTTTTTTTCACACAATTTGAAAAACAAAGTAAGGTTTATTAACTGTGAATGTACTTTTGCTAATTGTGTTAACTTTATAAATGCATGTGCATTTTGCATTAGGATCATTTGCACTCTTATGTTTGCAATTGCACACTGCGTGTTGTAGCCAATCAAATGTGACCTTATTTTTCGGTACACATGATTAAAGGATTGGCCAATAGTGTTTTTTTTGTGGAAAGTGTAAATATTTTAGCCAATCATATTTTTTGTGCCCCATGTATATTTCATGTTTTCTGAAAAATCGGCCATTGCCATCATCAGAGCCGTGGCCTTTACCAGGAGAGAGTTGCTTGTCCTGGTAAATATCCTGGACAGGTGGATTACCCACGCTGTGCCGCCCATTTCCAACCGTATAAAGCGGGCGGCCTATGCGGAGGTGAGGCGTGCACTCCAATCAGCGGGTTACAGGCGCAATATTGCCCAATTAGAGAGGCGCTGGTCTGGCCTGCGCCACCGGTCGCCTGCGCTCCTGATGAATTTGCGGGCACAAATACGCAGATGTAAGTATGCGTTTGTTTAAAAGTAATAACTAGTGGACTGTTAAAAATGTATGTTCCTTTGCCAATTATTTTAGTCAATGTTAAAAAACCCTCCTGTATGTTGTCCCTTTTGTCCAGAATGTGTAAAGTGTACTTGTATTGTGTAGCCGAAATTCCAAACTAATTTTTTATTTTTATTTTATGTTTACATTTTAGAAGCACAGCGGAGACAGAGAAGGGCACGCAGAATGCAAAGACATGCTGGTGGCAACCAGGCCCGCCAAGAGCCGTGGCGGGCCCCGGTAATAGAGGGCATGGCCTCATCGTGGGAAGCGTGGCCATGCCCCCTTGCCGAGAAAAAAAAAAAAAGATTTACAGTGCTGCGAAGCGGCGCTGTGCGCTAGGGAGGGGGGGGCGCTCTGAGCCCCCTCAGCCCGGCGCAAAGCCAGTGGGGGCACGATCAGTGTGATCGCTCCCCCGCACAGGCATAGGAGACTGCTGTGGCTGCTGCTCAGCAGCCACGAGCAGTCTCCAACTGCAGCTCAGCACACGCTGTGTGCTGAGCTGCTGTGTGGGGGGGAGCGGTGCCGAACCCGGGCCCCCGCTGGGCCCCTCAGGAAGCCCAGCCCCGGGTAATCTGTACCCGCTCCCCCCCTTTCGGCGCCCCTGGTAGCAACCTGCAGCCCTCACCTTCTGCATCTCCTCAACCCAGCCCTCCCTCCCCACCACCATACTCCCCCAGTGACCCTCCCTCCCTCTTACAATCCTCCCCGAGTATTCCTCCCTCCCCTGCCCACTCATCCCAAATTTCTCAAATCTCCCCTCCCTTGGATCTTTCCTGCTCCATTTCCCCTTCCACCCACTTCTGTGGTTGTGTCAGACCACTCTGAGGGTATGTTTTTTGTTTTTTTTTGGATGTCGTTGTTATCCATGTATTTCTACAAATTTATGACCTTTTTTTGTTTTTTAAAATTTCTGTCTGGGGTTTCAAATCATTGCGCAATAATGCTGTTTTTCACAATTATGACCTTAGGTTTTGTGCCTGGGCCTTTTTTTTTATTGTGGACCACAAAAATATAGGTTTAGTGGTTTTTTAAAAATGTTTTGTATTTTTAGGAAAATATGATTACATTCGGATTAGTATTTTACAATGTAAAAAAAAATGTCACACAACTTGGCAAGGTGCTAGGAACCACACTACTCTTGTTGATGTTGTGTACACTGTGTTTAAAATGTACTAATATACTTAGGCAAAGTGATGTTTTCCATAGCAAACAAACACATTGTATTTTAGGTTTATCAAGAACATTCTAGAAGTGAATATGTGCATTGTGTTTTAAGGATATGGCCATCATGACTTAAGAATGCACCTCCCATTATTTTTAACATCATCATAGTGGTTTTTGGCTTATGCCACATAGTTAGGGTTTCAAATTATTTTAACAACAGAAAAGTATAAACCTATTAATAATGTTGTGTGGCTGATACTTTCAAACACACCATAACAGCATTGTGTTTAAACACTTTTTTGTACATTGAATAATGTGTAATATTCAAATGTTTATAATTTTAATGAAGTATTTAATTCCTAAAAAATTATTTTGTTCTACAGATCTAACCCACATTCTGAGGGAAATAAGGGAGGAGCTAAGAGACACCTTGGGATATTTAATGCAGGCCTACTGCTGCCTCCAAAGAATAGTGGGGCATTTGGAGGATGTTTAGTTATTTTGTTTACTTTTTTTTTCATTTTTCATACACAAAAAAACATTAAAGTTTTTGTGTTTCAAACATTAGTCCTCTTTTTTGCAACACATTAAAGGGTGCAATTCTGCATTTTAAAAACTTTGTGAACAAAGGTGGGTGCCTTTCCATAGTGTAAGAACTGCAAAAATGTATTAGTAAACCTTAAGTACATTTGCAGTAATGTTGTATATTTTTTATTTAGGGGTTGGCATACATTATCCACCTAAAATGGCTTTCATTTTTTTAATAACAAAAACAACATTTGTATTTAATTGAAAACATTTATTAAATAACAAACATGTTGCCAACAGGCTTTTACTTGTAAAAATAATTTCATAACACATTCACACATAACAAATGTCCTCAGGGTTTGGGCAAAGAAAACATCTGGCTTAGTCAAACATAAACAATGATAGTAAAAAACGAACAGATTTTTGAATGGGAAACATACAAATAATTAAAACAAAAGGCAAATTAACTAAACATGTTGGGGTATATCCGTGCAAAATGTGTTAGCTGTCCAAAAACATACAGGGTATTGCCAATGGGTTCTATTATTTTTGCAGGTTTTGGAAAGTGTTGTGATTTGGTTGGTAGGAAAAGAAAACAAAAGAAAAAGGTACACATTAAAATAAATACATTTGCAAAAACTGTTTTGTTTATTAAAAAAAATTAAATATTCCTACCTAAAAAAACATGAAACAACATAAACGCATCTGCCCCCCCCAACAGCATCACAGCACCTTCCTCCGGGGGGCCATCCTCTGGCAAGTCCTCCTCTGGCTGCATGGGTACTCGACTCCTTATTGCAATGTTGTGTAAAATCCCACACAGGACAACAATGCGAGAAACCATATTGGGGCGAGTACATGAGTGCACCACCAGAGTGATGGAGATACTGGAACCGGCCCTTTAAAAGGCCGATACAGAGCTCCACCACCTGCCTGGTGGCAGTAAACATGGCATTATAGTGAGTTTGTGGCCCTGGTGTGGGAGTCAAATAAGGAGTCAGCAGCCAGGGCATGCAAGTATATCCACTGTCACCTGATGGAAATGGCACACCAAAAGATACATACATTTACCATGAAAACCTGTTTACACTATTACTAGAGATACATACTGGATCTTTACTTACCAAAAATCCACGTGTCACCAGCTTGCAGTGTGCTTAATTTTGGCCAAATCCCTGAAAGCTGGATCACATACGCATCATGGCTGCAGCCTGGGAATTTGGCATTCAGGGAGAGGATCTGGAGGGAGGCATCACATAGCACCATTACATTTAGGGAATGGAAATGTTTTCGATTCCTATAGATTTGTTCCCTGCATGCAGGGGGCTGAAGTGCTATGTGAGTGCCATCCACTACCCCTATGATGTGTGAAAAGCCTGCAATTTCAAAAAACTTCTGCTTTACCACATCAAGGGCTCCCGTATCTGAAGGCATACTAATAAAATGTGCTAGATGATTGAAAAATGCATCTAGCACACGCCTCAGGATCCATGAAAATGAGGGCTGGGAAAGGCCACCCACCAGCCCCACAGTGGTTTGGAAGGACCCTGAGGTGCAGAAATGTAACACCGCCGACAACTGTGTAAGTGGTGAGATTGCTGTAGGAATGTTAATCTGACTTTCTAGATCATTCTTTATTATTGAAAGAGTGTCTAGGATAATATTTGGAGGCAGGCGATAAGTGGTTACAACCACATCATCAGGCATTCCAAAAGGGGTGACACGTGTTCTTGGCCCTTGCATGCCTCCTATGCCTATGCCCAGGAGGAGGATGAGGAAGGTTGGTGGGGGTCAACATGGCCACTATTAGCTGTCCAACATAGCTCTGTAAAGTTAAATTTATATTTAAAATTGGTTCTACAGAGTGTTTTTGGATTATTTGTTCAAAAATACTTAGCTTTATAATAATGGTGCATATTCTTACAGGGTCAGGCAGTGCCATCTTCGGAAATCCCTACATGTGTATTTGTTGTAGGTTTTTTTATTTTTAGGGAAGACAAAAATTAATTAGATTTTTTTAGTCCAAACCAATATTACTACTGTTATTGTTAAAACAAAGCTTAACTTTTAAAATCACCAAGATGAATTGTTGTTAAATGTATGAATTTACATTTACCAAATAGATCAAGAAACATTATTAAAAGTATTAATTTTAAAATTTTTAACAAAATAAAAAATAATAATTGCAGGTTTTAATAAATAGACCCTTACCTGATTCAAGTTCAAAATGGACTGTTAAACACCTTTAATAAATTAAAAAGAAAAAAAAAATAGTACCAAAAAATGTAAGTTTTTTAGGATTGTTGATGCAAAAAAAAAAACAACAAATGCAGTAGGCTGCCACACTTACTTGAGTCTTCGAATAACGTTGTTTTTTGAAGGATACAAAGCATGGCCGCCCAAACAGAACAAGTAACCGGCCCAAGCACAACAATTAACGGGGTTTGTTAAATGTCAGCACCAATCAAATTTGACAATCAAAAACCACCACCAAAAACAACACTATAAAAAAAACACAACCCAAAATAAAGAAACCCCCCCAAAAAAACACCAAAACTAAAGGAACACAAAAACAACCACCCAAAAAAATACAAAAAAAAAACCACCAAAAAGAAAGGAACACAAAAAACAACCACCAAAATAAAAACACAAAAAAAGACCACCAAAAAAAGGAACACAAAAAACAAACACCAAAAAGAAAGGAACACAAAAAACAACCACCAAAAAGAAAGGAACACAAGAAACAAGCACCAAAATGAAAGGAACACAAAAAACAACCACCAAAAAGAAAGGAACACAAAAAACAAACACCAAAAAGAAAGGAACCAAAAAAAACAACAAAAATAAAAGAAATAAAAATAAAAAAAAAAATTGAAAAAAAAAATTAAAATAAAAAAAGGAAACAAAAAACCCCCACAAACAAAATAAAAAAATAAACAACTCACACAAGCACCTCTCAAACAACACACACAAGCACCTCTGAAACAACACACAGAAGCACCTCTCAAACAACACACACAAGCACCTCTCAAACAACACACAGAAGCACCTCTCAAACAACACACAGAAGCACCTCTCAAACAACACACACAAGCACCTCTCAAAAAACTCACACAAGCACCTCTCAAACAACACACACAAGCACCTCCAAAAAACACACACAAGCACCTCTCAAACAACACACACAAGCACCTCTCAAAAAACTCACACAAGCACCTCTCAAACAACACACACAAGTACCTCTCAAACAACACACACAAGCACCTCTCAAAAAACTCACACAAGCACCTCTCAAACAACTTCAAACAATGTAACTACTATCAAACACCTCCTGCACCACAAAACACTCCAACTACAACCCACAAGTAAGGGAACATTTGGCTTTGCCTTAAATAAAGAAACCAAACCCCAATTATTAAAACATGCAGTAAACGTGTGCATTTGTAGTTAGGGAAATAAGGATGCACGGGTAACCAATCCAGGGATGCGCTCACATCTAGCACAACCCACGCAGTGATTACGGAATGCAGGAAAGGTGTGCATTTGTAGTTAGGGAAATAAGGATGCACAGGTAACCAATCCAGGGATGCGCTCACATCTAGCACAACCCACGCAGTGATTACGGAATGCAGGAAAGGTGTGCATTTGTAGTTAGGGAAATAAGGATGGACGGGAAACCAATCCAGGGATGCGCTCACATCTAGCACAACCCACGCAGTGATTACGGAATGCAGGAAAGGTGTGCATTTGTAGTTAGGGAAATAAGGATGCACGGGTAACCAATCCAGGGATGCGCTCACATCTAGCACAACCCACGCAGTGATTACGGAATGCAGGAAAGGTGTGCATTTGTAGTTAGGGAAATAAGGATGCACGGGTAACCAATCAGGGATGCGCTCACAACTAGCACAACCCACGCAGTGATTACGGAATGCAGGAAAGGTGTGCATTTGTAGTTAGGGAAATAAGGATGCACGGGTAACCAATCCAGGGATGCGCTCATATCTATAAAAAAGTCTGCACAAGCAGTATTCTTCATGCTCTCTCACAGGTTAGCAGAATGTCAAGCGAGGAGCATGGTGAGCAGAGGTCAACTGAGCCAGGTAAGTGCAAATCACATTTTTTTCCACAACACAAGACTGGGTCATATTTCCCTTAAAAAATGATTACAATTTTATCTAATTTAAAAAATATAGGTGCTGGGAATCAAAGTCCACCAGTAGAGGAGGAGGAGGCGGGCCCAAGCAGGCCAAGGCCAAGAAACCCTCTGTTTTCACAGATCGAGCTTGAGACATTGGTGACCATGACAATGGATAACCTCGTCAATGCACCAAGAAATATGGGGGCTGGAGCCAAAGACAGGATTTGGGAGGAGATATCTAGGGCTGTTAATGGAATGGGGACAACCTACAGAACACAGAAAGTCGTTAAAAAACGGTAAGAAAATGATATTGTGAGTGTACTGAAGTCCAAAGCTTGATCTTATTTAAATAAACTAACACTTAAAATTTCCAAAATAACATTGACAGCTGGACGGATTTCAAGTACCAATTGAAGAGGAAGCTACGGAGTAGGGTGGACCATGCTGCGGGGACAGGTGGTGGTCCCATCCCTGAGGAGCTGGCCTTGACAAGGTTGGAGACGTTGGCTCAGGGATGTGTGATGGAAGAGGAGATAGTCGGTGTATCCACTATGGACACTGACATGGCCGACTTCAACGCTCCACATGTGCAACAAGGTAATTTTTTTTTTGTAGCCAAAAAGTATAAAGCTCAAATGTCTATGCGGTTTTTAAATAAAAAAAATAAACAACTCACGCAAGCACCTCTCAAACAACTTCAAACAATGTAACTACTATCAAACACCTCCTGCACCACAAAACACTACCAACTATAACCCACAAGTAAGGGAACATTTGGCTTTGCCTTAAATAAAGAAACCAAACCTCAATTATTGAAACATGCAGGAAAGGTGTGCATTTGTAGTTAGGGAAATAAGGATGCACGGGTAACCAATCCAGGGATGCGCTCACATCTAGCACAACCCACACAGTGATTACGGAATGCAGGAAAGGTGTGCATTTGTAGTTAGGGAAATAAGGATGCACGGGTAACCAATCCAGGGATGCGCTCACATCTAGCACAACCCACGCAGTGATTACGGAGTGCAGGAAAGGTGTGCATTTGTAGTTAGGGATATAAGGATGGCTCAGGGATGTGTGATGGAAGAGGAGATAGTCGGCGTGTCCACTATGGACACTGACATGGCCGACTTCAACGCTCCACATGTGCAACAAGGTAATTTTTTTTTTGTAGCCAAAAAGTATAAAGCTCAAACGTCTATGCGATTTTTTAATAAAAAAAATAAACAACACACACAAGCACCTCTCAAAAAACTCACACAAGCACCTCTCAAACAACTTCAAACAATGTAACTACTATCAAACACCTCCTGCACCACAAAACACTCCAACTACAAATCACAAGTAAGGGAACATTTGGCTTTGCCTTAAATAAAGAAACCAAACCCCAAAAAGTATAAAGCTCAAACGTCTATGCAATTTTTTTTAATAAAAAAAATAAATAATTTTTTTTATATATTCCAGACTCAGAGGAGGTAGTGCCTGCTCCTGAGGTCAGGTCTGGGTCCAGCACAGATGGAGACTCTGCAGGGGAGGATCCAAGTACTTCATCTGGGGACCCTGTGGAGTCTACTTCAGGGCAACCATCAGACCGAGCAGTGCCTCTCCTCACCAGGTTGGTCTCCCAAACTCAGGATAACACGTGTTCTTCTGAGGATGGAGACCACTCTGGTGAGGGTGGTGGTGGCCCTGGAGGCCATTGCTGGGGCCCTAGATCGTTTGGCCAATACCCAGGAGCAGGCCAACCCACCTGCCATGATGGAGTGAGACTCCTTCCTCCCGGGACCACCACCTCTGGCAGCCCAACAGCCACCCCTGCAATTATGGAGAGCCCTATGCTTAGGCCAGAGGAAATCCCATCTACCTCTGGCCAGGCCAGTTGGCGTGTTACACGCCAGTCTGCTGTCCGTAGCTTACCTCTTCCTCCGAGCCAGCCCAAACGATGCGAGTAGCCCTGGATATCTCCTCCCTCACCTGTTGTCCAGTCCCCATATTTCTTGTTACCAATGTCTCAAGCTCTTTTATTTTTATTTTACAAAAAATTTATTTATTTTTTTAAATTATTTTAATTATATACAAATGTTGCCGAAACAATTATTATTTACATTGTGATGAAAGGCAAATTTCAAAAAAATAAAAAAATTTAAAACCAAAAATGTCTATCTTTAACTATATCAATGTATACAAGCTTTAAAAAGTGTGATATCTGAAAAGGCTGCTACACAAAACACAATGTTAGATGTTTTAAAAACTGTTTTACCAAAAAAAGGTTTAAAAAGCACAAATAAACATTTGGGTAACGAATTCCCTAATGCACACGCAAGTGAAATGAGTTTCAAGGTAATTAGCAGTGTTAATAGTTACAATGCAGCAATCTTAGCTGCTTGGTTTGTGTGGTTCCAAATCGAAACATCGCAGGTAATATCAGATTAACGATTGTACTGTTGTGGCTTACGGACGCTTCTTGCCTACCTTAGCCTGGACGATCAGGCTGTTTGTAGAGTGACGTTTTCATGCATCCACAATTCTTGGTCGCACGAAGCAGGTAATTTATGCACTCCCCTAAAACGCCTGGAAACGCTGAAGAACGCCTCTGTTTGCAGACCACCACCCCCGTATACACCCACAAACGGTCTTACCTGTCAATCAACTTTAGCAATCCACTTCCGTGTCGGAAGCCCTACGACCGACAGTATTTTTGATCGGTAGAGCTCGTACGCACATGCGCACTGCTAGCCGTGCGCAGGTGCAGAAAGAAAAACATCGTATGCGTACGACTGTGCAGCGCAACGACCGACTCTGAATGAGGTCCACAATACCCAGTAAGTACAGTCATATATGCCGCCTCTCAAAAACACTCAATTTCATTATAATTACTTTATTTATTTTTAAATCCAGAAAAATATGTATTTTTGGAAGAGAGACTCACTCAGGTAGCACAGTATTTTTAAGTCAGCTGAGCTTGCAATCACAGTATTTTCTCTGACTGAATTTGCCAGGAGGACCCGAGCGAGGACTCATTGCTGCTCAGAAACACCAACTTTGCTTAGGTCTAATCTCTTCGAATCTGAACCACCAGTACTGTATGTAGAGTTATATGGATCATTGAAGTGCACCCACCCCTTAAACATACTCTTGGTTTGTTACATCATCAGTGTGCACTTCCAACAGCCGATGATTGGTGCAAATAATATTACTGTTCAATAAAAGAGAGGAATTTTTGTCGGAATGCATGGCATCATCATGTCACTGAGCTTGAGCGCCATAGTACTACATGGACCCCACTATGTATCCCATATTGCTCCTGGTACATACATGACAGGACGATCTATTGTGTGTTCCAATCCATCTCCGCTGTTTGCTGGTGTTGCTGTGAGTACGGCTGTACAATCTGTGCACTGCAATAAACCAAAACTCCTGGTTAAGTCTCATTCCCTGATCTGCCTCATATTCTGATTCTGCTGGTGTATATTATTCAACTTGTGTACATCACAAATAGTACACACACATCAACAGGTTTAACTTTAGAATTCTCTATTCCACCATTTCCAGTCTTTTGAACAGGTTTAGAAAAGATTTATAAAGCATATCGTAATAGTGTGCCAAAGGCTATACTGGGCTATCAATTTAAATGGCTTAGTTTTACTTTATTACCAGCTTACTTATCCTCCTTTCTCCTCTTCCAAATGAATGAATCATGCTCCTGTTTTACTCTGTCCCTCAAAAGCAAATTTCTGCATTTCTTTTAACATCTCCACAGAAAATAAATGTGTTTTGTTTTTCATCAAACATTAGTGAGATCAAGGGGTAAATTGACTAAAGTTCGATTTAGATATTTGAGTGATTTGGCATTCTATTTGCATTTGATTACATTCAGTTTTGCATTTGGGTATTTACTAAAGGCCAAATCGAATGTAAAATTGAACATAAAACCGAATTTTACTCAACTTGCACTCAAATCGAACATCGGAGAAACATCTGTAATTTTACATAGACCAACACACAAATCCCTTATTTACGATTATTCGATTTGAAATTGAACACAAAATTGAACTTCAAATTGATCTTCAAATCCCCAACTGAATAGAACTGCTTCATGCTTTTGATTTGAGAATGAGCAGGTCGGATTGACACAGATACATGCATATATCAGTGAGATGCACGCATGTATCTTACTGTAAAAAGCTTAGAAAGAGTTAGATTTAGGAAATAAATGACATGGGGTCCACCCTAAAACAGAACTAGCCCCGGACTTTTCATAGTCAGTCCTGGTTGTCTAAGTACAGGGAAAAAATTGCGTAGGGTTCCACTGTACTTAGAACTACTAGCACTGGGCTCTCATCTTGTCCTGGATCTGGAAATACATGGGAAAAATTGTGCAGGGTCCCCCTGTAATCTCCAGAACCAGCACCAGACCCATTGTAGTGGGGGGCTGATGCCACAGCCAGGGGAGCCCTATCTCTGGGCACCCCCAGCAGCAGCATCAACCCTGACTGCTAGTCAGCCCGGGCCAGGGATCCCTGGGGATTTGGGGACCCCACCAATGAAGGAGTCCCCCTCTCCAGGGCACCCCTAGCCTAGGCTGATAGCCCGGGGCTATCCCCGCCACCCCTGGGTGGTGGGTTGATAGTTTAAGTGTAGTGTAAAAATAGAAAAGTGTAAACATTGTATTTATAGTAGAAGTGCAGGTCCTAGCAAGCCTCCCCCACATGCTGGTACTTGGGGAACCACAAGTACCAGCATGCGAGGCATTAAGGGCCCGCTGGTACCTGTAGTTCACCTGTAATTTTTTTTTAAAATAAACACAAGACACACACACACTGTGAAATTAAAGGTTTAATACATACAAACACACTCATACATACTCACCTACGTTACCTGGAGTGGTCCACTTCTCCCTGTAGTCATCCATGGTCTTTTTAAAATAAAAAAATGATAAAACCCGAACCATGCACTAAGTAACAACCACATTGGTTGTTACTTCCAGAATGAAGCGCTCAGACGTGGCTTCTGCCTTTGTCAGAGGTCAGAGGCGTCACTAGGGTTGGTGTCACCCGGTGTGGTAACTCATGGTGTCAACCCCCCCACCATGGGCCTTCTCCTGTATCACACCACACTGAATCCTTTGTAATGTTTTGTACTAGTTTTACTTGTAGATCATAATTCCTGTATATCACTAAATGCAATGGCAACAGTAGTGACATAAACACCTAACAGAACTAACAAAACTAACTAGTTTCAATTTTAAAACTAAAAACCTTTTGTTATCTACCGAGCCCGAAAAAAAGGGCACAACCTCGCAGTAAGGGACGTGGGGTCTGTCCTGCCGAAATCACACATAGTATCCCCAATTCAAATTACTCCACACAGCAGCATAATCTTATTCACATTACACCACATAGTAGTGTCCCTTATTCACATTGCGACACACAGTAGTGCCCCTTATACACAATGCCCACAGTAGTGCCCCTTATACAATGACCACTGTAGTAGTGTCCCTTTTGCAGTGCCCCCTGTAATAGTGCCCCTTATGCAATGCCCCCAGTAGTAGTGCCCCTTATGAAATGCCCCCTGTAGTTGTGCCCATTATGCAGTTCCCCCTGTAGTAGTGCCCCTTTATGCAATGCCCCCTGTAGTTGTGACCAATATCCAATGCCCCCTGTATAAGAGACCATTATGCTATGCCCCCTGTATTAGAGCACCTTATGCACTGCCCCCAGTAGTGCCCCTTATGCACTGCCCCAGTAATGTTCCTAATGCATTGCCCCCAGTAATGCTCCTTATGCTGTGCCCCTTATACAATACCTCTAGTAGTGCCCCTTATGCAATTCCCCTCATACAGTACCCCAGTAGTGCACCTTATACAGTGCCCCCAGTAGCACCTATTATGCAGTGCCCCAGCAATGCCCCTTAAGCTGTGCCCCAGTAGTGCCATTAAACAGTGCCCCCAGTAATGCCACTTATGCAATTCCCCCAGTAGTACTTCTTATGCAGTGCCCCCAGTAATGCCCCAAGTAGTGCTCCTTATGCTGTGCCCCCATTAGTGCCTATTATTCAGTGGCCCCAGTAATGCCCCTTATGCTGTGCCCCCTCCCGTGTGCAGTACTTACCTCTAATCACGACCTGGTCTGCACTGGGGGTGTCTGGGTACGCATTTGTTTATTAAATGTTCCTCCCTTTTGGTAGCCGCTGCGCTCAAAGTCGTTGTCCCACCCACGGAGCCGGCGTGCAGTGTGAGCAATGACGTCATCGCGGCCGGCGGCCAGAACCACACACAAGCACAGAGATTCTCTGTGCCTGTGTGTGGCTCTGGATGCCGGCCATGTGAGAGAATCAGCTGAGCCCCGGTGGTGGCATGCAGGACCATTCACCAGCAGCGTGCGGCCTACTCGTGTAGTAGGAGGGGTGCGGTTGTGCCGGGGAAGCGGTTGTGCGGTGCGGACATGCCAGAGAATGGGGTATGGCCCGCGGGTGTCTGTGCTGCTCTTCTTGTTGTCACCCCCTTGAAGGGTGACACCCGGTGCGGGCCGCACCCCCCCTAGTGACGCCACTGAGAGAGGTCAGCCCCCACCTCTCTCAGTCAATAAACGGCTCCCTCCATTGAAGTCAATGGTGGGAACTGCAAAATAAACTTTAGTTACTCTGTGGCTCTCCATTGATTTCAATGGAGGGAGCCATTCATTGGCTGAGAGAGGCGGGGGCTGGCCTCTCTCAGCCAATGAACACTCAGATATGACTTTACAAGGGCTAGAGTCATGTCTGAGTTCTTCATTCGGGAGATAACAACCATCGTGGTTGTTATCTGTTGCGTGGCTTGTGTATACTTGTTTTTTTATTTTAAGAAGTCCATGGATGCCTACTTTGGACCAAAGAGGATCGATCCACGCATAGGAGAAGGTGAGTATGTTTTTTTACCACAGGTACACTATAGATAATCTACTGGAAAAGGGGACTGATGCTACAGGGATACATAGGTGAGTATGAGTACATGTGTGTGTGTGCATGTGTGTGTACATGTGTGAGTGCATGTATGTTTACTAAACTTATACTGTGTACAGTGCGTGTGTCCTGTGTTTTTTAAATATTGCTTTTTCAGTGGAACTACAGGTACCAGCGGGCCCGTAATTCCCCGAGTGCTGGTGCTTGTGGTTTTCCAAGCACCAGAATGCTTGCTCGGACCTGCAGTTCCACAGCAAAAGACAATATTTAATACTATTTCAAATGCACTACACTTACACTATCAACTCACCACCCACCGCCCAGGGGTGGTGGGATAGCCCTCTGCTATCAGTATAGGCTAGGGGTGCTCTGGAGAGGGGGACCCCTTTATTGGTGATATGGCTTCCCTGACTGTGGCATCATCCCCCCTCTAGAAAGGGCCCGGTGCTGGTTCTGGAGATTACAGGGGGACCCTACGCAATTTTTTCCCCTGTAATTCCAGAACCAGGACAGGATCAGAGCCCAGTGCTGGTTGTGCTAAGTACAGGGGGAACCCTATGCAATTTTTCCCCTGAACTTAGACAACCAGGACTGGCTATGAAAAGTCCAGGGCTTGTTCTGTTTTAGGGGGGAATCCCACATAATTTGAATTTTTTTTTAACTCTTTCTTATCTTGTTGCAGTCAGATACATGCAGGCATCTCACTGATGACTGCATGTATCTCTGTGAAAACGAACTGCTCATGCTGAAAATGAAAGCATGAAGCAGTTCTATTCAGTCGGCGATTTGCAGTTCGTTTGAAGTGGGATTTGCAGTTCGATTTGTATATGAACATGCCAAATCGAACAGCAAATTATTGTTCAAAACTGAACCAAATCGAATTCGATTTAGAAAATGCTTCTAAAATCGAATTTTTGTAAATGAGGGATTTGAAGAGGGATTTGTACTTTCGATTTGATTCGCTTTGAGGTGAGCTAAATGGAACTTCAAAACTAAAGTAAAATCAAACTTTAAGAAATATACCCCCAAGTCACTACAGTCTTAGCAGCTAGAAAATAAAGATATTTCAAAATAAATACTTTTGTTTCCAAATAACAGTATGTGCTGTTGGTTTTTTTGCTAACCATTCAATCCAACAAATGATGTATACGTCTGCATGCAAGCTGGAACATGCTACAGCAGAGGTCTGCAACCTGTGACCACTGGCAGGCAGAACAGTTTTCAGTGGCACGCAACTAGGACTCTCGGGGACTCACTTTCTTGTCTTCAATGATCCATATCTATACAAGTTTGGTGCTTTGGGGCACCACAGATGCATATGCTTAGTAGCCAGAAGACAGGAATAGGAGGCTCCACCGCCCTTCTGACTGTCATAAACACAATCAAATTGTCCATGCAGCATCTACTCGCTGTCTCCTCTTCGCCGGCCACATAAGTGAAGAAAATGGCAAAGCAACACCCTCTCATTAGCAACCTGGACTACCCTACAGGAATTCCTAAATGGGAGCAGCAAAAATAGGTAAGTATGACATACATCTATAATAAGAGGTATATTATTTACTAAAGTGCGGGTTTGTAGAAGTGGAGATGTTGCCCATAGCAACCTATCAGATTCTGCTTAACATTTATCTAGCACCTTTTAGAAGATAATAGCTAGAATCTGGTTGGTTGCTATGGGCAATGTCTCCACTTCTAAAAACCTGCACTTAATAAATATACTGTACCCCTAAGAGTTGAAACCTGCTCAGAGCATGGTGCTTGGCATCCCCTCAGTATATGTTATATTGATTCAATTATTGTATATGCATTTAATGTATTGTAAGCACTGTTCTTAAATGTTACCATGTGATTTTAATGGGCACTGCTATAATCTGTACCATGCCTTCTAAAAGGGCTACTTTCTCTTGGGTTGATCAGAGTTCCCACAGGGACCATTAGCACTGTTCTTGTAGAAAAAAAGGGGAAGGAAAAAATGTGCAATAAAAAGTAGGGATGCAGCTTAGTAACTACACACAAGTATACACCCAAAACAATACTCAATAGCATACATAGAATCAGAAATGTGCAATGATATGAAAGCACTCCCTACTAAACATGTACATGAAAAACACCAATGTGTGTTCACACAAGGATAAGAACAATATTCACCAAATAGGTAAGTTCAAATAAGTCCCATGCAGCTTCAGGAAGGGAGAATTCCAGTTCCTAAGTTCCACTGGTACAGTTCAGGCATAGGCATAGGGAACAAATAAAGAGAATAGAATAATAGTGCAGATTGTCTTATTAAAAAACAATAAACTTTAATCACAAATTTGCACTTACAATATGCAAAAGAATATATTGCATGTAACACAATCCAATTGGCTGATACTGAAGCCAGCAGCCGTCAATGTGTAGACCTCAATCCCAGATGTTCCCAGGGAGTAGTCGGATCATCAGCTTTAATGGTGTACAAGCAATTATGCTGTGATGCCGCAAGGAATCCAGAAAGTGAACCCCGCTTAATGCATTTCGGACAGCGATGGTCCTTCATCAGAAGCGTGGCAAGCTCACTTTTAGTCCTGCTATAAATACCCTCAAACTAAGAACCTCACCTGGTACCACTTGTCACTAAACGGCAGATATCCAGAGCCTCATCCGTGCAATAGAATCCGGAAACCGGAAGTTAGCTACCCCGAATGCGTTCCACAGCACCCGGAAGTCCTTTGTTCCATTTGCAACCAGTCACGGCCCTCCATAGTTAATGGGATCAAAATACTTGTTTCTTTATTGTTCCGTGACATCAGACAATGGCCCTCATTCAGACCCGGACGCAAGTGGCCGTTCGTACGTTCGGCGTACGTACACACATATGTTAATTCAAGCACTCGCTCGTATTTTCGAACGCATCTAAACATCCTCCCCAAACTCTACCGACCCCTCCTCTAACTAACGAGCGTGCCAAATAGCGAGCGTACATCCCCAATGTGGCTTGAAGGGAACGCACGCACAAGTACAAACCGGAAGTGGGCCTGTCAGATTCCGATTACCTGCTCCTTTATTCTGCCTACCTCCCTCAATCGTATCATGCCAATCAATATATCAATTATCTTAATTGCTCTTTTTTTTTTTTGGACAATGCAATAAACTTTACTCTTGTCCGTGTTTGTGTTTCCCCGCAGAATACGTACGGCTTAAACATTCGCTTTTCTTTGTCAAAATACATGTTTGAGCCAATTAAACATTTGTTTTATTTGTTTTTAAGTACGCATATTTTCCTGGGTTCATTTCTTTATTTATATTTGCTTACGCATGTCACTGCATCAAGCCTATCATAACTCTCAATAGATTTGGGGCCCTGTCGAACACATGACTCATACACTAACCAATAGAATTGGTCCTGTTAATTCCCCAAATACATTAGCCAATCAAATTTATTTTCGGGTCTTTATTAAAAATGATTTTTAGAAAATACACCATTGCCATCATGAGAGCCTCGGCTTTCACCAGGCGCGAGCTGATGGTGTTAACCGAGGTCATGGACAGGCGGATCACCAGCCAGCCTCCCTCCATCACCAATAGAGAAAAGCGTTCCGCATATGCGGAGGTACGTGGCCGCCTGCGTTCCTTCGGCTCACGCCGCCAGATCGGACAGCTGGAGCGCAGGTGGTCCGACCTGCAACGGCGGACGCCCAGCTTGCTGGCATGCTTTCGCATGCAGATCGCGGAAAGTAAGTTTTTGTGACTGTGGTTTTCATGTTTATCTTTGTACTCATATGTGCATGGCCATGTTTTCATGTATGTCCTCTTTATTCTTTGTACTCATATGTGCATGGCCATGTTTTCATGTATGTCCTCATTATTCTTTGTACTCATATGTGCATGGCCATGTTTTCATGTATGTCCTCTTTATTCTTTGTACTCATATGTGCATGGCCATGTTTTCATGTATGTCCTATTTATTCTTTGTACTCATATGTGCATGGCCATGTTTTCATGTATGTCCTCTTTATTCTTTGTACTCATATGTGCATGGCCATGTTTTCATGTATGTCCTATTTATTCATTGTACTCATATGTGCATGGCCATGTTTACATATTTGTGTTGTCAAAAATTAGTGTTTAACTAGGTCTGGGTTGAAAATAACCACAATTTGTTTCCCATCTTTTAGGGGCAGAGCGAAGACTACGGCGTCATCGGCGTCAAAGACAGCGCTCTCGGCCCCTCTCCCCAACCCCAAGCCAAACATCCACACCCCAAAATTCCCGTATTTCCCCCTCCTCCCCAGCCTGCACAGACCCTGGTGACGATGTTTCGGGGCTCCTTCCCCTCCATCCCAATTCCCCCTCTCCTCCAACCACCCCTCTCGTAACTACCCCCTCCCCTGAATCCCAAATCACCCCGCCAACCTCGTTGGGGAATGTTAGCACCTCCGAGGAGGACGAGGGAGTGGCTTCTGTAGCGGGCATTATTTTGAACGGTATGTTTTTTAAATTTTTTAGTTTTTAGAAAAAACTGTTTGTATGTAATCCTGTGTCTGTGCCTTTTTTTGTGTGGTTTGTGAGAATTTGGTGTAGATTTCTGTTTGTCTTTACCTTTTACTGCTGATTTCCCCATACACATATCACACCTGTCAGAATCTGATGTTTTTTCTCGCAATTTTTGGGGTGTCCATTTTTGGGGCCTTGGTTTTTTTGGGGTAATTCTGCTTTTGGTCACAATATTGTCATTTTGGGTTAGCTTTGTTTGGCTTGTTTTTTAATGTGGTTTCATTATTTATGTATTTTTTAGTTTTT
Source organism: Taudactylus pleione (assembly GCA_031769625.1). Lineage (NCBI taxonomy): Eukaryota > Metazoa > Chordata > Amphibia > Anura > Myobatrachidae > Taudactylus > Taudactylus pleione. The sequence continues at coordinate 1,760,751 of JAUIMM010000566.1, read as the reverse complement.
AGAAAAAACTGTTTGTATGTAATCCTGTGTCTGTGCCTTTTTTTGTGTGGTTTGTGAGAATTTGGTGTAGATTTCTGTTTGTCTTTACCTTTTACTGCTGATTTCCCCATACACATATCACACCTGTCAGAATCTGATGTTTTTTCTCGCAATTTTTGGGGTGTCCATTTTTGGGGCCTTGGTTTTTTTGGGGTAATTCTGCTTTTGGTCACAATATTGTCATTTTGGGTTAGCTTTGTTTGGCTTGTTTTTTAATGTGGTTTCATTATTTATGTATTTTTTAGTTTTTAGAAAAAACTGTTTGTATGTAATCCTGTGTCTGTGCCTTTTTTTGTGTGGTTTGTGAGAATTTGGTGTAGATTTCTGTTTGTCTTTACCTTTTACTGCTGATTTCCCCATACACATATCACACCTGTCAGAATCTGATGATTTTTCTCGCAATTTTTGGGGTGTCCATTTTTGGGGCCTTGGTTTTTTTGGGGTAATTCTGCTTTTGGTCACAATATTGTCATTTTGGGTTAGCTTTGTTTGGCTTGTTTTTTAATGTGGTTTCATTATTTATGTATTAAGCCCCACACTTTTCTAACCCACAGAGGAACAGAGGCATATGGCGGACTTAGCCGGATGTGTAGAACGGATGCGGGCCTACGTCATCGGGCTGCTGGTGGTCCTTGACCATATGTCTGTCATCCTGCGTCCCTACATTTTTTTTTTTCGTAAAAAATAGTTGTCTAAAATAAAATTTTAACCTTAACGTTCTGTCTCATTCCTTGTCTCCAAATCTGAGATTGTTTACACTGACATAAGTAGACTCTTCCAGCAAGTATTTGCAATTATTGTCACTAAGATTGTGTGTTGTATTTTGTAGGAAAACAGGCACAAGAAACACCTAACAGTAACAATCTGATTGGCCTTTTTTTGTGTTTAACAATTTATATATTACTACATTTTACAGGTTTCAATTTGGGGGGCAACCTGCTTAGGCCGAGATTACAAATCCAACTGATTGTACAGGATTCCTTTTGGTGTTGGTTTTGACCCAGAAAACATCTTTAAATTTAGCTCAACTTGCGTCATTACAGGATTACCCCTTATTAAATTTTAACTTGGGTGAACCTGGTTACACTTGCTTGTAATGGGCAATAAAATGACCGAAATTACACTCTCAAAACATTTATTCACAACATAACTAAAATAACAAAGTGTTCACTCACAAACAATACACACAGTGATAAACAAAAATACAACCCATAAAACAACATCTGAAAAAAGAAATGAAAAATCAAGAACTGGTTGATGAAGGACCATGCCAACATGATTCCACAAATGTTGCGTTGCAATATGGGTCCCAAAAATATATCCAATGTGTCCCCATGAAGGATTTTTTAGGGTAGCAGGAAGTAGTCATCGTTGGAGTCCCAAAGATTATGAAATCAAACAGAAGATATGGAAAAAAAAAGAAAATAATTAGATGTTCTCCAAAAATCCTTACCACATTGTGTCTAAACACTGTTGTGTTGCCAATAATTACCTAAAATATCTGGCCACCACATCATCGCGTATGGCCCCCCCACATACTGACCTCCGACCAACCTCGGGGGGGCCATCCTCAGGTAAGGCATCCTCTGGCTGCATTGGGACACCACTCCTTATGGCGATGTTGTGAAATATCCCACACAGGACCACAATTTTCGAAACCATATCCGGTAAATACATGAGCTCGCCACCAGAGAGGTGGAGGCATCTGAATCGGCCTTTTAAAAGGCCGATACAGCGCTCCACCACTTGCCTGGTGGCTGTAAGGGTGGCATTAAAATTACTTTGTGGCCCTGGTGTGGGAGCCAAATAAGGAGTGAGCAGCCAGGGCGTGCAAGGGTAGCCACTGTCTCCTGTGAAAAAGAAGTGACAACATCAGGATCACTGTGTATCAAGCTTAACATTGTTATGTACTAAAGGTCTCCACTTACTCAGAAGCCACGCATCACCAGCTTGTAGGTTGTTTAATTTGTGCCATATCCCTGATTGCCGGATGACGAATGAGTCATGTGCACTTCCGTGTAATTTTGCATTCACGGACAGGATCTGGAGGGAGGCATCACATACCACCATTACATTCAGGGAGTGATAGTGTTTCCGGTTGCGAAATATGGCCTCCAGCCATGCTGGAGGCTGAAGTGGTATGTGAGTACCATCCACAACCCCTATGATGTGTGGGAAGCCAGCTATTTGGTAAAAATTGGCCTTGGCCACACTAAGGGCACCCATATCCAAAGGCATTTTAATAAAATGATGGAGGTGCTTGAAAAGGGCCTCCATCACTGCCCTCAGGATCCGGGAAAAGGAGGATTGTGAGATTCCCGCCACTATTCCCACCGTTGTTTGAAACGATCCTGAGGCACAGAAATGTAACACCGCCATAAATTGCGTAAGTGGTGGTATTGCTGTAGGACTGTCAATTTGCCACTCAAGATCACTCTCTATTAATGAGAGAGTGTCTATGATGATTTTGGGCGGAAGACGGTAGCGTCTTAACACCTCATCATTGGGCATTCCAAAAAGGGTGACATGTGTTCGATATATCTGGGGCCTTGCACGCCTACGATGCCTACGCCTGGGACGAGATTGAGGTTGGTCGGCTTCCGGGAGCATGGCCAGAACAATCCGACCAAGATCAACCTGAAATGGCAAGATTTGAATGTAAGGCTTTTTTCCCCAAAAAAATTAGAAATTTTACTTAGCTTGATGATACAATCCAATGATGCTTACATGCCGGGGTATTGTCATGATTGGCCAAACCTATAAATAATCACAAATAAAAAATGCAACAATTTAGGGTGGGCATTTAGGAATCTAAATTGGGTGCAAGACAAAACATAAAAGGGGAGAAACACACATTTGGCCAAAGAGCAAAACGACAGTGCGCAGACTACCTCAATTTGGGCCCAAATGTATTAAACAAATGCTAAAGGGAAAACACAACCAAGTTCACGGGTCTAAATAAGCATTTACAAATGCGCTAATTAGTTCGCAAATACAAGTCACAATAGAAACAGATAAAAATTGCGCTAATTGGTTAGCAAATACAAGTCACAATAGAAACAGATAAAAATGCGCTAATTGGTTCGCAAATACAAGTCACAATAGAAACAGATAAAAATGCGCTAATTAGTTCGCAAATACAAGTCACAATAGAAACAGATAAAAATTGCGCTAATTGGTTCGCAAATACAAGTCACAATAGAAACAGATAAAAATGCGCTGATTGGTTCGCAAATACAAGTCACAATAGAAACAGATAAAAATGCGCTAATTAGTTCACAAATACAAGTCCAAAAATACGCAGATATAAAAACACGAATTATTTCATACATTTCAGACTAACAAAACCAAAGGTTAAAAGTGTAAGGTCAAACAAAGTTGCTTAAAAAAAAACAAGAACATTTAATAAACAAGTGAAAAAATAAACTTACCAATAGAGAATATATAAGTCTCCGGATCAAAAGGTCGTTGGGGCAGAGCCAAAAGAAACCTAACAAAGGCGAAAATTGGAAACATTAACGAGCCAAAATTCACGAAAAGAAGGAGACACAAATTTAACAAAAGTTAGACGGCCAAAAACTTACCAAATAAATACACGCCCAAAAAAAAACCCACCAGAAAAAAAGCGAACGGAAAAAAATGAAAGAAAAAGACAAACCAAAAACAACTCCCAACAACGCCAAATCCAAAACCCGCCAACATCCCACTCTGACCAACGTAACCTCCAACAACCAACAACCACCACCTCGACTCAAGACGCCCCAAGCCATAAATAGTGTTTAGTTTCCTGCACAAATTAAGGAAGGATCATAGGAACGCACAATCAATGATGCGCCGAAAAATAAGGACGCATGTATAAATACGTCACGAGCCAAAAAAAACGTTCTGGTGTATTTCTTGTTTGGAGATAAGACATGGCTACAGACCAGGGAAACAATGGCCAACAGTCTGCCGGTAAGTATTTCAGGCATTTCCAAACAATGATTAATTTGAAACATAATATAGTGCAAGTTGTGAAGCTTAAATTTCTCAACATTTAAACAAATATGTGAGGAGGATGATATGGAAGAGGCTGCTGGGCCCTGTATTCCGGCCAAAGCTGGCAAAAAGAAAAGGCAGCCACAATTCACAAGAAAGGAGATGGAGGTTTTGGTTCAGAAGTGTGTGGACATCCTGCCACAGGCAGACAGGAATATGAGTGCAAGCCAGAAGTGGAGAATGTGGGAGGAGGTAGCCAGTGCTGTCAATAGGGTGGGTGATTATGTCCGTCTAGCCCGGGATGTCAAACGGCGGTAAGTAAAAACTTGACCCCCCTAAAACCAAAACCCATTAAAAAAAAGGATAATGGTTCCAATTTCACCCACAGATGGGCCGACTTCAAATATCGCCTGAAGCAAAAACTGGCGGACAGGGCTAGGCATGCAAGGGGTACAGGTGGGGGACCCACCCCTGTGTCATTGGAGTTGAATGATTTAGAAGAGCTGGCACAGAGGTGTGTGCAGGCTGTGGAGGTGTTTGGCGTGTCCAACATGGATACGGACATGCCAGACTTTGCGGCTCCTCATGTTGTCCAAGGTAAATATTGTGATGTCACCAACTCTGAAATGTTATTGTGCCAATATGTAGATTCTAATGTGACTCTTTTCTCATTTTGCCAACAGAGTCACAGGCGGATGAGTCTGCTCCAGAGGGGAGCCTTGGCCGCAGAATTTCTGCTGGCTCTGCAGGGGAGGAACCAGTACATCCGGCTGAGGACCCTGCAGAAGCCAGTCCAGGGCAATCCCCCTCGCAGGCAGTGTCCGTCCTCACAGAACTCAATTTTAAATCGGATTTCCATACGGAGATTCTGCAGAGGATGGACGCCAGTCTGGTACGGGTGGCTGAGGCCCTGGAGCAAAATGCTGCGGTCAATGTGACCATTGGTCAGGCCCTGGCGGAAAATACCAGGGCCAACATCCGCATCGCCAATGCCATGGAGCAGCTCGTTCACCAGCACATGGTGGAGCCGACCTCCCTTCCTGCCAGAACATCAGGATCCTCCACCTCTGGCACAACATCAGCCAATCCTCCAAATGTGCCTAGCCCTGTGCCTAGTCCAGAGGCCACAACATCTGCCTCTGGACGGGCCAGCCCGATGACATCCCGGACCCGGTCTCTGCGCCCTCCCTCCCCCAGCCAAACGGGGGGAAAAACGTTGACAGCACTGGCTACTTTTCCCACACTCCTTCTGTGCTTGCCCCATATTCCTTTCTGGCCAAAACTTTCCTCTCCTTTCTTGTGAATTGTTTTTAATTTTTAGCTTTAAGTTTCCATACCTTTTATGTTTGCACCAATAAAAAATTTTTGGGGAATAACACTGCAAAAAATGTTTGGTCCAAAAATGTGCATGAAAATGTTTTTATTTTCCAATAAATTTTTTAAAAATGTTCGACATTGTATTTGACATTATTGTAGAAATGGTTTACATTTAATCCTGGCCCACAACGCAAAAACGAGCTCCCCCAAAATTTAAACGAAAAACAAAACAAAAGGGCTCTTTAAGGAACACTTTAAAATTTACATAAGGATGCAAATTCTCCAGGCAAAAGCAAAATGGAAAAAAACACACAAACATGATGACATTATTGTTACAATAGCCCAAAAACCAAATATCAACCAAAAAAAAAACACCAACAAATGTACGCTAATTGATTGTGTAATCCTGACATTAGCAGCTATGATTTCCTTCTGCGTACGGTTTTGTCCTAACCCAAAAAACTGATTTCAAAACACATTCCAAGCCGGTTTTCAATACAACACTAATTGTTTTTCTGACAAGCCGTGATTAATCGATGCAACATCGTGGAGGGCCGGACGGAGGAGAAGGCCATCGCCAATGTGGTCGAGTAATCCAGACCCTAAACTGTGCGAGCATTTTGAACGGAAAGAGGATCATCCAGTGACGTATGAGTTGGTACGAACACATTTGATGTTCGCATCTGATAATGTATGTACGCCCCAAAAACGCCTCGCCACGCCTGCGTTTTTCCATCTCCACCCCCGTCAACGCCCAAAAACGCCCTGTTCTGTCAATCACATTTGACATGTCACTTCCTGTACGCTATTTGACGAACGAGACAAAAAAAACTCACAATATGCCGTACGCACATGCGCAGTGTTACACCGATGCATGCGCGCTTTCTCAACATCGGAACGCAACGAGCGTACTGCTGTTAAGGAGCGGCTCTGAATCAGGCCCAATGTCTCCACAAAAGCTTATGTCCTTATTAAGATTTCTACATAGAATTATGCCACATGAAACAACAATTAAAATACAAAAATTAGTAATAAATAAAAACATGCAAATAACAACACTTAGATAATAAGTCCAAATAGGTAAAGAATGTGCAAACATAGTATTATAGAGCAGCAGATATAAAAACAATATGTGCAAAAACAATTAATATAGCAGCAAATATGAAAAATAGAGAACCATCTTCTCTAATAATAATTAAGTGGATTAAGTCAAGAAGCATTTAAGCTCGAATTCTCCCTTTAGCCCCTTGGGCACAAGGGTCCCTAATTGGTAAATCCACCTCCTTTCATTTTGTGCAAGCCTCTTGTCAATATCTCTCGTTTTCCATTTTGGAAGAATCTGTTGAATACCTAGAAACCTTTTTATTTGGCACTCTTTGCTGTTATGAACCTTTTTAAAATGAGCAGAGACTGTATGAGTCTCTAATCCTTTGCAAATGTTATAGATGTGCTCTGCCATTCTAGTTTTCAAGTTTCTTGTGGTTTTACCTATATAAAGGAGACCACATGCACATTCCAGGAGATATAGAACATTCCTGGAGTTGCATGTGATAAATTCCCTTATCAGGTATTTCTTCCCTTTAACCTCAAATTCCATTACCTTTTGTAATTTAACAGTTCCACACATAAGACAGTCCGATAAAAACCTTTGGACCTCACACTGTTCTTGTAGCAACTGTTCCACTAACGGTCGGCCATATTTTCCAGAAAATACTGGTCAGCTAGGAGCATAATTTCACTAATAAAGACTATAAGGGTTAAACAGGGAAGATTCCTTATTCCCCAATATTTGGGTGATCATGCTACTTTGAATAGAAAAGTGGGGCCCTATTGTCTCCAGATTATGGAGCCGAACGCTGCAGGGTGGCTGCTGAAAATATGAGGAAAGAGGAAAAGCAATGCCAGCCCCTCTAATAAGCAGGTACCAATCCTACCACAGGTAGTTACAGTATATATCAATGTTCCACCCTAGATTCCAGATACTTAACTCAGACAAATCTGACTAGGGGTTTTGTCTCCTTTTGGAGTAGTCTAGATTACACAAAAGGATACATGGACATGGCTATTTGTCTCTGCTGACACAACCCCTGTGTGTGAGTAAGTAGAGTAACAATGGCTTTAGTTTCTTTTCCAGCAGATTAGGAAATGACGCAAGTATTGGATAACTAATCATAGCACTACGGGACTGGCAATGCTAAGCTCTCTCTGTACTAAGGATGTGGGTGCTGGGAAGGTGCTGCAACTACCTGGCACAGCAGAATTTTCTAGTATTCTACAAATAAATGAAGATGATGCCCCTTGGTAGTTATTCATTTAATGTGTTATACCCCTGTCAGTGCTGTGTATGTTTTATAATATGGTATTGTACCCTAGCCAAGATATACTTGCACACTCTCAGGCATAAAGAGAAGAGAGGAACATCCACATGGGCACTTGTTAAGGAGGCTAACAAGAAAGTTACAGTCTTCCATAGCAGACATGGGACAATAACTCGATGACTTCACAAATCTGCACTTTATTGATGGTAGCAAAAAAGGAAAACCTTTCTGGAAGAAAACCCAAATGAAATCATGACCAGAGTTTGCCAGAAAACATGTGGGACACGTACATACTAAAAGTGGTGAAGTTTTTTATGGTCCCATGAATAAAAGATATAAGATTTTAAAACACAGCACATCATTCCAAGAACACTAGCATAATGCTTTGTGAGTATATGGCAAATGGGTGGAGCCAGGCAGACAAATCTTGAGTGAAAACCCGATGCAGTCTGCAGGTTCTATGCAATAGGATTTAGGACATAATTTATATCCGGGAAGCAGTCTGGAAGCCCGGCGGTCGCAATGCCAACTGCTGGCTTCCCGACTGCTTAATCCCGTAAAAATGACAGGCGTCGAAATCTCGATGCCTGACATTAGACCTACTCCGGGAGCCCAACACAAAGGGCCTGATTCAAACCCGTTCGCTAGGATGCGTTCGCACGCAGCCATCAGCAGCCAAAGTATGCAAATCCCGCTATCTCTAGCAAGACATTAGCACGCCCACTATGTCTTGCCGTGTGATCGCGGCATGTATTTAGATGCCCACCAGCCTGTCACAAGACGCCCACTTTCCCTTAATAATACACGTCATCTCCAGGAAGTGTATGGAACAATCGGTAACACCGAGTAACATCGGAACCAAATGCAGCACTTGTGGCTGACCATACCCTACCGCTAGCACTGCGAGTGCTAATGCGTGTGTAATTCAGCCATGTGACATGTACGCTGACGATGCGTCTTAATTATGCACGCCCCTGAAATGGCATTCAGATGCACAGATACACCTGTGTTCGCACCACCAAACCCCCGTTACCATCGACCACCCCCTGTCACCACCCACATACTGTCCCTCATGCTCGCGGAGCGTCTGTGTACAGGGTGTGATCGCTTTGCGATCGCATGGACTGGTTCTCGTACGCGCACTGCATCTTGTACGCATGCGCAGATTGCAAACATTGGGCCAGATTCAGAGCCACTCGTAAGCGGCAGCTCGTTCGCTCCGAGCAATGTTTGCCCAACTGCGCATGCGTACGGATCGTTATACGCACGCGCGAACCAGTCAGTGCGGCCGAAATTCATGTGTTCTCAAAATAGCTAATGCCTGTTATTTTGAGTGACAGAATGAGGCGTATGTGGGTGGTAACAGGGGAAGGTGCTTGAAAACGGGGAGTGGAAATCCGATCGCAGGCGTGCTTAAAGGTCAAAACGGGCGTTTTAAGGGAGTGCATAATTAATCCAGCAGCGTCATTGACCACGTCACTTGGTTTTTTTTAACTCAGAACTGCTCGCAAAATAGTGGTAGAAAAAACCAGCCCCAAGAATAGCGAGCAGTTCATACGCTGGTCGATGTACTCGATTAATCTAATAAATAGCGGACATGACGTATGGTGCGAGCGGCCAGGGGGCGTATTTTTCAAATTTATGTTCGCATGTTTTGCTCGCTCGTTCAGACTTAGAGGCGTGAACAGTCCGCAAAGTGCGAACGGTTCATTTGAATAGCCACCCCTTTTTAGAAAATGAACGACCGCAAATAGCGAACGGCTCTGAATGAGGGCCATAGTCAGGCTATGTGCGAATGCAGACTAGCGAGCGGGTTTGAATCAGGCCCAAAGTGCATACAAAACTGCAAATCAACATAGCAGGATACAGATGTGTCCACATACATCTATCCTCCGTGTGCTACAAGCCGTGTTACACATAAAGCGTGAGCGCCCTGTGACTTGGTAGCGCCGAGCATCTTTTTGTGAAACTTTTTACCTTCGAATGCATCTTATTTGCACAGTGATATATTATGTCTATATTACATTCTGTGCAACTGTGGGTGTGTCTGCATGCAAAATGGTATGTTACAGTGTCAGCGTCTGTGATACTGTAACATAGCGTTTCGCATGCAGATAGACCTGCACTCGCTCACAGAATGTGGGCATTCCAACAGGGGCGGATTGTCCCCTTACCTTTAGCGGGAAAATTCCTGGTGGGCCGCTTATCAACTGTGGTCTCGACCCCCAATCGTGTCACCCGGCTGCCTGTCACAGCTTAGAAAACATGAGCTTCTATCAAGAGAAGAGGATTAACTATTAAAACAGGGCTCATCAAATCCCAGGGGCCAGGTCGCCATGGCAACCAGATTATCCTTGATGGGAGGAAGCAGATCCTCATCAGTCCTAGAGGAGATTCCCAGGCATAACTGTACTGCAGTGGCCATTTCATGCAGGGTGCGTCGCTGTGATGACCCTCTGTTCTCCAAACTCTGGCTGCATAGGGCTCTCCGGTAAGAGGGTCTATGCATGGCCAGGGGGCTTCAGAGGGAGTAGCTAAGCTTTGAAGTGGCATGGTTGCGGGGGGTTGTCTGTCTGGGGGTAGCCATGCAGAGGTTTAAGTGGCGGGGGGTGCTTTGTCCGGGAGGAAGGGGGGAGCAGTGGAGCTGTGCAGAGCAGTGCCGTGGCTTGGTGAGAGGCCATCATATTACTTAATCTGTGTAGCTGTAGCAGCAGCCGCGTGACACACAAAGAGCTGCTCTCCTCACTCCACTGTCATTTAATGAATAATATGGGGTCTATCTACTAAGCAGTGTTAGGAGACAGAGTGCAGAGTGTTAAGAAAGTGATAAGGTGCCAGCCAATCAGCTCCCAACTGTCATTTTTCAAACACAGCCTGTGAGATGACAGTTGGGAGCTGATCTCCCATACTGCACTGGGACCCGATTACCTGATAACCGGGCCGCAGTGCACTCTGGGAGACAAGCTGACTGGAGGGGAGACATCACCGAAGGCCCGATCACCGGTCCCTGGAGTCAGGTAAGTAAAAAAAAATGTTGACAATTTTTTTTTCTTTTTTTACAGTAATCAGCTTGTGGTCTGTTTAGACCACACAGCTGATTACTGGGACCGACTCCCGGCTCTGCTCTGCTCTGCTTTTACAATTTATTTTTAGTAACTCTGGTCGGATCACATTTCCCATTACAATTATGGGAAATGCGATCTGCTTTACTAAAAATAAGTGATACTTAGGGGTTGGAGTAGAATTTTACGAATTCTACTCCAATTGCCCTGTAATAACTGTGGGTGAAACTAAAATAATGTGAAAAGGGTGCGAAAATACCCTTTTTCACTTTATTTTAGTAAAAATAATGTTAATAAATAGATCCCTAAGTGACCAGCACATATGAAGATAAATCTCAACACAGTACATTTGAACGTGTTGATATTAGCTTCATATGTGCTGTTCACCTAATGCATCCTTTATATTTTAATAGATAAATGTGAATATTAATACGTTCACATATATTAAACCTCCCATCATCTGAGGATTGACCCGCGTGCGAATCAGTGACAATAACACATACTCAATTGAAATAAAGACACAGACTTATATTTGGCAGAATTGTTAGCTATTTTATTTATAAACCGATAATGAATTAGTTACTAAATTCATTTAATTAATTTAAATATGGTGGCAAAGAAAGAACGGCTAACAACAGCCCCAAGCCTAACACTATAAACACTCCAACCACAACACATACACTCAAGCCTTCTACCTTGACTACCCAGTCAAGGTAGGTGATGATGCTGCCCCCGGCAGGGTGGTCCAGCAGACTTTACGAGTCAACGAATGTGAGTGAAACAATGAGTAAACAAATATTCACAGTGCTAATAGGTAACCTGCCATTCTTTCCTGCCAAAAGCAAGGTTCTGCTAAAGGAAACCTTGCACCGCCACCATAGGACTAACGCACAGAAAACACAACCTCGAACAGATCCTCAAGAAAAAGAACCAAACCTTCCTCCGCTAAGTGTACCCCGTCAGACCGAAATAGGTAAGTATACCTGAATTTAATCCTAGGATGTCTGACCACCGCCCCACCATTCTTCAACACAAATTTTGAAACCGCAAAGTTCACTTTTTTCCGGCATCATCAATGGCTCTGCTGTCAACCACACCACGCCAACACAGTCTAGGGACCATGAAAGACCAGACTATTTTGCAATCTGGCTATGCCATCATAATCTGACCCAAATCCTCCACCACCGCATGCCTTAACTCCAGAGATGTCCTCTTGCCCAAATCATTCCCACCTAGATGAATCGCCAAGACTCTCGGTAAGCCTTACCGCTGAACCTGCTACAAGAGTTTAGGCTTAAGGCTCTCCCACAACATACCTCTGAACCCTATCCATCTAACTCTACTAGATCCCGGAAACAAAGGCACCTTCTGCGCGCGCATGAGCTAAGCCGCCCAAAAAATAAATGAATGGCCAACTATCCATACGGAACACACATCAATAGCCATTCCTGTAAATGAGGGAAAAGCAAAGAAAATATTAAAGTTATTGTAAATTTTAGCATATTTAATAATGTATATCTAACGGGGAAAATATTTAGTAAGGATCTGCCAAAAAGAACATTTTTTATTTGATTCTTTAAAGATCAACAAGCTTCTGTGCCAATTTGAAGTGACATAAAGACACAAGAGGATAAGTTAAAATAAAAAAGGATTCAGGGGGGGTTATGGGATAACACAAATTAACTCGACAAGAGAGAAAACGTAAAACCTGCAGAGGGACATATAATTGTAGTTCTTAACCAAATAGCCAAATTAAATCCATCAGATCAGGTAAAAAAAATCGTCAAAACTCTCCAGACTCCCACTCAAATCAATGGCGAGTAGCTAATCCCAGAGTAGGAAAGACAGGGGAAGAACAAACAAAACCAGGACCAATGACACTTTGTAAACACATAACAAACCATATGTAACGTGCATGCACAACATTAAACCTCAATGATTCGGCCGAATGCTTGTAGCTGGCTGATTTCCACTGGCCCAGAGCCTGAATCTCTGACTCTGGAAATCCCGCAGCGGTGGCGGAAGTGGCAGCACCAATTCGGAACGAATGCGTGCCGAACTCCCCTGGTGAGAGGCCCACGCAGCTAATACATCGCCGCAGCATCCAGCTAAACTGAAATTTTGTCAGTGGAAGCCCATCGCCATGCATGAGCCATGAGCCCTCCGCTGAGGGTCTAACCGATGCATAACAAGTGGCCAAGCCGACTGGACAAATTCTACAATCCGCCGAGGGGACCAATGTTATCCAGTGACCCCTGCCTAGCTGATCGGTCTTAGAACAATGCAATCTGCACAGCAAGGACCTCTCACCCACCTTCACATCCGAACGAAGCATAGTTGAATCCCTCCACTTGGAGGGAGCAACCAATTCTGACACCCGGAAAGCACCATGAAAAGTTATGGAAAAAGCTAACTTAAAAGCGTTTCGAAACCAGAGACCGCAATATCCGCAACCGCTCCTAGGATGGACGGTAACAAGGAAATGTCTATAGGCCGTCTTTTATCGGGGGTAACTGGCTCAGCATGCGTCCAATCTTTCAAGGCCCTTGTGATGACAAAACTCCTTGTAAGGTCAGGGATTCCCTTCAATTTGGAGAAAAACAAAATACCTGCCAGGTACCGTGAGACTACCGCTCTCGATCTGCCAGATACGTACAGCTGCCAAATAAAAGCAAGCATCGATAGATGCTGACCCTTACCTCCGAGGCCTTGTCTACGGGGAAAAAACTTCCCATTCTTCCCAAGACCGACGGTAAGCCTTGAGGGTGCTTGGGGCAATGACCAGTTCCGCTAACCCCTCCAGTCCGGCTTGATAACCTGCCAATCATAAGAGGGGCACAGCAAACCATCAATCTCTGCATCCGGAACCAAAGTACGGAATCTACCCCATTGACATCTGGACAGCGCATCGGCAATCCCGTTATCAACTCCGGGTACGTGTTGAGCTCGAAACAGCACATTATGATGCAAACAGGCAAGCACCAGCTGCGCTAGCACATGCAAGACCAGCAACGACTTTGCTCTCTGACCGTTTATCGCATGCACCACGCCCAGATTGTCACACCTGAGCAAAGTGCTGCGATTGCAGATGCGCTCTCCCCAAACCTCCAGGGCCACCATTATTGGGAAAAACTCCAAGAGCAGCATATCTCTTGTCAAACCTGCACGAATCCACTCCTCCGGCCAAGTTGCGACACACCAGGATCCCCTCAGGTAGCAACCGAACCCTGAAGATCCTGCTGCATCAGTAAAAAGCTGCAAATCCACATTGTCCACAAGAGGGGATAACCATATCCTGACCCCATTAAAATCCGCTAGAAAGGAAACCCAAACTTCCAGGTCTCTTTTTATTTCTGACGATAAACGGATCAAATGGTGAGGTTTGGAAACCCCTGCTGTGGCCCTCTCTAGCTTTCGGCAAAATACCCTACCCAACGGTATAACTCTACAGGCAAAGTTCATACAACATAACAGAGATTGGGCCAGCCTGAGAGAAATTTTGCGCGCAACCAAACACTCTGAAATGGATTTTCGTAATTTGTCAACTTTATCGCGCGGCAGACGACAGGATCCAGCCAAGGTATCAATCTCGATACCTAAAAATGACAAACACGATAGGGGTCCCTCTGTCTTTTCGTCTGCCATTGGCACTCCAAAATGAAAAAACAGTGCTCTCATGGAACTAAGCAACTCGTTACAATGCTCTGAACCAGCAGGCCCCATGCAGAGGAAGTCATCAAGGTAATGCGCTATCCCATGACCCCCACAGGAAAACTCCACGCACCAATGAAGGAAGGTGCTAAATTTTTCAAAATATGCGCAGGAAATCGAACACCCCATAGGCAAGCACTTGTCTATGAAGTATTCCCCCCCAGTGAAAAACCCAGGAACCTAAATGATTCAGGGTGCAAAGGGAGCAAACGAAAGGATGACTCCACATCCATCTTAGCCATGAGGGCCCCGCATCCATATGCCCTCACTATACTGAGAGCATCATCAAAAGACTGATACCTCACTGAACAGTATTCAGGAGGTATAGCATCATTAACCGAGGACCCCGATGGATAAGACAGATGCTGGATCAGCCGAAATTTCCCTGGAGTTTTCTTGGGCACCCCCCCACAGGGGAAAGAATTAGATTCCCCACTGGAGGATGTGCAAAGGGACCAGCCATCCGCCCTAGCTGAACCTCTTTCTCGATCTTTGACTGAAGGACTTCAGGAAAAATTCAAGCAGATTTAAAATTTCTTGGGGAACCGACACGCACTTCGCCTATAACGGGTAAATGAAAACCCAACTTAAACCCGAAAAACAAAAATTGAGCATCCTGTCTATTAGGGTACCACCCTAGCCACTTGGACATAGCATCCAAACGGATAGGGGTCGGGGCCCTATTTAGCGCCTGCACCACCTCCGGCTTTGGGCTTAGCTCTTCCTCCTGACTTGGGTCAATGTTGGGCCGACAACCGAAAGCAATTAGAGGCGGGGTGCGATCCATTACAGTGCAAGCAAAGGTGTTGAAAATGACACTGTTGGTCCTGAAGACAGGTGCCGTTATTAAAGGCAAAACATTTACTTTTAAAATGCGTTTGCATGGAAAGACTCTCTGGGCCCATCTGCCGATGCCCCAAGGAGGGATCAGAACTTGGGCGCCAAGCACCAGCCCCCCCCTTATTAGTATCCCCGCCTACCCGAGAGTCCTCCTTTCCAGCCTTAGGTGGTTGTGTGATGTCAAGCCACACTTCCACATCCTTGCACCCGAAATCTAAGCATTTGGATCCATCCCGCTTGCGCCTAAACTCCTCGTCATAGATTTATGCTGCATCCCGTGAATCAGATGGATATATCGTATTACGTTCAGGTACTCCCCTGGGCGGTTTTTCAAATAGCATGCCGCGAATATGCAAAAACCAGCAAGCCAGTTATCATAAGAGCGGAATGCTTCCACCCCCACACCACCTTTTAGTTTAGCTGCTTTAAAATCTTTTTTGGCTTGCTCAGTTAAGGTAAACATGTCCACGTAATTGCCCTTCCTAATTTTCTTCTTGCAACAGGCGCGCAAACCCCGCAATACCGCTGTATTGTCGAAAATGCACCACACCGGGTTGACCCTGGCGTTTCCTGGACTTACGTGAACTGTTCCCCTTACGCCGCCACTTGGCCCACTTATTGCGCCTTGCTGCCTCTCGCCACGCATATCTAGCAGCTCTCTTCCGAGCCTTTGTCGCCTGCTGGCAGAAGAAGCCAAGGAGGAAGAGGACGATGACAACTCTGAGACAGAGGAGGAAGAGGAGGCAGAATCAGAAATAACATCATCAAAAACCTCTGAGGTCTCACCTGACGACCCAGCCTGGTCACCCACGGAAGCTGATGATGATGACGCCTCGTCGATGCTGTAATCCTGCTCCATAGCCTCGCCTTCGACAGCATCTGAAAGAGACAGTAAAGACGTCCCTGGGGCCAAATCCCCGGACCCAGCAAACACGGCAGGAGAAGACACAGCAGTAGGCGCTGCACAGCCTGCCAATCATCCTCCATATTGTCTCCTAGCCCCTCCCCTCCTATGCCTGTTCCTACTGCCCTTTAATGGCTGCCAGCCTCCCTGCCTGACCTGGCCCTTACACTACTGACAGGGCCAGGTCTCTCTCCTCCCTCACTACTTGAACTGCAGGGATGATCCTCGCTGCCCATCCGGGCACTAGCCCTACTCTCTAGCAGTGCATGCACGCCCCTGTGGGGCCTGCACCCGCGGGGGGCGAGCATCCGCTGACCTCCCAGCAGCGGCTCTACCCACCCGTGGGCTCATTAAATGCTGCTCGCAGCAGCTGTGAGCCACCGCACCTGACCTCTGGGGGCGAGCAGTCGCCGGCCTCATCATGGCGGCTCTGCCCGCCCGCAGGGTCTCTTCAGCCTGCTTGCGGTGGCTAATAGCTGCCGCACCTGACTCCTGCTCGCGGCTGCGCAGCGCAGCCGCGTCTACACTTTGTTGTTTTTCCAGCAGCTGCAAGGTTTTTCCTATTCAATTGCTGGCAAGAAATTCAACCACGATAATTTCTATAGGCGTTACTGCTCCTTTTTTTATTGCAGCCTCAGAGCAGGTGCAAAGACAAGGAAAATGTCGGGACTTGATTCAGAACCCATTGGACACCCCCCTAATGATTAATTAGGCAGTTGGAAGTTTCCAATTAGCTTACTTACTCTAATAATTACATGGATGGGGTGGAGACACACCAAGGCAATAGTGCTGGAGACACACATAGAGGATGGTAGGACCACTGGTACTATTAGAAGAAATGACAGGGACAGTAATCTTCAGTAAGACAACAATTCTAATGAAACCATTTTACTGATGCAAAAGTAACCAAATGAGCAAATATATTTTATTAATATAAAATAGTTTGATATGGGAAACTCACATTTTGTCCTGCACCACATGTTCTGTTACTATCTGGTTGAGCCTCCATTGCATGATGACATTGGCTTTATTACGACACAAACAGGCAGCTTCCAGACCATGTGATCTCCTGCATGAATAGTGAATACTGACTCAAGACACTGCCTGTCCAGGGAGGATGAATTTCTTCAGAGGTTCCCCATTGCAGAGAAATCATATAGATAAGAAAATACTCATTCACATGGTTGCTGTGCTTATTTACTGGAGAGAGGGACTGTAGGCATGGCTATCAGCATGACGAAAATGGGGAGAGTGGCTTGCGGGAATGGCATTTCACATGATGCCACACCCCTTGTCACAGGACCATGCCCACTTTTTCGGGCACATGCCGAAGTCGCGCACACTTAGGGCCGCTTTGAGAGCTTTTGCCAGGGTCACTTTAAATTCCCAATCCACCCCTACATGCCACATATAATTTTAATCAGCAGAAGCTGCTTGTGCATCCTACTCACATCGCTGTGTAAATAAAACACATTTGAAGGTGAAAAGTTGCACGAAAAGTCTTTCTGCGCTACCGAGTCATGCCACGGCATGGCGCGACTAGAAGAGCTGTTTAAAGCGCATGGAGGCTAGATGTATGTGGACACATCTGTATATACATAGAAGTTGCTAGAAAACCAGCGCTGATTTAACCTGCACTTCAGTTGATGGGTGCAGTAGACAGGTTGTGAGCCATTGATTTGTACAAGAATACCAAGGGGTTGATGGCATATTGTACATAAAGATAAGAAGAGTTCGTAAGGGAAGAGGGTCCTGCTTATAAATCTTACAATCGCAATCTAAATGAGAATGGTAGTCTAATAAGGGATAGGTCAGTGAGTCAGAGAGCTCGTAGGGTTAGAGGAACATATGGGATTTCATAGCTTGATTTCATAGCTCATTTGAAGGAGGTAGAGAGAGTGGTGGGGAGCAGTGGTGGTCATCGGAGAACAGGCGGGAACTTGGAGGGTAATGAGTTTATAGATGTGGGGCATTTATGTATTCAATTAATGTCTGTTTTTTATTTTAAATTAATTTAAAAAAACTATAGATGTTTTTTTATATTACATATTGGTATATTTGGTGTTGATCACAAGTAGAAAATCTTAAATAAATCCATTTGGATTCCATAAAAAAATGTAATGTGAAAACTTAGGGCCAGATACTTGTTATAGCCTCTGTGTATACTCCTTAGAACTAAAACATAATTCACTTACACAAGATTACTACCACAATGCCAGCTGTCCATTCTAATCCCATAATTGACCTTCATTTTACACTTATCCGATGCCTTTCTAAGGTAATGGACTGTACTGGGAAAAAACGTCAACATTATTGAATAACAGAATGCTCAACAGTACTGCATTAATATCTTCTGGGACCTTATTAGATTATTAATACCTTGAAGTTGCTCTAAAATCTTTCCAATGATTGTAACATTTCAAGCGACATCTGACCTGTGTGAATTTATGGAATGTCTAACGTTAAATTGCCACTTACAGTAAACATCCCTCTCTGACCTTGTCAGGTGAATAGCTCATTCAATGTTCTTTTAATCTGTTGACTAATGGACAAATTGGCAATACTTTGTGACCTAACCAAACGAATCAATAGAAGAACCTTGTTTTTCCCTTAGTGAAATTCACATTTGTGGCCAATAATGAGGTCAGAACTCAAGTACAGGGTCCTCAAAATAACAGCATTGTATAAAGCACATTAACTTCTCAAAACATTCCAAATTACTTTGTTTTTCCTGCAAACCAAACCAGCACTATAGCTTTATGTTCTTTGTTCTTCTTTTATATGTATGAAATCGAGTTTGCCACCATCTAAGTTTCTAGATTATGTCTCCTCAACATGTAATAATGTCTAATTAAGTATTTTGTCCTCTGACTTGTAACTAATTGAGGTTAATTGATCCCATTACCACTCAGGCAAATGTTTTGGGAATAGGAGTTTGGAGAACAGAACAGTTTGAGTTGCCAGGTAAAGTTCTTATTTCCAAGTAGAAGAGTAAGTTTGTGGCAAAATTTTGTGCTAAAATAGTATTTATGAGAAAAATATAATCTCTTGAGTTCTGCTTTGTTTTGTCAGCTTCGTAATGTAGCTGGGAAGATGATAGTGTTGGAAAGCTCCTGCACTGTCTCCGTACTGTGCATACATACTGGGTACTAGGATGCAAAGTCTGCAGGGGGGTTCGTTCTCTAACCTGATGTGCTCCTGCACATGTGACTGCAGCCATCTTTGTACTGTGTGAGTGACATGGTGGGAGACAGATGTCTCCTGTTTAGCTCCATGTGAGAGACCCCAGTGTATACCTGCATAAAGCTGTTCCAGCATCCTGCACCACTACTTGCAATCAGCTTAAACTCACTGGCTGGTGAGCTGTATAGGACCCAATTACATTCAAGCTTCACTCCATTACTAGTGTGCATGTAACAGTGAGTATGGTTGTACCTGTGGATTAGGTACAGGATGCCAGCGCTCGGGATCCCGGCGGACAGATTCCCGATGTCAGTCGGCATCCTAACCCTTGCCCTCTCCCTACGTCTAACCTTAACCCTCCCTCCCCGATCCTAAACCTAACCTCCCCCTAGTGCCTAAACCTTAATTCCCTCTCCCCACGCCCTAACCCTCCCCCCTTAGTGCCTAACCCTACCCCCTAGTGCCTAACTCCTAACCCTAACCCTCTTCCTAACCCTGCTACTTCAGAATGCTGGCGATTGGGATGCCGACGATGGGTTCTGACAGGTGTCAGGATTCCAGCGCCAGTATTCTAAGCGCTGGCATCCCGTACCTGTTTTCTATCAATAAACCAAAAACACTGTTAAAGTAGCTGGGTTGTTCAAGGTTTGAGTCACCCTCTGGTGTGTGCCTATATAACTGTGCAGTATCAACACCTGCACACACATCATTTCCAACAGATGGTGCATTAATTCTGCGGTGTGGTGAGGTTGGGCTACAGCTGGAAATGCTAAAAGGAAAATTTCACCAGTTAATGTTGAAAATGTTCTTTATCTTACATCAAGAAACACATTGTAGAAGGTCCAAAGCAAGATGAAATTTTACCCTGTCCTGGCCCCACTCCCTAAATATGTAACATTATGATGCCACAACAAGAGGGTGTGGATGACAGGATCAAGGAGAAGACGTGGGTGCTTCTGTGGAGACTTTCCGGCAGGACCAGGGACAAGTTTAAAGCCTGCAGTGTCCTATGCAAAATACCTTAAATACCCCAGACTGGTCAGTCATTTACTTTATAGGTGATCACAGAGTTCTTTTGTTTGAGTATTCTCTTTCTAGGTGGTCTCTATCCTATTACTGTACATGCAAAGGTTTGCATCTAATTCTGTTTGTCCTGTACACACTTTAGCAATATATCTCAGTCCTGAGGGAACAAATATCTTCAGCACAAATATAGTACTGTTTCTTCAGCACTCTAGCAATAATAATTATATCTCAGTCCCGAGTGCATACATCTCTCCAGCATTTAACTATATATCCAACACTTAGTAAGACTCAGTCCACTTTATACATAATATTAGCAAATTACTATGAGATGTCTCCTTTCTATCTCAGTGCCTGTCAGCCTCCACGGATCCTCCTCGGCCACAGCGCTGCAACACTGAACTGCGCACTGCCTCTGTCCTCCTCTCAACTTTGGACCTCGGCTGTGCCCTCAGTGACACATACACACACACACACACACAGTGGGCACTTGGTGGCCCTGTCCTCAGCTCAACCTCGGTGACATCACCTGCACCAGTGTCAAACAGGACGGCACTTCATTTCCTCCCTGCTCACAAGCTCTGCTCTTCGGCGTCATTTCTATAACACTGTGCAGGCGCAACCAACAATCCCCTATTCAACTGCCTGAACATCTCTCCTGCACTACACAGTGCCACCATGGTCAGAGAATCGGTATGTAATAAGGACAGAATCAGGTGGTCAGAATTCCAATGCCCAGTGGCGTCACAAGGGGGGTGCGGTCCGCACCCAAGTGTCACATGCTGAAGGGTGCCACCAAGGTGCATACTCACTCACAGGAGCCAGGTGCTGCACTATAGCATTAAGTGCATCACTGGGCTCCTGACACTGAGGGAGCCGGCCAGCACTCCTTGCAGGTACCACCTGCACCCCACGCTGCCCCCTAAGTAATGGGCATGCGGGTTCGGGCCACGAAGCCATGCCCCTTCCCCGCGTGGTCATGTCCTGTCCGCATGGCCATGCTCCCTTTTCGGGCAAGCGTCTTTCCCCACACCGGGTGACACCTCGTGGAGGGACGCCACTGCCAACGCCTGGATCCCGACAGGATTAACATACCGACACTTGGTGGTCAGTATACTAACCCTCCCTCTCTCCCCACCCTACCCCTAACCCTCCCTCCCTGGTGCCTGACCCTAACCTCCCCCCCAGTGCCTAAACCTAACCTCCCCTTCCCCGAACCCTAAACCTAGCCCTCTGCCCTTAGTGCCTAACCATAACCCTTCCCCTATAGCCTAACCCTAACCCCTAAACCTAACACTAACCCCCCCCACACCACTACTTACCTTTGGCATATCGGCGGTTGGGATGCCGGCGCCTGGATTCTGACTGGCGTCAGTTTTCTGGCGCTGGTAAGGTAAACAGAAAAAGGAGGGGGGTTTTAACCCCCTATTGTTCCTCAGCACACTGAATGGTACCTGTAACAATATATGAAAACTATATGGTCATAGAAATCAGAGATATTAGTTGCATGCATTTGCAAATACATGGGAAGCTGCTAGGCCACATCACGGCTTCTCTGTCACTAGCAGTCCCTAACACTAAGGGGTTCACATCCGGGGTGCAGTGCACCCCGAAAAACGTCCAGCCCAGGACCCCCCCAGGGCATCACACGAATAATGGAAAAAGAGTGACAGTGCAGTGTAAAGTATAGGTGTCTAAGACTAATCAATAAGTGTTGGAAAAAGGGGTTAAAATATATGTGAATTATTACATGAAAAAAATACAAACATAATATGTGATGTAAAAAGCAACTATGTGTATTAAGTGGTGATGCCATGACGGGGCCCAGCCAGACCAGCCCTGAGGGCCTTACGCCCGAACGCTCACCCCAAATGTAAAATATACCAATTATAAGGCCTCATGATAAAGGCACATATAAATTTTGTCAAATGTAAGGCCTCCTGATAAAGGCACATACATAAATGCATCCACATTGAGAGCCAGCTTACCTGGGAGTCACCCCTGGGAACTCCAACTAGCACTACTAGAACCAGCATGCCCTACTAATGATGGCTCCTTCATGCCACTCATACCAAACAAACAAAAAATGGCAGCTGCTCAATCAATCTAGCAGCACTAATCAGGTGCATGAAAGGGAGGGGTCATACTAAGTAGAAAAAGGAGGGGGGTTTTAACCCCCTATTATTCCTCAGCACACTGAATAGTACCTGAAACAATATATGAAAACTATATGGTCATAGAAATCAGAGATATTAGTTGCATGCATTTGCAAATACTTGGGAAGCTGCTAGGCCACGTCACGGCTTCTCTGTCACTAGCAGTCCCTAACACTAAGGGGTTCACATCCGGGGCACAGTGCACCCCGAAAAACGTCCAGCCCAGGACCCCCCCAGGGCATCACACGAAAAATGGAAAAAGAGTGACAGTGCAGTGTAAAGTATAGGTGTGTAAGACTAATTAATAAGTGTTGGAAAAAGGGGTTAAAATAAAATTGGGCCCTCATTCAGAGCCGCTTGGAAAAAGCGAGCGCTCGCTCTGAATGAGGGCGGACGCTTTTGTTTTAAAAGCCAGCCTCCTGGCCGCTCGCTAAGCTGTGGGTGACAACCCACAGGTTTAGCGAGTGACCAGGTGATGGTCACGATGGTCGAGACCATCGCGGCCATCGGGGCTTGCGACGAGACTCTTGTGGTAGAGTCTCGTCTACCACAAGCCCCAGGAAGCTTCCTGCTCTAACAGTGCAGGAAGCTCCCTACTGACATCACTGGTGACAATGGGCCTGAATCAGACCCGTTCGCTATATGCGTGCGCTTGCAAGTGGCCCGATGTCCTGTGTATGCACTATGAATACCCCAATATCGCTAAACATGAAATAATTGCATTCCAGACTTTGATTGTGGTTCCAAAGCACAAAAAGTTTTTATTGCAACAAAAAGTAAGTTACACGCTTTGATCTATCACAATTAGCGCAAAGATAATTAAATACAAAAGGTACAGCCAATACATATGCAATCGATCTGAATCCAGATTCCCGGCATCAAATGTGAAGCCTCCGTCATAAGAAAGAATGAAGATGACTGACTACAGGACTGAGAGCGCTTGAATATATAGTGGAAAACACAATAGGAACGAGCTGGCATAATTCCATTGGTTCTTGCTCTTGTCATTCTGGTACGATGCAGGTCATGGGACATTTCATATTGTGACAACAGGGATATGGTCCATCCCTCCAGATGAGATAAAACTGGATAAGACACTACATACAAAGTACATATTCTAACCAATAATTCCCTATAATCCATAACCACCAAACGCAAGATGCGACTCCTTCGCTGATAGATTCAGATATTTGGAATTAAATAGGGTGTCAGTATGATACCAAACATGACATGTCTACTAAGTTCTATACCTTACATATCATATATGTACATTTTACACCATAATGATTAACTAACAAAACCTCTAATATTACACTCAATGCTATAAAACCTGCTATATGTGTGCTTGCATAAAAGAATGTGAGATATTTACAGGAATTCATCAGTGTGCGTTGTGCATCTGAATGCAGAGCAAACGTGTGCTGCGTGTATGCGCCGTGTATCATGCAAATATGTGCTGTATGTGAGTTTATATTTTATTCGCTAATGTGCGTATGTATATGTGTCATGGATTAATATATATATATATATATATATATATATATAGATTTATCCAGTAACTGGAATTCTTGATGTTATATCCATCTGGATCTAACTTCAATTTTTTCAAAGGTCATATAAAATGAAGTTTGTTCTGCTCACAGGTGGCATTGCAAGCCTTGGCCGGAGTCAAGAAGTCTGATAACTCAACAAAGGCTTTCCTATGCTTGTTTAGAATATAATTGTCAGTTCTTCTTAACCATATTAGCATTGAACTCAAGACATACAATTGCTAACGATAGTCAAACTTCTAACAATTGTTTCTAACTCTACATTCAGAACACTTCCTCTGAGCATATCAGTCTCTGTGTTACACTTCAATTGCCACAGACATATTGTGTCTGTATGCGGAGCTTCTCAATATATATGCAAACACTCACAGTATCTTGTTTATTTTTAATTACTAGTCACAGACTTGTATACAGAACCTGTTTCTCATTACTGACTAAACCTTGCATAAATATAGATATACATATACGCATTTGTGTGAATCGGATTTCACTGAAGCAGAGTAGCGTCCGAACTACTCTTTATCAGCCCACAGATGACTAGATCGTCAGATAATAATTACAAATGATCATAACCAATTATTTGACTTCGACAGTCCACCCTTTGATAGCAAACAATACGCTATCACACTCTGATCTTAAACTTTTGTAGTCATGCATAATAATGTATTATTCAAGGTTAGAAATGGTGCAATAAAAGTAGGTCACTGAACCGTTAATAATGCGTTTCAAGAGGGTAGAACAACCCTTATACGCCATCTGCGGATCTATAGGGATCATTGGTGGGATGTGGGATCTCATCGAACCTATAAAGGAAGTTTGGGGACTTGTGACTACATTATCTAGGATGTTTAAAAATAACATTAATAATGCATCCATGCATGACCACACAATTCTATATTCCATCTTCTGAAGATACACTCTAATTCAGGGTTATAATGCAGTTCTTCCTTGACCTTGGTATCCATAATATCATTGCTTACCACCATCATAATCTCTGTTTCTCTGATTGTTCTTGTACATTTTCCACATTTCAAGACATTAGGAACACACCTGACACATAAGCCAATTACTAGGATGACAATAAGTATGAGGATCAGGAGCTTACCCACAATAGCAACCAGTTCCTGGACCCACTCCCCTAGACCAGAGAACCATTTCACAGGGTTCAACCAAGAGAACCACTCTTCTACCTTTTCCTCTACGTCAGCCAGTGAAGCATCATGGTTCTTTCGAAATTTCCATTTCAGCTGCAGAATTTCATCCATCTTCCGGTCTATCACCTCCTTGGGGTCACTAGTGTTATTGGTGATGTACGTGCAACACTTGACACCAAATTCGGTGGCTAAAGTCACACAGTACCCTACAGTACCAGCTGTTAAATAATTTAACACTAGCCTATGTTGCACAAGTTCTTTCTTATAAGCCTGTAACTCCTTACCTGCATACCTGAACGTGTCATCATACATCTCTGTGATATTATCTATTAATTTAGCAAGATCTTAGATGTATCTAAAATATGAAGTACCCCGAGCAATCCAGGTGGGATCTAGTGCTACCAAAATTTGGAAAACAGTTGTTTCACTAATCAACTGTTTAGCTGTATGTATGTCACCAGGTTTCATGTTTCTTTTGTCATGGTGTTCATAATGCGCATGAAGATATGGTGATGGTGTGTTTTTATGGATACCAAGCATTTCACCATGTGTAAGGGTCATAACCTCTGGGAGTACCCTTCCCACATAACATAAACCTTCAGAACTCGGAGAGAGCCACTTATGCGCTTTCCTTCCAAATATAAAATAGACATTGTCTGGGAGTACATAAGGAATAGAATGCATCATTATCATCGGGCACAATTCTCTGACAAATAATCCTGCCCCAGATTTTCCCATTTGGCTGATACACATTTTAGGTTGTACAATAACTGCACAATACCCTTCTGGTACTCTGCCAACCATTACCTTGGTAGAACTAAGGGCCTCATTCAGAGCCGGACACTATTTGTGCATGCTCGTTCAGAAAAAGGGGCCGGCTATTTAAATTGAGCGCTCACTCTTTGCGGTCTGTTGACGCCTCTATGTCTGAGCGAGCGAACGAAACATGCGCTCGCTATTTTGTAAAGACGCCCCCTGGCTGCTCACATCCTACGTCATCTCTGCTATTTATTTGATTAATCAAGTACATCGAAAGGCGTCTGAACTGCTTGCAGTGCTTGTGGTAGGATTTTCCTACCGCAATCATGCGAACAGTTCAGGCTAAGAAACAACAACCAAGTGACGTGGCCGATGACGCTGCTTTGTTAATTATGCACACCCTTAAAACGCCCATTTTGACCGTTTGGCACGCCTGCATTCGGATCTCCACTCCCCGTTTTTTTAGCACCTTCCCCTGTTACCACCCACAAACGCCTCATCCTGTCACTCAAAATAGCAGGCACTCGCTATTTTGCGAGCTCTTTATTTCCGACCGCACTGACTGGTTGGCGCATGTGCATTACGACCCATACGCATGCGCAGATGTGCGAACATTGCTCGGAGCGAACGAGCGGCCGCTTTCAAGTGGCTCTGAATCAGGCCCTAAGTGTATA
This sequence comes from Taudactylus pleione, assembly GCA_031769625.1. Lineage (NCBI taxonomy): Eukaryota > Metazoa > Chordata > Amphibia > Anura > Myobatrachidae > Taudactylus > Taudactylus pleione. Next base: position 1,734,083 of record JAUIMM010000566.1, on the reverse strand, counting down.
CTTATACTGGAAGTATCTTCCACTGGTAATGTTACGTATAAGTCCACCATCTACTGGTTCATTATCAGCTCTGTGTGAAAAGGTCATTGTCTGATTGTTCCCGGACACCTCCCAATTTTCTGGTTTATTGGAATTGGTGATGTTTAAATATAACAGGGATCTATCCACCTGGTACTGGTGGAGCTTAAAATTTGGAGGCTTGGACATAATAAATTTCCCATCCAGCGTCTTCCCCTTATGTAATCCAAGGACCTCAGAGACATTTAACGGGAGTGGTATTAGTCCTACTTTATGTTGTCCATACTTTATGTTGCACACCCAACACTAAGTCTGATTTAAGACTTTGCCCACCAAGGCATGATAATCCTCTAGAGGATGCCCACCCCGATATTGGTTATACTTGGGCTGGCACTGTTGGAGGCATCTCTCATCGATTAGGGACCCACAATACTCACAAATACAGTATTCCTCAGACAATAACCCCTCACAGTGTCTCCGAGTTTCTAGGATAACAGATCTCTTAGCAATTACTGTACTGAGGCCTTGATTCAGAGCCGGATGCTCTGAAAGAGCGCTCACTCTTAATCAGGGCCGGTCTTTTTTTAGAACGGCCTCCTGGCCGCTTGCATAGCTGTAGCGAGCAGTCAGGAAGATGGTCGCGATGGTCAAGACCATCGCAACCATCAGGCTTGCGACGAGACCCTTGTGGTAGGGTCTCATGGCCGCAAGCCCCAGAGCCGAAATCTCTCCCACTGATATCACTCGTGATGTCAGTGGGGCAGCCCCCAAACAGAGGCGTTCACATGGGAATGCCTCCATTTGGGCAGCCACTCCCCCGGCCCGCCCACAAAAGGGGGCGTGCTGTCACTCAACATCGACAGCACCTCACCTTTGGTATGAGACCCGGAGCCGGCTCCGTCATGTGCATGCGCTCAGGGCCGCCATCGACCAGCTTGCGAGCGCTCATCGCTTGCGACCGGGTCTGAATCAGGCCCTGAGTTTGGTCAGATACCACCCTTGTGAATGTATTGCTTCTTTTCCCGACTCCACTCCATCGATATCACCATCGACCTCTCCCTCCATCATCTGTCCTCCGTTACAAAAACAGGACATCCCGAAACAAACAAGGATGATGAGAATTCTGGAAGAAAATAGTAACGCAACTCCAGCCCGCCACTCCATTGATGGAATAGTGGACTGCAAATTTTCCTAGCTCAGGTATCTCACTGCAGTCTTTAACTCTCACGGAACAAGCTCGCAATTGACAGTTCTACGTTATCTGCCTCAACTCTGCCTTGTATCTCCACCAGTTGGTTGACCCTTCTGCGGTAAGTGGAATGGACCCAGGTATCTCTCTCTGCCACTTTCTAGGATGTCTTACTTGTCAGCAACACTTGATATGGACCTTCCCACCGATCTGTCAGACAACCTGAGTTTAAGAAATTTCTGATCATAACAAATTCTCCAGGTTCAACATCATGACAGTTTCTTTCTGGCATATCAGGTGACAACAATTTCAATTTCTACTGCTGCTGTTTCAGCTGTTTACTCATTGTTCTAAAATACTTTATAGTAATCTTGTTGTTACTCTTCAAGTCCTCCTGTGGACTTACAATCAGATGAGGTTGTCTCCCAAACAGTATATCAAAGGGGGACAAATTAAGAGGGGGTATAGGAGTTGTCCTGATGCTATGAAGGACTAGCGGTGAGGCTTCTGGCCATCCTAGTCCAGTTTCTGCCATGATCTTACTCAGTTTATTCTTAATAGTACCATTTACCCTCTCCACCTTGGCACTGGATTGCGATCGATAGGCGGTGTGAAGTCTACTATTAATATCCATCAATTTACACATGTTCTGGAAGACATCATCAGTGAAATGAGTACCCCTTTCATTTTCTATGATTCTAGGGATACCATATCTGCATACAAATTCCTGAACAATCTATTTAGCAGTAAATGCAGCAGTATTAGTGGCAGCTGGATATGCCGCTACCCAATTAGAAAACACATCGGTACAAACTAATACATACTTGAGAGTCCTGCAGGGTGGTAATTGGATGAAATCAATTTGCATTACCTGAAAAGGTCCCTCTGTCGGAGGGATGTGGGATGGCTCAGTTGGTATTGTTTTTCCAATGTTTTTCCTCAAGCAAGTCAAGCAGGACATTGCCCTCTTTTCAGCTTCGGAAGAGAAGCCCCATGCACACCAATATGCTCTGACCAACTTGCACATACCTTGCTTTCCCAGGTGAGTCAGACCATGCGCTGCTTCAGCCAAGCTTGGAAAGTATGCCTAGGGTGCCACCGGCTTACCTTGTCCATCTCTCCAGAGTCCAGAGGAATCCTGTCCACATCCCTTTGATCTCCAGACTGCCTTTTCCTGAATGGAATACAAATTTGGCATCTCAATTAATTTCTGCTTATCAATTGCATGAAAAACCATCATTTTATTAACTGGCATGTTAATTCTTAACCCTGCTACCCATTTGGCCTCTTCATCTGCCCTGCTATTGCCCAGTGACACGGGGTCTTCTTCACATGTATTGGGCTTTACATTTGATGATGGCTACTTCTTTTGGTAGCTGAATTGCTGTCAACAGTCATTTTATGTGTTGTGAGTGTGCAACTGGTGTACCTGCTGCTATCATAAAATTTCTAAGATGCTATAGAGCTCCTAAATCATGTACTGCCCCGAAGGTGTACCTGGAGTCAGTGTAGATGTTAGCTGACTTACTTTCTGCGAGTTCACATGCTCTCTTTAGTGCCACCAGTTCAGCCACTTGTGCTGAGTAAGGTGGACCAAGTGGTTCGGTTTCTACAACATCATCATCATCTACAACAGCATAACATGTGCATAATTCTCCTGTGTCAGTTTGTCTATGACAACTCCCATCCATGTAAAACATCAAATCTGCATTTTCTAGTGGTGTATCACGTATATCTGGCCTAGCAGTAAAGGTCTGATTTATATACTCCATACAATCATGTGTGTCAGAATACCTGCAAAACTCACCTTCAATCAGCAACTCACCTCTCTCCACCCTTTGTGCCTCTCTAGGCACATATGGTAAGTATGGATTTAACGTATTACACCGTTTAATGGTAATATTTGCAGGTGCCATTAGAGCTAGTTCCCATTTCATGAACATAGCTGAGGAAACATGTTGAGTTTGGGCAGAATTCAGCAGTGCAGACACAGCATGTGGTGTATAAACAATCATATCATGAACTAATATTACATCCTCATGCTTATCGACCAAAATAGCAGTTGCTGCTACACTTCTTAAGCACGTTGGGAGTGATCTTGCCACAGTGTCCAATTGGGCACTGTAGTATGCTACAGGTCTGCTAGCGTCACCATGTTTTTGTGTGAGGACACCTGCTGCGCAACTATCAGCTTCCGTACAATATAACTCAAAAGGTTTTTCATAATCTGGTATTCCCAGGGCAGGTGCTCTTGTCAGACTATCCTTAAGGTTAAGGAAAGCCTCCTCTGTTTCCTCAGTATGTGTGACACGGTCGGGTTTTGAGGATGATACCAATTCCTGTAATGATAATGCCAAAATAGAAAAACCTGGGATGCTCGTTCTGCAGCACCCACACATGCCCAAGAAGGTATGGGTTTGCTGCTGGTTTTGCAGCAGTGTCATGGTCTGTATGGCCTGGATTCTGTCAGTGGTCAAGTGTCGTAGCCCCTGGGTTAGACAGTATCCCAAATATTTAACCTTAGTCTGACATGGCTGTGATTTGTCCTTTGCTACCTTGTGTCCTGTGTGTGAGAGATGGAGCAACAATAGTTTAGTATCATTCAAACATGACATAAAAATCGTAAACTGCAATATTATATGTGGTTTACATGCAATCTAATACACAGATAATACAGTATAACACACTACATATTACCTTACTAAGAAGTGAATTCCTTAACTGCTGTATTGCAAGGATTTTTCAGAAGTACATAGACATGCACACATATAAAACTCCAGACAGAAAATTCTCATATGCAGCATGTACAAACTTATACATAGAGAACCTTCATATTTGGGTTTGCTGTGATTAATTATGGATGCATAAGTTTCACTGCAGATTGCCTAGACTTTCAAGGAGATCAAGGAAAAATTGACACATATAGTAGCTATTCTGGCCTCAGTTCTCAATCTCAATATTTACTGTAAACAAAGACACCTGATTTTTTTCCTAGAGGTGCAATGACTAAGGCTTGTACACACTTAGAATTCCTAGAGGTGATTTAAAACACATTTTCTTTTTTTTTTTCAGTTACATTTTTCTTTATAGTTATTTGTTATGATTTTTATAATTTTTTTTGGCATTGGCTGTACCATCGCCCGCAGCTGCATAGGGCAGTGGAGGTGAGCATGAGCTAATAGCAATACCTTGGGCAATGCTACCTTGCAGTGCATGCACGTTCCCTGGTTGCGCTCACCCGACGCTAACTGGCATCGCGGGCGCGCTCCCTGGTGGTGCCTGCGCAATGCTGTTTTGCATTGCGTGCACGCTCTTTTGCATCGTACTCATGACGCTACTTAGCGACACTCAACCACGTGTTCCCCTTATGCTGCCACAATCTTAAACAATCATTATACTTTACTCGTTTCTTTAGAGATTTCACCTTACAGATACCATCTCTAATATTATTCAACACCTCCACGTCAAAACTGCCAATTTTAGGAAAGGTTTCACACATTCCTCGGTCATCTTAACCTATACATTACAGTATGCAGTTGCATGCGCACCATACTTTGTATAAATTATATGCGTTGCCGAACCTGTCGGCCCTTCGAAAAGCAGCACATCGTCAACCATTCCCAGCATCAGCCTGGCACCCATCTGGGAAAACGCTAAGCAACTTTTCGCTAGTGAATGTGGACCGGTGAACGATTCCAATAGAGCTACGTTCACGCACTCCTATCCCATTGTGCACAACCGGCCCGCTAACTGTTATGGACAGTGCGCACAACGAGGTACAGAATAACATCTTATATGATTATACTGTCTTTCCAGACACCTTTCAGCCCTTGGGCCTGATTCAGACCCGGATGCTATTTGCAGACGGTCGTTCCAAAAAAGGGGCCGGCTATTTAAATTGAGCTGTTGCTCTTTGCGGTTTGTTGACGCCTCTATGTCTGAGCGTGTGAACAAAAAATGCGCTCGCTATTTTGCAAAGACACCCCTTTGCCATTCGCATCACACGTCATCTCCGGTATTTATTAGATTAATCGGGTACATCGAAAGGCATCTGCACTGCTCGCAGTGGTCGTGGTAGCTTTTTCTTACCGCAATCACTGCGAGCAGTTCAGGCTAAAAGATAACCAAGTGACATGGTCAATGACGCTCCTTTACTAATTATGCACTCCCATTAAACGCCCTTTTGACCGTTAGGATCTCCACTCCCCCGTTTTCAAGCACCTTCCCCTGTTACCACCCACAAACGGTACATTCTGTCAATCAAATTAGCGGCCCTCGCTGATTTCCGACTGCAATGACTGGTTTGCACATGCGCATTACGACCCATACGCATGCGCAGTTGTGCGAACATCGCTCAGAGCGAACGAGCGGCCGCTTACGAGCAGCTCTGAATCAGGCCCCTTGTCTGTGGCTCACCCTTTTTGAGTACTCTCCCCTGTTAGAATTTAAGTGTTCCAATAACACTTACCCTTTCCAGTGATTTCCTCCACTACCCCCAAGCCACAATCACGGTCTGCCCAACCATGTGGTCCGGTCACAGTGTCCAGAGAACCTAACTGATCAATGGGCTCTGTGACTACAGTTGGTGGCCGAATTTCGAAAACCCCCTTGTTTTCTTCAAGGTACAAAGGACCTCATTCAGAGTTGGTCATTGCGGCCGCTCGGTCGTACGCAACCGATGTTCGCTAAACTGCGCATGCATAATATTTTCAATGCGCATCAGAAATTGCTCTCTCCTTGAGCACAGCCAGGTCGTTAGTTTGAGTGATAGGATGAGGCGTTTGTGAGTGGTAACAAGGGAAGGTGCTTGTGAACGGGCGAGTGGAGAACCGAACGCAGGCGTGCCTGACTATGCGAATGGCGTTTTTTGGGAGTGCATAATTAACTAAGTAGCCATAATTGGCACATGTGACATGGAAGGTTTTTACACTGACTTGATCGTAGTGCTTAAGAGAGGGTATGGTCAACCTTAAGCTCTATGATCAGCTCCGATGGTTCCCGATGGTCTTGATTAATCCTTATATGCCCGGAGATGATGTGTATTGCGAGCGAGAAGGGAGCATGCTTTTAGTCTTACGGCCGCATCCTTCCCTCGCTCGTCCAGCTAACGATCCCATCTTAATGACGCAACTTGCGAGTGGTTCATTTGCATATCCGGCCCCTTTTCCCTTACGACCAAGCGGCCGTAACGACCGACTCTGAATGAGGTCCAAAATCCCTGTCCTTGCTGCAATACACCTGCTATGTGTACATACTCAATAGCTTGCTGCCTCGTCAGACACCTACCGAGTCTTTCAGGACCAACACATGGTACCTCGTCTAGGCCCCACACACAGTAGTAGCCTCTATCATGTTACAATCACACGTCTGCTCACAAGCACTTTTAGTTTTCTGTGCAGAAAATAAACTTTTCACTAGTATGGCAGTATGATTCAGAGGTTTTAAACAATGTAATCGCTATCAATATAACAATACTATCAGAACAAATTGTTTGAAACACATGGCAGCAATACAGGATACACGTATACGCTATTGCGTGAATCGCACTTTAGCATCGAGACAGACAATGAAAGAAACAAACTTTTCTCTCCTGCTCCAGGTCCTAGCCAGCGCTCCTTGATAGCACACAATAGCGGATATCGGTTTCACAACACTGAATGGTGTAGGTTTTGAACACAGTGCGTTCTTTCCTGCATATGGCACCTTTCCACCCTTTGTTGTGAAATCGAGATCCGGTCGTTATCGTGCAACTTCTCGGTAGCTTGGCCTCCAAGCTACGAGCCCCCAACTATGAATACCCCAATATTGCTAAACATGAAATAATTGCTTTCCAGATTTTGATTGTGGTTCCAAAGCACAAAAAGTTCTTATTGCAACAAAAAGTAAGTTACACGCTTTGATCTATCACAATTAGTGTGAAGACAATTAAATACAAAAGGTACAGCCATTAAATACGCAAGCGCTCTGAATCCAGATTCCCGGCATAAAACTTGAAACCTCCATCATAAGAAAGAAAGAAGATGACTGACTACAGGACTGAGAGCGCTTGAATACATAGTGGACAACACAATAGGAACGACCTGGCATAATTCCATTGGTTCTTGTTCTTGTAATTCTGGTACGATGCAGGTCATAGGACAGTTTATATGGTGACAACAGGGATATGCTCCATCCCTCCAGACGAGATAAAACTGGATAAGACACTACATACAAAGTACATATTCTAACCAATAATTCCCTATAATCCATAATCACAGAATGCAAGATGCGACTCCTTCGCTGATAGATTCATATATCTGAAATTAAACAGGGTGTCAGTATGATACCAAACATGACATGTCTACTAAGTTCTATACCTTACATATCATATATGTGAGTTTATATTTTATTCGCTAGTGTGCTTATGTATATGTGTCATGGATTGATATATATATATATATATATACTAGGGGTGTGCACCGGCCACTTTTCGTGTTTTGTGTTTTGGTTTTGGATCTGGATCTTTCTTCGTGTTTTGGATCTGGATTGGTTTTGCCAAAACCACCCTTCCGTGTTTTGGGTTCTGGGTTTTGGATCTGTATTTTTTTGAAAAAAAGCATAAAAACAGCTAAAATCACAGAATTTGTAGGTTTTTCTGCTCCTATGCTATTATTAACCTCAATAACCTTAATTTCCACTCATTTCCAGTCTATTCTGAACACCTCACACCTCACAATAGTGTTTTTATGTCCAAAAGGTTGCACCGAGGTAGCTGGATGACTATGCTAAGCGACACGAGTGGGCGGCACAAACACGTGACCCATCTTGGCGTGATACTGCAGTGGCAGACAGGATGGCAGTTTGAAAAACTAGGCCCCAAACTGTACATAATGCAAAGAAAAAAAAGAGGTGCAAGATGGAATTGTCCTTGGGCCCTCCCACCCACCCTTATGTTGTATAAACAGGACATGCACACTTTAACAAACCAACCATTTCAGCGCCAGGGTCTGCCACACAACTGTGGCTGAAATGATTGGTTCGTTTGGGCCCCCACAAAACAATCTGGCAATTAATGTGTCCCTGCACAAACTGGCTCTACGGAGGCAAGATGTCATCCTCATCCTCCTCATCCACCGATTCCTCACCCTCTTCAGTGTGTACATCCTCATCCTCACAAAGTATTAACTCGTCCCCACTTGAATCCACCACCACAGGTCCCTCTGTACGTTCTGGAGGCTGGTCTCCCTGGAAGAGCTGATAATTCATTTTGATGAACATCATCTTCTCCACATTCTGTGGAAGCAACCTCCTACGCCTTTCGCTGACAAGGTTCCCGGCTGCACTAAACACTCTTTCGGAGTACACACTGGAGGGGGGGCAACTCAGGTAAAATAGAGCCAGTTTGTACAGGGGCCTCCAAATTGCCTCTTTTTCCTGCCAGTACAGGTATGGACTGTCTAACATGCCTACTTGGATGCTGTCACCGATGTAATCCTCCACCATTCTGTCAATGGTGACAGTATCATATGCAGTGACAGTAGACATGTCAGAAATTGTTGCCAGGTCCTTCAGTCCGGACCAGATGTCCAAACTTGGTCCTGCCTGCCCTGCATCACCACCAGTGGGTTGCTTAGGATACCTAAGTTTTTTCCTGGCAGCCCCAGTTGCGGGAGAAAATGAAGAAGGAGCTGTTGACGTGTCACGTTCCGCTTCAGCTGACAGTGTGTTCACCAGCAGGTCTTTGCACCTCTGCAGGCTTGTGTCGGCCGGAAAGAGAGACACCACATAGGCTTTAAACCTAGGATCGAGCACTGTGGCCAAAATGTAGTGGTCTGATTTCAACAGATTGACCACCCTGGAATCCTGGCAAAGCGAATGAAGGGCTTCATCCACAAGTCCCACATGCCGAGCGGAATCGCTCCATCTTAGCTCCTCCTTCACTTTCTCCAGCTGCTTCTGCAAAAGCCTGATGAGGGGAATGACCTGACTCAAGCTGGCAGTGTCTGAACTGACTTCACGTGTGGCAAGTTCGAAGGGCTGAAGAACCTTGCACAACACGGAAATCATTCTCCACTGCACTTGAGTCAGGTGCATACCCCCTCCATTGCCTATGTCATAGGTGGATGTATAGGCTTGTATGGCCTTTTGCTGCTCCTCCATCCTCTGAAGCATATAGAGGGTTGAGTTCCACCGCGTCACAACCTCTTGCTTCAGGTGATGGCGGGGCAGGTTCAAGAGTGTTTGCTGGCGCTCCAGTTTTCGGCACGCAGTCGCTGAATGGCGAAAGTGGCCAGAAATTTTTCGGGCCACCCAAAGCGTCTCCTGCATGCCCCTGTCGCTTTTCAGAAAATTCGGCACCACCAAGTTTATTGTGTGAGCAAAACATGGGACGTGCTGGAATTTGCCCAGATGTAATGCCCATACAATATTGGTGGCATTGTCAGATATCACAAATCCCCAGGAGAGTCTAAGTGGGGTAAGCCACTGGGCGATGATTTCCCTCAGTTTCTCTAAGAGGTTGTCGGCAGTGTGCCTCTTACTGAAACCGGTGATACACAGCGTAGCCTGCCTTGGAACAAGCTGGCGTTTCTGAGATGCTGCGACTGGTGACGCTGCTGCTGTTGCTGCATAAGGTGATACATCTACCCAGTGGGCTGTCACAGTCATATAGTCCTTAGTCTGCCCTGTTCCACTTGTCCACATGTCCGTGGTTAAGTGGACATTGTGTACAACGGCATTTTTCAGGACACTGAGGACACTTTTTCTGACGTTTCTGTACAGTCTCGGTATCGCCTGCCTAGTGAAGTGGAATCTAGATGGGATTTGGAACCGGGGACACACTACCTCCATCAATTGTCTAAATCCCACTGCACTAATGGCGGATACCGGACGCACATCTAACACCAACATAGCAGTCAAGGCCTCAGTTATACGTTTTGCTTCAGGATGACTGCTGTCGTACTTCATCCTCCTCGCTAAGGACTGTTGGAGGGTCAATTGTTTAGTAAAAGTAGTGGTGTTCCTACTTCCTGTCTGGGATGATGAACGACTCCCAGCAGCAGCAACAGCAGCAGCGGCAGCAGTAGGCGTAGCAATGCAGGATCCTCCGGAGGAATCCTGGATAGGAGAGTCAGTCATGCCAGTGACATGGCCTGCAGGACTACTTCCGATCCTAACTAAGGAGGAAATTGACGAGGAGGGAGTTGACGGTGTGGTTTGCAGGCGCTTGGATACAACAGGACAACGGGATTTAGGTGTCCCTGGACTGCTTACGGTCTTAGCCAAAGTTTCTGAACTTGACAGTAACTTTTTATGAATGCGCTGCAGGTGCCGTATAAGGGAGGATGTTCCTAGGTGGTTGACGTCCCTACCCCTACTTATTTCACCTTTACATATGGTACATATGGCAAGACAGTTGTTGTCCGGATTTGGATAGAAATATTGCCAGACCAAAGAGGTGGAATGTTTGGTCTTCTGCCCAGGCATGACCGTGATGGGCTTTTTCATCCCACGGACAACAACTGTCTCCCCCGGAGCCTGATTTAAACAAACCACATCACCATCAGAATCCTCCTCGCCAACTTCCTCCTCAGCGCCAGCTACACCAGTATCCTCATCCTGTTGTACTTCAACAGTGACATCTACAATTGGCATATCAGCAAGTGGACTGTGGGTGCTCCTTTCAGCACTTGCAGAGGGCGTGCAAATGGTGGAAAGAGCCACCTCTTCCCGTCCAGTGCTGGGAAGGTCAGGCATCACAACCACCACCACACTTGGACTCTCCTTGGGGATTTGTGATATCTTCTTAGAAAACACAGTTCTTCGCTGTGCTTTTGCCAGCTTAACTCTTTTGATTTTTTTAGTGGGAGGAGGGCTTCCATCGTCATGTGAAGCTGAACCACTAGTCATGAATATACTAGGGATCGACCTTAGCCGTTCCTTGCCACTCCATGTCGTAAATGGCATATTGGAAAGTTTACATTTCTCTTCAGCTGATTTAAATGTTTTTTTCAAGGTCATTTTCCTGAACTTTGTCATTTGGGATTGTATGTGCCCTCTATTATGACATTGGGCATCGGCCTTGGCAGACGACGTTGATGGCATGTTATCGTCTATGTCATGACTAGTGGCAGCAGCTTCAGCACTAGGAGGAAGTGGTTCTTGATCTTTCTCTATTTTATTTTTATCGGAGAAAGTTTGGTCCTCCATTTATGTTATATCGATTTGATATATACGTGCGGCTAAACACAGAAAATATTTTTATTTTTTTGCTGGAGAGTAGTGCACTTTGTGGGTTACACCAGACTTTAAGAAATGAGCCAGCCGGCTCTTTACTTATGGGACACAGGCGCACGCTTGGCGCTGCTCCTTTGTTGATGCACGTGCGGCTACTGCGCACACAATTCACAAACACAGAAATTAATTTTTTTTTGGTTTGGACTGGAGTGTACTTTGGGGGTTACAGCACTCTTTAACGGTCAAGCCAGCCGGCCCTTTACTTATGACACAGGCGCACGCTTGGCACTACTTTGTTGATGCACGTGCGGCTACTGCGCACACAATTCACAAACACAGAAAAAATATTTTGTTATTTGGTTTGCAGTGTACTTTGGGGGTTACAGCACCCTTTAACGGTCAAGCCAGCCGGCCCTTTACTTATGACACAGGCGCATGCTTGGCACTACTTTGTTGATGCACGTGCGGCTACTGCGCACACAATTCACAAACACAGAAAATAATTTTTTTTTGGGTTTGGACTGGAGTGTACTTTGGGGGTTACAGCACCCTTTAACGGTCAAGCCAGCCGGCCCTTTACTTATGACACAGGCGCACGCTTGGCACTACTTTGTTGATGCACGTGCGGCTACTGCGCACACAATTCACAAACACAGAAAATAATTATTTTTTTGGTTTGGACTGGAGTGTACTTTGGGGGTTACAGCACCCTTTAACGGTCAAGCCAGCCGGCCCTTTACTTATGACACAGGCGCACGCTTGGCACTACTTTGTTGATGCACGTGTGGCTACTGCGCACACAATTCACAAACACAGAAAATAATTTTTTTTTGGTTTGGACTGGAGTGTACTTTGGGGGTTACAGCACCCTTTAACGGTCAAGCTAGCCGGCCCTTTACTTATGACAAAGGCGCACGCTTGGCACTACTTTGTTGATGCACGTGCAGCTACTGCGCACACAATTCACAAACACAGAAAATAATTTTTTTTTTGGTTTGGACTGGAGTGTACTTTGGGGGTTATAGCACCCTTTAACGGTCAAGCCAGCCAGCCCTTTACTTATGACACAGGCGCATGCTTGGCACTACTTTGTTGATGCACGTGCGGCTACTGCGCACACAATTCACAAACACAGAAAATAATTTTTTTTTTGGTTTGGACTGGAGTGTACTTTGGGGGTTACAGCACCCTTTAATGGTCAAGCCAGCCGGCCCTTTACTTATGACACAGGCGCACGCTTGGCACTACTTTGTTGATGCACGTGCGGCTACTGCGCACACAATTCACAAACACAGAAAATAATTTTTTTTTTGGTTTGGACTGGAGTGTACTTTGGGGGTTACAGCACCCTTTAACGGTCAAGCCAGTCGTCCCTTTACTTATGACACAGGCGCACGCTTGGCACTACTTTGTTGATGCACGTGCGGCTACTGTGCACACAATTCACAAACACAGAAAATAATTTTTTTTTTGGTTTGGACTGGAGTGTACTTTGGGGGTTACAGCACCTTTTAACGGTCAAGCCAGCCGGCCCTTTACTTATGACACAGGCGCACGCTTGGCACTACTTTGTTGATGCACGTGCGGCTACTGCGCACACAATTCACAAACACAGAAAATATATTATTTTTTTAGCACTTGGTGGAAGCACCCCTGATGGACAGAGAACCCCCTGGACAACACTACAGCACCCCTTTAGGACTGGGACACTGCACAGGACTTTGGAGTGGACACAGCCCCTATGGAGAACTGACTGCACAACACAGTCCAGCCAGCCCCTATGGACTTTGAAGTAGTGGACACAGCCCCTATTAACAACAGCAGCACAGCACAACACAGCCAGCCCCTATGGACTTTGAAGTAGTGGACAACAGCAGCACTACACTACACTACACTACACAGCCCAGCCAGCCCTAACTCCCACCCTCCCTCTTCACTGTCCACAGCCGAGTGAGAAAATGGCGCAGACGTGGGTACCTTATATAGGATCCAAAACCCGCGAGACTCGGAAGGCGGGATGATGACGTTTTGCCTCGATTTCAGATCCGAGTCAGGCGGGAAAAGTCGAGCCTGACTCGTATCGGACTCGGATCGGGGGGGTTCGGGGGGGTTCGGATTTCAGAAATCCGAACCCGCTCACCCCTAATATATACGCAATGAAATAGGCGGCACTCCGGTCAATAAATTTCTCCACACATGGTAATAATGATCAACGTTTCGAGGGTACCCTCGAAACGATGATCATTATTACCGTGTGTGGAGAAATTTATTGACCGGAGTGCCGCCTATTTCATTGTGTATATTGTACCTGTGTTACCGGGTTACTTGGGAAGGCACCTGGCATTAAGATATATCAGCGAGGGAGTGCTGTCCATCTCTGGATCTTTATATATATATATATATATATATATATATATATAGCTTTATCCAGTAACTGGTATTTTTGATATTATATCCGTCTGGATCTAATTCCAAAAGGTCATATAAAATTAAGTTTGTTCTGCTCACAGGTGGCATTGCAAGCCTTGGCCGGAGTCACGAAGTCAGATAACTCAACAAAGGCTTTCCTATGCTTATTTAGAATATAATTGTCAGTTCTTTTTAACCAAATTAGCATTAAACACAAGACATACAATTGCTAACAAGAGTCAAACTTCTAACAATTGTTTCTAACTCTACATTCAGAACACTTCCTCTGAGCATATCAGTCTCTGGGGGTCATTCAGACCCGCTCGCGAGCACAGGACGCTCGCAAGCGGGTCGATGTTACCCCAATGCGCATGCGGACGACGGAGGGAGCTCTGTTGTGCGCATGCGCGAGACCCGGACAGCGACAGCCAAGCTGTCGCTCCGGGTCTTGCACCAAAGAGGGCGTGCTGTCGATGGTGACTGACAGCACGCCCCCTTTGGTGGGCATGCCGGGGGCGTGGCTGCCAGATGGAGGCGTTCCCATGGGAACGCCTACCATCTGGGTCCGGCCCCACTGACATCACTAGTGATGTCAGTGGGAGTGATTTTGGCTCTGATAGAGCCAAAATCACTCCAGGGCTTGTGGTCACCGAGACCCTACCGCAGGGTCTCGTCGCAAGCCCGATGGTCGCGATGGTCTTGACCATCGCGACCATCTTTTTGGCAGCTCGCATATGCTGTGGATGGTCACCCACAGCTATGCGAGCGGCCAGGAGGCCGCTCCATTTTCAGGTAGGAGGGCACTGATTCAGAGCGAGCGCTCTGGTCAGAGCGTCCGGCTCTGAATCAGGCCCTCTGTGTTAACTCAACAAAGGCTTTCCTATGCTTGTTTAGAATATAATTGTCAGTTCTTCTTAACCATATTAGCATTGAACTCAAGACATACAATTGCTAACGATAGTCAAACTTCTAACAATTGTTTCTAACTCTACATTCAGAACACTTCCTCTGAGCATATCAGTCTCTGTGTTACACTTCAATTGCCACAGACATATTGTATCTGTATGCTGAGCTTCTCAATATATATGCAAACACTCACAGTATCTTGTTTATTTTTAATTACTGGTCACAGACTTGTATACAGAACCTGTTTCTCATTACTGACTAAACCTTGCATAAATATATATATATATATATATATGCATTTGTGCGAATTGGATTTCGCCGATGCAGAGTAGCGTCCGATCTACTCTTTATCAGCCCGCAGATGACTAGATCATCAGATAATAATTACAAACAATCATAACCAATTATTTGACTTTGACAGCGCATGCGCACGCTTCGTTCTGCGCGTGGCCGTACTACTCACTGTGATCGCATACCACTCACTCACCCTGCAAAGACAGCCTAGTGTAATTAGTGACAGGAGACTCCATTTGTGGGTGATAACAGGGGCTGTCCTGTAATAATGGGGCGTTGGCAATTCGAATGCAGGCATGCCTGAGTGTATCAATGCCATTTCAGAGGCATGCATAATTAACAGGCAGCATCATAGTACAAGTCAATTGGCTTTTTTTTACACTGACATGCTCGCAGAGCTTGCGGTAGGGTATGGCTGCCACAAGCACTGCTTTCGCATCCGATGCTCCTCGATGTTCCAATGTTTTCATACACTTCCTGTAGATGACGTGCGCTTGTGGGTATCTACATATGCTAAGGGGTGTCTGCATACGCAGAGCGATCGCTCGCACAGCCAAAGTGGGTGTGCTTATGCCTTGGCGAGCAATCGCATCCCATGATGTCGATTTGGAAAATTTGCATTCGCTCAGTGCGAGCGTAACCATCTAGCGAGCGGGTCTGAATCAGGTCCAATATGTTTAAATGTGTTTGAATCTACAATTGTTGGCATCTGCCCCATTGTGTTTATGCCCTTCCGCTAAATTTGAAAGACTATGGGCCTGATTCAGCAAGGATCGCTAATGCAATTGCAGCTGCAATCGCGCACACAGTGCGAAAGTATTGTAATAATTGCAATCGCAAAGCGCTCGCACGGACAACTTGTAGACGCCCACTTCCCCTCTTGCACATCCGTAATACTTTACAATCCATCCAATACATCAGTAACATTGAAGTACATCGAAGCCTCTCACACTATTACGGCAGGTCAGACCTCACTTATAAATTACTAGCTTTCCTGTACGCAGTGAGCACTCAAGCTGCGTATGCCGTCGCAGGGGCTAATTTATGCACATTCAAATGCACTGGCACGCCTGCGTTTCTCCGACCCCCCCCCTGTCACAACCCCCAAATGCTCTCTTCCTGTCAATCACTCTGCATGATCTCGGCATTTAAACGCTGTTACAGGGGCGTGCATAATTAAACCCCTGCAATAGCATACGCTGGCAGAAGTCTAGATGGTGACAGGAAGTTTAGCAGTTTGGACCTCATTCAGACCCGCTCGCTAGATTCGATCGCTTGCATCCAGCGTATGCAAATTTGTCAAAGTGATGCCATGGGATGTGATCGCTCACCAAGGCATAAGCACACCCCACTTTGGCTGTGCGAGCAATCTCTCTGTGTATGCAGACACCCATTAGCGTATGTAGAGACCCCCACTAGCACACGTCATCTCCAGGAAGTGTACATCGAGCACCATCGGAAGCGATCGCAGCACTTGTGGTTGCCTTACCCTGCCGCAAGCACTGCGAGGACTTCAGTGTAAAAAATAGGCATGTGACGTGTACTATGACGCTGCCTGTTAATTATGTACACCTTAAAAATGGCATTGAAACACTCAGGCACGCCTGCATTCGCACCTCCACACCCCCATTTTTAGTGTCCTGCCCCTGTTATCACCCACAAACCGCCTCTCCTGTCACTCATTTCACTGGGCTGTCTTTGCTGGGCAAGCGAGCGACCTGCGATTGCACAGAGTACTTCGCGCTCGCACAGAACAAAGCATGCGCATTTGCAAACCATCGGGCCGCTTGCGAGCGGGTCTTAATGAGGTCCTTTGTGCGGTAGGGTCAGGTCAACTACAACTGTGCGGATGGTTCCGATGTTACTCGATGTTACCAATGTTTCCGCTGACTTGCGGATACATGTCATGGGAAGTGGGCGGCTTTATACAATGGTGGGCGTCTTGGTATAGAGCTGCGGTTGCCATGTGATTGTATTCATTAGCGTGCAAACACAGCCTTGCGAGCCAACCTGAATCAGCCCCTTAGTTTTTTGCATGTTCATTATTCCTTTCTATAACAATTACATTCACAAACCACAATCTGCTTCAGTATCCATTAATGTACACACTGAAATGTAATACTGCTTACTTAACACCTTTCAGGAATCGTACATCATGTGCAAATTCTTTGCCATTTATCTTTATCAGGGCTGAAAGGATTAATAAATAATGAACAGCTCCAGGCAGTTTGAAAACACAACGTTAAAGGACTAAGGAGGCAGTAACGCAAGACTGCCACCATACATCCGACTTCTAGAAGACACTACTGGATGGTAAGCATGCTTGTTCAACTATTTAACTATTGAGATCAAGCTCCAACTTTTGCTATTCATCTGGCATACAGTACCTTACTGTTCCTGCCTATGCTCTTCTGAAGATAGGATTTTATTGATAGTAGGAACCGTAACCCATTCTGGAAAGCAGTGATGATAGAAGTATCACACTGCAGAGACCATTGTTCCATATCTTGCACTGATGAGAACTATTAAGTTCAAAACAGTTGAATGCCGGTCTGATATATGGCTCTACATATTTGGCTGTAGATGTAATAGAGCTTCCAGATTGTTGGTTAGTCTACAGGTGCATATCCAGCTCCACAGAGTGCCGTACCAGGGCCAGGTAATTTTGGGGACGTGACCTAATGCAAAGAGGCATGGCAACGCCACCTAACAAAAAAAATAGTGTTTTGAGGCACAACGTGCTCCATAGGGGGGGCAATCAGGGGCAAATCCAGAGAGGGTGGGGCAATTAGTGTGATTGCTCCTCCACCGCACAGCCAGAGGATCAGCAGCAGCAGCCTCCCTGGACCCATTGCAGCCCAGCACACAGCAGCGTGTTCTAGGGAGATGCAGGCTACTGCCGATGACAGGTAAGGGAGGAAAGGGGGTGTGAGGCGGACCTGGGCACCTCCATCAAGCCCGGGCCATGGTCATTTTTACCCGCTCCCCCATCTCGATGCCCTTGCATGACTCCATCCACTATCCCTTCAATCAGGATTATATCTTGCTTTTATTGGGCTTGTATCCTTGTTTCATTGCCAATATATGTAAAGGTCTTCTATTTGAAGAACACTGCAGACCAGCAGGGAATGCCATGGATTAGGAGATGAAACAGTCACTGTATTTTCATCAGGCACAAAGTTCACAGGATTATCATGATCCATTCCAATTATTTTCCACCTGGTAATCCGCATTTTTTTTTTAACAAGTGTTGACAATAAGAAATCACTTGATACTCCAGCATGTCATAAATTTATAAATTTAATAATGTTTTCTTCCTTGCTCATACCTATATTATGTGATTTTGTTGGCACATTATAGAATTAATTTTGTGCTACTTTCATTCGTATATAAGCTGGAAGATTACACTTTTTACTATATCAAATTTTATACCAAATTTCCTGTGTGTAATGGAAATACAGAGGGAGTGATTCATATCAATTGTTACAGGATTTTTTTTCTAGTCGTGTCACTCGCCGCCAATAGCAATTTTCAATAACCCCCAACATTAGCAAATGGAAAGGAGTCATCACTAGGGGTGATAGCCCCCAGCATTGCCCATTCAAAAGTAAAAGGAATAGTATGCAGTTGTTTAGATGGGTGTCTGTATGGGTATGCAATCGGAAAGCCGACTGCCTAAATACCGGCAGCTGGCTTCCCTACTGTCATATCCCGGCAAGGGTGAAATGCCGGGCGTGTAGATGTAGACGCCCGCATTTCCCAGACGCCCGCAGACCGACGCCCAGCATCCCGATCGTAGTGATGCCGAGCGCTGCGAGCGGACAGCCGCGGGGGGAAGGGTTAGATTTAGGGCTCCCAGGGGGACATAGGGTTAGGCACCCCCCCGGGAGGGTTAGGGTTAGGCTAGGGGGAGGGAGGGTTAGGGTTAGGCACCCCGGGGGGGACTTAGGGTTAGGCACCCCCCCGGGGGACTTAGGTTTAGGCAGCGGGGAAGGGGGTGGTTAGGGTTAGGCACTTAGAGGGGGGATTAGGGTTAGGCACTTGGGGGGGAAGTTAGGGTTAGGCACCCCTAAGTAGGGTTAGGGTTAGGGGTGGTTACATTAGGTTAGTAGATACTCACCTATCCACAATCGGGATTTCCAGCGCTGTCGGGCTTCCACTGCTCGGAACTCTGCTGATGTCGGGCTGTCGCTGACTGGAATCATATTCGGTATTTCATACCCATTCCGTCTGTATGTGTTCCATAAAAAAAACTGTGCACAAGAGGACAGTCCCATAAGCAGTGAAAGAGGTCTGCGTCTAGCCTGCCGTGGATAAAAACCATTTATGTGGTGATAGATATTTTTGATTTTTCACTATTAAACACATTATTTTTGCATTATGTGAGAGTACACCCTGTAAGAAGATTATTCCAGGTACTTTTGGTTCCTCGTGGATTTGATGGAAAATATAACACAAAGGGCATTATTACATCCTGAATAGTGATAAAATAAATAGTAGCAACTCGAAGAATACCCATGTAAAATACTTTCAGGTTAAAGACAATGGAAAGTGGAGTTACAGTATAGTCCCAATATTAGTTATTTTGAAAAGCATGGTGGCAAATATGAAGCTCACTTTGAAAGATAAGTGAGGCTTCATGCACATCAAAAAGTACTAAAAGTAATAATTAGCACTAATAAGTGTATGGCTAGAACTTGTATGAGGATGTGATAGTCCCAGTTGTGCAAGGCCATGCAGGGCAGTGTCTCATAGGGGGCGATTCAATTCAACGTTATGTGAATAGTGCCAGGAAGGAGCTCCTGGAGCTATTCAATTGTCCCCATCGTGTCCTGCACTTAGCCAGGAGATGCCAGTTAGTCACGGTAACCGCCATTCTCCGACTAAAGTGCCGGCCGCGATGCTGTCAGCAGCGCTCTAAGCTGGAAAACATCATTGTGGCTGGCACTTAAGTCAGATTCCTGCTCGCAACTCAGGAGGGTGCTAGCAGAAATTCTGTAGTCGAACTTAATAGCGCGGTCAATTGAATAGCTCTGGGAACTCCTTCCCGGCGCTGTTCACATCACGTTGACTTGAATCGCCCCCATAGTCACTTGCCAAACAGCTCTATGTGTGTTGTAGTGCAGTCATGTCCAGGATACTCACACATGCAGCAGACATCAACCAACTGTGGAAATTAAGGATTTCTAAGCACAAATATAAGACTTGGAAAGACCTCCAGTGACTAATCATCATCATCATTTAATGTGGACATGGTAGCAGCAGTAGTAGGAACCTGGGACATTGGTAAGCATACAGGACAAGCAGCAGACAATTGGAACACTCCTGGGCTCTCTCTGGAGTGTCGGGTTGGTTCTAGACTCACACTATTCCACTGAGCTGGAGCAGAACTCTCTCTGCTCCTTTGGGATTATATATTGCTCTCTAATTTTCTCTGGGCTGGACCTGAACCCTCCCCTGCATCTCTTGCATAGGACCCTTAACAGCTTATTCTTTGGCTGTGGCACACTCCCTTCTGAGATTCGAGATTCCGTGTTACTGTAGAGTCTGGTAGCTATCTTTAGCAATCTTACAGCTGTGGAAACTATACTTATAGCCTTACTTGTACACTTTGCTGCTCTCTCGTGTAATTATTGTAGGTTGCTCTGTAAGACTTTGATGTCTGTGTGAAACCCTTCTCATTTCCAACTGTCTCTATGGGGTCTATTTACTAATCCTCTGATGGAGATAAATTGGACAGATATAAAGTAACAGCCAACCAGCTCCTAACTGTCATTTTTCAAAAACAGCCTGTTACATGGCAGTTAGGAGCTGATTGGCTTGTACTTAATCTCCGTTCACTTTATCTCCATCCAAGGCTTAGTAAATAGACCCCTGTTCATTATCTCTGCTGTTCTGTTTTCACACAAGACTAACACAGGCGGTGTGTTTTCCTCTCTCCAGCTGTGGCGCTATAGCTTCTCAGAGTTTGGCAGTCCACCAAACATTGTCAGCACCCATGGCCTATTTTGCCATTTAGCAAATGTTTTGGCAACATCATCACATCCTAACTAGAGATGTGCGCCAACCCCCATGTTGTCGTTTTGGATCTGGATTGATCTTCATCTTTGGTTTTGGTTTTGCAAAACCACCCTCACGTGTTTTGGTTTTGGATCTGTATTTTAAAAACTATATAAAAAAACTGCTATAATTTCGTCATTTTGACCTGTTAGCATGCAATCCAAAATCCAATTAGAGTTCCGTACCGCAGGAAGATCTGGAAAGCAGTGATGATACAAGTATCATACTGCAGAGACCATTGTTCCATATCTTGCACTGATGAGAACTATTAAGTTCAAAACAGTTGAATGCAGGTCTGATATATGGCTCTACATATTTGGCTGTAGATGTAATAGAGTTTCCGGATTGTTGGTTAGTCTACAGGTACATATCCAGCGCCACAGAGTGCCGTGCCAGGCCCAGGTAATTTTGGGGACGTGACCTAATGTATAGAGGCATGGCAACGCCACCTTACAAAAAAAAATTAAATAAAAAAATAGTATTTTGCGGCGCAGCGTGCTCCATAGGGGGGGCAATCAGGGGCAAATCTGGAGAGGGTGGGGCAATCAGTGTGATTGCTCCACCACCGCACAGCCAGAGGATCAGCGGCAGCAGCCTCTCTGGACCCACTGCAGCCCAGCACACAGCAGTGTGTTCTAGGGAGACGCAGGCTACTGCCGATTAGGGATGTGCGCCGGAACATTTTTGCCGGATTTGGATTTGGTTGTAATTTATCGTCCGGCTTTGGATTTGGATTTGGCAAACTGCGGTGACTGGCTTTGGATTTGGATTTGGATTTTTGTACAAAAATTGACAAAAAAAGCTAAAATCACATAAATTGGTCTTTTTTGTTCTTCCTAGAGTATTATTAACCTCAATAACATTAATTTCCAGTCAATTTAGAACACCTCACAGCTTGTAATATTGTGTTCAACATTATTGGCCAAAGGTTGCAGTGAGCTGACTGGTTACTAAGCGACAAAGCAGCGGCACAACGACATAGACACCACAGTATAAAGCACATCTATGACACATTGCCACACAGCAGTGGCAGAAATGAAAAGTAGTGCACCCACCCAGTGGGGTACGGCCATCAGAATCACAGTACTTGTTTACATAGTGGGCTACGGCCCTAAGAGTCACAGTGCACAATCTTATTCACATTACACCGCACATAGTGCCCCTGATTCACATTACACCATAAAGTAGTGTCTCTTATTTATGTTACGACACACAGTAGTGACCCCTTTTACACAATGCCCACAGTAGTGCCCCTTTTACACAATGCCCACAGTAGTGACCCTTTTAAACAATGCCCACGTAGTGACCCTTATACACAAAGCCCACAGCAGTGGTGTCCCTTACAAAATGCCCCCAGTAGTGGTGCCCCGTATGCAGTCCCCTTAGTAGTAGGGCCCCCTATGCAGTGCCCCCAGTAGTAGTATGCCCCCCAGTAGTATGCCCCCCCAGTAGCAGGCCCCCTGTAGTATGCCCCCCAGTAGTAGGCCCCTCAGTAGCAGGCCCCCTGTAGTATGCCCCCCAGTAGTAGGCCCCCCAGTAGCAGGCCCCCTGTAGTATGCTCCCCCAGTAGTATGTCCCCCAGTAGCAGGCCCCCTATAGTATGCCCCCCCTGTAGTATGCCCCCCCAGTAGTAGGTCCCCAGTAGCAGGCCCCCTGTAGTATGCCCCCCCAGTAGTAGGCCCCCTGTAGTATGCCCCCCCAGTAGTAGGCCCCCCAGTAGCAGGCCCCCTGTAGTAGGCCCCCCAGTAGCAGGCATGCTGTAGTATGCCCCCCTGTAGTATGCCCCCCCAGTAGTAGCCCCCCCAGTAGCAGGCCCCCTGTAGTATGCCCCCCCCCAGTAGTAGGCCCCTCCATTAGCAGGCCCCCATACACACTTAAAAAAAACAACTTACCTCTGCTGCCACGCGACGAGGAGGGAGCCGGAAGACGGAGCTCATGAGTGAGCTCCAGCCGGCTCCCTCCGTGCAGCAGCCAATGAGAGTCTGTGTGACTCTCATTGGCTGCTGTAACAAACACACAGCTGCCGCTGGCGGCTGTGTGTTTGTTTTGTGCAGGGCAGAGTCTGCCCTACACTCGAGGAGCCGTGATGTCGGATTCTCTGGTGAGAATCCGACATCAGGTGGCCGCCGTTCAGCCCCGAACGGGGATCCGAGTCAGGGTTTGGGTGGACTCGGATCCCCTATGTTCGGAGTGGTTCGGATTCCACAGAATCCGAACCGCTCATCTCAACTGGCGATGACAGGTAAGGGAGGAAAGGGGGTGGGAGGCGGACCTGGGCGCCTCCATCAAGCCCGGGCCATGGTCATTTGTACCCGCTCCCCCATCTTGATGCCCCTGCATGACTCCATCCACTATCCCTTCAATCAGGATTATATCTTGCTTTTATTGGACTTGTATCCTTGTTTCATTGCCAATATATGTAAAGGTCTTCTATTTGAAGAACACTGCAGACCAGCAGGGAATGCCATGGATTAGGAGATGAAACAGTCACTGTATTTTCATGAGGCACAAAGTTCACAGGATTATCATGATCCATTCCAATTTTTTTCCACCTGGTAATCCGCATTTTTTTTTTAACAAG
Organism: Taudactylus pleione; assembly: GCA_031769625.1. Taxonomy (NCBI): domain Eukaryota; kingdom Metazoa; phylum Chordata; class Amphibia; order Anura; family Myobatrachidae; genus Taudactylus; species Taudactylus pleione. The sequence continues at coordinate 1,710,411 of JAUIMM010000566.1, read as the reverse complement.
TGTTGACAATAAGAAATCACTTGATACTCCAGCATGTCATAAATTTATACATCAGTCTGACTCCTCAGGCACATGTACAGTAGTAGTTAGACATAAAAATACAATAGGTGCATCTTTGTGATGCTCTTTGGTGGGCAAAGCATTTGACAAATAATGTCATATATATGCTTATGAAGCCGGAAGGGTTGCTGCCAGGTCCCCATTTCCTTTATTCACTGTGGGCGGGGATTGAAAATGCACATCTCATCATAAAGAGATATCCATGTCCACCTTGCAGAGAATTGTCCACTCTCTTGAAAGTCCAGGATGTCTCCACCTAATTGGGAGTCTTCTGGGAATGATTATGGGAAAGTTGGTACCTATGGCTGGTAAAGGCACAATAAATATTGCCCAATCCCAGCCCCTTATATATGCCGTATAGAAGTGGTAAGGCATGTGATCCTCTCTTGAGATCATATACTGTATAGTACACATATAAGACATATATGCTAGAGATGAGCAGGCTCGGCTTTCTAGAAAGTTAGAAATCGAACTCACCCGAACTTACCGGTTATGAGTAGATCTGGTACTTTCCACCAGCTCCGTATTCAAAAACGAGGCAAAACAAAATCTTCTCAGCATCAGATCTCTCGTGTTTTGGGTCTGGATTGCTGGGTATCGGTTCCAATCAGCGGCCGCTACAATGGTAATAGTCTGCTGGTTGGCTGAAAATGGCTGTCTCTCAGCCAATCAGGAAGTGTTGGCTGGAAGACAGCCATTCTCAGCCAACCAGTAGCCTGTTACCATGGTAGCAGCTGCTAATTGAATCAGACACACAAGCCTGCTCAGATCAGTGCCAGCTTATGTGAGTGTAAAAAAAAAAAAAAAATACAGTATATATTTATTAAAAACGGCGTGGGGTCTCCCTTAAAAGATATCCAGCACCGTGCTTTTTTGAGCCAGTCCTGGTTGTGAAAAAATATGGGGGAAAAATGATGTAGGGGTCCCCTGTATTTTCAACAACTAGCACCGGGCTCCTGAGCTGGTCCTGGTTGTGAAAATATGGGGGGGGAACATGGCCAGCAACAGATATCTCGGGGCCCGGTACACTGATGTCTCTGTGGGCCCCACCTTCTCATCGCCAGCCCGACCTCGCACCCACACATAACTCCCCTGCATGTACAGTATGATATGTGAAGATTGATAATGTTAACTGGAAGATATGCAAGCCTTTTAATAGAGTAAGATACAGCTTACCACGCTGTCATGGATGATGCAGGCAGGTGTTCTTGATCACAGAGCTGTGGCTGCCTCAGGGGTAGGAGGGATGGCGTCTGTAGCCAGCCATTGTCCACAGCCCCTCATCACCTTCCTGTAAATCAGCCTCTCATCACCATTCTCAGCCCAAAAAAAACTTATTACCTTCCTCAGACCACCATCACCTTCCTTAGCCCACAACCCTCTTCACCTTCTCAGCCCTTACTCCCATAACCTTCTCCAGTCTTCAGCCCCCTTCACCTTCCCCAGCCTTCAGCCCCCTTCACCTTACCCAGCCTTCAGCCCCCTTCACCTTCCCCAGCCTTCAGCCCCCTTTACCTTCCCCAGCCCTCAGCTCCCTTCATCTTCCCCAGCGTTCAGCCCACTTCATCTTCCCTAGTCAAGGCCTGGGGGGGAATTATGTAGGGGTTCCCCATATTTAATGCATCCAGCAACGGGCTCCTTCTAGCGGGGATGTAATGCCACAGCCAGGGCACACACTTATTTTGGAACCCCCGTCTGAAGCATTTAGCATCTCTCACTAGTAAGGCCAAGCCGGGCATTCCTGGGGAAGTGGGGACCCCCCCAATAAAGGGGTCCCGCCTCTCCAGGGCACCCAAGGCCTGCCCTGAAGCTCGGGGCTATACCCGGCACCCCTGGGTGGTGGGCGCTGAGTTATGTCAAAAATAGAATAATATTGGCTCTTACAGGGGGACTACAGGGGGACTACAGGTCTCAGTAGGCCTCCCTCGAATGCTGGTACTTCGAGAACCATAATAGAATCATAATAGAGAACCTGAGATCCTGTAAGGGGAGTGAGGAAAGATTAGCTTAGATAATGGTCACAAAGTGTCCTCTCTTAATTGTTCTGGGTGTACAAAATCAAACATCGCTCAGTGAGCCCTGATGTAATCACTTCAGTGTTCATTATGTAAATTACTATGACAGTTATGAGACAACTCATATTTCTGTTACCTGTTTAAAAAGCCTGCAGGGTCGTCAGGGCCGCCAAGAGCCAAGGCGGGCCCCGGTAATAGGGGGCGTGGCCTAATCTCGGGAGGCATGGCCACGCCCCCTTGCCAAAATAAATAAATAAAAAAGATTTGCGGTGCTGCGCGCCGGGGAGGGGGGCGCTCTGAGCCCCCTCAGCCCGGCGCAAAGCCAGGGGGGGCACGATCAGTGTGATCGCTCCCCCGCACAGGCATAGGAGACTGCTGTGGCTGCTGCTCAGCAGCCACGAGCAGTCTCCAACTGCAGCTCAGCACACGCTGTGTGCTGGGCTGCTGTGAGGGAGGGGGGGGCGGCGTCGGACCCGGGCCCCCGCTGGGCCCCTCAGGAAGCCCAGGCCTGGGTAATCTGTACCTGCTCCCCCCCCCTCTCGGCGCCCCTGAGGGTCGTATGTCTATAGTCAGAGAACTAATCTGGGTGATACATAATACCATGTATTCACTGCAGCAGCAGGATCATTCATTGATTTCACATTATAATTACTATCTATCAGTGTTTTCCATTTCTTTTAAGTATCTATAATGTTTGTATGACTGCTAAATGGATATTCAAGCTGTCATCCCTTAGCTCTTCCTGTATCTGATTCTAGAGTTGTCCATGGCGCTGTACATTAAACACAGAAACCACAACAAGCTGAGGCCCAATGTACTATTCTACAACCAATCAATACTTAGAGTATACCACTGCGCTAATAACCACTGTGCTAATAACAAATAAAAATATATGAATATATATGTTCCTGAAAAGTAAAAGAATATGGGGGTCATTCAGACCCGGTCGTTAGCGCCGATGCGCTCGGACCAGGTCAATGGCCCCCACAGAGCATGCGCACGACGGCGCCGGTGCCATCGTGCGCATGCGTGAGACCTACTACGACCGATAGCGCCGGTCATAGCGGGTCTCGATCCAAAGGGGGCGAGCTGTCGATGTTGATTGACAGCTCGCCCCGTTTGGAAGGCAGGCCGGGGGGGGGTGGCAGCCCAAACGGAGGCATTCCCATGGGAACGCCTACCGTTTGGGGGAGGCCCCACTGACATCACTAGTGATGTCAGTGGAGAGCTTCCGGCTCAGACAGAGCCAGAAGCTCTCCGGGGCTTACGACAAGGGAGACCCTACCCTAGGGTTTCGTCGTAAGCCCCGATGGACGCGATGGTCTCTGACCATCGCGACCATCACCGGAGCGGTCGTTAGAGCTGTGGGTGTTAACCCACAGCCTAACGACCGCAACAGAGGCGGGCGGTTAAGATGCAAGCGGCCGCCCAGTTTCTGAGCGACCGCTTGCATCCTCCGACCGCCTCTGAATGAGGCCCTATGTATCTTCTAACCCTTCACTTAACTTTGAATACTATTTTGATTTTTACTATGTGTACCTGAGCAAATGAGAGATTATTTGTTGTTTAAGTGCTGCTTTTCTCTCTTTTCCATCCATGGTACATTACATGATCTCTTAAGGAACATATTGGGGCTCACACTGGGGTATATTCTGAGTCAATCGAATCTCTGAACACAGACGCAGATGGCGAGTTTTCACATAATGTACAGCACAGATGCAGATGCAAATTTAAGCGTATTTCCGTCCTATTCTGAGCAGCTGAAACTTGGCCAGAATAGGACGTGGGCATGTATCTAAAGCTCTGTGCCATTGTGAGTCACACATGCGGGGAGGGGAAGTCTGTTTCAGACCAATCTATTGCACCTAGCATAGGGCAAATGCAAGTGTAGATACTAGTAATGATGGTGGTTGCAGCGGTCGGTGTAAACTAAGTGGGCAGCCATATGGATCCTTACATTAGCTGAACGGAATCTCACCTTAGCCTAAAGTACTGAATCAGGCTTTTGCGGCTGCTCGCAAATACAGACACTTTGTTCCCGACCCAGGCTCAGTACCATTGAGTTGAGCGTATGCTCCCTTTCTTAGTGTAAAATATGAAAAATTATACTATCTATAACTCCAAAATAAATTGTCGAGTATTATTAGGTCCATATTGCTTGGAAAGGTGGAACAGAGGAGGAAACACAGAGCAAGTACAATAAAAATGTGTTCACACATAATTGAGAACTAAAGCAGGCCAGTAGAGAGACACAGGGTCTCATTCAGACCCGCTCGCGAGCGCAGGACGCTCGCAAGCGGGTCGATGGTACCCAAATGCGCATGCGCACGACGGAGGGAGCTCCGTCGTGTGCATGCGCGAGACCCGAATAACGACGGCCAAGCCGTCGTTATGGGTCTCGCACTAAAGGGGGCGTGCTGTCGATGGTGACTGACAACACGCCCCCTTTAGTGGGCGTGCCGGGGGTGTGGTTGCCAGACGGAGGCGTTCCCATGGGAACGCCTACCGTCTGGGTCCGGCCCCACTGACATCACTAGTGATGTCAGTGGGAGTGATTTTGGCTCTGATAGAGCCAAAATCACTCCTGGGCTTGCGTCAGCGAGACCCTACCGCAGGGTCTCGTCGCAAGCCCGATGGTCGCGATGGTCTTGACCATCGCGACCATCATCATGGACGCTCGCATAAGCTGTGGGTGGTCACCCACAGCTATGCGAGTGTCCAAGAGGCCGCTCCATTTTCAGGTAGGAGGGCCCTGATTCAGAGCGAGCGCTCTGGTCAGAGCGTCCGGCTCTGAATCAGGCCCACAGACCGATGGTTTGCCTACAACTCCGATGCTTGAAGATCTGTGCATGGGCAGGATCTGTACTGCGCATGTGCAGATCTCCGTCTGCAAGTTCACTCGCAGTGCCCGGGCCTGACTGACAGGCTACCACCATTTGGGGGCGAAAGCTGGGGAGGCGTCAGGTAGCATCCCAGAAAATGGGGGTGTGTCGGTCCCCGTTTCACTGGCGTGCTGAAGCCAGTGGCTGCGTCCTTGTTTGCAGCTTCACTGGCTTCAGCTGAGTGTACACACCGGCCATCCTGAGTAACCTGAAGGACGCAGCAGTGGATCACAGAAGTTGGCAGGAGGTGTCTATTCACACAAGACAGCTCCTGCGGCATTAGCTCCTGCGGCACAGCAGCTGCATACAAAGTCCCAGCGCCTGTGCAATAGCCTGCAACCATGAATCACTTGCGGGAGCTGCAATTACATGATGATGATAATGATGATGATGACCACAAGCACTAATAATGTTTTCTTCCTTGTTCATACAAATATTATGTGATTTTGTTGGCACATTATAGAATTAATTTTATGCTACTTTCATTCGTATATTAGCTGGAAGATTACACTTTTTACTATATCAGCAGGAAGCTCCCCACTGACATCATTGCTGATGTCAGTGGGGCCGCCCCCAAACGACAAGCGTTCCGTCGGGAACGCCTCTGTTTGGCCGGCCACCCCCCCGCCCGCCTCCCAAATGGAGCGAGCTGTCATTCAACATCGACAGCTCGTCCCCTTTAGTGCGAGACCCGGTGGGTCAACATCGATCCGGTTGCGAACGCTCAGCGCTTGCGACCGGGTCTGAATGAGACCCTGTGTATGTTGTAGTGCAGTCATGTCCAGGTTACTCACACATGCAGCAGACATCAACCAACTGTGGAAATTAAGGATTTCTAAGCACAAATTTAAGACTTGGAAAGACCTCCAATGACTTATCATCATCATCATCATCATCATCATCAGTTAATGTGGATATGGTAGCAGCAGCAGTAGTAGGAACCTTTGGTAGTAGTAGGTAGTAGTAGTAGGAACCATACAGGACAAGCAGCAGACAATTGGAACACTCCTGGGCTCTCTCTGGAGTGTTGGGTGAGTTCTAGACTCACATTATTCCACTGAGCTGGAGCAGAACTCTCTCTGCTCCTTTGGGATGATATATTGCTCTCTAATTTTCTATGGGCTGGACCTGAACCCTCCCCTGCATCTCTTGCATAGGACCCTTAACAGCTTATTCTTTGGCTATGGCACACTCCCATCTGAGATTTGAGATTCCGTGTTACTGTATAGTCTGGTAGCTATCTTTAGCAATCTTGCAGCTGTGGAAACAATACTTATAGCCTTACTTGTACATTTTTCAGCTCTCTCGTGTAATTATTGTAGGTTGCTCTGTAAGACTTTGATGTCTGTGTGAAACCCTTCTCGTTTCCAACTGTCTCTATTTACTAATCCTTTGATGGAGATAAATTGGACAGAGATAAAGTAACAGCCAAACAGCTCCTAACTGTCATTTTTCAAACACAGCCTGTTACATGGCAGTTAGGAGCTGATTGGCTGGTACTTAATCTCCATTCACTTTATCTCCATCCAAGGCTTAGTAAATAGACCCCTGTTCATTATCTCTGCTGTTCTGCTTTCACACAAGACTAACAAAGGCGGTGTGTTTTCTTCTCTCCAGCTGTGGCGCTATAGCTTCTCAGAGTTTGGCAGTCCATCAAACATTGTCAGCACCCATGGCCTATTTTGGCATTTAGCAAATGTTTTGGCAACATCATCACATCCTAACTAGAGATGTGCGCCAACCCCCATGTTTTTGTTTTGGATCTGGATTGATCTTCATCTTTGGTTTTGGTTGTGCAAAACCACCCTCACGTGTTTTAATTTTGGATCTGTATTTTAAAAAATATATAACAAAAACAGCTATGATTTCATCATTTTGACCTGTTAACATGCAATCCAATCTTCCTGCAATTCCGTACCGAAAGAAGATCTGAACTGGGACTCGGTACTCCAAAGTGATTCTGAACTCAGACTAGGTTAGACTCAGAACCCCTAAATTTTGTTGTTGTCGGTTTTCTGAGAACAAGACCCACACATCTCTAGTCCTAACATCACATCTATCTTGGGCATGATCAGGCTGCATTGGATGTCCAAAGGAACAGATACCAATTCGGTACTAAACAGGCACTGGAGTGAGTTGTTCAACCAAGCAGCTTCTAAAGAAAAAGGCATAGTCAGTCCCTATTACATATAAAGATAATGTATGGCAATAAGATTCAAATAAAATGTTGAATTTTTTTAAAAAAGTTGAAAAGTCACAATGATTATGTGACAGTTAAATGAGCAAATAATCTCACCTACATCACTAAAAGTCCAAAATGTGCATGTTCATGCACAGCACTTTCGTGATGGACACTGGGAGAGCCAGATGACACAAATGATAAGGATTGTTCACTGGATGATAATTACTGTCACCTATAGAGGAGTGTCTCTTATAGATGTTAATAATTAATTGAAGCAGTATGTCCTCAAATCATACTGTGTCTATATGTGGTTTAGTCCAAACGCCTGCTTACTCCCAGCTTGCTTTGTCCTTTTTAGTCCCGAGGGCTGATTCAGGATAACTCGTTCAGTGGTTGTCCAAAAAAGTCCAAAAATAAAAGGTGGGTGAGGGTAAGTATCCTGACGTGTTTTGCTGTATCAAGGTGCAGCAAAACGGGCCCTGCGTGATTGCTCACAGTCCCCCCTTAGCCGCAGCATGATAGACATGCCACAGCGTTTGGAATGCGTGGCGACCAAGACCGTTCTACAAAAAGGGGACATGTCACCCTCATTTTGTAGGCGTGCCAAGCCCAGGGTCTGCACTGACTTCCTGGACTAGGCAGAGTGGTTCCAGCGACCAGGCTGAGAAAGCTTATGCCGCCTGGCCGAGGATGGTCGCAATGCAATGGTGATCCAAAGCAGCATCTACGGAAGCTGCACAGATGCATGTAGGAGGTGTCTATTACCCATAGACACCTCTGTTAAGTCTGTGACTTATACTTCAATAAGGTTTTCTTAATAACTTGGACATAGTGAGTGTTGAATGCTTCTTTACTGTAAAACTGCTGGAAAACCAAAGACACAGAATCGAGATTCATATGCCAACTAATACACACAAAATATAAGATCTGTTGTAACCTTTCACCGGAACGCATACACAGCAATGAGAAATACAGTATATACACCACACTCCTCCCAATTTAGATAAATGCATACATAGAAGTGGTTAGCAATATGCAATGTATATGTTACCCCAGAAGGCTATAAATCAAGCCTTTGGGGTGCCTTACGAACTCTGGGTAACGATGTTTAGATCTCAAAGTGACAACCTGCTCCACCTGAATCACACTAGAAGGTTCAGGATCAGTTGCTGTCACTAAGGGAACCTTATGCTCTGGTGACTCCGTACCAGGCTTGGGAACAGTCTCTGTAGCAGACCCAGAGGGGTATACATTCTCTACAGTGTCAGGAACAGTCTCTGTAACAGACTCAGATGGATAAACATAAACTCCCACATTGCTTGCTTGGCTATGTCCAGATGTCGACGTACAGTCTGTTTGCCTCCTGGCCTCAATTATTTGATCAAAGTGGCATCGCCACAATTCTCCTCCCACTTCAATCACGAACATCAGAGGAACGGATTTGGAAGAAACTATTCCCAGTTGCATAATGTCTCCTCCGTAATCACGGACAAGCACCTTTTGGCCAATGTCGAAGGTCCAAGTAGGTTTCTGATAAACTGTTTGAAACTGTTTGTCGTGTACCTTTCATCTCACATCCGGTTTCACCAAATCCCATTGAGACCGCAAGTTCCATTGCATGAAGAGCACAGCAGGTGCTATTGTATATAAACAGGAAGTTGTCAATCTTGTGTTGCAAAGGCAGATGTTCATTGTGCATGGACTTGATAGCTTTATTGAATGTTCGTACAAATCTCTCAGCCAAACCGTTAGTGGCTGGATAGTGTCTAGCTGATGTAAAATGTTTAATGCCATTGTCTCACATGAACATTTTGAATTCCGTGGACACAAATTGTGGCCCATTGTCACTGCATACTTGCTCCAGTAGACCATTTCTGGCAAAGATGGTTCACAGAACAGCAATTGTTTTCTCAGATGTAGTGGATTTCATCTTTATTACCTCTGGCCATTTTAAATGAGCGTCCACTGCAATAAGAAACATACAATCCATGAATGGACCAGTAAAGTCAATATGAACCCGCTGTCATGGAGATGATGGCTGTTCCCAGGGGAGTAACGGGGCTAAGGGCATGAATTTTTAACACTTTGACTACCTCCTGCTGCATTTGCATTTTAGTTGGACGGTATTGCACAGACGTTTCTTTTTGGCTGCACAATACTGTCCACATCGGAATCAGGCACGAAAACATTATTATATTGTATACAAATAGGTAATGTTACTCTAGAATTCAATTCTAATGCTGCATAACCATATGTCTATGCATTATTCTCTACACCAGTGGTGTCAAACTCAGGCCCGTCAGCTTTTGTGGGACTACATATCCCAGCATGCCCTGCCACAGTTTTAGCATGCCCTAATAGCAAAACTGTGGCACTGCATGCTGGGATGTGTAGTTCCACTGCAACTGGAGGGCCCGAGTTTGACACCACTGCTCTACACTCTCATGGGCCATACGTATATAGACACTTTTATGTTTGAAATACATCTTGCCCAAATGTTACTTTACTGTGTTTGGACACCTCTTCAGATTGAACGTTTCCATTTAAGTGTGCTTTATTTGCATGTGTCTTTTCGCTGCACAAATAAGTGTCCACCCATAAATAAGGCCTTTTATCTGTGTGACCTTATGGAGATAATGTAATGATGGTCTTCTCTTCTCATGATCTTGAAAAGTTATCATTAGTGCAGAAAAGCTACAGGCATACACGTTAAAACATACAGTACATAATGTCATAATGTTGATTCACTAATCTCTTGTGCCACAAGAGAAATGGATGGATTTGTTCTACTGATTCTTCTTCATGTAGATAAAGCAGTTGGCACAGCTTTAAAATGCAGCCTAATTACTGAGCCAGCGATAACAGTTACAATAATTGGAAACAGGGGCCAGTGCTTAAAATTGTGGCACTATTAGGATACAAGATAACAGCCATGCGCGATTTGGGCTTAATGATATATAATCATCTATTAGGCAAAACAGACAACAATTTAGTGGTCAAGCAGAAGGACTTTTGCCTCACGTATGCCTGTATTGGTATGTATCACAGGATCTCTTATTTAAATCTGACTCTTCTCAGCCGCAGCTTGATTAATATTAATTGTTCTGCAAAGTGCTTCATGTGTTTGGCATGAGATCAAAATTTCTAAATTCAGCTTCATAAAATGAATGTCAGCAAAATGGAAGGTTGAAAATAAAAGACTTCATAGAGCAAAGAGAGATAAGAATTTCAAGTTCTTCTCCCCAGGGAACTGATTTATATCAGGGGGTTTTATTCTAAAATTGTTCTAAAATGTATTATCTATTCTATCTATCTATCTATCTATCTATCTATCTATCTATCTATCTATCAATCATCTATCTAATGCCCTACTCCTCTATTTTGGTGTGCCCTGCAAATATGTCCCTGAATTGAATTGACTATTTTGTGGGTGAACTTTATGAAAATGGTTCTAAGGTCAATGAAAAGTTAATTTTACAGCTGATTATGCTTCTATAAAAAAAGAAAAAAATTTTATTCTGCTGCAGAGATAAAAAGAAAAAAATCTATCGTTGATATACTGTATATCCAGTTTATAAGTTTTGTGATCAGCATAATGACTATATAGGTCTAAAAAAACAACTAATTAGTTAGATAATAAAACCATGTTATATGTAATTGTATGAAGAAAGCGCTGACTTTATCAGAACTTGTTTATATATAATGCAGCTCAGATAGGTACTCTGGGACTCAGGGAGAATGATATTCAGAAATTAACTGAGTCAAGTACTGTACACATTGATCCAGCAGAAGAGGTCAGAAATCAAACCAAAGTTACAATCACAGTAGTTAGAGCGTGCACTGATCAGAAGTGAGCAAAAGTTTGGTACACAGTTATCTAACAAAGCGAAGGTCTGGAGTCAAGTCAAGGCATTTTGCATTAATCAAAGATGCAAAATACTGATTCAGGGAAATCAATGATCTGGAAACTTGAGTTGTCAGGTTGCTGGATACTTTACTTTTAGCTGATGTGGCACACCAGACACTCCTGATAACATCACTACTCATTAAAGAAACAACCTCTAACTCACTCACATGTGAGAAAATTCTGGTACCTCCCTTCATGTTGGGGCTTATCAAGGTGCTCTACCAACTTGTCCATTATACCTAAAATCAATTTCCTTGGGATATCTGAAAAACTCACAAGCCTCCCACGATGCATCCTCCTCTGAAACTTGTCTGTTGGTGATTGGGAGCCCTAGCACCAAGCTGCCACATTATGCACCAATGTGATTCTGTTTCTAGTAACACAGAACAGACTGCATTTCTTCCATGACAATTAATGTCATTAGGTCTCTGCACACCATGTAGCTTTTGCCCAGCTTATATCGGGTTGGGTACAGGATGCCGGCACTCAGGATCCCGGTGGTCAGAATCCCGACGCCAGCATCCCGACAGGGTTAGGATACCAACACTTGTCGGTAAATATCCTAACCCTACCCCTAACCCTCCCTCCCTGCACCCTAAACTTAACCTCCACTCCTAGTGCCTAAACCAAACCCTTTCCCCATAGTGCCTAACCCTAACCCTCCCCCCAGTGCCTATCCCTAACCCTCCCCCTAGTGCCTAGCCCTAACTCTCCCCTTAACTCCATCACTTATTATCAGGATGCTGGTGGTCAGGATGCCAGTGCTGGACTTCTGACTGGTGACGGTATTCCGGAGCCGACATTCTAAGCGCCGGCATCCCAACCGCCGGGATTTAAACTACATCCCCTTTATCCTTACCAACCTGAAGCTTCTTCATGGGGCATAAAGACTGAACTTATGGCAGCCACATTAACTACTATTCCTAATCAGGTTTGATATTAAAATGCTGTCCTGTATCCAGCAAAGTCAACACACACACAATTGAATTGCAGTTCTCTCCTGAACAATCCTCCATTGATGATAAAGCTATTATACTCCCAGGCTGAATTCTGAGAGTGGTTATCTTTTTACAGAGTTTATTGGGCAAGATCCAAGTGAAAATTACAGCATTTACCATGGTGACTAAGGTATCTGAAGGGAAGAGGATAGTTCCTAATGGAAATTATGTTACCCTTTTTGTTCAATCCTGCATGACTTGTGCATGCAACATGGTGCCACAGACCCTGTCTTGCAGTCTCCTGATACCCTTGCATATTCCACAGAAGCCATAGACCCATGTCTCCATGGTTTTCTTCATTGACCTCCCGAACTTCCAAGGTAACAAAAACACCCTGGCGATAATCAATCACTTCTTCAAACAAGTGCACATCATTTAAATCTTTAAATCTTCATCGAAGAGGTCTTCTAGCTGCCTGGACTTCCTTTGGAAATTGTCTCCAACAGACAAAGGATTCCAGTTTGTGACTAAGTTTTGAAGGTCCTTTTGCAAGAGTTGTGAATTGCACTTACTGTATCCTCAGCGTACCACCTTCAGTTGAACAGAACAAAACAATCCCTCAAGATGTTTATACAATACTTTGTTTCTGATGCCCATGACATATGACCACAGTTGCTTGGGTGAGCAAAATTCTCATGGAATCCTATTGGTGGTCATTCCATATTCCATAAGCCCTCTGGGATTCCTTCTGCAGAAAAGCATGTGCAGGATCTCCAGGGACTGTGAAAGGCTGCAGGAGCAGCTGAAAATGGTTTGTAGACCTGAGGAGATGATACTAGCAGATATATCTTCAGTGGCCGATATACACAGTATTTTCAGTGGCTGTAAATGTTTCATGTAAAGATAGCTCACTACAAGCAACTTCATTCTTAAGATGCCCTCATTCAAAATATGGAATAAATACATTAGTTTGTACTCAATCAACAGGAATATATATTCCGTAGCATATACTGTAGGCTAAGTCTATTACTTTCCTTCTATATCCACCTGGTATTTCACAAATATTTTATGTGATGCAGTACCTAGTTGCTTCTCTATCACCAGGTGATATCAAGGATGTTGTGAGAATCTGCTGTAACACCAGCTACATGTGATAGGTGGCAGTGTGTCCATGAACCATAACACCTGCAACATGTGAGGATTCACAGCAATACCAGCCATAGACTACAGGTAGTGATGCATCATCAACACTGACAGTTACATGTTGTTTTTCACTTACTGCAATCAGAAACTGGCAAAATGTCAAGTCAATTAGGACAAAATAACTTACTGATATGCAGCTTCTGTAAGGTCCTCACTCCTGCAACTCATTGCACAAGCAAAGTGAAATTTCTGTTTTTCTGCTGATGCTTAAAAATTCTGTTTTGTTGCCATTTTACTAACTTCAGGTTTATTGTTCACTATTGTACACCACCTGAGCCCATCATTCGGGAAGTACCGTCCTTAGAGGACGGTACTGAATATGTGGTTCGGGCTCCTCGTTTTTGTGTTTTAAGAAGACGGTGGATGCCTACAGTACATGGACAAGAGGACCTGTCCAGGTATTGTAGATGAGTATGTGTGAGTATGTATGTGTGTCTTGTCTTTATTTAACATTTATTTACAGGTGATCAAGAGGTACCTGCGGGCCCATACTGCTCCACATGCTGGTACTTGTGGTTCACCAAGTACCAGAATGTGGGGGAGGCTTGCTGGGACCTGTAGTTCTACTGTTAGACAATGTTATCACTTCTATTTTTACACCCTCTTTACACTATCAACCCAGCATCCACCACCCAAGGGTGCTGGGGATAGCCCTGGGCTATCAGCCCAGGCCTGGGGTGCGCTGGAGAGAGGGACCCCTTTATTGGGGGGTTCCCCACCTCCCCAGGGATCCCTGGCCTGTGCTGACTAGTGGTCAGGCATAATGCTTTGACTGGGGGACTTGGTGAAAGTGTCCCCCTGGCTGTGGCATTACACCCCCGCTAGAAAGAGTCCGGTGCTGGTTAAGGATAGGAAACAGAGAGTTGTAGTAAATGGAGTGTATTCATTGGAGGGAAAGGTTACCAGTGGAGTACCCCAGGGATCTGTACTTGGGCCGGTGCTTTTTAATATCTATGTTGGTGATATTGCAAATAATATTAAAGGGAAAGTATGCCTTTTTGCAGATGACACAAAAGTATGCAACAGGGTAGACACACCAGGAGGGGTAAAACAAATGACTTGAACATGGCAACTACAGTTTAATGTCAAGAAATGCAAAATCATGCACTTGGGTCTCAATAACCTAAAGGCTAAATATAGTATCAAGGACACTATAATGGAAAATACAGAGGAGGAAAGGGATTTAGGAGTCACCATTTCAAATGACTTAAAGGCAGGCAAGCAATGCACCAAAGCATTGAGGAAGGCAAGTCAGATGCTTGGTTGCATAGGGAGAGAAATCAGTAGCAGGAAAAAAGAAGTGATAATACCACTGTATAGATCATTTTTTACAGCCTCATCTAGAATACTGTGTTCAGTTCTGGAGCCCATATCTCCAAAAGGATATAGACACATTAGAGATGTTACAAAGAAGGGCAACTAAAATGGTGCATAGCCTACATCACCGAACTTACCCAGAAAGGCTAAAAAATCTTAATATGTGTAGTTTGGAACAGAGAAGGGAAAGGGGGGACATGATAGAAACATTCAAATACATGAAGGGTTTTAACAAGGGACAGGAGGGAAGCATTCTTCAGAGATGTACAAGAACATGAGGACATGCACTGAAACTGGAGGGAGGTAGGCTCAGAGGAAATTTGAGGAAAAATGACGTCACAGAAAGGGTAATGGATAAGTGGAATAGCCTCCCATCAGATGTGGTTGAAGCTAAAATGGTGGAACAATTTAAACACACTTGGGCTAGGCATAAGAATATCCTTAAGAGAGATGTAAGGAGAAAATAGGGTTTTAGTTGCCTAAAGGATACATGACAAGGTGCAGACTAGATGGTCCAAGTGGTTCTTATCTGCCGACAAATTCTATGTTTCTATGTTTCTAAGGTAAATACAGGGGACCCCTACTCATTTTGTCCCCTGTATTTCCAAAACCAGGAACGGCTCACTTAGCCCAGTGCTGGTTGTGGTAAATACAGGGGACCCCCTACGTCTTTTGTCCCCCATATTTACACAACTAGGACTGGCTCTGAATAGTCCAGGGCTGGTTGTGCTTTTAGGGGAGGACCAACACGTCATTTTTTTTATTAATTTAATAATTTAACACTTTACACGATTTTTACACACAGATGCATGCATGGATCTCACTGATCTATGCATGCATCTGTATCAGTCACACCTGCTCAGGCTAAAATTGAAAGCATGAAGCAGGTCTATTCATTTGGGGATTTGAAGTTTGATTTTTGAGTGGGATTTGGTGTTCGATTTGTACATGCGCATGCAAAATCGATCAAATCACTGTTCAAAATCGAACCAAATCGAATTTGATTTAGAAATGGCTTCTAAAATTTAATTTTATTAAATGTATGATTTGTTGAGAGATTTGTACATTCGATTTGATTTGAGGTGAGTTAAATCAAACATCAAATTGAATGTAAAATCGAACTTTGAAAATATACACCTAAATGTGCTTGCTAAACTGTTATAAAAAATGGATCTATAAATGATAAAACAACTTAATAAATTGCTTTGTGACTGGTACTGTAAGACAATGACTGAACATGGACAGATAAGGTCATTATCCAGCTGCATTTTATGTCTGTTCTAACTGATATTTTATTGATACTGTTATGTTGATTAGGATCAGCATGCTGTATATTTGATTCCACACATAACAGGATTGTGGCCCTAGGCACCATATAGCGGCGTTTCAGGTGGAGATTACTCAGATATGGTAATTTAGTTTAGTGCAGCAGTATTCTGATCTGCAAATCCCTCCACAATTACCAGTGATGCAATGCTGCAAGCCCTTCTCCTACTA
Organism: Taudactylus pleione; assembly: GCA_031769625.1. NCBI lineage: Eukaryota > Metazoa > Chordata > Amphibia > Anura > Myobatrachidae > Taudactylus > Taudactylus pleione. Next base: position 1,694,410 of record JAUIMM010000566.1, on the reverse strand, counting down.
TAGATGGCTTGTTTCAAACAGCCAAATGTGCTATACAGTATATGCCTGATCTGCACCTTGTTGATTTCTGAATGTGAATGCCCATCAACAGCATCACTGTGTGTTTGAATCAGGAACTCCTTGGTAAGGGACTGTTCTGTAGTGCTGGACTATTTGTGTTGGACTCTTCTGGGGAGACCTTTTAGATTAGAGGACTGCACTATAAATGACAACTGCATATTTTATCATATCATAGTGAACTGCATCTTTTAAGTCTGTTATGTTGGTAGGCGATGCACTATTCCAGTCTTCCAGCCCACCAGGACCTCATTTCTTTTCCAAGTCAATGTTCTCTACTTGAAGCTATGACTATCTGAAATGGAAGCCTAGTTTTCTTTGAACAAATAATAACATATAGAGTATGTACCGTGGTATAAGCCTCAGGCAGATTTATTCAAAAATCCATAGGCTTACAGTATGTGACTATTTGCAAATGTTTCTGGCATGGCTGGGTAAACCGCATAATTCAATGTATATACATTTAGATGGATCTTGGATTTCCTGTCTGCCTCCGCAGCCACTAAATTGTCTCTCTGGATTTGAACCATCACATAACACGCTTCTAAATCTCTGTCTGATTCCATTGCATTGCCTAATGTATGCAGACAGCTTACTTATGAGCTTCTAAACTATTGAGACAGGGTTATTCTCCATATTCCGAGCAACCTCTCTAGGGAACGCTGGTTGTAATTGATCATAAATGATGACCAAGACGCCGTCTTAATACAGAACTGGTTAAAGAGAAAAAAAAACAAACATTATCTGCCAGCTGATTTTTAAATGTTTTACAGTGTTGGATATTTTCCTGTGGGAAATGGTCACATGTTCATATTAAGTAATATCACAGATGGGTTATTGTTTACTGAAGAATCCTCAGGGCCTTATGTATGAAGCACAGCAGCTTATTTTTGCAGTGCTGTGCAAATGCATCTACATTTTCCGCAAAGCATATAACGCAGTTTGGAAGGAGTGAGGGTGTTCTTTGAAATGTTGATTTGCAGGACAGCACAAGGATCAGTTGTTTTGATATAAGATTATTGGGATATGAGGTTTATTAGATAAAGGGGTGCAGTGGGCTTTATTCCTTGCTGTGGGGAGGGATGAGCAGCCATTTCCACATCACAAATGGATCAAGGGCCTGATTCTGAGTAGTACGCAATACCGATATTTTTGCAAAAACAAGCGATTGTTTGCAATTGCGCATGCATGAAAGCCGCGTTGTGTACGTGCAGAAATGCAATTATGTTCATACAGAGGAACCACTCGCAAAGTGAGTGACAGGTAGTCAGTATTTGGGGGTGGTATCTAGGGGTGGTCAGAAAAACCCAGGTGTGTCTGATCATTTAAAATCCGTTTCATGGGCGTTCATAAATTAGCCATTTCGATTTCCTTCACAGCATGAGAGCTATCTGCGTGTCAGTGTTTGTGACTGGTCAGATTTGACTTACAGTACATGCTGCGTGATTGCCCTATGTGCATTGATGGGGATGTAGTTATGAGACAAGCCCGACAAGAGATTTAAGATAGGGAGGGTTAGGGTTTAGGTTAGGCTACAAGAAGGGATGGTTAGGGGAGAAGGGGGTGGGTAAGTACACTTACGCCTGTCAGGATACCAACCATCGGAATGCCGCTGTTGGCATTTTGACAGAAGGCATCCCGACGGCCAGCATTACATAACGATTCCCGTTGATGTTACTGATGTTTAAGCTGTTGCACGTTGCTGGATGGATATGAGAAGGCGGCAGTGGGTGTCCCTATGCTCAGCTAAGCTTTGGAAGGCATTAGTATATTTTAGCAATTGCAATCCGTGAGAGAATGCAGCTATGATTGCATTAGCGTATAACTCGGAATCAGGCCCTACGTTTTTGCCCCAGCTACAAAACTGGCAGAGATTGGGTTTTGTTCTACTGATGCTTTAAATGGTACAAATCTTGCACCTTCCAAATAACAGGAGAGGAACATTTTTAAGCACACTCTGGCTAGTGTACAACAAACCTTCAAGCTAGTGCTGTAACGGGGTGTGTGCGAGCAGTGCCATTGCCCAGGGGCAGGTCCCTGGAGCGGGCACCATCGCTGCCCCGCAGCACTTGAATTTGGCTTGTGGGTTGCCTCATATGGCACCCTGTAGCCTGTAGCACTGCTGAAGAGCTGCCTGAAGCTCCCAAAGGACACTTTAGTCAGCATTGTACAGTTGTACTGTAATTCCTCAGATGCCCTGTTCAGAGAGCAAACTCTTAATCTGTATTACACCAAGAGCATTCTCTTCACACTGCTGGACCAAGAGCATTCTCTTCACACTGCTGGACCAAGAGCATTTCGATTGCTGTTGGTATCTCTATAATCCTGGTAATCTCTGCAACCTCTTTAATGCAACAGAAAACATAATTCCAATGAAAAATATCAGGTGCACAGTTACTACAAGCTGGCAGATAACTCTAAAGTAAATGTTCAGCATACTGTAAAGGCAAAAGCCTTTTCCATAACCAGAAAAAGAAGTAGGGGTAAATTTACTAAGAATCGTGTTGGTCCGAGATTGCAATCTTGGGTGAAAATATCGGTTTTTACCAACTCGGAAATTTACTCGTGTTAAACTGGGGTGTTTTTTTCATTTAGGGGGGTGAATTCGGACGAGTTATTCCCGCAAAATCGGACGTTTGTTACACTAGAAATGAATGCACCGTTGACTCATATTGGAAGTACTTTTCATTCACTTCCGCATAACACGTAAATTGACCATTATTCGTTTTATTCTATTCGGCTGTTTTTGCAGGCAAATCGGGGAGTAAACAGAAGTTACAAATAGACCACCTCCTGAGTTGTGAGTTTCCCTGAAACATACACAGATCAGTGTGATTTGTGTATGTTTCTGTTTGATAACCTTCTCTAAAGTGTTTTTTTTTTAGGTACTGGGCGCTCATTGGCTGGGACCCACGTGATTGGCTAGCGGTCCTTGGGAAATACAGATGACAATGATCATCTGTCATTTTGCGTAGTGTAAGTATATGTGACAACATATACTTACACCTTTTCTGCTTGGGTCGGCTTACTCATTTTGCTATTTTGCCAAGTACAGGGATGCTACGGAGAGCGGCACCAGGATGATGGTGAGTATGGGATTTTTATTCCAGGTACTCCCATTGGATTCTACATGGAGAAGTGGATGTGAACAGTGGGATAGATGTATGTATTAAAGTTATACTGTATACAGTGTGTGTACTGTGGCTATTTAACTATTTATTTTACAGTGAGGGTACGGGTGTCGGTTTCCTGCTGGCACTTGTAGTTCCACACGTGCCAAAGGGCAGAAATGCTGGCACCTGTAGTTCCACTGTAAAATACAATAGTTTTTAACTATATTCACCATTGTTACCCCTGTACCCACAGCCCAGGGGTGCGGGGAAGAGCCCTGGACTTCAAACTCAGCCTGGGGTGTTGAGAGAGGGGGAACCCCTTCCCCTGAGATCCCAAGCTTGGCCTGACTAGCTTGGGGTGTGAATGCTTTGGCTGGGGAGACCCAGTGATAGGGTCCCCTGGCTGTGGCATTACACCCCGTTTGGTTTGGGTCCGGTGCTGGTTTTAAATATAGGGGGAACCCTATGCATTTTTCCCCCTATATTTAAAACCAGGACTGGCCCTGTAGCCAGCTGCTGGTTCCTAAAGTACCGGGAACCCTACATGTTTTTTTCCCCGTAATTTTAGGAACCAGGACTGGCTGAGCAGCCCGTGGCTGGTTATGCTTTTTTGGGGGGGGGGCCCTACATAAATTTTTTCAAAAAATGTAACCCTTAACATGGAATAAACACACAAGCAGCCTGCACACATTTCAAGGATACTTGTTCGGGAGGGAAAGTCGGGCAGGGAACTCGGACAGGATCGATCAAATACACCATCAAACAACACGATCCTGTGAGAACCCGAGTGCTTGGTACATTCCCGACTTTATTAGTGAAAAAGACTGCAGTTTTTGATCGATCCTATCCGATGTTTAAAAATGGGACAAATCAGAACCTACACAAATCTTAGTAAATTTTCCCCGTAGTGTCAGTTAATAGAAATGGTAAAGGACAGTGATGTTTGTGAGCAGCTGACCATCTTAAGATTTTTGCAATGTCTAGTTCCTCTATCATGTCTCCACCTTACACTGTCTCTCCTCATTCTATCCTAGCTGCACAGAAATGTCAGTCACCAATGACAACTTTAATATTGATGGCTGATAAAGCTTCTTTCTTACAATAGACACACATTTTTGCCCCACCACAATATACAAATGTCATTCCAATACTTTATGTATCAAGTATTTCCCATACCTCTTAGATTGTAAGCTCATTTGGGCAAGGTCATCTTCACCTTGTGTTTCATGTCATAGGGGGGGATGTATGAAATCTTTTTGAGAGACTGTAAAGTGGAAAGAGATAAAGTACCAACCAATCAGCTTCTATCTGCTATTTTACAGGCTGTGTTAGAAAAATGACAATTAGAAGCTTTCTCCAAGATTTGATACATCTCCAACCTTGTATGTTAGTTATGTGTATCATGATCCCTTCATTATGGAGCTCTACGTAATATGTTCACGCTTTATAAATAATGGTTAATAATAGTCAGTCAGCCCTTTGCCACTCCAGTCTTTTACAGGAAGGACCCTAACAGCAATGGCGTCACTGGAGTCGATGTGCACCCAAAAAGGGGGCATGGCCTCGCAAGTAAGGGGTGTGGTCTCACAGCACACCCATGGTTTGTCATTTTGGGGGTCATGCCCAGGACTATTTGCTTACAAGATGAAGATATAATTTTAAGTTTCACAAGAACTTTTTCAAAATGACTTTAAGAACAAGCCCCCTCACTTCACTTGTCTTACTCACTCTCTCTTTGCTATTTCTGCCTCTATAGTATAAATGCTGTCGGATTTACCAAGCACTTGGTCCCGGCCGCCGACGGCATCTGAAGATGACATTAGCCCATAGTAATTTCTCCATCTGCCCCCCACTGTCTCACCTGCGCATGCAAAGTACATGCATTGGATCTGAACATAGAAGCAGTAGTGTTATTCTATTACTCTGCCTTCAGATCTTCATCTCAACGTGCTCTTATCAGCGCCCGTGTCTTGGCAAGAGAATAATATTTCTAAATTTGAGTGAACATTTTAATTTTCACTTTGCGAATTTAGGCCCGTATTCAATTTGAGGCGAAAAGCCATTTTCGTGTGTTTTTGGCGGAAACTTTTCGCCAATGACATCATTTTGCCAGGCGGAAAAGTATCGTCGTATTCAATTTGAAAGACCTCAATGCAATGTACTAGGTGAAAAAGTTTCGCCTATGAGTAGCGGGCAGAAAAAAGTGCAGAATTGGGGTTTTGGGGTGCAACTTGCGGGAACTCCCGTGCAGCCTTCAGACAGTCCCCCAAAGGTAAACTGTGTCAAAAAAAATTTCCAAAAAATCACTTTGAATTTGGGGGCAAAAAAAATAAATGTTGGGGGACAAAGTTAAAAACTAGTGAACTTGACTCTGTGGGGGTCCCCAAGTATGCCCTAGGTGATTTTTCAATTTTTTTTAAACTTAACTTTAGCAACTTTAAAATATGCTGGCCCCCATTTTCAAGTACCCCAAATTTGCTGGGATAAGTTTTTTTCTGCAAAAAAACCCTCCTGAATACTACTGCACCACTTATACAAAAATGCTATTTAGCAGCTATTGAGCCCGTTTAAAAACACCAATTACCTTCAGCAAGCCAAATCGGGGGGTACCATAGCTAACCCCCATGTCAGAGCATCTTTTGGGGGGTGTCAGGCTGATTTCCCCAAATCTGACAGTACTTTTCGCTTGTTTACGTTTCGCCGGGTCCAGTTGTCGCCTTCTTTCAAATTGAATACGGCGATACGCGGGCATGCGCGCAATACTTTCTGCCTGCAAAACAGGCGAAGTAGGCGAAAAGTCCTGGGAGGCGAAAAAGTATCCGCTCAAATTGAATATGGCGGTAAAAATGGCAGGATGTGATAAATAGGGACCCATAGTGCTGACTCACTTGATTACAGATGAATTAAAAATAAAAATAAAGCTGACATTGCAGATAAGAAAAACCTGAATTTAAAGGGTTAAAGGTAGAGTCAATTGGATATTATTTCCCTACTATACGTACATAAAAATGAGCAATATAAAGACGCCATATCACTATACTTTCTAAGCATCAGACTAATGAAAGGGGAACTTATTGAAAATAACGCTGTGTTTGACATTCCACTCTCTTTTCCACATGTCTATTTTTAAGTATCTGTTTATGGCTTATAATTAACGCTGGAATCATTACCTTAACTCTGTCAGCTATAATCATCCTGCAGCAGATTCATCAAAACTTTCACTAAATCACCCAATTAGGTTCTTGTAATGCAGGAGGTGATGCCGGAGGCATCTGTGGTCTGCAAATGTTAGGTGGAACCAAGGTCACAGGTTTGTGTTAATAATTTATATACATTATACCATGGTCAGTAGCATGGTGACAGACTTAATTAGAATATAGGACAAGACAGGTCTCTGTTGCTTTTCAAAAGGGACAAACTCAGTAGCTGATTTGCCACGCACTCTTAGAACCCTTTGAAATAAATAGTCTTCAGGTGGCAGTGCCTATCAAATTCACACGAGGAGTGCAATGGACATAAAAACAACAAAGAAATAATAATGAATCGCTGGTGTATGAGACGTTTCCTGTAGAGGATTCATTATACTGAATTTTTACTTGCTGTGTTTTCTGAACGATTTATTCTTCTTCATCTTAACCCAATAAATAACCGACAAAGTGCAAACAAGGTTTGGAATGAGCTGCTTCATGATCGCTATTGTTTCTGTAAACATGATGAAAGATTATTCGGATCCCGTCTGCTCTTCTCCCCTTTAAATATGAAATGTGAAACCATGTTAGCGAACATGTCAACGCTTCATCTGCCGCAGTCATCCCAACATTTAGCAGAGCAGAAGGCAAAAAAAAAAGCTGCTAACTCCCTCATCAGATGCCACCCCTTCCATGTTAGTGTAATACTATTTCTCTTGATTGGCATTACTGAAAACATTTGCCTCTCATATTGAGAAACAGCATAGTAGAGCAAACATACTGTAGTTCAGCCGGTATACGTTCGGGAAGCCGGCAGACGCAATGCCAAACGTCGGCTTCCCGACTGCTTAATCCCAGCGAGGGTTAAATGAAAGGCATCTAAAACGCCTGTCATTTTACCGATGCCGGGAGACCGGCACCCGGCATCCCGATCGGAGGGATGCCGGGCGTGGACAGCCGCAGGAGGGAGGGTTAGGTTTAGGGCTCCCGGGGGGGATTTAGGGTTAGGCACCCCCCCGGGAGGTTAGGGTCAGGCTAGGGGAAGGGGGGGGGGTTAGGGTTAGGCACCTCCGGGAGAGGTTAGGGTTAGGCACCACCCCCCCCCTTGGGAAGTTAGGGTCAGGCTAGGGGAAGGGGGGGTTAGGGTTAGGCACCCCCGGGGGAGGTTAGGGTTAGGCACCCCCCCGGGGGTTTAGGTGGCGTGGAAGGGGGGTTAGGTTTAGGCACTTAGAGGGGGGATTAGGGTTAGGCACAGGGGAGGGAGGTTAGGGTTATGCACCCTAAAGGAAGTTTAGGATTGGGGGTAGAATTAGGTTAGTTTATACTTACCTTTAGGACGATCGGGATTTCCTCCTCTGTCGGGCTGTCGCTGCCGTGCGGCCGGCATTATATAATACTGAATCCATTCAGCCATGTCATTTCTAAAAGTAGCTGTATGTTTCATAGCCGGATCTCAATCTGAATTAAGCATTTTAATGTAACAGACAGCAATAAGATTTGACAGCTCTTAAGGAGATATAAAACTTGTATACACTTCAACCAGTTTGATCATTATATAATTAATTCATTAATTGTGGTAATTGCTTTGGGATGTATCAGATCTTGCTGAGAGGTTTATCTTTAGATGTAAGTAGGGCTAGGGAAGGACTTCTGAGTACGCTCCCTTTCATGGGCTGAACACTGCATCCCTGGGCCCCATAGAAAATTGTGAGTGAGGGTCCAGCAATGCAGTTCCAGTCTCTGAGCCCCTGCTCTGCTTTCAGGAAACTAGAGAGGGGGCCTCTTTTGAGGATGCATAGGTCCAGCAAATACTGTACATGGAGAAGAACAGGGACATCACTGTTCAGCAGCTAGATCCAAAGAGGCAGCCAATCTGCTGTACTGAGAGTTATACATTATACATCTATCTGTGACATTGATATGTAACACAGCGCTACCAGAAAATATCAGATTAAACCGAGCTTCCACTCTTAATAAATTTTTCATGACTGATCATTCACTGAAACACGATAGGTCTGTTATATTCTCTTGGTTACTTTTATTTTGAACACATTAAAGAAGGATATTTACTAAAACTAAATAGATGGATTCGATGGAAAGATAATTTTGCCAAACCATGACCTTCTTAGGTGTGAATTTTCCACAAGACAGCCGCATCCTGCCATCATTTCAGTTAATCACAGACCTGACTGCTCTGTATGTACCTGCACTGTTTTTCCAAGTCTGTTGTCTAAAGAGAAGCTTATGCTGTGTGTTCTTACTTCTAAAAAAATATATCACTTCATACACAAAGGTCCAATTACCTGTGCTCGAGCATGGATATCTTTAAATGGATAATGGTGGATTTTGGGAACCTCTGCACTATAGGATCTTGAGTCTGACAAGTCTTTCCAAGAACAGCAGGGTTTCAAATGGGGTGGGATGGAGATTTATCTAAAACCCCTCTTTCAAACAATTTGCCCTAGTGATTACGTCTAGTGATCTCAAATCAATTACATAGTGTACTGCAGACAGCGTTAAGACGTCCTGAACATTATTCCTACACATTTTATGCTTTTCCTGCAAACGTGTAATACCCCTATTCCCGGGTTGTTGATGGGTCGACCGGGGTCGACATGATTTTAAAATGCACCAAAATTAATAACCCGGGTCGACCGACCCAGTATTTAAACCCAGGTTAAAAGAAGGGTTAAACACGGGTCGGACCCGGGTTATTTGGCTCTTAAATGGTACAGACCCGGGATATTCGACCCGGGTTTGAGAAAATAGTGCTGATTGGCTTTATCAAGTCAGCTGACCAGCCTGCACATAGAGCACATGTCTCGGTATTTACATTACTGTCCTGCACTGCACATTTTGGGGAAAAGGCAGCTAATAATCAGCACAGTGTACTATACTGCACTTTACTTTCACTTTGGAGGAATCATGGCAAACTGGAGTGATGAAGAAGTAATGGAGTTGCTTCGGATCAGGGGTGAGGAAGAAATACGTAAACAGATAACTGGCACTGTCAAGGAAGCAATAACTTATTGCAACATCAGCAAAATGTTGGCTGCATCTGGATTCATCAGGAGCCAAAAGCAGGTCGCTGTTGAGGCACAACCTTCAACTAGTGAGGGTGCAACAACTGCAACCCAGCCTTTACAAGGATCATGTAAGTCACATTGATATATTATTAACAGTAAAAAATTAAAGGTAGGGGATGCAGTGACTTCCCTGCTTAAATTTTCTGATCATCTCTTATCAAAACTCATTTGAAATTGAATAAAAAAAAAATACAATAATCATAGGCAAACGCAGGGGGGGTTTCCGGCTGCCTGGAAACCCCCCTCCCCCCCAGTCCACACCATGACCACAATAGAAATAGTAATATAATAGAATGTTACTAGTGCTGCATGTTCTTTTCCGTATCATAAATTAAATAATTAGCACCACGTGTGGATCTTTTAACGTGTCATTCAGTAATATACACACCTGTGCATCAACTAGGAGATCTGGAAAACATGCACTGTTAGGGGTGCACAGCTACAAAACATTAATAGGGTTAATTATTAATACACTATCCACTTCATAACGAGATGAATCTGTACATATATGCAGGGCCGTAGCTAGGGTAGTGCGGCCCGTGCCATCGCACAGGGCACCACAGGTCAGGGGGCGCTGTTTGGGTCTGTCACATTTCTGTTTATTATCATTCTTGCTTGTAGCTTCCTCTTATTTCATCCCCAGCATCTCCTGGCCTTTCCTATCTCTTCCCTGGCCCTTCCCCATGAGGCCATGGCCCTATTTTGGGTGCATTATGTCCCTTTGAAAAATGAGGGGGGCGCCAATGCTTTTTCTGGCACAGGGCACCAAAAAGTCTAGTTACGGCTCTGCATATATGTCCAGGGCAGTGGTAGGTTCTTCTGCTGCTCCCCCAGACTCCCGGACTTGCTCCCATGCTCTGGAATGGTGCCCAATCTGAAATAAAAACATTCAGCTCAGGCAGGATGGTCCTACTGCCACATTTAATGGCTTATTGTGATCGCTGGTCCTGTACATGCTGGAATTATGACACACAATATACTTTGTATGACGCATATTAATTAAAGCTCGTTCATGGACTGGCCACACTTTTTCTAAAATCAAGCATTTGGAAACCCCCCTTTAGAAATCCTGCTTTTGCCACTGATAATCATTATTTTAAAAATGATAAATGTTGCAGAGTGTATGCAGTGTGTAGGTGGGAGGATACCACAAACACGCTTGCTAACATCACTGTTGTTTTGTATGTCATCACTGCAAATGGCATTTTGAATAAATAATTCTATCTCTTGTGCCCACAGTATATACTGTACCGCCAAGGAGGAGGAGGCCAAATAAAACTGAGCAGGCAGCCAAGGCCATGACGAGTGTTCTGCTGGAAAAACTTCAGCGAATGGATGCATCTTTTGCAGCAAGGGAAGATGCTCGCATGGAGCGTAACATGCAGGCGATCCAAAATATGCAGAACAATTTTCTGGAGCAACTCCACAGAGATGCTCGTGAGCGCCAGAGGGAGAGCCAGGAATTTCTCTGGTCTCTATTTGATCGCACTTTTCCAGCTAGTGAAGGCCAACACTCAGGGCCCCGACATCATCTGCCTCACCAATATGGTCACTCTTATTCCCAGTATAACCCTACACCTTACCCAGCCCCATACGGGTATGCTCATCCCCAACCTCCTCCTTCAGAAAGGCCGGAAAATCCCAATGAACTACTTTTTCGTAATTAGCCTTAATCTATTAATTTTACTTATATTTGTTTGTTTTCTTGATAATATATTTCACAATAGTTTTTACAATATTTTACATGATATTTGCTATGTTTATTGCAAATAATTCTAAGGTTTCACTCCTCTTTTGTTAACCTTTAAAAATTTAATATGTAATCCAAAAACAAAATGTAACACACGTCTACTCTGTTTTTGCTGTTGTACATGGGCAGTTTAATGTCAACAAACACGTTCTAATTTTTGAATAATATAACAAAAAAATAAAACATTTAAAGCAACAAAAATGAAAGGTTGGCCATTATTGAAGCCCTAATTTGTTCTGCACTTGCAGCATGGTCACCCAAATAGGCCTCAGGATCAAATGCAGGATAGACACATTCTGAGTCCTCTACTGCCCGCTCCAGTAGGAATTCCTCCCTCCGAAACTCACACAGATTATGTAGGATACAGCATGCAGCCACAACGTTAGGCATAATCAATAGGTCGACATCATTACGCTTCAAAAGACAACGCCAACGTCCTTTCAAGCGTCCAAACGCATTTTCCACAACCATTCTTGCAGAGCTTAGGGTGTGAGTGCACGTAATTTGATTTTGGGACAGCTGGACGTGTTGTGTGAAGCCCTTCATCAACCATCTTCTTAAAGGGTAGGCTGCATCACCAATTATATGGACCGGTACTTCCACTCCATAAACTATTTTAGATTTCTATTTTAAAAGAGAAAATTACATTCAGAATAGGACCAGAATCGTCCAGGAGGGGCAGACTGGTGGGCACAGAAGGGGTGTTGTTGTTTGGAATATTTGTGTACAATGGTCATGGAATCACATTCTTTAGGAAACATTAACCGCTGTATAAATGCTCATGATGAGAGGTTACAAAAAATATACGCATGAACAACAGGGCCTGCTATTATAAAAAAAATAATTAATATTTACTTACCTCTCTTGGGAAAAGCCAGCCACCTTGCTTGTCCTCTGCTTGTGGGAAAATTTGGGAATTGGCAAGTACTCGAGCATCATGTGCCCATCCAGGCCACCCTATAAAGACATCTGTGCAGCTGGGGGAAAACAAAAATTAGTTTTAAGAAAGGGGCTGCCAAAATAAAATAATAAATAAAAAATGGACAGAACAGTCTTACCAATATTTATGATCCACCACAGCCTGTAAAGCAATGGATTGCCATCCTTTTCTGTTGTAATAGTATGCATGGTATTCGCTAGGGGCAATTATAGGAATGTGGGTACCATCAATCACCTGCGCACTGTGGATATCCACGGGCCACAAAACCTTTCATTGTGTCCTGTAAACGCTGTCCTTGGGGAAGACAAATAAATCGATGGTATAGACTTTGCACCAGTGCCCGTGTGACCTAATAAACAATGTTGCACACTGTCGATATGCCCACACCAAAGAGACATGACAGGGTGCGATATTCACCCGGAGTAGCATAACACCACAAGGCAATGGCTAGCCTCCTGCTTGGCTTGATGGGTGTCCGGAAGTTAGTGGTCTGCCTAGATAGTGCTGGGGTCAGTAGATTCAAGAGATACTGGAAGGTCGGTTGTGACATTCTGAAGTGTGACTTCCACTGGACATCCTCAAAATTAAATACACTTTGCATGAACGCTAGCCCATGCTGCCTTTCTCTAGACCACAATCTTTGGTCGGAAGAGAGGTGGAGGTTCAAGATAGTTGTCACCAAAGCAGTTAAGAGGGATCTCCTCCTATGCAGATACTGTCTCCGCAAAATATCACTTTCAGCCAAAACCTGCACCCTCCGCGGGCTTGGAACATAGCTGCAGAAGAAGCTACAGAAAGTGAGAAGCTCTAATAACCTCTCACAGGCTGATTCCACCAGCAGTACAGCTGGTGGAAACAATCATAAATGCAGGACTCTGTGCTGTGACATGTGCTCTGTCGGCCATTAATGATGCACTGCAATCATTTCCCAGCCCCTCCTTTTCTTTACTGAAAACGTCATCATAATTGTGAGCCAATAAAATCCTTTAAAAATTACATCACACTGTTTTAACGTGGGCAACGCGGGTTGAGTTAAGAGGCACCAAATTTGCAATAACCTGGGAATAACCCAGGTTAGTAAGGCGATGTGAAAGGCCCTGACCAGGGTCGGACCCTGGTCCGATCCGTGTTTGTGATGTGAAAGGGGTATTAGAGAAAGAGAAGTGAAAATTATATAATGAAAAGCTACATGTAGAGTCCATCTTCTTGCTGTTCTGGGATGGTGGATTAATGCTGAAGGAAGAAACTAAATTATTTACTGGTGCAGATGTATGAGGGGCCGTTCAAGTCAAAATTACAGCTTTCTGGATATGTCATATACCTAAATTATTGCTTTCTGGATATGACTTATGCTAAAATGGATATAATGTATACTGAAATGGATATGACTTATGCTGAAATGGATATGATGTATACTGAAATGGATATGACTTATGCTGAAATGGATATGACTTATGCTGAAATGGATATAACTTATGCTGAAATGGATATGACGTATGCTGAAATGGATATGACGTATGCTGAAATGGATATGACGTATGCTGAAATGGATATGACATATGACGTATGCCGAAATGGATATGACGTATGCCGAAATGGATATGACGTATGCTGAAATGGATATGACTTATGCTGAAATGGATATAACTTATGCTGAAATGGATATGACCTATACTGAAATGGATATGACTTATGCTGAAATGGATATGACCTATGCTGAAATGGATATGACCTATGCTGAAATGGATATGATATGCTAAAATGGATATGACATATGCTAAAATGAATATGACATATGCTAAAATGGATATGACATATAGTGAAATGAATATGACATATAGTGAAATGGATATGACATATAGTGAAATGGATATGACGTATGCTGAAATGGATATGACATATGCTAAAATGGATATGACATATAGTGAAATGAATATGACATATAGTGAAATGGATATGACATATAGTGAAATGGATATAACATATAGTGAAATGGATATGACATATAGTGAAATGGATATGACGTATGCTGAAATGGATATGACATATGCTGAAATGGATATGAAATATGCTAAAATGGATATGACATATGCTAAAATGAATATGACATATGCTAAAATGGATATGACATATAGTGAAATGAATATGACATATAGTGAAATGGATATGACATATAGTGAAATGGATATGACGTATGCTGAAATGGATATGACATATGCTAAAATGGATATGACATATAGTGAAATGAATATGACATACAGTGAAATGGATATGACATATAGTGAAATGGATATGACATATAGTGAAATGGATTTAACATATAGTGAAATGGATATGACATATAGTGAAATGGATATGACATATAGTGAAATGGATATGACGTATGCTGAAATGGATATGACGTATGCTGAAATGGATATGACATATGCTGAAATGGATATAACATATACTGAAAAGCACATGACAGTGCCAGCCAATCACGGCTCTCTTATATAAGCAGGGCTGCTGAGAAGGAAAAGCAGGAGTAAAGTGTGGCATCCCGCACTGTCTCTAGGACTTATTTGACCTACCGGTAGGTGGAGAGATGTCCGTGGTGCTATGCAGCGTAAGCTGTGGTCTCAGATGCTGGCCAGGTGTTGTGTTGCATCTCCACAAGCCCGCGGGGTGCCTGGCAGACGGGCACCCGTTGATGTCCTGCTGTGGGCTGTAGAGTGATGTGGAGAGCTGCAGTGTGGTGCAGTACCACAGTCCCGTGGGGTCAGTCTACTGTGCTGTATGCACTGCCAGGGTGGCCTCGGGGCCTTTTTCAATGACTCCTTGAAAAAGGCCCTGAGGCCGAAATGCGTTGAAGATCAAGCCACCCACACTCACCACCACTACAAGAACTTTAATCAACCATTTATTGCTACACCGAATCCAGGCCACAGAGGATCCAGCACTGTACAACCCGGCAAACCTTGGGTCCCCCTTGCCCGCTCTGGCAGTGCATACAACACAGTAGACTGACTCCACGGGACCATGGGGCAGCACCACACCGCAGCTCTCTGCATCACTCTACAGCCCACAGCAGGACATCGACGGGCGCCCATCTGCCAGGCACCCCGGGGGCTCACAGAGGTGCAACGCAACACCTGGCCAGCATCTGGGACCACAGCTTGCGCTGCACAGCACCACAGACATCACTCCACCTACCGGTAGGTCAAACAGGTCCCAGAGACAGTGCGGGATGCCGCCAACTGCACAAGCTACAGGACTTGAACAACACCCCATGCATCCCGGTTCCGGAAGACTGAGACCATAGGTCCAGCAGGGGAATGTGCAGGAGTAAGGACCGCTTGGATAGCAGCCCCCTCAAATGGTCTACCCACTCCCCAACCGAGGATCGCACAGAGCCATCTGCTCATCCCCACACCCCATAATGGAACCACATAGGGAAGCACTGTGTCTTACCGAATAAAACAGGTTAGATTCCACACTTACTGTCTGCCTCATTTTTTCTCACCCACACACCCACTAACATAGCCTCCATTTAGCCCCAATACACAAACCCCTCTCCTCTCCATCTCCCCTCCCCACATTCCCCTTGCCCCCCCCCCTCCCCAGCCAATTCCCCCATACCATCGTATCAGACACACCCAGCAGGAGCGCACGTGTACCCCTTTTTCCTCATATTCTACCTGCAGGCATTGGTACTCCTGTTAATATCATGTTGCTGAACCTGCCCACTTCCCGTCAGTCCCCTATCCTCACCCCATCACTCCTCTACTTTCTCTCCTCAGACCTTCCCTCTATTATCCTCGGTGACTTCAATATTCCTATTGATATCCCCACAGAATCTACCGCCTCCAAACTACTCACCCTCACTTCCTCATTTGGACTCTCCCAATGGACCTCCTCACCCTCCCATGCGAGTGAGCATTTGCTTGATCTGGTATTCACTCACTGTTGTGATATTTCTGCCTACTCCAATTCCCCATTCCGCCTCTCTGACCATCACCTCCTCTCAATTAACCTATCCCTCTCTCCCTCCCCTCCTCTACCTCCCAGAGCCACCATCACTAAGCGTAACATTGAAGCTATTGACACTGCTTTCTTTTCTTCCCTACTTGACTCACTTCTCTCCCCTATCCTCTCTTTCTCCTGCGCTGAACAAGCTGCTTCCCTATACAATGCCTCCCTTACTTCTGCTCTTGACTCTGTTGCTCTGGCGATCACTACTCACCCTCGCAAATCCACACCTCAACCCTGGCATTCCAAATGCACCAAATACCTGCAAAAATATTCACGAACCACCAAGTGACAGTGGAGAAGATCACGCTCTCAGGCAGATTTTCTCAATTTCAAATTCATGCTGTCATCCTACAGTGCTGCCCTTTCCCTCTCTAAACAGTCATATTTCAAGAATCTCATCTCCTCCCAGTCCTCATATCCCCAGCGTCTCTTTTCCACCTACAACTCCGTCCTCTGCCCACCCCCTCCTCCCCTCCCCTCCTTGCTCTCTGCCACTGAGTTTGCTACATATTTCACATCTAAAATTGATTCTGTACGTCAGGACATCATATCCAACCAGTCCCCCAGCTCTCCACCTCCTCCTTTCCTGGATCACCCCTCCCCATCCATTTTACCAACTCTGACATCCTTCTCCCCTGTGACTGGAGAGGAAGTTAAGGCCCTTATCCAGTCCTACCCCCCTTCCACCTTTCCCCTTGACCCTAACCCCTCCCACCTCCTCCGCTACCTCTCTCCTTCTGCCTGCTCCCATCTTGCCCACCTCCTTAATCTCTCCCTCTCTTCTTGCACTGTTCCTTCTGCATTCAAGCATGCCCTTGTCTCCACCATTCTTAAAAAAACCTAACCTTGATCCTAACATTCTCTCTAACTACTGACCAATCTCTCTCCTCCCTTTTGCCTCCAAACTCCTTGAGCGTATTGTTTATAACCGCCTCACCTCATTTCTTTCCTCCCACTCCCTCCTTGACCCTTTTCAGTCTGGCTTCCGTTCTCTACACTCCACTGAAACTGTCCTCAGAAAAGTCTGCAATGACCTCCTTGCTGGAAAATCCAAGAGCCACTACTCCCTGCTCATTCTCCTTGACCTCTCTGCTGCTTTTGACACTGTGGACCACCCTCTACTGCTGCATATTCTTCACTCCCTTGGTCTACGTGACACTGCTCTCTCCTGGCTGTCCTCCTACCTCTCTGAACGTTCCTTCTCTGTTTCCTCTCATGACGATTCCTCCCCCCCACAGCCTCTTACAGTAGGTGTTCCCCAAGGTTCTGTTCTTGGACCTCTCCTATTCTCTCTCTATACGTATTCTCTAGGTAAACTCATCAGCTCTTTTGACCTCCATTATCATCTCTATGCTGATGATACTCAGATCTACCTTTCCTCACCTGATCTGTCCCCCTCTCTACTGACTCGTATCTCTAACTGTCTCTCTGCTATCTCTTCCTGGATGTCCCAGCGATTTCTCAAACTTAATATGTCTAAGACTGAGCTGATAGTCTTCCCACCCTCCCACATAACATCATGTCCCACTACTTCTTTATTAATAGATGGCATAACTATCTCATCTAGTCCCAAAGTGTGTTGTCTTGGAGTCATCCTGGACTCTTCCCTCTCCTTCAAGCCACACATTCAGAACCTCTCGCAGTCCTGTCATTTCCATCTCAAGAATATTTCCTAGATCAGACCCTTTCTCACCCAGGATGATACCAAAACCCTTGTACATTCACTGGTCATGTCCAGATTGGACTACTGTAACCTTCTCCTAGCTGGCCTCCCCAAATCCCATCTCTCTCCTCTCCAGTCTGTGGTAAATGCTGTTGCTCGGCTCATCTTCCTCTCCAAACGCTCTACATCTGCTTCCCCTCTCCTACAAGCCCTCCACTGGCTCCCCTTCCCTTTCAGAACCCAATTCAAGGCTCTCACACTCACTTACAAAGCCCTCACCCTATCTTCTCCCATTTACATCTCTGATCTCATCTCCCTTCACTCTTCTGTCCGTCCTCTTTGTTCACTTAGTACACACCACTTTTCATGCCAATTGATTACTTCCTCCCACTCCCGCCTCCAAGATTTTGCCCATGCTGCTCCTCACCTTTCAAACTCCCTCCCTCTCCCCATCAGACTCTGAACCTCTCTACAATCTTTCAAATGAGCTCTTAAGACCCACTACTTCATTAAAGCCTTCCTGCTCTCATCCTAACTTGCTGCTACATCTTCCTTCCTCCCCGCCTACCCCATCTGTGTCACTCCTGTTTGTTATCCCCTCCCTTAAATAATGTTAGCTCTTTCGAGCAGGGCCCTCTACCTTCATGTGCTTCTCCCTACTGTAATTTATTTTATCTCTTACTCCCCACTAGGGTAACTAACACTTGGCTGCTTATGCGGGCATAAAGGTTGCTAATATAGCAATGTTTATCCATGTCCTGTATTGTATTGTATTGTAAGTCAATGGTTACTTATTTGTCTATGTACTGTGTAAGGCGCTGCGGAACACTTGTGGCACCATATAAATAAGCGCGGCCCACCCCTCTAACTTGTACAGTGTGGCAGAGCTGGAAAGTGGAGGTGAGTGCTAACACTATAGTCAGTGGTGTAATAACTTTAGCTGTGCTGATGATGGTAATGTAACACATAACTACTACTGCATGTACTATTAGTTATAGCTGCAGATAGGAGACTGCCTCTTTTCAGCTTTTTTCTCCTGTGAGGATCGTGCTCCTGCTGCAGGCAGGTTATGTATTAATGTTACTTTCACTTCCTTTCTGTCCTCATTCTCTCTCATCTCAGCTCTTTCTTTACTCTCCTTTCTCTTCTTCTCTATGTCTGATTTCTTGCCAGTACCCCAGGTCCCTGCTCATGTTAGGGAGTGCCCTGACTCCCAGCAAGATGGCTCCTTCATAATCCAGCAGGTGGGGTAGGATTCCTCTATTGTCTGGCTAATGTACTGTTACTGTATGCAGGCTGCTGGGTCAGAGATTTATAGTCTGCCACAATCGGCAGTAGGCTGTGGTTGTCACACCCCATACATGCACAGCATTATTATAACACTTACATGGCTTTGTGTGTTTATTTAGTGCATATACTGTATATACTGTACTGTGCATGTCTACATACAATTCTATGTCTAGGGCTTTATATTGTGTATGTATGTATGTATGTATACATGGGCAACGAGAGGGGGGGAGTGGGTACAGTTTACCCAGGCCTGGGCTTGCTAGAGGAGCCTGGCGTGGCCCCCCCCTCCCTCACAGCAGCTCAGCACACAGCTTGTGCTTTGCAGCAGCAGCCGGAGCAGTCTCCTCTGGCTGTGGGGGGGAGCGATCACACTGATCGCGCCCCCCCTGCTTAGCGCTGGGCTGATATATTTTTGTGTTTTTTCCAAGGGGGCGTGGCCACACGTCCAGCGATTAGGCCATGCCCCCTCCTTTACCCGGGACTGGCCAGGCTCTCTATGGCCCTGTATGTATGTATTTATTCTGCCACTCACAAGTAGCGGAAGAATAAATACATACATACATACACAATATAAAGTCCTAGACATAGAATTGCATGTAGACATGCACATACAGTACCTATACAGTATATGCACTAAATAAACACACAAAGCCATGTAAGTGTTATAACATACCTCCCAACTTTTGCAGAGTTCCACTCGGGACATCTACGCGGCGAAGCTTTCCTGAAAAGGGGTGTGACCTATGTGAAAAAAGGGCGTGACCTAGTGGCACGCCCTGTTTACATTGCTAAGGGGCATGCCCAGCATCTCTGAGATGCTGGGCTGCTCCCGGACTTCCCCCCATACTGTGAATAATATGAGATATGGCAAGAACTTACCATTGTTATCTCTATTTCTACGAAGTCCATAGGGTTCCACAGGACTCCCGCCCTGTCGAACCTGTACTCCAGATGGGCTTTGATCTGGTCACCGTTTTTCTGTCTCCTTCTGGTGAGAATGTGATTCTTGTGTGTTCCAGACTTTCTTCTCTCTCTTTCTTCTCCTCCTCCAGCCTATGGGTTGTTATATAACTGGTTTGGCTCTGGGGTGGGTTATAGAAGGGGGACCCCAGTCCATAGGGTTCCACAGGATATCTTGGGGTATAGGCGGATGATGTCAGACATAGGACACCACAGAGTTCAAGTTTTCAGCCTCCCAGGATGCACTGGGATCCCCCTTCTATACCCCGCCCCCAAGCCAAGGCAAACCAGTTATGTAACAAGCCATAGGCCGGAGGAGGAGAAAAAGTCTGGAACACACAGGAATCACATTCTCACCAGAAGGAGATGGAAAAACCGGTGACCAGAACAAAGCCCATCTGCAGTACAGGTGAGACAGGGCGGGAGTCCTGTGGAACCCTATGGACTTCGTAGAAATAGAGCTAACAAGGGTAAGTTCTTACCATATCTCATATTTTCTACTTCAGGGTCCATAGGGTATCCACAGGATACCTTGGGGATGTCCCAAAGCAGTATCCTTTAAGGGTGGGGATGCTCCTGTGCTGAAAGGGGAATCCACCACCCAAAGGAAGCATCCTGAGAGGCGAAGGTATCGAATGCATAATACCTTAAAAGGTATGGACAGAAGACCACGTGGCTGCCTTGCAAAGCTGAACAGCAGAGGCACCACATAGAGCTGCCCATGAAGGACCCACAGACCTAGTGGAATGAGCCCTAACAGAGGATGGAACAGGAAGGCCTTCATGAATATAAGACTTAGAAATAGCCATGCAAATCCATCCTGCCAAAGTTTGCTTAGTGGCAGGCCCTCCCTTCTTACGGAAGCTATAGAGGACAAACAAGGAGTCCGACTTCCTAAAAGAATTGGTACGGTCAACATAAATCCTTAGAGCCAGTACCACATCTAAGGTGGCCTCACCAACCGAGAGGTTTAAAGGCCGGCACTATGATTTCCTCGTTAATGTGGAAACTAGATACCACCTTTGGGAGAAAACCAGGGCGAGTGTCCCTATGAAAAATGAAAAAGGGAGGCCGACATGAGAGAGCCCCCAATTCTGAAACCCTTCTGGCTGAAGCAATGGCCAGAAGAAATACAGTCTTAGCTGTAAGCCATTTCAAATCCACTGAGCCCAGTGTTTCAAATTGCAGTCCTTGGAGAGCCCTCAGGACCACAGCAAGATCCCAAGGAGCCACTGGAGAAACAAAGGGAGGCTGAACACGAAGTACACCTTGCAGAAAGGTGCGGACATCAGCAAAAGTAGCAATCCTACGCTGAAACCACACTGACAGGTCAGAAACCTGCAGCTTCAGAGAAGCAAGGTGAAGACCGTGATCTAAGCCCACCTGCAGGAAAGCCAACACCCTGGATATCCGGAACACCTGAGGATCAAAGGCTCTAGGGTGACACCATTCAAAGAAAGTATGCCATACTCGATGGTAAATTCTTGCAGATGCAGGCTTCCGAGCTCTGAGCATGGTGTTAACTACAGACCTGGAAAAACCCCTGGACCTTAAGTCTCAACAGCCATGCTGTCAAAGACAAATGACCCAGGTCCGGGTAATGGCAAGGACCTTGAGACAACAGGTCCGGACATAGAGGCAACAGCATTGGAGTGTCTAAGGAGAGACTCTGAAGATCTGAGTACCAGTGCCATCTGGGCCAAGCTGGAGCTATCAGCAGCAGCATGCCACCTTCTTGCTTGAATTTGTGAATCACTTGAGGAAGAATGGAGAACAGAGGGAAGTGGTACGCAAACTGGAAGGTCCACCGGACCAACAGAGCTTCTACCAGAAGTGCCTCTGCATCTCTTGTTCTTGACCCATACACAGGTAGCTTGTTGTTGTGTCGGGAGGCCATGAGGTCTATCTCTGGAAGGCCCCACTTGTTCACCAGGAGTTGAAACACCTCCTGGTGAAGAGACCATTCTCCTGGATGCACGTCTTGATGACTGAAATAGTCTGTCTCCCAGTTGAGGACTCCTGGTATGAACACTGCCGAAATGGCAGGGAGATTGCCTTCTGCCCAAGCTAGAATGCGGGACACCTCCATCAGGGCTGTCTGACTGCGGGTCCCTCCTTGGCGATTTATGCAAGCCACTGTGGTGGCATTGTCTGACTACCCCTGCATGGGTTTTCCGTGCAGGACATGTCTTGCTTGCTGGAGAGCTTTGAATACTGCCTGAAGTTCCAAGATGGAAGAAGTGCGGACCCATCACCGCTCCCCAGCCTCAGAGACTGGCGTTCATTGTCAGAAGGGCCCAGTCCGCAATCCAAAAGGGGTGCCCCTTGTTCAGGTGAGCAGTGTGCAGCCACCAGGCCAGAGACAGACGTACCTCCGGAGAAAGCACCATTGTCTGTGTCTTTATCCAATGGGGAAACCCATTCCATCTGGAGAGGATCAACTGCTGCAGAGGTCTGGAGTGAAACTGGGCATACTCCACCATGTCGAACATCGACACCATGGATCCCAGTAACCTCATCGCCGAATGATTAGACACCCGGCAACTCTGCAGGCAACTTTTGCCTGTAATGCAGAGATCTTTTCCTCTGTCACAAAGATCCTCTGTTGGGAGTCCAACAGGGCTCGGAGATGGAGCATCCTCTGTGAGGGAACCAGGGAGGACTTCTTCCAGTTTACCAGCCAGCTATGAGTCTGCAACACAGAGACTGCTAGTTGCAGATAGCACTGAAGTATCTCTGGAGACCCTGCCAACAACAGGTCGTCCAGATAGGGCAACAAGCGGATCCCCTGCATCTGCAAGTGGGCTGCCATAACTGCCATGACTTTGGTAAACACTCGAGGTGCCATGGCCAGACCAAAGGGCAGTGCCTGAAACTGGAAGTGTTGGTCAGCCACTGCAAACCTGAGGAAACATTGGTGTGCTGAAACAATGGGGATATGCAGGTAAGCGTCCTGAATATCTAGCGACACCATAAAATCCCCAGGCTCCATCGCTAAAATGATGGAATGCAGGGTCTCCATCCAGAACAGAGGAACCCTCAAGAATTGTTGAGGGATTTGAGGTTGAGGATGGGCCGGTAAGACCATTGGGTTTCTGTACCAGAAAAAGATTGGAGTAATACCCCGATCCCCTCTGGGACAATGGAACCGCCACTGTAACTCCAGCCTGGAGCAGAGAGTGTAACACCTTCCGGAATACCAGGGCCTTGTCTTGATCTGACTGACAGCCCGTGGTGAAAAATCGGCTGGGAGGCCTCCGCCGGAAGGAGAGGGCGTATGCCCGAGAGACCACTTCTTTTACCCAAGTGTCCATGGTGGTGAGACACCAGTACTGTGCGAACTGAAGAAGCCGGCCTCCCACTTTGGGGTCCCCCAAGGAGAGGCCCATCCTGTCAGGCGGAAGGCTTATCATCCGACTTGGAAGCAGGACATCTTGTACTCCAAGCCTGCTTCTTAGGCTTGGCAGATTTCTTGGCCCCTGACTGTCTCGGAAAGAACTGTACATTGGACTTACCCAGGGCCCTATAGGGCCAAAAGGACAAAGAACCCGACCCTGATGGGACTGTAGCCTATGGCAGACACGCAAACTTAGCTGCTGCCATAGTGGCCACAATTTTGTCCAGATCAGGGCCAAACAGGACCTGTCCATTAAAAGGCAAGCATTCCAAACCTTTTTGGAATTTGTGTCGGCTTTCCAAGAGCACAACCATAGGGTGCGGCGAGCCGCCACCGCTACCGAGGAGATTCTGGAAGTGAGGAGACCTATATCCGAGGCTGCCTCATTAATGTACGTGGATGAGATTCTGAGATTACCCACTAACTCCACCTGCTCAGGTGAAGAGTCAGTGTCCAGAGATGCCTCCAAGCTATCAGCCCAACACTCCATGGCTCTGGCCACCCAGCACACAGCCATAGCCAGTCTGGACGCCCCCCAGCTAGGGAATAAATGGATTTCAGGCATATTTTCACCTTGCGATCTGTAGCATCCTTTAAGGAGGACATGGAGGGCATGGGCAATGTATCACTCTTCACAAGGCATGTGACATGAGAGTCCACTTGCAGAGGAGTTTCCCACTTGAAAAAATAATTATCCGCAAAGGGGTATGCAAAGGCCAAATGTTTTTAAGGCTGGTACCGCTTACCCGGATTTTTCCACGCCTCCTCTAAATGATCCACTAACTGACCAGATAGAGGAAATACAGTGGCATCTCCCTTAACATCCTTAAAGAAGGTGTATTTAGATTTAGCCATGGGGGAATTATCATCCTCAAAGACCAAGGCCGCACGGACTGCCCATATAAGGCCAGGTATATACACTTTAGACTTAGACTCCGCCTTATTAGTATGGAGGGGCTCCGGGTCTGAAAAGTCAGACATCTCATTGTCATCAGACAACATCATACTGAGCCATCTGAGACACTAAAGGCCGCTTAGGAGGCTGCAATGATGACTACCCCTGTAAAACATCTGACAGGTGTTGCACCGTATTGGACAATGAATTCAACCACGCAGGCTCCTGCGAGACCTGGGGGGGCGAAAGCGGGAGACACTGGGGTACCAGCAACTGCCTGGGGAAGCCCTGCATGGGTGACGACACAACCGACTGCTGTGATAACCCCATCTGGGGGAACGTAGGGGGAGTCGCTAGCTGGCCCACAAGGGTTGTAAGTGCCTTAGCAAAACAAGCCTAGGGCGGTTCCTGCACAGGTGCAGTGACAGAAATCGGGTGTGATATAAGATAACACGCCCTACATAACCCCTCAGTGTTTCCATCACTCTCCGCTAATGGTACATTACATGTGGTACACATTAGCTGAAGAGGAAAATCACGTTTACTCTCAGACATGATGAGTGTAATGTAGTGTGGAATCGGTATGAAATACCGCCGGCCGCATGGCTGGCAGTTCGATTCCCGGCCTCGGCAGGCCGACAGATTAGCAGAGCCCGGCAGAGGAAGCCCGACAGCGCTGGAAATCCCGATCGTCCTAAAGGTAAGTATATTCTATACTAACCTACTCCCCTAACCCTATCCCTCCTTTAGGGTGCCTAACCCTAGCCTCCCCCCCAAGTTCCTAACCCTAATCCCCCCTCTAAGTGCCTAACCCTAACCTCCCCTTCCCCGCTGCCTGAACCTAAGTCCCCCGGGGGGTGCCTAACCCTAAGTCCCCCCCGGGGGTGCCTAACCCTCCCTCCCCGTAGCCTAACCTTAAACCTCCCAGGGGGGTGCCTAACCCTAAGTCCCCCCCGGGTACCCTAAACCTAACCCTCCCCTCCCGCGGCTGTCTGCTCATGGCACTCCTGGTATCCCTTCGATTGGGATGCCGGGCGCCAGTCTCCCGGCATCGGGAAAATGACAGGCGTCTAGATATAGATGCTGGTCATTTATCCCATGCCGTGATAAAGCAGTCAGGAAGCCAGCTGTCAGGATTTTGGCAGCCGGCTTCCCGATTGTATACCCGCAGTGTATGTGACTCCCCTCACAGATAAATGCTTTTACAGTGAGGCAATGAACACCCTGCAACACCTCACCGCAAGGGCTTTAGCAGAGGAAGAACAGGGATAGTAAAATGTCTGAAAGTCAGAAGTGAAAGTACAGGCAGCAGCGTTAGCAGTTAGTCACATACAATGCAGAAATAAATCACCTGCAGTACCAGCACGGAGATCAACTACACAGACACAGAGCCTGGTAGGAAACAGTGCTGCATACTCTGACCTTAATCGCAGGAGAGGTATGCGGGGGGACCCGGACCGCGATGCCACCTTGAATTCAGCATCCAGCAGCGTTTGCACACTCTTAGAAAATGGCCGCCGAGGAGCAGAGGGGAGGTGGGCCAGGGGGAGGAGTGCTGACACAGCCCGCCAGACCGCTATGGGGAGCCACTGTGCAGCAGGGGAGGCGCCAGCTGTGAGACAGGGAAGGCCGCTCCCCTGACATGCAATTAACCCCTGGGATGCCAGACCTTTGCCGCTCAGCCGCGGCCCGCTGTCCCTGGTGGTCTAGTGGAAGCGCAAGTTAATACCTGGCTCCACGTGCAGACAGTCCCCAGGGAGCCCCCTGTCTGGGGACTTTGGACTGTGTTTCAGCGTGTACCATCCAAGGGACCCTGCCACTTACCTGCCCCCTTGAATCCGGCCACAGTCTGGGTAATTCGGGGTCACCACTAGCTGTGACCCCAGACACCCACCAGCATCCCCGGATCAGTACCGGCATTTTGGTCTGGCGGGGTGAAGGAGGGACAGCATAGATGTCAGTACTGACTGACTGTACTGTGCAGCTCATCTTGAGCAGCCACAGCTGCCTTGAAGAACTTCAGGGGCCATTACAGCCCCCCTCTGTTATATGGTGATCCGACTCCGAGCTGTGCACCTACGAAACTAGTTTGTCTTGGCTCAGAGGCAGGGTATAGGAGGGAGATCCCAGTGCATCCTGGGAGGCTGAAAACTTTAACTCTGTGGTGCCCAATGTCTGACATCATCCGCCTACACCCCAAGGTATCCTGTGGACACCCTATGGACCCTGAAGTAGAAAGATACTGTGCGCATGCGCACATCTATTCTCGCTCTGCGTACATGCTGCTCTGCTATGCAGAGCAGCAGTGTATGCTTCCACAACTCCCCCCCAACTGCAGGACACTGCAGCCCATGGGTGGGACAGCAGGACAGTCCCAAAAAAACAGGACTGTCCCACTGAATGTGGGACAGTTGGGTGGTATGGTTATAATAATGCTTGGCACGTGTGGGGTGTGAAAACCACAGCCTACTGCCGATTGTCTGACCCAGCAGCCTGCATACAGTAACAGTACATCCAGACAGACAACAGGGGAATCCTACCCCACCTGCTGGATTATGAAGGAGCCATCTTGCTGGGAGTCAGGGCACTCCCTAACATGAGCAGGGACCTGGGGCACTGTCAAGAAATCAGATATAGAGAAAGAAGAGAAAGGAGAGTAAAGAAAGAGCTGAGATGAGAGAGAATGAGGACAGAAAGGAAAGTGAAAGTACCATTTATATATAACTTGCCTGCAGCAGGAGCACAATCCTCACAGGAGAAAGAGCTGAAAAGAGGCAGTCTCCTATCTGCAGCTATTACTAATAGTACATGCAGTAGTAGTTATGTGTTACATTACCATCATCAGCACAGCAAAAGTTATTACACCACTGACTATAGTGTTAGCACTCACCTCCACTTTACAGCTCTGCCACACTGTTCTCCTGCTCTTCCTTCCAGGAGCCCTGCTTATATAGGAGAGCTGTGATTGGCTGGCACTGTCATGTGCTTTTCAGTGTATGTTATATTCATTTCAGTGTATGTCATATCCATTTCAGTGTATGTTATATCCATTTCATCATGTGTCATATCCATTTCAGCATACGTCATATACATTTCAGTATATGTTATATCCATTTCAGTATATGTTATATCCATTTCAGTATATGTCATAACCATTTCAGCATACGTCATATCCATTTCAGTATATGTTATATCCATTTCAGTATATGTTATATCCATTTCAGTATACGTCATATCCATTTCAGTATATGTTATATCCATTTCAGTATATGTTATATCCATTTCAGCATATGTCATATCCATTTCAGCATACGTCATATACATTTCAGTATATGTTATATCCATTTCAGTATATGTTATATCCATTTCAGTATATGTCATATCCATTTCAGCATACGTCATATCCATTTCAGTATATGTTATATACATTTCAGTATATGTTATATCCATTTCAGCATACGTCATATCCATTTCAGCATACATCATATACATTTCAGTATATGTTATATCCATTTCAGTATATGTTATATCCATTTCAGTATATGTTATATCCATTTCAGTATATGTCATATCCATTTCAGCATACGTAATATCCATTTCAGCATACGTCATATACATTTCAGTATACGTTATATCCATTTCAGTATACGTTATATCCATTTCAGCATACGTCATATCCATTTCAGCATACGTCATATCCATTTCAGCATACGTCATATACATTTCAGCATACGTCATATCCAGAAAGCAATAATTTAGGTATATGACATATCCAGAAAGCTGTAATTTTGACTTGAACGGCCCCTCAAACAGATGGGCAAAAAGAAGATATAGGCCCTCATTCAGAGCCGCACGTTAACAACAGTACGCTCGTTCCGAGCGATGTTTGCACATCTGCGCATGCGTACGCTTTTTAGTACGCATGCGCGAACCAGTCAGTGCGGCCGAAAATCCTTTGTACGCTATATAGCGAGTGCCGGCTATTTTGAGTGACAGAATGAGGCGTATGTGGGTGGTAACAGGGGAAGGTGCTTGAAAATGGGGAGTGGAGATCCGAACGCAGGCGTGCTTAAAGGTCAAAACGGGCGTTTTATGGGTGTGTATATTTAAAACAGCAGCGTCATTGACCACGTCACTGGGTTATTTTATAGCCCGAACTGCACGCAAATTTGTGGTAGCAAACACCAACCACAAGAATAGCGAGCAGTTCATACGCTGGTCGATGTACTCGATTAATCTAATAAATAGCGGACATGACGTAGGATGCGTGCGGCCAGGGGGCGTTTTTAACAAATAAACGAGCGTATGTTTTGCTCGCTCGTTCAGACTTAGAGGCGTGAACAGACTGCAATGTGCGTACGGATCATTTGAATAGCCACCCCTTGTTTTTAAACGAACGACCGCAAATAGCGTACGGCTCTGAATGAGGGCCATAGACCTTTGCATTTAGTTCACTTTCTTGCAAATTAATTTAACAAAGGCACTTTTTTTGGTCATTTGGGTAAATTTCCTCTACTGATAAGAAATAAGCAAGCTAATGATATTTTCTGGAAATTCTTCCGAAAAAAAGGTGTAATCTGTATGAGCACTGTATAAATAATTACTGATAATGATGATGGTATATGAACAGGCACAATGTGACAAAATAGTCTCACAGGCGAAGGAGTTAATGAGCTATTATTTATTATATGCATTAAACCTAAATTATAGTGGGCTTGATACAGAGGTGGACGGACTAAATTATGACAGAGACACCTACTGACTGTGGCTCTAATTTGCCGCTGTGCACAAATAACTGCACCATCGGTCGGACATCACCATAGGACATTAGAGCAGCCCTTTGGTTGCTTAGAATATCCGATGTTACATGGCCGACAGTGCCAGTGTAACCTCATATTTCGATGCAGTCGCTGACTCCCCCGCCACCGATAGCCACACCTCTAGTCATGACCGAGGAACGCCCATTGGAATTGCAGCAACCATTGGTATGTATGATTCTCGGAACCATGTGCAGAATTAAAACATTGTACAGCAAACTGTACACATGCAATACAGTGTTAGGCTTATCCAATTATGGGGTATATGATGACTTTGACCAGTGACTTTGTATGGACCATATATGGCTCAATGCAAAGGGAAAGACAAATATATAAATGTTATAATAAGTTCTTTTAACATGAAATTCCTGTTTAGAGGCCTGTGATGTTACATATTGACCATCAGGACGTTACTGACCCATTTGTCACTCACTGTGTCCCTTGAGGCAATGCTTCACATATGCAGCCAGGAGTTAAGTAAAAACACAATCACAGATGATGCCACAATTTCCCTTTAGTGTTTTTTTCTCTCCTCAGTGATCTGTCAGTTTTATCTCAGAGGAAAAGCATCGTTTTGACGAAAGTGCTGAGCGCTTCCTGCTGTTCATCCGTCATGAAGCGTGCTTTATCGGCTGCTGTTAATCTAGAGTGTGAAACCAATAAATGTATTATAGAGTAGCCAAGCAATTCTTCTATAAGATTGATAGCTTGCAGAATGCATTAGAATAGACTAACTTTACTGCATGGTCTTTTCTGCTTGTCTATGAAAGGTCAAAGATTCCATTGAGGTATGTATCAATTATAGGTAGATATAGACTACTTGACATGACTTCTTTTTGAACACAGTTCTGACTGTACAGTACATGAACATGACTTGAGTCCAATGTTTGAAAGAGCTAATTACAACAGACTACTGTTGAACAGAGTCAGCTTACTGAGCAACTTGAGAGTGTCCAAATAGATTGACAGCAGATGTTCAACTGTAAGCTGGGTCACTACACAAGCAGGTAGGCAGGCATTAGTCAGGTTGGGACACAAGCAGGTAGTCAGTAGTAAGATGGGATGGTACACAAGCAGGTTGTAGATATGTCATGAAACATGGGCAGATGATTGGTGCTGAACAATTAGAATATTCTTTAGTCAGGGAGGGAATATTTACAAGCCCAAAGAAGGAAACAGGATGCAGGATGGATTCCTCACAGGTAGTACTGACCACCTAGTATAAGAGCATGTTTAATAGCAACACTGACCTCTGGTGGCCAGAGGTGAAATTATCTGAGTCAAGTTATATAATTAAATATATCTACTCTACACAAGTATGCTAATTGCACATTGTAATTTTGTATTTATGTGAAATTGTTAACTTTTTTGTATTAGTCTACCATCATCAATCCTTTCCTCAAAAAACAATCACTTGACCCAGATTGTTTCTCTAACTACTTCCATATCCCTTTCCTCCCCTTTGCCTCCAGAGTCCTGAAGTGGATTTTCTATAATCATTACACCACTTTTCTCTCATCCCAGTCTCTCCTGAATCCACTTAAATTTGATATTCAGTACCTTCATTCTACAGAAACTGCCCTTGCTAAGATTTCTAGGGATCTCCTCACTGCTAATCCAATGGTATTTTTTCTCTCTTCAATCTCCTTGACCTGCCTGCTGCCTTTGATACCTTGTTCTACCATCTCCTCTCTTTTGGTTTCCATGACCTTCCTCTCATGGTTGGCCTCCTACCCAGTGGCATCACAAGGGGCTGACGGGAGGCACCCGGGTGTCACCCACCAAGGGGTGACACCAAGGTGCAGACTCCCCCTCAGTGATAGGAGCCGGGTTCTGCATTGCAGTATTAAGTGCAGCACTCGGCTCCTGACACTGTGAGGGAGCTGGCACTGCACAGAGGACAAGGCAGTCCACAACTCCTGCACCCCCCCTTGGCAAAATGCACTGGACAATGCGGTTCGGGCCGTGAGGCCAAGCCCCTTCACGTGAGACCATGCCTCTTTCCTGCAATGCCATGCCCCTTTTTGGCATCGTGCGTCACAGCATCCCTCCCCGCACCAGGTGATAACGTGGAGAGGGAACCAACTGCTCCCACCTTAACACTCCTACTCTAACTCCACCCCCCCTCCATTGTTGTTGTTCCTCAAGGGTCTCTATGGCAACCTGGCTCACTGACATTAGCTGATCCCGGCGCTCCAGGGGAGCCCCAGTAATGGCCTTGAGGACACCTCACCAGGTACTCAGCGCATGCCTCTGGCAGGGCGGAGGCAGCTGGAGCCCGGTGGTGTTATTTAATAATAGTAATATATAATGTTATTTATATAGCACTTTTCTCCCAGTAGGACTCAAAGTGCTTTACATTAGTATTTAAAAAACACAATATTCAAAATAAGTTTAACAGAAGAAAGAACTAAGCATTTGGGTTGTATTTTTTAGGAACTTAAATGGACAACAGTGAATTGCTTCAGCACACAGGTAAATCTTCAGTCTGTTTTTGAAGGATTCTGGAGTGAAGGTCTCTCAAACTGTGCGAGGAATCGAGTTTCATAGAGTCGGAGTTGCAAAGCTACAGTAAAAGCTCAACCCCGCAAATGAATTAAGAGAGATTCTTGGTACTGCTAGTAGTCCTTCATCTACAGATCGCAGTAAGCTTGAAGGGCAGTAATGAATCAGAGAAGTTGCTGCAAGTGCCTTGGATCCTGAGGGAGCCATTGAGCAAGTAAGGTTGAGATTAGTGCAGAGAAGGGACCCAGCTGTTTCAGGTGACAATGAGGGGAGGAAAGATGGAGATCAAACAAGGAGAGACCCTGTTTGCTGTGGCTGAGGAGAGGCTGTGGGCAACATTTACCACTAGAGGAAGCTGCCAAGCTCTGTCAGGGAACCAAGGAGAAGCTGCTGAATCTGGTCAGAGAGTCAAGGGGAAATGCTCTACCAACGTGATACTACCACTGTGCCTATCAGAGGAAAGGGGTGAGACCATAAAAAGAAGCTGCCGCAGGTACTAAAGCTTAATTCTTCTCACAAGTTGTTCCACTCTTAGCCTAGCTCAGATACACTGGTTAGTTACTGTGCAACTCAGAGAATCAGCATTGGACTGTGCAAAGAAAATAGAGAGGACAAATTAGCATTTTTTTTCTACCAGCATTTACCATGGACACTAACTTTCCACACCTTCATGTATTATAGTAACTGTGACCTGGGGGTATATGTAATAGCCTGACTGACTGCAGGCATTGGTGAGTCCCGTGCAAGGCTGCCTGATGTTTTAAAAGTAGCAGTCATTTAAAAGACAAAATGAACATGGTTTTGCCTTTTAAATGACTGCTACCTTAAAACATCTGGCACAGGCCTCGCCAATGCCTGCAGTTCTCAGGCTGTTACATACAGTATGCACCTTAATCTGCCCAGACTTCTGCTAAATCATCAGAGAAATCAAATCACTAAGCAGCACCAGACAGCCAGGTCTAAAAACATATAGGACAACTAAAGTGCACCACCGAGCTCTTGTACTAATTCAGTCTTTATATTTAAGATTGTGATAAGTTAAACCCAAAAAGAAATAATTAATTGTTGGTAAGGACATTTAACTTAACTGAACTAGAATTATTTGGAAAAATGTTCGTAATTAACAACAATCAAATTAATAATTTGTCACAATAAGTGTACAGATGCATAAACCTTATTATAGCAAAATAATTGTCTAGTAATGCTATTACAGATATGTCTACTTCCATCTTTGACGCCTGTGGATTGCATGGCGCGAATGCAGCATGCGGCATTGTGTACCGTGGCTCACACAGCTGAGGCAAATCGCATGGCGTGATGCGTGTGCTCGTTTGCGACGCAAGTTGCAAGGATGCAAGAGGACACATCTGTATGTACAAAAACAAAAATAGCGTACTGTACACTCTTTTGTACATAGGAAGAGCACTACTTAAAGAACTCACCTTATCTTCATTTAAGAAGTGAATAGCTGCAGAACAAGTTTTGCTCCATTCGTGTAAATATTAGTTTATTTATTGTTGGTTTATGGTATTGCATTATTAACTGTCTAAAAATAGATTATTTTATCAGTTGTTTGGGAGGATAACTATTTGAGAGCATTATTTTGTGGGAGTTGAGATGCTGAAAATTGTTTCAAAGTGGCTCTCGAATTGATTTGTTCAACAAGTTCTAAAGTAAAAAAAAAATATTGAGAAATTATTAAACTTTAGAAAAAAAAAGTACAGTAAGCCAAATTCAAGCATATTTTTTAGCTTAATGGCTCCATTACATAGTATAATTAACATGTTCTCATGCATTTGAAATTGAATATTAAGGGCTCAATTCAATTGCTGCGAATAAGTGCCGGTACCGCCGGACTGACAGATTTTTGTTCACAATCCCATATATATTCAAGTACATAGGAGAGCTTTCTACATTGAGACCAGTCAAACCAGTACAATTTTTATTAGAGATGAGCAGTTCGGTTGTACTTGGTTATGTTTAGATCTGAAAAACAGAATCTTATTGACTATCCGGTTCTCCCGTGTTTTGGATAGCCAGTAAGATTTATCTAAACGTGTTAATTTGGCAAAAACAACCAAGTAGAACTGAACTGCTCATCTCATCTCTTTTATCATAGGATTCATCAATTTTATGTCTTAATAATAAATAATAATTAATTTTTATATGTTAAGAGAATACATTTGCAGAATAAAAGAGGTAAGTAGAATATTTGGATGTAAATTTGCTAGAGGGTACTAGCTTGGCATTGAACATGCTTATTTGCACATACCTCCCAATTTTTCAAAATGGCAAAAACATTAATATACTGTAAATAGGTCTTACCCTGAGTTGACCTGATCGCTCTGTTTCACAAAGCCATGTCCAATGTACCCAAGACTATTCCACAAATTTTGTAGGTTATGCAAGTTTTTCTGTTGGAGATTCGGGCAGTTTGGTAGTATGTGTTGTTATCTCATATATTTAAACTATATTTTTGTGAAGCTACACTGTTCCAAAAATCTATATAAGTACCTCTGTAATTCTCAATGGATAAAATGATGAGTGAGCGCTCGTAATGAGCAGAAGGGAGCTTAAACCCTTAGGGAGTGCTGGATTTTAGCCATGCCACAGGGAGTCAATGGGTTAAAATTAGATATGTGCTCCGTGTTTTGGTTTTAGATCTGGATTCCAAACCAAATTATCCTCCACCCCTCTGCCAAGTTGGGGACAAGTTATCCCCCACAACCCCTGCCACTCCTTTTTCTCTACCCCTTTTTCCTGTGAGTTTATGTTTGGTTTTATTGTAAGTTTACTTATCATTGTTTTCTTAGTGCAGAAGTTCGCTTAGACGTTTGCCCCATTTGGTTTGTGAGTTATTCTTTCTTATACAGGTCCTATCAGTCACCTTTGGCCTGTGATTTAATTTTCTTTGTGGCTTTTCTGTGAATAAGGTGGATGGGGCATAGAGGGATGCAATAGGAATCTATCTTGAATTGTTTGTGAATATGGCTGATTCTTTTGGTCCTCCTATGGTTGTAGTGCTTTTATTTGCACATACAATGTAATGGTTAGCATTGTCTCACAGCACTGAGGTCATGGGTTCAATACCCACTACAGCTCTGTGTGGGGTTTGTATATTCTCTCTTTGCTTGTGTGGGTTTCCTCCTGGTGCTCCAGTTTCCTCCAACACTCCAAAAAATATTAACCCTAGTGTATGTGAACATTGTGTGGTAGGGAATATAGATTGTAAGCTCCACTGGGGACTGATGTGAATGGTCAAATATTCTCTGTAAAGCGCTGAATATGTGTGCGCTATATAAATAACTGGTAATAAATAGATAAATACTTGAGGGGTAATAATTTGGGTACCAAATTGCCCCTTGACCTCTGGTTTGCTATTGTCCATGACCTTGAAACTGTGATGGACTGATGACCATGGTGTTCGTTGATTTGGACCTCTATTATCCCCAAGGATGATTTTACAGGGGGTGATTATGGACAAATGCCAGAGCCAAATGCCAGAGGAAAGTGAATTCTCTGGTCTCTAAACAGGTTTCTGGTTGAGGTGTCCTAGTTTGAACATCCATTGACGCGTTTTAAGCATGTTCACTTGTCTTGGCAGGATGGTGTTTACCTAAATGTTTTTAGAGAGTTTCTTTTAGGGATTTAGATAGTATAGTCTAGCTATGGAGACGGGCTCGGCAACTTTACAATGGTCGCCATTCATGGCGAGAATGAATGGCAGTCTTGTGGCTATTTTGCTTCCCTACATATTCTGGTATGCTCCCTTTCAATACATGAGTTAGCCAAATTTCATGCTTGTATCCATGCCACAGGGTTTTAATGGGTTCAAATGTAGTTTGTTACATGTCCAATCTGTGAGGGTGGGGGTGTGTAGTGGATGGAGGAAGTCATCAATTTTATGACGTGTGAGGCAGTGCCTCTTTTGCTCTTGTTCCCCTCCCTCCCTCCCTTCCCAATTCTTCCCCTTGTTGTCTGTCAACCTCTTTGCAGCAGGAAAGAAACTATTTTGCTGTCCTACATTTTCTGGTACTCTCCCTTTTCAATACATGGGTTAGGCTGATTTCATCCCACTGGGGTCAGCAGCACTGGCTGTCGGGCCAGGCTTGTTGTTGTCATGTATTCATAAGGGAGTTGGAGCCTGGTACATTATACTTGCCACTGAGAAGGGAAATTGGCCCTGAAAGTTTGCGTTGTGCCATCAGTTAGCATAAGACCATTTGTTTACTGATCAACTGGCCATTCTTTCATTTTGCCTGTTGATCATTATTATATAAAAATATATACACAGCATTAAAAAGTAAATTATAAAACCATTCAGATCATTTTTGATTGTTTTATATAAACAGGTTGACCATTTTTAAATGCCACATAGTTGTTTATGTCAGTATTTTACTTAAGCTAATAGTTTAGTATTATTAATGTAAGTTATTCCTTTTGGGTGCAATCATGCATCTGCCGATAGGGCGTTTATTCTCTCTCATCGCCCCCAAATGCACTAGCGTGCCTTTTATCTTAACATTTTATCTGCTGACATCCCGTGGTGCTGTCAATCTCTACAGTGACATGTAGACTATGAGGATGTAATAGTGGAATAATTAGAGTGTTTTTGGTAGAGTTGTGTATTGTGTCTATAACGCTGACATTTTTCTGTTCCATTTCCACTGCTATATATTAAATCTTTTTTTTAGAATTCTACTCATTAGTATAACATGCCTGCTGTACTTTAGGCAAACACATTCCCTTGCTTACTTGTTAGATAAATATGTATTAGTCTTCACTGAGGATTGTTTCCACATATGCCCTCTCCAACATGTTAGCATTAGTTGTTGACATCTGCCAACCCCTGACTTAATGTGTTTACTTTATTGATACATCAGGATGCCGCGGATGAAGCAGTCAAGTGGCACCTGTATTTGTTGTGGTAAGGGAAAACAATCAGAAACAACATACTGTGACAAAGCTGGTCTCATACATTGCAAAATTGCATCACTTATTGCCATCCACAGCTCAGTGACTGAGGCAGTCTTAATCACGCAGAGACTAAAGGCTTTGGGAGCATGCTGCCTCTCACAGCTGCACAGGACACATCTGGCACAGAAATATGGCACAAAGTACTGGAAGTCGTATGCATGTTGTGTGTTGCTGAATCTACCCACGTATTTAATCTCAGAGCATCAGAAATGTCAGTGGACTCACAGTTTATAGGAAAGATTCTCACAGTCTATTGCAAGTAGAGATGAGTGAAAATATCAAAACTGGTCTGGAAAATGTTAACCTCATTCAACATTTGGCTGTGAAAGTTTTGCATGTTTTGCCCACATGATTGGTCTTAAGAGTTCTTACTCTGACTGGTTGTGAACTAAGATGATCATATAAGAAGAAGATATAACATAAGAAGATTTTTATTTATCACTTGTTCACAGGGTACACTGCATAAATGCCTACTCTCCCGGAAGTGGCGAGAGGCTTCCGAATTTCTGGGTAGCCCCCCGAACCCCCGAATAGAGTAGGCATTTCTCCCGCATTCTGTCCACTTCCTAGTGAAGTGGGCAGAATGGGGAGAATTTCTGTGGCAATCGTGGGTCCCCGTGTAGGGGGTGGGGCTTAATTACATGATTCTTCATAAATTGTGCCATTTAGACCCGCCCCCTATTTAAATTTGTGCAATCACTGCAATTTACCATGAAGGAGTGGGGCTTAATTATGCAAATAGTCAAGCCCCACCCCATCACAACCCACCTGCTTCTCCCCTGGAGGAGAAAAAAAAAGTAGGCAAGTATGGTACACGGTCAGTGACATACATGATTCCCAGGGACAGAACAGGGGTTGATGCTGCTGACTTTAGGAAATAGAGCACTGTATGGAGCATCCTAAGGACAGCTACACAGGCTGCAGGGGATGCTTTGCAGCAGTGCCACATGCACTTGCCATGGGGCAGCAATGGTATCATACCACCCCAAGGGCCCTACACCAAAATCTGACAACAAAAAATAATAAAGAAAATATCATTTATAGCAGTCAAAATGCCTGCAAATCAATATTTAGTGTAAAAGTTATGCAATAACAATCACAAAATATGTAAAGATTATTTGATGATAAAATACTTGGTAGCTCAGAAGGAAGTCCAATAATATAATATTCAGGACATATAAGAAGTATCCAGATGGTAGATAGACAGTAACTAGATAGACAGTCAATTGATAGACAGGGTTAAAAAGTTGACATGGTCAACACTGTGGACCTGTAAATAGTCCACATTGTATACAGTCGACAGGGTTCAATTGTCGACATGGTCAAGATGTCAACATGCAAATGGTTGACACAAAAAGGACAACAGATGGTTTCTCATGATTTCTCATGATTTTTAGGGTTAGGCAGAAGCACTTGTCGGAGGATTAGGCAGAAGCATTATGTAGGAATGTGAGAAGTCAATAGCAAGGCCAGAAAATCCTGCATAAAAACAGAAACAGACTGCGTGATTAAAGGGTATGCTGTCATAATGTTGACACCAGAATGTTGACAGTTATGATGTCAATAGGTTAAAATGTGGACATCTAACGTTTTTTGATATCTGGAAAATGTTATCATACGTAGTCAAAATGTCGACAGTTGCATTAGGGTTAGGCATATCTGACATGTACTTTGTTGACATTACGACCATGTTGATATTCTCATATTGACATTCTGAATGTTGACATCATCACTGTTGAACCTGATTAAAGGAGCTACTGTAGAAAGTGCTTTAAATCCTGCCATGCTGGAATGCTTACCAGAGAAACCGCAGGAAGGATTACTTCAACCTGGTAATTATATTAAGGTGGGGAATGGAAGAATTTAAGATTCACTGTGGATCTAGAAGAACAATAAAGTGTGATGGATTTGGATAAGTATTAATTTCTAATAAATGATTAAGAGCCTGATATAGTGGTGGACAGATCTAGAACATGCTTCGCAAGCGCTCAATCGTGCGTCTCAGACACACATATGGTTCCCACCTGTGCATTAATATTGGATTTGCATGGAGAGCCATGCAAATTTAATAGGCTTTGTTGGGTGGTAACTGGGGAAGGGTAGACTTCCTCAGTGGGTGTATCAACTTGCATGTTGGGGGCATGCCGGTGCCAGGTACTGCGCCAAAAGGTGCAGTGCCACTGGCACCAACTGTGTTTATGGTGTGATTTTAAAAGCACCACAGAAGATTAGAGGATCAGCCAGTGAGCATTTCAGGAGGAAGTCCATCAACTGCAACATTATCATAAATTCGTAGTAGAGACTGCGACAAAAGTCGCACCCCCTACTGTTGCTGTGTCCTAGAATAAGTCTACGAATAAGGCCATAAGACACTTGGGGGCCTATTTATCATGCTAAAAATAATACAAAGGGTTGCTGTACTTTTAGTTTTGGGACATTTACCAATGGAGTACCGCAGCAGAGATCAGAGAAATCTGCTGTGTTCCACTGTTAAGTATCATAAAGCAGTCTCCATAGCTGTCACTGGGGATTGCATAAAGGCCCCATTTACAAAGTTTCCTTATCCTCTATTTTGAGCTTAGCTCATGCATGTGAAGGCCAATGGTTCTGTTTGGTCTGAACCCGGAAGTAAAGTGCATTAAACATTGCACTGAAAAGGCATTCAATAATCTCCATGATATGCAGTGTAACCCTGGTTAAGGGTTAAAATAAGAACTGTACTTATAAATCTATGTAATATTTATAAATGTAGAATTTTTGAGGTAAAATATATATATGTACAGTCACAATTCATGATATATGTATTTAATGTATTAACATATCAATTTATGTGGTACTTTTTTATCTCTGTGGTGAGGATGTGCTACAGTGTGTTGGATGCACTGTAGGAAAAGGGGCGGAGTAATATAGGTGTCAGTGAATTGGTTCCTGTCAGGAAAAATGGATCCGGTGAGAGGGAGGATATATAACAGCTGTTAGCAGCAGCTGACAGGCAGTCTGCAGGTCCCTCCCTCCAGTGTCTGCCCTCCTGTGACCCGGGCAGCCAGTGAGCGGCGATGAGCTGTCAGGCCCAGGGGGACAGAGCCATAGAGGGAGCCCAGCCGGAGCTGGGGAAGAAGGTGAGACAGCGTTACTCACCCTGTCTGCCAGGAGAGGCGGCGTCGCAGCAGGTGGTCCCGGCGGGGGAGAGAGGAGCGGAGGGACCCTCGCCGATGGGGGCATTCCCTGCCAGAGGAGATGGTAGTGCTGTTGCCTGGTGGCACTTGTTGCGAGGTGAGCCGGCGCACAGCTATGAGCTCAGCGGCTGCATGGCCATCAATCACCGCTGCTATATGCTGCTGGTTGGGAGCCGGTCCAGCGTACAGCCAATGAGAGCAGGAGACTGAGAGGTGAGGCAGCTCCAGTGTCAGATGGACGGCATCAGC
Organism: Taudactylus pleione; assembly: GCA_031769625.1. Lineage (NCBI taxonomy): Eukaryota > Metazoa > Chordata > Amphibia > Anura > Myobatrachidae > Taudactylus > Taudactylus pleione. The sequence goes on along the minus strand of JAUIMM010000566.1, from coordinate 1,654,336 downwards.
AGTGCTGGTCGGGCTGTGAGTAATTAATACCTGGCACTCACACAGACACAGATATCCCTAGTGGCAGCAAAGAGGCTCTATAGGGACTGAGGCTTATATCCCAGGATCATAAGGAGCACTAGAGGATTTAGGAGCACTAGAGGATTTATCTACTAGTGGTGCTCTTTACAATGCTTCTACCAGAGCTGTATAATTAAATAGACATTTGTCTAAGAGGAGCAATTAACAAACTTCATACCAGAGAAACTATAGATATTTACCTTTTAGACTATAACAGAGGAAACCTCTAACTACATTCTGTAGAGTTAATCCAGGGTCTGAAACAGTACCTGAATACAGTGTAACTTGAGACAGAGGAACCTCAGAGAGAGTTGCACTATAACTACGAATTGAGTATTACTACAGTATATTGGGAACATCAAAAGCTACAGTGTAACAAGTGGATATTTAGGAAAGTAATTGCTCATTACTTTAGCAGACTATAACAAAGTTTCCAAGTAAATTCTACAGCCACAAGAGGAGTTCTAATCTTATACAGGCACACAGCCTTGTTCTCTGGCTTTTACATGAATAATCCCACAGGATATTATATACTGACATTGTAAGAGTTTATTTTTAAGCCGGGCATCAGCATAGATACTTGCATGAACTTTACTCTAATTTAACCTGGAATATACAAATACTAATTTGTGGTACAACCATAACTTCACTTGCATCAAGAGGAAGTCCCATAACTAGGTTAAAGGACCATTGGACTAATACCAGGGACAGTATCTGTGATTTATGAACTTGAAATATTTATGTCCTTAGTCCTTAGGATTGTAATACTTTATTTATTAGAAGTTTAGGATATTAGGTGCCATATTCAAGGTAGTAGTATAAGCATTGTAAATTGTAATAATATTGTTACTGCGTTGTCATCTCAAATGTAAAGTGAATATCTATGTAAGGGAACAACTTTCATTTAAGTTCTTCATAAAAGTAATATATGACAAGCCAACTATCTATATGTTTACTTACATGGAGTGATTACAGTGGGAGATCCATTACTGCGGAATCTATGGAAGGAAAATACATTGGTGGTAAATGTGAAGTGAAATGATACAGTATTGTATTGTGATTACACATTATCTATACACCACACTATATATTTTAACCATTGGGTTTTCCCAGGTAGACCCACATAAACCATAAGTACTGAAATTGGGGAGTTACACCACTTAGAGGAATGCTAATGGTGGGTACATTAGGAGTAACAAAGGTGTTAGTAACCCAGTATCCCTTTTAGAGAGTAAAGGTGGGTTACAGCAGTGATAAGGAATTTATCTTTTCAGGGCTTTTATTCATATTTGTTGACTTTTTGGCTACCCCCACCACCAGGAAGGAGCAGCCAGGTTGTCAATGCTGGGTGCATGGCGCAGACAAGTGGGCAGTGCGGGGGGTCACGATGCTGCCCTTCAATGATAAGACTCCAGAGTTTATGACACTGAAGTCCTAATGCGCATGCACAGCCATCGGCATGCGCAAGCTATAGACTTCTTTGGCAATGACATCAGACATTGTACATCGGTACATGTGGTGACATTGGAGCCCAGTAAAAACCTATGGGGACTGCTGTGACCCAAGTCCTCAGCTGTTATAGTATCTCCAATTTATGCTGCAAACTTTTTAATACATACGGGGATCCATATGTATTGTGGTAAACACAGAAAACTGCAGTTTTAGGAGGTTTCGCTGTATTTATACGCATTTTTATGCTTGATAATTCCCCTCCTTTAATGTATTCAGCATATAATTAATGCATCAGGCATACAGTACCAATGTCTTCATGAGAGCTCAAACCGGTACGATTAAAAATGTCATTGAAATACTCAGCTTGGTTAATATGTACATGGCAAACATTCAATCTTTAGCAAAGTTATGCAGAGATTAATGAAGAGGGAAAGTCCAATTGTCAGATTTATGACCAGTTATTTATTTATTACCAGTTGTATATACAGCGCACACCTATTCCACAGCGCTTCACAGAGAATAGATTTTGCCATTCACCTCAGTCCCTGCCCAAGTGAAGCTTACAATCTATATTCCCTATCACATGTACACACACATACACACTAGGGTTAATTTTTTTGAAAGTCAATAAACCCACCAGTATATTTTTGGAGTGTGGGAGAAAACTGGAGTACCCGGAGGAAACCCACTTAACTACAGGGAGAATATAAAATTTGCTACACAGTTAGGGCCGTGGTGGAAATTGGAACTAGGTCCTCAGTGTTGTGAGGCAGCAATGCTAACTATTACACCATCTGTGACATAGTAATGCAATCTCAAACAAATGTCTTTAGGTAATTAAAATTGACATCAAGGAAGCAATAGCTAAAATCCAACATACAATTGATAATAAAAATAGCACAGTAACTCGATATTGAGAATATTGTGGAGGCAGGTGGGTCAAGAAAAAAACAGTGAAAATTCCTGCAGTACCCATTTGAGATCCAGAGCTCTAATGGATAAATTTACTAAGAATTTAGTTTGTCTGTGACTAGACACGCTGAGAAACGCTGGGATTTACATGAGGTTTTTGCACCTCAAATCACAGATTTACTAACATCATGTTTGACTGTCTCTAGTTTACTGATGGTGATACTGGTCGTGTCTGGCCATGTATGAGTTCAGTCATATTGGCTAAATATAAATTATTATTATTAGTATTATTATTATTATCGTTTATTTATATGGCGCCACAAGTGTTTTGCAGCGCCTTACAAAGTACATAAACAAATAGATTGATTTACAGTGACTTACAGTACAATACAATAAAATACATTACAGGACATGGATAATTTACATTGCTACGTTCGCGACAATAACACCCAGATAAGCAACAAAGCAAAGCAACCAAGTGTTAGGTGCCCTGGTAGAGAGTAAGAAGTAGATGAAGGTAGTGTAAGGAGAAGCACAAGAGGGTAGAGGGCCCTGCTCATAGGAGCTTACATTCTAAGGGGGAGGGACAGACAAACAGGGGTGACATAGATGGGGTATGCAGGGAGGAAGGAGTATGTAGTAGCAAGTTAAGATGAGAGCTGGAAGGCTTTGATGAAATAATGGGTCTTGAGAGCCCGTTTGAAGGATTGAAGAGAGGTGGAGAGTCTGATGGGAAGCGGGAGAGAGTTCCAAAGGTGGGGAGCAGTGCAGGCAAAATCTTGGATGCGGGAGTGGGAGGAAGTAATCAATTGGCATGAGAGGTGGCGTGCATTTGTTGAACGAAGAGGGCGGACAGGAGAGTGAAGGGAGATGAGATCAGAGATGTAAATGGGAGAGGAATGGCTGAGGGCTTTGTAAGACCTGCAATAGACCTGCCTGTGAATGTTGTGTTGTGCTAAAGCACTGTACTGATCAATGTGATCTGTACAGGCTTGTGTGTGTTACAGTGTAAAGAAATGTTTAAAAAATATTTAAAAAATCAGCGTGGGGTCACCCCAAAAGCATACCATCCCCTGACCTCTAAGCTTATTCAGGTACTGGAAAAACAGGCGAAAAACTGTGAGGGGTTCCCCGTATTTCCAGTAACCAGCACTGAGCTCAATTGTCCGGGAGGTGATCCCAAAGCAGGGGGACACACATCACAGGGCCACGGGATCTCCCTGCCATCACATTAACCAGCAACAAACTGGTCATCCCAACTCTAGGATTCCTCAGGAAGTGGGATACCTCCCAAAAAAGTGGTTCCCCCTCCCAAGGATACCCCTGGACTTGGGTGAAGCTTGGGGAAATATTCTCTGCACCCCTGGTAGTGGTGGGTGCAGGGTTAATGTGTTAAAAACATTGCTGTTACAGTTGAACTACAGGTCCCAACAAGCCCGAAAAGTACAAGCCCACTGGCACATGTACCCTCACTGTAAAGAAAATATTTTTAAAAAGTCGAGGCACATACACACCAAATATGTTAACCCATTTAATAACCACTCACGTGCACTCACACTCACACTACATACTTACTGTATTTACTCCATGGCACTGGTCGGTCTCATTCTCCATGGGACTTAGCAAAAAAACAACCCGCTCTCCCAATCCCACAGACATGCAAGCACTATATTTGCATACTGTACTTATAGTGCTTGTCTGAGACTAATAGTTCCCATGTGGTTTCCTGTACCGTAGTGCTGATTGGCTAAGAGTCAGACCTCTTTCAGCCAATCAGCAGTTGGTTTCTATGGCAGCGGATTTGTTCTGCCTATCCGGGTCTGCAAACCCTTTCATTCAGTAGATACACTAACATAATGTTGCACTTGCAGAAATGCCATAAGAAAAACCTGAACTATGGGAAACTTGTCCAGTCTGTACAAGACACAGAGAAAAACTAGTGAAGCACTGTAAATAGTGCAATTTTTTACATACCAATGATATGTGTTAGTTTATCTGTAAGGCAACCAATAGAGGTTACCCCATCTTTAAGCCATCTTGTGAACAGATAGGCCATTTCTCCCAATAGAAACTTGGGATTCTCCTGGATAGGCAGAAATATCAACCTATAAGCATTGAGACAGTTTTTATTTCTTAAAATATGCCATAACATCTGTGTTGTCAGAAAATGCTTCTTAAGAGACATGTAGGCATATAAACCTTGGCCACAAATCCAAACTCTTAAATATTGTAAAATGACTGCATGATTATAATGGAGGATATGTGGAAATTAATACTCCCATTAGATTGCTGCAGTTTAAGAATACTAATATGCAGTCATGTTTTTGACCATCTGTAAATCCAAACCAGTACCAAAAAAACAAACAAAAAAAACATCAAGGTGGTTTTGATAAAACCAAAACCATTTACAAAATACAAAAATTGTTTTAGAACCAAAACTATAATCAAAACATGAGAGTCAGAGCGCATCACTAGTTTTTATGCCTTCCATGTACTTCATTAGACCCCCAGTAGTATTCAATTTTAATTTTAGATACATATATTTTAATGTACATAGGGCATACAGAATTATACAGCATTGTTATAATTAGTTGATATCTCTTGTCTATACAGCTTGAAAAGATGTTGAATTATGTCATGCAACCAAAATATCTCTAGGTACAGTATAAGAAAGAAGTTAGAACATCTAAATACTTCAGAACATTGCTGTCAAATGTCTGTTCTCTGCCTGTGTTGAGTTATGGAATTAAAGAGACACCAAGATTGAAGCAAGACCACCACAATGTCTAGATAAGTTCCTGGGGTAGGGACTGATGTAAGTTATTAAATATTGAATGTAATACGATGCATAATATGTTGATGTTGTATGAAGTTACAGGAAAGGCAATTTTCAGAGCTCCTCACCGAGATCTCATTGCTGTAAAACTTTCCTAAATATATTTTTAAGCTGAAAATCAGTTTTCAGTAAAGGACAAGGCAGGGAGGGGCGTGTTTGTCATTGTAAAAGAGAGAATGAAGGAAGTGGTGCAGAGTGAGCAGGAATTAATCTTATACTTTGAGATCAGACATGGCCCAGTTTTATTTAAAAAATGATGAAACAGCTAGAGTAATGAGACAGAAAGAAAAGAGCTGAATCGAGAAATCAGGAATCATTAAGGTTTGTGCTATGCAGTTTCCAGTAAGCAGAGGGGACTAATTGCTTAGGAGTATCAAAAGGTGGCAGCTCACTGCTTGGTGTAAGCTAGTGCCAAGTCTGAAATGGAAAACAAATGGATTAAGCTGAGTTCTAGAGGTCTGGCTTGCAGCAAGAGTTTTAAATCTCTGAGCTCCTATGAAAGCACTGTTACATTTGACAGCTCACCTGTAACTTTGCTCCCCAGCAGTCTTAGGTGATATCATATTCCTTGATCATTGGTGCTCAATGGTTATAAACCAAGATGCCAAATTCCTTGGGACAACTTGTCAAGTCTTGAGACCCAGACATTGCACATCATATGCATCAAGGGAAACCTTTCCCCTCTTAAACAAACTATTTTTGTTCAGCTACATTTATTTTCACTTATGTCTCCAGCACTGCCAAGTAGATTACAGTTACTGTACTTGGAATCTGTTGGAGTATGACAACAGCTACAGGCTGAATATTATGTGGAAGTTATACTGGTGGGACTATTGATTGCATTGTTTCTCCAGTTGTGTTAGTATATTCTATTGTAGAAATGTGTTTGTATTCCTCCATCTAAAGTTACATTATGAAGTTTTCCTGTTTTTTCGCAGTAAAGTTTATCCCACAAACTTTCCCTCCTGTTAACTCTTTAACATTTTCAGCAATATGTCATAAGCCCAGGCACAATACGACAGAATAATACAATGTTCTGTAGAAATCTGCAGAGTGTATATGAGTACACTGTGAACAATTGTTAAACCAAATAATGACAAGTATCAGCTGTGGGATTTAAGATTCAGATGCTGCTATCCAGAGATGACTTGTGGGAGTTATATTATTATGATAGAATGCCTAGAATTTCATAACTAGAAATGGGATAAGAAAAGCAGACCGGTACAAGCAACCATATTCTTGTTAATTAAAGATTAAACTGATGCCAAATACATGTGTGATGCATTACAGAAGCTGCATTAAAGATCCATTTTAAACAATAAGTTGTTTCTACTAATACACTAATGACACTTGCAAAGCAAAGGACATGAAGGAACATATAAACTAATTAAAAACTGAATTGTACAGCCATCCCCTGAAATGTATTGTCATCCTCAGAAATGTACAATCAACCCCTATCATGTACAAGCATGCCTCAAAATGTACAATCATCCCTCATATTGTACAGTATAGTCAACCTCCAAAAAGTACAGCCATCTCCTTAAATGTACAGTCATTCTCTGAAATGTACTGTCAACTCCTGAAGTGTACAAGCACTCCCCAGAATGTACAGTTTTCTTCTGAATTGTGCAGTCATACCCTGAAATGTACAGATATCCCCCACAATGTGCAATCATCCATCAAATGTAAAGTCAACCACTGAAATGTACAGCCATTCCCTGATATGTACAGCCATTCCCTGAAATGTACATTAATTTCTTGAAATGTACATCCATTCCCTGAAATGTAGTCATCCCATGAAATGCACAGTCATTACCTCAAATGTAGTCTTTCCCTCAAATGTATAGTCATCCCCTGAAATGTATAGTCATCCTCTGAAATGTACAGCCATTCCCTGAAATGCACAGTCATTCTCTAAGATGTACAATAATTCCCTGAAATGTACAGTCATCCCTCAAAAAGTACATCAATCCATTGAGAAGATAACTAAAAGAACATAACACAGGAGGTGGGTATTGAGCCAGAGGAGGAGAGGGAGTCAGGAAAAGGAAACTGGATGGAATGTCTGCTTCTCATTTGAGAAGTATGTGGTCCTGGTCTATTTGCTTCTCCCACATTATGAAGTGCTTTTTGGAAGTCAGGCAGCAAAGAAATCAGAGGGGAGGAAGAGGCAGTTATGGGCAGCGGCAGTGCAAGCTGTGAACGTTGTGGCCATTTCAAGCATGATGTAGATCAATGCAGGAAGCCCTTCTTCTTGTGCATCTTAGTCGCATTGTATTGCGACTTGTATTGAGGCTAGGGATAAATTTACTAAAGTGAGAGTTTTTAGAAATGGAGATGTTGCCGATAGCAACCAATCAAATTCTACTTAAAATTTAACTAGCACCATAGGTGGGCAATAAGCAGCCCTCCAGCTGTTGTTAAATAACACAACCCAGCATGCCTTGCAACAGTCTTAGCATGGTCAAATAGCAAAACTGTGGCAAGACCTGCTGGGATGTGTAGTTCTACAACAGCTGGGGGGCCGCTTATTGCCCACCCCTAAGCACAATAATTTCTCCTTTTCTTGAAAGTCCAGCAAGGTGAATTGTAAGACCGTCTTCTATGCACACTTCAGTCACCCAAATGCAAATTTCTGTTCTTGTGCTGCCAATTAAATGTTTTTCTTAGAATGAAAAGACACAAATAAATGCAATAAGGGAGCTAAGCAGAAATACTGTGTCTCTTGGTTCACAAATTGTTGATTGCATACCTGAACCACATAGCTCTACACCTGTCATCAGCACACTACCAAACAGCTCTGCATTACCATCTCCACCCAGGTGTGGTCTCCGCATGCGAGGTGGTTATGCATTGGAGACACCCTAATGAGCCCTCTCCTTCACTTCCTAAAAGGAAAAACAATATTGATAATTAGATTTCATAAATGTTGGTTACATTTTTACTTATGTCATAAATATGTGATGTTGTTTTTTCAAGATATGTTTATACAATGTTTTGCTTACAAATAATTTATCTCGGTGAGTCAAACAAAATTATGCATTGTGTATTATTTTCTATGTACATAAATATGTTTAAATATGCAAAGTAAATCATTTACATAAATGTTATCCTAAAGTTGATTTTCTGTCTAAAACTAAGTGGCTGTGTTCTGATGCACGATACACCTAGGGTACATGAAATTAAGGTTGCAATTAGTTTGGAAATATTACAAAAGCACAAGGTTAACATACTTACTAGGGGTGTGCACCGGCCACTTTTCGTGTTTTGTGTTTTGGTTTTGGATCTGGATCTTTCTTCGTGTTTTGGATCTGGATTGGTTTTTGCCAAAACCACCCTTCCGTGTTTTGGGTTGTGGGTTTTGTGTTTTGGATCTGTATTTTTTTTTTTAAAAAGCATAAAAACAGCTAAAATCACAGAATTTGTGGGATTTTCTGCTCCTATGCTATTATTAACCTCAATAACCTTAATTTCCACTCATTTCCAGTCTATTCTGAACACCTCACACCTCACAATAGTGTTTTTATGTCCAAAAGGTTGCACCGAGGTAGCTGGATGACTATGCTAAGCAATAAGAGTGGGCGGCACAAACACGTGGCCCATCTAGGAGTGGCACTGCAGTGGCAGACAGGATGGCAGTTTGAAAAACTAGGCCCCAAACTGTACATAATGCAAATGCAAAGAAAAAAAAGAGGTGCAAGATGGAATTGTCCTTGGGCCCTTCCACCCACCCTTATGTTGTATAAACAGGACATGCACACTTTAACAAACCAACCATTTCAGCGCCAGGGTCTGCCACACGACTGTGGCTGAAATGATTGGTTCGTTTGGGCCCCCACAAAACAAGCTGGCAATTAATCTGTCCCTGCACAAACTGGCTCTACGGAGGCAAGATGTTGTCCTCATCCTCCTCATCCACCGATTCCTCACCCTCTTCAGTGTTGTGTACATCCTCATCCTCACTGAGTATTAACTCGTCCCCGCTGGAATCCACCACCACAAGTCTCTCTGTACGTTCTGGAGGATGGTCTCCCTGGAAGAGTTGATAATTAATTTTTATGAACATAATCTCCACATTTTGTGGAAGCCACCTCCTACGCCTTTCGCTGACAAGGTTCCCGGCTGCACTAAACACTCTTTCCGAGTACACACTGGAGGGGGGGCAACGCAGGTAAAATAGAGCCAGTTTGTACAGGGGCCTCCAAATTGCCTATTTTTCCTGCCAGTACAGGTACGGACTGTCTGACATGCCTACTTGGATGCTGTCACCGATGTAATCCTCCACCATACTGTCAATGGTGACAGTATCATATGCAGTGACAGTAGACATGTCAGAAATTGTTGCCAGGTCCTTCAGTCCGGACCAGATGTCCAAACTTGGTCCTGCCTGCCCTGCATCTCCTCCAGCGGGTTGCTTAGGATACCTAAGTTTTTTCCTGGCAGCCCCAGTAGCGGGAGAAAATGAAGAAGGAGCTGTTGACGTGTCACGTTCCGCTTCAGCTGACAGTGTTTTCACCAGCAGGTCTTTGCACCTCTGCAGGCTTGTGTCGGCCAGAAAGAGAGACACCACATAGGCTTTAAACCTAGGATCGAGCACGGTTGCCAAAATGTAGTGGTCTGATTTCAACAGATTGACCACCCTGGAATCCTGGCAAAGCGAATGAAGGGCTTCATCCACAAGTCCCACATGCCGAGCGGAATCGCTCCGTCTTAGCTCCTCCTTCACTTTCTCCAGCTGCTTCTGCAAAAGCCTGATGAGGGGAATGACCTGACTCAAGCTGGCAGTGTCTGAACTGACTTCACGTGTGGCAAGTTCGAATGGCTGGAGAACCTTGCACAACACGGAAATCATTCTCCACTGCGCTTGAGTCAGGTGCATACCCCCTCCTTTGCCTATGTCATAGGTGGATGTATAGGCTTGAATGGCCTTTTGCTGCTCCTCCATCCTCTGAAGCATATAGAGGGTTGAGTTCCACCGCGTCACAACCTCTTGCTTCAGGTGATGGTGGGGCAGGTTCAAGAGTGTTTGCTGGTGCTCCAGTCTTCGGCACGCAGTGGCTGAATGGCGAAAGTGGCCAGAAATTTTTCGGGCCACCCAAAGCATCTCCTGCATGCCCCTGTCGCTTTTCAGAAAATTCTAAACCACCAAGTTTATTGTGTGAGCAAAACATGGGACGTGCTGGAATTTGCCCAGATGTAATGCCCGCACAATATTGGTGGCGTTGTCAGATATCACAAATCCCCAGGAGAGTCTAAGTGGGGTAAGCCTCTGGGCGATGATTTCCCTCAGTTTCTCTAAGAGGTTGTCGGTGGTGTGCCTCTTACTGAAACCGGTGATGCACAGCGTAGCCTGCCTTGGAACGAGCTGGCGTTTCTGAGATGCTGCTACTGGTGACGCTGCTGCTGTTGCTGCGTAAGGTGATACATCTACCCAGTGGGCTGTCACAGTCATATAGTCCTTAGTCTGCCCTGTTCCACTTGTCCACATGTCCATGGTGAAGTGGACATTGGGTACAATGGCATTTTTCAGGACACTGAGGACACTTTTTCTGACGTTTCTGTACAGTCTCGGTATCACCTGCCTAGTGAAGTGGAATCTAGATGGGATTTGGAACCGGGGACACACTACGTCCATCAATTGTCTAAATCCCACTGCACTAATGGCGGATACCGGACGCACGTCTAACACCAACATAGCAGTCAAGGCCTCAGTTATACGTTTTGCTTCAGAATGACTGCTTTCGTACTTCATCCTCCTCGCTAAGGACTGTTGGAGGGTCAATTGTTTAGTAAAAGTAGTGGTGTTCCTACTTCCTCTCTGGGATGATGAACGACTCCCAGCAGCAGAAACAGCAGCAGCGGCAGCAGGAGGCATAGCAATGCAGGATCCTCCGGAGGAATCCCGGATAGGAGAGTCAGTCATGCCAGTGACACGGCCTGCAGGACTACTTCCGATCCTGACTAAGGAGGAAATTGATGAGGAGGGAGTTGATGGTGTGGTTTGCAGGCGCTTGGATACAACAGGACAACGGGATTTAGGTGTCCCTGGACTGCTTACGGTCTTAGCCAAAGTTTCTGAACTTGACAGTAACTTTTTATGAACGTGCTGTAGGTGCCGTATAAGGGAGGATGTTCCTAGGTGGTTAACGTCCCTACCCCTAGTTATTTCACCTTTACATATGGTACATATGGCAAGACAGTTGTTGTCCGGATTTGGATAGAAATATTGCCAGACCAAAGAGGTGGAATGTTTGGTCTTCTGCCCAGGCATGACCGTGATGGGCTTTTTCATCCCAAGGACAACAACTGTCTCCCCCGGAGCCTGATTTAAACAAACCACATCACCATCAGAATCCTCCTCGCCAACTTCCTCCTCAGCGCCAGCTACACCAGTATCCTCATCCTGTTGTACTTCAACAGTGACATCTTCAATTTGCATATCAGCAAGTGGACTGTGGGTGCTCCTTTCAGCACTTGCAGGGGGCGTGCAAATGGTGGAAAGAGCCACCTCTTCCCGTCCAGTGCTAGGAAGGTCAGGCATCGCAACCGCCACCACACTTGGACTCTCCTTGGGGATTTGTGATATCTTCTTAGAACGCTCAGTTCTTTGCTGTGCTTTTGCCAGCTTAACTCGTTTGATTTTTTTAGCGGGAGGAGGGCTTCCATTGTCATGTGAAGCTGAACCACTAGTCATGAACATACTAGTCATACTAGTATGACACACACTAGTCATAGGAAAAGACCTTAGCCGTTCCTTGCCACTCCGTGTCATAAATGGCATTTTGGCAAGTTTACGTTTCTCTTCAGATGATTTAAATGTTTTTTTTAAGGTCATTTTCCTGAACTTTGTCATTTGGGATTGTATGTGGCCTCTACTATGACATTGGGCATCGGCCTTGGCAGACGACGTTGATGGCATGTTATCGTCTATGTCATGACTAGTGGCAGCAGCTTCAGCACTAGTAGGAAGTGGTTCTTGATCTTTCTCTATTTTATTTTTATCGGAGAAAGTTTGGTCCTCCATTTATGTTATATCGATTTGATATATACGTGCGGCTCAGGCGCACACAAACACAGAAAATATTTTTTTATTTTTGCTGGAGAGTAGTGCACTTTGTGGGTTACACCGCCCTTTAAGAAATGAGCCAGCCGGCTCTTTACTTATGGGACACAGACGCACGCTTGGCGCTGCTCCTCTGTTGATACACGTGCAGCCACAGTGCTCACAATTCACAAACACAGAAAATATTTTTTTATTTTGCTTGGAGTGTACTTTGGGGGTTACAGCACCCTTTAACGGTCAAGCCAGCCGGCCCTTTACTTATGACACAGGCGCACGCTTGGCACTACTTTGTTGATGCACGTGCGGCAACTGCGCACACAATTCACAAACACAGAAAATATTTTTTTATTTTGTTTGGAGTGTACTTTGAGGGTTACAGCACCCTTTAACGGTCAAGACAGCCGGCCCTTTACTTATGACACAGGCGCACGCTTGGCACTACTTTGTTGCTGCACGTGCGGCTACTGCGCACACAATTCACAAACACAAAAAAATATATTTTTTTATTTTGTTTGGAGTGCCCTTTGGGGGTTACAGCACCCTTTATCGGTCAATCCAGCTGGCCCTTTATTTATGGGACACAGGCGCACGCTTGGCACTACTTTGTTGATGCACGTGCGGCTACTGCGCACACAATTCACAAACACAGAAAAAAATTTGTTATTTTGTTTGGAGTGTACTTTGGGGGTTACAGCACCTTTTAACGGACAAGCCAGCCGGCCCTTTACTTATGACACAGGCGCACGCTTAGCACTACTTTGTTGATGCACGTGCGGCTACTGCGCACACAATTCACAAACAAAAAAATATATTTTTTTATTTTGTTTGGAGTGCCCTTTGGGGGTTACAGCACCCTTTAACGGACAAGCCAACCGGCTTTTTACTTATGGGACACAGGCGCACGCTTGGCACTACTTTGTTGATGCACGTGCGGCTACTGCGCACACAATTCACAAACACAAAAAAATTTATTTTTTTATTTTGTTTGGATTGCCCTTTGGGGGTTACAGCACCCTTTAACGGACAAGCCAGCCGGCCTTTTACTTATGGGACACAGGCGCACGCTTGGCGCTGCTCCTTTGTTGATGCACGTGCAGCCACAGTGCACACAATTCACAACCACAGAAAAAATATATATTTTTTAGCACTTGGGGGGAGCACCCCTGATGGACAGAGCACCCCCTGGACAACACTACAGCACCCCTTTAGGACTGGGACACTGCACAGGACTTTGGAGTGGACACAGCCCCTATGGACAACTGACTGCACAACACAGTCCAGCCAGCCCCTATGGACTTTGAAGTAGTGGACACAGCCCCTATGGACAACAGCAGCACAGTGCAGCACAGCACAACACTACACTGCACTACACTATACTACAGTACAACACTACACTAGACTACACAGCCCAGCCAACCCTAACTCCCACCCTCCCTCTTCACTGTCCACAGCCGAGTGAGAAAATGGCGCCGACGCAGGTACCTTATATAGGATCCAAAACCTGCGAGACCCGGAAGGCGGGATGATGACGTTTTGCCTCGATTTCAGATCCGAGTCAGGCGGGAAAAGTCGAGCCTGACTCGGATCGGTCTCAGATCGGGGGGGCTCGGGGGGGGGTTCGGATTTCAGAAATCCGAACCCGCTGACCCCTAATACTTACATGTGAAGAAGTTGTCCATAAGTGATTGCCTGACTTGCCTCCCACTTTCTGTTATCTGAGAGTTGCTTGATGGCAACAAGACCCCTACCTGCTTACTGTCTATTGCATAATTAGGTGGAGTGCCAGAATATGTAACTGACAGCAGCAGAGCACAATATTTGAGTCATTTGCTGGACATTATAACAATACACCACCAGACATATCAAGACATCTGAACCTAGATTTTAATAGTCCGACTCCACACTGTGTTCTATCACTGATCTAGTGGATATATGTACCTCATTATACTTATCATCAGCAGGAATCATAACATATTGTACTTTAGGTTTAAAGTGTAAGAAACTTTAGCATTACAGGTAGCTTACCCAGCATCCATCCCCGGGCAATTGTTCCATCTCAAACTTAGCATAGAGGGATGCCTATCTAAGGATAAAGGCATTGGGAAATGAACCAGTATAGCCAGTTATAACACTCATAATGTTTTGTTTTGCATCACATCCCACCTGCACATTTATTAAATAGGCAGAGTGCCTGGGGGCGTGGCTTGGCTCTGGTGGAAGCAGGCAGCTGGTTGCATGAGCTCCTGCTAAACATCTGTGTTTTATCCTGTTCCCCTGGTGGTATTGGGCTGAAACTTGAACCACAGGTGCATTACATATCACTGCACTCCAGTGGTAGTTTTGTCCCCCTGCATGCCTGCTAATTATACTTACTGGCTCTGACACTGAAGACAGTATCCTTGCCTAGCTGAAGTCCCGGCAGTGTCTTCCTTTGCGCTGTTCCTGGAACTCCTGTTCTGTCTGGTCCGCGGTGGTCCTCACTGTCTGGTGTTTGATGTGTGTGGTACGAAGGTCGTGGCTGCGAGTGGATGCTCTGGCTCCTTACTGATGTACCAAGCTGTCAGTCTGTCCTGCAGCCATTTTAGGTGAAGAGGCTGTTTACAGTCCCTGCCCTGCTTCACTAAGGTTGCTGGATCCTGAGTACATGTGGAGGGGCAGTTTCTCTGCAAGATTGCTCACACTGTAATCCTTGGTTGTATCATTCTTGTTTGGGCCCCATCCCAGCCTCCACTACACAGCTCCTATACACAGTCCTTGCTGATTTCTGCTATCATCACACCTGTACAAAACAAACATTGAGGCCTCTCTACAACAGATCCTGCAAGCTATCAATGCCTCTGCTCAGAGACTTATCAGCAAAGTTGGGAATTTACAAATGAATATTCTTGCTTCTTGCTGTATCCCTTGGCAACCCCAGGAGGAGACTCAGATGTCTGAATCTCCATTTTTTTGTTCCTGCAGTTCACTCTCCAATTCAGGAAATTTGGTTAATGTATTTCTCCTTCCATATGACTGTGGTTCTCTCTGCATTGGCCAAGTTCAGATGTTTAGCCCTGTGGGGTCTGCCATGGTTCCAGGACTTGCTGCTGTTATATTTTATGTACTTCCCTGTCAGTTTTCGAGCATGCTGGAACGGGACTGCACATTATGGTACATTTTCACAGGGGGCCGAAGCTTGGCTGGACTGATCTGCATCAATCTATTATTTTGCGTTACCAGTTGTTATATGCAAGTTGTTAGTAGGATATGACCTGCCATAATATATTTGAAGATTCTTCTGTAGTTGCCAAGTACTTTATAGTATTGTTTTATATATCCTTTTTATCACATATTTGTATGTCACTTAATATAATTTGTGATTATTATATTTCTATTTGGTTATATGTTTGTTATATGAAACTCCTGTTATACTAGATATTGTGTTTTATGTATATTTTGTTGTGGCTATTTCTAAGCTTCTATCTATTTTATGGGATCACTCTGCTTTCCTGGTAAAGGTAGTTTCTCTGTTAAAGCATCTTAGATATACATAATCTGTTTGTTTTTCAGCCTATTATATTTCAGTATTTCTGTATATATTTCTAGTCATTTTACGGAAATGCAGGAAAGTAGTTTATGGGAGGAGCCGACTGCCTGCTTAGTCCTGAATATGGCCATTTTTGCATTTTTGCCCCAGTTAGTTATCCGAATAGCTATTCTTTCAATCAGGGAGGGAGGAGGGGACTGTTAGTAGCAGGTTAGTTTAGTTAGGGGGAGGGAATTGTGGGATCCAGGTATACCTGAATTGGGGATAGGCTATACAGGGTGGGGGGTTATAGGGTAGGTTTGCTTTGGGTGTATTTTGTATTTGTTTAGTTATTATTTTTATTATTTTTGTGGATGTGGTCAGTCTTATGGTGGGACATTTATATAGGATTTCCTTGTTTTTTTATTCACACCTCCTATGCTTGTTGTTTTTGGTTTCCAGCTCCTGCTTCGGGAACTCGAATGGTGCCTTTGGGTACTCGTTATGTTTTCTTTTTTTTTTTCATATGTTACCTGAGACATGTATGTATATCCTAAATAATATGACCATACTTTATACTTTGCTTTGTCTGTATGTGTATGTCACAAAATTTACTTTTCATATTTGCCGCACTTGGTTTTATTATTATTACTATTTATTACTATTTTTTTAATTGGGTGTATTTTCAAAACTTTAAATAAAAAGTACTTGATTAAAAAAGAAAAAATAGGCATAGTGCCTATTGGTGTAAATTTCAGCCCTATTTTTAGGTGGCCTCAGACCAATGTGTGTGCAGTCTATAGATTACAGGATATTAGGCATGCCTGTAAGACTATAGAAAACTACCCTTAGTTTATGACACTGACTCCTGGATGAGGAAACATATTACAGTATAGGAGTCTTCATGGCTGCTATGACCTCAGCAGCTTGTGCCGGCCTAATATGGCTATTAACCTTGCCATGTCTGGCTCAAGCTGATCCTTGAAAATGTCAAAGAGCCTCATTAAGTTGGTGCATTTTAGGTGGAACATCTGTATCACCTTGCCATCAGAGTTGGTATTGAGGTTCAACTGCACAAGGAAAAACTGAGTAGGCTCTGCTGCACCTCATGAAGCTGCTTTTGGTTGTGTGATTTTTGCCTCCTGTACCTGGACAAACCATGTTGCAATGCAAGGGGTGCAAATGCATACACATTTTTGCATGAGTGGTAAATACTGGTTGCTTTTGTATGTAGCTCACAAATGATGGACCGTTTTATTTTTCATTGCAATTTAGATTTCAGTTTGGACAAACCCATCCCAAAACGAAATCTCTCTGCACATTTTAAATCTGCCCCACCTGCAGTGCAACATGGTGTCTGAATCAGGCCCTAAGACAAAATGCAAGCCAATGCTTGTTAAAGTTAATGTTAAAATATGATGTGATACCATGGACAACTTGCTGGTACTCCACCGCTAGGGCACAACTTACCAGCCCCATACTTGATGCAAAGGAATACAAAAACATGAAGCATGCTACCATATTGGTAGCAGGATGAGCCACATACATATTAGTATCAGGAGCAGAGTAGAACCAATGACACATTTGAGAACCAGGTACAGTATAAACAGATATTCAGCCTCAGTCCTGTTAAACATTTACAGCAAAATGTACTAAGTGGTGGGTTCTAAACCCCGGCGGTTTGGTGGAGGTTTTCTAAACTACACCAAAACCGCCGCTTAGCAAATTTAGCCCTAGCCCTGTTCTATTCTATTCTAAAATGTGTTTTGACAGCGGTTTTGCAGCAGTTTTGGCCTCAGTAAATCTGTGGATAACAAAACCGCTGGTAAACCGCCAACAAAACCGCCAGGGTTTAGAACCCGCCACTTAGTGAATTTTGCCCCTAGGGTCTGATTCACAATTGCATGCAAGTCCACTTTGCTAGCAGAGTGTTTGCCACTTTAAGCAAGTATTGGCTATTCATTTTCATACCCAGCTCAGTCACATATCCTCTTGGGGCAACTGAGGTTCACACATAGGCTACATTTGCAGATGGTATGTCGTAAATGATTAGGTGGAATTGCAGGGTAGTCAAAGGTGAGCATACGCAGAGATTCATTTAAATTCAGATGAATCTCTTGCACCCAGAAAAGGGCTTGTGCAAATGGGAGCTGATAATGATGATGGTTTCTTTCAAAAGCGGATGGAGAGTGGTGGTGCGGCAGCATAGGTGTGGTCAACTATGAACACGATCAAAGATCCAAATTTATTTCCAAGCACACAATGTAGTCACATCTGAGCTGACTTGTATGCATCTCTGAATCAGGCCCATAGTCAGTGCTATTCTAACCCTTTGTTCTCATTTCTGAAAGTTTTGACTCACCTATTTCCTAATGACTTATCTAATGTATCCATATATGACCTCACCTTGTTCAAATAACTTTAAGGTCTCACGTACAGTACATATTGGTTGCATTATCCTATGGTAGCTTGTTTTTGTTGGTGTTTTCTACTGTATGCCTAAATTTAACCTTATTTTTTATTTGCCCTGTCACTTGTCACCGTTATTGTGCCCCATGGGCTCAAACCTACAAGTTCTTAGGACTGTTTTAATCAGCATAGTAAAGACAATGGTGAAAAAACATTATCAAACAAACAAACACTACAATAAGGTCCATGTGAGTTATTACAGGACTTCAAACAAAGCATATAAAAATGTACTTATTTTCAGGTGACTGCCTTAATTCACAAGCACAGCCTGTTACACAGAGGGTCAGACTGGAGGTGTTTTCGCACTTCGTGAATATGGTTGCTGTCTGCTGTAGCAGTTTGTAAACTAATACAAGTGTCACTAACCTTGAATTGAAGGAACTCTTTGTTCTAAGTAATTAAAAGGAAGATATTATATTTTGCATGGATGGTTACCTTTATACAAGATTTTAATTAAAAGCAGCTTCTGCATTTCTAAGCCATCCGGCCAGTGTCAAACATAAACAGACCATTATTAATAGCATTATTATTCATTTATAAAACACCAGTTTATTCCCAAACAGGTCAAACAAAAGAGCCGCACAATTAAATAGTAGCGACAGATTTAATCGAGTAGGAGTAGAATGCATTTTTGTTTAAAAGGTTAATGAAAAATAAAAGTCTCCCATCAAGACTCTATCCCTTTTGTCACTTAGGGTTTTCGAAACCCTGTACTGAGCCTATTTTGGTATATTCAGGCAGTTAAAATTGCTAAATATATATAAGTAATTATTTATGCAGTTCCCACACAAATTATACTTTTTTTTCAGAAGATTTAGAATTTTCAGAAAATACAAATATGTCGTTTTTATATTCCTTCTGATATGACAAATAAAATATATCCAAAATGGTAAAAAAAAGTGTTTTTATTGAAAAGATCCCAGAAAATAAGTAAATGCATAGTGTATTTTTGTTCCTAACCACCACCAAGGAATACTTTGTCATTCTTGTTTTGGTATCAATTTCATCCTGCCTTCTAACAGGCCCTTAAAACTCATTTTTTCATTATAGTCTACCACCCTTCCTCCAAACTCTGCAATATCTGCTCTCCTCTACTCTGCCCTCCTCTCCCTGTTGTGTCCACCAATATCCCCTATAGATTGTAGGCTCCTGTTTGTCTTTTCTACAGTAGTTATGCTAGTTGCACACTGTAGTTATGTAATTACAGTATGTGTTAGTGTTTACTTATGTCATTTATTGTCCGTTTTATTCCACTTGTAGGTGCTACGAAATCCTTGTAGCACTCAATAAATAAAATGTAATAGTAATAAAATATAATAAATAACCACCTTTCCAAAATTGCATAAACCCAAAACACGGAAGGATGGTTTTGGCAACACCAATCCAGATCCAAAACACAAAGAAAGATCCAGATCCAAAACCAAAACACGAAAAGTGGCCGGTGCACACCCCTAATACATATACATATATATTTTCAATCCCCTCCCCCTGTAGCACCTCACTCCCTCTGGAGCACCTCACACTCCCCCTGCAGCACTTCACACTCCCCCTGCAGCACCTCACTGACTCCCCTCCAGGCACCCGAGGAAAGGGAGTTCAGAGTATTTTTTGGAACAGTCTGGCCAACACTGGGGTGGAGTGAGCTCCAGGTTTACTCAGGGCCCGGGTTTACTCAGTGGTCAGCGCCACGGGCATCAGTAGTGCTCATGGCCGGGGCAAGGTTTCTTGACACTCTAGGCATTTCTTTAGCCTTACGCCTCCCCTGCCCACTGCCTCGATAGCTAAACAAGCTCTTATACAGCGCCCCCAGTAGTGGTCCCCCTTATGCAATGATCCCAGTAGTGGTCCCCCCCATGCAGTGCCCCTTATACAGTGCCCTCAGTAGTGCCCCCCCTATGCAGTGCCCCCAATAGTCCCCCACCTATGCAGTGCCCCTTATATAGTGCCCCCAGTAGTAACCCTCCCTTTGCAGTGCCCCCAGTAGTGGTCCTAGTAGTAGTCTCCCCCTCAGCAGTGCCCCATTAGTAATCCCCCCAGCAGTGCCTCAAGTAGTAGTCTCCCCCAACAGTGCCCTTGGCAGTAATCCCTCCCTATGCAGTGGTCCCACCAGTGCAGTGCCCCCATTAGTAGCAGTCCCCCCCAGCAGTAATCCCCCCCTATGTAGTGCCCCCAGTAGAAGACCCCCAGCAGTGCCCCAGTAGCAGTCCCCCTCAGGCCCCAGCAGTACCCCTAGTTGTAATCCCCCACTATGCAGTGTCCCCAGTATTGGTCCCACCAGTGTGCAGTGCCCCCAGTAGTACCCCCAGCAGTGCCCCTAGTAGTAATCCCCCTCCATGCAGTGTCCCCCAGTAATGGTCCCACCAGTGTGCAGTGCCCTTAGTAGTAACCCCCTCCCCCATAAGTGCCCTTAGTAGTAGTCCCCCTCCCCCAGCAGTGCCCTTATTAGTTGCAGTCCACCCCCCTAGCAGCCAGTGCCCTTTGTAGTAGTAGTCCCCTCTCAAAATTGCCCTTAGTAGTCCTCCCAGCAGTGCTCTTAGTAGTAATAGTCTCCCCCCAACAGTGCCCTTAGTAGTCCCCCGCAGCAGTGGCCCTTAGTAGTAGTAGTCCCCCCCAGCAGTGCTCTTAGTAGTAGTAGTCCCCCCCAGCAGTGCCCTTAGTAGTAGTAGTCACCCCCAGCAGTGCCCTTAGTAGTAGTAGTCCCCCCCAGCAGTGCCCTTAGTGGTAGTAGTAGTCCGCCCCCCCAGCCACACACACACAAAGCAAAAAAAAACCTCCACTTACCTTAATCCACACTCCGGCATCTGCTCCTTCGTCCGGCGTCCTCCCGGGCCGGCCCGCTGCCCCGCTCTGCATTATGGGAGAGACGTCATGATATCTCTCCCATCACCCACTGCAGGAGCCAGAAGATGGCCTGGCTCTGGCAGTGGGCGCAGCAGCCGATGAGAGTCTGTCTGACTCTCATCGGCTGCTAACACAAACACACTGCTGCCGGACCCGGCGGCTGTGTGTTTGTGATACTAGTAGGGTAGTGCAGACTGCACTTATGTGCGGTCCACACTACCGCCCTGCAGGGCCGGTGCTCTTAGTTTTCCTAGTGGTAGTGCCGGCCCTGGCTGTGCTGCAGCGGGTCTCTGGACGGAGTGTGTCCGTCTGAGAATGACCGACGGGAGCAGGGAGACTCGGGCTGGCACTGGGGGAGGGGATGGGGGATAAGGTTGTACTCGCCGTGTCAGACTTTCCGGCAGCATCTCCTTCTGCACTGCTTCCTGACGTGGCTCTTAACAGTACGGGACTCCCGGTGCAGTGGGCTGGCATAACTACAGAGGGTGCAGCAGGGCCTGATTAAATTAACTTTATATTAAAAACACTTTAAAAAAAAATGCAGTTTGCTTGCTGGAACTCGGGCCCCCCATAGTGGCGGGCCCCATAGCAACTGCACCCCCTGCACCCTCTGTAGTTACGCCACTGGGTAGGGTATAGTCAACCACAAGTGCTGCGTATACATCCGATGGTACTCGATGATACCGATGGCTGAATAATGCATGTGGAGATGACGTGCATTAGTGGGCATCTTAATGCAGGCTAGTGGGCAACTAAATACACCCCACGATTGCACGCTAAGACATAGTGGGCATACTAATGCCTTGCCGTGCGATCACGGGATTAGCATACGCAGGCTGTGTGCAAATGCATTTAGCGAGCGGGTCTGAATCGAGCCCTAGGATCCAGTTCTTCAGTTCCTAAAAGACATCTTTGATCTGAAGGAGGTTTTTTTAATTTTTATACACTGTACATCTAATAGAAATGAGGTGGCCTTGCTTGTGGAGGTGCTGCTAGAACATACTGTAAATAGACATTTACTTTGTACTCAGGGAGGTTGTTAAGAATAATGGGACCAAGACTTGCTGTTTACATCAGAGGAAAGCAGCCTGTAGTTCTCTGACCACCTGCAGACTCACAAATACGTGGACGATAAACTGCGGTCTGGCCGGCAGTGTCACCAAACAATAATAGCGCAGCTAAGTTGCTAACGCACACACACACAAAAAAAAGCACTTTTATTTTTATACACTGAGGAAGAGCACCCCTGAAGGAGGCAGCAGCCCCTTGATGAACAACACAGACAGCACCCCTTCTTTATGGACAACAAAGCACCCCTGCCAAGTGCGGACAGACCACCTGCAGTGCAGAGTCACAAATACATGGACAATAAACTGTGGTCTGGCCGGCAGTGTCACCAAACAGTAATAGTGCAGCAAAGTTGCTAACGCACACACACACAAAAAAATATATTTTTATTTTTTGTGGATTGATAATATTCATTTTATTTCACATTTATTTTTTTAACACTGGGGAAAAGCACCCCTGAATGAGGCAGCAGCCCCTTGACAGCACCCCTTCTTTATGGACCACAAAGCACCCCTGCCGAGTGCGGAAAGACCACCTGCAGAGTCACAAATACGTGGACCAGTGGTCGAAGTGGAGCGGTATACGGCGGTATGACTTACCGCCACTTCCCGGCCCCACTTCATTTTAGCTGCAGAAGAGAATGCACCAGCGCTGGGAAGCAGTATGGCATCCCAGCACTGGAACAGCGGCGGAAATGTGTAGAGATGTGTCCCGCAGGGGACACATCTCAATTGGCGGCAGTGGAGACGCTGGCATGTAGCCGGGACAAAGCATCCGGTCCCGGCTACAGTCTGCACACACTGACCGTCAGCCAATTGCAAGGTTCACAGCCGCAAGCCAATCACGGGGCTCGCGGCCGCCAGCCAATCACAGGGCTCACGGCCGCCAGCCAATGAGAAGCTGCCAAGTGGAAGCTTCTCATTGGCTCGCACAACTGCAGCAGCAACGTAGGACCCGGTGCTCCTGAGTCCTGGCAGCTCCATTCCGGCAGCGCACTGAGCGCAGGTCAGAGGTAAATAGTGAGAGGGAATAGAGAGAGGGGCAGACAGAGGGAGGCAGGCAGTTAGTACTGTAGGGGTTGACAGAGAGGGAATCAGTTGAGAAGGGCACTGGTGTGAGAGACGGGAGCAGGCAGGGAGAAGTGGGGGGGGTGAGATGTACAATGGGGTATTATGGAATCAGGGGCCCAGGGGGGGGGGGCGAGAGGTTCATTCTCCATACCCCCACCTCTAAATTCCCACTTCGAGCACTGACGTGGACAATAAGCCAGTGTCACTGAACAATAATAGCACAGCTAAGTTACTAAATCACACACACACACAAAAGCACTTTTATTTTTTTTTACACTGGGGAAGAGCACCCCTAATTGACAGAGCACCCCCCTGGACAACACAGCACCCCTTTATGGACTGGAGCCCTAGTCTGATGGACAGAACAACACAGCAACACAGCAGCAGCCACAGTTAATTGACAGGACAACTGACACAGCAGTTGCAGCACCCACTGAAGAACCCCCCCTTTATGTACTGCAGCCTAAGCCCAATGGACAACACAGCAGCAGCCTTCAGGCCAAGACGCAGACTGGACACACACACTGAGTGACTGACTACGTCTGCTAGTTTCTCTCTCTACAGCCAAAGTGAAAATGGCGCCGATCGCTGGACCTTTATATAATCCAGAACCCGCAAGAATCCGACAGTGAGAGGATGACGTTTTACCTTGTTTTAAGATCCAAGTCAGGTGGGAAAACCCAAGCCAGTCTTGGATCCGATTCGGAATTGCAATGTTCGGGTGGGTCCGGTTCTCGGAGAACCTGACCCGCTCATCTCTAGTATTAAATTGCTTGCAAAATTGATAAAAACAGCTAAACGCATGTAGCTTGGACCTGATTTTGTTCCTATTATTAATACCTATTGTATTATTAATATCAATAACATTAGTTTCCATTAATTTCCAGTCAATTTTGACCACCTCACAGCACCTAAAACCGCGAGGGAGAGACTTAAATGCAATCCAAAACATACAAGGTCCATTGTATTTTAAATCCAAATTTATGAATTGTGTGAAGAGCTGAGTCAGGCCTTGGTTTTACTGGGAACCCCAAAGTGATTTCGAACTGGGACTTGGTTCGACTGCGCAGCATAACAGATTTGTCCGCAAACTAACCTTAAAAAAGTACTTCCTATCCAACAAAACCACCTCAGAAACCAACCCTGACAAATTCAAGCACACAACACTAAGACCACCTTCCAAATTCTTCCCCAGCCATCTTAAAGGACATTTCATCAACACCTTCGAACACATGGTAATGGAAGATATGAACAAACTTGACACCCGAATCAAACACCGCAACCCTAACCTCACGGCAGGCGAACGCAGTGCACTCAAAGAACTCAAAACTGACACCAACCTCATAATTAAACCAGCTGATAAGGGAGGGGGAATAGTACTCTTGAACAAAACCGATTACATCACAGAATCCCTACGCATACTACAAGACACAAACACATACGAGACCCTCAGGACAGATCCCACACATAACTTTAACATGACACTCAAACACATACTCCAAAACGGACTAGACAAAGGTATCTTGAACAAACACGAATACAACTTCATATACAACTCCAACCCCATCATTCCAGTTTTCTACTATCTCCCGAAAATACACAAAAGCATCACCAATCCACCAGGCAGACCAATCATATCCGGCATCAATTCCATATCAAGCAACCTCTCACAATACATTGACCATTTCCTGCAACCACACGTCAAACGCCAACGATCACACCTGCAGGACACCACCCATGTACTCAAAATCCTCGACAACATAACATGGGGTGATGACCACTGGCTGGTCACCAGCGATGTTACATCACTCTACACTGTAATCAATCACACACAAGGACTCGACAGCATCAACGAACACCTCAAACACGATGATTCACTGGAACCAGACCAATTAGCCTTCATTCTACAAGGCATTGACTACATCCTTTCACATAACTATTTCTGGTTCAATGGGGAGTTTTTCCTGCAGAGGACGGGCACCGCCATGGGGACGAAGTTCGCGCCCAGCTATGCGAACCTGTTCATGAGTAGCTGGGAAGACTCCAACATATGGACGGGCCATGGCTGGCACACGAACTTGGTCCTATGGACGAGGTACATCGACGACGTTCTCTGCATCTGGAAAGGCCCCCTCAACACATTACTTGACTTCATCAAGTACATCAATGATAACGATAGAAACCTCCATTTCATGACACACTACAGCCAGACATCAGTCAACTTCCTCAACTTGGAAGTCTTCATTGAAAACCAACAGATACATACCAGAACCTACCAAAAACCAGTGGACGTCAACAGCTACATCCTATCCACCAGTGGTCACCTTGCTTGACAATATCCCCACAGGACAATTCAAACGCATTAGACGCAACTGCACAAGACTCACAGACTACAAGGAACAAGCCAACACCCTCAAAAAACAATTTTTGGACAAAGCATTCAAACCAGACAAGTTAGAACGCACCCTCATACAAATAGGTAAAGAAGACAGACAGCCACTTCTTGACGACAAACAAAAACCACAAGATATACAGAACATCATCCCATTTATCACGCAATACAACACACACGCAAATAGCATAAAACGCATCGTGAACAAACATTGGCACCTACTACTACAAGACGAACAACTCATCGACATCTTACCCAGCAAACCAAAAGTCATCTACAGGAAAGCCCCCAACATACAGAACCAACTGGTACGCAATCACATCCCACCCCTGCAACATTCACAAACTACCCTGGACAACTCTAGACCCACACAAGGTTTTTTCCACTGCGGTACGTGCACCAACTGTACCACCTTGAAATATCGCAGCACCAGACCCACCACATCATTCACATCAACACAGACAGGAGAAACATACAAAATACAGGAACACATAACATGCAACACCACGAACGTCATATATCTTATACAATGCCCCTGCAACCAACAATACATCGGCAGAACCACCAGACCACTTAAAACCAGGATCCAAGAACACCTCAGAAACATCACGAAACAGACAGACAACCACAGCATACCGATACACTTCCAAGAACACCACCATAGCAACACGACAGGCATCAGATTCACAGGCATTAAACACATCAAGAAAAACTGGAGGGGAGGGGACCACACTAAACAAGGAAGAACTCCGGTGGATCTTCACCCTCAAAACACTAGCACCCAAAGGACTAAACATCGATAACGAGATTAAATCAGTCATCTCCAAATGAACACGGCCACCATATACTTGACACATTAACAACACCGATCCTCACGCAACCCCGCGTACTCAACCTCTTAAAATGTCAAGACAATCCGACCTTCCACCCTCTGACCATCCAAACCCCCCCTCCACTAAATCATCTACCACCTCCCCCTACCGCCCCCATCAAGCCATACTCACCTTCAAATGCTGACACCCAGAATCAGTGATCCCCATTCACCCCCCGCATCACCGTTTCCTTGACATCCCCTTCCCCAACCAACCCTGCCCTAACACATACACACCCCCACCTACATCCCAAACGGACTCCCCCCGACACAACAGACAGCGGCCCTCACACTTATACACCTAGTCATGACCTCATCCGAGCCACCCCCGTCCCCCTCACCTCAATGCCCAGCACATTAAGCACCCATTACACACCACTGCCACACACATTTAAGACACACCCCGCCCCCCGCTTCTCTAAGTTGCTATGGCTCCTGTCTGACACACATCACCGATCCATAACATGAACACACACCTGCCCCCTACCCCCCCTCACGCTACATTTTATCCCAGCCCCCACACACATTCCTGCCTCTATAGTGACCACACCACCCCAAGATGGCACCCCTTCCCCCCCCTCTCCACAACAAGACCATTTACACACTACTGCACCATACACATTCCACACACTAAGAACCTATTAGTCAACACACCAACCTTACTCCTCCTCGCCACACGTTGACCCACACTTCCCCATGTCAGTCGATTTAACCACTTGGCCACACCACATATATACTTACACAACCCTGGCATTCCACACATCATACAGGTTAGCGATACTAACCACTACTCCCACCCTCCCACCACACGCGGCCATCATCTAGACACCATTATACACATAACAGGAATGTCCACTACAGCACTGCCAGCTTGACACATGCCACACGCACCAGTCTTATTCCATCTCCCCCTGCCCGATCACCTAGCCACCATCCCCGGAGAGATGCCCATCCACACCTCCCTGCGGTCACCCGAGCCACCAACCATCACCCTCATAATCACCCCCACACACACACATTTGGCCGCCTGCACCTCGGGACTAAACTACCACGACAATGCTGTTTCACATCCCCACCTCCACAATAATTGCCTTACACACCCTGGTGCCCCTGACCCCCACCCTACATGCCCATGTCCGCTCATTAAATCCTCCACACAGCACAAAACACTCCGCATACCTCCTCCGCCCAACGCACGCCAGAGCCAGCTGTCACCTTAACCCATGTAAACATACGGAAACCCTACACAGCACAAGATTGGCTGCCAGCACCACGTGACCACCTCCAACCAACCGCACCCGGTCTCGATCCCCATAGCAGCTGCATAATGCATTAAAGCACACCAGCCCCAGCATACACACCCACACCAGCAGAGCACACGATTGGCTACCGACACCACATGACCGCCGCTGACCATTCACAGCCGGTCACAATCCCCATAGCAGCCACATATGCACCCAGACACGAGCCCCAGCTAACACACCCACAGCAGCACAGTAAACCATTGGCTGCCCAAACCACGTGACGTTATCACCCAACCACAGGCTTAGCCTCGCACAATCACCCACGACCTATCAGATACATGGGTCACACCCACTCTTAGCCCTGATTGGTCATCTCCACCACCTGACAAACACAGAACCCGGAAGTTCCACATTTAAACCTCACACATGCATAGCCACACTTCTTACCTCCTTGAAGAAGGCAGAGCCCCTGCCGAAACGCATTGGAGACCCCCTACATTCTGACACCACAGCCAGCTTACACCAGAGCTCTTCATTCCTGCGGAGAACTCGGTCGAGCCTTGCTGCTTCCAGAACCCTCTCTACACACCACCCGCAGGGCCGCGCTGGGCATCACACCTAGCAAAGCCCTTCGCACCCCTCTTGATCACCACTCCACCTGCTAGACCCAGGCGACCACGCACCGCCCCCTGGGAGCAACCAACACCAGCTCCACTCACAGCTGTTCATCCAGCAGCAATCCCTAAGCGATCCACACCAGCAGGCACCCACCAGGCAGCGGGAACAGAACGCCAGCAACGCGGTGCACCAAGCCCCACAGTGCACCAGCAAGCCACTACCACACACAGTGCTTCCTCCAACCGCTGACACCGCAGCAGCCATCCAACACCGCATCTGCAAAAGGAAACTAACACCAGCTACCAGCAGCCCAAGCCTTTTTCACCAACAAATCCTACCGGTAGGTAAGTGACTCCGAGACTTATACCCCTGCGCGGGACGCCGCCAGGGTGTACATCCACAACCGCCAGACCCGCTGCCAACCCACCACTCCCCTCCCCCTGGGACATCCTAAGACTGTTGACCAAAGGTCCAGCAGGGGTAACGTGCCGGTCTATTGAACTGCACGGAAAGGAGCCCCCTAAAAGGGTCCACTCACCTCCCCAGTCTCCACCCACACACACCCCCAAGTGGATCGCTCACCCCACCTGGGTGCCTGGGACCGAACAGGATTAGTACTGTTTTTTTCCAATAAACCCTTTGGCCCCCATTTCTGCCTCTGTCTTCATTTCCTCACCCACCACCTCCAGTCCATTAGACCCCCTTCCCTCCCTAAACCCCATCATTCCACAAACAACATCGAACACAAAAGACCACAACACACTATTACTCCAGCATTACACCCATAGGGCGAGCGCACCCTCCGCACCCTCTACCCCATTATAGCGTTACACAGGACCCGGTACTCCTGCTTTTAGGAAGGTGCAGCACCCCGACACAAACAATACATCTCACATCCCATCTGCCCATACAGCAGAGCGCAGTTCTAACCCATCATTTGCGCAGCATAACATTTTGAAAACTAGAATATTTACATATCAAATGAGGAATCTCTGTTTTCATTTGACCCAAGGAGGGGAAGATCTGGACATAATAACACCCCCCCATATTTAAAATAAATAAGTATGCAGTGTATAATAAGTTGTAATTAAATACAAAAATGAATTGACCCTGCGCTGAAACAGAGGCTGCTGGTATAGATCTCCCGATGTTATCAAGAACGGGTACAATATTATAAACAAGTGAAAATTTACATTGCTGCGCCTCTCTGAAGGGATAAAATGCCTCACTTCTGGTAAAGGATATCGGGCACCAGATTCTCCAAGTGGAATATACTGATAGTTCTCTCCACAACAACAGTCGGATCGTCACATAAAAGGAAAAAAACACATTTCAATAGTGTAGTATTGTTAATAAATGAGAAGTAGGTCCCAAAGCTAAACCTCAAAGCGGGTTCTATATGATGTGTTGATTTTTCTCTGAATAAGAAAAAGGGAACACCCTTAGTGCTTCAAAATTCTTAGATGGTGATGCTCACTTGTATGCTTACATTAATGAATAGGTCTCAAACTTAGAGAGGTATCTTTACACTCCTTCTATAGACTCCAAGGGGATCGACATAAACAATAAGCAGCTCACATGTATAGTATGCTTACGTCTAACAAGGTATTCATAAGCACATAGCGGTTTCTTTCAATCCTCACTGGACTTCCTTCATGGAGATAATCCTGGAAGCTTGAGACTGGTTCACATTTGTTTGTTCTCACAGAAGGGAATACCCACCCACGTGTGATAAACTTCCCTTCAAATCTGAGTGGGATATTCTCCATGAAGGAAGTCCAGTGAGGATTGAAAGAAACCGCTATGTGCATATGAATACCTTGTTAGACGTAAATAAGTTGTAATTGTCTGCTGATCACAAGTGTTTACAAGAAAATAACTGGAAACAGGGTACACTGCTAGAATTCTGGTAGTGCTGTGGATGAGCAGGAATAGTACTTACAGTAGCTTCTTTGATTTACATTCTGAGGATGAGTCCAACACATCCTTAGCACTAAAGGAGCTTAAGAGTGTGGTTGAGTCTATTTGGATTCCTTGAGCTGAATGCTTCTAAATGCTTCAGCATCATATTAGCCAACACAGGACCATCAGTCAAAGTGCCATACAGTTTTGTACTCTTTTGAACATTGGAGCATGACTTTGGCATAACACCAACCTCCCAAGAAGTCAGGAATTACCAAGGGTTAAATGATTTGGAAAAGCAAATAAAAATTATTTAAAATTGACTATCCTTGTTAAAAATGTCAAATTTAGACACGTTCTCCTCAGTCATTGTCTTCATAGATTTTGAAGCAGCTGGCAATTTTATTGTGCATGTCTTTGTTACACAGTTTCAAATAACTGTCGTTCATTTGGATAAACATTTGACTGTTGCAGGCGCCAGGGAATGTATCATCCCTGAAGGATCCATTCAACAGCATTTTTTA
This sequence comes from Taudactylus pleione, assembly GCA_031769625.1. Classification (NCBI taxonomy): domain Eukaryota; kingdom Metazoa; phylum Chordata; class Amphibia; order Anura; family Myobatrachidae; genus Taudactylus; species Taudactylus pleione. The sequence goes on along the minus strand of JAUIMM010000566.1, from coordinate 1,623,509 downwards.
ATCTGTAGATTAGATAGAAATACAGACAGGCAGACAGATGATAGACAGACAGACAGAGGGATAAACAGACAGACAGACAGATAGATAGATAGATAGATAGATAGATAGATTGATAATAAATAGAGAGCATAACATTCTCACCCTATAGATTGTAGGGTATGCAGTCAGGATGCCGACAGTCGAAATGCCGACCGCTGGCTTCCCAACTGTCAAATCCCGGCAGGGTACTAACGACAGGCGTTGAAATCCCGATGCCTGTCATTAAACCTTCGCCGGGCGCGGACAGCTGCGGGGGGGAGGGTTAGGTTTCAGGGTTCCCGGGGGGACAGGGTTAGGCAAGACCTCGGAAGGGTTAGGGTAGGGGAAGGGGCACCCCTGGGGGGAAGCTAGGGTTAGACACCCCCCAGGGGGGTCTTAGGTTTAGGGTGCGGGGAAGGGGGGGTTAGGTTTAGGCACTTACAGGGGGGGTTAGGGTTAGGCACTAGGGGGGAGATTAGGGTTAGGCACCCCTAAAGAAGGGTTAGGGGAGGAGATGGTTAGCAATAGTTAAAATACTTACCTTTGGGATTTTCAGGGCTGCCGGTCTTCCGCTGTCGAGATTTGAACCATTGGACATAGGTTTAGCGGTCATTCATACTGATCCTGATTGTAGAACTAGAGGACTACTACATGTTTAGATAACTTGCACGTTTAGAAGTGAAACATATGCCTACCATACCATCTGTTCATGATTTAGTTACAGTATGCTTTTTTATAAATGCAAAGATGAAACTTTTCCACCTCAGAGACCATACGATTGTGCTATCAGTCTCATTGCTGACACTATTACATCCTCTGGTCTGTTTATCCTCTTTTTATTTCTAAAACTAAAGTCTTGTTTTGGAAAGGATCTGGATTCTTTTTTGATGAAAATAAATCGTTATATAAAGCACTGCATTTCATTAGGAACTGCAAATTCATTTCAACCTGCAATGTTTCTATATATGTGCAGTGTATCATCTCATCTGCCAAGCACATTGTAAAGATAAACATCCACTTCACAGTTTTCACCCCCATCACCCATTGCTACTAGTTTTGGGAGCTGGTGGAAAAACTGAAAAAAATTCTTATATGAACGCTAAAAATGTTGCATCAGATACAATCTCTTACCACGTTAAGATTATCCCTTTAATAATAATAATTAATACTTTCTATGGGTTTTTTTATCCTAAAACTACTCCTTAAGGCAAATTGGAGCTGTCCTTACAACATGTTGAATTTTAGGCCTACCTGTAGGAGAACTTCATGCTATTTCCTGCAAAGGTGGCAATAAAAGCTGCAAAGTGTGTCCTATTATTAGTATAAGGATGAGGCTTGAACCATTTTAAGAATTCCAGGTATTTTGCAGGAAAACAAAGACTGTGGTCCCTCCAAACAGGGAAAGCCATCTTGAATGAACTGTCTCCACCAGCTTATATTGTGCCACTATTCAAAGTAGAGGTTTCTGCCCAGAGGTTCATTGCGATACCAAACCATTAGAATACATACGGCTTCCATACCTTATGACCCTGTTGTGGTGTATATAGTTCCCAATGCTGTGTATGTTTTCCGATGGAAGGTTACAACGGATCTTATTTTTGTGTGTATTAGTTGGCGTATGAATCACTATTCTGTGTGTCTTTGGTTTCCTGCAGTTTTATAATAAAGAAGCATGTGTCCAGGTTACTAAGCAAACCTGTATTGAAATATAAGTCACAGACTTAACACTGGTGACGGGGATTAAACTCTTCTTCAGCATTGCTCCAGTGATCAGTGCAGCGCCAGCAGGACTGACACAGCACAATTGTAGGGTGCAAAAGGAGCAGCACATTCAGTCTGCCAGCATCACATGTGAGTTATAGCATCTCTAAGGAAGAGAGGAAAAAGGACATAAGGAAAAATGTCAAGATGTATAGACACAATAGCTGCTTTTGATAGTACTATAGAGGACTGGGCAACATATATTGAGAGAGTAGAACTGTACTGTGATGCTAACTCTGTGCAGGGAAACAGAAAAGTAGCAGTCTTACTCATGTAATGGGTGCCAAAACATATAGTTTGCTGAGGAGTTTAACCAAACCTAAAAAGCCAGTCAGCAAGTCATTCACAATCATTAGTGATTGCTGAAAGATTCAGGTTTCACAGAAGGAATCAAACTGAAAGTGAAAGTATGTCAGAATGCTTTGCTGAACTGAGAAAGTTATCTGAACACTGTGAGTTTGGAGCAGGGTTGTCAGATGTTTAATAACTAGTCGGTGCTAGTGTCATAAGATTCTAACATAAAGATAAAGAATACTTCCCTCAGCTGTTTATATTTCAATCACAGATGGTCTGTTTCATTCCAAACGTATAATTAATGTAAAACATAAAATCAAACATAAAACCATAGCGTACCAAGGTTAACACAATTTATTTCTTCTAAAATATAATAAAAAAATTATATCAGTAAAACATTAATGTGCAAATTTTGCAGTAGCACATACAAGATCAACCTGATACTATAACAGGTTATGTAATGGGAAATTACCAGATATCCCTCATCAAAAGGGCCCGTAGATATTGTAAGATGGAGGTTTTCGGAAACCTCATGGGACACCTTCTGTCAGAGGAAAAATCATAGAGTCCTTTTTCCAATCCTTTAATATGGTCACACTTCAACCAATGCTTTTCAAGAGGTTAACCTCTCTTCTTCAAGGTAGTAACCAGGACTATCCATAGCTATTTCAATGGAGACTGCAACCAGGGATGCATCAGAATTACAACAAAAGGGACCAGAATGTACTACTAATCCAATTCACTGGAATCAGAGACAGTCCTGTGTATGCTGTGGGGAGTCCTCACATGATGCCAGTCAGTGCTGGTTTAAAGATAAAGTATGTAGAAAATGTAGGCAAATATTGAAAGGGCATGCCAGTTGGGGAAAACACCCAAACTCCCACAAGTAGCCAAAGCCCCTGGGAGAAAATATACAACACCCCAGGTGCATAAGGTAGCCGATAATGAGTCAGACTCTACTGATTGTACTGGGACAGAAAAAGGTTTAGGCAACCTAGAAGTGCACTCTATAATGGCAAAAGAGCACCAAGTGATTTGGGTCACCTTGGAAGTAGCAGGTATTGACTTACAAATGGAATTAGATATGGGCACATATATGGGGGAACCAGTGTCCATGTTGTGAAAAATTAAAGTGTTTGTGAAACACAAAGGCAATACCCATAAGCTGGATTTATACGTACTCCCACAGAGTGGACCGGTGCTATTGGGCCACAAATTGATAAGGAAAATTCAACTTGAATGGCAGTCCATTTACATGTTTCAGCTTGCCACATCTATATCCAAAAGTATCACAGCTACTAAACGACTTTCGAAATTGTTAGCTGCTGCACAACCCATTTTCCAACAAGGGATAGGCACGTTAAAGGGCATTAAGGCCAGTGTAGAGTTGGATCCTCATGTCGTTCCAAAGTTTCATAAAGCTAATATAGTACCATATGCAATCTAACCAGGGGTTGAAGAGGAATTACGGAAACTGGAAGACTTTGGTATACTCTCCCCCGTAGAATGGAGTGAATGGGCTACGCCTGTAGTTCAGGTAGCAAAGGAGAACAAAGTGGGAAGTATCCACATTTGCTGAGATTTTAAAACGACAATAAATTTTACATACTGTACAGTATTCTTTGCCTAAAATATAGGACATCTTTGCATCTCTCTCAGGGGGCGACCACTTCTCCAAAATTGACCTAGCTCAAGCATATTTACAGATGGAAATGGACATGTTCAAGAAATCCCTAACCATCAATACACACAAAGGCTTATTGCAATATAACCGTCTTGTGTTTGGACTATCTTCCGCTCCAACACTATGGCAGAAAGCAATGGATCAAGTCCTACAAGGAATACACAATGTTACTTGGATGACATAATTGTAACAGGCAAAGATGATGTGGACCATTTAAATAATTTGGAAAGAGTATTAATCCGACTACAGGAATACGGACTCAGAGTAAATAAAAATAAATGTGCATTACTCCAAGAAATAATTTCTTATTGTGGGCATGTAGTTGATAGAGAGGACCTGCACAAGTCAACTAATAAAACTTAGGCAGTACTGCAAGCACCCCGGCCCCAGTCTGTGTCACAATTGAGATCTTACTTGGGCCTAGTGAATTATTATCACAAGTTCTTACCAGACATCTCCACAGTACAACACTCATTAAATGCCCTACTACAGAAAAATGCATGTTGGAAGTGGACAAAAGACTGTGAGAAAGCATTCTCAGAAATAAAAACATTGATTACATCTGATAAAATCCTTACTCATTTTGATCCGAAACTGCCCATCGGATTGGCATGTGATGCCTCATCATTTGGCATTGGAGCAGTGTTGTCACAACAACTGAGAGATGGAAGCGAGAAACCAATAGTATTTGCTTCATGGTCCTTGATAGTAGAGAAAATATACCCTCATATTGATTGAGAGGCCTTAAATTTATTATGCAGACTAAAAAAATGTAATCAATATTTGTATGGACAAAGGTTTACATTAATAACTGATCATCAATCATTCGTATCAATTTTTAACCCTCAAAAGGGAGTCCCGGCCATGACTGCTGCCCGTCTACAACATTGGTCACTATTCCTGGGTGCACACACATATGACATTGAGTTTAAAGGAACAAAACTACATGGCAATGCTGATGGTCTATCGCATTCTCCCTTGCCCCAAAGTGAGGAGGACAATGGTAGAGACTCACTGGAAGTGTATCACAATATGTTGATAGAACAGCTTACTATTATCAATGACATAATCAATCGAGAAACAAGGAAAGACCCAGTGCAATCTAAAGTGATGACCCGGTACTTTCTAAGTATCAAAGGTTGGCCTAACATGGCAATGCTCAAAATTACGGGGTTTTGACCAGAAGAGATTAACTTCCTGTCTATCAAGGAACTCTATTGTGTGGGTCTCGAGTGGTAATACCACATTAAACAGAGTTTTGGAAAATTTACATGAGGGTTACCAGGGCAAGGTAAAAATGAAGAGTCATGCTAGAAGCTACCTGTGGTGGCCAGGAATCAATGGTCAGATTCAAATATTGATTAAAGGATGTGAAGGATTCCAAAGAGTTCAAAATTCACCGCCCTTAGCCCCATTACACCCCTGGGAATGGCCATCATCTCCATGGCAGCGGGTACATATTGACTTTGCCGGTCCATTCATGGATTTTGCTGTTCTGTGAACCATCTTTGCCAGAAATGGTCTACCGGATCAAGTATGCAGTGACAATGGCCCACAATTTGTGTCCACAGGATTCAAAAAGTTCATGCAAGACAATGGTATTAAAAATTTTACATCAGCTCCACACCATCCAGCCACTAACAAATTGAATGAGAAATTTGTACAGACAATCAAGAAAGCTATCAAATCCATGCACAATGAACAACTGACTTTGCAACACAAAATTGACAACTTTCTGTTTATATGTCATAGAACTGAGCACTCCACTACTGGTCAGCCACCTGCTGTGTTCTTTATGCAATGGAACGTGTTCTTAATGGGACTTGATAAAACCAGATGTGAGACCAAAGGTACACAACAAACAGTTTGAATTTGTTTATTAGAAACCTACTTGGACCTTCGACATTGGTCAAGAGGTGCTTGTCCGTGATTACATAGGTAACAAATGGCAACCGGGAATAGTTTCTTCTAAATCCGTCCGTCTGATGTATGTAATTGAAGTGGGAGGAGGATTATGGCGATGCCACATTGTTCAAATAATTGAGGCCAGGAGGCAAACTGTCTGTATGTCGACACCTGGACATAGCCAAGTAAGTGATATGGGAGTTTATGTTTATCCCTCTACGTCAGCTACAGAGACTCTTCCTGACACTGTAGAGAATGTATACCCCTCTGCGTCTGCTACAGAGACTGTTCCCAAGCCTGTTATGGAGTCACCTGAGCATGAGGTTCCCTTAGTGACAGCAACTGATCCTGTTACCAAGACAGAGTTCGTAGGGCACCCCAAAGGCTTAATTTGTAACCTTTTGGGGTAACATATACATGGCATAGTACTAACCTCTTTGTATGTCAGCTTTTATCTAAGTCAGGAGGAATGTGGTGTATATAGTTACCATTGCTGTGTATGTATTCCGGTGGAAGGTTACAGTGGATCTTATTTTTGTGTGTATGAATCTCTATTCTGTGTCTTTGGTTTCCTGCAATTGTACAGTAAAAATGCATGTAGCACTGTGTCCAGGTTACTAAGAAAACCTTTACTGAAATATTAGTTAACATGTTTGGTCATCCACCATGTTAGTACTCTGTTCTGTTTTGCCATGTATCCCAGAAAGTTTGTTTCCCCACCACTGGAGGTCACCAGGCCTCCTAATCTGTGAGCTGCAGTTCTGGATCCTGCCAGAGTGGCTGCTCTTCTGACTTTGGGCCTGATTTAGTAAGGATCGCAACTGTGATAATGCACACAATTGATTGTTGCGTTCTGAGCAAGCAAATGACCGTGCTCACAGCAGGTTGCAGTGACAACTGTCCTACACTTTATGCCGGTTTGTGCGGAAGACCTAAAGCACAAAACCTCCATGGCCCAGGGTCATTAGGCAGCAGATATAAATACACTGGGGTTTGAGATGCCCCTGATAAGTCCCCTAAAGTGTCAAGGCTGCAGTAGCTGCGGAGATGTATATCTGCTCGAAGTGTCAGCCAGGGCAAACCCCCTGATGCATTTGGTTTTTAAGTCACTAAAAAAGTGGACAAAAAGCAATGATACTGGTACGGATGCAGAGCACCCACAAAAATAGTGTTTCTCAATATATGAAGAGCTTGAGATGTGTTATAATTGCAACAGTAGCTTGCGCCCCTATTGTAAATAATTTGTTTTATGTGCAAAGAATGCATCCAATAGTAGGCATAAATAAAACTGCTAAAACCTTTCTAATAAACTACTCGCATTTTATGTATGCAAAAATATTAATGTTTGCTTAAACGCAATCACAAAAGCATAAGCCATGTCTGGGCAGTGAGGTGAGCACCAGTCAGTGTCATTGGTTTGCTAGTGCTGGTGATCATCATTGTTATCATCATGCTCTATTTGCCCCTCCCCCCTGCATCCCAGGCATATACGCACCTTTTACGTGGTGTGTATGTGATTGCTACAGTATTGTGCCAGTTACTGTAGTTGGCCTATATTAAAGCACACACAAGTATCTAAATCTAAATTACAGTCAAAGTAAATCTGGCTAGAATAAATCTTGGCTAATCTATGTTGCGCTGTAGCGGGAGCCACATAACTGAAAATGTGCTGATTTACATTTGGAGGGAGAAATATGCTAGATATAGTTGCCGTCCTTTGTGTAAAAAGCATTGTCAATTGGGTGGCCACAATGATGTGATTCAGCAAGAATCATGTCATTGGCTGCCTGGGCTGCTCAGTGGGTGGCCGTTGGTGACATCTGGCATACAGTACTTTCAGGGCATCCAAGAGAGCCACCCTTCTTTTAGGAATCTCCTGTACATAGGCAAAAGTGGTGCTAGATGAACTATAAACTGCATTACAAAAATAAAGCAGCTTGGTATTTGTGAGCTTGGGTGCTACATGCAAAATCAAGCAATATGTTCCGTGCATGTGAAAGAAAATTGTAATCCGACTCCTTGTATCGCAACACAGTTTATCCACATGCAAATCTGTACCCTTTAACTGGTATGCAGTCGGGAAACCGGCTGCCTTAATACCGACAGCCGGCTTCCCAGCTGCTTTATCCCAGCATGGGATAAATGACCGGTGTCTATATCTAGATGCCTGTCATTTACCCGATCGAAGGGATGCCGGGTGCCGCGAGCGGATAGCCGGGGGGGAGGGTTAGGTTTAGGGCACCCGGGGGGGGCTTAGGGTTAGGCACCCCTCCAGGAGGGTTAGGGTTAGGGGAAGGGGGGGTTAGGGTTAGGCACCCCCGGGGGGAGGTTAGGGTTAGGCACACCCCTGGGGGACTTAGGTTTAGGAAGCGGGGAAGGGGGGGGTTAGGGTTAGGCACTTAGAAGGGGGATTAGGGTTAGGCACCTGGGGGGGAGGTTAGGGTTAGGCACCCCTAAGGAGGGTTAGGGGGTTAGGTTTGGTTAGTTTATACTTACCTTAGGGATGATCGGGATTTCCAGCGCTGTCGGGCTTCCGCTGCCCGGCTCTGATGATCTGTCGGGCTGCCGCTGTCAGGAATCGAACTGCCGGCCATGCGGCAGCCGGTATTCCATACCGATTCTCTCCTAACTCTAAATAGGGCCCATTGTGTACAACATTTGCACAAAGTATACACAGCCATCTTTCTCCTACAAGGTGTCTGAAATAAATAAATATTTATAGATATGTTGAATAATTTTCGCACACTCCAAACCATACTGGTAGGTTAATTGGCTATTAACTAAAATGAAAACAAAAAAATTAGACTGTAAGACAGTAAGATACAATAAAGCAGGAACTTATGAGAAAGATAAAACTTCTTTCTGTATTACACTGCGTGATTGGTGGTGCTGTATGAATTACAATATTAGTAATGAATAGTACATTAGGTTCTTCATGCTAGGGAACAGCATCTCAGAATTCCCATATCTATCTATCCATCTATCTATCTATCTATCTATCTATCTATCTATCTATCTAGTATCTATCTATCTATCTATCTATCTATCTATCTATCTATCTATCTATCTATCTATCTATCTATCCTTAATATTTATAAATGAGAACATGTTTGTTTGTCTATCCACTGGACGGGTTGCGACGTGGTTTCCACCATTTTGTAGGTAGTTTTCCCAGGCAGGTTTGAGGCTAAAGATCATCTCATACATATATTGCCAGAATTACTGAAAAAATAAGAAAATGCCTAATAATAATAATAATAATAATAATAATAATAATAACAACATAAACATAAAATATCTGATTGTAGTAGCCTTGCTCTTTAAAACCCATTTGCAATAAATATTCATTTAAGTAGAAAATTGCTGTTGTGGAAAAAAATTCAGTTTTGTATTTTCTTGCCTAATCAATGCTGCTTTTAATTTTAAACAGTGGTAAAGAATATTAATGGTGTTATTCATCACTTAGCAGCTACTAGAAACTCATCTCCGAGCAGTTTAAAATATTCATTTGTGGATGGGGGAGGACAAAGTGATTTCCTAAACTGCGCCTTTAATTACTTTGCTTCCTGTAATTTCTCTTAATAACCATGGGGGAGGATATACAGTGGACCATAAATGCTCCAGCTTGAAGGATGCTATTGGCTTTTGTTCAGTATATTCCGAATCTCTTATGCAGCATTAATAAAATTCCATCCTAACCCACTCTCATATCCCACGTGTCAGGCGAAAATACCAATGACTTGTTGAAATAATGAGATAATTAAGAAACCTTCTCACTACCAACGAGCGGGCATTCCTTGCCATCTGTCAGTCAGTCCTGGACGCGGTATTGGCAGTGAAAGGCTTATAATTACGGCAGTTGTAAGTTTAATAAATGGCCCTATGATTTCATTATACAGAATCAATTTACATAATAAACTGCCATGTCGAGAAACCGTTAATAAATTCCTCTTTATACATTTAAAAAAAAATACAACAACACTAGAGAAGGGAGGAAATAGGTTTTGTGATTGTAATTGGCTTCATGTTTTTATGTTCTCTGCACATTCCGTTTGATGGGCTTGAAGAAAAACTCCTCGTATTCTATTTTTTTTTCCCAGAGAGCTGTGCAGAGCCCTCAGTGCAAGCCTGTATTTGGCTGCAATGCAGTACTTTCTGCAGGACTCTGTTAACCTACAATGTGCCGGAGATCCCTTGTGGTCATCCTACATGACATGTTCAACAAAGGCCTTGACTGCTTTTAATAGTACATTATTTAAAACCTGGATAAAATAGAAATACTAGCTAGAGTGAGGACAAAAAGATTTCACACCTAATAGAAAGGGACCAAACTTTTCCTCTACACCTACTTGGTGTTGTCATGCACAGGGTCGCAAGTAGTTTTTTTGTCAGCCGGGGCAAGGCAGTAATGTGGCACCCCCCCATTAACTATAGACTCTGTCCTTCCAGACTTCCCCATGTGCAATTTACTGCTATAGTGTTTTATATTATATATATATATATATATAAGCACACACATATATTTATAATACATATATATATATACACACGTACTTGCCCCACGTCCCCCTTAATTCAGCCCTGCAGTTATATACATAGGGGGTGGGGGGCTCAGCTGAATATATAGGTGTGGGTCAGCATTAGCTGTATACATTGGGTGCTCAACTGTATAGGGGGGATTAGGCTTTATACATAGGTTGTCCCAGCTGTATATTATACACAAAGCAGGCGCTCAGGCACTTTCCAGCTCCCCAGCTGATGTGGTACTACATGACCCAGCATGCCATGGCACGTAGATGATGTTAGGACATGCTGCTCTGCCTGCACCCGGCCCTCTGACAACGCACCTGGCCACAGCCTCACAACAGAAAACATCCAGCTCCAGCAGTCACTCAGTGCCTTCTACCGGAAAATACACTACACCTGAGGCCACTGCGTCCGGGAGTGCCATCAGCAGTCCCTGCCGGGTGAGGCATCAGGGCAGAGAACTGACAGTGGGATAGCTGTGGTTGTTATGGCAACCTGGTTTCCCTTTCTGTCTGGGACTCTCACGCCTGTGCACTGCCAGTGAGGAGGAGAGGGGAGAGAGGGGAGCGTAGAGAGAGTAGACGTCATTGTTCACATGACATTTCTGACCATCTCTGCTCCCCTCAAATCTGGTGCCCGATGCAAGTGCCCCCTTGCTCCCCCCCCCCCAGTTGCGGCCCTACCATGCATGATGTGCACAGAAAGGTGTAGCTATCTGATGCTGTCCCTGGAAGCAGATGTAACATATCACAGTATACAGAGCATTTCTAAACTCTAGTGAAATGCTAGTGTGTCACCACCATAGGTAAACATGTATGCTAGGTATGTCAAGGAGACAGGTAACCAAAGGGCTTGCCTGAGGGTGTCAGACGTCCTTTGCCAGTGGATGTCTTTCTTGCTGCGTTGGCGAAGTATGTGTAGAACAGGAAGTGGAAACTGGATTAGGAGTCACTTCACATTCTTTAAAAAGAACAAGTTTATGAGAGGGGTGACAGCAATCTTAACTCTAGGAAGTGAAAGCTTCAGTCACACTATTCCACCACTTTGTATGTTGAAAAACATAGAGTGCGCATGCTTGTGAGGATTGTTTTGAATCAGTCCAAGGGAAAAAGTAGATGAAACAAGACAAATTCAGATTTAACGCTCACTGTAATTGCTCTTGTCAGCTTTCTGGATGATCTCGACTGCACTAGAAAGTATCCCCACCCACCCTACTAACTAATTTAGGGGTCTATTCATGAAGCAGAGAAGAGCCCTGTTTAGCTGAAATCAGGGCTCTTCTCTGCTTCGTGCAATTCATGGAACAAGTTACAGTGGAAAAGCTTATTGTTTCTCCAGCGGTGCACCTGCTCTGTGCCTGCATCACATCACTATACTTTTGTATGGTGAGTGTGATTCATGAAAGGATGGAAAATCGTTGGCTTCGCACAAAGACCATCAAATTAGTACACTGACCTAAGCACTTTGCACTATGTATGTGCACCGACCCCCGTGTTTTGGCTTTGGAACTGTATCTCCTTCAAGGTTTTGGATCTGGATTTGGTTTTACAAAACCACCCTTGCATGTTTTGTTTTTGGATCTGTATTTTTTCAACAAAATCATAAAAACAGTTGAAATCACATAATTTGGGTCTGTTTTTGTTCATACTGTATTATTAACCTCAATAACATTTATTTCCAGTAATTTCCAGTCAATTTTGGCCACCTTACAGCTCACAATATTGATTTCATCCAGTTTAGGCCAAAAAGTTGCATCGAGCTAGCTGGCTGAATAAGCTAAGCGACAGCAGTGGGTGGCATTAGCATGTGGCAGTTCAGCTTCCAACATGGCACAGAGTCGCACTGCAGTGGCAGACATGATGGCAGTTTAATAAACTATAAAATTAAAAAAGTCAGGCAGCAATGCCCCAAACAGCACATAATGCAAAAAAGAAAACAGGTGCAAGATGAAATTGTCCTTGGGCCCTTCCACCCACCCTTATGTTGTATATAGGACATGCACAGTTTAACAAACCAATCACTTCAGTGACAGGTACTGCCAATAGTGTCTGAAGTGATTGGTTTGTTTGTGCACCCACAAAACAAGCTACCAACGGGGAGCTGATATTGCTGGCAAAGATCTCTCCATGCGCAAACTGGATTTAAAGAGGCAAGATGTTGTCGACATCATCATCCGATTCCTCACCCTCATCAGTGTGTACATCATCTTCACACAATATTAATTCGTCCCCGCTGGAATGCACCATTACTGTCTCAGTTGCCTCTATCATTTTTGGATGTAATTGGCAGTAAAGGTCTTCCATCATGAAATTTGTAGTTCATTTTGATGAACATCATCTTTCCACATTTTGGGGAAGTAGCCTCCTACGCTGATCGTTGATAAGCTTTCCGGCTGTGCTGAAAACTCTTTCTGAGTACACACTGGAGGGTGGGCAGCTCAAGTAAAGCAAAGCCAGTTTGTGCAAGGGCCTCCAAATTTCCTTATTTTCCTACCTGTAGTGAAATGGACTGTCTGACATGCCTAGTTGGACACTATCATTAAAATAGTCCTCAAGTATTCTTTGGATGGTGACCCTTTTCAGATGGAGTCACGGTACAGGTCTCATAAATTGTAGACAATTCTTTTAGACCTGACCAGATGTCAAAACTTGGTTGTGTTGACTCATTTACATCATCAGTGGATCTTTTTTTGGGAAAGTTTAGTTTTTTCCTGGCAGCCACAATTGCTGGAGAATGAAGGAGGAGCCATCGCTGCATCACATGCCGCTTGAGCTGACAATTTCCTTACCAACAGCTCTTTGCATCTCTTCAGATCTGTGTCTGCTGGGAAGAAAGACACGACATATGACTTAAACCTAGGATCCAGCATGGTCGCCAAAATGTATTGATCCGATTGTAAGATCGTGACAACCCTTGGATCCTGGCAAAGCAAATAAAGGACTTGATCTACAAGTCTGACATGCACAGCGGAATTGCTTTGTTTCAGTTCCTTCTTCAGTTTCTCAAGCTGCTTTTCCAACAGTCTAATGAGGGGAATTACCTGACTGAAGCTGGCAGTTTCAGGACTCTACACAACATGGTAAATATTTTTCACTTGAGTAAGGTACATTCCCTCTCCTCTTCCTATGTCATACTTTGTTGTGTAGCTTTGGATGGCTTTTTGCTCTTCCTTAATCCTTTGAAGCATATACAGAGTGGAATTCCATCTTGTAACTACCTCTTGCTTCAGCTGGTGACAGGGTAAAATTCAACATTTCTTGCAGGTGCTGCAATCTTCTACACTCACCTGCTGAATGGTGATAATACCCAGAAATTTTGTGGGCCACGGAGAGCACATCCTGCACAACCCTGTCAATTTTTTAAAAAATTTGTACCACCAAGTTAATGGTGTGAGCAAAACATGGGACATGTTAGAATTCACCCAGCTGTAATGCTCTCACAATATTGGTGGCGTTGTCAGAAATCACAAATCCTGAGGAGAGTAAAAGTGGGGTAGGCCATTTTGCAATTACTTCCCTGGATTTTTCTAAGAAGTTGTCAGCAGTATGCCTCTTAGTAAAATTATATATATATATATATATATATATATTACACCGAGTAGCCTGCCTCTACATAAGCTGCTTTTTCTTAGATGCTGCAGCTGCTGTTGGTGCAACTGAAGGCAATACACCCACCCAGTTGGCTGTTACAGTCATGTAATCTTGCATTTGCCTTGTTTCACTTGTCCACATATCTGTAGTTAAGTGGACAGTGGGTACAACAGCTTTTTAGATACACTAATTAAGTTTTTTTAAACATCCCTGTGCAGGCTGGGAATTGCTTTTCTAGTGAGGTTGAACCTAGATGGGATTTGGTAGCGGGGACAGAGGACCTCAATTAACTGTCTAAAACCCACTGCACTAATGGTGGATATTGGACACACATCTAATACCAGCATAGATGTTATGGTGTCAGTGATCCGCTGTGCAACTGGATGACTGCTGTCATACTTGCTCCCCCTTGCAAAGCATTGTTTAACAGTCAATTTTTTAGAAGTACTATGAGTAGTCTTCCTGGTCCTCTTCTGGGATGAAGATCCACTCCCAGCAGCAACAGCAGGCATAGAGATCAAGGATTCATCTGAGGAATCCAAGATAGGGGAGGACTGAGTTTGCCTTATCAAATTGGATGCAATACTACTTCCAATCATGACTGAGGATATTGTTGATGAAGGTGTTGGTGGTGAAGATGCCAGATGCTTGGATATAGCAAGGGAGCTAGCTGATGCTGGTCTGTTTATTGTTACTTTTTTAGCTACAGTTTCTTAATTTTGCAAACACTTTTGATGGATGTGCTGTAGATGATGTAACAGGAAGGAGGTTCCTAGATGGTTAGGGGCACTACCTCTACTTACTCTGGCATGACAATGGGTACAGATGGCTTGACAATTTTTATCCGGATTTGGGTAGAAATTATTCCACACATAAGAAGTGGATTTTCTTGTTTTATGCCCAGGCATGACAATGGGCTTTTCTTTATCATGGGCAACAACTGTTCCAATGGGGCCTGATTTACACAAAAACATCCTCATCAACAACAACCTCATCATCAGCATCCTCATCATCAACATCCTTATTAGCATCAGCTACTCAAACATCCTACTCATCCTGGTGCACTTCCACAGATGCATCCTCAATTTCTATGTCAGCAGGTTGACTTGTGCTGCTCAACCCCACATTTGCAAAGGATGCACAAGTGGTGGAAGGAGGCTCCTCTTCGAGTACAGTATTGGAAAGGTCAGGCTCACACATGGCACCCGCCAACACACTTTCCCCAGGGATTTGTGACATTTCTGAGTGCACAGATGGTTCCTGTGCCTTAACGATTTTCATTTTTTTTAAATGTCTACAGGGAAAAGGGCTTACATCATCATAAGAAGCAGAACCATCAATCATAAATACAGGCCAAGGCTTCATCCTTTCCTTGTCACTTCATGTGGTGAGAGGCATATTACCAAGTTTATGTATTTCTGCAGCTAACTTTTCCTTTGCTGTTTTTTTCTTTACCACTGTAAAAGATTGGTTCTTTGATTTTAGATGCCCTGACGTAACCCCTGTATGCCCTTGGACATCGGCTTTAGAAGATGATGTAGACGGACTAGTATCATAATGACTGGTGGTACTGGCAGCAGCTCCAGCACTAGTATGTGGTTCCTGCTCTCCTCTCAACTGATCATTCTCCATTTCAACAAACACAAATTAAGTGGGGTACAGCACACACATCAATTTGTACCAAGTTTAAATATTATACTGCAGTATCAATCACCTACATTGTCACAATATTTGTAACTTATAAGAAAAGAATAATACACTGCACTATCACTTACAGTGTCACAAGATTTTTTATGAGTAAAACGCTGAGCTACCACTTACAGTGTCACAATATTTTTTATGAATAAGAAAAGAATAGCACACTGCGCTACCACTTACAGTGTTACAAGACTTTTTATGATTAAAACACTGTGCTACCACTTAAAGTGTCACAATATTTTTTAGAAATTAGAAGAAAATATGACACACTTTGCTACCACTTACAGTGTCACAAGTTTTTTTATCAGTAACATACTGCACTACCACTTACAGTGTCACAATATTTTTTATAAATTAGAAGAAAATATAACACACTTTGCTACCACTTACAGTGTCACAAGTTTTTTTATCAGTAAAATACTGCACTACCACTTACAGTGTCACAATATTTTTTATGAATAAGAAAAGAATAACACACTGCACTACCACTTACAGTGTCACAAGATTTTTTTATGAATAAGAAAAGAATAACACACTTTGCTACCTCTTACAGTGTCACAAGATTTTTTATGAATAAGTATAAGACACTGCTCTACTACTTACAGTGTCACAATATATTTTATGAATAAGAATAAAAGAATAACACACTTCGCTACCACTTACAATGTAACAAGTTTTTTAAGTGTAAAAAAATGCGCTACCACTTACAGTGTCACAATATTTTTTATGAATAAGAATAACACACTGCGCTACCACTTACAGCATCACAAGATTTTGTATAA
The DNA here is from genome assembly GCA_031769625.1 of Taudactylus pleione. Classification (NCBI taxonomy): domain Eukaryota; kingdom Metazoa; phylum Chordata; class Amphibia; order Anura; family Myobatrachidae; genus Taudactylus; species Taudactylus pleione. The sequence goes on along the minus strand of JAUIMM010000566.1, from coordinate 1,607,250 downwards.
GAAAAAAAATAACACACTTCGCTACCACTTACAATGTCACAATATTTTTATTATTTAAGAATAACACACTGCACTACGACTTAAAGTGTCACAATCCGTGGATGATAAACTGCAGTCTGGCTGGCAGTGTCACCAAACAATACATTTTTTTACACTGGGGAAGAGCACCCCTGGACGAGGCAGAAGCCCCTTGATGAACAACACAGCACCCCTTTATGGACAACAAAGCACCCCTGGGAGTTGGCTTAACCCAGTGCAGAGGTACAGAATCTAACATACTGGTGGTGTTCGCCAGGGACCCCCGCAAGGAGGTATGGACTTAGTTGCACCCAATACGCAGGTCTGGCCCTCTGCCTGGGTTCACTGAAGATTGGTGAGAATAACTGCTTGCAGATAATTGCTGGAGGAATCAGAGACACAGAGAACTGGCAATACAGTATAAAGCTGGATGAGTCCTAGTAAAAGCTGGCTGTAGTAACTGGCACTTGTACACAAACAGATAGATATCTTGCTTACAGTCAAACTGGAGGTGTCTGCAGTATTCGGAATGAACAAACTTGCTGGAGTTCACTACAGGAGGCTGAGAGTTAAACCGTATATCCACTAGTCGATAAAATTAATGTTTGAATGATAACAATATCGTTATTGTTCAATCATTCATTATATCGGCCAGTGGATATGCCGTCAACGACCAGTGATTCACACTCCCGCTTGTCGTTGACGATATCGCTCATCGCCCATACTTGCAGAGCAACATGACCATATTGTCAGGTTCTGCAAGTACGGGGATGAGGGAGGGTGTTGGCACTGAACGATATATTGTTCAGTGTGGGTGCTCAATGTTGTTAATGATGTTGAGCACACCACTGCCAGGGCACACTACATGATATCGCTTATGGAGCAATATTATGTAGTGGATATGCGGCTTTAAGCTCACCAAGGAATCCTGTAATCAGTGTAGCTGGTGATTGCACTTGGCTGGATAATAGAAAGCAACTGAGATGTTTGCTGAGTTAGTACTCTGGGAAAACTTGCCATTCCTCTAACTGGAATTCAGCAGCACAGGGCACAGGAATCAAGAGGAAATAGCAACTGCAGATATGGGGCCAGATAACAGTAACGGTTTACTACACAAAGGAGCCACAGAATAGCAGGTAACACAAGGAACCAACTCTTTTTTCTGGCACCAGTGGGAGTTCTCACAGGGGGGTATGAATCTGCTGCAAGTCCATGATAGGCTGCTAAGGTCAGCTGAGGCAGGAGTACTCCCACTGGAAGAATGCTATCAGCTGACATAGTACATGATGGTGATGTCAGTGAATGGTTCTCAAACAAGGTCAGGCAGAAATCCTGACTTATGGCAAATGGCAAGGTAAGTCACACAATTTGAGCAGAGTGTGACAGTAACCATGGTTGGAAGAGGACGGTACATATAGACTAATTGTGTTCTTTTCTCAGGGTATTTCTGAAGTTAACAGGTTTCAACAAATTGCTATTCATACAGTATCCCTCACTTAAACCAATACATATTTTCAATCTTTCTCTAATTCACAGGGACAGTCCAAGGAAAGACATTTGACTCTTTTAATGTTTGTCCCAGGAGAAATCCCAAACTGTATTCTGCAAAAACAGCTGAATGATTAATTAAGAATGGGGAAGATTAAACCCCAAAGCCAATTTTTGTGTGTGTAACTTGTGGGATATGAGGGGTTAAAAAATATTTGTCATGTTCATTTCATAAACATAAGTTTGATTGCTTACTGGATGTTTGGGGGAGGAGTTTGCCATTTTTGCTCTATATGCCAAAGAGAGAGACAGGTAGTCAGCATTTGGGGGAGGTAACAGGGATGACTAGAAAAATGTAGGCGTATCTGACCATTTAAACGCTGCTTCCTGAGCGTGGATAATTTAGCCATTGTGATCTCCCTTGCAGCATGAGAGCTTACTGCGTGTCAGGAGAGCTGCAGTGTTTGTGGCTGGTCAGACTTGCCGCATATGCTGCATGTTTATCTGATCTGCATCAATGTTACCAAGATTTACACTGTTGTTTGTCATCTGATGGATACGAGAAGGCAGCAGTGGGCGTCCTTATGCTCGGGTAAGCTTTCAAAACATTAGCATATTTTAGCAGCTGCATACAGTGAGAAATCGCAGATGTGTTTGCATTAAAGTACATCTCTGAATCAGACCCTTAGGCCGTTAGGGCATTTATCGGTGTTGGTGTGAAGACGGATAAGTTACTGTAGGTTTAGAAGGTACCATACTGCTAAGATGGCAACTCCAGCGGATCTTTCTTTTTCTCTGGCAATAACGTAATTTGCTTATCCATCTCAGGCTGTAGCAGAGAGGCTAGCCCGATACACACAGTAAAATGACAATGTGACAGCCTTGATACAAGTAGAATTATCAAGTAGATTTTTTAAAGGCTCTGTAAAAGGACATGAGTCCAGGGGAAGTCACCATACATATGGCAGGGAATTCAGCACAAATGGAACATGGCAAATCTAGAGCAGGAGTTTGCAATACAATAGTAAATAGGCAAGTACTCTCTTGAATAGTGAAATAGGCTGCTTTAACTTAAATGCTGCAGCTCCTCTTTGGCTGTGACTAGGGAAGATGTAGTTTCTCAATTACTTCAATACAATATATTCTAAACACACAATAACCATCACAAAACACACATAAATAAATAGCACAACAGATTATTACTCAGAGTACTAGCAAAACCCCAGACTGATCAGTCATTTACTTTAAAGTGAGCACAAAGTTCTGTCGTTGGAGTACTCTCTTATTAGGTGATCACTGTCCTATAACATGCATGTACTTGTAATCCATAATAATCAAAAGTAATAGGATTAGCATATATTGCTGGTCTTTCTTGATTCCAGTGAATAATAACTTTGACTTTCTAGAGATAGAGCACAAATAAACACAGTTCCACTTTCAGTAGCACAATTATCTTCAGCACATAATAGTATCAATAGCTCAGTTCCAAAGTGCACTTCAATCATCTTATAATTCACCTTCAAAATTGCTTCATCTCTTGATACTAATAGATTCAGTCACTGGTTCCATAGTAACTCAAACAGGACATATATTACACTGTCAGTATCTTCAGATCTCTAGCTCAGTTTCTTGCTTGTGTTACTTAGTACTTTTAATGTACTTTCAATAGGGTTTCCACATACTTTCAATATGCTTTCAACCTTTTCTCAATATGCTTGCAATAGGATTGTCTCCCTTTAACAACTTTAACTCACACAGCCTCCACTGATCTCTGCTGCAGCTCCCAGTGCTTTAACACTGCCTCTGGATCTTAGACTCATTCTGTTGGGGCTTCTGCAGTGGTCCCCAGCCAACCAATAACAGGTATTCAGTGGATCAGGTCAGGTATTTTGGCTCTGATGCCAATTTCAAAAGTCCCATTGAAATCATTGGGCTGACCGCTGATTGGCTGAGAGAGCCATCTGTCACACCTCTCAGCCAATCAGCGCTTGCAGTGCCAACTCCACCGCTCCCAGCACTGCTGACACCACCGGCACTTCTGCACTCAGAACACTGCCAGGACTCCTGCACTGCCGACACTGCTGGCATCACCACACTGAGAACACTGCCAGCACTCCCACACTGAGAACACTGCCAGCACTCCCACACTGAGAACACCGCCGCCACTCCTGCATGGCCAACATCACCGGCACCCCAGCACTGCTGACACCTCTGGCACTTCTGCACTCAGAACACTGCCAGGACTCCTGCACTGCCAACACTTCTGGCATCCTCGCACTGAGAACACTGCCAGCACTCCCACACTGAGAACACCGCCACCACTCCTGCATGGCCAACATCACCGGCACCCCCGCACACCCGACACTGCCAGGACTCCCACACTGAGGACAATGCTGGCACCCTCTGTCACAGTAAGTGCACCATTGGTATATCCAACATGCACTGTATTTGATTTGCACTGTAACCCGCACTGTATCCGACCCTCGCTTTATCCGACCCACACCACATCCGACCCACACGGTATCCAACCTGCACTGTATGGTGGTCAAAATTAAATGTAAATGCCTGGAAATTAATGTTATTGAGGTTAATAATACTCTAGGAAGAAAAAAAGGCCCGCATTATGTGATTTTAGCTTTTTTGTAAATTTTTGGAAAATATCTCAAACCAATACCAGCAAAAATGGCCCGGCACACATCTTTAGTAATAATTGTACCAAAACATCAAGCAATGCTGTGTGTACTGTATATATTCCTGTTTTGTGAGTGACACTTTTCGTCCCCTTAAACTACTGTATATGTAAAGTGATTTATTTCCTTCGACATTGTATTTTAATGTACTACGGTATGTGTACATTTTCTGAGTGTTTGTATACAAACTACATTTAGAACAGGCAAAGCCTTAGATGATATACAGAAGACCCACAGGTGTCATTGTGCGTACAGTAATGAAGAGGAGAATATGCAGTTGTAAGGTGCAGTGTCTTAGCATCAATCTTTGTATATGTCCCCAATACAACATTACTGTTCATCCATGCGGACCATTATAACCTCTGTGTTCTAATTACACTGTAATATCTGGGAGAAATGCCTATGGTTGGTGCTACAATAACACATTGTGACCACTAGACAGAAACATTCAAGTCATTGAAATGCAGATATAACATTTTTTAATTTATTTCCACAAGGCATTACTCTTTTTTCGCACAAGCAGCAGGGATAGCCAAAAAATCTCATAATTCTACAGGTAAATGTATTCATTTATGGTGAATGCATTTATGATATACTGTACAGTAGACCAGGCATAGGCAACCTGCAGAACTCCAGCTGCTGTGGAACTACACATCACAACATGCCCTAGCACAGTTTTGCTATTATGACATGCTGTTATGTGTAGTTCCATAGCAGCTGCAGTGCCACAGGCTGTCTACCTCTGGTATAGACAATTGATCAGATGCAGAGATGTAAGTACAGATGTGTCCTTATGGGGCAAGACTAGTGCAAAAGATACTGATCCAAAGATATGTATTGTCACTTACGCCCAGGTCTGCATAGCTCATATTTGCATGAATACACACTCATTGATATTTGCCTAGAATACAACCCTCTTTGATCGCAAATGTAGGTGCAATTGAAATGCGTACAACTCTGATTCATTCGCAAATGCGAGCACCCATTTTCAGAGCATATTGTACACAGTGCAAATTCACACAAGATATGCTCTGCAAGTGGACATATATTCAACTCAGCATCAGCCCCTATGATGGATATATTTATAATATTGACATTATTCTTTATTGATTATGATGTCATATAATAAGAATTAGAGATATGCTGGCCAAATTTAGAAATTCTGAGTCGAACCGAGTTCGGAATCACTGTGGGGTTCCAAGTTGAGCCGAGTCCTGGCTCGTTTTCGCGGTCATCTCGGAACTCCAAAACCAAACCAGGGTTTTGGATTGCATGTAATTTGGTCCAAATTATATTATTTTAGCTGGTTTTTGTTATTAATAAAAAAAAAAATACATATCGAAAACCAAAACACTAAGATGAATCCTGTCCAAATACCAAAACCAAAACACGTGAGGGTGGTTTTGCAAAACCAAAACACGAAGATGAGACCAAAACAGAGTGGTCTGCACACATCTCTAATAAGAGTACTTAAGAGAACTTGCTTGGTTAATTTCATGGCAGATTGGGAGCAGGGGTAGGCACTATTAAAATAGACTGGGGTTACACCACTCAACAACACAAAAGTAGAAATCAGCCACACAAAACCCAGTCCATTATTACCAAACAAACAGCACCTCTAATATATACATCCTGGAGTCCAGAGTGCAGGTAATCCAGGACATTAGTGTCCGTAAATCCATCATTCTCCCCATACACACTTGTGAAGCATCTCGCAAAAGCCACGGAGTTCTCTAAAACAATCCACGGTATGCAAAGTGCACAGTGTTAGGTCAGTGGCAGTGCTAGCTCAGTGCCTGCAGAAGTGTACTGCCAACCACGCTCAATTTTGTATACAAGGTAAGTCAAGGGCAAGTGGGCTGGAGCAATGGGGGAAGGGGAATGAAGGGGGCAGGACTAGGGTGAATCCTTATTGTAGTGAAGATCAACAAACAACAGGGATCTATAGCTAGTGTTATAATGGCATATAATGACTGGGCATAAGGGGGCTCTGGTGTATAAAAGGGGCATATGGAGGAGGGGCTCTGGAATGTAAAGGTACATTTGGGGTTATGGGATGTAAGAGGCATGAGGGGTCTCTTGCAAGTTAGGGGCATGTGGAGGAATGGTGGTGGCATATAAGGGGGCACTGACATGCAAAGGAGCATGTGGAGGAGGGGCGTTGGCAAATAAGGGGTATAAGGGGCTCTTGAATTATAAAGGAGCATGTGGAGCAGGGGTGATGACTTATAAGGGATTGAGGAGTATCTGGCATACACGAAAAAGGGCAAGTGGAGGGTTTGATTGCTTAAGGTGCATGTGGAGGCTCTTATGGCATATAAAGGGGCATGTGGAAAAGATGGCATATAAAGGGGCATATCCGTGAATCTGATGCCATAAATCTATTTTTCTGTCTTTATTAGAGTGGTAAGAAAATTGCCTGAAATCTGCAAATAAAATGTTTGTAATTTCACTGCATATGTGACCATGTCCCCTGTCCGGGAATCTGAAAATAAAAAGGTGGTAACCCTACCACTGAGCATTAACTGTGCTCCAATATGTTACATCAGGCTCATTTTGCTCATCAGAAGTTGGGTGCCTGTTTTAGCCCTGGAGAGAAACACATTTTGCATGGTGTGGTTTTAATATTATTCACTGCAGTATATTAGACCAGTATTTCTATTTTCACTAAACTAATTCACACACTATTTATTTCTGGCTCAAACTAAAATTATTGTTTAGAAACATATTTTCATAAGACAACTAGTTTGTAATGTAGAGAATGGAGACTGATGTACTCTCTAGGAAGTGTAGATACAAGGACTAAGGGGGTAATGGGGTTAGAGGATATGGTAAGAAATGGGTCGGGGGGAGAGGGGTGGATGTTGTGTGGTGTTGTGGTGAAAAAAAAGAGGCATGCAACATAATGTGAGGCTAAACTGTTTATTGAGAAGACACAATGCTGCCCCGGAATGGCAGTATTATTAATAGTGATGAATGAAATTCACCACTTATGGTCTATGTGCATATACTGTAGGTATATAGGCTGGGTGCCAATGGAAGGGGTGTATGACTTGCTTGAGGGGATGTGGGTGGACCCCTTCAGGGGGCTCCTTGACATGCGGTTCTGGACCAGCACGTTTCCCCTGCTAGACCTTTGGTCTACAGTCTTGGAAGACAGAGCAGTCAGAAGGTCTTAAGGTGCGTACACACTAGACATTGTACTCACGATGCGATATCATGAGTGATTCCCTTGAACTCTCCCTGTCAGCTCCCCAGCACTCCAGGACACGATATGGTGCTAAACAGTGTCCAGTCTGACCAACGATCTATCGTGCATCCTAATGATTTCCAGTGCGTCGTGTACCAGACTGGTAGATCTTGCCTGCTGTAGGCAAGATCCGAAGATGTGGTGTACGACCCGCAGGTACATTCATCGGCATCATGATCGTGAGTGGACACTCATGGTTTGGACATATTTTATAGGATTTGTCATTCCAATGCGTTTAAATTGGGTGAATTGTGCAAATTATTGTCTATTGTGTACGCACCTTTAGTAGTACAGGTGTGAATACCTGGGTACCTAATGTTGGCGGCGTCCCGGATTGGTGTAGGGAAAAAATGCATACTTGGTGGTCTGGTCTGGTGGTCTATTTGGTGTGGGACCCACCTTCCGGGGTGCTTACTAATCTCATCCTGGCATGGACGGGCTTTGCTATGTGTATCAGAGGGTGGAACCTCAAGCATCTAAGATATTGCTATCGAGTAAGCACTTCCTACTGGTAGGTAAGCATTTTTTACCCACTCCAGTGTGGGACGCTGCCAACGTAAGGTACCCAGGTACATACACCTGTACTACTAAGGGGCATATTCAATTGGGTGTGAGGTTTAGCGAGGTAAAAAACCTTGCGCCCCTCGTGCCCAATTTGGAAATACCACAGATATGCGCACTCCCAATACCCGTGGTATTTTATAAAAAAAAAGTGGTTGCAGGGTTTTCAGCTCTGAAAACCCTGTGCCGCATCTCCATGGGTCCCGGTTGCCTCCCCTCTATCTTCTCACTGGAGAGGGGGCTGCTGGGAGTCCCAGGGGCTGCTGGGAGGCTCCAGGGGCTGGTGGGAGGGGCAAGGGCTGCTGGGAGAACTACAGTTCTCCCAGCACCCATTCCGGGGGGCCACACTGACACTGGGGGGAGGGACACATATACCGGGGGTCACATCCACACACTCAAGCACACACACACTCACTCATAGTCACTCATAAACACTCACACACACTGACATACTCACTGCTGCTGCTGGAGTACGGGTCCCGTGCTGGGAAGACAGCACTACGGACGGTGAGTAATTACTAACTAATTAAGCTAATTGGAAACTTCCAATTGCTTAATTAGTCATTAGGAGGGGTGCTGCTGGGGTCCCTGAGCAAGTCCCACTGATTTTAGAAAAAAAATCACACTTGCTCTGGAGGTGCGAGAATAAAAACCTCCCGGCGCGCAAAAAAGAAAAAAAATGCACCTAATTGAATAGCAAAAAACCCGCACCTGCAGGCAAATCCTCGCAAGTGTGTTTTTTTTGCTTTACTCCAACACAATTGAATATGCTCCTAAGATTGTCCTCTCCCCCTGCCCCATTTCTTACGTTATCCTCTCACCTCATCACCCCCTTAGTCCTTGTACCTACACCTCCAAGAGACCACATCAGTCTCCATTCTCTAGTCTCAATACAGAAGGATCAAGTACTCCTGCAAAGGTGCAGCACTCGAACATCCCCAATACCCAACCCCTCATACCCACCCCACCCCCTACTCCTCCGCCCATTCCCCCCTTTTTTTCCTCTCCCTTACTTCCCAGCACCACACCAATCTTGACGCAATCCCTTCCTCCGCCATGATCTAGGAGCATGGTACACTAGGAAATTATCCTAGTTTGTAATATACACTCTTAGGGCCTGATTCCGAGATTTTCGCATTGCCTGTATTTACACAGATCAAGCGATTGTTTGCCATTTACTAGAGATGTGCGGTTTGGTTCTCCAGAAATCCGAATCCACCCGAATTTCGTGAATGCGTGTAAATCCGAGTCGCGGTTCTAATCTCCTGAGGAGATCCGGGTAAATCCGGGTCGCAGTTCTGATCTTTATGTGGTTTGGAATTCGGATTTTAAATCTGAATTTCGGGTTTTGGATTGCATAAATTACATGATTTTAACTGTTTTTAAAACTTTTTATCTATTTTTTATTTAAAAAATCCAAAACCAAAACACTTGACGGTGGTTTGCAAACCCAAATCCAGATCCAAAACCTTGAAGGAGATACAGATCCAAAACCAAAACATGGGGTCAGTGCACATCCCTACATTGCACATGCACGAATGTCGCACTGTGCACGCTCAGTGATTGTGTTGCAGTTATGTTACAGGTAGACAGTGTTTGGGGGATGTAACGGGGGGTGATTAAAAAAACACAGGCATGCTGGCTGTTTAGACGCCTTTCATGGGTGTGCATAAATTAGTCATTGCAATCTCGTTTGCAGCATGAGAGCTCTCAGTGTGTCAGGAGAGCTGCAGTGTTTGAGGCAGGTCAAACTTGACTTGCATGCTTTGTGACTGTCCGATGAGCATCCATGTTCCCAATGTTTACATTAGTGCACGTTGTTGGATGGATATGAAAAGGCAGCAGCGGACATCCCTATGCTCAGCTATGCTTTTGAAGGCATTAGCATTTTTTTAGCAATTGTGATCCGTAAATGATAGCAATTGCGTTTACATTAGTGTAAATCTCAAAATCAGGCACGGGATGTGTCTATTTTTAGCAATTTTCAAATCTATGGGCCGTATTCAATTAGTCGCAAAATGTGCAGTTTGGAGAAAAGTTTTCTCTGATTTGCGCTTTTCGTCTGTTTTCAAAGTATCTCCATATTCAATTCCCAGGAGTTTTTGCCTAGGCGAAAACTCCATAGGCAAAAACAGGCGAAAAAGTTTCTCCATGAAAAAGCAGGAGAAAAGAATGCAAAATCCATATTTTGGTGACACCCCCCATAATGACTAATAGGGCAAAATTTTTTAAAAAATTAACTAAATTCACTCAAAAAAAGACACGTCATTTTTGGAGCAAAAATTAAAAAAGTGTTGGAAAATGGAGGGCCTGGTACTTTGGGGGGCTATATGGTTGGGACAGGTGTTTTAGAGATTGCACAAGGCTGCAGCAGGTGTACTGTATTATATATATATATATATATATATATACTAGTATATATACTAGTACCCATTTTCAGGTACCCCAAATTTAACCTCTGTACTTATTAAAAAAAAATTAACTTTCTAATCATTTTTCTGCACATATTCAAATATGCATATAAAGGGGCCTATCCTTTAGCAGATACATTTGAACGATGAATGATTTATCATTCAGTTGTTCAATATATCTACTAATGGATAGGCTCTGAACGATCAAAATGCGCACTCCCGCTGGCCGACAAATTTTGTTTTTTATCTATCCAACATGTTGGTCAATTATCGCTTATCGCTGACAGATATTATGGTGCATACACACTAGACGATATGCTTCCTGAGCGATATTGTCTAGTGTGTCCCCGGCAGGGTGTGCTCATTGTCGTTCATGATATTGAGCACACCCGCTGAACGATATCATTAACGATATCATTCAGCGCCGGGCTCTCTTCCCCCATTCCCCAACATGCAGCAACCTGACAACATCGTCAGGTTGGCCTGCATGTTAACCCGATGAACGATGATGACGAATGACCCGCGGGACCACGCGTCGTCGTTATCGTTCATCGTTTTGGTGTTAAACATGGACGATAAAGTGGACGACTGAACGATAATGATATCACTATCGTTCAGTCATCCACTTTAATCGCCCAATGTGTACGCACCATTAGAAATATCTAGCAGTATAAGCGGTAAACGACCAATGATGGAAGATAATTTATTCACTGCACACCCAGGAGGAGGCTCCGGATTCGTCCTTCCCTGGAGAGCAGAAAGAAGCAGCAGCAGCCATAGAGCGCCGGGGGACAACGCAGCTCTGCTAAGTAGTGCAGTGTGGGTTGTTTATGTTGAGGGGGGTGTTTTGCCGGGGGGGAGTTTGTTTATAGTGCGGTGGGGGGGTAGGTAGTGCGGTGGTCAGGGCTGCCATCAGGAGTTCCGGGCCCGCCCGTCTATTTACCGCCCCCCCCTCCTTACCTTTCTGACATGCTCGCCATGCTCACATGGGGGTCCGCAGCCACCCACGTCCACTGCGCCCACCACTGCTGCTGCTGCCGTCGTCGTGTATGTGGCTGGCTGTGGGAAGCATGCAGAGTGGATGCTCCCGGCTGCTCTGTGCTGCTAGCAGCCGGGAGCATCTTCTTTGCCTGCCTCCCACAGCCAGCCACATACACACCGAGCCTGTGAGAGGGAGGAAATAGTAGTGGGGGCGGGTGCCTGTTGGTAGGAGCAGACCACCTAAATTTGGCAGGGGGGGTGGGCTGGGGGGCCCTCATTTGGTGGAGGGGGAGCCCTGCCTAAATGAGGGGCTGGGGGCACTATAGGGGCTCTAATGGGGGCACTGCATGGGTATTGGGGGCTCTATAAGGGGCACTACAAGGGCCCTATGGGGGCACTACAAGGGCACTATGGGGGCTTTATAAGGGGCACTATGGGGGGTTTATAAAGGGCACTATTGGGGCTCTATAAGGGGCACTATGGAGGCTTCTTTAATGACTATTCACACAATCAATAAAAAAAATCCACTCCCAGAATGATGTCATGCAATATCCTTCATCTTTCGTCTTTTGCCAAAATCTGTCATGTACATGACAGATATCTTTCACAGCAGCCCCAGGAATTTTCAAAAGATAAATCTTTTGTCTTTTGTCTTTCAGTAAGAACTGCTAATGGATAAGCCCCTTAACAGCCCTTTGCCACAAAATAAGTTCACTAAATACTTTTATTAGGGCTACTACTACTTTTCTATATTGATTCCCAGGGTCACTGAAAATTTTTATGGGGTACAGATTGATTTCTCCCCAAAAAGATGTCCTTTTCGCTAGATTCGCTTTGTAAAACATTCGCCTATCCACGTTTTCGCATTTTTTACAATTGAATAAGGTGAAAAGCGGGGACGCACATGGTGAAAACATGGCATCAAAACAGGCGAACGAGGCAAATTCAATCTGCTTTTCGCCAGACAGCACCATTCCCCGCATAGTTGAATTCAGCCCTATATGACAAAATCCATTGGCTTGTGTATCCAAGAGGGTGACATACTCAGTATGTAAAATCTGATACTTTCTGATGAGAAAAAGCTTAAACAAGTAATTGCCTACAGGCAGAGTTCTGATATGTTAATAGGCTACAGGCCACTTTGCTTTTCATATACAGTATTTATGTTCCATTTCTACAATTGTGTGCAAAGTAGTCTTTTAAGAGCTGTACTGTTTCCAAAACAATTTAATAAAAAGCAACTCAAATAAATACAATCTATATTTTAACTTGGAAACTATAACAATTGTTTTTACTAAAATATTAACTTACTTTTTAGTATCTTTGGTAAGTTGTATCTATTGTTGTTTTTGAAAAGTTTTGCTCTCTGTGAGTTGCAAAAATACAAATAAAAAAATCATGACATCTATAAAATGTCCTAAAATGTTAGAATGTGTAAACTGTTCTATGAGGCATCTAATGAAATTATTTCTTTTACATATCATCTTTATTTTTATTAATATAGGCAGCCTATAATAGACAATGATGACAGTTGGCGCAAAGAACAATGGTGCTTTTTGCCATAACAACCGGGAGGTAGCCAAGAGACCGGCCGTCGCATCCCAATAGCCAGCATTACATACCGAGATGTTTGATTTCAATTGCTAAACTGCACTCCAAGGGGTAAATTTACTAAGATTCAATTTGGTCCCGATTTGTCACGTTTTTTAACTCAGATAGGATCGATCAAAAACGGCCGTTTTTTTCACTTCAAAAAATCGTGAATTTACCAAGCTCCCGGTTTTGACAGGATCTATTTGATTGATGGTGTATTTGGTCGATCCTGTCTGTTTTGAAGTCCCAATTTAACAGCCCAAATTTTTCTCCCGAACAAGCAGACTGCACATATCAGTGAAATACGTGCAGACTGCTTGTTTATTTATTTTTTAATATTTTAAGGGTTAAATTCTTTTTAAAAAAATGACGTGGGGTCCCCCCAAAAGCCTAACCAGCCCCGGACTTGGTAAATTCACGATTTAGAGATGAAAGAGTGAAAAGTACTTCCGAATAGAGCCGATGGTTATATAAATTCTTTTGCAAAAAACTGCCAATTTAACGGCATTAAACCAACCGATTTCAAACTCAAAACTAACACAAATCACCCGACTTTAATGATAGTAAATTCCCGGTTTTCAAAAAAGTTAAATTTTCATCCAAGAATGCAAATCGGGACCAACACAAATCTTAGTAAATGTACCCCTAAAAATATAAGACTTGGATTAATTGCTGTGGGCAACTTCACATTTTACCTTTGTTAACTTTTTACATAAATGTTCCCCATTATATATGTAATAGTTCTAATTTCTAAAGTTAAACATGGCTGAAAGAGTTTACTGTCTATATACAAAGAACACAAATTGCTCAGTGTAGCATATTATCTTGGGGCTGGTATAAGACTATACAGTCATTTTCCAAATCCATATTCCTGAATTTTACTTGCCCTCTGGTATTTTCATCCATCGTAAAACTGCAACCTAAGCATTGCTTCCTTTGTGCAATTCTCTCCCTCTTATGATCTGTGACCCTGCCTTTCAGCAGAATGACTTTGCAAGTTATCTTATTGGCAAACGCTCGGCTCTCCCAATAGAGAACATTTGGTATTGTGTCAATTAGACAGTACTGCACAATGTAGAACAATACAGCCTCAAATGTATTCCAGCTCCAAACTGCTTGCAAGAGCTTAATTTAGGTAAATGAAGAAGGAAAAGAGATAAACACTCTAAGGACACCAAGGTGATGTGCAAACCAGACTTAAATCTGTATAAGTGTGTTGTTAGTTGTTTTTGGCTTAATGATTAAAGGGTACAGTTCCATTTATATGATTAGACCGTGTTGACAAAAATATCTATTATAATATTATTGCCTTTTCTATTCAATGCCTTGAGGAAAGTCGGCAAGCGACATTATACTTTAAAATGAAGCTATATCTAATCCACAGCACTACTCTCCCCACACATGAATGGTCTCAGGATGCTTTACTGTTGGCATGACACAGGACTGATGGAAGCGTTCACCTTTCCTTCTCCGGACAAGCGTTTTTCCAGATGCCCCAAACAATCTGAAAGGGGATTCATCAGAGAAAATAACTTTACCCCAGTCCTCTGCAGTCCAATCCCTGTACCTTTTGCAGAATATCAGCCTGTCCCTGATGTTTTTACTGGAGAGAAGTGATTTCTTCGCTGCCCTTCTTGACACCAGGTCATCCTCCAAAACTCTTTGTCCTGTGTCATGAGAACAGTAAAGCGTCCTGAGGCTATTCATGTGTGGGATTGCTTCTCAGCCAAGGGAGTGGTCTCACTCACAATTTTGCCTAAAAACACAGCCATGAATAAAGAATGGTACCAAAACATCCTCCAAGAGAAACTTCTCCCAACCATCCACGAACAGTTTGGTGATGAACAATGCCTTTTCCAGCATGATGGAGCACCTTGCCATAAGGCAAAAGTGATAACTAAGTGGCTCGGGGAACAAAACATCAAGGGTGGACAAACAAAAACACTCAAATTCTGACAAACTCCAAGCATTGATTAGGCAAGAGTGGGCAGCCATCAGTCAGAATATGGCCCATAAGTTGATTGACAGCATGCCAAGGCCAATTGCAGAGGTCTTGAAAAACAAGGGTCAACATTGCAAATATTGACTCTTTGCATAAACTTAATGTAATTGTCAATAAAAGCCTTTGACACTTATGAAATGCTTGTAATTTTACTTCAGTATAGCATAGTAACATCTGACAAAAAGGTCTAAAAACACTGAAGCAGCAAACTTTGTGAAAACCAATACTTGTGTCATTCTCAAAACTTTTGGCCATGCCTGTAGAGTAAGATATAGCAAGTAACTGTGAATCTGGACAAACCTTGTTGCAATGCAAGGGGTGCAAATACATTTGTTTTTTTTGCATGAGGGGTAAATTCTGACTGCTTTTGCATGTACAAAATACTGGACAGCTTTATTTTTACACTACAATTTAGATTTCAGTTTGGACATGCCTATCCCAACTCTAAATCTCTGTGCACATTTTACATCTGTCTCACCTGCAGTGCAACATGGTTTTACAAAAAAAACACAGTTACTTGCTATATCTTACTCTATTCCCAAAGCTGAATCAGGCCCTTATGTTGGAAATGATTCTAGTGGAAAAAGTGAAAATGTACTGCAAAGTCCAACTTATTGCCACTTTACAACCATTTTTTTTTTTTTAACTTTTTACAAATTTTTGCATGTGGATTGCTAACTGAGTACATTCATGTACCTAGAATGCCCTCAGTAATAAAAGTCCCCAATCCGCCCAGCCTACCTCTCTCACCTCTCTCACCTACTCTGCTGGAACATCCGTAAGGCTACTGAAACTTGGGTGACTCTCCTGGACATCTGAAGAGTGGGCAGTCTCCTGGAGGCTGCCCACCAACAGCCCATGGCCACCAGTTTCCTGAGTGGCAAATGACACAATTTGTGCTGACTTGTGTAATCATGGCACTGCCCTCCGCTTCACAATGCCGATACTCATGGCATTTTATATTGGAGACGGGGCCACAATGATATGAGCACACCATCACACCCCCAGCACCATATTTCCACTGCATCACCGACTTGGCTGCCCCCTCCTGGAGGGGGCGGCCAGAATATTAGCAAGTATGACCTCCTTCTAACAGCTCATATTGCCTCTGTGTCCCTGCCCACTGACTGGGAAAAATGCTTTAACATTTTGAAATGCGTGTTCACAAACAAGTATTAATGTGTGAAGAGCATGGCCAGAACTACCATTAGACAAACCTAAGGAGTTGCCTAGGACACCACTGGTTATGAGTTGCCTAAAATACTTAAAAGGTAATAAAATGTCACTTATTCAGTGTTTTTAATGCCCTGCAGTGTCCTTACACAGAGCAACCACTGCTGACATAAAGGGGAAACAGCTGGCAACTTCTTACATGTGAAGGTGTTGGCTGCTCAGGGCTTGTACTGGCTTAAAAGTTCTTTCTAAATTTTCTCTCCACCAAGTAGCTCCATAATTTCTCCATTGTTACAAAAACTAGATGAAAACATCCTTTGTGCTTTAAAAGTTGTAAAATAATGTAATGAAGTCAGAGGATACATAATCAGATAAAGGGCATTTTAACTATGAACAGAGAAGTAAGATGGGTATAAGATGCTAAAGCCTGCAGGCCTATGGGTGACTTTGCCCACCCCATCCATTAGCTATGTCTCATAAAAGACTTTCAAGGGCTCATTAGTAAATACTTTAAGATGCAAATAATGCACTGCACAATAGCAACCAATCATCCGTTCGCTTTTATGTGTCTAGAGCACTGGTTCCCAAACATTTTTGAATCATGGCGCCCTAGAGTATCAGCATTGTTGTCACGGCAACCCTAAGTTTAAGTTTGCTATTGAGAATTTCAGAAAAAAATGTAGTAAAATAGTAAAGTGTAGTACATTGTGCTTACCTGCCATCCCTAGGTTCAGTTATATTGTGGTGTTCAGGTTTTCACTTCTGTTTGTTCACATATGTACATTACATTGTCCACAAATAATTTGATTTGGGCTGGACCACCAACCTGAGGCAACCCTGCAAGTGTCCTGAGGTGCCCCAGGGTGCCACGGCACACAGTTTGGGAACCACCGGTCTAGAGTGTTGGAAAGGAAGTGCGCTCTTGTGCTGTCTCCTCTTTTACAATGGTGCACCATCGGGATGACGTCACAGGGTTGACAGTCACCGCTGTTAACCCTGTACCTACTGCTATTACTGCTGCCACTGCTGTTAACCCTGTGTACACCACTGTTACCAAGTAAACCACCATCCTGGTTAAGGACATCTGTGTGGACTAACATCCATTTCACATCCCGCTGATACCTACAGTATTGTACCCAAACAGGTTCTACCAATACGTTATACCAATATAGAACAAGTTAGACAACATAAGCAATTTACTTTTTGGATGTTAAATGCAAGTTATGTAAAAAGACCATTATTTTTGTGGTCATTTTAAAAGAGCAGAGTATAGTGGCACATTACCCTCTGTAGATAAGCTAATTTCAGTTTATATTCTCATCCCCTAGGTATTTTGTTCTTCTCTGATGGAAGATAACAGTTTGTCGTAGAGCATGTGCTGTGCAGGGAAAGGGCTGTCTCTCTGTGTTCCCTGCCCTTAGGCAACAGCCTACTGTGCCTCACTCTAAATCCTACATCCAGCCCTGCATACAGCAGACTTTTAGCACTTTCAAGGTTTAAATTGAAAATGTTTGCAATACTATTAAATAGAGTATGTTGTGATTTAATTGTTCTTAGTATACACACTGGTGAGCTAGCTGAGCAGAAATGGTGGTGATTCAGGATCCTTGGGTATTTTCTATGGATGGATGCTTCTCAGCACCAGCTGTTCCAGAAAGTTGTATTTTCCTTTTTGGGTGAAAATAGCCAGACAGCGACTGGGACTTACATTGTTATTAGAGTCTGCAGAAAGTTAATATTACATTTCCATGTGTCCTTTGTGCATACTCACAAGACTGCAGTCCTGTTTCAAATACTCATTGTGCACTCTCAAATGACTGAATTAGTCAGGCACATTACAACAGTGCAGTCCTTACTCCAAGGTCACGAATGGAACATTCTGCTGCTTGCCACCAAATCATTTACTAAGTATTGGGGACGGAATTAAATTTACAAGTATATTATCAGGGAATTATTTTAGCCCACTAATAAGTTCTTCTTTTAAATTAACCTACAGGAATACATTTACATTTATAGAATGTTCCCAAGTTATCAAATATAATACACCAAAATTATAGGTTTCTTTAAAGGTTTTTTTTTTCGTAGACCTTTTCATATTTAATGAAACATTAGTTAGCAACATATTTCTAAAACTATTTTTTATGAAGTCTTACTAGTCCCACTTCTGTACACAGAGCGATTTAGTCATTGGCCAAATACCTTCTATAGAAACAGCGACATCCACAGAGTAAAGAGAGGTACTGCACTTCAACAAATGCTAACTACACGTGAGGACAATAATATATTCAAATCAAAATAATGTTGTTGTTTTTTTCTCATTAAAAGGAACTTGTCCCTTTCAATTATTAATAAATATATTCAGTTTATTCTACATAGATATTTTGTTGGTACCACTATCTACTTTTATGTTAAACAGTGTATGGAGTTTCCCTGTATCACTCAAAAATCCATTTTTGTGCTTATTCACAAGTGACTACACTTCTTTACTCTGCAAAGCTAAGTGAGGCTAAAACATTTACATTACCGGGGCTCTGTGCAGAGGAGTGCAAATGCTGGCTGACATATAGCTGTGCATACATCTCAGTGAGACTGAAGCAAAGAGCAATGGTTCTTTCAGTGCAATCACAGCAGGGTGAGTAATAGAAAGGTATTTGCCAGAAACCATACATAATCTCCATCAAAATATCCCTGACCCAATCTAGGAGACATAATATGGGAGAAGACGTGAAACAAGCTGACATATACAGAGCAAATACAGCAAACCTGCAGCCATTTAATATGGAGATAATACAAAGGCTTCCTCTCTGCAGGAGAATAATTCATCCTGATCCCCATCCATCCAGAGCACCAGGAGATGACACATCTGCAGAGGGAATCTATCAATGACATCATTCATCTCAGGGCCTGTGAACTGCTATTAGTTTTTATCAAATGTTAGGGACCTCCTATAAGACTTTTATTTTTTTCATTCCCTCTCTCCTTTTTTGCTCTCCGCACTATTCCTAGCACAAGCTGCCAAGTAGCTTCTAAACAGCTTCTGCCCTGAGTGGTTCAGGGAAATTAAAGCCGAACGCAGGCTAGCTTATTACAAGTGGAGCGCGCCCAAATGCCAGATAGTTTCGAAACACACCGTCACTCCTGAAGTGAAATTTACATCTATAATCATTTAATTTCTAGGGAAATTGACTAATGGTCCACATCTCAAGCACATAACCCAGGGCTGAGTCTTGGCTCCAAGCTACGGTGTGATTTTGTGATTGCTGTGCCGCTGAGATGGAACATTGTCCACAAGCTGCAAGCAGCTGCCAGATCTCTGTGTGACAGCTCGTGGATGTCCTCCAAATGTGATGCATGGGGAATGCTCAGAACATACTAAATATATATGATACCACTGTGCTTTTATTAGGTGGCAACTGGCTTCATTAAGATACTATTCATTGACATGACCTCAAACACTAACCTGAGGCATTGAGCACAGATACTATATTATCTCAAATAAATAATAACTACGTTGTGTGGTTAAAGTGTTATGTTCAGCACAGGGCTCAGCAGCAATTTGTTTAGATGACTAGCTACTGTTGAGGTGCTTGTGATGCCATATATAGTAGTTATGTTAGAACTGAGTGCATGATAAGGAATTTATACTATCAATTTATGCATAGTATAAAGAATCTTCTCAAGAGTCTGCAAAATTAGATGTTTTAAGTAATGTCCCAGATTTAGCCAGGCCTGTGACTGGCCCCTATTTACTACAATCTGCATTTAAAATGCGATTGTAATGTGATATTTAGAGCAAATTCGCATTGAAAATTTTGGAAATAACACATGGATGTACTAACATCCGCCTGCAGGGACAGAGCTTGCGTTAAAGCTGCGAATCCCATCTTCACACTTCTCTTTTTTGGACAAAATACAGGGAGAATGTGTCTGCACCGCCATCGGATACCGCAACCATGCCCCACCCCCTCTCCTCCCGTGCCGCTCCCTGTTCAGCTAACAATTACCTCGGTGATGAATGCTCCAGTGAGGTCCTCTCTCTGGGGCTGTGGTCAGCTGGTCTCCCGGCTCCTGCACTTTGAACCTGGTCAGCTGACCAGGGTCACAGTGCAGGACCCGGGAGACCAAGTGACCGGAACCCCAGAGGACTTCACAGGAGCACTGTTCACTGGTCCCTGTTTTGTTATTTAACTATTTTACTTTTTTTTTAATTTTTACAATAATTAGCTAGTGGTCTATTTAGACCACACAGCTGATCACAGGGGCTGGCTCAAAGCTCTGCTCTGCTTGTCAGAGCAGAGCAGGAGTCAGGGAACTGCGGGAAATCCCTAACAACACCATCTCCAGGTGTCGTTATTATCACAGGACTTCCCCCGGAAAACACCTGTTTTCACATTATTTTAGTAAAAATAATGTTAATAACTATGCCCCTGTGGGTGGTATGCAAGGATTATTTGTATGTGTAATTGACCTTTAGAAGGGTATTGCATCTCAATGTACATCATTACTTTATACAGTATATTGTTAATTAGATCATTCCATACCAAGTCAATGTCATTAAATGAATATGTTAACCAACATTCATCAGTCTTAGAGGAGGATTGCAAGGCTATAGAATCATCCTTTATGTGCATCTGTAAATCCTACATAAAAATATATGGAGGAGATTTTAAAACATAAAATAATGGTTTGTCTAGATGATAAATATAAAAGGCAATTTTCTCATTCTTAAAATACCACAAAGTAAGTAGAAGGTGCCAAACCATAATGATGTCTGCTATACCTGCCATTGCATGTTTACTCATTTAGGGGCCCATTTATCAATGAGTTTTTATCATACGCAACAAGTTTTAAAACTCATTGTGTATTATGAATGGTGCTCAAGGCAATCAGCTCCTAATTGTAATTTTTTGCAAGCAGACGACAGTTTGGAACTGATTGGCTGGGGCACCATTATCATACACAACAAGTTTTAAAATTTGTTGCATATGATAAAACTATTTGATAAATGGGCCCCTTAATTACATATCGATGCCCCAGGGTCAGACAGAAAAGGTGTAAAGAAGCAAACAAAGTGACGACATGAATGTCAATTTAATATTTTCACTAAAGTAAATAATGGAATCCTAAATACCAACACGAATGTAATGGCTCTCTTTGCGGAGTATGCATTTATCCTGAAATAGACTCTGATGTACAAGTGCAATTGTCGCCTTTACACAGCAGAGGCGGCCATTTTGTGTGCTGCAATATAGGAACTGATTCAGAGATGTACGCTAACCCGATGGTTAGAGCACATCTCCGATGGCCAGTGCTGTGCGCAGGCTCATGATTCATACTGCGCATTTGCAGTACAGGTCTGCGATCACACACGCAGTATGGAAGCAGACTGTCAGTGATTGACAGTCTGCTGCTGTTTTTGGGTGGGGAGGGGGCAGCGACAGCCTCAGTTTCCCCAAACTGAGGCGTGTCACTGCCATTGGGGGGGGGAGGGAAGAGGCCAGGATCACCATCGGCTGACAGAGATTTCCTGGCCTCTTTTGTGCATCTGCGGCGGCCAGCTTGAGAAACCCCATGGTCACTAGCCAGCCGAGGATCACACAGATGATCCCATACTACGTCCATTAATGCAGCTCGGATCAGTAATGCATGCAGGAGGCGTGATGGCTCCTGCTGCATTACCATAATAGTGCTATCGCAGCTGCTAGCATGTTAGCAGCTGCGATAGCAATACCATTCTGAGTCACCCCCAATTTTCAATAAAGTACAGCCTATAAACTTGCTTCATAACCCAGTCATGTGACAGGTAAATTCATAGGCTATTTTCTTTGAGCATTGGTTCTGAAAACAAAATATCTGCCTCTACTGTAAACCTTTTGGAACTTTTTGTTAGAGGTAAGGATTTCAAAATATGTAGGACTTTATTTACGAAGTGACGGCTTCTGAAAGCCGCCACTTACCGATGGGTTGGAGGTGGGGGGAGCGAGCACGCTGATCGCGCCCCCCATTGGCTGTGCGCTGGGCTGAGGGGCTCACAGCGCCCCCCTCCCTGTGCGCTAAAATGTGTTTTTTTTCCCTAAGGGGGCGTGGTCACACATCCCGCTATTAGGCCATGCCCCCTGTCACCCGGGCCCCACGCTGCTCTTGGCAGCCATGAATATAGCTAGTATAGATCCTAATTCTTAGTTGAACACCGCACATCTACATCATTATGCAAATGCTGCTACAAGCCCTACCTTGGTGTACATTTGTGCACATGAATGTGCAAGGACTGAGATGCCCACTTTGAGCATCTATAGATGCTGTAATACGTAATACTGCTTAGTGCATCTTTAAATGCTACTATCGGTCGCACCATTGAAACTTGCACCAGCCCTGTGCTAGGTGCAGATTTCCCATCAGAGTATGGCCTCCAATGTAAACAATGAAGAGTCTGATTGCTCAAACACTTCAGTGACACAACCGCGACACTCCCATAACACGTCCATAAGACAGACCATCCCCGTGTTTCTGAAAAGCCATCTGTCAGTCATCCCCTAGGAACACATTTCCAGTACATTTCTGATACCTCCTACCATACTTGCTGACAATCTAAATCCACTCCCCGCGAGAAGCCCCGGAGAGGAGATTCTGTGACATCTTCGGGGGCGGGGCCGGACTGCATAAGTCATTAGGCCCCCCCCACTGCCAGGAAAAGGCTGTGTTTTGCAAGTCTGCGAGCAGGAGGTTGGACTAAAGTACGTGTTTCACATCATTTTAGCCCCAGCCTATGCTCGCAGACCCAAAAATTCCCGTAAAATCTCCCCATCCTGCCCACTTCACTAGGAATGCGGGAGATATGCCTACTCTTCAAGGGGTGCAGGGAGTTACCCAAAAAATCAGGGGCCTTCTGGGACTTCTGGTAGAGTAGGCACTTATGTGCCTCAATTGCAACTGCACCTTTGTAGTACACACACATTGTGATTTATGCATCATATGAGTATTTACAGATTTTCATATATGCGCAGAAGTAAAAAATCGCTCAACTCATCGGCACTGCGTGCTGCCCAGAAACGGTCCCTTAATGCCAACATAGATCATTAGCGTCTATAGCAGTTTGTCCATTAATCTCCAAAAATGTATTATTTGTGTTCAGTTCTATAACAAAAAATACAAAGCACATAAATGGAGACTGCAGCAGTATAAACACAGAACTTGCTCTCCTCGCCTCATCTTTCTCCAATATGTCTCTGTTTGACTTCGCCTCCTGTGTCTGTTATCCATCACTCACTGCACATCTTCCAGGTTTACAGCTTGGGATTTCTGGCAGGAGGGCAGAGTGAGCTGGCTGGGGAGTTTCCAGTCTTGTTACTGTGTCTCCATCATTAACAAGGCAATAGACAATGTGATTGTGCACTAGCATTATCCCATACTCTGTCACAGGTAGTAAATGATGTAGAAGTATACATTATATTTAATAAGTTTAATAACACTACACTACAGTGATAAATGGGATGGGTACGGGATGCCGGCGTTTGTGATCCCTGCGGTCAGAATCCTGTCGCCGAAATCCCAATAGGGTTAGAATACCTACCCCAACCATGCCTCCCTAGTGTCTGACCCTAACCTCCCCCCTAGTGCCTAAACCTAACCTCCCCCTCCCCGCACCCTAAACCTAACCCTCCCCCCTTAGGGCCTAACCCTCCCCCTAGTGCCTAACCCTAACCCCTAACGCTAACCCTCCCCCCAACCCTGCTACCTACATTTGGGATTCCGGCGGTAGGGATGCCTGTGCCGGGATACTGGCAAGTGTCGATATTCCGGCGTCGGAATCACCGCAGTCGGGATATTGCCCGCATCCCGTGCTAAATAGGTGATATATACATTCTGCTCCAGGCCAGTTCACAAACAACATAAATGCAAAAAGAGAAGAAAAGAATTGTCATAACTCATAACATGATGCAAACAAGTAGACATAAGAATAAAGATATGGCATACAGTATACTGCTAAAATAGTAGGAAGATTGTGAAAAATATAAGTCATGTCCAATATTAAATGCAAATAGCTTTCTTATGTTTCTTCTATGTCTATCCATAAACCTTGTTTTTTATGTATAATTCTATATTAATGACAATTGTTAGCTCAATGGTGATATATGAGCTTACACTGTACATAAATACAGACATGCATGTATACATCAATGAATAAAAATATAATACTGTACACATTGGGCTTGCTTCAGTGGTGGATGCAGAAGCGCCTGCAGCTCTGTCTATTTAATGCCAACCACCTGCAATTTTCTGCAAATGACGTTACAAAGTCCTTCCCTTGTGTACATCCATGCTTTCACATGTGCAAGGACTGAGACAACCACTCAAAGTGTCCGTACATACTGGTGCAGTCGCTCCATCTGTGTCACCTCCTATGAACTTCTGTGACACTCCCTTACATGCCTATGAGACGAACCCCCTCTCCGTGTGTATGCCAACCTTCCTTTCACCACCCAGGAAATCCCACCACATTTTTAAATACACATCCCTGAGTTTGCCTAAAATTACATCTGTGACTCTGTATGGACACAATTGGGACGCACGAGCAGTAATAAAAAAACTGTGTACTGTACATTGGCAGTGCCGACACCTCTGAATCCAGCCCATTTTCTGATGCACCAGAATGCACATGCACAAAATGGATCAGTGCAGACACATGATGCAGTCAGACTGTCGATGGTGACAATGTCAACATGCATAATGTCAACAGTAGAATGTCGACATTTATGATGTTGACATGTTTAAATGTTAAAGTCATAAATGTCAACATCTGGAAAAATGTTGACATTAAGATTAGGGCTAGTTTTTTGTTTAGTGGTTAGGGTTAACGGTAGGGTTAAGCCATACTTGCTTACTTTTGAAAAAGCATTTCAGGCATGTCATAAAACTGACATATCCAAATGTAAATCAGACCCAAAGCAGTTAATAAAATCTACTTGTTGATGAAAACACACTGATACTTTTCAGAAAATGCATGCAGCCATAGGGATCATTGGTCCTCATTCAGAGCCGTTCGTTAGCATCAGCACACTCGTTGCGTTCCGATGTTGTGAAACCACGCATGCGCCGGTGTTACACTGCGCATGTGCGTACGGCAGATTGCGAGCTTTTTTTGTCTCGTTCGTCAAATTGCGAACAGGAAGTTACATGTCAAATGTGATTGACAGAACAGGTCGTTTTTGGGCGTTGACGGGGTGGAGATGGAAAAACGCAGGCGTGGCGAGGCGTTTTTGGGGCATACATAAATTATCTGATGCGAACGTCAAATGTGTTCGTACCAAGTCATACGTCACTGGCTGATCCTCTTTCCGTTCAAATTGCTCGCACAGCTTGGGGTGTGGATTACTCGACCACACTGGCGATGGGCTTGTCCTCCGTCCAGGCCTCCTCGATGTTTCATCGATTTATCACGGCTTGTCAGAAAAACAATCAACTTTGAATTGCAAACCAGCTTGTAATGTGTTTTGAAAAGAGTTTTTTTGGTTAGCACAAAACCGTACGCAGGTGAAAATCTCAGCTGCTAATTTCAGGATTACACAATCAATTAGCGTTCATTTTTAGGAATGTTCTTTACAATTTTTGTTTGGTTTTGAGATATTGTAACAATAATGTCATCATGTTTGTGTGTATTTTACCATTTTGCTTTGGCCTGGAGAATTTGCCTCCTTTTTTTAATTTCAAAGTGTTCCTTAAAGAACCCTTTTTTTTTTAAACCCTTTTTTTTTTTTTTTGGATTGCGTTTTTGGCTTGTGGGCCTGGATTAACTCTAAACCACTTTTAAAATAATGTCACAATACAATGGAGAACATTTGTAAAATTTTTAATTTCATACACACATTTTTAAAGATTTCTGGTGCATTTGGCAAATACAGTTTTTGGGCAGTGTTAGGCAATAATAACTGAAATAATTATGACAAACATATTACCAGTGTTGGCAAACTTAAACAAACACATTAAAAACAATTCACAAGAAAGGAGAGGGAAGTTTTGGCCAGAAAGGAATATGGGGCAAGCACAGAAGGAGTGTGGGAAAAGTAGCCAGTGCTGTCATCATTTTTTTCCACATTTGGCTGGGGTAGGGTGGGCGCCAGACCGGGTCCGGGATGTCCTCTGGCTGGCCTGTCCAGAGGCAGATGTTGTGGCCTCTGGAATAGGCACAGGGCTAGGCACATTTGGAGGAATGGCTGTTGTTGGGCCAGAGGTGGAGGATCCTGATGTTCCGGCAGGAAGGGAGGTCGGCTCCACCATGTGCTGGCGAACGAGCTGCTCCAGGGCATTGGCTATTCTGATGTTGGCCCTGGTATTTTCAGCCAGGGCCTGACCAATGGTCACGTTGGCCGCAGCAATTTGCTCCAGGGCCTCAGCCACCCGTAGCAGACTGGCGTCCATCCTCTGCAGAATCTCCGTATGGTAATCCGATTTAAAATTGAGTTCTGTGAGGAGGGACACTGCCTGCGAGGGGGATTGCCCTGGACTGGCTTCTGCAGGGTCCTCAGCCGGATGTACTGGTTCCTCCCCTGCAGAGCAAGCAGAAATTCGGCGGCCAAGGCTCCCCTCTGGAGCAGACTCATCCGCCTGTGTCTCTGTGAGAAAAAAGAGAAAAGAGTCACATATTGTCTCAAAAACATTTCAGAGTTGGTTACATCACAACATTTACCTGGGACAACATGAGGAGCCGCAAAGTCTGGCATGTCCGTATCCATGTTGGACACGCCAAACACCTCCACAGCCTGCACATACCCCTGTGCCAGCTCTTCCAAATCAGTCAGCTCCAATGACACAGGGGTGGGACCCCCACCTGTCCCCCTTGCATGCCTAGCCCTGTCAGCCATTTTTTGCTTCAGGCGATATTTGAAGTCTTGCCATCTGTGGGTGAAAAAGTTGGTATTATTCCTGCATTATTTGGCCCTGTATCCACTTTTTTTTATTTTATTTGGTTTAACTTACCTGCGTTTGACATCCCGGGCTAGACGGACAAAATCACCTACCCTATTGACAGCACTGGCTATCTCCTCCCACATTCTCCACTTCTGGCTTACACCCATATTCCTGTCTGCCTGTGGCAGGATGTCCACACACTTCCGAATCAAAACCTCCATCTTCTTTCTTGTGAATTGTGGCTGCCTTTTCTTTTTGCCAGCTTTGGCCAGAATACTGGGCCCAGCAGCCTCTTCCATGTCATCCTCAACACCTATTTACATAAAATTTTTGGCAATTTAGATGTCAATCTTTCACTCTATTCTGGTTCTAAATAATACTTGAAGAGAAATGAGAGAAATACTTACCGGCCGCCTCTTGGCCATTGCTTGGCTGGTCTGTAGCCATTTTGCTTGTTAAAACTTGAACTACACCAGACCGTTTGTTTTTTTCCATGACGTATTTATACATGCGTCCTTATTATTCGACCGCATCATTGATTGTGCATTCCTATGATCCGTCCTTAATTTGAGTGGGAAACGAAACACTATTTATGGCTTTTGGCGACTCGAGTCGAGGTGGCGGATGTTGTTTGTTGGAGGTTGCGTGGTTCGGAGTTTATTGTTGGAGGGAGTAGTGTTTGGAGGAGGTTTTTTGGAGTGTGTTCGAGGCGTTTTTATTTTATCAACTTTCCGTTCGCATTTTTTCGTGTGGTTATTTTATTTGTTGTGTATTTTTTGTGTAAGTTTTTTCCCTTCATCCTTGTGTAAATTATTGATCTACAAAATTTTTTTTTCGGGTCAAAAAATAATATTTATTTTTTTTGGTTGTAGGTTTTTTTTTGGCTGTGCCCCAATGACGTTTTTGTTCTGTGACTTATTTATCGTGTATTGGTAAGTTATGATTTTAACTTGATTTTAAAATGTTCATGTATTGTTCTTCGCATATTTTGGACTCATTAAGGTTTTTTTTAGGGTTTTTGGGGATGTTAAAAATGCGAACCATTTAGCGCACTTTTGTAGGCTTTATTCCCCTTGTAAAAATGTGAACCATTTAGCGCAATTTTGTAGGCTTTATTCCCCTTGTAAAAATGCGAACCATTTAGTGCACTTTTGTAGGCTTTATTCCCCTTGTAAAAATGCGAACCATTTAGCGCACTTTTGTAGGCTTTATTCCCCTTGTAAAAATGCGAACCATTTAGCGCACTTTTGTAGGCTTTATTCCCCTTGTAAAATTGCGAACCATTTAGTGCACTTTTGCAGGCTTTATTCCCCTTGTAAAAATGCAAACCATTTAGCGCACTTTTGTAGGCTTTATTCCCCTTGTAAAAATGCGAACCATTTAGCGTTCAAATTTTTGGTTGCTTTTTTTTGGGCAAATTGTGGAAGTCCTCTCAATGTAGGTTTACTATTGTTCGAAATGTGTGCTCCCCCCCTTTATTTTCGCCCATTTTCTAAAATCACAAGATTACAAAATGGCCACCCCAAATTCTAAACTTTTTTTTGTATTTTGAAATGTAGGTTTTTGAAATCATGACAATACCCCGGCATGTAAGCATCTTTGGATTTTAATGAAAAGATAAGTATTTTTTTGTCATTTTTTTGGGCAACATACCTTAACTACATTACTTACCATTTCAGGTTGACGCTGGTCGTATTATTGTGGCCATGCTGCCGGAAGCCGACCAACCTCAATCTCGTCCCAGGCGTAGGCATCGTAGGCGTGCAAGGCCCCAGATATATAGAACATGTGTCACCCTTTTTGGAATGCCCGATGATGAGGTGTTAAGGCACTACCATCTTCCGCCCCAAATCATCATAGAGACTCTCTCATTAATAGAGAGTGATCTTGAGCGGCAAATTGACAGTCCTACAGCAATACCACCACTTACGCAATTAATGGTGGTGTTACATTTCTGTGCCTCAGGATCCTTTCAAACCATGGTGGGAATAGTTGCGGGAATCTCCCAATCCTCCTTTTCAAGGATCCTGAGGGCAGTGATGGAGGCCCTTTTCAAGCACCTCCATCATTTTATTAAAATGTCTTTGGATATGGGTTCCCTTAGTGTGGCGAAGGCCAATTTTTACCAAATAGCTGGCTTCCCACACATCATAGGGGTTGTGGATGGTACTCACATACCACTTTAGCCTCCAGCATGGCTGGAGGCCATTTTTTGGAACCGAAAACACTACCACTTACTGAATGTAATGGTGGTATGTGATACCTCCTTCAAGATCCTGTCCCTGAATGCAAAATTACCCAGAAGTGCACATGACTCATTCGTCATCCGGCAATCAGGGATTTGGCATAAATTAAACAATCTACAAGCTGGTGATGCATGGCTTCTGGGTAAGTGGAGACCTTTTTTAGATACAAATGCAAAGCTTGATACACAGGGATCCTGATTTTGTAACTTCTTTTTCACAGGAGACAGTGGCTACCCTTGCACGCCCTGGCTGCTCACTCCTTATTTGGCTCCCACACCAGGGCCACAAAGTGAGTATAATTCCGCACTTACAGCCACCAGGCAAGTGGTGGAGTGCTGTATCGGCCTTTTAAAAGACCGATTCAGATGCCTCCACCGCTCTGGTGGCGAGCTCATGTATTTGCCGGATATGGTTTCGAAAATTGTGGTCCTGTGTGGGATATTTCACAACATCGCCATAAGGAGTGGTGTCCCAATGCAGCCAGAGGATGCCTTGCCTGAGGATGGCTCCCCCGAGGTTGGTCGGAGGTCAGTATATGGGGGGGCAATACGCGATGATGTGGTGGCCCGATTTTTTAGGTAATTATTGTCCCAAATGAAGTTAGATGACACAATGTAGACATGTAATAATGTAATTAACAATTTTAACTTTTTTTTATCTTTTTGTGTTTTATTCCATAATATTTTTCGGGAAAACGATGACTACTACCTGATCCTAAAAATTGACTTCATGTGGACACATTGGATTTAACTTCTGGACCAAATTTGTCGTCAACTCATTTGTGGAATCATGTTGGCATGCTACTTCGTCAAACAGTTCTTGATTGTTTTTTATTTGTTTTTTTTGGGTGTAGGCTGATTTTTTGAGAGTGTTTTCACTGTGTGTATTGATTGTCCTTAATCACTTTGTGTTTCTTAATTTTGAATAAAAATTTTTTGTTACGTTTAAAAAAACATTTCCTTTCTAAATTACATGCAAGTGCAACCTGGTTCAAAAAATGAAAACTTGCTTAAGGGCAAATCCTGTAATGATTAAATTTTTTCAGTATTTTACCATGCTTAGTGGCTCAAAACAAACACCCAAAGGTATTATGGTGAATCAGTATGTTTTCTAATCTCGGCCTAAGCAAGTTTCATTTAATATTTACCTTACCCCCCCTAAAAAAAAAAATGCAGATAATTCTACAAACCTATTGGTATTGTTAGGTGTTGAATGTGCCAGCTTACATAATTCAGCTTTCTACAATCTAAGTTACATTACTTTAAAATACTTGCTGCAATAGTCGACTTATGTAAGGTTAAACAATATAATATTTGCAGAGAAGGAATGAGACTTTAAACCAAACTTGTTTTTTTATTTTTAGCAAACATGTCCAAATTTTGGGAAAAACAAAAAATTAATGGCGCAGGATCCCCGCCATGTGATCGAGGACCACCAGCATGCCTATAACATGGCCCCTCAGTCTCTGCACACATGCTGCTGCCTCCGTCAGCCACCTCTGGTCCTCTGTGGGTTAAAAAATTGAGGTGCTTAATAAAAAAAAAACATCATTTTGTTTGACAAACTTCAAAAGGAAATTCAACTTTTTACAAAAAGTGACAATTTGGACAAACATTACAATTCAAAGCCAACATTCTTGGCCCAAGTAAATTCCCAAAAATTACTCAGAAAACTAAAAAATGTAAAAATGAAGAAGTACGCACAAAAACTACATTTGTGGGTACTGTAAACAAGAGATACAAGTATGAGTGTTTGGACATGTGTGATATGTGTAAGGGGAAAACATCATAGACAATTTTAAACCAAGATATATATAACAAACATTATAAATAACTAAAATTTGAAAAATGCACAGGCAAAGGATAACATCCACCAAAAAACAATAAAAAAAAAAAATGTAAAAGGGAAACATACCGTTGACAATGCCGCCTAGACCTGTAGCCCCACCATCGTCCTCCTCGGAGGTAGGCCAATGCAGGTCTGTTGTAGGAGGGGTGATTTCTGAAGGTGCGGAGGGGGTGTAAAAGAGAGGGGTGGTTGGAGGGGAGGGTGATGAAAAGAGAGAGGGGGGCTGAGGGGAGGGGGAATTTTGAGGGATGGGAAGTATCCTAGAGGGAGGGGCATCCGGGTCTGGCCAGGCTGGGTTGGAGGGTGAATTAGGGGTAGGTTGGGGAGAGGAGGATTGGCTGGGAGTTGGGGATAGGGAACGAGGCCGACGTCATCGCTGCCGATGACGGCGTAGTCTGCGCTCTGCCCCTAAATGATGGATAACAATTTAAGTTTTGTTTAATTTTTTACCTTGAAAACATCCAAAAAAATTATTTACAAATAAAAAAAAAAAACGGAAAACATGCACACGCAGATATGGACTAAAAAAACAAACAGGGCAAGAATGAAGACATGCACACGCAGATAGGGCCGCAAAATAAAAAAGGAAAGCGAAAAAAAATAGACTTACTTTCAGCTATACGCTGTCTAAAACATGCCAGCAAGCGTGGCGTGCGGCGTTGCAGATCCGACCACCTGCGCTCCAGCTGGCCGATCTGTCGGCGTGAGCCGAAGGAGCGCAGGCGGCGGCGAACCTCCGCATAGGCGGAACGCTTCTCTCTGTTGCTGATGGGGGGAGGCTGGCTGGTTATCCGCCGGTCCATTACCTCGTCAGTACAAGAAGCTCCCGCCTGGTGAACGCAGAGGCTCTCATGATGGCAATGGTGGATTTTGGAAAAAACAGTTTAATAAAGACCAGATAATAATTTTTGATTGGCTAATGTATTTGGAAAATTAACAGGAACCATTCTATTGGTTAGTGTATGAGTCATGTGTTCGACAGGCTAAAAAATCTAATGTGAGTTATGATTGGCTTAATGCAGTGACATGCGTTAGCTAATTTAAATAAAAAAATGAAACAAGTAAAATATGCGTCAGACAAAACACGGAAAACAATAGGAAAAAATTACAAAACCATGTATTTTGGATAAAGGAAACCATTGTTTAAACCGTACTTATTCTGCGTGAAAAAACAAACACGGACAAGAGTAAAGTTTATTGAAAATTAAAAAAAAATGAATTGCAAACATGTGAAGAGCAATTAAGCTAATTGATATCTTGATTGGCATGATACGATTGAAGTAGGTATGCAGAATGAACAAGCAGGTAATCGAAATCTGACAGGCCCACTTCCGGTTTGGACTTGTGCGAGCGTTCCCTGCATGCAAAAGTGGAGATGTACGGTCGCAATTTGGCTCGCTCGTTAGCTAGAGGAGGGGTTGGGAGACTATGGGGCGGAAGATTAGCTGCGTTCGAAATTACGAGCGAGCGCTTGAATTTACATTTTTCGGCACATACGCCGAACGTGCGAACGGCCACTTGCGTCCGGGTCTGAATCAGGGCCATTGTGCCTTATAACCAATGCACGGAAATGATACTAATGATCACATCTTTTATATATATATATATATATATATATATATATACGTTTTTTTTATATAACAGCTACATAATGGGGATAGGGTGCAATCTGGGAGATTGACAGACTGTTCAGGGAGACAGGGAGATCGCTATTATTTCAGGGAGTCTCCCTGACAATGAGAGAGAGTTGGCAAGAATGGGTTAAGCATAGATGTACCTGAAAACCATGTTTTTGACAATCTGACCATGTCAACAGTCCATCAGTGTCGTCATGTCCACTGTCGATATAATGCCCATGTTGACATTCTCATATTGACATTATGAATAAATGTCAACAAAATATACCAAACCCAAAGAAAAAATGCTTAAAAGGGAAAGTAACAAGGAATCAGTAGCAGGGATGAACAATCACTGAACTTGATACACATAGCATGCGCAGAAGTTTGCACAGGGGTTGCTGCATCAAGACCTCCCCCTCTGCCGAGTCATGGACTACCCCATCCACCCTCTGTCTAGGACATAGACTACCCACCTGGGTGCCCAGGTGAGTAGTCTATGTCCCAGAGGGAGGGGGGTACGGGGTATTCCATGACTCAGCAGAGGGGGAGGTTTCCATTGCAGCACCCACTGTGCTGGCTTCTACTCACGCCTATGTTGATACACAAAGATGTTTGTGGACCACTGAGATTCCAGGAAGGAAGAAGCATTTTGTCATGTTCAATGATGAGAATTCAAGATAAACTGTAGTATACTGTACTTCTTCAAAGTAGGGATACAATATAGAAGAAACTCAAAGAATGTCATACTCAAGTAAGCAACAGGTTTAGCAGGATGACAAACATACACAGATAAAAGGACACAATTGGTACAGTGTGACATAAGGGAGTAATAAATAGTAAAAAAAATCTCTTAAAAAAGGAACTTTGGTAAGCTACAGGAAAAGCCAAAAAGGATGCAGAATTTAGCACCAAGACATGAACAAAGTTACAATTAGCAGAAGTAGTTAATTGATGAAGACAATTAATTTGCTGCGTGAGCGGTGATAGTTAATGAGCGCCCAGTTTTGCATTTCAATTGTTCTGGGTGCCTATCAATTAACGCCCTCTTCACGCCCTATTAGACTGGGTTTAGCCATGTACAAAGGCTAGGGCACCCTAACCATGGGTTTCTCACACATTTTTGATCATACCCTCCTGAGGGTGTGAGCAGAAGTGCCAGCGCCGGCAGCTATGGTGTTAAGTTGGAGCAACAATTGAATTGCTCCATCTGGTGCCTTTAAGGAATAGCCGTCATGAAAACAATTGAATCGTCCCCTCTTATGTCTATTTTACAAAATTTGACAAGTAGTGTAGGCTGAGCAACTAGCTCATTAATAGAAGCAAGAAATAAAAAAAGTGACACAAAGCATGCGTGAAAAGTCCTGTAAATCCCTATGGCATATACATACAT
The DNA here is from genome assembly GCA_031769625.1 of Taudactylus pleione. Classification (NCBI taxonomy): domain Eukaryota; kingdom Metazoa; phylum Chordata; class Amphibia; order Anura; family Myobatrachidae; genus Taudactylus; species Taudactylus pleione. The sequence goes on along the minus strand of JAUIMM010000566.1, from coordinate 1,573,075 downwards.
ACCACTGTGTGTATGCAGAGACTGCTGTTGCACATGGAATGATTCTCATTTGAGATGGCAGCAGAAAGCCATGTGAGTTTCTGGGAGGTGTTTGGGAGGTGGACTGAAATGATGCCAAAAAAAAGACCATCTCATGAGTGTGTTATGGGAGTGTGACGGGCATGTAAGTGGACACGGCTGCGTTCTCAAATGCAGATCCACAAACACAGAGGGTCTCATTCAGACCCGCTCGCAAGCGCTATGCGCTCGCAAGGGGTCGATGGTTGTGCACTGCGCATGCATGCGCAAGCCCTGTAGCGAGTGAGAAATTCACTCACTTCGGGGCTCACTACAAACGGGGCGGCTGTCGATGTTGATCGACTGCTCTCTCCGTTTTGTAGGCGGGCAGGGGGGATGGCTGGACAAACTGAGGCGTTCCTGAAGGAACGCCTGCCGTTTGTGGGCGGCCCTACTGACATCACCAATGATGTCAGTAGTGAGCTTCCGGCTCTATTAGAGCCGGAAGCTCACTGGAGCTTGCGGCAGATGAGACCCTATCACAAGAGTCTTGTCACAAGTCCGGTGGTCGCTGTGGTCGAGACCATCGCGACCATCACCTGGCCGCTTGCAAAAGCTGTGGATGGTCACCCACAGCTTAGTGAGCGGCCAGGAAGCCGGCTTAAAAAAAAAAAAAGCGTCCGCCCTCATTCAGAGCGAGCGCTCGCTTTTTGCAAGCAGCTCTGAATGAGGTACAGAGTCCATGTTTAGACACTGCGCCTACTGTAGGGTGCTGTAATTGTCGATGGATCAAGTGACATTTGCGATGGATCATAGCATTTGCGCATTACCGCTACTGCGAATTTGCAAACATTCGCAACCACTCATGCTTATACTGTATATATAAAATATTCCATCTAGTTTCAGTTAGAAGTACTGGAAGAAAAAATCTACCATATCCTGCATGTTTAAGCAGCTCCACAACACAAGCCAGTCATGGAATGAGATGTACTGTATATATTGCCTACCCACCCAATGCAGATGGGAATTACTGAGCTTTATAAAGTTAATTATAATTAATAAGTTTGTTATGCTATATGTCCCATTCCTTTGCTGACAGTTGCCATCCTTACAAATTAGTTTATGAGATACAGCTTCTATTTTTGCATCACTTTAGGTCAGTGAAGAAGTCTGATTACGCATGAAAGCCTTCTTGTTAGCACTAATGACCTGGTGTCCTACTTGTAAGGAAATGATTATCCTATTGGTGTCTTAGAGGGATATGCCTTCGATCTTTGTAATGGAGTTACAGTAAAATGCAATAGTTTTTGCATATTACATTAACTATATATTATATATACATACATATATGTTTTATAAGTTCTTTTGGGTTTACTGTAGTTCTCCATTAACTTACCTTAGGGTAAAAGATGTGCCTGAACCCAGCAGAATTACTACTGCAACTGCAGGGGATACACCCGCTATGGGGTCCAGAGATAAGGGTAGAGCGCCACCAAAAAGGCAAAGGGTGGTTTTATACTGCTTCATTTACTTCTGCTGGATCTGCTTATGCAAAGTACATTTTTTAGTGAAACTACTCTTTGAAAAGACTAGAGCGCGATCGCCTGAGCAGGGCCGTAACTAGGGTAGTGCGACCAATGCCATGGCACAGGGCACCGCAGGGCAGAGGGTGTTGTTTGGGCCTGTCAATTTTCTTTTTTGGATCTTCCTCTTCTTTTATCCCCAGCATCTCCTGACCTCCCCTATCTCTTCCCTGGCCCTTCCCCATGAGGCCATGACCCCTTCTCAGGTGCACTATCTTATGTTCCTATATAAAAAATTGGGGGGAAGAGGGGCACCAATGCTCTCTCTGGCACAGGGAACCAAATAATCTAGTTACGGGTCTGCGCCTGAGTGTGGGAGCACCATCTCTGGGCCTTTTTGCTATGGGGCCCAGCAATGCTGTGTTTTACCCATACTCACACCATTCCCAGCCAGATAATCGCGCTGCACTTTTTTTTTAAACAGTATAAGTTTTACAATGACTTCATTGGACTCAATATCACTGCAGGTACACCCTGTTAGTGCACAAATTAAAGTGACAAATACTATACATCCTTACACAATAACCTTCTTGGTGTTCATCATTTCTGTAAGTTTTGCAGTCTCGGATAGTATGGACTGGTAGCTGTCATGATGCCCTTAGCACTGCAGTGTCTCAACTGGGTCTTGCTTTTCATGTGCCAATGCTTGGACAAGGTTATCGAAGGCCACCAGATTTATAGCCTACAGTATAATCTCTAAAGATCCGAGCAGAGCAGCATTCCCCAAACCATCCTCGTTCCCCTGTTGCCGACACTCACGGTTTGTGATACCTATAAAACACAAACAGAAAGAAGTTAAATTAGCAAATAGTCACTCTGCTAACTTTAACAATCCCAGAGCAAGCTATCCATTGTCAGACTGACTGTGTTACTTCAGTGGACAATAACATTAGCTAATTAATTCATTTTAACTGCCAGTATATTTTTATTGCATGGATCAGTGTGTAATTATGATAATACCCAGTAAGCACTGTGTGCTTTGCTACAGCAGGGAGGAAATATTCTTCCTTGTTGCAGGGGAGGCATGCCTGAATTGATTGAGGTTGGCTCCTGATTTCTCTAGCAAGATGGATGTTTTAGGTTTTCTTCATTCTATTTTTGTTTGGGATTCAGCTAACATATTGAATTTATAAATACTTCTGAATTCCTAAGACAAATAGTGGTGACAGAAGGAAGAAGGTAGGCGCTGGGAGTTGTGTAGAATTCTGCCTGTTACAGGAATGCTTTATTCTCAGATGCAGCTGTTCACTACATGAATGAAAGATATATAGAATGGGTCTAGTCATCAAGGGAGATTTTAATGCCAAGTAGGTCTGTCACAAGGCTGAGGGGTAAACTGGACTTTGGGGGTAAGATGTAATCATAATTAATGAATGAATTACATTTTGACAAATATTTCTGCACAATATGGTGATAATAGAACAGCTTTTATCCTGTATAATGTGTTCTTTAAGCAAAGCAATTAACATTCCTTTCTTATGGGTAGGGCAATTATCGCTTTTAAAATATATCTACGGTACCAGCAGAATGCGCCACTTAAAATCATGAATGCAACCTACTGGTCTTGTAAAAGGGGTACAAAGGGATACTCACCATCCACACCAAATTAACCTCAAGACACTTACACACTTGTAAAATCTGAGGTCAATCCGACCTTTGACCGACCAGTTGGTCCAACATTGGACAAGTGTGTACCTTCAACCGACCAATGCGGTCAGCTGATCCTGGTCGCCTGGTCAGGTCAAATGATTTTTAAACGTGCTTAAAAATCAGGATACCCGACAACCATTCAGCCGACCAAATATGCAGGTGTGTATGCTGTGGAGAACAGACCTGGTGACCCATCTACACCAGCTCCTGTGCATGCCAGTGGGCAGCGGCCACCGCGGGCATGGCTGTGGCCTCTGATCTGATCCAGTCCCCATCAGCCATTACTGCAGAGTTCATCAGTGGCTGTGGGTTCAGTAGTTATGGGTATACACCGCTGCCTCGAATATGCAGTGTCACTGCAGCCCATTTCCATAATAGCGTTGCGAGCCATGATTGGCTTGCTCACAGTGCCATTTTTTTTAAATGTGAAGCAAATTCAAGATGGCCACCGTGAGCCAATCACAGCTCACCACGTCATCAGCTGGCTAATAAAAACATTGAGAAGCAGGGACATACTGTAAGTTATTTGGGTGCAGGGGGAGCTGTTGCTAGGGGGTGTATCGTGACATAATCCTTTCAGCAGATTGATTAAGCAGATGCAGCTTTGAGATCTACTGAAAAATTGGTGTATGCATAGATTGTTTGTAGAATCTGCGACCAGGTCTGCAGTCAGATTGTATAAAGGGGATGTAGTCAGCATCCTGAAGTGTGGGAAAGTATGTGAAATACCGGCATTGGAATTCTGACAGCATCTGCATCCCGGTTCCAGTATTCCAACCGCTGGCATCCCGAAGGCACAGATGTGTCCACATACACCTTTCCTAAAATCTAGCCGTGCAGTGTATGGCCAACTGTGCCGTGCCTTTAAATCTGCAAATTAGCCACGCCTTGTGTCATTTCTTAAAATGTTATACTTAATACAAATACTTTTGCAGGAAAAAAAAATTGGGATCTGTCTAATTGCTACTCGTCATGGTGCATCTTAGCCGTGCTGGCATCTCGTGCCAAATGAAGCAAAAAAGGAAAGGTGTGTGAGGACACATGTTTAAGTATCGGGGTTAGGGGAGGGTTACGGTTAGGGGTTAGGGTTGGGAACTAGTGGGAGGGTTAGGGTAAGGCACTAAGGAGGGAGGGTTAGGTTTAGGGTGTGGGTAGGGGGAGGTTAGGTTTAGGCACTAGGGGGGAGGTTAGGGGTAGGCACCAAAAAGTGGTGGTTAGGGTAGGGTATGTTGGTCGGTATGTTAACCCTGTCGGGATCCAGGTGTCAGAATTCTGACCGACCGGGATCCCGACTGCTGGCAACCCATACCCAACCCGTATAAAGAGCCTGATCTGCAGTTATTATTATTATTATTTATTTATATGGTGCCAAAAGTGCTCTGCAGCACCTTACAAAGTACATAAACAAATAGCGACCATAACTCCCACATAAGCAGCAGAGCATAAGCAACCAAGTGGCAGGTGCCCTAGCAGAGAGTAAGAAGTAGATGAAAGTAAAGTAGGGAGAAGCACCACCACCATGGCAACCTCTAGGCCTGGGGGAGGGGGAAAGGTGAGGCCCCCAGTGGAGAGAGCTGAAGGAGAATGGGTGTCAGAGGGTGAAATCCAGGTTTCAGTAATGGCTTGGAGATTCACGGAGTTGGAGATGAAAAGGTCATGGGTGGGGACCAGTTTATTACAGACCTGGCATTCCAGAGGGCACAGGATAGAGGGACAGAGTTTGTGGGGGAGAAGTGAATGAGATAACAGGGCTGCTGTAGGGTGGAGGTGAGATTTTTTGGGAACCGAGATGAATAGAGTGTAGTGATCATGCAGGCTCCAGTGCTTGGAAGGGAACCTGTAGGAGGTGGGCAGGGAGGGAGATAAGGGGAGGAGGAAGTGGAGGAGACCAGGGGGAAAGGATAGAGGTGGAAGCAGGGGGCAGAACAAAAGATTAGGTAGACACTGAGAGACACTGGGAGTTGGCAAAAACATGGTCATGGTAAGGATGGGGTAAAATGGCGGAAGGAAAAGTTGAAAGTAGGAATGAAGAAAGAATGTAAGAGAGAGTGCAATTATCCAGAATTGCAAGTAAAAGTACAGTGTAGGAAAAGGTGTCTGCACAACAAAAGTTTATTATTGAGTATAATAAAAGTGGAGTTTTCATGGGAGCAGAAATTAAATATTAAAGTAGACAGTGGTAGTAGTTAGATGATGTAAGACAAGGCAAAAGAGCTAAGGTAAAATTACATTATTAGAGAGGTAAACTGACAATAACACAGATACAGTATGCATTAAGATTATATGTAAAGCACGGAGCCAGCTAAAATAGTAGCAAGTGAGGCACAAGGTTTATGTTGCAACAAACAGGGAGTCCAGTGATGAAATTTGGATCTCCCGAATGTGTACCCAGCTTTACAGTAAACTGCGGCATTTAGTGCAGGAACATAGGTTAGATTAAACTGTTACAGCTGATGGGTCCTGCTATGGGTGCTGGCCACTCAGTGTACTCTTGCTATCTTCTGGCATCTTCTTTTCTGCTAGCCAGAACTCTTCTTTCTTCTAATCTTGATTCTGGTGTCTTCCTGCATCTTATAGCGTGTTGTCCCCCCATCCAGGAGCTCTTTACTGTTACATCAACACCATTGATCTACCACCTTCTAAATTGCAATGGCTAATACACTATGTAGACAAAAGTGATTGGACACTGACAGCAAATAGATCAATGAGATTTTATTGACATCAGTATTTTGTAGGTCCACCATGTGCAGTGATTACTGCAGACACCCTTCTTGGCAAACTGTCCACAAGTTCCTGGACAACAGCAGGCAGTATATTTTGTCATTCTGCCTTATGTACAGTGACCAAGTGTGACACTGAAGAAGGTTGAGCTGGCCTAAAACACACCAATCGCTCTATTTCAATGGTGTTAAGATCTGGACTCAGAGCTGGCCAGTCCTTTCGGGTTACCAAATTTTCTGTATACCAGTCCAGTGTCACCCTGGAAACAAGGCAGGTGGCATTGTCATCCTGATAGAAACATTTGTTGTGTCTGTAGAACTGCAAGTGCATGGGCCACCCTATGAAGTGTTCTTGTCAAAACCGCCACATTAGTGGCCATTTGGAACTTGTGCAATGGTATGCATTTTGCTTGCACGGGGGTGTCCAATCTCCTTTGTCTACATAATGTATAAGCCATTGGGAGTGTATAGGTCACCTGTAATTAGCTCACCCATGGCACTCAATTAAAAATACTGATTGCTTGGACCCTGATATGACAACATTGGCTCTTCACAGATTCACTGTTCCCAATGTCAAAATGCAGCAAACACCTGTCAGACATATCTTCCACAACAACTTCCTACAGATAGCCTTCTTTACAAAAAGACCCTGTTCTGGATACAGCTGTGACTAAAATGCCAATTTCTCATGAATAAGTGTCTTCTTGTGAGGGCTCCACATCTTCCTGGGTGCAAAGTTCCTCTCCAGTAGTAGGCATCCCTCCTCCAAGTGCAAGACCAGGCACAGCTCTCGTCTACAAGATAATTTTTAATTTCAGTACCTGAACCATGGTCCATTCAGGAAATAATCTGTGGATCCAGATTCAGTATTACAACAGGTCAACCAGCTGCAGCCACAAGGTCAGTATAAGTCGCTTCCTGTGACACACCCATTGACAGTTTAGAGATTTTCCTTGTCTCATAATCATTGTTCCCGTTGATCATGTCTGATCATAATTTATATCCTTATCCTTGGTCTGTATCCTGATATCAGTTCCCCTTGTTCCTGTCTGATATTCTGATTGGAATCACCTGAGCTTGCCTTGATATTAGAACTCTGTTTCTGTATTCGGGTTGTGCAGTTCTGGGGTTCACCAGTAGGGGCTGCTGCTTGGACTCAACTCTGTAGACTATTGTGTATCTGCCCTGAGAGGGGTTACTCTAATCATCACTGCACACACCTGTGCATCACCTGTTATAATTGAACCACTGACACAGGGTTGTGGCTGATCTTTGATGTTTCTGCAACTGTTTATGCCTGTGTTGGACTCTCTGTGTCTGGACTCCTTGTTACTGAATCTCTGTGTCAGATACTTTATGTCTGTTTCCAGTGCTATCCTGAACTCTTGATCAGCATTGTTCTGCAGCATTTAGTATACTTGCACACTGTACTTCAAGGGTATTTGCCAAGTGATTTTTGTTGAACTGCATGTTTCTAGTGACTGTGAATTCCCAGTGTGTATCCTGTTTTATGTTTTTTGGGGTAGTTTCCTGTTTCATGTGCCTGTGTCTGCTGTTGTTCTCTGCCTGAGCTCTGAAACCCATTCATCTGCAGCTTGTCTATAAAGTATGCTGTAAACTGGGACTTTTGCTTATCTGCCTGCCCACTGCTGAGTCACATCAGTATACAGTTTCTGGATTTCTCTGGGTGCATGCCATTGACTGTGTTTGTATTATTTGTATACTCTCCAGAGTTCAAGCGATCCACATGCCCTGCATTCACGTGTCCTGTATAATAAACCTTTAATGCATTTTTGTCTGCTTCTGGAATCTGTATTTGGATTTTGCACATGCTGACCCAATAACATCTGATTGCCAACTGTCATGACCTTGGTTTGATTGCTGCTGTGATCTAACCTGCCTACCCTTGGCTACTTGCTCTTGGCCTTGTCTCATCCCTGAAATGTTAAACATTTTCGTAGCTGCCTTGCACTCCTTACACATTATGCTAGCTAGCCTGTCTAATCCACCAGTAGCAGATGTATTTTACAGTAGAGTAAGGAGGGCTACCGTCTATGTACTGGGGCAGCTACAGTAGGTACTTTTTTATAACTTCAGCATGACATTATTCTTATTCTTAACTAGAACATTCTGATTGTGATGGAAATCTCAAATGGGTTTACCCCCTGTAAAATGATAAAGATAATTCATTTAGACAGGAAGAGATATAGCAGCTTGCAGCAGAAAAACTGAAGACAATGGAGACTTACTGTACTTAGGAAATTGTGTTACACTTTGTATTTCATAGGAGCTTTAACTAACTTGTTTAAAAATACAGGAATCACCTTGTTTGGAAGATGTAAAGAGTATAAATGGTAGTTGGATTCACTAAACAAGTATATGTGGAGAAAAATGCTATAATTGGAATAAATTTGTAGGAAAAGGGAAAATGTTCGATTCATCACAACTTCAGCATTTGACGCAATCACTCAACAACTAGATTTTATTCAAATGAATGGGTATAGGTAGGGCATGATATAACATTTGCACAGTGGTGCAAAGTGTAATTGTAAGTCTGCTCTTTACAGTAGTTACTGTAGGCAAATAACAGAACCATCTGCATTGTGCTTAGTAAGAACAACTGTACTTGTACAATTTTAATACTGTGACGGGCCATCAATAATTAAGTATCGCAGCAAGTTATGACAGTAGCTATTTAAGAAACGTAACATTTCAGTACTGCTCTGAGGCCGGAACAGCTGCTCCAATCCCTAACACTGCTACAGAGGTAGCAGTTAAACTTACCATGGAGGTGCCGGCCTTTTGCTCATCCGTGACCTGACATCACATACGCGCACAGCCAAAGGTCGCTCTGTGCGGAGACAGTGGAGGCATCCACTCAGATCCCTCTTGGCAACAAGGACCTCCTTCTCATAGATAGAGATGGGGCTCTGAAAACCTGCTTAGCATTTGCTGAATACTACTATTGGGCCATGAATAATGAATGGGCAAGTTACATAAAGCATGTGGATACTAGCATTTCCGCATGTGTAATGGGACATTGAGTGAAGATGAATAGGCCTCTTAATAATTTGGGAACCAAATGAGCATCACTTGAAATGGTGGAGCAGCTCCGATATGAATAACTCTGCCCCCTCTCATTCCAGAAATCCACCGTACAGTAGTCCGAACTGCTGAGCCACAATCTGTTTATATGTTACTTGAGCAAGTAGGGGGAACAATAAGATATCTGCTCACATAAGTTCTTTCATCCTCAAACTTGACATTTGTAAAAAAATATTTCTACAGCAAGGTTTTGAGATATGTGTTCTGTCTCTGGTGCAGTGAGATATTACTATTCAGAACATTCATTATTTGACTTTATCTACAGAAAAAATGTGTGTGTGGCTGGAGGATACTGAAGGTCATATCAATGTTCTCAATCAACGTATGGTGTCAGTACCGTTAAATACTTAGCATGAGAACCTGTTAATGTAGATTAATCCTGATGTGCACTGTTTACAGGTAGTCTCCAGCTTTTGTTTCACTCCTTATTGAAGCTTATTTTAACAATAATAGAATGGTGCAGAAGCCTGAGGGAAGCTGTGCTCAATAGGCTAAACTACTATGTTACAATGTACACTGACATCTGATATAAAATGAGGCAATGTTTAGAAGCATTCACAAGAGGAATAATCTGCAGAAATTTAGAGTCAATGTAAGAGGAGTGGAGCCTGGGTGAGTGCAGATTTAGTTTGGCGCTGACCTCTCTCCATTCTCTCTTACCTTTAGCCACATGATGGAGTGCAAGCTGGACAACTCTCTGTAAAGAGAAAGATATGAGGACCAGGCAACTACAAGATGTTTAGGCATCGACATACAAGAGTCTGCCAAGTCAGTAGATAGGTCAATTTTTATCATCCTCGGCACTAGTGCCTCAGACACCTGTCAGTCATGTATATGCTCTCCTACACTGAGGTGAACATTGCCAGTAGTGCACACTTGACAACCCAACCGACCTACAGGAAATACCTAGCAGAGACAGGCTATCGGGAAAGTGTAACAGGCAATGCAGAAATGGTCTGCTTTATCACCCATACAAGGATGACACTAACCTGGATCAAACTTGTTACCTTATTGGATGAGTCATGGTCTCAGCCCACTTGCACGGCTGTACTGCACTGTATAAATACCAGAATGGTATATCCCACCCACACTAGCCTAACATCAATGCACAAGCCTTAAATCTGACCCCTTAGTGCAGTGGTTCCCAAACTGGTTTGAATCATGGTGCACTAGAGTATCAGCATTGTTTTCTTGGCACCCCTCAGCCAAAAGTTTGTTATTGAGAAAGTCAGAAAAAAATGCAGTAAAGTGGTAAAGTGAAGTAAATTGTGCTTACCTGTCATCCTTAGGTCCAGTTATGTGGTGATGGACAGGTTTGTGCTTCTGTTTGTCCACATGTTTACATTACATTGACCATATGATTTGGTGCTGGACCACCAATCTGAGGCACCAATGCAAGTGTCCTAAGGCACCCCTGGGTACCACGGCGCACAGTTTGGAAACCACTGTCTAGTGTGAAACACAACTACAGTTATACATGTGCACTATCCCTAATTAGACATGTTTGACTAACTACAATGCAATACAATACAATACAATACAATACCAGTGTTATGCAGATACAATGTAACCAAACAGTCCACAGATGTGTCCTCATTCACTATTGCTGAAGTCGTGCCAAACAGCACTTCTTTGTGCTCCACGTTGAGAGTATTTTCTAAGTCTTTTTTGCTCAGATATGCTCATATATGCGTCTTAGTCACAATGCTATGCGACAAAACTGCTTAACGAAACAGCACCACTTGTACATCTAGTGCAAACGAGTCTAAATATGTATACAATATAATTTACAGAAAAAGTAGCTATAGTATGTTACACTGCTCGGTGCGGCATGTACATGCAAGGCACCTTCAGCCACATGAAGTATTTAGGCTAGATTTGTTTGCAAGGAGATGGATAATGAGCCAAGGATCTGTGCCTAGTAGGCAGCATGCAGAGTAAGGGGTCACCTCCTATCATGGTATAAAGTAAGAATACACACAGGTACACTCACACACACATACACAGGGCTGACCGTAGCCTGTGGCACCATGCAGCCTCTACACAGTTTACTGTTACAGTGCTCTTAGCTGGAAAACTCTTTTTTGCTGGGAAACGGGAGAATGGTGTTGGGTCTGGCAAGCCCCTCCACACCCCTATGTGGAAGCCAGAGTGCATTGGCCTACTGCCCAAAAGTACATTTTACTCCATGGGCCTAACTCCCAAATGTAGTTATGTTCCCATGGGCCTAAAGTCTGAGAATTAAAGGTACAACACTCTGGTGGTCTATTCGCATTTATGACGAACAGGTGTCCTATCAATTAAGCAGACATGGAATGGCACCCCTGGGACCTATTCTGTATGGGGTGCCCAGCAAGTGTCTGCGGCTCTACTTTAGGATCCTCAGTCTGACAAGCAATGGATTCTCTCTTGATCCCAGTGTTATCACCTGTCAGGCAAGGGGACGGACCTTTTGTAAAGAGCCCACTTGCATCCACGGGTCCTTTGGCGGCTTGTCTTTCTTCTCTCCTCTGTCTTTTCTCTTCTTTACAACGACTCATCCTCTCTTCTATCTGGTTTCATCTTTCTTCTGCCTCTGGCAGCTTTTCTCTGCTTTTTCTCCAAGCACCAAACTTGGTCACTGCCGCTTGCAGAGGTAAGTATAAATCATGTGGGGACAGTGCTATGATAAGCAGCTCTGACATCTGCTCAATAACCACCATCCACAGTCCTACAGCATATTACTGTTCTTTGACATAAGAAACAATAAGACATATAGTATGCATTATCTATATGTGAGTCTGTGGATATCCAATGCCTTGGCTTCTCATGGTATGGGAGATTCTCACCTACCTCATGCGCCTGCACTCCCATGATTCTCCAGGCATCAAAGCCAGGAGTTCAGAACCTCTCACATCTATCTTTAAGCCTTCTCCTGCACTGCTCCCACTTGTAAAAACTCCATAACCCTACCTAACCAGCCACTCTCCTAAACTCCATTTCATCACAAGCTCCCTCAAAACTCACCTCTCAAGCATTGTCTGCTGTACCCCCTTCTTGAACACTCCACGGCGACAGCTTCTTCTCTCTCTTTCTCCCATATCCACTGATGTCTCAAAGACTCCTAATCCTACTGGGGTTCATGGCTCTCCTTCAGTATCCTCAGTCTGATCAGCACCGGATCCTCTCTTTTTCCTGAAGTGTCTTGATCCAGGCATCTTCATTTGAAAGGCAAGGAGTCAGGTTTATTGTAAAGAGCCCACTTGCAGTGCTGGGACTTCCATCTTTGGGCTCTATTGCAGCTTCATCAGCTATCTCTCTTCCACTGTCTTCTCTCTTCTTTCAGGCAGCTTTTCCTCTCCTCTGTCTAGCTCTTCTTTCTTCTGCCTTTGCTACTGTAGCTCTTTTCTGCTCCCTTTCCACCACCAAACTCGGTAACTGCCTCTTGCAATGGTTAATAGAAATGACCATGAGGGGGCAGAACTATGATGCCACCAACAATGCTTGGCTTGTGGCCGGCACTGAATTCAAACAGCTACAGCACCTCCTCTGCTGATGCAGGTATCCCTTGCTTGGTTACAATGCTGGCTGCCAATTTGTCACTTGTGAAACACAGCTCTACACACAGTAAATCTAGAACAACTGTAAATGTTCAGAGTCTATTCTAAGGAAAGAAATTTACATATACCAAGCTCTGATTTAGGAAACAATAAGACATACTGTGTATCTATATGTAAATCTATAGAGATCATGGTATGGGGTTACTCACCCCCTCAGGTGCCTGTGAAACTGGTGAAACACCCCTTTTCCACCTAACCAGACATTCTTCCAACCTCCATTCCTTCACAAGCACCTTCAAAACCAACCTCAAGCGGTATACAATCGGGAAACCGGCTGCCTTAATACCAACAGCCGGCTTCCCGATTGTCATATTCCGGTGAAGGTGAAATGCCGGGCATCTAGATGTAGACGCCTGACATTTCCCCGACGCCGGGAGACCGGCGCCCGGTATCCCAATCGAAGGAATGCTGGGCGCTGCGAGAGGACAGCCGAGGGGGGGGAGGGTTAGGTTTAGGGCACCCGGGGGGGACTTAGGGTTAGGCACCCCCAGGGGGACAGGTTTAGGTGGCAGGGAAGGGGGGGATTAGGGGTAGGCACTTGGGGGGGAGGTTAGGGTTAGGCACCCCTAAGGAGGGTTAGGTTTAGGGTGTTAGGTTAGTTTATACTTACCTTAGTGATGATCGGGATTTCCAGCGCTGTCGGGCTTCCGTTGCCGGGTTCTGCTCATCTGTCGGCCAGGCGCTGCCGGGAATCGAACCGCCATGAGGCCGGCGGTATTCATACCTATTCCTCTCAAGGACTGTCTACTCTACCCTCTTTCTGATTACTCCTCAGCTACAACCTCTTCTCTTCTCTTCCATATCCCTGATGCCCCAACTGCTCCTATTTTGTAAGATCTCATGAGCAAAGCCCCCACAGACTCATGTGTACTGTCTACTTCTTTCTATCTACATTCATTCAACTATTATATCTCTTATCTGGCTTGCTTGTGTATATCTTGTTGACTACTTGCATTGGTCTGAGCAACTTCCATGCATTAACATGGCCTTTGTACCCATGACAACATCGCAGGGAATTCCTCTAACATGCCACATTCACTTTGAATGCTGTGTGCAATGATCGTGAAGCCAGGAATCAATCCATAACGTCTGTTCCTAGTCATTGGAGCTCTGAGCTACTTGACCTTTAACTTTAAGTGCCACATAGAGATGCACTAGAGAAAAAAAGCCCATGCCCACCTGCCCTGTATTTATAATGGAGAGGCGTGAAGAAATTAATTGGATCTGATACAAAACAAAAAAAAGTGAAACTAATATGTCAACTGCTATTATTAATGTTATTTTTTATAAAGCACCTACATATTACACAGTGCTGAGCATTGAGTGGATCATGATAAAAATAAATTACATTTGAGATTAAAATCTAAGAGGAACACTTGCTACATTACATACATAGATGTTGGTGGATGTTCATGTTTATGAATAAAGGCACTGTGCTGGTTGCTGTCTCTGGGCAGTTGGTGGGTACAGGCAGGGGTGTAGCACACATTCTTTGGGCCACAAATTTTAGGTACGCGTGCAGTGTAGTCCTGTTTATGATTCACTGTTCCTGCACATCTGTAGCTGATGAATCAGTATTGTTGGTCTCATCTCGAGGTAGATCCTCTAAACAGGTACATGGACTAATTGGCGTATCTATAATGGATGCAGGGTACACATGAGCACCTGATCCAGTGCAGCCCACACCCTGCACCCATACTTGCTTGCACGATAAACGCTACAGAAATCACTTGGAAAATGGTGTCGGAACCATTTTCTCAGAGATCTGCATATACGCCGCATAAAATTAATTCTGAAAATTGTGCCATTTTCCTGGAGATTTTCAGATACATACTGAACTCTGGAACACTGCCAGAGACTGCTTAATGCATGTGGCAGTGAGAACAGGGGGAGGGAGAACACGCACGATTCTGCATATGGGCCCTCATCTTTTTATCTGCCTCTGCATGGGCTGATCCAGTAATATTTATGGCTCAGGATAGAACACTAGGGCACCTAACACTTGGTTGCTTTTGCTCGGTTGCTTATTTGGGTGTTATGGTCACCAATGTATCAATCTATATTATCCTTGTCCTGCATTGTATTGTACTGTAAGTCACTTTTTTGGATATGTACATTGTAAGGCACTGCGGAACACTTGTGGTGCCTTATAAATAAACGATAATAATAATAATAATAGAAGTACTGGTCTAGATTCTGGCTCTGGGCAGAAGATGGATGCAGGCACTGTGAAGATCCTGGCTTGAGACAGTTGGTAACTAAAGGTACATTATTACTTCCTGTAATCTTTACACTGCAAACTAGCCCATTACTCACATCCTCTAGCTTTCTTTTGTTAAAGAATGATGTAAGATAGAGAAGTGCCACCTTCCGAAGAATTAAATGCTAAATGAACAATAAAACAGACATTACGCTGGACATATATAATTAGGCGTAAATGATTTAGCTTGCTGATAGACAAGATATCAAATATTTTAATGTAAAACTGCCTGAACTTGTTCTTTAAATAGGAAATCTTAAACTGGATTCTTAGTCTCTTTTTTTTACAACTCAACATAAAATGCAAATATATTAAGGTCAATGGCGTTGTTATAGACAATACTGGCTAAACTTCTCCTCTGGTTCCCTTTTCTTCTTTAAGCAATATATGTGAGTGTGCTCACAGCAAATATATGCACAAAGCAGCACCATGTAATGTAAATCCAGAGTAGCAATATTTGGCAGCTGCTGTGTACTATACAGTCACACTAAGCTGAAGCGCAATGGGCACTGACAACACAGAACTGTCTGCACTCAGAACCCCCCACTCACTGACTCAGTATCATCTGGTCCCAGATAGATCATATAAATATGAAAAACAAGAATAGCATAGACATAATTTGTGGCACATAGTAATTAATAAACAAGGGAAGAAAATACAATTTACATTTAATGTGTATTTCTTTCTATGTATAAAGGAATGCAGATTTCACCTTTGTCACTGCATGAATTACCATTTCTGAAAAAGCTGTTTGAACCTCAGAGCAGAGGTTTCAGTATTAAGATATAATAATTCATCTTACACACAATGCTTTATCACACAAAGGGTTTAAACCAGATGCGTCTCAGGGGTTTGACCAGGGAGAAAAATTCTTATTGTTTGTTCTTCTACATCCAGCTAAATGTCGAATTATTTCTTCCCCTGCACCTGAGTCTCTTCTTACTTCCAAGTCATACCCCTCCCAGTGCAGTCTTATACCCAAGAGCAAATATAACACAAACATCACAAAACAAAACAGTCCGAGCTATGTTGCTTAGCAGAGCCTTTTGTCCAGTTCACTAAGCATTAGAGAGAAAAAAGCCCAGGAGGGACATAAGCTCTCAGCAAAGAGGCTAAAAGGGCAATGATGAAAAGTAGACCAGATAGTCTATTTGTTTTGTTCATTTAGCATCCACAATGGATTTTGTTATCCTCAGCAGTGTGGACACTCTTTTCGAGCTGTGAGCATCCAAGCACGTAGTCATGATGTTCCTGTGTATGTGCTCTGGCTCAAGTGGATGTTGAAGTGGAGCACTGATAGTTAGTAGAAGTGCAGAGAGTGCGCACACTAAAATAAGAGAGAGAGAGAGAGATGTAAAGTGGGGAAAATAAATGAAAGTGAATGGGAACAGATGGAGATTGCAAGAGTTTGCAGAAAAGTGGACACAATACAAAAGATTACAAAAGGAAAAAACATTTGATGAGGAAATAAACAACAAAAAAGAGAGACGTGAAGTGCATACAGGTTACGCTGGGAAATAGTGTGTTATTAGGGCTAAAATGCTCTACTGAATATAAATGTGGGTTTTTACCAAAAGAGACGCGGTATAATAAATGTATTTTTAATAGACGGTATGCAGGTTTTCAGAAGTGGAAATAGCAAAGGAGAGAGCCCAATAGGATTTACCAGAGACATTTTAATAAAAAAAATTATGATCAGAATTAAAACATATGCACATATGTGCAAAAACAAGTGTACATACAATATATATAAAAAGGGGGTCGAAGGCTGGGCTGGACTGGCCATCGGGCCGATGGTGTCAGGGCCGGTTAGAGGAGGGCGAAAGTTCCCCCGCCTTTCGCCCCACGTGGCCGGATACATTATATGTGGTAAGGGGGAGGGAAGGAGTGGCGACAGGGTACTGTCTAAATCCCCTTCACCGAGAGGACCCTGATGTCATCAGCCAGTGTCCAGCGTCATTCCCTGCCATCCAAGTGGGCATAGAGGGGGAATATAACCATGTGGCGAGCATAGCGAGCCACCGTGCCCGAAGCGTGGCGAGCACAGCGAGCCCGCGAGGGGACAAACAAACTTGTGTAAGTGGGGACAAAGTACTTCTTTAGCTGGCTGTCATGGGCAGGAACTGCACTTCCGCCCTCACTCACGTCACTTCCAGGTCCCTAGCGCGAAGGGGAAATACAGCCAACCGTGGCGGCAGTGGGCCAGGAAGAGACGGGGCGTGCCACGAGGCCAAGCCCCCGTGACTCATGGCACTACCCCCTCAAAGCTAAACCACATCCCCTTCGCTAGCAAGCGCACACAGGGTGGACTGCCAGGGCCCCAGTCCGTCCCTGGTCAAAGGTTTCACAAGTCCCTCATTAATTTCTTATCCCTAGAATCAGCGTGGTTGCACATTACGAAGCATTAAGAATATCCTCTGATGTTATGATCGATCCTTCTTGTTTACAATGTAAAAGATATAACCATTCTTTTGAGTGTAAGAAACAAAAAATCTTTAATACATCTCATCCAATTGATAAGTCCTAGCTGTTGTGCTGCAACAGGGACTGTCAGTAAGAATGTTCGTGTCAGTATCCATTCAGCATAGGGTCTGCCGGCTCAGACTAACATAGCGGGAGAAGTTGAGTTGTTGCCCATGGCAACCAATCAGAATCTACTTATCCTTTATCTAGCACCTTCTAGAAGATAATATCTGGAATCTGATTTGTTGCTATGGGCAACAACTCCACTTTAAAGACCCGCACTTTAGTAAATATACACCTAAGGCTCAATAAGAAGCAAACAAAACCATTAAGTTAGTTATACACTTTTATTTATTTATTGAGCACAATTGGTAACATGCAACATCTATATAATAATCAGCAATGTTTGTACCATCTCCGTCATGCACAGTGAAAGTCGGGGTGCTTGCCAAAGGCTTCCACTGCAATAGAACGGGACAGCATACAGAAGAGTGCGTTGTCAACAGCAATCCATGGCTTGGAATATAGGCGAAGGCTGATGTCAGCGGCTGGGGGCTGAGTTTGCTGCGGCCAGGGGTTTAGCAGTGAGTAATAATGGGCCTGTTACTTAATACAAGAGCAAACGAGTGTTTCTGCAAGTGTAATGGGCCATTAAATGATAGTGAATAGGCCCCAGGGTGTAGTGTTTCCACCTGAACCCCAGAGCATAGGACATACCCACACGGATGGTGATATAAGAGTTGTACTATTAATATTTCCATTAAAATGTCAGCACTGAACAAAACTGATAGTGGAAACCAGGCTCACAGAAATGAACATTTCACTGCCAAAGGAGATAAAATACTGCCAATATTGCACATATATTGCCAATAATTTTAGGCTCAGTGATATAAGGTAAGTATAGCCAGACTATTTTGGTAATATAAGAATATTGGGGTGAAAAGAGAACAGATGCCATAGAAGAAAAAGGGGTGGTGAAACCCTTTAAATGCCAATTTCTTAAATTTCTGTGAAGTGTTTGCTTATGTTTGTCTTAATTAGAATTCTAAAAGTGATCAGAAATATGGGAAATAAGGCACAATATGGGATTTTACAATAGCAAACAAATAAATAACAGCAAGAAAAAAGGTTAAATAGTATTTTGCATAGTAACACAATCTTAGGCAACATCATTCCAGATCAAAATAAAAAGATACAATTAAATGAGGATTTAGTAAGAAGTCAGAGCTTTCTGGATGTTGGTGAGAAATTGGACGGTGTGCTCCTGAAAAAGCGACTTACTATACACAATGAGGTATCACTAACGATATTCAGCCTGCTGCTTCATTCCTCCTGAGAATTGGTGAAAACCTGTCAGGCCAGGAGCAGAGACAGTCTCGCACACACTGGCATGGAACTGTTACCTGGCAACCAATGCTAAAGAGAAGAAGGTTGGAAACGCTGTCATATTCCAACTGGAGATTTATGTATTAACAGCCAGACTTTATCCACATAAAATAGCATCTTTTCATCACATTCCCCAGCACTAAAGGTTTTGATGGTTTCCAACTGTCTTTTTTATTTTTTAAACTTATTTCATCCAAGTACAGTATCGTGAGCTTGGATTCAGGCCTACTCTATATTTTAGTGGAAAGCACCGGTCAAAATGTCACTTAAAACAACAGTAATATTAAATGCACAAAGGAAGAAAGAAGCGAAAGGGGGACAGAGAGTGCAGTGATCTAGCCAGGACTCAGTCATTCAATCCAACATCAGCTTTATTAGACCCAAGTGAAGGAACAGGAAATATAGCAACACAGGAACAGTATTGAAGAGGGAGATGAATGGGAGTGAATATGTTATACTGAATATAAGCAGTATTTATTTTAGCAGATGGTATTTCAGATTGAGCCAATAGACTACAATCTTCTCTTATGTCGTGATTCCCTTATGAAAAGCACCGACTCTTCGAGTGTCAGGAAGTGCTGGAGCAAAACCCTGCTTCGGGTAAAGTAAGCCCCTTGCTCTCCTGTGGCAGACTCTCACCCTACCACATAACACCCCTGTTAGAGGGTAATTTAGAACCAGCTGAGGTGGTAGCTTGGTCCTCTATTCATGTACCAGACAAAAATATCTGCACTGAGATACAAGATAAGTGCTGATATCACAAGGTCAAGCAAGAATTGGCATCCCGCATGGAATGCAACCAAATTTGGGGGCATGGAAATTGATGACAAAAAAATTAACCCCCTCAGATGGTAATGAAAGTCCTCAACTACCCACCTTTCAGTGATTACTCCTACTTCGTGACTAGAGCGTAAATAGAGCACAGAACATACATATTAAGCATCCATCGGTATGTAATACCACCTGGGGCTGGTAAGTACCTTAACCCTCCCCTCTCCCTACCCTAACCCTCCCTTAGTGGTGCCTAACCCTAACCTCCCCCCCTAGTGCCTATCCCTAACCTCCCCCCATTGGTGTCTAACCATAACTCCCCCTTCCCGCACCCTAAACCTAGCCCTCCCTGGGGGGTGCCTAACCCTAACCTCTCCCTAGTGGTGGCTTACCCTAACCCCCCTTTCCCTAGCCTAACCCTAACCTTCCCAGGGGGGTGCCTAACCCTAAATCTTCCTGGGAGTTCCTAAACCTAACACCCCCCTTCCCCGCGGCTACAACCTAAGACACCCGGCTTACCTTCGTTCGGTATGCCGGGCGTCGGGATTTCAACATGGGGCTAATGATAGGCGTCGAGATTTGGACGCCTATCTTTAGTCCCATGTCGGGCTTTCTGTGTCGAGATTCCGGCGTCCAGTAACCTGTCTACATCCCAAATTTACTAAGCAGTAGTTTTGCTGGGTTTTGGTAAACCACCATTGTAGTCCATCTGTTTTATGGCACTTATGTGGTGGTTTTTTCCTGATGTTTTGACCAAACCATTAGAAAACCACCAGAAAACTGCAGTAAAACTCCTGCATATCTGATCAAACACAAGGTGAGGAATTACAATACACTTAAAATGTATTGAATAAGAAGGGAGAAAACATTCATAATTCTCTTATAGGCTAATTTTATTTTATTAACACATTCAGGGGAAAATATTAACTTAAATTGAAATGTCAATATCAATTGTTATTTGGTGTAAAAACATATTTTCATGACGGGGGAACCATTATTTTATGGTTATATAAATGGTACCACCAACATAAAATAATAAATGTTGCCCATCATAATAACCTTTTTAAACAACAATTAATATTGCCCCATTGACATAATTAATTATAATATTGCTTTCTTAATACGCGTAATCAATAATCCCCCATTGTATTAATAGAATAGTATTTCCCCAAAAAGAGAATTATCAATGTTATCTGCCTATTTCAATACATTATGATTGCCCTCATTATGGGCCTGATTTGGATGCTGCGCGATCGTGTATACATCTATTGCCAGTGTAGCATGTGTGACTTTGTGCTAATACTGGTACAAGCCCTTCCCTGGTGTACAGCCATTGGTCTGCAAGGGCATTGACTGAGACGCCCACTTTGTGCATCTTTAGACACTGAAAAACAGCTTGGTGTGCCATTAGACACAACCATCGATCGCACCATTGAAACTTGCACAAGTCCCATGCTAGGTGCAGAATATTTGTCAGAGTATGGCCTCCAATGTAAGCGGTTAAGCGTCTGAGTTTGCAAACAGTTCAGCGTCAAGTCCGCAACACTCCCATTGCACGCCCGTAAGACGGTACATCTCTGTGTGTCTAAATAGCCACCTCCCAGTCATCATTCAGGAATGCCCAATACATTTCCAATACATTTCTGACATGTCTTAATCTCAACTGCGCCTCGGTCGGTACACGCCATGGGACTCATGTGCGACTTACACAGTTGACAGACATTGACCATTTGTGCGAATATCTGCATTCCGTGTGACTCAGAGTATATCGTGATTCCTCTCGTTCTGAATGACAGATAGCACAAAGGGCATACTTTTGGAGCTATCTCGCCCCTAACAACCATCTCGTTTTTTTTGTTGGGTTTTAATGGCAGGTTTCCATGTGTAGTAAATCTAGAAGTTTTGTTCTGAACTTATAATGGGCAAAACATTGATGGAACTTCATATTCAATTGCATTCTAAAGTGTGGTTTCTCTGATGTTTTGTAATGGGTTTGAGGCAGCTTATTAAATCTGCGGGAAGTGACCCTGTCATTAAACCACAACAAAACTACCAGGATCTCATGCCCGTCACTTAGTACTGGTAATATACCCCATAGATTGTTAGGTTGTCTTGATTACAGAGGTTGGCAAACACTGGTCTAAAGTAAAGTGATTGTCATGATTATTAATAAATAAAAATGATTATACTGTCCAATTTTCAATCCTTGTTAAGTTTTTTTAGGTACTAGGACTTGCTGAGCAGTCCGGGGCTGGTTATGTTTTTGGGGGGGACCCCACGTAATTTTTTTTTAGAATTTATTCCTTTTTTTTTTATATATACAGGCATAAACATACATGGATCACACTGATTTATGTATTTCTGCCAAACTCGCAGCTCACAGGCAGGCAAATTGATTTCATAAATGATTCAGGAGTGCTGTCCATTCTCATGAGAGTTTATAGTACTCCTCTTGATAAATTCCCGAATCCTATCTTCACTAGTGAAAGTTACTCGAGTTTAGCCGATGGTGAAGTGAATAGAGTTTGCTAACTCTCCAGTATATTCCCGTAGCAAAGGAGATTTCTCTCCCGAGTTTGTCTTTAGTAAATTTGCAAGTGGAAAAAAATGCCCAAACTCTCCAGAGAATGCTAACTCTCCCAAACTCAAATCTTAGTAAATTTACCCCTAGGACTCTTTAGTATTGTTCTGATTGGTTTGCCCTCTAGATACAGGTAGTTGAGTCAGTGATACATATGAAATGCATGTGGTTAATTTTCTTCTTCCTCAGCTCACTAAATCCTCAGAGATGCCAAGGGTAACCATTAGAGGCACACAGCATCCACCCTTCCCATGTATTCGTGTCCACAAACTGATTATATTGAGTAAATAAAGCAGGAGTCAGGCCTACAAAATAACCTACAGTATATTAACTGCAGAGAAATGCTTACTGAAATATTTTGTTTTATGTGGTTGTTTAATGTGCAATGTGGATTTACCTATCTCATGTATAACCAGGGCCTGATTGGAATTTGTGAAATAAGCCTCAGGCCAAATAACCTATGGGGGAGTATGAAGTATTGGTACTACTAAATAATGTGCCAACAGCATTGTGTTTGATTTACCAATACCTACAAAGTATTGCACTCAAAAAAATGTAAGTAAATTTAGTAATTAACTAATAAATTAATTAAATGTAAATGAAAGAATTCTCATTAAGTTTAGTATGGCGCATGTGTAGTGTAGGTTCCCTCACCCGGCCCTTACATGTGCAGTTAGGCAAACACTGATTTGCAGTCAATGTTGTCTGGCCTTGTAAAAACACCAGGCAATGGGCAAACGCTGCTCTCCAAACAGCGCACTGTTGCCTTCCACACCACCCTGGTTGCCCTGTTTATAATCCAGGTCTGTGCATAAAACAATTTGTCCAATATCATATATAAAAAAGAGATTTTGTCACAGTACTCAGCTAATGTTAGGCACACAAATGATGACTAAAAGGTTAACACGATAACATAGAAGTAATTTGTGCTTTTTATGGTATAATTTCTTGTGTTTTCTGTCTACAACGTTACAGTTTTTTTCCATTCTCTCATAAAAGGATTATTGTTAATCATAAAGAGTTTGTTCCATGAGAGAGAGAATATAACTGGATATATAAATTAACTGCATTAAGGGTTAAATAGTAGGTCAGTTTTATATCACTTGTTTATGCTGTCCTAAACTCCCTATGGTTGATATGCACACTATACCATATAGACTTAACACAACTAAAGACTTATCTAAAATAAACACACGGACAACAGGAGTTGGGTTTAAAATTAAAGGTCAAATTTATTTGACATTAGATTATTAATAATTAATGAATAATTATTAAAATATTGAATTTGGGCTATCAAATTAGATAATTAGATGTTGCCCATTGAACTTGATTGTGAGCTTAAAGTTAGTATGGTGGCGGACAACAAAGAACGGACACTCCCACAAAACACACACAGACCAAACACATCACCGTTGGTGTTCAACTCTCCAGCAAAAAGCACGCCCGGACGGGCTGTGTCATCTCCCGGGAAGGGACGTTCCTGGCTTATCATTGAACAAGGAGAGCGCACCCATCTAATTTGTATAACTAAAAGCACACTACCGTTCTTTCCGCCAAAGTGAGGCAACTCAAGCTGAAGCCCGCCACCAAAACAAACCAAACCAACTCCACCAACACCTTTAACAACGCCTCCACAAACATAATCCAATCTGCTTCCGACAAAGGACCACATCAGTCCTAAACGAATGCATGTCATTGAACCTGAGTCCACTAAGAACCAAAACCCCGCCACAAACATAATGCAACTTGCTTCCGACAAAGGACCACATCAGTCCTAAACGAATGCATGTCATTGAACCTGAGTGCACTATGAACCACAACTCGTAGTAAAACACGGCGGAGGCAATTAAAAAAATTTGAAATCGAAATTACTGTTCATTTTTAATTAATTAAAAACCACAAGTTTTACAAAGCATTCGCCCTCTAAAGGTCAGGTATGGAATTAGAAAAGGATTTATTATTATTATTATTATTATTATTATTATTATTATTATTATAATTTATTTATATGGCGCCACAAGTGTTCCACAGCGCCTTACAAAGTACATAGACAAAAAAGTAACCATTGACTTACAATACAATACAGAACAATACAATACAATACAGGACATGGATAAACATTGCTATATTAGCGACCTTAATGCCCGTATAAGCAGCCAAGTGTTAGTTGCCCTAGTGGGGAGTAAGAGATAAATTAAACTACAGTAGGGAGAAGCACAAGAGGGTAGAGGGCCCTGCTCGAAAGAGCTTACATTCTTTAAGGGAGGGGAAGACAAACAGGAGTGACACAGAATGGGGTGGGCGGGGAGAAAGGAAGATGTAGCAGCAAGTTAGGATGAGAGCTGGAAGGCTTTAATGAAGTAGTGGGTCTTAATAGCTCGTTTGAAAGATTGTAGAGAGGTGCAGAGTCTGATAGGGAGAGGGAAGGAGTTCCAAAGGTAAGGAGCAGCACGGGCAAAATCTTGGAGGCGGGAGTGGGAGGAAGTAATCAATTGGCATGAAAGGCGGCTTGTATTAAGTGAACGAAGAGGGCGGACAGAAGAGTGAAGGCAGATGAGATCAGAGATGTAAATGGGAGAGGAATGGGTGAGGGCTTTGTAAGTACACATCGCTAGCTGCCTGACACCGCCGGCAACCCCAGCTGCCGACACACCTGCAATGTTGCCCCACGTACTGAGGACAAGGTTAGCGACCCCCACACTGCCGACACTGCCAGCACTCCCACACTGAGGACACCACCAGCACCCCTGCACTGCCGACACTGTCAGCACACATGCACTGAGGACACCGCTGGCACCACCACTCTGCCGACACCTCCAGCACCCTGCATTGAGTATACCCCTGCACTGCCAACACAGTTAGCAAACCTGCACTGAGGACACTGCTGTAACCCCTGATCTGCCGACATCGCCGGCACCCTGCATTGAGAACACCCCTGCACTGCTGACTCAATCAGCACACATGCACTGAGAACACCGCTGGCACCCACGCTCTGCCGACACTGCCGGCACCCTGCATTGAGAACACCCCTGCACTGCCGACACGGTCGGCAAACCTGCACTGAGGACGCCACTGGCACCCCCGATCTGCCGACATTGCCGGCACCCTGCATTGAGAACACCCCTGCACTGCCGACTCAATCAGCAGGAGATCCAATACCAAAACACGAGGGTCGGCGCACATCTTTAATTTTGAATGCTTCTATCTCCGAAGTTTGCTTTACACCGTTACAGGTCGTACTTCCTTCGAAGACCCTATTAGGACTGTGGATGGGAAAGTTTGTCACACTTTTCGTGAGGCCTGCCTAAGGAGAGGTTTGTTGGGGGATGATGTGTAAACAAACATTCTAAAATCCTGGGCAACGCCGGGTACTCCAGCTAGTGTGCAATAAATTATAATATTACTCAAACCAACAGCCGTTTACAAGTGCCCCTATTTTCTATAGTTGTGAGGTAATGGAACCTGTTGCACTACAGGTGCAGCATCACCTAGCAAAAGCGGCCAGGGATGAAACACGTGAATTGCTTAAGCGTGCCCGCCACACACGTTGTGCTAATGGCAGTGCGTAGGTGTGACCCAGCGTTAAGTGACCCCACCAGTGGCAAATGAAGGATTTCTAGAGAGGGAGGGTGAGGGGGTTCACAATGCTTGACTTTAGAGTGAGTGTGGCCAATCACTGAAACAATAATAATTAGCACTTATCCAGGTTTAATATGTGTCATACAAAATATTTTGAGTGTGCATTAAGTCCAGCATATACAAGACCAGCAATCTCAATAAGCCATTACATTTGGCAGTAGGGCCATCCTGTCTGAGCTGAATATTTTTATTTTATATGCGTGCACCATTCCAGAGCATTGGAGCAAGTCCGGGGGTCTGGGGGCCACAGCAGAAGGAGATAGCACTGTACTGGACATATATGTATACAGTATATTGGGCTCTATAGCAGCACATCCCTAACAGTGCATGCTTTCCAGATCTTCTAGCTGGTACACAGGTTATTTATTAATTCTGATACATGTTAAAAGGGCTGGTGCAAGTTAACACATGAGAATTGCATAGACGTGCCCGCCTCACTTGTTGTGCCAACGATGGGTGGCATGTGTGACCTAGCGCCAAACGACCAAAAGCCGCCCTCCCCTCTGACTATACAATGGCACAGAGAGACATCTGATGGTGTGCAGCACTCATGGCCCCCGACCAGCCACATCCCGCAGCGCAGGAGGCCCAGAACCACCCTGACCAGATGGCTGGTACACTGGGGCCATTGAGGGAGTCCCAGCCCACCTCACTTGCCTAGAACCCCTGTAAGTGACTAGGGGCCAATCAATCATCCCTGCACCAGCAGAGGGGGGGGGCAGAGGCACTGCTGACCCCGCTGTGATAAGCAAGGCCCCAAGAGACGCGCCTGCAGTAGCTGCGCGGGCCGCATCTCTCATAGTAAAACACCGCCAGGTGATGGCGCTGTGCTGCTAATGACCAGCGGTGACCCGCGCCAAGACTCTGGGTCACAGCGGGCCACGTGACCGCCAGCCGCGCGGCTCCCGTCTGGTCCCGCTCTGGCAACAGCAGCCGAGCGGGTAGACTGTTTGATCAGGCAGCGGGGCATGGCAGCTCAATAGGGTACTAGAAAAGGAGGAAATGAGGTGCAGTAAGACTGCAAGAAGAAAGGGGGGAAAGAGAAGAACAGCAAGGGATAAGTCAGAGGACACTAGGGCAGAATAAAGGCAAAGATCAGGAGACAAAAGGAATAAAAAAAATAAATGCCAAGAGTTGGAAGAAGAATATAAAGAATAGTGAAATAAACTGTAGGAAAATAGGGAGTAGGAGAAGACAACAATATGCACTGAATAGAATCACAATACAAAGATCACTTCCCTAACTCCTGGGCTGAAATCTCCAGAAACAAAGAGGCTGAGTCTTTGAATAACAGACCTAATATACCAGCAAGGCCCAACCACCAAAGAACTAAGGCTAAGACTAATGATTGACAATAACATCAAAGTCCTTAAAGGTATACTGCTACCACAACCACAGGGTTTAACCTGGCTCAGTCAGATTGCACCTGCCTTATGCTGTCCTTCTGATCAAACTATTTAAACCCTCCTTATAAAATATTGAATGGTACAGACCAAAATATACAAATTACTTCATGATTCTAAGGGGCATATCCAATTGGCTGCGAGGTTTTGGGCGCAAAAAATTACGCAGACCTCGCACCCAATTTAAGATTACTGTGGGCATACGCGCTTCAATGCCTGTAGTATCCAATTAAACCAAAATTGGTTGCAGGCTTTGGCTTCCCTCCCTGCGGTGACACCTGGTGTGGGGAGGGCTGTAGGGCGCAAGGCGCAGCTGCCCATCGGCCTCGTGGCCTGAACCCCCATTGTAATCACTCCGGAGGGGGTGTCCCTGAGGTGCGCACTGCCCCTGGGGATCACTCTGTGTACAGTGCTGCAATTATAAGAGCATCCCCCGTAGCAGGGGGGTGGTGACGCGATTCTCGCCGAAACGCATCATTTTGGCTCTGCCCCCTTCTTCACAATGCCGGTAATCTCGGGGGCTCCACCCTCAAATGCTGGCCATCCCCCCCCTGATTTGCCGATCTAGTTGCCCCTCCCAGAAGGGCCAGCCAGAAAGTTGGCAAACCTGGGTAGTACCTCTCCTGTGCTAGCCAACCATGGAAGCTATCTGTGACACTTGAAGCTGGAGAAGAGAACTGGAGGAGGAGGACAGCGCTGCAGAAGGTGAGTAATTAAGGACTAATTAAGCTAAACTGAAACTTCCAATTGCTTAATTAGTCATTTTGCTGCAAGGGTCCAGAAGCAGTTTTTCTTTAAAATAAGGATTAAAGAAAAAATTAAACCCCTCTGGAGGATCTCAAAAAAATATCGAAACCGTGAAATATCGAAACCGTGAAATATCGAAACCGTGCACCCAGTACCAAAAATCTCACTCTTGTGGGAAAAACCTTGCAGGTGCAAAATTTTTGGTGAACTCTTACTGAATTGAATATGCCCCTAAGAGTGTATAAATTGTAGGGGATAAGGAAGAAGGCTATGCATGGTAAGGAATGAGGTCAGGGACAGAACACAAGGAAAGAACATAAGAATATGGGGTCTATTCACTAAGCCTTGGAGTGAGAAAAAATGGAGAAAGATAAGTCCCAGCCAATCAGCTCCTGTCAGTTTACAGGCTGTGTTTGAAAAATGACAGGAGCTGATGGGCTGGGAGTTACCTTTCTCTATTTTATCTCTCTCCAAGGCTTAGTGAATAGACCCCATGGTTAAATATATGGGAAAGGGATAAAAGAAAATGTTGGAAAACTGGAAAAAAAAATAGCTCATGAAAGGCATTAAGGGGGGATCAGAGGAATGAAGAACACATTTGTTGAGGGATTTATTTAATATCATAGTTATTTAGAAGCTATCTTGTGCTGGGGGTAAGGTGAGGATGTGGTGCCAAGTTATATGGCTACATATTTTAATAATGAAAGTAGATTGAGTGTTTTAACTTTAACTAATATTCATTAATTGATTAATATCAGAAATAATTTAAGTTCTTCACAAGTACAATAATACAGCTAATTTTAATTAGCAAGGGAGTGGCTATAGATTGGAAATAGGTTTAACTATCTAATGGTGTTTTTACTGTTACCATCATGTTCATTTTCTAGGCTAACTGTAAACCTTCAAATTTACTTGGCTGACAACTAGGTGAACTTGGGCAATAATATTGGGGTTACCCATAATATGTGGTGTTTGGCAAGCCTTTTACTCTGAAAGCCATATTTATGGCAATGGAAAGATTTGATGGATTTATTGAAATTGGAGAAAGTCTGTATCTCACGTTCTGTGTCTTTGATCCTCTTTTGGAATATGTGAAGGTGGGAAACACACACATTGCAAAAAGCTTATTGCAGAATGAATATAGGGCCTACTGTACCTTGGTGACAAATGTGCAAATACAGATTGTATGCCTATTCAAGGAACACTTTCCAACTGTTCTGATGTGTCTTAAAATAGACAATGGGTCACTAGAGCCATTGTATACATATGTATGCCTCATTTTCTTATATATTGCTATAAGAACATTTTGTAGAGTCATTTGCCAAGATTGTCTACAAGGATAAATGGTAGATGACTCTGGTGTGCAGATGGGGTTAAGTGCGAGGTGCTGTGCATAACATCATTATTTCTGTACAGGGGACTAGTAGGGGAGGGAAACGCCTGTTTCTATCATAGCCCATCTTGTATTTATGATGTCTTCCTGCACTGTGCACTCTGTGGTATCACAAGCCTATTAAATTTATTTACACAAAACTGTTAAGCGATGTAGTAAAAGCTTCACCGCCAGCTACGGAGTCTGTAAGTGATTTATTCTTATTATAAAAGTTAGCAGTTTGCAGAATATTTCATCCCAAAATGCAAAAGGAATTTAAATAGACTCCAATGGAGCATGGGGAAAAGCTCTAAGGTGAAAGTGGTAGACCCCACCATTGCTTTATGCTGATATAATGTATACAGTAACTGCAAAGGTATATTTACATACACGCCTTTAATCGAGAGCTCTGACAATTTATAAGGACTGTGAAACATCAAATCCACTTACCCCACTCACATGATGACATGCCTTTAATTCATCAAGAACTGGAATGAACATTTATGTAGATGCAAATAGTCCACATAATTTATTGCTTACTAGTTGGGTTACTAGCATTGCCCAGGTTGAAGACTTGACCCTGAAGTACACCTGCAGCCTTTATTTGTTTACATTATCCTCGCCTATAACCCCATTCCATTGATCCTGAAAAGGACCCCACTGTTTGCTAACAAGCAAACAGTGGCGTAACTACCATGAGTGCAAGGGGTGCGGCTGCTATGGTGCCCGAGCTGTCTCTGTGGTCCACCGCTCCCCCCACAAGGTGGGCTGGTCCAGCCAGAGCTATTGAGGGGGGCCCTGTTGTCAGCAACATTGATTTGGTGGCAGCCCGCCAGATAATTCTAGCTGGAGTACTGGCAGGCAGTCATGGAAAAACAGCGCCGCTGGTCGCGTGACAATCAGGGCTCGCAGACCGGCAATCAATCAGAAGGGGCGGCTCTGATTGCTCACTACAGGCACCAGATTCAAATTGCACCAGCGCTATCTGTCCATGTCTACCGCTGCCTGCTGGTGTGCCAGCTATAAATAGCTGGCAGCCAGGCCCCAAATCCACACCTGCTGTCTGCTGATCATACACAGGGGGAGGAGAGAGGCTGCTAGAGGAACACGGGGAGGTGAGTTGCTGGGGGGGGTGATAATGTGTAAAAGGCACTACTATTGTATGGAATAATATATGGGGCACTACTACTATATGGCATAATCTGTAAAAGGCATTACTGTGTGGTATAATGTGTAAGGGGCATTACTATGTGGTATTATGTGTAAGGGGCATTACTATGTGGCATAATGTATAAGGGACACTACTACTGCATAGCATAATGTGTATAAGGGGTACTACTGTGTGGCATAACCTGAATGGGCTCTGTATGGCATAACCTGAATGGGGTCTGTGTGGCATAACATATATAGGCTCTGTGTGGGGGCAACTGTATGTTTTTGTTTTTTTACCTCTGCAGAGCCCTTTTATGATTTTGCTATGTGGTACACAAAGTTCTAGTTACTCCGCTTGCATGCACACACAGAGACTCTGGATTTAATTTGAACTTGCATGAGTCATCAAGTTTGCTCAGATTGAGGTTAAAAAGTTACTTTTGAAGCTTTCTCACAGGTTTTTGGCAAACTGCCAATTTCCACTGGAGCCAGCCCCAGGACCTGTGTTATTTAAGAGTATCCTCATTTTTAGGGATTGTTTGACAGTGTGTGGCCCTGACAAAGTTTAAACCTATGCAAAAACCTAATCCTGGTCAAACTACACCACTATGCCAATTTTGGTGGAACTAGGTCCAAAACTCTGGCCGTGCATAAAGGACAAACAGACAGACAGACAGACAGACACACTTTCTCGCTTATTTTATAGATATAAATGGAGAACATATGTCCATGATCAAGAATATATAGTTCTGTATATAAAAAGCCTTGCCTTTAACTTACAGTACATCAACCCTTTATAACTTAACTACATCTAACTATTTCTCCTTTTCATGGATTTCTTTCGCAAGCTGCTCAAGAGATCAGACACACCAACTCTATCAGTATTGAAGAACATGGGTGCAGGGTGTGAGGTGTGGACCCTCTTCTGGACCCAGGGTCTCGTGTGCACTACACATACTGCACCCATTATAGATATGCCATTGCTGAGTAATTAGTAAGGGCTCCCCCAGCCTCTCAGCACTTCTGCCTGGCAGTCTCTGTTGTCTTCAGTCCCAAAGAAATATGACCAATACTCCATCTCTGATACACCCAGCTCTGCAAGTTAAGTCATTTACCACATACTGCCCATGTGCTGCCCACTAATGATCATTCCACTGTTGACTGAATCTGGCACCAATAAATGGAAGTTGTCCATAGAAAATTATGATTAAGCACCAACTTGACTAGATGACAGAACAGGTTAATAAAAGGATGCAAAGTAAAAATTGTTAATGGTTATAACTAGAGATGAGCGGTTCGGATTCTGTGGAATCCAAACTGCTCTGAACATTGGGGATCCGAGTCCACCTGAACCCTGTTCGGGTGTTTACCGCCTGACTCGGATCCCCGTTCGGGGCCAAACGGTGGCCGCCTGATGTCGGATTCTCACTAGAGAATTCGACATCAGGGCTCCTATTGTGTAGGGCAGAGCGCTGTGATAGCGCTCTGCCCTACACAGACACAAACACACAGCCGCCAGCGGCACCTGTGTGTTAGTTACAGCAGCCAATGAGAGTTACACAGACTCTCATTGGCTGCTGCACGGAGGGAGCCGGCTGGAGCTCACACATGAGCTCCATCTTCCGGCTCCCTCCTCAGCGTGTGACAGCAGAGCGGACGGTGCGGGAGCAGGGATTCAGGTAAGTTTTTATTTTTTATTTTTTTACTTGTGCAAGGGCCAGGGGTGCTACTGGGGGGGGTGCGGGGGGGCCATACTACTGGGGGGGGGACTATACTACTGGGGGGGTCTGCTACAGGGGGGGCTATACTACTGGGGGGGTCTGCTACTGGGGGGGTCTGCTACTGGGGGGGCCATACTACTGAGGGGCCTGCTACTGGGGGGGCTATACTACTGGGGGGTCTGCTACTGGGGGGGCCATACTACTGAGGGGCCTGCTACTGGGGTGGCCATACTACTGGGGGGGCAATACTACTGGGGGGGCTTACTACTACTGGGGGGGCCTGCTACTGGGGCAGCCTACTACAGGGGGGGCTACTACTGGGGCAGCCTACTACTGGGGGGGGGCAGCTACTGGGGCAGCCTACTACTGGGGGGGCATACTACTGGGGGGGCCATAGTACTGGGGGGGCTGCTAATGGGGGGCATACTACTGGGGGGGCCTGCTAATGGGGGGCATGCTACTAGGTGGCATGCTAATGGGGGGCATACTACTGGGGGGGCCTGCTACTGGGGGGCATTCTACTGGGGGCACTGCATAGGAGACCCTACTACTAAGGGGACTGCATAGGGGGCACCACTGCTGGGGGCATTGTGTAAGGCACACCGCTACTGTGGGCATTGTGTAAAAGGGGCACTACTGTGGGCATTGTGTAAAATGGTCACTACTGTGGGCATTGTGTAAAAGGGGCACTACTGTGTGTCGTAACATAAATAAGACACACTACTTTATGGTGTAATGTGAATCAGGCCCTATGTGCGGTATAATGTGAATAAGATTGTGCACTGTGACTCCTTGGGCCGTAGCCCATTATGTAAACAAGTACTGTGATTCTGCTGGCCGTACCCGACTGGGTGGGTGCACTAGGTTTCATTTCTGCCACTGCTGTGTGGCAATGTGTCATAAATGTGCTTTATACTGTGGTGTCTGTGTCATTGTGCCGCTGCTCTGTCACTTAGTAACCAGTCAGCTCACTGCAACCTTTGGCCAATAATGTTGAAAACAATATTATAAGCTGTGATATGGTCTAAATTGACTGGAAATTAATGTTATAGAGGTTAATAATACTCTAGGAAGAAAAAAAAGACCAATTTATGTGATTTTAGCTTTTTTGTAAATTTTTGTAAAAAAATCCAAAACCAGTCACCGAAGTTTGGCAAATCCAAATCCAAAGCCGGACGACGAATTAGAACCAAATCCAAATCCGGCAAAAATGGTCCGGCGCACATCCCTAGTTATAACCACACTCTTGTTATCATAAGGATCGCATACAATCCTATACTAATAAATCCTCACCCCATATCTGCACTGCTAATACTATTGGGAACCATGTCATATTGTTTGCCAACTCTGCCTTAATCCATCCCAGTGGCCATTTCCATTATACCATTTAGCTTAATAGCATGCTGTAGTGGTAATAAGTATATGGGACGTATTGAGAGTTTTTGGTTGTGATACTAGTTTTGTTAATTAAAAGTCACAGAGATGTTTGTAAACCAGGCCTATTGTCTTTGAGACACATATTGATTACTTAGACTTGGCAAGCTTGCCCCAAGCACAGGAGGGGGCAAACCTTCAGCAGTCTAGGCACAAGATGTAACAACACATAACAAACCATATGCAATCTGTTTTTGACATAAAATTTATATTTTTATAATCACCAGGAGCTTCCAAAATCATTTAAAAATATCAGAAGTCTATATGCAGGTTATGTGCAATTTGGAAACGGGATGCAGTCAGGATACCGGCGGCCAACACTGACATCTCAACATGGGACTAAAGATAGGCATCGAAATCCCAATGCCTATCATTAGCCCCACTACAAAAAGGTCAGACACCCCCCTGGGAGGGTTAGGTTTAGGGTTCAGGGAAGGGGGGTTAGGTTTAGGCACTAAGGGGGGAGGTTAGGGTCAGGCACTAGGGGGGAGGATAGGGTTAGGCACCACTAAGGAAGGGTTAGGGTAGGGAGATTAGGGTACTTAACTGCTGCAGTCGGGATTTTGATCCGTCGGGCATGCCGCTGTCGGTATTTGACCCGGCGGCTAAACAGTGGCCGGCATTACATACCGATTCCTTTGGAAATCACTAGGTTCTAGGGTATCAGAGAAATAAGGTGTCTAACCAATACCACATTGCAGTCATGTTTGAACTCATATCAAATCTTAACTAATAAGATTCTGGTATGATACTGTTGAGATACAGTATCATACCAGGTACTAAATCCACCTTAACCCAGTGGTGCAACAATGAAGAAGCTCTTCTGCAGACAGGGGATTGGGCCATCCCAGTGAGCAGGGAGAAATAGCAGTCAGTTATAGAGCAGGGAGACATGGCAGTCAGGTATAGATTATGGTAATAGTAAAAATAATAGGGTAAGGGGTTTCTGCTTTATTGGGGTTAATTAAAAGTTATGGTTTTTTTTAAATGAGGAGCTTTTACAACCAACTGCATATACTGTAAAATGAGGATGAGGCATGAAAATGACTGTATGCATTTATTAAATTATGGATGCTGGGACAGAGCTTCCAAAAATCCCTGTCCCAGTGAATGGTTAGAAACAAAGTGACAGCTATCACTTTGTTTTCAGGTCTGTCCCATACTGTGTACATATCATATTTTATGTAGTCATTACACTGAGAAAGTTGTGCACATTTATTTGTACTTCAGTTGTAAGTTACATGGGCAGTTCAGTGGTATCACTAGTTGGTAGTTAGTTAATAGGCTGTACTCTCACAGATACTGATTTACTATAGCACAAATAAAGCCAAATGGTGATTCTTACTACAATTTGCTACTGTATGCATGCTTTCCATTAATTGATTTGATTATTATAGTGAACTTTTTCTGTTGAGATATTGGGGTCTATTTACTAAGCAGTGTTAGGAGACAGAGTGAAAAGTGATAAGTCTGTGATAAGGTGCCAGCCAATCAGCTCCCAACTGTCATTTTTCAAACACAGCCTGTGAGATGGCAGTTGGGAGCTGATTGGCTGGCACCTTATCACTTTCTTATCACTTTTCACTCTGTCTCCTAACACTGCTTAGTAAATAAACCTCACAGTATCATACCAAGGGCTCTATTTACTACAATCCGCATATTGAATGCGGATTGTAGTGTGATATTACCGAGTGAATTCGCATTGCGAATTCAGGCAATATCACCGGGATTTACTATAAATCCCTTGCAGGGACAGAGCTTGCGATAAAGCTCTGTCCCTGCGGATCCCATCCGCACTCTAGTCGCGGTATTTTCGGAAAAAATACCGCGACTAAGAGCCCGCGCATGCGCCGACCCACCGTCGCTACTACCCCCCCACCGACGCTAAGCCCCGCCCCCCGACGCTAAGCCCCACCCCCCGCGATTGCGGACCCCGCGACCCCCCCCTCCCTTCATTACACTTACCTGCACCTCCTGGCCTCCGGTGATCTTCTCCGGGCTTCCCGATCAGGTGATCTCCCATACTGCACTGGGACCCGATCACCTGATGACCGGGCCCCAGTGCACTGTGGGAGACCAGCTGACCGGAGAGGAGCCATCACCGGAGGCCCGATCACCGGTCCCTGGATTCAGGTAAGGAAAAAAAAAATGTTTCATTTTTTTTTTCTTTTTTATACAGCAATCAGCTTGCGGTCTACTTAGACCACATAGCTGATTACTGGTACCGGCTCCCGCCTCTGCTCTCCCCGTTAGAGCAGAGTGGGAGCCCGGTAACCGGGGGAGACCCTGGATAACGCCACCTCCAGGTGGCGTTATTATCACAGGGCTTCCCCCGGTATTTTTTTACAATTTATTTTTAGTAACTTGCACACAGATCACATTTCCCATTACAATTATGGGAAATGCGATCTGCTTTACTAAAAAATAAGTGATACTGGGGGTTGGAGTAGAATTTTACTAATTCTACTCCAATTGCCCTGTAATAACTACAGGTGAAACTAAAATAATGTGAAAAGGGTGTGAAAACACCCTTTTTCACTTTATTTTAGTAAAAATAATGTTAATAAATAGAGCCCCAAGTCCTAAATCCATCTAAACCCAGTGGTGCAACAATGAAGAAGCTCTTCTGCAGACAGGGGATTGGGCCATCCCAATGAGCAGGGAGATTTAGCAGTCAGCTGCATAGAGTTATCCCCTCCCATTCATTGTATCAATATGCTGCACAGCACCAGCCTTATGGTGCATACACACGTAGCGATTTAAATGCACGATTTGAATGATAACGATATTGTTCATTCATTGTTATAGTTCAAATCATTCATTTTTTAATCCCTACCAACCTAAAAACTCCCAGCGAGTCGCGAGCTTGTATGGACGATAGCGATATCGTCCATCGGCCGTGCATGCTGGCCAACCTGCTCGATATAGAGCAGGTTACTATAGGGACCCGTGATCGCTATAGTCGTTACTGAGTTGGTGGTGTGCTGCACACCAGGGAGGGTGCAGGACGATCAGGCGGCGATATCATATCACTGGCTCATCACTCCGTGTGTACGCACCATTAGCGAGACGAGTCTGACAGGCTGCTGTTTCATGAATACTGCAAAAAAACTTGAAGAGATCTCCAGCAGGTAAGTTAGGGTATAGGAGAGAATGGGTATAGATTATGGTAGTAAACGTAACAATAATAGGGTAAAGGGTTAATTAAAAGTTAGGGTTTATTTTTAAATGAGCAGCATTTACAACCAACTGCATATACTGTAAAATGAGGATGTGGCATGAAATTTTACCTCAACTAGCAATGCGGTCATGAAAATGACCGTATGCATTTATTAAAGTAGGGTTGCTGGGACAGAGCTTCCAAAAATCCCTGTCCCAGCGAATGGTTAGAAACAAAGTGACAGCTACCAGTTTGTTTTCAGGTCTGTCCCGTGCACATACTACACGTGTGTGGCCGACGGCCTGAGCTTGCATCAGTGGGAATCGACAACGAGGCAACTGGTGAGGCTCAACTCATTTTTTAATAGACTACTGCAGAACAGTTTTTTGCAAAACATTCTTGGATGTTTTGCACATCTGTAATCACAAAAAAAATATCCAAACCTCAGCGAAACTATGAAATTACAGTAGGCTATATTTTGCTGGATTGTGCATATATAGGAATATGCACACCTTAAAAATTTTAAACTCCCGTTTCAGATGAAAAAGAGATATAAACCTAATCTCAATGCTTTGTAAATAGCCAATGGGAAAAACTTTGCATATCCATCTGCAGGCACTTTTCCTAAACAAATTATAAAATTGTTCATATGTTTTGGGAATTTGTGATGTACCACATCATGGGTTCTATTTACTACAATCCGCATATTGAATGCGGATTGTAGTGTGATATTACTGAGTGAATTCGCATTGCGAATTCAGGCAATATCACAGGGATTTACTATAAATCCCTTGCAGGGACAGAGCTTGTGATAAAGCTCTGTCCCTGCGGATCCCATCCGCACTCTAGTCGCGGTATTTTCGGAAAAAATACCGTGACTAAGAGCCCGCGCATGCGCCGACCCACCATCGCTGCTAAGCCCCACCGATGCTAAGCCCCGGCCCCCGCAATCGCGGACCCCCGCGACCCCCCCTCCCTTCATTACACTTACCTGCCTCCTCCTGGCCTCCGGTGATCTTCTCCGGGCTTCCCAATCAGGTGATCTCCCATACTGCACTGGGACCCGATCACCTGATGACCGGGCCGCAGTGCACTATGGGAGACCAGCTGACCGGAGAGGAGCCATCACCGGAGGCCCGATCACCGGTCCCTGGATTCAGGTAAGGAAAAACAAAATGTTTCAATTTTTTTTTTCTTTTTTTTACAGCAATCAGCTTGCGGTCTGTTTAGACCACACAGCTGATTACTGGTACCCGGCTCCCGCCTCTGCTCTCCCCGTTAGAGCAGAGTGGGAGCCTGGTAACCGGGGGAGACCCTGGATAACGCCACCTCCAGGTGGCGTTATTATCACAGGGCTTCCCCCGGTATTTTTTTACAATTTATTTTTAGTAACTCTGGTCGGATCACATTTCCCATTACAATTATGGGAAATGCGATCTGCTTTACTAAAAATAAGTGATACTAGGGGTTGGAGTAGAATTTTACTAATTCTACTCCAATTGCCCTGTAATAACTACAGGTGAAACTAAAATAATGTGAAAAGGGTGTGAAAACACCCTTTTTCACATTATTTTTGTAAAATAATGTTAATAAATAGAGCCCCATAAAACAAGTTATATTGCATTACAGGTTTAGTAATACTCAGGATAGCAATGATTATTCTGTCCTATACACTACACAGATGCTTTACACAGCAATATTTGCACATACTACACTGGACTGCAAAGTGAGTAGTCTAACTCCTGTGGCTAAGGGGTGATAGAAGATAGATGGGCAGCCCCTGTGTTAAATCATGAAAAAGTCATTATGCAGCTCTTAAAGAGACAGGAACTCTTTCAGTGGGATAAAAACATTAAATATATCAAATGCCCTATACTTGTAGCCTGGAGCACAATGTAGCAGTACCTTTCTTTGCTGAGGAAGGAGAAAGCTCTGTTATGTGTTATACATCAGAAACTAAATCTGTATTCACCATGTGTAAGTAAAATATTCCTGAACAGAGAAACATGAAAAGGTGCATTACATGTCTGTACAACAGGTTATTATCAGAGCCAAACAACTCTCATCTTCTTGGTTGTCTGATAACAGGAGGAAATGCAACACATTTCCTATGGTCACAGTTAACGAGATATACCTTTAACTGGGATACAGTCAGCATGTCGACTGCCACAATGTGGGCATTCATACTGTACAATGACAGTTATGACGTCAACATTGTTGAAATGTCGACTGCTAACATGTTGACATCTGCATAATGTCGTCATGTTCACAATGTCGACATTCTAAATATTGGCAAGTGGAATGCCAGAATTTTTTTTAAATGCTGACATTAGGTTTAGGGTTCTGATTAAGGTTAGATTTAGGATTAGGGTTGGGGCATACTTATCGCTACTAAAGCCGCCTTCTGCGACTCAAGCTGCAACTGCTGCAAAATAATCTGTAGCTGTCTAGTGAGGGTTAGGATTAGGTTTGGGGTTGGAAACTTACCTACTACCACCAGAATAGCCGTATCGCCGATTGTTGACATTGTTAGTTGAGATGTGAGCATGCCCCCTTGTTTTGGTAAAACGACTTTTAAATGTTTTGGTTTGGATTAGATTTTGGTTACGGATTTCCAATCACCTGACTTGAATCCAATTGAAAATCTATGGAAAGAACTAAAGATCAGAGGCCTTGATTCAGAGCCGGACGCTCTGACAGATTGCTCGCTCTGAATCAGGGCCGTCCCTCTGAATTTAAGAGCAGCCTCCTGGCTGCTCGCATAGCTGTGGGTGACCACCCACAGCTATAGCGAGCGGCCAAAATGATGGTCGCGATGGTCAAGACCATCGCAACCATCAGGATTGCGACGAGACCCTTGTGGTAGGGTCTCGTTGCCGCAAGCCCTGGAGTGATTTTGGCTCTATCAGAGCTAAAAGCACTCCCACTGACATCACTAGTGATGTCAGTGGGGCCGGCCCCAGACAGTAGGTGTTCCAATGGGAACGCCTCCATCTGGGCAGCCACGCCCTCGGCACGCCCACCAAAGGGGGCGTGCTGTCAATCACCACTTGGTGCGAGACCCATAACGACGGCTTGGCCGTTGTTATTCGGGTCTCGCGCATGCGCATGACGGAGCCGCCTCCGTCATGCGCATGTGCACTTGGCCAACATCGACCCGCTGGCGAGCGCTCAGCGCTCTTGAGTGGGTCTGAATTAGGCCCAGAGTTCATAGAGGAGGCCCACGGAACCTTCAAGATTGTGGAAGAATGGGCCAAAATCACACCTGAACAATGCATGTGACTAGTTTCTCCATACAGGAGGCATCTTGAAGCTGTCATTACCAACAAAGGCTTTTGTACGAAGTATTAAATAAATTTCAGTAAGTGTGTTCAATACTTTTTCCCTGTGTCATTTCACATTATTACACATAACTTAATTTATGTACATCTATGGTTTGATTTCTTTGCATGTGTGGATTGCATGGGTTGTTGCTGACATTTGAGGAAAATGTAATTACAATAGCCCCATTACAAATATATTTACTGAGAAAAATGTTGATGTGTTCAATACTAATTTTTCCTGCTGTATATGTGTATATATATATAAATATATATATTTATATTAGGGGTGAGCGGGTTCGGATTTCTGAAATCCGAACCCCCCCGAGCCCCCCCGATCCGAGTCCGATCCGAATCAGGCTCGACTTTTCCCGCCTGACTCGGATCTGAAATCGAGGCAAAACGTCATCATCCCGCCTTCCGAGTCTCGCGGGTTTTGGATCCTATATAAGGTACCCACGTCGGCGCCATTTTCTCACTCGGCTGTGGACAGTGAAGAGGGAGGGTGGGAGTTAGGGCTGTGTAGTGTAGTGTAGTGTAGTGCTGCTGTTGTCCACTACTTCAAAGTCCATAGGGGCTGGCTGTGTTGTGCTGTGCTGCTGTTGTTAATAAGGGCTGTGTCCACTACTTCAAAGTCCATAGGGGCTGGCTGGACTGTGTTGTGCAGTCAGTTCTCCATAGGGGCTGTGTCCACTCCAAAGTCCTGTGCAGTGTCCCAGTCCTAAAGGAGTGCTGCAGTGTTGTCCAGGGGGTGCTCTGTCCATCAGGGGTGCTCCCCCCAAGTGCTAAAAAAATAATATATTTTCTGTGTTTGTGAATTGTGTGCGCAGTAGCCGCACGTGCATCAACAAAGTAGTGCCAAGCGTGCGCCTGTGTCATAAGTAAAGGGCCGGCTGGCTTGACCGTTAAGGGTGCTGTAACCCCCGAAAGTACACTCCAGTCCAAACCAAAAAAAAAATTATTTTCTGTGTTTGTGAATTGTGTGCGCAGTAGCCGCACGTGCATCAACAAAGTAGTGCCAAGCGTGCGCCTGTGTCATAAGTAAAGGGCCGGCTGGCTTGACCGTTAAGGGTGCTGTAACCCCCGAAAGTACACTCCAGTCCAAACCAAAAAAAAAATTATTTTTTGTGTTTGTGAATTGTGTGCGCAGTAGCCGCACGTGCATCAACAAAGTAGTGCCAAGCGTGCGCCTGTGTCATAAGTAAAGGGCCAGCTGGCTTGACCGTTAAGGGTGCTGTAACCCCCGAAAGTACACTCCAGTCCAAACCAAAAAAAAAATTATTTTCTGTGTTTGTGAATTGTGTGCGCAGTAGCCGCACGTGCATCAACAAAGTAGTGCCAAGCGTGCGCCTGTGTCATAAGTAAAGGGCCGGCTGGCTTGACCGTTAAGGGTGCTGTAACCCCCGAAAGTACACTCCAGTCCAAACCAAAAAAAAAATTATTTTCTGTGTTTGTGAATTGTGTGCGCAGTAGCTGCACGTGCATCAACAAAGTAGTGCCAAGCGTGCGCCTGTGTCATAAGTAAAGGGCCGGCTGGCTTGACCGTTAAGGGTGCTGTAACCCCCGAAAGTACACTCCAGTCCAAACCAAAAAAAAAATTATTTTCTGTGTTTGTGAATTGTGTGCGCAGTAGCCGCACGTGCATCAACAAAGTAGTGCCAAGCATGCGCCTGTGTCATAAGTAAAGGGCCGGCTGGCTTGACCGTTAAGGGTGCTGTAACCCCCGAAAGTACACTCCAGTCCAAACCAAAAAAAAAATTATTTTCTGTGTTTGTGAATTGTGTGCGCAGTAGCCGCACGTGCATCAACAAAGTAGTGCCAAGCGTGCGCCTGTGTCATAAGTAAAGGGCCGGCTGGCTTGACCGTTAAGGGTGCTGTAACCCCCGAAAGTACACTCCAGTCCAAACCAAAAAAAAAATTATTTTCTGTGTTTGTGAATTGTGTGCGCAGTAGCCGCACGTGCATCAACAAAGTAGTGCCAAGCGTGCGCCTGTGTCATAAGTAAAGGGCCGGCTGGCTTGACCGTTAAGGGTGCTGTAACCCCTGAAAGTACACTCCAGTCCAAACCAAAAAAAAAATTATTTTCTGTGTTTGTGAATTGTGTGCGCAGTAGCCGCACGTGCATCAACAAAGTAGTGCCAAGCGTGCGCCTGTGTCATAAGTAAAGGGCCGGCTGGCTTGACCGTTAAGGGTGCTGTAACCCCCGAAAGTACACTCCAGTCCAAACCAAAAAAAAAATTATTTTCTGTGTTTGTGAATTGTGTGCGCAGTAGCCGCACATGCATCAACAAAGTAGTGCCAAGCGTGCGCCTGTGTCATAAGTAAAGGGCCGGCTGGCTTGACCGTTAAGGGTGCTGTAACCCCCGAAAGTACACTCCAGTCCAAACCAAAAAAAAAATTATTTTCTGTGTTTGTGAATTGTGTGCGCAGTAGCCGCACGTGCATCAACAAAGTAGTGCCAAGCGTGCGCCTGTGTCATAAGTAAAGGGCCGGCTGGCTTGACCGTTAAGGGTGCTGTAACCCCCGAAAGTACACTCCAGTCCAAACCAAAAAAAAAATTATTTTCTGTGTTTGTGAATTGTGTGCGCAGTAGCCGCACGTGCATCAACAAAGTAGTGCCAAGCGTGCGCCTGTGTCATAAGTAAAGGGCCGGCTGGCTTGACCGTTAAGGGTGCTGTAACCCCCGAAAGTACACTCCAGTCCAAACCAAAAAAAAAATTATTTTCTGTGTTTGTGAATTGTGTGCGCAGTAGCCGCACGTGCATCAACAAAGTAGTGCCAAGCGTGCGCCTGTGTCATAAGTAAAGGGCCGGCTGGCTTGACCGTTAAGGGTGCTGTAACCCCCGAAAGTACACTCCAGTCCAAACCAAAAAAAAAATTATTTTCTGTGTTTGTGAATTGTGTGCGCAGTAGCCGCACGTGCATCAACAAAGTAGTGCCAAGCGTGCGCCTGTGTCATAAGTAAAGGGCCGGCTGGCTTGACCATTAAGGGTGCTGTAACCCCCGAAAGTACACTCCAGTCCAAACCAAAAAAAAAATTATTTTCTGTGTTTGTGAATTGTGTGCGCAGTAGCCGCACGTGCATCAACAAAGTAGTGCCAAGCGTGCGCCTGTGTCATAAGTAAAGGGCCGGCTGGCTTGACCGTTAAGGGTGCTGTAACCCCCGAAAGTACACTCCAGTCCAAACCAAAAAAAAAATTATTTTCTGTGTTTGTGAATTGTGTGCGCAGTAGCCGCACGTGCATCAACAAAGTAGTGCCAAGCGTGCGCCTGTGTCATAAGTAAAGGGCCGGCTGGCTTGACCGTTAAGGGTGCTGTAACCCCCGAAAGTACACTCCAGTCCAAACCAAAAAAAAAATTATTTTCTGTGTTTGTGAATTGTGTGCACTGTGGCTGCACGTGCATCAACAAAGGAGCAGCGCCAAGCGTGCGCCTGTGTCCCATAAGTAAAGAGCCGGCTGGCTCATTTCTTAAAGGGTGGTGTAACCCACAAAGTGCACTACTCTCCAGCAAAAATAAAATAATATTTTCTGTGTTTGTGTGCACTTTAGCCGCACGTATATATATCAATATAACATAAATGGAGGACCAAACTTTCTCCGATAAAAATAAAATAGGGAAAGATCAAGAACCACTTCCTCCTAGTGCTGTTGCTGCTGCTGGGAGTTGTTCATCATCCCAGAGAGGAAGTAGGAACATCACTACTTTTACTAAACAATTGACCCTCCAACAGTCCCTAGCGATGAGGATGAAGTACGACAGCAGTCATCCTGAAGCAAAACGTATAACTGAGGCCTTGACTGCTATGTTGGTGTTAGACGTGCGTCCGGTATCCGACATTAGTGCAGTGGGATTTAGACAATTGATGGAGGTAGTGTGTCCTCGGTTCCAAATCCCGTCTAGATTCCACCTGCATCCTCAAAGCAGCAGCGACAAGCGTGCATCTGTCTGTTAAAGGGTGGTGACACCCTCAAAGTGTGCTACACAAACAATTAAAATATTGTTCTTTTTTTTTCTGTCTTTGTGAATTGTGTGGGCTGTAGCCGCACCTGCATCGTTAAAGCAGCAGCGACAAGCGTGCGTCTGTCTGTTAAAGGGTGGTGACACCCTCAAAGTGTGCTACACAAACAATTAAAATATTGTTCTTTTTTTTTCTGTCTTTGTGAATTGTGTGGGCTGTAGCCGCACCTGCATCCTTAAAGCAGCAGCGACAAGCGTGCATCTGTCTGTTAAAGGGTGGTGACACCCTCAAAGTGTGCTACACAAACAATTAAAATATTGTTCTTTTTTTTTTGGTCTTTGTGAAATGTGTGGGCTGTAGCCGCACCTGCATCCTTAAAGCAGCAGCGACAAGCGTGCGTCTGTCTGTTAAAGGGTGGTGACACCCTCAAAGTGTGCTACACAAACAATTAAAATATTGTTCTTTTTTTTCTGTCTTTGTGAATTGTGTGGGCTGTAGCCGCACCTGCATCCTTAAAGCAGCAGCGACAAGCGTGCGTCTGTCTGTTAAAGGGTGGTGACACCCTCAAAGTGTGCTACACAAACAATTAAAATATTGTTCTTTTTTTTTTGGTCTTTGTGAAATGTGTGGGCTGTAGCCGCACCTGCATCCTTAAAGCAGCAGCAACAAGCGTGCGTCTGTCTGTTAAAGGGTGGTGACACCCTCAAAGTGTGCTA
The DNA here is from genome assembly GCA_031769625.1 of Taudactylus pleione. NCBI lineage: Eukaryota > Metazoa > Chordata > Amphibia > Anura > Myobatrachidae > Taudactylus > Taudactylus pleione. The sequence goes on along the minus strand of JAUIMM010000566.1, from coordinate 1,528,335 downwards.
CACAAACAATTAAAATATTGTTCTTTTTTTTTTGGTCTTTGTGAAATGTGTGGGCTGTAGCCGCACCTGCATCCTTAAAGCAGCAGCGACAAGCGTGCGTCTGTCTGTTAAAGGGTGGTGTAACTCTCAAAGTGCTCCAAAAAATAAAAAACTATTTTTTTAATGTGTTTGTGACTTGTGTGCGATGTAGCCGCACCTGCATCCTTAAAGCAGCAGCGACAAGCGTGCGTCTGTCTGTTAAAGGGTGGTGACACCCCCAAAGTGTGCTACACAAACAATAAAAATATTCTTCTTTTTTCTGTCTATGTGAATTGTGTGGGCTGTAGCCGCACCTGCATCCTTAAAGCAGCAGCGACAAGCGTGCGTCTGTCTGTTAAAGGGTGGTGACACCCTCAAAGTGTTCTACACAAACAATTAAAATATTGTTCTTTTTTTTTCGGTCTTTGTGAAATGTGTGGGCTGTAGCCGCACCTGCATCCTTAAAGCAGCAGCGACAAGCGTGCGTCTGTCTGTTAAAGGGTGGTGTAACTCTCAAAGTGTTCCAAAAAATAAAAAACTATTTTTTTAATGTGTTTGTGACTTGTGTGCGATGTAGCCACACTTGCATCCTCAAAGCAGCAGCGACAAGCGTGCGTCTGTCTGTTAAAGGGTGGTGACACCCTCAAAGTGTGCTACACAAACAATTAAAATATTGTTCTTTTTTTTTCTGTCTATGTGAATTGTGTGGGCTGTAGCCGCACCTGCATCCTTAAAGCAGCAGCGACAAGCGTGCGTCTGTCTGTTAAAGGGTGGTGACACCTCAAAGTGTTCTACACAAACAATTAAAATATTGTTCTTTTTTTTTGGTCTTTGTGAAATGTGTGGGCTGTAGCCGCACCTGCATCCTTAAAGCAGCAGCGACAAGCATGTGCGTCTGTCTGTTAAAGGGTGGTGACACCTCAAAGTGTTCTACACAAACAATTAAAATATTCTTCTTCTTTTTTCTGTCTTTGTGAATTGTGTGGGCTGTAGCCGCACTTGCATCCTCAAAGCAGCAGCGACAAGCGTGCGTCTGTCTGTTAAAGGGTGGTGTAACCCTCAAAGTGTGCTCCACAAACAATAAAAATATTCTTTTTTTTTTCTGTCTTTGTGAATTGTGTGGGCTGTAGCCGCACTTGAATCCTCAAAGCAGCAGCGACAAGCGTGCGTCTGTCTGTTAAAGGATTACATCGGTGACAGCATCCAAGTAGGCATGTCAGACAGTCCGTACCTGTACTGGCAGGAAAAAGAAGCAATTTGGAGGTCCCTGTACAAACTGGCTCTATTTTACCTGAGTTGCCCCCCCTCCAGTGTGTACTCCGAAAGAGTGTTTAGTGCAGCCGGGAACCTTGTCAGCGAAAGGCGTAGGAGGTTGCTTCCACAAAATGTGGAGAAGATGATGTTCATAAAATGAATTATCAACTCTTCCAGGGAGACCAGCCTCCAGAACGTACAGAGGGACCTGTGGTTCCAGCAGGGACGAATTAATACTCTGTGAGGATGAGGATGTACACACTGAAGAGGGTGAGGAATCGGTGGATGAGGAGGATGAGGATGACATCTTGCCTCCGTAGAGCCAGTTTGTGCAGGGACAGATAAATTGCCAGCTTGTTTTGTGGGGGCCCAAACGAACCAATCATTTCAGCCACAGTTGTGTGGCAGACCCTGGCGCTGAAATGATTGGTTTGTTAAAGTGTGCATGTCCTGTTTATACAACATAAGGGTGGGTGGGAGGGCCCAAGGACAATTCCATCTTGCACCTCTTTTTTTTCTTTGCATTAGGTACAGTTTGGGGCCTAGTTTTTCAATGCCATCCTGTCTGCCACTGCAGTTTCACGCCTAGATGGGTCACGTGTTTGTGCCGCCCACTTGTGTCGCTTAGCATAGTCATCCAGCTACCTCGGTGCAACCTTTTGGACATAAAAACACTATTGTGAGGTGTGAGGTATTCAGAATAGACTGGAAATGAGTGGAAATTAAGGTTATTGAGGTTAATAATAGCATAGGAGCAGAAAAACCTACAAATTCTGTGATTTTAGCTGTTTTTATGCTTTTTTTCAAAAAAATACAGATCCAAAACACAAAACCCAGAACCCAAAACACGCAAGGGTGGTTTTGGCAAAACCAATCCAGATCCAAAACACGAAGAAAGATCCAGATCCAAAACCAAAACACAAAACACGAAAAGTGGCCGGTGCACACCCCTAATTTATATACAGTATATATTTATATATATGGAATCAGCGGAAGCCCGGCAGTGAAGATCCCGATAGGTAAGTATATTTTCTATTTACTAACCTAACCTCCCCCCCTAACCCTCCCTTAGGGGTGCCTAACCCTAACCTCCCTCCCAAGTGCTAACCCCCCTCTAAGTGCCTAAACCTAACTCTCCCTTCCTCGCACCCTAACCCTAAGTCTCCTGGGGGGGAGCCTAATCCTAACCTCCCCCCAGGGGTGCCTAACCCTAACCCCCCTTCCCCTAGCCTAACTCTAACGTCCCGGGGGATGCCTAACCCTAAGTCCCCCCCCGGGAGCCCCTAACCTAACCCTCCCCCCCACAGCTGTCCACGCCCGGCTTACCTTCGATCGGTAACCCGGGAGTCAGGCTCCTGGCGCACGTCTAATGACAGGCGTCGGGATTTCGACACCTGTCATTAGACACTTGCCGGGAATAGACAGTCAGGATGCCGACGGTCGGCATTTAGACCGTCTGCATCCCGACTGCACACCATATATATATATATATATAAAATTATTAGAACTGAAATAAGGCACCTGCCCTGCTATATGCAAAACTTCATGTTTGCATATCCAGATGTCCAAACACTGTTTATAATAATTTAGAAGTGCAAAGCCTGGCAGTACAATAAATATATAAAATCGAATAAAGTGCTAACGAATAAAAATATGAATTCAATTGACAATAGATATGTGCAAAAAAAAATTGCAATTTTTTTAATTACCAATAAAATTAGTGCAAAGTAAGCTGTGTAAATATCCTAACATATAATTAAGACAATGCAAATGAATTTCGTGTATATGGTAACACCCCAATTCTTACTAATGCATATAAAAAAACAGTTTATCAGACATTTATGTAAAATATATATATAAAATATGAATTTTATTTAATTCCAAAAAAGAAAACTAACCCTATATATGTAGGGTTTAAAATATATACGTATCACAAATATATATATAAACAATAAATAAATAAGGAATTTATGAGGATATCACTATAAATAGTAATAAAAAACGGCTTACCTGATTATTTAAAAAGGTAAGTTCATAAAAGGTGGAATTCAGGAGGCTCCTGGATTCCACCTTTTATGACTTCCCTTTTTAAATAATCAGCAGTGGTGATCTTGATTGGCTGCCGGTCTGCGAGCTCCGATTCACTTGTGACTGGCATCAGATTCAAATTGCGATTGCGCTGTCTGTCTGTCCATGTCTGCCCAGCACCACAACCACACCTGGTGGCTGCTGATGGCACACAGGGGAAGGTGAGAGACTGCTGGGGGGAAACGGAAAGGTGAGTTGCTGGGGCATAATGTGTAAGGGACAATACTATTTTGTAGAATAATGTGTTAAATGGGGCACTACTACACTGTGGCATAATCAGTAAAGGGCATTACTGTGTGGTATAATGTGTAATAGACTACTGTAAGGGGTATTACAGTGTGGCATAATGTATAAGGGGCACTACGCATAGAATAATATGTATTAGGGGTACTACTGTGTAGCATGACCTGAATGGGCTCTGTGTGACATAACATTAATAGGCTCTGTGTGGGGTTCAAATGTATGTGTTTATTTTACCTCTGGTGGGCCTTTTAAGATCTTGCTATGTGGCCCACAAAGTTCTAGTTATGCACTTGCATGCAAACACACAGGGTTGACTAATTTGGAATCGTATGAAATACCGATGGACGGGATGCCAGCTGTCAGTACAATGACAGTGGAATCCCAATGGTCCAAATCCCAATAGGGGAACAGTAAGTTATGTTCCCCTGTCCTATTTATCCCCTAACCCTCCTTTCCTGCACCCTTATACTAACCCTCACTACCTTGCACCCTAACCTTGCCGGTAAGTGCCTAACCATAACCCTAAGTGCCTAACCTAAACCACTGATGCATTTTCCACCACCAATGGGGATTTTTTCAAAAAGTTGGAGAGATTAAGCCTCCCTCTTTTTCCCTCGATCAGCTCAGAGGGGGGTATACAGACCTCCCGTAGTGGAAACCTAATAACTTTTATACATGTCCCATGTCACGAACAACACAGAGGTATTATAACAGTCACCTGTATCCAAATTAACTGTGGCTACAGGCTATTAGACTGAGAGACTCCCTATATATTAAAAAAAGGATATTTGAATATTTACAAAACTATTATGAGTTGTGTGTGGACACAGTTAATATCCGCTTTTGATATATTGAAACCAGTGTAAAATTTATGATCCACCTCCTTCAACTAACTAAGTGGATTATAGTAAAAACTTTTTAAGTCTAAAATTCTTATAGCATTTATCTATTTTTATTCCATGGAGAAGTTTATGTGATGTTTTAGGATTGTTTTGATGAACGGTCAATGAATTATATTATATGTTTGATAATAAATATGTTTATCATTTTGCATTTGTGACTTCCTTCATACCGACCTTCATCTATCATATCAGCGCAAGGGTGTTTTAATGTTTTTTTGTGAAAAACCTAATCCTGGTCAAACTACATCACAATGTCAAATTTGGTGGAGCTACTGTAGGTCCAAAACTCATGCATAAAGGACAAACGGATAGACAGACACGCGTTCTCGCTTATTATATAGATATCCATACATATATATAGTGTTTACAAAAGAAGGCACTCAAAAAGGACTTTAAAATTAAACTTATCTTATGGAAAATAAATTTTGGCCCAGGACATTAGGTCATAGTAGAACTTCAGGAATGCCAAAGAGGTTCAGGAACTGAGTTCCTGCTTGTTACTACTGTAAAACAGCACTGGATATAACTCATTTTTGAATCTATTTGAACCAGTGTTGAGCTATTGGCAAAAGTTGCATGTGGCACTCTTCTAAGACAGACGTTTATCTCGTATCAGGAGTACTGCATTTTCACAGACAGCCCCAGATTTTGAAGATATTTCACCAGTGATGCAGAATTTACGGTCTCAGTGGTGGCTGCAGAGGACCTGTGAGCCTGAACTGTGACCCCCATGCTTACCTGTAATTAAGGATATTGGCAATATAAATATTAATATACCCAAACGTAAATTTGCTGTTAGCAATTTGCAGCTCACTTTTGATGTTTCGCAGTCAGCTTTTACAATCACCATTCACATTCCAATTTTTGTATATTTTAAAATATTTTTGAAAATATTTGGAATATATTTCAGAGTTATATTTGTAAAGACTATTTCAATAATACTTTTTAATAGTTATGCGAGAAGTGATCAAAGTTTATTTGCTGTAAGCGTTCAAGGTTCTCACAGAGGGGGGGTTCTCTGTCCAAGAGATTTGGATCTCTGTAAAGAATAGGTTTCTCAGCAGTAGGCAGGGTGTCTGTGCAATAAATTATGTGTTTCAATCTCTGTGCAATATGCAGATGACTGTAATGCACTCTGTAAAGTTGCTGACTCTGTAATTGACTCTGTAAGGGAAGTGACACTGTAATTAGGGGATTCTTTGCAATGGGGGAATCTGTATACAAAGAAAAGAAAATCTGTGATTACTGTGCAATTATGCCTTTATGCAATGCATTGTAGCTTCCATTGATAAGTATATATTTGTTAGGCAGGAATAAATCCAAAACAAGGGTACTATGCCGAAAGTAAATAGATCTATCCAGAGATGAAATCCTTGTACAGCACTTGTATTATGGCTAAAACCCGAGGGTCTATCAAAATGATCTGAATCTGGTGTTACCTTTAGTTTTGTGTTGAAGCTCTATGCAGTGATAGAAATGTGGATACAGCCATTATTCATCAATAAGTAACTTCGTGGGGATCCTTGGTCGTTTCTCACATCTAGTTGTTTAACCCTATGGGAATTCAGCGAAGCCTCTTTGCTTTTCTTCTCCCCATTGCCAGGTATAGCGAATGCCACCTCAAGATGGCATTACCTAGCTCTGAAGAGCAAGGCTTTTCAATGGTTGATAAATTGCCTAATTCCGGCATCCCCATAGAGGTCTATGGCGAGGGTGGTAACTGCAGGTAAAAAGGTTAAGCCCAGCAAAATCTCTAATTTCTCTCACATGAACCCAAATGGCAAGCAGTGAAGAACCTATTTTTTCAGAAATTCATTGCTTCATTCATAAATAGAGCCTTATACAGTTTAATTTTCCATAGGATAGAAATTGTATTTGATGTTCATATAACACACAGATTAGATTACATCATGTGATAGACTGAGATGATGTTTGAGAGTTCTACAATGCTGCCTTTATATCAACGGACTGCTGAACAATCGTGCAGAACGTGGTCATTTACTTTTCACAACTAATTTTTTATGTTTTTAAATGCAACCATGCAATGAATAAAAATATAATTTAACTTTATCTTTTTCACTGCAGTTTCTCTTGTTTCCCTGTTTTCTACGGTGTAAGTTCACGTTAAGATCTGGGTCTCCAGAGCTAACAATTATAGGATGCAAGTGCATTTTCAATAGCCCTGGGCACGTTTGAAGCTGGACTGTTGGAGGGACATACTTTACTTTATTATTTTTTTAATAAAAAAAGCACCTTTGTTGAAATGATTAAAATTAAGCTGAGCAAGGTGCTGTCTTTGGGAGTAATGCATATTGTGGTGATAATAAAAAGTTTTGTGTGCCTATTTTTCATAAAACCTCTGTCAGGACTGTAGCTCTGATAGGAGCCTGTCCTGGCTACGGGAGCCTTGTAATTCAAACTTAGTGGGCACATTATGTGTGTCAGTCACCTATGTGCGGCCACATCATTACTGCGGTACTGTCTGTGCTGTTCCTGTGTTGTCTGTGAATGTTAGCACTGTAGATAACACCTGTGTCCACCACTTGCCTACCAGTGTCCCCCCAGAGCCTCCGAAGTGATCCCGATATCCCCCCATGCCCACCATTTGATAAACTATATAGGAGGCTCCCATATTTACTGATATTTAAATATGTCAGTGAGGGACTTGCAATATATGACCCTATATGGGGGGTTCTGTCAGTAGGAGACTCCAATATCAGGCCAGTGAAAGTCCACATCTGGCTACACCCAGGAACAGAAAAACAATCAATGGTAGACAAGTAGCAAGGTAAGCAGTACAAAAGCCCCAAATTAAAAGAGAAAAAAAAAGAAAGGAGACAAGAAAAAAAATCAGAGAAAAGGAGTAAAAAGGAAATTCAATTGAGTGTATGTTTAGTGTTTTAATATATTATTATTTTTATTTAATAAAAATAGCAGCAAAAGTTCCAATTTGGGGGGACTACTTTATGTACTACCTCATGAGTCTGATGGCATATTATGAGTATAAGGAGGAATCTGTTGGGAAATTGTGCTTCTGGAGAATCTGATGATATAAAGGGGTATTTGGAGGGGTGTGATGGCAAATAAGGAGCATGTAGTGGGGTCTAATGACATATAAGAGCCATTAGAAAGGGTTTGATTATATTTAAAGGACATGTGTAGGGATCTGATAACAATAAAGATGAATCTGGAAGGGTCTGGTAGCATAGTAGCATTAAGGGGCATGTTGAAGGGTCTGATGGCATATATGGAAGATTTGAGTGGTTTGATGAGATATAAGGGGTATCAAGAGTGGTCTGATAGCAAATAAGGGTCATGTGGAGTGGTATGATGACATACGAGGGTGAGTAAAAAATTATCCGCACTCCAGTTATATTAAAACTTCTGTTGGCCGCACTGTCTTATTAACGCTTTATGTACTAGGCTGCTGTCTCCCTAGTCACTGCTGTGCAGGTTTGAATGTGTTACGTCAGTTCCTTTGTGACTGCAGTGCAAGAAAAAATGGCTGCCCCACTTGTGATTTGGATGAAAGCAGAGCAGCGTGTAGTGAATTGTTTTTTGTGGTCTGAGGGTGTGTCTGGTGCTGATATTTATCAAAGACTTTGCGCACAGTATGGAAAAAGTGTTTTTTTGGGAAGAAGTGTGTATGAATGGATAGAGAAGTTCAAAGAAGGTTGCACAAGTGAGCATGCATGTGAACTGATTCTGTTGTATAGATGAGTGACAGTGGATTATGTTGCAAATCATTTACAAATCAGCAATGGCTCTGCCTATGCAATAATCCACTACTGACTTTGGTTTCAAAAGGTTTTATGCAAGATGGGTACCAAAACAACTCATGGAAGAGCACAAACTGAAGCGTTTGTACATCTGCAAACAAAATTTGGACCAATACTCTAAGGAAGATGAAAGTTTCTTAAAAAGAATCATTACTGGGGACGAGACATGGATTCATCACTACGAGCCTGAGAGTAAACGGCAGAGTATGGAATGTAAACATCCTTAATCACCGACAAAGTTCAAAAGTCAACCATCAGCTGGAAAATTGATGCTTACAGTTTTCTGGGATGCAGTATTGGAACATTATCAGGAAAAAGGTTCAGCAAACAACAGTTCTCATTACAGTGAGATGCTCATTGAAGAGATGAAGCTTAAAATTCAAACAAAATGCTGAGGACTGCTAACCAAGGGTGTTGTGTTGTTGCATGACAATGGACATCCGCACACTACTGTTCATACTGTCAACACTCTTCAAAAACTTTGTTTTGAGGTGTTAAAACATCCTTTCTATAGTCCTGATCTTGCCCCATCGGACTATAACCGTTTGGTCCCATTAAAGAAGCCCTAAGAGGATGAAGATTCACGTCTGATGAAGAGGTGAAAATGGTGCATTTGTATCTCGCACCTCAAGCTTAAACATTTTTTAATGAGGGTGTACAAAAACTTAATGACAGACGGACAAAGTGTATTGAAAAGCAGGGAGATTATGTCTTTTCTAAAAGTTTATTAAAAAGAATTCTACAGCCAGAGCGCAGATAATTTTTGACTCACCCTCATATGATGGACATGTCTAGGGGGCTGTCATGGCTGGCTCAGGTGGAATCTCCTACTGAGGAGCTGAAAGCTGAGGTCCCGGGTTGTGGAAGGAATCGGAGGCGAGGGGCCTGTATGTATGTCCTCTTCATCCACAAGGATCTGATGTTGGTGAGACCTGACCAAAGGTGTGGAGTCTAACCTGCTGGGAGGTGTTCACCAGTGACCCCTCCAAGAGGGATATGGGTTTAAGCTGCACCCAGCAAACAGGTCACGGCCCTTTGGTCAGGTATCCGATACAGGGAGGAAATGGAGGGAGATAACACAGATGAGACCCAGGAGAACGTACCTCTGAAAGAGGCACTTTCGAGGATTTTGTATTTGGATATTGTACTGGGCATGCGGGCAAGGTATCAGTCACACCACTGGCACAGGAGAGTGACACTGTGGTTGTACTTGGAGGATGTACAGAGTATGTAGGCAAGGTATCCAGTCACCCCACTGGCACAGGAGAGTGACACCGTGGTTGTACTCTGAGAATGTACAGAGTACGCAGGCAAGGTATCCAGTCACACCGCTGGCACAGGAGAGTGACACTGTGGTTGTACTCGGAGGATGTACAGAGCATGCAGGCAAGGTATCCAGTCACACTGCTGGCACAGGAGAGTAACTAGAGATTACTCGAGAGTAAACAGCAAGGGAACCTGGAATGAAGTGATGGCAAGCAAACTAGTAGTAACGACGTTGTACAGGCAACTTCATGCTGTCTGGAGTCTAGTTATATACCATAAAGTAGTAGTTCATTGGAGGATAGCGTCAGCTGACAACCACCATGCTACCATTGGGTAAAGGGTAATCAGGTGTTGAAGACTGTCATGGCTGCGTCCATGACGGCAACTGCAGCAACTAAGACACGGAGCAGCTCATGGATGTCTACGTGGTCCCTAATCCTGTGCGTCACTCACAGCCGCACCTGGAGTCTGATCGCTCAAGAGGTCAGGGGAAGCCGGCACTGGGGTGAGTAACTGCCGATCCTAGGCCGCAACCTGACAGGGGCCTAGTGGCATATAAGGGACATGAAGAGGAGTTGGCATATATAAGAATTATGTGATTTATTTATTAAGCTGCAACTTGTAAAAGCTGCCGTTTCCCAACATGTTTAAAAGTGCATTGCTTTTAATAGCAAAAAGAGGTACAAAAACCCTGCACAACAAACCAAAGATTTCACATTTTGATTCAACATCCTTTTTACAGTCTTCAGTAGTTCACTTGCAGTTCTTCATGGCCCAGATAAGCCTCCTTTTCATTGCTGCAGAACAGCTGTAAGTTATTACCCCACTACTTGTTCCCCTGAAAAGGGTCTCTTTCTATAACTGTGAAATATACATTATTTTTCAGTTTTTGCTAACCTAAATTTTTATTTTAACCTTTATCATTTTACCACTTGTCTTTATTCCATTTCAGAAGATTTGTTGGACTTGAATTGTCTAAATTTCAATAAATACTGTTAAATGGTGGTGTTTCAAAATTTTCTAAAGTTTTTGAGTGCATGGAGATAGACAGGGGCACTAATATATAGCACTCCAGGGACTTAGAAGAAATGATGGTCACAGCATACAGCCAGTTAATCCAACGTTTCAGATGTTTACTACATCTTTTGTCAAGGATAAAACAAACATGTAACAACTCACCTTATATACCCACCATCACCCTCATGTGCATTGGCGGCGGCCACACAGCTTCCGGTCGCGGGCATGATGACATCAAGCGTGAGACGGTGCCATGGAAACATCACAAATATCGGCAATACAATGATATAAATAACAATACAATAATATATACAGAAAATAGTGCATAAAATGTCCAGTGCAGCAAATACTCTAATCCCTTACTCATTGTATAAATAACATATAACAAATAATGAGTAGGCCGGTAAGTAAAGACATATTCTGTATATCTCCCATAACAGATTATAACCATATATACATTTAGGTGATATATGCCGCAGAGCAATCAAATCATCATATTTGTATATTCAAACTAATCATATATTGCTAGTATAATTCATGAACCTCATCAACTGATAATGTTAGAAATATGACAAAAGCTCGCTAGGGAAGTTAATAACCTCATAGGAAAGGGGTATAACTAATTGTCTCATTGAGACCATTTGGTGACAGAGAGTTTAATTTGAAGATCCAGCGGGATTCTAACCTAAGTAATATATTGTTATGATCTCCCCCTTTCAACAATGGTGGAACAAGGTCCACCAACTTATATCTCAAGGTTGCTAAGGAATGTTTGGCTTCCCTAAAATGCCTAGCAATAGGCTGATCTATGTCCTTCCCTTGAATGGCTAAGCGTATAGCAGACCTATGCTGAGCTGCTCTTTCCTTAAACATGCATATGGTCTTGCCAACATTTAATCACATAAATCACATATCTACTAGAGAATGTGAGGACATGTTTTATGGGGATTCTAAATCCTGAAGGAGGGTGTGTAATGTAAGGACCAGTCTCTAAATGACCACATGTGGTGCAGCCCGTACATTTGTAATGTCATTATGAACCAATGTGTCCTTCAAATTGCGTCCCCTCCTATAGCAATTCAAAACATCTGTATCTCGAAAAGGTAGGTTCCTATCTGTTTTTATCAGCGACCAGTATCTCTTCGTGGCATGCCCTATATGTTTACTATAATGTGAATATGTATGTACAAATGGGCATATCTTTTTTTCTACATGTCTTTTCGGTAGGAGACAATTATTACGGGGTATGGCTAATGCTTTTCTTTTAGCCTTTTCTAACTCTGAAGCCAAATAACCCCTTTGTAAAAAATGTTGGGTCATTAATTTTTGGGCCATTAAACATGACCTCACATGCTCTAGTAGATATGTGATTTATGTGATTAAATGCCCCTGTGGTCTTAACAATACAAAAAGCAGAGTTTAAGAACACACACTGGTGCAACAAGTATACAAACCAATGTTCCCACTGAGAACAATAAATGTATAATCAAAAAACAAAAGAGATGGTTATACACAAGGGCACTAATTGAAGTATAGTCTATATGAATAAAGTATTTCTCCTATATTCCTCCTTTAGTCCATAATCCTTGAATTCAATATTTTCTTTTAATGCCATTCAAATCCCATATTCCTCCAGGATATATATAGGGAAGACAAAAAGAGGAGAGAAGTAAATCGCAATATAGTGTAGTAGATAGTTTTCCTATTTAATGATAATAAAAAAATAGATAAAAGTCCAAGCATAAATTTTTCTTTGATGATATTCAACTAACAAATGATACAGAATGCAAGCACTTTCTGGGATCAACCAGAGTACAATATTATCCAAATGAATAAAAAATGTGAACAGTACCGTGTATGGTACCAGATATGGTGCTTCAAGAGAGTATAAATCGGAGATCTCTGGATAAAAGCCCTTCTCCCTTTAAGCCTCTGGTTTGGCCGGCCAGACCCAGTTCCAGGTTTCCAATAATCAAGAGCAGATAGATCCCAGCTGCCTATGTTGGCAAGACCATATGCATGTTTAAGCAAAGAGCAGCTCAGCATAGGTCTGCTATACGCTTAGTCATTCAAGGGAAGGACATAGATCAGCCTATTGCTAGGCATTTTAGGGAAGCCAAACATTCCTTAGCAACCTTGAGATATAAGTTGGTGAACCATGTTCTACCATTGTTGAAAGGGGGAGATCATAACAATATATTACTTGGGTTAGAATCTCGCTGGATCTTCAAATTAAACTCTCTGTCACCAAATGGTCTCAGTGAGACAATTAGTTATACCCCTTTTCTATGAAGTCTTAAGCTTCCCTAGCGAGCTTTTTCTAACATTATCAGTTGACGAGGTTCATGAATTATACTAGCAATATTTTAGATTAATTTGAATATGCAAATATGATGATTTGATTGCTCAGCGGCAAATATCACCTAAATGTATATATTGTTATAATCTGTTATGGGATATATACAGTATATGTGTTTACTTACCGCTCTACTCGTTATTTGTTATATGTTATTTATACACTGAGTAAGGGATTAGAGTATTTGATGCACTGGACACTTTATGCACTATTTTCTATATATATTATTGTATTGTTATTTATATCATTGTATTGCCGATATTTGTGATGTTTCCATAGCACCGGCTCGGCCCCCACCTCCCGTCTCACGCATGACGTCATCATGCCGGCGACCGGAAGCTGTGTTGCCGCCGCCGATGCACATGAGGATGATGGTGGGTATATAAGGTGAGTTGTTACATGTTTGTTTTTGTCTTTGACAAAAGATGTAGTAAACATCTGAAATGTTGGATTAACTGGCTGCATGCTGTGACCATCATTTCTTCTAAGTCCATGGAGTGCTGCCATCTTCGTCTTTGTGTGAGAGGTCAGTCTGGGCTTCCTGGATGTGCACCCGGGCGGTTTGATTATTTATTTTGGAGTGCCAGCCACTGCTGCTGCTTACACATATATATATATATATATACAGATATATACACAAACCTACCTTTAAGGATGGGCCGCCACTTATGGTCCGGTGGTATGAGCTTGCCCCAAGGATGAAAATTGCCAGTCAGCCCCTATGTGCTGAAGTCTAGCTTGCCGGTGGAGAATTCCTTTACAACTGTCTCTATTTGGTCTGGCTATTCAGAACCCTTTTAAGTCCAAAATCTATTGGGCAGAATGTCCTTGGTAAACAACATAATTTGGCTCTAAATCTGATTATGAGAAACTTATTAAAAATAATGGTATCAATAAAATTCACAGCGATGTTGTCTATGTTTGTTTAAATTAGGAAAAAGTGCATTTTACATAAAATACAGAGTTGCAGGCTTCTTAAGATGCCTGCTGCTCTGCATATTATGTAAATTGTGTTTTTTACGAACGCAGTTCATGCCTATGTTTTTGGCATGAATTGTTTTCAACCCTACATGAGCCTCATAGCCTATATTGTGTACAATATGACCTGTCAAGCAGATTTGCAAATGTCTAAAATGAACAGTATAATTGTAACCCAATAGTGCATTTACAGTAGAGCTCAGTTGCAGTACACAATTATTAAAACATATACTGTACCAATTCTTAGAAAACAAGATATAAATATGTGCCACGCACTCTCTGTTCATTACTTCTTGATATTCAAATAGTAACACCACCCAAATAACAGATAATTTAAAAAAAACAATTACCAAAAATATTTATTTATGGAAATCCGGATTTGCTAAACATAATTTTACTATGGAAAGATTGAGTTGCACAATAAACATAGAATTCTAGGGGCATTGCATTTAGGTCAATATAATAGCTCAATTTAATTTGTATGTTGTCTAAATGAAGGGAAAGATTTGTAAACAGGATTCCTAAGTAGGGATGTGCAGGCTCGGTTTTACTCGGATTTACTTGGATCTCAAAACTGCATTTTATTGGCTATCGCCTATCATGTGTTTTGGATAGCCAATATAATAAATCCGAATTTGCGGTAAAGTGGCGATAAGAACCGAGTAAATCCGAGTAAATCCGAGCCTGCACATCCCTATTCCTAAGACACAATTACGTACTGTATGACATATTTTGCATGCAGTGGGCAGGTTTAATGTGAGTGGTAGAGCATTCCACAATGCTAGCAGGTCCTGAGCCAGCACAAACCTGCCCCCCCACCCCTGGCGCACGTGGCGTAATGAAGTCACAGTGCAACCACTAGGAGCAGGAAGATGGGTGCCGAGCCCTTCCTAAAGATGAGCCTTATGTCGCTCAAAGCAGTACGGTGCCTTTCCAAGCACCCTGAAAGCTGGAAAAGGGACTGTCTGGAAAGCAAACATGCCAACCCATTGGCCTTGCAATAGCACTGGTAGTGGCAGTGCTGAGGTGTGGGTCTTTATGGCCCTGGCCGTTTATGTATTTTGCAATTAATTGGTATGGAATTTAAGTCTGCTGGAATAGGACTGGAGACACAGTCAGAAAAATATGCAAACTTTATTTTATATAAAATGTAAATGAATGCAACTATTTAGACAGTTTTGGAAATGTCTAGATAACTTTTTTTCTGTTAGAGAATTCCGTCAACTTCAAAGTAACAGTGCATTAATGAATTATTTAATGTTTTCCAAATCATGTGGAGTGTGGGCTTTGGTAACCCAGTGCTGCAAATTCCCTATCTGAAACAGATGATAACAGTACTACTGATGCAGCAGTTTTGTTTCCTGTACTGCTACCCTCATGCTACTTTGCAATCTGTTTCACCTTTAAACCTTGGGGGTCTCATTATATTTAGGAAAACATCCTGCATAGCAAAATGAAGAGAAGTGCACAGATGGTCTTCTGGATGTGGACAGGGGCAATATCCAGGCTGTATACCACCAGCAATGCAGAGCCAGTGATCCTCTATGCTCTGCTGCTCACACACATACAGGGAGCCTAGGAAGTATATGTTTGATAGATGAGTCAGCCAATTTGAGATTTCAGACAATGGAATTATAGGGCATGGAGTAGAATAACAATATGATATGTTGTCACTTGCACATTGGATCACCCAGTACAGAAAGGCTGCACACTACATCCAGGCAGCAGATGGAACTCAGGCTCGGTGCTTGCATTAATCGAATCTGACCTTGTGCAATAGAGTTGTTATCTCTCTAATTAATCAGATAATATATTATGATGAAGACATAATCAGTATCCCATAAAATATAGTAGTAGGGTTTGTCATTTATATAAAAATCTGCTGATTGAGGTTAATCAATGGACCTTCATGCAGGGTGGCATGGCTGCACAGTAGTATGTGTTGCTGCCTCACAGATGTTAAGTCTAACAAAGAATGCTCCATGGAGTTTGCATATTCACCACAAGTCCATGTGGGCTTTCTATGGGTTGCCCCACTTCCTTCCACAGTCCAAAAACATGTTGGTAATTCACTGATTTAAGCTCTTCAGGATGTTAATAATATAATATGCTGTGTTAATACTAATGATAACTTTAACAACAATACAACATGGAAATAAGAATTTGGGTAATACAGACTCAATCTACTGTACAAATATAATTCATGTAGTACATTATGTAAAACTAGCTCATGTGCCCGGTTTCACCCGGGTAGACCTTACGCAAATCAAGTGAAGTACCGTATTACAATTCAAATTAAGGCCGTATTCAATTAGTTTTGCACCCGCGATAAAGTTCTGCCTGCCGGACTTTTTGCTTACATCACGTCTTTTAGCCATGGAAACTTATCGTGTGCGTACCCGCTATTTGCCCTATTCAATTCCAAAAGACGCATAAAGGGCGACATGTGAAGTCAGAACAGGCGGAAAGTGGTGTCAGAATCGGGGAAATCAGTCTGTACCCCCCAAAAAGATGCAAAAACATTGGGGATCAATGGGGATCAATGTAGTAGGGCCCAATTAGTCCTTATAAAACTGTTTGGGGTACTTAAGTTGGTACAATTGCCTCTAATTAGAGTATTTGCACAAGTGGTGAAGAATGGCATAAAGCAGTATTTTTTTGGTGAAAATAAGTAATCCTGGCAAATTTTGGGTACCTGAAAATGGGTGTAAGCATATTTTAATGTCTCTAAAGTGAAGTTTAAATAAAAGTGAATTTCCTCCCTCCTAAAAGCACCTGCAATCCCCAAAACACGTAACCCCTTCATGGAGCACCCTCTGAACCTTATTTTGCTAGTTTGCGAAGTTGTCCCCCCACTTTGTGCTTTTTCACCCCCAAATTTAAAGTACTGGGGAGTTCTTACCTTTTTTCTTGGAATTTTATGACGGAGTTGTCCTTTGGGGGCTGTCCTATGGGTTCTGAGTGGTTCCCCCACCTTTGCCCCCCAAACTAAAAATGATGCACTTCTTTTCTCCTGCTATTCAGAGGCGAATCTTTTTCGCCTATTATATTGCATTGACTTTCCGCGTACGCAAAAAGCGGATGGAATTGGATACGGAGAGAAGTTTCCAACAGGTGAAAAGACGCAATCGGTGATACTTTTTCATGGATCTCGGCTTTTCGCTTCTAATTGAATATGGCCCTAAGGTTGTTTTCAGTATCCAGATACAAGTAAAGTGAATTTTCTAAAAAGAAAAAAACTAGTCAAAGTGCTAAGTCTTTAGCAGTGGTGGTCTCCAGAGGTGAGGCTGCAGCTCAGTCCAATATTCAAATAGGGTATCCACACCAACTGCCACCCCAAATGTTGCCAACCATCACTGGCAGTTGGTGTGGCTCCCCTATTTGAATATTGGACTGCGCTCAGGGCTGGATTATAGGGAGGGCGACAAGGGCAGTCGTCCTGGGGCCCCCACACATAGGGGGCCCCCACACTCTGGGCCTAATTCAGAACCGCTCGTGAGCGCGAGTGCTGAGCGCGAGCAAGCTGGTCAATGTTGGCCCAGTGTGCATGCGCACGACGGAGGTGGCTCCGTCTCTGTCTCTCTCTTTTTCTCTCTCTGTCTTTCTCCCTCCCTCTCCCCTTCCCTCCCCCCCTCCCTCTCTTTCTCTCACTTTTTCTCTCTCTTTTTCCCTCTCTCTTTCTCTCTCCCTCTCTCTTTCTCTCCCTCCCTCTCTCTTTTTTTCTCTCTCTCTCTCTCTCTCTTTTTCTCTCTCTGTCTTTCTCCCACCCTCTCCCCCTCCCTCCCTCTTCTCCCTCCCTCTTTCTTTTTCTCCCTCTGTCTGTGTTTGTTTTTGTTGTTATGGAGGCTCTGTTCACTATTTATACAGTTTATCTGTTTCCAAATGGTTTTGATGGAAACTCTTCTTTTTCCACAGTCCTACCACCATCACCACCACCGGCGACACCACCACCACCACCACCCAGTGGCATCTCCATGCCGTGTAAGTGCAGTACACCACATTGTTTTCTACAGCACTGTATCTCTCTCCTTTTTTTCCCTTGTCAGTCTCTCTCTATCTCTCTCCCTCTGTCTTTCTCACTCCATCTCCCCCTCCCTCTCCCACTCCCTCCCCCACCCTCCCTCTCTTTCTCTCTCTTTTTCTCTCTCTTTTTCCCTCTCTCCCTCTCTGTCTTTCTCTCCCTCCCTCTCTCTTTTTCTCTCTCTCTCTCTTTTTCTCTCTCTGTCTTTGTCCCTCCCTCTCCCCCTCCCTCCCTCTCCCCCCCTCCCCCTCCCTCTTTCTTTTTCTCCCTCTGTCTGTGTTTGTTTTTGTTGTTATGGAGGCTCTGTTCAAGATTTATACAGTTTATTTGTTTCCAAATGGTTTTGATGGAAACTGTTCTTTTTCCACAGTCCTACCACCATCACCACCACCGGCGGCACCACCACCACCACCCAGTGGCGTCTCCATGCCGCGTAAGTGCAGTACACCACATTGTTTTCTACAGCACTGTATCTCTCCCCTTTTTTTCCCTTGTCAGTCTCTCTCTCTCTCTCACTTTCTCCCTCTCTTTTTCCCTCTCTCTTTCTCTCTCCCTTTCTGTCTTTCTCTCCCTGCCTCTCTCTTTCTCTCTCTCTCTCTCTTTTTCTCTCTCTGTCTTTCTCCTTCCCTCTCCCCCTCCCTCCCTCTCCACCCCCTCCCTCTTTCTTTTTCTCCCTCTGTCTGTGTTTGTTTTTGTTGTTATGGAGCCTCTGTTCAAGATTTATACAGTTTATTTGTTTCCAAATGGATTTGATGGAAACTGTTCTTTTTCCACCGTCCTACCACCATCACCACCACCAGCGGCACCACCACCACCAACACCACCCAGTGGCATCTCCATGCTGCGTAAGTACAGTACACCACATTGTTTTCTACAGCACTGTATCTCTCTCCTTTTTGTCCCTTGTCAGTCTCTCTCTCGACTTCTCTCTTTCTTTCTCTCCCTCCCTCTTCTGTACTTGTGTAACAGAAACATAATTTTTTTTCAACAGCATCAACAACTGAAGGGCCCCAGTCCTTTGCAACCTTTAAAACGTGGCTTGCCGCCCTGAGTAAGTACCGTGCACTACTGTACAGTACATTGTGCTCTCCTTTTTACAGTGCCTCTCTCTTCCTCCTGTACTCCAAAGACCCATCTCCAACCTCTTCCCCTTACACACTAATTGTTTCTGTACTTGTGTAACAGGAATATATTTTTTTTTCCCCACAGTGCGGGAACGTGGAAGGCCACAGCCACAGCCACAGCCCCCCACCGGCCAGTTGCCGGAACCTGGGCCAAGCAGGCCTCACAGGCCGTGTAAGTACTGTACCCTACACAACTGTACATTGTCTTCTTCTGTACTGTCTCTCTCTCCTTTTTTTCTTTTCACAGCGTCTCTTTCTCTCTCTTCTGTACTACAAAGACGCATCTCCAACCTCTTCTCCTTACACACTTTGTGTTTTTATTTTTTTTATAAAGGACATCACTCTAAAGGTGCCCATCCACTTAAAGATACCGGTATGACAACCACTGATGATTACGACATTGTAATCATGCAGTCGTTTGTCAGTACAGTACAGTACAGTTGTTCAGTGCAGGGTCATCAGTCATTTGCAAACATGCTTTGCAGATACTGTACAGTAATAGTCATTAAATTGTGGGAGGTTATTGTACTGTATCTACACCACACCTAAAGTATCCCTCTGTCTGCCAGCCTGAAGCTTCAGTCACTATAATGACCTTTGGTGTAGCAATGTTTAGACTGTACAGTACTTTTCCTGCATTGTACCGTATTTTAGTGTACAGTACTGTACTTTGTTAGGAGCTACAGTAGCCAAACCATGTACAGTAGCACCATACCATATAAAGGTAAATACAGCACTGTTAATGTGAATATATTTTTTTCCAATACAGTCTTCCATCAGGGACCCCAAGGGAGGCAGGGACCACGCCTGACTTGAGGTAGAGTACAGTATTTATGGTAGTGTCAAGATTGTACAATATTGTATATTAGTGTTGTAATACTGTACCGTTTTTTTTCTTCCACAGAACAAATAATTTTTTTTTAGGGCTGTATCGCCAGATGGCCCACCACCTGGTCGATTTATTTTTTAATTTTTTGTTTACTTTATTTTTGTTTATTTTTGATTTTTATTAAAATTATTTATATACAGTACAACGTTTTCTGTTTTTACTTGGTTCTGTGAATAAAGTACAGTATACTGTATTTAAATTTATTGATACTGTAGCAACAATACGGTAAAAAAATACAGTACAGTAAGTCACCCATTCAGTACTTTTATTAATTGCACACCACTCTTAAGGGGTGATTTAATAAAGCTTGGAGAGAGATAAAATTTGAGAAACTGTAAATACAGTAGCACCAACCAATTAGCTACTACAGAAACTGTCATTTTTCAAACACAGCCTGTACAGTGAGTTAGGATCTGATTAGTTGGTGCTATTTATCTACAATTTTATCACTGTCTAAGCTTTAACTAAATAAATACACAACAACATAAACTTTTTTTAGCCAATCAAGTGTTTTTGCTCCAATGGGTGAAAAAGTGCCAACCAATGTGCTCCCAACTGTCATCTCACAGGCTGTGTTTGAAAAATGACAGTTGGGAGCTGATTGACTGATACCTCATCACTTTTTTATCACTTTTCACTCTGTCTCCTAACACTGCTTAGTACAGTAAATAGACCCCTTGGAGTGAAAAGACGAGACCGGCTAAAAAAAGTAAATAGACCCCTAAATTGAAAACGGCCCTCAGTGTATACAGTACTGTATGTCTACTGTACTGTATACTACTGTAAGTGCTGGGCAGCTGTGAAACCACTGGGATGGGCAACAGGGATACTGTACAGTATATGACTGTGGGCGGCAACCCCCATCGGCCGGCGTGCCCCTAGTGAGTGAAATCGCCCATTGTCCCATATAGTCTCCCGTGAGTGACCGTCCTGTCCCCGCCACCATCTTGTTTTGCTCAGCGGCCATTTTAGTTTCAGTCGCAAAACTGCTGTGTTTAATATCCAGCTGCCTCGGCATGCTCCGTCCCTGTAGTCACTTATTTGCGTATCAAGCTTCAATTAAACACACCGTATACCATTGATCGATTCCTAGTCGCCCATTGTCCCATATATGTCCCGTGAGTGACCGTTCTGTCCCCGCTGCCATCTTGTTTTGCTCAGCGGCCATCTTAGTTTCAGTCGCAATATTGCTGTGTTTATTGTCCTGTTTGTCTCCTTCATACGGTAGATGCATCTTTGCGTATTAAGGGGTATACTGTATGTACTGTATGAAAGCTTGATGTGAGATTAAATTGGGAAATATATATCACTAATTAGCTCAAAACTATCATTTATTAAACACAGCCTGCAAAATTAAATTTACTAGCTGATTATACTGTATATACCGGTGTACACATGTTACGGCTGATGTACAGTAAGAATGTAATACCCCCCTGTGTTCTAAAAGACTGTACAGTACTGTGTTATACAGTATATATTTTTTAAGATACTGAACATTAAATTATGTACTGTATACTGTACTCAGTCTGTATACTCAGCAACAGTACTGTACCGTATTTCTCTTGTTCTCTCCACAGAGTTTGTCGTCAAACATGGCAAAAATCAGCAAAGCCATCAGCAAGATAATTGCAAGCATGAAAAAAGAACACAAAACAACACGACAGATCCTGGCCTGGCTGAAAGAGTGTGGTGTTCTTGTTAGTTTACAGACTATCATGCATTTGAGAGAACGCGGACCAGATATAGATTTCCTTCTAAATGCACATGGTAGGTACTTTACAGCAACCTTTTTTTTATTATACTGTATGTTGCTAGATTGCTACTGTATTGTGTTCCAATTTCAACACTAACTGCCCAATAATTGCTACAATATATGCACTGTATGTGTTCTACCGTAGGAGCGTCAAAAAGATTGTGCACAAATTGACTTGTGAGGATGATGAGCGTACAGCTTTACAAATCCAACGTATTCTAAAAGCAGAATGTGACCTGAACATCTCCTGTTCCAGCATCAAACGGATGCGTAAGGAACTGGGATGGACTTTTGGCCCTACAAGGTACTATACATAAAATATATATATATATATTAATAATGCACTGATTTTACATGACAGTAAACTAAAACTTGTTTTTATTCCACAGGATAAATCCCATGATAAGGGATGTTAATAAAGTAAAGAGAGTTGAACAAGCACGACGGTGGATAGAGAGTGGAGAGAATTTTAATGATGTAATTTTCACAGATGAAACTTCGGTTTCTCTCGAAAGGTTCTCAAGACTGTCCTTCCAACACCGTGCACATCTCTCACTTAAACCACGTCCGAAGCATCCGTTAAAGGTCCATGTATGGGGAGGTATATCTCGTTGGGGTGCAGGATCGATCTATATTTTTGAAGGTGCAGTACAGTAATGTTTGTTGCAAAAATTATTTACAGTCCTGTACAGTGTACACTTGTTACTGACAATAATTTCTCATCTCTTTAGGCATCATGGATAAGACCTTCTTCCAAGAAAAAATAGTAGATTGCTGTATGGTGCCATTTGTGAGAAACTGCTTTCCATCAGGACATCGATTATTCCAGGATAATGATCCAAAACATTCGGCTTCAGCGAAATTCATGGAAGAGAGAGGCCATTTTAGAAATTGGGAACGCACACCACCAGAGTGAGTATTGTCCTATAGTACTGTATTAACTGTTTATTGTACAAAAAAGTACTGTATGTACAGTACCGAGCAGTAATTATTCTAGTACACTTTTTACTAAAGTACAGTACTGTGACTGAATATTTGATTTTTTTTACTTTCCTGTAGGTCACCGGACATGAATCCCATTGAATTGGTCTGGGCCCAGTTGAAGAGGTTCATCAGGTCTGATGTGAAACCAACAACTAAACAGGAACTTTTGGATGAGATAATGAAGTTTTGGAGAACAATATTGACACGTGCCCAGTGTAACAATTATATTGATCATCTCCATAGAGTCTTACCAGTTGTCATCGAAAGAAACGGTCAAGCAACTGCTATGTAGCTTATACTGTACTGTATATAATTAGAAATGTGGAGGAGGGGTTTAACTTCCTCTTTTCAGTTTGTGATCTGGACTGCTAAGTACTGTACACTGTGTCCATACTGTATGTACAGTATTGTGGTTGTGCTTTCTGTCCCTACATTATACAGTATACAGTATTCTCCTAATTTATTTTATAAGCTCTTTATTTACAATACCTTTCCCTTACTGTACCTTATGTACTGTACTTCATACTTTTCCTCTTTTCCTTTCATTCTTTAATTTCATTAATTTCTCTCTTCCCCTCCCCTGTCCTTGCATTTCTGCTGTCGCACACCTCTGTTCATACAGTATTTAACCCTATTCCCCAGCCATGCCCCATCACCACCGCACTGCTCCCCCTCCCGGCCACCTGGTCAAAGCCGTGAGACCTCTAACGGTCATTGCAACCACAATTAGTGGGGTTTAATCAGCAGTTTTGCACCCCCTGCTTTCCTCATGGCCCAGTACAAATCTCACAGCATTATGTCACTGCCCCTACACTGTTTAACCCTTATGCACAGCAGGTTCAATACTGTACAGTACAGTATGTGCCTAGTCAGTGTGCAAGCCCGCAGCTAATGGTTCAACCACCCCTTCCACTGGCTCCTATAGTACACCTACTTTTACTGTACATTGCCCCCTGTTTCAAGGCACACATTGGCATCGTCACAGATTGTGCTGCAGCTGCCAGTTTCTGCTACTGCGCTTGATGTTGCTGTTTGTAATGAGGATGTTTCAAGTTTTCAGGTTCCTTTGGTTCATATACAGTACAGTAGTAGTGGCTGCTTCAACATCCACATCCATAGTTGCAGACATACAGTACTATACATTAGTGGGTGCACCGTGCATTGAGAGACAGGCTTCTACTGTACATCTACTGTATGGTTGGAGTGGCGGTCCCTTCAACATCAGAATCAGGTGAGAAAAGCATTTTTGGTAATGTTAGTGCTCTGTTATCGCATTCAGATGAATCATCTGATACTTCTAGCTCCCTGCCAGTTTGTTTTTTGGGAAACCCAGGGCCACCTGCTGCTACAGTAGGGGGGGGGGTGAGTAGGGGGGTTGGAGTTATTTTCACTTTTGACCTCAAAATGACAGCTGATGTTCACCTCCATCTGGGGCACCCAAATACTGTCTTGTTTCATGTATTTTTTTTTTAATCGTTACATGGGCTGTGGGCCTAGGGGCACTGCTTACAGTATTTCACCACCAGGCTTAACTATAATACAAATTCGTTATTAATAAATTTGTTAGGCTGGGTAGTTAGGGCATACAGTATATTAATGTGGAGAAGTGGATTAGTGTGAAACTGTTAGAGCAGGAAGGGGCCCTGCACAGCGGATTCTCTCTCCTACAGTACAGGGTGTGTGGGATCGAGCAGGATGAAGAACAAGAGCATCTCCGGTGAGAACCTGTGTGTCTGTCTTTTACTGTCTGTTCATCTCTGCCTATCCTCCTTTCTTCAGGGCGTACGGTGGACCTTGCACTCCGATGCAAGGTAGAGTCTGCACCTGGTATAGGTGAAACTCTGGATCTGGGGCCAAAAGTGCCAGTGATGATTTTAACTTAAAAGCCTAATCTTTCTGTGTAGTCCTTGGTCCAGTAGGGCGTATCGGTCGGCATTGAGGAAGGACAGTTCTCACGTCATCTCCTTCCTCCTAGGTACTGTACAGTAGTCATGTCCATGTCCAGCTTGGAATTCCAGGACATGCCAGCGGCAGAAGAAAGAAGCGGGGGACAGTAGAGGACTACGGGGGTGGAAAGCTAAAGAAGTTTCCCCCCCCCTCTGTAAAGCATGTTACTGTACTGTAGGTTAAATAAAAATTGTCATTAATTTATAAAATTGGTGTTTGTACTGTATGTAATTCAGTCTTTAAGTGCGCCTGAGACCCAACACGTGCATCTGTCATTAAAAAGGTACAAAAAGTCAATAACACACAGATGCAGGGGTGTATCATCCTATTGGCAAGGATTTCACTCACTAGGGGCGCGCCAGCCGATGGGGGTTGCCGCCCACAGTCATATACTGTACAGTATCCCTGTTGCCCATCCCAGTGATTTAACAGTTGCCCGGCACTTACAGTAGTATACAGTACAGTAGACATACAGTACTGTACACACTGAGGGCCGTTTTCAATTTAGGGGTCTATTTACTTTTTTTTGCCGGTCGGCTAAAAAAACTTTCGCCGATTACGTCATTTTGCCAGGCGTAAAATTATCGCTGTATTCAATTTGAAAGCTTTTCTGCCTACTGTAGGCGGGAAGTCAATGCAATGTACATTAAGACAGTATGTGAAAAAGTTTCACCTACTGTATGAATAGCAGGCGGAAAAAATTGGTGAATTGGGGTGCAACGTTGCGGGAAGCCTTCAACGTGCAGCCTTAAGACAGTCCCCTAAAGGTACTGTAAACTGCATAACTTTAAAAAAAAAAAACAGTCAGAACACACCAAAAATTCACTTTCATTTTGGGGGCAGAAGAAAAAAAATTTGGGGGAAAAAGTTAAACATGTAGGGGTAAATTTACTAAGATGGGAGTTCTATTTAAGAAGTTACTGTACTGTATGTTGCCCATAGCAACCAATCAGATTCTACTTCTCATTTATCTACAGTAGCACCTTCTAGAAGATAATACATGGAATCTGATTGGTTGCTATGGGCAATATCACTTCTTAATAGAACTCCCATCTTAGTAAATTTACCCCCTAATATATAAAATGTACTGAGTTTAGTAAGGGTTGGATAACAATACTGAATAAAAGTAGCGAAGACTTAAAAAAGAGAAGAAGCCCTACATGGGTATACCGTAGATCTGGGCATGCGCCTGAGATACGATGACGTACAGTATTGTAGGACACACTCAAGCCAGGTGCAACCTTGGTATTGCAGGCGGCTGTAGTGTAATGGTAAATAATCAAACCAATACATTACGTCGCTTGTACAACCCTTTTTTCGGGTTCGAAACTTGAAAGGTTACACTTTTTATTTTTTATTATTATTACACAGTCAAGGTTACACTTTTTAGTCATAAAGTACTGTGGCTTAGAAATACCAGAATTTCTGGATAATGTATTAGTGAAGATTTAAAACAATATAAAGTTACTGTATACAGTATATATTTTAAAGGTCTCGAACCAGCGGCACAAGAAAATGGTAGATGCAGTAGGGCTAGGCATTAGCCCCCTAGACTACTGCATCTACTGTACTGTAGTTCCTAGAGTCATGGAATCACTACAATGTCTACCGTAAGTCCGGGACAGGGTCGACAGTATTGTACTTACTATAATACAGACAACTGGGCATGCGCAGTGCTATGAGACTCAATATGCTACAGTGTAGCGCGCAACTAGCAATGCGGTATATGGCATACCGTATGGAGCAACAAACTACAGTACTGTAGCTGGGCACATCTACAGTTCATACAGTATAATATATTGAGTTTTGTAAGGGTTGGATAACAATACTCAACTACAGTACTATAGTGAACATTAAAAAATAAATAAATTATCAAGGTCTCGAACATAAGGAGAGAAGTGTAAGCAAGACGGATCACCTAATCCCTTGCTCACAAGTCTCTCCTAGTAAGAATTGCATCTGTCCTCTACAGTACTTTATGTGACATCTACAGTACCATACGATGAAGTACTCAGGTGTCTGTAGCGTAGAGTAAGAAATCAAACTTCTACATTGCAGATGTCTGTACAACCCAGTTCCGGGTTCGAAACCTGGAAGGTTAAACTTTTTTTTTAATTTTTTTTATTATTATTAGACAGTCAAGGTTACACTTTTTATTTTTAATATTATTATTACACAGTCAGTGTGTAATACGGAGATCCCACTTTCACTGTGTGTGAATCATGACCCGCTACTGTATGATCTTCCATACTGTACACCATGGCATAGCGCTACAAGGGTATGGCTACGGCGCAGCACCACTGGCAATGCATTGCAACCCCGCCACTGGGCATGCACCAGAGATCCTATTTGTACCGTAACCCCTCAGAACTGGCTATAAGTCACCACAGCGCCAACTGTGCTGACATTGATGCAATTTTGCGGTTTAAATGCAGAGTCAGTTTTCTAGTGCAGGGACCTCTCTCTCAAACAGAGTCAACTATCAGTTAATGAACACTTTAAGTCACTAAAGTTTCCAAGTCTGGGACAGCATTGCCATTGACGCAAGTTTGCGCTCTAGAGCACAGTCAGTTTGTAATACAGAGACTTCCCTCCAAACAAAGTCCACTACTGTAGCACTTTCTGAAGTCATGAATTTACTATTGTGTATACTGTAAGTCTCGGACAGTGCAGAATGGCACAAGTGTGAAAATTCAACAGTACTGTAGCAATACAGACAACTAGGCATAGCGCTAGTTGGTTTATGGCTTGGCTCCACTGGACATGCGGCACACATTTCATTGTCGGCATGTGCTGACATTGATGCAATTTTGTGGTTTAAACGCACAATCAGTTTGTTATACAGCGACCACTCTCTTTAACAAAGCCTATTACCACTTGATGGTCATAAAAAATCACTATAATGTCCACATCTGGGTCAGCGCCGGCATTGACGCAAGTTTGCGTTCTAAGGTACAGTACTGTATGTACAATAATAAAAATCCTATTTTCGCTTTTTGACTCCCGAAGCACTGGGCATGCGCTCCACATGTACTGTATTGAATACTGAATATTTTAAGTGAAGATTTTAAAACTAATTAAAAAAAACATATTTTCAATGTCTCGAACCCACGGAACAAGAAGAGGGGAGAAGCAGTGAGACTAGGCATTAGACC
The DNA here is from genome assembly GCA_031769625.1 of Taudactylus pleione. NCBI lineage: Eukaryota > Metazoa > Chordata > Amphibia > Anura > Myobatrachidae > Taudactylus > Taudactylus pleione. The sequence goes on along the minus strand of JAUIMM010000566.1, from coordinate 1,500,561 downwards.
GGAGAGGGGAGAAGCAGTGAGACTAGGCCACATGTTTCACCCATTACTAGAGTTATGTAGTTTGTAAAGTAATGAAACCTCTACAATGTCTAAGTCTGGGGCAGTGCCGACAGTATTTACATTTGCGCAAACACAATATGATTTCAACCGCACAGTCAGTGGTTAATACAGAGCTTAATGATTTTAAACTGTATTAGACATTCTTCTACCGCTTTATTATACCGTACATTCCTGATTCCATGTGGAAAATGCTGTAATACTGTATAGTGTACCGAATCACCGCTTCTGTCAAACAATCATCGGGCGGTGATACAGAACATACCGTACGGTACATTGGAAATCACACGCATGCGCTATGTAGTTTAGGAAAAGTGACACCTGGTGGGCAAAATGTTGTATTACACGTAATGAAATCAGACGCTTGCACTATGTAGTTTAGGAAAAGTGACATCTGGTGGGCAAAATGTTGTATTACACGTAATGAAATCAGACGCATGCGCTATGTAGTTTAGGAAAAGTGACATCTGGTGGGCAAAAAGTTGTATTACACGTAATGACTTTTTTCACTACTAAACTTTCTTTGTGGCGCGACTCATGGCATGGTGTATGGCCCATGCGTGGCGTGAGAGATAATGCTGTGATGCCACGTTATAGCTGGGCACATCAGTACATTGCATTGACTTTCCACGTATGCGAAAAGTCTTTGTAATTGAATATGGCAATACTTTTCCGCCTGGCGAAATGACATCATCCGCTATACTTTTCTGCGGATTCAGACTTTTCACCGCTAATTGAATACAGCCCTTAGTGTTGTAGCTGTGGCATTTTTCACTTCATCGTCTGTTGAGAACTTCTTTCTGCACAGTTGTTATTTCAGGGTTGGGAATGCCCAGAAATCACAGGGTGCTATGTCTGGGCTATATGGAGGGTGTTCCTGTGCTGTCCCATTCATTTCAGTCAGTGCTGCCAATGCATCAGCAGCAACAGGTGGTCGGGCTTTGTCTTGGAGCAAAAACCACTGTTTCTTCAGAAAATGTGGTCTTTTCTTCCTCATGGCTCCACTCAAATGGGTTTTCAGGATGTTTGCATGATAGTCACCATTCATTGTCTGTCCATGGGGAACCCAATGCTGCAGGATAATACCATGCGCATCAAAGAACAGCTGAAGCATTACCTTACACGCCAAAGGAATCACACAGAATTTTTTGGGAGGAGACAAATTTGCGGTTTTCCATACACTGGACTGTTGTTTGGATTCCGGATAATAATGATGAATCCACGATTTGTCACACGTCACAATTGATGGCAGGAAATCAGGTATCCTCTCTGACATTCGAACAGTGTTCTTGCATGATTCAACTCATCATCGCATCTGCTCTTCTGTGAGATTTCTGGGTACCCACCTGGCACACTCTCAATGCATTTTCAGTTCCTTAAGGCGTCCATAAGTTTATTGCAATTAAAACACAATATATAACAGCTTACACTAACTTATACTAAAAATAAAGACAGGACACGGACTGCTTTGGTTAAATGGTCATAACTCACTTTTATTAAAGGTATGACGCTGAATTAAACTTTAATTATTGAATTTAATTTATTGGGAGGCAAAGAAGGATGCTACAAACAATCAGCTCCAGCCAATGATCTTAGCCAATATTAGGGAATGACTGATACGCGCCCCCTGTGGTCATTGTAAGCTAAGCTACGAAGACTCACAACCCCTATGATATAGCATAGTAAGAGCGTGTCCGCAGAGGCAGATGCCCAAAGTCCTTCCGCAGAGGTAGGCCATACTATGACCATTTAAAGGATATGTGCTCCACAACGAATATTCTTACACTTTACGTGGCTGCTGGATTGTAGCACCTTCTCGCCACCGCCAGGTTCCAAAGAACTGCAGCCTGCCACCCAAACCAAAACACTAGACCGCATCCAAACAGGAAAAAACATCACCCAAAAACACACCTAACCCCAAATCTGATAAATGCACCCCATCAGGGCGAAAATATGAAGCCTGTTCCAAACGTAAACTTGGGTGCCGAACCACCAAACCACCTGACCTGGAGACAAAACAAGAAACAGCCTTGTTAATCTTCCTCCGAGCCTTATCTAAAGCCAACAGGTCCCTCGAACCCCTCCATACATGGCGAGGGATAATTTCCGACCAAACCAAATGCACCTCTGACCACCGGGACTGAAGGGCGCACAAATCAGCCTGCATCCGCAATATCAGATCTATACCCTTAGACTGCCCCACATCATTGCCTCCTAGGTGAATCACCAGCCATGCCATGCGCCCACAGCGCATCTCCTGGTGAAACAAGAATTCCAAAAGAGCTGGCCACCGCATGCCCCTGACTCCAAACCAACGAACCTGATGCCCCTTAACAACCGGGATGCCCTTTTTGCCATCGCATGCCTTTCAGCCCATTAAATAAACGAATGGCCCACAAGCCACACTTGCTCAGAAGACACGGACATAGCTGTAAAAAAGCAAAAAGAACTAAAACGTCAGTAAAGGAACATTATATAAAGAGGACAGAGTGGTAACTTAGGAGGAGAATGTTAGTAACAATGCCCAGGCAAACGAGAAAATCCAAAGAAAACTTCCTTCTTTTTATGAGCCGTGTATAATAAGCCAATTGAATTACGGCCCTTTTTTGGAGGAAAAATTAAAAAATCCCTTCACACCCTCAATTTTTGAATGCTAGCCATTAAAAAACTGGCGGGTAAACTACGTTTCTGGGTGAGAAAAACACAACTTAAAACTTATCACATCTAACATACAATTTATAGGCGGACGACCTCCATCTCCCAATCGCTTGAATGGCAGATGGAGGCAACCCGCTAGCCGTTGCACAAGTAGCCGCACCAATACAGAAAGAATGAGTACCGTAATGCGCAACATCCAAACCTAGCTGACCCAAACAGCACTTAAACACAGCAGCAAACTGAAACTTAGTCAAAGGGGAGGAGTCAGCATGTAATAACCAGTGTGAGCCAACTGACAGGCACAGACCCGCATATATCCCGGCCAAGCGCAAAGGGCAAATCTCAGAATTAGTATGAGGCTTGATGGTAACCCAATGCCCACGTCCTAACTGATCCATTTTAGAACTGGGAATTTTGCACAGGATAGCCCCCGCCTGGATCACCACATGCTTAAATAATAGCCCGGAATCAGCAGACCTCTTACTAGATGCCACAAGCTCACTAATCCGAAATGCGCCACAAAAAGCAAGCGCAAATGCTAAACGGAACAAAAAGGATTCAAATTCGGAACACGTGATTGACAAAACTACCCCTATCAACCACTGCAGCAATGCCAGATCAATTGGCCGGCGAGAATCAGCCCCTATGGGACTTTCTTTAGTCCAACCCTTAAGGGCCTTAGACAGCACAAAAGACTTTGTGGGATCATGACCACCATGAAGCCGAGAGAAAAAAGCAATACCTGCAAGGGCGGAAGCCATGGCCGCCTTAGATCAGCCTCTCTGATAATGGTTCCACACAAACTCAACTAAAAGCTGATCTAAAGACTTACCCACAGCAGGATACCTAATCCGATAAGCCTCCCAGTCGCGCCTCGTAAACTCGCGAAGTTGACGGAGCCAGGGACTCCCGGGCCAGACCAATTAGTCCTGCTCGACAGTCTGCCAGACAGAAGACGGAAAAGTCATCCCAATCGGATTAGCCTCAGGGGCCAACACCCGGAACCTATCAAATTGAAAGCGAGATAATGAATCCGCTATCCCGTTTCCAATGCCCGGTACATGCCGTGCCCTAAAGACAATATTCGCCTTCAAACATCTCAAAACTAAGAACCTCAACAGACGCAGTGCCATAGGAGAAAAAGAATGCTGATTATTAATAGCGTGCACCACGCCCAGGTTGTCACACCAAAAAATTATGTTCCTGTTAGACAAACTGTCATCCCACAAATCCACAGCCACTATTATCGGAGCTATCCATGATGGTGGCCATGGAGCAGCGCACCATTCCTCTTGAAAATATGCACCGAAGCCCAGTTGAACCTGCAGCATTGGTGAACAACTGCAATTCAGCATTGTCAACTGGCTGCAATGGCCAAATCAACTCCAGATTGAAATCCAACAAAAATGAAGCCCACACCTGGAGGTCATCTAGGATTTCCCGGGAAAGGCAAACACTATAATGTGGGTTGGAGACCCCTGCAATTGCCCGCTCCAGTTTATGGCAAAACACCCTCCCCATTGGGATGATCCGGCACGCAAGTGAAATGATCCAAGGATCGACTGCAATTTAACCCATTGAGAATCTAAGCAACATTGAATCTGACCTAGCAATCGCTGCACCTTATCGTCCGGCAATTGGCAGCACCCCGCAACTGTGTCCACTTCGATACCTAGGTAAGACAAGCAAGAAGTCGGACCCTCCATCTTGTCTGTGGCCACCAGTAGGCAGAGCACCCAAAAAAGGGCCTGCGCAGAAAACAAAACATCCCCACAAACTGTACTATCGTGTGGGCCGACGATCAAAAAGTCGTCCAAATAATGTGCAATGCCTGCATGGCCAATGCCAGCCTGGATACACCAATGCAAAAAGGTGCTAAACTTTTCAAAATAAGCACACGAGATAGCACAGCCCATGGGGAGGCACCTGTTAACAAAAAATTTACCATCTAACATAAAACCCACAAAACGTAGGGACTCGGGGTGCAACGGAAGCAGGCGGAAAGCAGATTCCACATCCAATTTTGCCATCAACACCCCAGGACCAAAACCCCTAATCATAGCGAGAACCTCATCAAACAACTGGTACTGGACCTGGCAAAGCGAGTGGGGGATCGCATCGTTCACAGAGCCCCCATGAGGGTACAACAAATGCTGGATCAAACGGTATTTACCCTGTACCTTTTTGGGCACGACTCCAAGAGGAGAAATGCATAGGTCCTGCAAAGGAGGGGAGGGAAAAGGCCCGGACATACGGCCCAAAGCCACTTCAGCAATGACTTTCTGTCACACCACATGGGGAAGCTCTCTGACCGACCGCAAATTCCGGGAGGAGACTACATGCAAAGAGCCCACTATGGGTAATCGAAAACCTAAACTAAAACCATCCAGCAAAAATTGGGAATCGTCCCACAAAGGATACCAGCCCAACTATTTTGCTAACTCTTCTAAAACCACCGGAGAATTGGCCTTACTTGTCAACTCCGGTAGCGTCAGACCTGCCCCCTGAACCGCCCTTTGCTCCAGACTTACAGTATTTAGCGGGGTGACTACCATTACAGATGCGGAAGCAGTGACGAAAACGACACCCTGACCCCCGGGAACACCGAGAATCATTATAGGCGAAACACTTCCCTTTACTGAGCACGTTCGCCCCAGCATGCGAAGGGAGAGAAGCCTTCCTACCCTGTGCCCCTTCCGCAGGCGCCTTAGCTTCCTGGGTAACAGCTAACCAGACCTCCACATCCTTATGGCCCAGAGGCATAACCAGCTGACCGTCCTGCTTCCTACAAAACTGTTCGTCGTAATCTCTCCAAACAAAGCCCTTGGATTTGATAAAAATATCGTGCACCAAATGAATATACTTTATTACATTACGGTGCTCCGTTGGGCGCGTTTCAAGGTAGCAGGCCAAAAAAAAAAGTATACTGCTAAGCCAATGATGAAAACCACAGCAAGAATCCTCCCTGCCACCCCCAGGTTTTTTGGCTTTATCTAAAGCTATCTTCATGTCATCGGTTAGAGAAAAAACAAACACAAACTTACCCTTGCAAATCTTGTCCCTAACCTGCTTACGTAAACCCCTGTCTACTGCCGTATTGGCACAGTGAACCATACTCGCATCTTCAACAGGCGCTACAATAGCAACCTGAGCTGACTGACACTTAGCTGCTTTCCTAACAAACGCTGTGCAACCAGTTTAGCTAATTTATGTGGACGTCGTGGAGAGCTAGACGAGGAGCTACTATCACTAGACCCTGAAGATTCCATATCAAACAGCAAAGGAGGGACCGCAGACTCACCACCTGCCAGACCCAACATCCCGTCACCAACAGCCTCAGGCACCACGGCATCAGGGGCAACGATCACGTCACCTGTAGCAGGACCGGCCACGGCGCCACCACTCGAGATCCCAGCACCACAAGAAGCCATCATGGGAACACTAGGCAAAACACTGCGGCGAGACATAGAGGATGATAAATCACTGGACACCACAGCGGGGGTACCCGGAACTGTCGCTGGGTGAAAAACCGGGACAGGAGGAGATGGAGGAGGGGCGGCGCAAACCGCACTGTGAGAAGGCGCTGGTGGGCATGGGGCAGGACCCTGTGGGGGAACAAAATGTTGCGGCCAAGATGGGGCGGAAGGTGAATAACTGGGCACAGGGTAATGTGGGAAAGAGTAAGGCTGAGCAAAAGAGGGGTGCCAGTAAGGAAAAGGGGCCCCCGCAGGAGGATAAAGAGGGTAATGGGAACCTAGGCCAGTAAAAGAAGGAAAAACAGAAGGTTGGGAAACTGAAGGAAAAACTGGGGAGGACCATGAAGTGAGGGAAGGAGCAGAGGAAAAAACAGGGAAAGCAGGATGGGCTGCTGAAAGAGGAAAGGGGGGGAGGGAGCAAACAGGCTGGGGGTGGAGGCTGGGAGGAACAGGGGGTGTTATAGAGAGGGGTGATGAGTAACAGGGCCTCCAGGGAAATTGGCCCCCATGTAAATAGAGCCTGAAGGATAGTGATATGGGGCAGGGCCCGGGGACAAAATGGCGGCCGTGGGGGAAGGGGGGGCGGCGCTGGAGGACTGGGGCCCCTGCAGCTTGATACAGCATCATGGGGGGGGATGGGTGTGCAGTGCTGGCCGCATGGAGGTCCGGGCCCCCCGCAGCTTGATACAGCATCGCGGGGGGGAGGGGTGTGCGGCGCAGGCCTCAAGGAGGACCGGGCCCCCACAGCTTTATATAGCATTGCAGGGGGGCACCTGGCAGTGGGGGACTGAAGGAGGCCAGGAGCAGAGGGAGGAAGGGCAGGGCTGGAGCTGCATGCGGGTGCCAGAAGTGACCGCGCGCCCGCGAGTTGTTGGTGGGAGGTTGCCGGTGTGAGCGATGACCCCGCAGAAGACGGGGGCCACTTGCCTTGGGGGGGAGAGGGCCCGGCAGGAAAGAGCATATACGCGGCAGTGGGGGGCGTGGCCAGTCCCCAGGCAGCAGTGGAGACCTCGGCCAGAAACAACAGGGACTGCAAGCTAAGGCGGCGCCGTGCAGGAGGAGGGGGGGGCAGGGGAATCCATGAATTGACGGGGAGGGGTTCTGAACATTTTGGGTGGGGCATGAAACAGGGGAAAGGGGGGGAGAGAGATGAAAGAGAAGGGAAGGGGGTTGATGTAACAAGGGAGTGAAAATAGGAAAAGTGAAAACCAGGAGGGAAGCAAACAGACACGAGGGGCACAATACAGGAGAATTCAAGGGGCAGGGAGAATAAAACAGACAGGGAGATATAAAAGACAGGGAGATACAAGTATAAATGTCACCGGATACAGTTCCAGAGGATGGCATCAAGGGACAAACACTGTCCAGAAAAGGAAGTTGCTGGGCGTACACCAGCCTTATAAAGTCCACCAAGCCACTCCCACGAGCTCCCACATGGTCAGCGACCAACCAACCATTATAGCCCCCCAAACTACTCTACCTAGCAACTGCTGACAAATTCCAACCAATTACAAAAAACTAAGGACTCTTATATAGATTTAAACTTAATCAATTCTCATCTCTTCTTGTCACAATATGCTGACCCCTTTCGAACGAGATGCCAATTGAAGCCGAAAGTTCGCGTAAAGTTAACCTTCTGTCATTTTGCAACATCTCCGTAGCTTTGGCAAAGTAGACATCTGTAACTGCAGTGGATGGTCTCCCAGAACGCGCTTCTTCAGTTACTCGCGTATTACTCTTTGAAGTACTTCCACCACAGAAATACTGCAGCGCTGCTAATTGTTTCTCCACCCTTTGCTTGCTGTAACGTTTCATGAGTTTCATTTCCAGTTTTTGTGTAACACAAAATTTAATAACACATCTCTACCATAATCTCACAGACACATCTCCCTTATCCGCCATGACAAAACGTACGAAGATCTTCCACTCGCTGTGTGATACCCCTGCTAGGAGTATCACAGCTGTGGCAAAACAAAGAAGACTACAACAGTCCAACCACAGGTTCAGATACATCAATGTATGAGCTTCAAAATGACCAGCATAGCATTGCCATGTCTACCTATGGGACAGAAAAACAGAGGCAGTCTAATTACAGTACTTTTCAATCTGCCCTCATATTTTGAAGAAATTATGCTTAGTGCTTATGGTGCAATTGAAAAATGTTTGGAGTCATTCTCGGGTTATATAGGACAGTGCGGAATGAACCTAATTCAATCATTCATACTGGCTGCTGTACTTTGTTTTGTCTGTGATACATTGTTCTTGCCAAAAGAGATTGTTTTCTCATTGCTGCTTGTCTCTCTTTTGCCTGTCAAGACTTTTGCTTGCTAAAAAAGATTATGGCCAGGGAATCAAGGTACAACGTTCAGTAAATATCATTCATTACACCTCAGTATTGAGCACCTGACATCTAACTGAGCTGTCGGATTGCCATTCAATATCCTGTGTTTTCTCTGTCAAACTTTTTTTTCCCTCCTCACGGAAAAAGATAAGTAATGTCAGCAACTGCAAAGTCAATCTGTTGTATTCTCATTATAGACACCCAATCTATTTAGCTTCTGACATATATATATATATATATATATATGCGTTTGCCACTGGCTTCTAGGGTCGGAACAATAGTGGATGGTTTGCCTCCCGCAAGAAGATGAACAGTTACAGTACTTTCATAGATGGGTGTGTGGAAAGCCGTGCTGATATCAAGTGTCTGATCCCAGCATCCGCACAGCAAGAAGAGATGTGTCATCCCTGGCCAGCGCTGGGATGCTGTGTCTGCTCCCAGCACCGGGTAAGCAGAGACGGTGGGTAGCTGGCGCTTAGACAGAATATCTGTTCACAGTGCCAGTCAAGCATCGGGTGCGGCGGTCCATACTTGCCTCTGGGTGCGGGCTTACTGTAGCCCGCCGCCCGGCAGCCTGGTTACAGCGGCAGGTGTATGGCTCTGGCCGTGAGCCAAACACGACTCATGGTCCAGCAGCCAATAGGAGGCAGACACGATGAGCCAATCATGGCTCGCCGCATCATAGCCCCACCCACTCGCGGCATCTTGTATTAGACGCTGCTGAGTGGGAAAGCGCAGTCCGGCGGCGGAGAGGGAGGAGACAAGACCTCCCGAAGAAAAGGGAAGCGTTCCAGCGGCCACGGAAGAGGCCAAAAGACGTCATGAACAAGAGAGAAGACAAGAGGCAATGGCTGAAGGAAGAATAGAAGAGGCAACGACGGTGGCTAGGACGGGCCAGCGGCAGAAGAATGCGGCTGAGGACCGGAGAGGACTGCGGGGGTGGAAAGTAAAAGAGCTAACAAAGCTCCCCCCCGCAGCCTCTTCCATCATAGCAGGTAGGCTCTCTGTGAGGCCTACTATTAACCTCTCCTTAGTCCACCAGGTTTGTCGAGCACTAGGCCCGTGTGGTAATTCAGGCAATAGGCCTGTGTGCATATAGGCCCAGTTCACTAAAAGGCAAATAGGTGGGTCACCCCAGACCACTAGCTGAGCCTCTACATTAGGCAGGCCCGTATGCCTGAGGCCACATGGAAAGGGGATTCTGTGCAGTAGGCCCAAGTCTCTACTGTGCCCCGCAGTAGGCAGGCACAAAGCCTGAGCCGCCAGTCCATTGAGAGTGGTCCTGGGCAATAGGCCCAGACCATTGGTATAGCAAGTAGGTAGCCCCCTGTGTAAATGTACAAGAGAGGTGCGAGTTGCTGTACAGCATTCACCCTCACTGGAACCCCCGTGGAGAGCTGTCAGGCTCCCACAAAGGTAGCAGGTAATTTTTCCAGTCACCTAGAAGAGGAGCTGACCAGCTCCAGTTAGGCAGGTAACAAACATTTAAAGGAACGGCACCGTGTTTTCCTCTTGAGTGATTACCGTCTGTGATTGTTGTTCCGTGCAGGGCAAATGTTTAGTGGTTATTTGTTATACATGCACTACACACACTGTAAGTTGAGGGTGATTTTGTCATAGTATGTGTAGTAGCGTGACACAGGTTTAGGCCCTGCACGGCTGTGGTGTTTGGTTATCTCCTTACAGGGACCAGTAGGCGAGTGAGCAGATGAAGAGCAAGAGTGAACACGGTGAGCAATATCTGTACGTACTGTCTCTCACTGTCTGTTTGTTTCTTCCTGTCAATCTTCCTTCTTGGTAGACAGTGGACCTTGCATCCCGGTGAAACTATAGGTGAAACTCAGGATCTCAGGCCAAAAGTGCCAGTGATGATCTTCAGTTAAAATCCAAATCTATTCCTCTGTCCAGTAGGGTGTGTCGGTCAACATGAGGAAGGACGGTTCTCACGTCATCTCCTTCCTCCTAGGTCATCGTGTCCGTGTCCAGCTTGGAATTCCAGGACTGTCTGAGCAACATACGGCCTGAAGGTGAGAGGGTGCAACGCGAGGTAAGATACAGAAGTACACCTGCACGGCAGCAGGCACCGCACCGCACCCCTCTTACAGGTGAATACTCACATTAGTAAGTAGGATGCGGCATGGAAAAGTGCCCGCAGTTGTGACCTATTCAGAACCAGGGTCTGTTTAATTATTGGTCATGTAGCAGCATGTTGAATGCCCAATACTATTTGTCCTTTCATCCCTCCATGCCTAATTATTTTCTGATATTTTATCGATTAGGTTCTCAAAGCTGGGTAGCTGGTGGTTGGGCCTAAGTCGCAATGAATGGAGCTCCAGGAGGAATTTCAGAAAAATATTCAGTGGGTGTTGTACCTACATAATTCCTAGGTGTGCTTCTATATGTGGTTATAGTTCATTTACAGTTTTTGTGGTACAAAACCCCCAAACTGAAGAGTACAAATCTTAACATGGACATGCAGAAACACACGGTCGGAACAGAAAGAAAGAGCCAGAAGCTTTTATAAGGCACATTTTTTATTTCCATAGTCTGTTCACTAGCAACAGATGTGGTCGACCTTAGAGCAATTAATTTAACTGAACAAGAAATTGAGTTAAATGCATTATAGATGAAGTGTTTATATGTGATGTGTCTCAGCGAGGAGTAAGGGGCAGTCAGTACAGCCTCGTTTCAGAAATACATCCTGTCAGTTTGAGCTCACGGCTAATTTCTTTACCCAATTTGCATGTTTCAGTATTGCTTTTTCATTTAGCTTTTATTCCCTAAAGACAGATGTGTCCACGGTTGCTGCAAAATACTGTTTCACTGATATGCGTTGACTAAATCCTAATGTAATCGTGTTTGGAAAGATTTTTGCTGGTTCTCTTAGTCGAGAAAAATTTATTTACCTGCAACAGAGAACCTGGGGTAAATTTACTAAACTTCGATTTTGATTTTACATTGATTTCATATTCAATTTACATTCAATTTTCATTCAATTTTGCATTTGGATATTTACTAAATGCAAAATCGAATGTAAAATCGAACATAAAACCGAATTTCACTCAATTCCCACTCAAACTCGGACATCAGAAAAACATCTGTACTTTTACATAGACCAACACACAAATCCTTTATTTACTATTATTCAATTTGAAATCGAACACAAAGTCGAACTTCAAATCGAACTTCAAATCCCCAAATGAATAGACCTGCTTCATGCTTTCGATTTTAGCATGAGCAGGTCGGATTGACAAAGTTACATGCATACATCAGTGAGCGGCATGCATGTATCTTGCTGTAAAAAGCTTAGAAAGAGTTAAAATTTAAAAATAAATTACGTGGGGTTCGCCCCCTAAATACACAACCAGCCCCAGACTTTTCATAGCCAGTCCTGGTTGTGTAAGTACAGGGTAACAATTGCATAGGGTTTCCCTGTACTTAGCACAACCAGCACTGGGCTCTGATCGTGTCCTGGTTCTGGAGAGCCGCAGGGTAACTAAAGTTTATTTTGCGGTTCCCACCATTGACTTCAATGGAGGGAGCCGTTCACTGACTGAGAAAGGTGGGCGTTGACCTCTCTCAGACAATGAACGCTCAGATAAGGATCTACAAAGGCAGAAGCTGCGTCTGAGCTCTACATTCGGGAGGTAACAACCATCATAGTTGTTACTTCATGCGTGGTTCGTGTTTTATCATTTTTCTATTTTACGAAGACCATTGATGCCTACAGGGAGAAGGGGACCACTCCAGGTAATGTAGTTGAGTATGTGTGAGTGTGTATGTATGTATGTATGTATGTATGTATGTATGTATGTATGTATCTATTAAAACATTACTATCATGGTGTGTGTGTATTGTGTTTATTTAAAAATGTCTTTACAGGTGAACTACAGGTACCAGCGGGCCCTTAATGCCTTGCATGCTGGTACTTGTGGTTCTCCAAGTACCAGCATGCGGGGGAGGCTTGCTGGGACCTGCAGTTCTACTGTAAAGACATTGGGCCTGATTCAGAGCCGGATGCAATTAGCGCTCGCTCGTCCTGAAAATAGGGGTGGCTATTCAAATGAACCGTTCGCTGTTTGCGGTCTGTTCACGCCTCTAGGTCTGAATGAGCGAACAAAACTTGCGGTCGTTTTTTGGGAAACTACGCCCCCTGGCCGCTCGCATCCTACGTCATGTCCGCTATTTATTAGATTAATCGAGTACATCGAACAGGGTATGAGCTGCTCGCAATTCTTGTGGTTGGTTTTTGCTACCACAATTTTGCGAGCAGTTCTGCCTTAAAAAAAACCCAGTGACGTGGGCAATGTGTTTATGCACACCCATAAAATGCCCGTTTTGACCTTTAAGCACACCTGCGATCGGATCTCCACTCCCCGTTTTCAAGCACCTTCCCCTGTTACCACCCACATACGCCTCATTCTGTCACTCAAATTATCAGGCATTCGCTATTTTGCGAGCACATGAATTTCGACCGCACTGACTGGTTCGTGCATGCGTATAACGATCTGTACGCATGCGCAGTTGGCCAAACATCGCTCGGAGCGAATGAGCTGCCGCTTACGAGTGGCTCTGAATCAGGCCCAATGTCTATACTCTTATTTTTTTACACTACACCTAGACTATCAACCCACCCCCACTGCCCAGGGGTAGCGGGGATAGCCCTGGGCTATCAGCCTAGACCAGAGGTGCCCTGGAGAGAGGGACCCCTTTATTGGGGGAGTCCCAAACTCCCCAGGGATCCCTGGCCTGGCCTGGCCTGACTAGTGGTTAGGGCTGATGCTTCAGCTGGGGAGCCTGGTGAAAGGGCTCCCCTGGCTGTGGCATCAGCCCCCCTCTAGAAAGGGTCCGGTGCTGGTTCTGTAGCATTTATTCCCTGTAATTCCAGAACCAGAACAGGATCAGAGCACAGTGCTGGTTGTGCAAAGTACAGGTGGAACCATACGCAATTTTTTCCCTGTACTTACACAACCAGGACTGGCTATGAAAAGTCTGGGGCTGGTTCTGTTTTAGGGAGGACCCCGCATAATTTTTTAAAGTTAATTTAACTGTTTCTAAGCTTTTTACAGTGAGATATACAAATAAGGTGTCTGCACTAATCACTATATAAAAAACATAGGCTCTGAAAATTATAAATATATTATTATTTTATTGAACATGAATAAATTAACTGCAGTTCAACTTTAAAAACATATATAAACATTACACATTGAATGAAAAAAGAAATTGAATGTTACATTAATGATCTAAACACATACTGTTTCCAATATATCATAGGAAGAAAAAGAGATGTATTAAACTCTATGTAGAGCCTTGATGGTAATCAGCATTTGTTGCTAATGGCAACCAGAATGATATCAATCTGTAAAGTAGGTATAGTCACTCTGTTGAAACCTGATATAGGGTATAGTGACTCACTAGATTATAGTGACTCTCTATATATACACACATATGGGCTCCACCTTTCTTTTTTTGCCAGTAGACTATACAAATCTATGTCAAGCATGCACATTATATCATACACTGTAGACAAACTAATTGAATAGCATGACATATAGGCAGAGATGTAGAGAATATACCATACTATAGTAACGGAAAGCAATTCACCTTTTGCATTGTTACCACACAACAGAGATCAAGGAACATCAAAGGTACAATCAACTAAATTTGATGGAAAATCTGTGATGGAAAAATGAACAAACTATAAAGAACTGGTAAAATCAATCTTTTTTCATAATAGTAATAATATTTCACTCATAAAATAAAATTATCTCTAAACAACGTAAAACTTACCCAAGGTCATGTCCCAGGAAACCAGAGTTGACACTGCCTCGAATGTTACAGTAACACAAAGAAAAGGCAGTCAGCGCTCACATGCAAGGGACAGTTATTACCACTAGCTGCTTTCCCAGAAGGTGTCCTAAACTCTCCCAATAACAGAAAATAGAAGAAAAAAGACAAAAGCGCTCTGTGGTAATGGGGTATATAGATGTAGGAATGTGTGAAGGATTTGTGGTCTGGGTGTTGTGATCCTAATAGCTGTAGTGTTTAGTATAAGTGTAGAATCTGAATTTTATGGTAAATATATATAAATATATATATACACACACATGTATACACATTTATATATATATATATATATATGGTTTTCCTTGAAGATAGATGTATGACGTCAGGTAGGCAATAACTTGAGGCTGGTAGTTGACAAATAATTAGGAATTTGTCCAATGATTGTTGCGAATAATGTCTTAATAATTAAAGCAATCAGTCTCTCTGATTCTGACAGGTGGGCAACAACTGTAGGCTGGGTGTTGTAAATTAAAAGATGATATAAAATGCCAGAGAATAGGACCATCTGTCCTTATGTAATAGGTATGAAATACTGTCAATCTATCTGGCTATACAGGTAGACAAAAACTGTAGGCTGGATGTTGTAATAAGAACTTTGTATTATGATGAAAGCTGTATGCTGTGGATGCCACCTCCTCTGTAGTCAACGCCACCTCAAAAATAGGAAACGCAGTATCAGGATGTCTTGTGACACTATATTGCAGTGTTAGGTAAGTGAGACCTACTTACCCTGGGTGGATGTCTGCTGGTCTGACTCCTCCTTGCATCCAGGTGGGCTAGGTGCATGTAATTGAGGGATCCATAATTATGTAGCATACAGATAAGCCAGTAATTGACTAAAAACTAATTTATTGAAAAATAGAATTGAACAAAATGACCATACACAGTATGGTATTGTAATCATAAATAGTCAGCATATGTCAGATAATGTTCCAACGCATTTCATCCCTATTGTGGGATTTCTTCAAGGGCAAAGAAGTCCCACAATAGGGATGAAATGCGTTGGAACATTATCTGACATATGCACACACACAGCAGCCAGGAAATAGCACTCCACTGGTGGAGGTTCATACAAGGTGGTCGACACCAGTTTTATTGTGCATTATCAATAATCAAAGAAACTAAAACATAAAATAAACCCTAGCCCGGCTGGGCACTAACTAGACAGTATGTTCCCTCACTACAGAACACTGAATAAATCCCCATCCACAGTACCTCCTGGTTTGTAGCCAACAGTGTCTCAGAGCAAGCTAACCTGAGGGCCTGCTCTCCCAGGTATGAGACACTCAGCCATAACTAAACCCAGCATAATCAGCCATTTCCAGGTGCAAGCCCTAATGAGCCTGCTACCAGGCTGAAAGGCCCAACACCTGGCATGGCCTGTGGATGGAGCCCTCCCTCTCCTCACATCCACACCCCCAGGACCCATTTTGGCTTTTCACAAAAGCTGACATTTCAAGTCTGCTTTATCCAACAGACTTCTCCTGGGGGTTTTAAAAGACATAAGACAATAATATGGGACATATATAGAAGCCATTCAACACTTCTCCAGTGCTTCTATCACATATCCCCCTTTTTGTTTTGACCTGTGGGGCGGAACAACTGCAGCTCCCAAACAATGGACACGTGACAAAGCATCTGCATTGGCCAGCTGGCTTCCTGGCCTGTGTTTTACTGTAAATTTAGAGGTTTGTAATGCCAAGAACCACCTCGTTATTCTCACATTGCTGTCTTTGTTTTCTGACATCCACTTCAAAGGGGCATGGTCAGTGATCAATCTGAACTTCCTTTCCACCAAGTAGTATCTGAGAGTTTCTAACGTCCACTTTATGGCCAATGCTTCTTTCTCGACCATAGCATAGTTTCTCTCATGTACATTTAATTTCCGGCTTAAGAAAAAAATTGGGTGTTCTTCACCCTCTTTGCTTTGGACAGGATTGCTACTATGCTACGATGCATCAGTTTGTACAACAAATTCTCTGTCAAAATCACGGGTCATCAGAACTGGTTGGGTACATAATGCTATTTTTAACTCCTGGAAAGCCTTCTCTGCTTTAGGACTCCATTCCACCATGACTTTCTGTTTGCCTTTGGTAAGGTCAGTCAGTGGTGACTGCAATGGTGGCAAAATTGGGTATAAACCTCTGATAATACCCAGTGATCCCTAAGAAGGCTCTAATCTGCTTCTTATTCAGGGGTCGTGGCCAGTTTTGTATTGCCTAAATCTTATTGCTTTATCAAACCTCTGCCAATGGTGTACCCAAGATACTGTACTTCTTCCATCCCTAGACAACACTTTTTTGGGTTGGCTGTCAAACATGCCTTATAGATGGAGTCTAACACTGCTTGTACTCTGGGCAAGTGAGACTGCCAATCAGAACTATGAATGACCACATCATCCAGATAAACAGCAGCATACTGTCTATGGGGCCTTAGAATCCTATCCATCATTCTTTGAAAGGTAGCAGGTGCCCCATGTAGCCCAAAGGGCAACATCTTGTATTGAAACAACCACTCTGGTGCAGAAAAAGCTGTCTTTTCTTTAGCGTTCTCAGTAAACGGCACTTGCCAAATCCCTTTGGTTAAGTCAAGAGTAGTTAAATATCTGGCTGTCCCCAGCCTTTCAATTAGTTCATCCACCCTAGGCATAGGGTAGGCATCAAATTTTGACACACTGTTCAATTTCTGGAAGTCATTGCAGAATCGCACACTCCCGTTGGGCTTTGGAATGAGCACAATGGGATTTGACCACTCACAATGCGATTCTTCAATTACACCCAACTCTAATATTTTTTTAATTTCCTTCGACACCAATTCTCTTTGGGCTTCTGGTAACCTATAGGGCTTTAGGTTAACCTTAACCCCTGGGTCAGTGATTATGTCATATTTAATGACCGTGGTTTTCCCTGGTATGTCAGAAAACAGCACCCTATTTCTGATCAGAAATTTCTTAACTTCCTGCTGTTAACTGGCTGACAGGGTTTTTGCCACTGTCACTTCGGGTACCAAGGGCCCTGGGTTTACTGGAGGGGCTCAGACGGTGGACATTGCTGCTCTATCCTTCCAGAGTTTAATAAGATTTACATGGTATATCTGTTCTGGCTTCCTTTTCCCCGGCTGGTAAACTTTATAATTGATTTGCCCCATTTTTTCTAAGATTTCAAAGGGTCCTTGCCATTTAGCCAAAAGTTTACTTTCTACTGTAAGAACCAACACCAACACTCTGTCCCCAGGAGCAAAGTTGCGTAAGCGAGCATTGCGGTTGTATACCCTCTGCTGTGCCTGTTGGACCTGTTCCAAGTGTTCTCTTACTATCGGCACCACAGCAGCAATTCTTTCTTGCAGTTGGGAAACATGCTCAATAACTGTTTTATACAGACTGGACTGCCCATCCCATGTCTCTTTGGCAATGTCAAGTAATCCCCTTGGATGTCTTCCGTACAATAATCAAAAGGGGAAAACCCTGTGGAGGATTGGGGAACCTCTCTTATGGCCAACAGCAAATAAGGTAACAAGTAATCCCAATCTCTACCATCTTTGTCCACTTAGCATGTGTTTTAAAGTTCTATTAAACCTCTCGACTAACCCATCTGTCTGGGGATGGTACACAGAGGTTCTTAACTGATCAATTTTAAACAGGCGCACAACTCTTTCATGATTTTTGACATAAATTGGGTACCTTGGTCAGTCAGGATCTCCTTAGGTATTCCCAACCTGCTAAAGACATGGACTAATTCTCTAGCAATGGTCTTGGTTGACGTATTGCATAATGGTATCGCTTCCGGGTACCTGGTAGCGTAATCCATTATCACCAGAATATATTGATGGCCCCGGGCAGATTTCATTAATGGCCCAACCAAATCCATAGCTATTCTTTCAAACAGAACCTCAATAATGGGTAACAGAACCAGGGGACTTTTGAAATGTGGAGCATGATACTGACATTCAGGGCAGGATGCACAATAGTCAGATACCTCTTTATGGACCCCGGGCCAGAAAAACCTCTGCATAATTCACTCAGTGGTTTTCTCTACCCCTAGGTGGCCTGCTGTTATATGACCATGGGCCAGATCTAACACTGTTCTTCTGTAAGCTTTGGGAACTATTAATTGTTCCACAATATCTTCCCCCTTCTTAGTTACCTGATACAGCAACTCCAGACATACTGCCATGTGAGGATATGAAAAAGGACTATCGCGGTCTATGGGTTTACCATTGATCACCTTGACATTCTCCCTGGCTTTTACCAGAGTAGGGTCATTTAACTGCTCCATGGCAAAGAGCTCTCTTCTGACCTCTAAATCAGGCAGACGATCAACTGGCTCAATAACACTTCCCACCTCAGTGGGAGGCACATCACTTGGTGAGCCACCATCACGCTCTGCATTCTCTAGTTCGCCAATCATACTAGAAAAGGGGAACATCTCTGACTCTGAAGAAACTTCCTCTGATACTACGCCAGTAAACTTCTCAAATGAGTCAGGGTTATTTACATCTGTGCAAAATCGGCTTTCCCACAATTTCCAGAAGTGCGCAAAGTCTCTCCCCAATATTTCATCATACATTAAGCCATGTACCAAACCCACAGAGACTATTGCGGAACCACATGGTGTCTCAATGTTCACTTCTGCAGTGATATAATAGCGAGTGTCCCCATGTATGCAGGTCACACCAACAGTTTTCCCCTTATGCTTCAAGGGGTTCACCAGCTCAGCTTTCGTAAGTGTCACCAGGCTACCAGAATCTAACAGAGCCTCTACACGGTTGTCTTCTACAGTGAGTACACACATGTGATTATCAGTCTGAGCCTGCCAGTCAGCAATACAGGCTGGCTGTGCAAAGAAAGACCCCCTGTGATATACATGAGCAGTATCACATTGCATAGGTTCAGAGGTAAGTGAACAATTAGCTGCAATATGGCCAAAGCCACCACATCGGAAACACTGAATCACATTATTATATAGTCTTTTATGGGGTAGGAACCTTCCTGGCCTGGCTGGCCTGTCTCCAGGTT
This sequence comes from Taudactylus pleione, assembly GCA_031769625.1. Taxonomy (NCBI): domain Eukaryota; kingdom Metazoa; phylum Chordata; class Amphibia; order Anura; family Myobatrachidae; genus Taudactylus; species Taudactylus pleione. Next base: position 1,481,165 of record JAUIMM010000566.1, on the reverse strand, counting down.
CCACACCCTCAGTCTTAAGTACATTCCATTGCCCAGCGCCCTTCTCCCCTGTAACAGTCCCCAAGCGAGTTAGGATCTCCCATTTTAGCTTTGCATAGTCCTTGGCATCAGCCAGGCACAAATCATAGTAGGCCTTTTGTGGTTCTCCAGACAGGAAGTGTGCCACAAGACTTGCCCATTGTTCCTTGGGCCAACTCACCCTTTCTGTGGTTCTCTCAAAGGCCATAAGATACGCCTCCACATCATCACTCGGGGTCATCTTCTACAAAAAATGACTGGCGTGTATGGAGCGAGTGTGGTTTGGTGGGTCAGTGGAAGCATCTCCAGTCCGGGCTACTAGGTGTTGTACCACCTCTTTTATGGCCTGGCTGTTCTCTGCTAAGGCCTGGTGGGTTTCCTCGATGGTAACTTGTTTTTGCCTCTGTGTTGCCTCCAAGGCCAATAACTGCACCTGGGTGGATTCCTGCAGGACTCTGGTAGCTTCTTGCTGAGCGGATGTAGCCTAAAGCAAGGCCTTTACAACGTCCTCCATGTTGTCCTTAGGCGTAGGCTGGAAGCAGAACCTGGCCTCTCTGAACATCTGCTAACGCCACCTTCATGGATTCCACAATTTCGTGCTTGTCCCTTTAAATTTTAAAGGACAAATTTTTCCTTGCTGCAACTTCAGTGTGTGCATGCCCGCATTCTCCACCACTTATGATAAGGTCGGGGTAGGGGCTCCCTCTCCTGGGGTAGATGGACACCACCTTACACACAGCAGCCAAGAAATAGCACTCCAGTCATGGATTTTTGTACAAGCTGGTCGGCGCCAGTTTTATTGTGCAATATCAATAATCAAAGAAACAAAAACATAATATAAACCCTAGCCCGGCTGGGCACTAACTAGACAGTAAGTTCCCTCACTACAGAACACTAAATAAATCCCCATCCACAGTACCTTCTGGTTTGTAGCCAACAGTGTCTCAGAGCAAACTAACCTGCGGGCCTGCTCTCTCAGGTATGAGACACTCAGCCCTAACTAAACCCAGCATAAATCAGCCATTTCCAGGTGCAAGCACTAATGAGCCTGCTACCAGGCTGAAAGGCCCAACACCTAGCGTGGCCTGTGGGTGGAGCCCTCCCTCTCCTCACATCCACACCCCCAGGACCCATTCCGGCTTTTTATAGAAGCCGACATTTCCAGTCTGCTTTATCCAACAGACTTCTCCTGGGGGTTTTAAAAGACATAAGACAGGGATCTGGGACAGATATAGAAGCCATTCCACACTTCTCCAGTGCTTCTATCACAATATATATATATATATATATATATATATAATTATATTATTACCAAGCACCCATTGAAATTCACTTCATGAGAATATAAGATGTAGAGTCTTTTGGCCGGCACTCAAGATGACTTGACAAATCACTTAGAGCCCAAAACATATGGTCAACATTTCAGAACTATTTATTCAGTTCTTTCATCAGGAAACATAAACAAAGAAATGCACAGCACCTTTATAGATGCACACCTCGTGAGCCTGGACGTCAAAAGCCAGTCTGTGTAACAGGTTGCAATGACATCAACTAATTAATGTGAGCCCCATCCATCGCCAATACTAACAATACTGGACAGCCTACAGTATACTATACTAACTGACAAATATTATAAGCAGGGAAAATATATACAGAACAAATCTTTTGAGAAATAAAGCTATTAAATAACTATTTGTTGTAAAAGCTGGAGAAGGCAAGATCATGAGAAAATTAATATACAGCTACCGATCTGCGCTATAAGGCTATCTATTTTTACAGTAGCAATCACATCATTAAAAGTTGTAGCTTGACTTAAAGCTATCTCATCTAATACTCCAGTAAAGAGTACTAAGGACACTTTTCTACTATTGAAGCACTGTCATGTTCAAATGCTAAAATCAGGAATCACGTTTCCCCAAATAAATTTAGGAGGCTTTAGGACAAACATACACTACATATGCACTGTGGGACACTGAATTTACACATAACACCGGAGACCCGGCTGTTCATTTAATCCTTTGGGTGATAATGTGTTCAGACAGAATATCCATTCAGACTCCATTTGTAATAAGCATCAGGATCGGTCACCTCCTCTCCCCAGAGGAGGGTTTGATCTATTATCCTGTACCTGAGAGTTGCCAGACTATGTTTTACTTGTAAAAAAATGTCTGGCGACAGGTTGTTCACTCTCACTTTTTGCTAATGCGCTGTGAATGGCACTTCTTTTTTTGAACATCTGCTTTTTTCTTCTTTAAACATAGTTATCCTCCTCTAACTACTACACTGCAGTGACCTTGAGCCCAGAACATCATCTTTGTGTGAAATTCACCTATAGTATCATACTGCTTACTGTTATTTTAAATGCAGAACATGGAAGATGATGGTTTGCGATTCATCAAATCATCTTTTCTGACATAGTGCAGAGCAGACACATGTGCAGCTGACATTTTCCAGCCACATTAGTGAAAGTGCAGTCAAAAAGTGAAACAATAGATCATAAAGGCTCAGGGATGCTCATCATTGTTTATTTGTAGGGCACCATAAAATCCTGCAGTGCTTGACATTAGTACATATGAGGGTGTTCAAGGGATACACACATGAGACTGAGGATAGAGAGGGCACTGTCCATAAGCATTAACAATCCAGAGCAGTGTTTTCCAAGTCCTTTGCTTACTTACCCCCAATAGCTCATGTATTCAGTATTTCTTCAATCAAAATACATACAGGAGACCGGCAGTTGGGATGCCGAAGGTCAGAATTCCAACAGGGGCTCGGTAAGTATCCTAACCCTACCCGTTCACCCCTTAACCCTCCTTTCCTGCATCCTAACCCTCCCCCCTCATAGACTAACCCTAACCTTCCCCTTTAATGCCTAAATGTAACCCTCCCCCCTTAGTGCCTAACCTAACCATTCTCCCCCTACAGCCTAACCCTAACCCCCACCCCCACCGGTGGTGCCTAAATCTAACACCCCGTACCCCCCACGGCCTAAACCCAACCCGCCCCACTATACGTACGTTCGGGATGCTGACTGTCAGGATCCTACCGTCGGCATCTCAAGTGATGTTGGGATCCTGGCGCCAGTGATCTGGCCGTAGGTTGGGATTCCGGTGCCATGATTTCAACATCAGGCATCTCGACCACCGGCATCTTAACTGCATCCCATTCAATCAGTTTAGGTTGCAGTCTGCTTGCTAAGTCAGTAACTATCCTACCTGTTTCCACAGGTGCTTGAGGGCCAAATTTTGGGGAGCACTGGTGTACAGGGAAATAACATTGATGAATTAAGAGGAGTTAGCAGATTTCTCAGAGAACATGGAAGTTAAGCTGGTAGAACATGCAGAGAGTGCATTCTTGGTAACATAGGCTACAGTGAAGAGATAGGCTCGAAGGTTGAGTCAGGTGATGTAGGGAGTTCAAAGTGGGGAAAAACCCAGAAAAAATCTTACAGGTGTTGGCTATCAGAGAGGAGGTGATACATATGGGCAGCACAGATGGTGTAATGGTTAGCATTACTGCCTCACAGCACTGAGGTCATGGGTTTGATTCCCACTATGGCCCTAACTGTGCAGAGTTTGTATATTCTCCCTGTACTTGCGTGGGTTTCCTCTGGGTGCTCCGTTTCCTCCCACATTCCAAAAATATACTGGTAGGTTAATTGGGTCCCAACAAAAATTAACTGTTATGTGTATGTGTGTGTGAGCATGTGATAGGGAATATAGATTGTAAGCTCCACTGGGGCAGGGACTGATGTGAATGGCCAAATATTCTCTGTAAAGTGTTGCGGAATAAGCGTGCGCTTTATCAATAACTAATAATAATAGTTCAGATGAAGATTAACAATGGTGAGCAGGAGTGTAACTCACAATAAAGTCAGTTGGCAAGGGCTTAAAAATGAGTAGCTGGAATTTAATTCTTGAATTAATGGAGGATAGTGGAGGGAATAAAAGAAACCTTTCCTTTAATGATCTCTATGTTAAAAACATAGGCAATGTGGAGTGAACGTTCCTTGTAAACTGGAGACAGCCTGTATATTGCTTATCTGTTCTGTGCTGTGGGTTAAAGTTTTGAGAGATCTTCTGATAAGTGAGTATAGCAAATGTATTTTTAAAATCTGCTGCTGAAACAGTATTGTTTAACTGTGTACTGTAGGTCCTAACACAACGTCCGTATGGACACACTGCATCCGGCTTATACTTATATTTTCAGCTGTGAAATCATCCAAGATTCTTATCACCGTACCTATTGCACATCATAAACATAATATTCATTTGAATATTCAATATTATTGATAAACATATTTTCTACCCTCAATGGTTTAATAAAAACTGTAAAAATCTTAATTACTCTACACCATAACGCTGCGAATGCACAGAGATAATAAAACTACTTTCCATTCTGTCATTACCCTGGAAGAGAATTTTTAATCTGATGTAATGCACTACTGGTTACAACACTCTTGGGGGGCTAAAGACATTATCAGAACAAAATGGCAGCTTTGTTTCTTTACCAGATACTATGATAGAGCTTACTTCCTAAAACAAATATTTTTACATCTCACTTGTGATTTTGACGGATTCCAATTACAGAAGTATGGCTTGTTTCACCTTGTCCCTGATTCTGCATTGCCACAGAACAGATAATCTGTCCTGCTTTGTTACCTACAAATAAAAGATGTAAAACCTGAACACTTACCCTAGTTTCAGCCCCAGATAGATCAGGAATATATGCTCCATGATTTTACATACAAAATAATATGTATGCTATATAATAACACTTGTTTTATTTAAATATTGTAGTCTCTGCTTCAGAAATGCATTTAATTGTGTTGTGTGTGTTGGTGTTTTAAATCATTCAGTAACTTTTTGAAATCTAAAATTATTTATTGATTTTTTTAAGGCAAAACTGACAGTATTTAAGCACTTGGGCCTGAATCAGGATGGTTCGTAACTGCAACAGCGTATGCAGATCAACCGATTGTTGCGCGCTGTGCATGAGTACGTACTGCACTACATGTGCGTGGCGATAGCACTGCGATTACGGACGCACTATGGAATCCATCGCAGAGTGAGTGGCAGGCTGTGAGCATTTGGGGATGGTGACAGGGGAGTGGTTGGAGAAATGCAGGCGTGCCTGTCCATTTGAACGCCATTGCATGGGTGTGCGTAAGTTAGCTACTGCGATTGCCTACACAGCCCGAGTACTTAGCACGTGCGATGAGACTTGCAAATTCTGAGACAAGTCAGAGCTGCTGTAGTTGTGCATGAGAGGCCGATGTTCTCTGATGTTACCGATGTATACGCAGGACTGCGAGGTATTACGGATGTGAGAAGGCAGTAGTGGGCGTCTCTATGCTGGCTGAGCGGTGGCAGACATTAGCATATTTTCGCAGATTCATTGCGTACAATTACGAAGCCATGATCGCAATTGCGACCCGTGCTGAGTCAGGCTCATCTGAAATCTGAGCACACGCAAATTTAGGGGTTTCGAGTAGAACCAGGTCAAGGTTTGGATTCACTTTTGTGACCCAGTTCGAACAGAGGGCCTAATTCAGAGCCGCTCGTAAGCGGCCGCTCGTTTGATCCGAGCGATGTTCGCACATCTGCGCATGCGTATGGGTCGTAATGCGCATGCGCCAACCAGTCATTGCGGTCGGAAATCGAGCGCTCGCAAAATAGCGAGTGCCTGCTAATTTGAGTGACAGGATGAGGCATTTGTGGGTGGTAACAGGGGAAGGTGCTTGAAAATGGGGAGTGGTGATCCGAACGCAGGCGTGCCAAAAGGTCAAAACGGGCGTTTTAAGGGTGTGCATAATTAACAAAGCAGCGTCATCGACCACGTCACTTGGTTGTTTCTTAGCCTGAACTGTTCGCATGATTGCGGTAGGAAAATCCAACCACAAGCACTGCGAGCAGTTCAGATGCCTTTCGATGTACTCGATTAATCAAATAAATAGCGGAGATGACGTAGGATGTGAGCGGCCAGGGGGCGTCTTTACAAAATAGCGAACGCATGTTTCGTTCGCTCGCTCAGACATAGAGGCGTCAACAGACCGCAAAGAGCGAGCACTCAATTTAAATAGCCAGCCCCTTTTTCTGAACGAGCGAGCGCAAATAGCGTCCGGCTCTGAATCAGGCCCAGAGTGCCGGTTTGGATCTGTTGCTGGTTCGGAAACTAAGATATTGAAAACAAACTCGGGTTTTGGATTCAGACATTTTAGCTTTTTTTAGCGATTTTTAATCGATTTTTATCCAAAACCAAAACACTTGATTGTGGTTTTGCAAAACCAAAGCCAAAACATGAAGATGAATCCAGATCCAAAACGAAAACACGGGGGTCCCTGTACATCTCTAATATTAACAGGAGTAGGTCTACGCTTGGTCGATAACATGAGACAAAATGTAACAGGTTCCAAGATGCTTCAGTTTTTTATCTTACACTTAAAATAATAAAAGCAAGAACAGGCACTGGTTATCTGGCATCTTTCCTGATGTTTCTTTTTGTAATATCTGTGCTTTGCTGTTGTAGAGGATGCAACCATTAATGCAAAAGTTGCCCTTGAATTTATGTCGTTTTCTTGCAGGAAAGTCAGCGGAATTGTTTATCACATGTTATAGCAAATCTTATATACTGCAGCATCACCTCTAGAAATGAGATATGTTTTTTTGAAAATGTGCAGAGTACATTGTCTGCCGACCTCGTAAAAATTGTCAAACACTCCAAACTTCTTATTGTCTTTCCTGAACCTACGTAATACGAACTGTGATAAAGTAATCGGTGCTACATGTGGACAAGTTGATGACTTACAGTAACAGCCATGATACTTATCACTTGGCAAAGGGATGAGCACGAGAAAGACATGAATCACTGGACAACAAAGGCCAGAAAAAGTAGTTCAGACAGTCTGAAAGTCACCTGCATGTAGAGTTGTGCTGAATCAGATAATGTGAGCGTACAACTCCACAATATCATCATTCATTCTGTCCACCTCCCCATAACAAGGCAGCAACATCCTAGCTTCTGTACCAGACAATCATCCATATGTTGTGTGCCTGCTGTCTCTTCTACAGCACAGTAATACATATATTTCACAGTTTGGAATTCAGACGTTGTTATTCATCTGCTGTAAACTGTACATTTGCTGCATGTTATCAATTGTACTACATTAATACAAGTAAGTGGACACAGAAATTGCCGTTTGATCAGTATATAACTATTTTACAAGTGTTAGTTATCCTATTTCACGAAAAAAAAATTGTGGTTTGATAATCTATAGAGTATATTACCTGTCTTGTGACAGGGTTTTCAATAACCATTCCTTTACTGCCATTATATAAAGAAAGCAAAAAAAAAAAATGTCAACCAAATGTTATAGTACAGCTGATAATTGTGTGTACTTTATTAGAGGTTACATCGACATTTGTAGTTTGTAATGGAGTATATAAATCCATTAGAAGTGTTATGATAATGGCCTAATTAGGAAAAAAAAATATTAATGTCAGTTATTAATGTCAGTTTCCTGAATGGAGGAAAGTCTTCATTCCTGTTTATTTATTTTTAAAAGTTGATTGCATTTGTATTTCTGTATATTAATTTGTTTTCATTGTTCACACAATAAACATTGTGCTTTTTTTGTCATTATAAACTCCATTTAATAATGTTCTGTCTTTGTGTTCTCAACCAATTCAAGTGCCACATAGCCTTGCTATTTAAAATGCTACAATTAAGGCAGAAATTGTTTTGTTAACAGTAACTGATTACATTCAGTTATGATTTTATTTCAGGATGCAATAAGTTAGGGAGTAGCTGAAGGCTCAAAAGGAGTGCCAGCTCTTGAGCAATACCTTAGCATTAGCAAAACTGAAGGTTTAATAGTAATTGTGAGAAAGAGGGCTCATGCAGATGAGTTGCACTGCACTTACATTCCTATTTGTGCATACAGTCGCAGAACAAATTTAGATGCATTGTAGCAGAAATATAATGGGCGTTTCTGGATGGTGATTGAGAGGTAACAGGGGGTGGATAAAAAGATGCATGCGAGATATTGTATCCAATGGGATTGTCACATGTGTCCTGCTGAAAGCGGTTGTGTACAGAGACACACATAAGAGGCCATACTCAGACAGAGCAACTGCTCCTATCATAGGCTGGTGCCAGTTTCGATGGTTCGAATGATGGTGCATCTAAAAGTGCACCAGATGGTAATGCAGTGTCTTTAGGCACTGCTAGTGGGTGCCTCAGTCCCCTGGTGTTCATCCATGTGTACAAATGTGCAGGAAGGGCTTTTGTCGTGGCATTATCATAAAGTCGGAGATATGACTGCGGCAAAAAGATGCTAAGATGGCCATAACTGCGTCCTACTAAGAATCAGACTCAAAATCTGATGAGATGTTAATAATTTTTTTAGGCTTCAGATCACATAGGAATTAGAAGGATATATAACCTCAACCCTAGAACATGCCAACACACACGTTCTAATATAAAGGTTTCTGTGGGATGACTGCAGGGAAACACTGGTGATACTGTCACTTTAAGAAGTACCTCTATTGGCAATAAGGGCAAAAAGATTGCTTTGTCTTTGTTCTGAAGAAAAAAATGTTTTTCCAGATGAACAATCATCACTTTATGTCTGTGAATTGGCTTCGTCCATATCATGTAGCGCTGTTACTCATGGTCACTGACCATGATTAGCCGTGTTCTCAAAGTTTGCTATAGAAACATATTAATGTTAATTTAACCAAAGATTTATTGTAATATAGCTAATTCCCGTTAGTCATTTTCTGTAGTATTCACAGCATCTGCTGGGAATTTGATTTACTGTGGCACTCTTTCTGGTAAGACGTACTTCAGTCTTTTTACCTTTCCATATTGTTCCCTACAATTACAGATTTGGGGGCCTATTTATTTTTTAACTGGGTTTTACTCTCATAAAAGATGATTTATTTTTTTTAGCTAAGATTTTTCTGAACAATTTTACAAATGTTGCTTGCCAGAACAGTGCATCTGAAATTAGACTGTCCCTACAAATCACATTCCTAATGGAAAGTCATCAATCAAATAGGGGGAGATTTATCAAATCTTGGAGAGATATAAAGTACCAACCAATCAACTTCTAACTGTAAAATGTCAGTTAGAAGCTAACTGGTTGGCACTTTATCTCTCTCCAAGATTTGATAGATCTCCCCCTTAATGAAGAAGTGATATTTCACTTCTTAGGGTAACTCTTGTTCTGCTCTAAAAAAAATAAATCAACATATACATATATGTGTTTTAATATTAGTTGCCTGATTCACAAAAGTCCATTATGATCTTGTGATTTTCTACTACAGATAATTCAGAGCAGTATCCTTCTCAGCCACATGAGCCATGCAGAGGTGCCACTGCAGGTTGGGTAAGCAAAGATCTGTCTGATTCCACACCGATTTCTTGTACCAAATAAAGGGCATATGCAAAATGCACTTCTGTATTGATGATGACTACACATGTTGGGGAGGTTTGTGATGTCACAATAGCATGTGGTATATGAAATCCAAAAGAAAGCGACAGGGTAACAGCAAAGCAATGGGGCTTCTAGAATTACAAAAGCTGTGGGCAGCAACAGCAACATTCAACTGACTTTCAAAACGAAATTTTAGTAAATACTGTATTTTTTTTTACACTAAACCACTATCGTTGCCCCTCAGGTTGCAAAATGAAGCCAAAAACCCAGGTGTGTTTTGCACAAAACAGCTTTGCTGTTTTAAGTACTGTGGGCAAAAGCCACTATTTAGTAAATGTGTTATTTTGTTTAAATGTATTTGATTTTTTTAAGAAAAGACAAAAACAAAAACTGTCAGTATCAAACTCAGAGACATATATCTATATCAGTGACATCCTGCCCCATGGTGACACCCGGAGAGGATAGGATAGTGGTGAGCAGCAAAAGTGTGTGACCTTGTGGGTAGGGGTGTGGCCTCGCAGGTAGGGGGAGTGATACCAAACCCTTGTGTTAGTTACTCTGGGGGTCCCCGAGATGTGGACTGTCCCCGGGGACCAGTCTGTGTGCAGTGCTGGCTCCCTCACTGTCTCAGGAGCCAAGTGCTACATGTAATGCTACAGTGCAACGGGCAGGTCCTGTCACTGAGGAGGAGTCGGCACCTGCCTTGTGTCGCCACTGACCTATATATAATAAATACTGCCCAATTTACAAATGAGCATAATAAATTGATTTTAATTATGCATTTCTATCAGTTCAAATGCAATGAAAATGCATGTAATTTCTACAGATGTGCGGGTTCGGTGTTACTCGGCTCTTTTTGCCACATTAGTGCAAGTTCGGATTAGTTCGGATTTATCTTATTGGCTATCCAAAACACATGAGAGCCAGATAACCAATAAAATAAACTAATCCAAACTTGTGCTAATGTGGTGAAAAGAACCGAGTAAAACCGAACCCGCACATCTCTAGTTATTTCATAGTGCAAAATAACATTAAAAATATTTTTATCTATAGTTTCAAGATAATTTGCCTTTAATTGGCTATTATGAACTGTTCAGAGATTATACAATGCTGCACAGTCCATTTATACCATTTTCAAGCTCAATTAATAAAGTGCAAAAATTGTCTAAAGCCACATGGTCAAGACTATTGTGTAGTAATGTAAAATGCTAGTCCTATGTTTAGAATTAAAAGGAATGGGAGTTGTTTTTTAGAGCAACACAGATACCTGTATAAATGACAGAACTCAAGTGATTTCGTTTTAATCCTGTAGTGAAGATTTAAAAAAAATAAAAATATGTCCCTTGCCAGGTCTTAAACCCAGGACACCCACTCTGCAAGGTGCTCACCCAAACCTCTAGCTCACACATGACAGCCATGTCGAAAGCCACACCTGTCGTGTACAGCACACAGTGCATCAGCCTAGTGCTGATACACTGTGTGTCACTCCTGACTGGCTCCACTGGGCATGTGCAGTACTATGAGACTCCATATGCCACAGCATAGTGTGACTAGCAGGGTGCTACATGGTATACTGTATGGAATGCTGCTCACCACTTTCTTGAGAACACAGTGCATCACCAGTACAGTGGCATAAAGTAGCATAGAAATGCCAGGTGGAGGGAACTTGAGGACAATGTATTAAGTTCAGTATGCTTGGATAAGAATACTGAACTTCAATTGCTCGGTCTTTATGCAATGCTGGGAGTGCATCTTTTTGGTCAACACACATACCTGTATAAATTACAGATCTCACACACCACCAAGTGATTTCTTTTTAATCCTGTAGTGAATATTATAAAAAAAATGTCCCTTTCAAGGTCTCAAACCCGTGACGCCCACTCTGCAAGGCGCTCACCCAAACCTCTAGTCCACACACGCCAGCCGTGTCGAGAGCCGCACCTGTAGTGTACTGTATGTAATGTGATGTGTGCGAATTAGAGCAGGCAATGTGTACAATGTCATTAGCAGGATCAGCATACGGTGGCATTGAATAGAAGCAAATGATGGTTGGGGTGCATTAGTGAATAGTTATCCACCTCATTAAAACTGTGAGTGCGTGTGAAATATTTTTATAAAAAAGCTCACTCACTTAGGAGCTCATTCAGACCCGCTCGCAAGTTGCGGTCGCTTGCTTGCAAAAAGGGGCCAGATATTTAAATGAAGTGCTCGCACTGCGTCGTGTAAGGACACCCACTATGTTTTAGCGCGCTACGGCAAAGTGCCCTCGTGAGTGTCTAAAGAACCCCCTTGCCACTCTCAACACACATCATCTTCGGGAAATGTAGGATTAATTTGGACCATCGTGAGCCATCACAGCTGCTCGCAGCCCTTGGGGTTGCCTTAACCCGCCGCAAGCACAGCGATCAGTGCCAGCTGAAATACATGCACGTGATGTGTACAATGACGCAACTTTGCTAATTATGCATGCCCTTTAAATGGCATTTTGTTGGCCTGACACGCCTGCGTTCGCACATCCACTCCCCTGTTCACAAGCACCTTCCCCTGTTACCACCCACAAACAGCACTATCTGTCACTCAAAGCAGTGACCTGATAGTGGCTTACGAGCAACCAAAATCAGATTGCAATGAATGGCTTGCGCACACGCACTGCGAATTATACGCATGCGCAGATGGGAGAAAAACGCTAAGAGCGAGTGATCGTGCCTTAGCGAGCGGGTCTGAATCAGGTCCTTAATGTAATGATTTATTACACATTCTTCTACAGCCCTTATTCCATGAGGAAAACGCTGTACTATAGTGTACCGAATCACAGTTTCTGTCAGCCAATCATCGGGCGGTGATACAGAAAATTCATTGGATATCGGACGTGTGCGCAGTGTAGTTTAGGAAAAGCGACACCTGGTGGACAAAAAGTTGTTTTACACGTTATGTCTTTTTCCTGCGCCACGGTACGTTCCGTTACAATTAATACTGAATGGCGCGACTCAAGGCATACCGTGTGGCGCGAGATGCATGGCACGCTACATGGAAGACTTTAAAATGATTCATGTAATGTGAGTGGATAGAGCACTGCAACATCCATAAAGAAAACACCTACACATAATGGCCCTCATTCAGAGCCACTTGTTAACAGCAGTACGCTCGTTGCGTTCCAATGTTGAATAACCGCGCATGCGTCGGTGTAACACTGCGCATGTGCGTACTGCAGATTGCGAGTTTTTTTGGACTCGTTCCTAAAATAGCGTACAGGAAGTGACATGTCAAATGTGATTGACAGAACAGGGCGTTTTAGGGTGTTGACGAGGGTGGAGATGGAAAAACGCAGGCGTGGCGAGGCGTTTTTGGGGCGTACATACATTAGCAGATGCGAGCGTAAAATGTGTACGGACCGACTCCTACGTCACTGGATGATCCTCTTTCCCTTCCAAATGCTCGCACAGCTTAGGGTCTGGATTACTCGACCACATTGGCGATGGCCTTCTCCTCCGTCCCTGGACTCCACGATGTTGTTGCGATTAATCGCGGGCGGGCAGAAAAGCAATTAGTGTTGGATTGAGAACCGGCTTGGTATGTGTTTTGAAATCAGTTTTTTGGGATAGCACAAAACGTACGCAGGTGGAACACAGAGCTGCTAATGTCAGGATGACACAGTCAATTTCCGTACATTTGGGGGGGTTTATTTGGGCAGCAATTTGGTGGTTAGGGCCTATTGTAACAATAATTTCATCATGTTTTCAGTTTCGCACCATTTTATTTGTGCCTCTTGAATTTGCCGAATTATATGAATTTTTAAACGTTACTTAAAGAGCCCTTTTTTTTTTTTTGGCCGAGTTTTTGCCTTTTGGCCCAGGATTAAATGTATCCCATTTGTACAATAATTTCACAATCCAATGTCATTGTTTAATTTCCAATTTATTGCTCAAACAAAAAAACTTATTTTAAAAATTTTGGGGACATCTTTTTTGCCCAAAGATATGTTCCCAAATCAAACAAATTGGCCCAACATAACTGTTGACATAAACATACATCAAAAAAATAAAAACATTTCACAAGAAAGGAGAGGGAAGTTTTGACCCGAAAGGAATATGAGCCAAGCACAGAAGGATTGTGGGAAAAGTCACCATTGCTGTCACCGTTTTTTCACCCGTTTGGATGGGGGAGGGAGGGCGCCAGACCGGGTCCGGGATGTCATCGGGCTGGCCTGTCCAGAGGCAGATGTTGTGGCCTCTGGACTAGGCACAGGGCTAGGCACATTTGGAGGATTGGCTGATGTTGTGCCAGAGGTGGAGGATCCTGATGTTCCGGCAGGAAGGGAGGTCGGCTCCACCATGTGCTGGCGAACGAGCTGCTCCAGGGCATTGGCGATGCGGATGTTGGCCCTGGTATTTTCCGCCAGGGCCTGACCAATGGTCTCGTTGGCCGCAGCATTTTGCTCCAGGGCCTCAGCCACCCATAGCAGACTGGCGTCCATCCTCTGCAGAATCTCCGTATGGGAATCCGATTTGAAATTGAGTTCTGTGAGGAGGGCCACTGCCTGCGAGGGGGATTGTCCTGGACTGGCTTCTGCAGGGTCCTCAGCCGGATGTACTGGTTCCTCCCCTGCAGAGCCAGCAGAAATTCGGCGGCCAAGGCTCCCCTCTGGAGCAGACTCATCCGCCTGTGTCTCTGTTAGGAAAAAAGAGAAAAGCCTCACATTACAATCTACATATTGGCACAATAACATTTCAGAGTTGATGACATCCAAAGATTTACCTGGGACAACATGAGGAGCCGCAAAGTCTGGCATGTCCGTATCCATGTTGGACACGCCAAACACCTCCACAGGCTGCACACACCCCTGTGCCAGCTCTTCTAAATCCGTCAACTCCAATGACACAGGGGTGGGACCCCCACCTGTCCCCCTTGCATGCCTAGCCCTGTCCGCGAGTTTTTGTTTTAAGCGATATTTGAAGTCGCCCCATCTGTGGGAAAAAATGGAAGCCATTATCATTTGGTTTAAAATGGGGTTTGTTTTTAGGGGGGGCAAGGGTTTACTTACCGCCGTTTGACATCCCGGGCTAGACGGACATTATCACCCACCCTATTGACAGCAACGGCTACCTCTTCCCACATTCTCCACTTCTGGCTTAGACTCATATTCCTGTCTGCCTGTGGCAGGATGTCCACACACTTCTGGATCAAAACCTCCATCTCCTTTCTTGTGAAATGTGGCTGCCTTTTTTTTTTGGCCGCTTTGGCCGGAATACTGGGCCCAGCAGCCTCTTCCATGTCATTCTCCTCACCTATTTGTGTAAATTTACAGAATTCACAAAATCACAACTTGCCTAATCTTATGTTTCAAATTAATCATTGATACAAAATGCATGAAAGACTTACCGCCTGACTCTTGGGCATTTTTTCCCTGGTCTGTCGCCATGTCTGAGGTCCAAACAAGAAATACACCAGAATTTGAATGTGTTTTCGTGACGTATTTATACATGCGTCCTTATTTTGAGGCCGCATCATTGATTGTGCGGCCCTATGATCCCTCCTTAATTTGTGCGGGAAACGAAACACTATTTATGGCTTGGTGTGTCTCAAGTCGAGGTGGCGTTTTTGGATTGTTGGAGGTTATCTTGGCTGGAGTTTATTGATTGCGTAGAAAGGAGTTGGCGGTTGGAGATTCGTTTGTTGGTTAGATTTGCGTTTTTTTTTTCCGTTATCTTTGTTGGTTTATATTTTTGGGACCTCGTTTCTTGATTTGGTAAGTTTTGTGAAGTCTAACTTTTGTTCAATTGTTGTTTCATTGTGTTTCTTATTTTTTGTAAATTTTGGATCCATAATTTCTTCTATTTTAGATTTTGTTTATTTTCGACCCAAAAGACCTTTTGATTTTGACTCTTATATATTTGCTCTTGGTAAGTCCATTTTTTATCTTGTATTTGCAAACTAATTAGCGCATTTTTAGTAGTTACTCTTGTGACTTGTATTAGCTAACTAATTAGCGCATTTTTAGTAGTTACTCTTGTGACTTGTATTAGCGAACTAATTAGCGCATTTTTAACAGCTTAATAATCATTCTAACTTTTTGGTGGTTTCTCTTTCGCTTTTTGTGCCAACATTTCGACCCATTTTGATGTACTGTGTTAAATGTCGCTTTGCTGTTTTGCTAAATGGGTGTTTGGCATATTTTAACTTTGGTCTAGCACAAAATTTGTAAACAAAAATGCACAGAGTGAAATGTGTCAAGTAATTTTGGTGTTTATTTTCAGTTTGGACGTATCATGACAATACCCCGGCATGTAAGCAGCAATGGATGGTATCATCAAGCTAAGTTGTTTTAATATAGTTTTGGGGTGGGTCAAAAGCCTTACTTTAAAATCTTTGAATTTCAGGTTGATCTGGGGCGGATTGTTCTGGCCATGCTCCTGGAAGCCGACCAACCTCAATCTCGTCCCAGGCGTAGGCATCGTAGGCATGCAAGGCCCCAGATATTTCGAACACGTGTCACCCTTTTTGGAATGCCCAATGATGAGGTTTTAAGACGCTACCGTCTACCTCCCAAAATCATCATAGACACTCTCTCATTAATAGAAAGTGATCTTGAGCGGCAAATTGACAGTCCAACAGCAATACCACCACTTACGCAATTTATGGCGGTGTTACATTTCTCAGGATCGTTTCAAACAACGGTGGGAATAGTGGCGGGCATCTCCCAATCCTCCTTTTCCCGGATCCTGAGGGCAGTAATGGAGGCACTTTTCAAGCACCTCCATCATTTTATTCAAATGCCTTTGGATATGGGTGCCCTTAGTGTGGCCAAGGCCAATTTTTACCAAATAGCTGCCTTCCCACACATCATAGGGGTTGTGGATGGTACTCACATATGGCTGGAGGCCATATTTAGAAACAGAAAACACTATCACTCCCTGAATGTAATGGTGGTATGTGATGCCTCCCTCCAGATCCTGTCCCTGAATGCTAAATTACCTGGAAGTGCACATGACTCCTTCGTCATCCGGCAATCAGGGATATGGCACAAATTAACCAACCTACAAGCTGGTGATGCGTGGCTTCTGGGTAAGTGGAGACCTTTAGTACATAACAATGTTAAGCTTGATACACAGTGTTCCTGATGTTGTCAATTCTTTTCCATAGGAGACAGTGGATATCCTTGCATGTCCTGGCTGCTCACTCCTTATTTGGCTCCCACACCAGGCCCACAAAGTGCATTTAATTCCGCACTTACAGCCACCAGGCAAGTGGTGGAGCGCTGTATCGGCCTTTTAAAAGGCCGATTCAGATGCCTCCACCGCTCTGGTGGCGAGCTCATGTATTTGCCGGATATGGTGTCGAAAATTGTGGTCCTGTGTGGGATATTTCACAACATTGCCATAAGGAGTGGTGTCCCAATGCAGCCAGAGGATGCCTTACCTGAGGATGGCCCCCCCGAGGTTGGTCGGAGGTCAGTATGTGGGGGGGCCATACGTGATGATGTGGTGGCCAGATTTTTTAGGTAAGTTTGAACAAAACAGTGTTTTAACCTAATGTGTTTGTGTTTGTTTGCGAACATCTAATTTTGTTTTCTTTTTTTCAACATCTTCGGTTTGTTCACATAATCTTTGGCACTACAACGCTCACTACTTCATGCTACCCTTACCAAACCTGGATCTGCTCATTTTGGGAATATATTCTGGAACCCATATCGCAACGCCATGTTTGTGGAATCATTTTGGCATGGTCCTTCCTCAACCAGTTCTTGATTTGTTTTTTTTTTTATTGGGTATGTGTTGTATTTGAGATTCTCACTGTGTGTTTTTTTTGTGAGTGACCACTTTGATTTCTCAGTTATGTTGTGAATAAATGTTTGGAGAGTTAAATGTTCTTCCTTTTTTTGGACGTTACCAGCAAGTTTAACCAGGTTAACACACCTTACATTTGACTAAGGGGTAATCCAGTACTGACGCCAGTTGAGCAAAAATGAAATATGTTTTCAGGTTCCCAACCAACACCAAAAGGAAGCCTGTCCAATCATTTGGCTTTGTAAGATTCGCCTAAGCAGCTTGCCCACCAACTAGGAACCTGTAAAATGTAGAAATATCTAATTGCCACTACACACAAAAAGGGAAATGACATTGTTACTGTTATGTGTTTCTTGAGGGTGTTTTACATACAAATACAAAACCCAATCTAATTTTTAAAAAATGCAAAACCTTGCAGGAACAGTCTACTTAAGTCAGGGTTAACTATCTTTGGTTTTGAAAAAACGAATGAGGCAGAACGTATATTAGAAATAAACAATTTATTTTGAAAAAGATAAAAACAAAAAAAAACTACTGCCGAAGGATGCCAGACAGCCGGTCAAGGGCCACAAGCACCCCAATTACATTTTGGCGCATGTGTGCCACACAATCTTCGACCTCTTGCCGACGCCTCTGTTCCTCTGTGGGTGAGAAAAGTGTGTGGATTAATCAAACAATAGGGAATCCACATTAAAAAAACAAAAACACAACGAAATCACTCCAAAACCAAAATTTAAAAAAAAAGGGGTGCTGCAAAAATTACAAGGCCTATGTAGAAATACCCACAGGTGTGATATGTGTATGTTGAAATCAGCAGGAAGAGGTAAAGGCAAACTGCTAAATCACCAAAAAAGAACCCAAAAATCCCGAATAAAGGAACGACACATGATTACATACAAACAGTTTGTGGTTAAAAAAAACGCAAAAGAAAAACATACCGGTAGCCAAAACGGCAGATCCCGAAGTCCCTCCATCTTCATCCTCGGAGGAGCCTTCATTCCCCAAAGAACGGGGCGGGGTTATCACGGACTCTGGGGAGGGGGTAATTGGAAGAGGGGTGGTTGGAGGAGAGGGGGAAGGGGGACGGAGGGGAAGGAGGCCCGACAGTTCCGGGAGAGGGTCTTGGAAGGCTTGGGAGGAGGGGGGAATAGGGGAATTATTTGGGGTGGAGTGTTGGCTGGGGGTGGGTGAGAGTGGGCGGGACCGCCGTCTGGCCGGACGGTGACGGAGTAGTCTTGCCTGTCCCCCTAAAAGATGTCAAACAAATTGTGGTTAGTTTCTGGCCAAATCCTGCCCAAATAACATTTTAAAATCACCCACCACCAACAAAAAACATGCAAATATGAGTAGAATGAATATATCAGAAATAGAGGGAAAACATGGTCATGCAGATATGAGGAGAATGAATAAATAGGACAGACATAAAAACATGCACACGCAGTTTGCCCCACAAAGACAAACATGAAAACCACAATACATAACACTTACTTTCCACTATCTGCATGCGAAAGCATGCCAGCAAGCGGGGCGTTCGCCGTTGCAGGTCAGACCACCTGCGCTCCAGCTGGCCGATGTTGCGGCGTGAGCCGAAGGAGCGCAGGCGGGCCCGTGCCTCCGCATACGCGGAACGCTTTTCCCGGTTGGTGATGGGTGGAGGCTGGCTGGTGATACGCCGATCCATCACCTCCGTTAGCACCAGCAGCTCGCGCCTGGTGAATGCGGAGGCTCTCATGATGGCAATGGTGTTTTTCTTAAAATTCATTTTTGATAAAGTGTGCCAAAAATTTCTGATTGGCTAATGTAGCTTGGAAATTAACAGGAGCAATTTCATTGGTTAGTGTATGAGTCATGTGTTCGACAGGGCCAGAAATCTCTGGAGAGTTATGATAGGCTTGATGCAGTGACATGCGTAAGCAAATTTAAATAAAGAAATGAACCCCGGAAAATATGCGGGGATCCACAGCAATAGAACAATTGTCTCATTGTGGCTAACATGTTTTTTGAGCAATAAAAGCGAATGTTTAAGCCGTACGTATTCTGCGGGTAAACACAAACACGGACAAGAGTAAAGTTTCTTGCATTGTGTTGAAAAAAAAAAACATTAAGCTAATTGATACATTGATTGGCATGATACGATTGATGGAGGTAGGCAGAATAAAGGAGCAGGTAATCGACATCTGACATGGCCACTTCCGGTTTATACTTGTGCGTGCGTTCCCTTCAAGCCATTTCGGGGATGTACGCTCGCTATTTCGCACGCTCGTTAGTTAGAGGAGGGGTCGTCTGAGTTTGGGGAGGATTTTTAGATGCGATCGAAAATACGAGCGAGCCCTTGAATTTAAATATTTTTGTACGTACGCCTAACGTACGTGCGCCCGCTTGCGAGTGGCTCTGAATGAGGGCCAATGACCTTAACTTCTGTACATTTATTTATTGATCGCACATTTTAACCTGTATATAGTATCTATGCTTGATATGCCCTTCTTTGAAAACATCATAAGAGTCTTCCCTGCAAAGAAGTCTCCCATTCTAGACATGACTGTGAAACAGCTTTTCTTCATATTTTCAGCAGAATTTCAGCTTTAGAGAAGTTAAGACAAGTAAATTTGCATTACTTTACATACCAGTGCATCAGCTTTACATTAATATTTGAGACCATCAGTTTAATATCATTGGCATGGATGTTTAATTCCACGCATTTCAAATTACCACCAGAATTTTTATGTTGACCCTTTCATGTATAGAGGTCACTACAGTGGACAGCTGTTTTTAAGTAGTTACATCCTATAGAAACTCTTTTTTGACATCACTAGTGCATGGTATCCTCGTCTTTGGACCTCTAGCAAAAGTCAAAAGTATGCCACCTAGTGGCAGCTTCTAATTCCTAAAAAACCAATAAGATCAAATTAAAATGGCAGAGAAATGATCACCAGTACCGAGCACTTCAGGGATTTCTGTAAAATCTTTTTACTCAAAGGTAATGTAGCAGAGCAGGAAAAAAAAATCAAGGAAAGTAATGTTTAGGGCAAATAGATGTTTTGATCAAATACTCAATTTATTTTTTTCACAGTTTATATAAAATCATACTGTATATCCTCTGAAGTGGATGTTGTGCAATACATAGGCCCTCATTCAGAGCCGCTCGTTAACAGCAGTACGCTCGTTGCGTTCCGATGTTGAGAAACACTGCGCATGTGCGTACGGCAGATTGTGAGCTTTTTTTCACTCGTTCGGCAAATTGCGAACAGGAAGTGACATGTCAAATGTGATTGACAGAACAGGCCGTTTTTGGGCGGTGACGGGGGTGGAGATGGAAAAACGCAGGCGTGGCAAGGCGTTTTTGGGGCGTACATAAATTAGCTCATGCGAACGTCCAATGTGTTCGTACCAACTCATACGTCACGCGCTGATCCTCTTTCCGTTCAAACTGCTCGCACAGCTTAGGGTCTGGATTACTCGACCACAATGGCGATGGCCTTGTCCTTTCGCCCGGGCCTCCACGATGTTTCATCGATTTATCACGGCTTGTCAGATAAACAATCAACTTTGGATTGAAAACCAGCTTGTTTTTTTTTTTTTTCACTTTGTAATAGCACAAAACCGTACGCAGCTGAAAATCTCAGCTGCTAATTTCAGGATTACACAATCAATTAGCGTTTTTTGGTAGTAATGTATTTTAAAATTTGGTTAGTATTTTTGCATTTTGTAACAAGATTGTATTCATCTTTGTGTGTACTGTAACCTTTTGCCTTTTTTTTGTTTTTTTTAAAACATTTATTCCAAAGTGTTTTTTAAAGTAACAGTTTGTTTTAACCCTTGATTTTTTGCAAGTCCCAAACTCCGATTTCGTTTTTACCTTGTGGGACAGAATTAACTATAAAACAATTGTCAATTAATGAAACAATACAGTTGAGAACAATTTGTATGTTTTATTTGCAAAACACATTTTTAAACAAATCATGTGCATTGTCCTGTACATTTTTGGGCTCCTTGTTACCCACTAATATTGGACACATATTTTTGGATTCAATGATATTTTTGGCACAGAAAAGATAAAAAAATGAAAAACAATTCACAAGAAAGGAGAGGGAAGTTTTGGCCAATATGGGGCAAGCACAGAAGGTGTGTGGGCAAAGTAGCCAGTGCTGTCATCGTTTTTTTCCCTGTTTGGCTGGGATAGGGTGGGTGCCAGACCGGGTCCGGGATGTCCTCTGGCTGGCCTGTCCAGAGGCAGATGTTGTGGCCTCTGGACTAGGCACAGGGCTAGGCACATTTGGAGGAATGGCTGTTGTTGTGCCAGAGGTGGAGGATCCTGATGTTCCGGCAGGAAGGGAGGTCGGCTCCACCATGTGCTGACGAACGAGCTGCTCCAGGGCATTGGCGATGCAGATGTTGGCCCTGGTATTTTCAGCCAGGGCCTGACCAATGGTCACGTTGGCCACCGCATTTTGCTCCAGGGCCTCAGCCACCCGTAGCAGACTGGCGTCCATCCTCTGCAGAATCTCCGTATGGGAATCCGATTTAAAATTGAGTTCTGTGAGGAGTGCCACTGCCTGCGAGGGGGATTGCCCAGGACTGGCTTCTGCAGGGTCCTCAGCCGGATGTACTGGTTCATCCCCTGCAGAGCAAGCAGAAATTCGGCGGCCAAGGCTCCCCTCTGGAGCAGACTCATCCGCCTGTGTCTCTGTGAGAAAAAAGAGAAAAGAGGAACATTACAATCTACATATTGTCACAATAACATTTCAGAGTTGGTTACATCACAACATTTACCTGGGACAACATGAGGAGCCGCAAAGTCTGGCATGTCCGTATCCATGTTGGACACGCCAAACACCTCCACATCCTGCACACACCCCTGTGCCAGCTCTTCCAAATCATTAAACTCCAATGACACAGGGGTGGGACCCCCACCTGTCCCCCTTGCATGCCTAGCCCTGTCCACCATTTTTTGTTTCAGGCGATATTTGAAGTCTTGCCATCTGTGGGTGAAAGAGTAACCATTATTCCTGCATTTTTTCTTTTTTTGGTTTTAGGGGGGTCAAGTTTTTACTTACCGCCGTTTGACATCCCAGGCTAGACCGACATAATCACCCACCCTATTGACAGCACTGGCTATCTCCTCCCACATTTTCCACTTCTGGCTTACACCCATATTCCTGTCTGCCTGTGGCAGGATGTCCACACACTTCTGAACCAAAACCTCCATCTCCTTTCTTGTGAATTGTGGCTGCATTTTCTTTTTCCCTGCTTTGGCCGGAATACTGGGCCCAGCAGCCTCTTCCATGTCATCCTCCACACCTATTTTTTAAAACATTGAGAAATTGTAGCGTGCAAACTTTCACTATATTATGTTTCAAAATAATCCTTGTTTGGAAATGCCTGAAAAACTTACCGGCCGCCTCTTGGCCATTGTTTGGCTGGTCTGTATCCATTTCTTAGAGCAAAACAAGAAATACACCTGACCGTTTTTTTGGGGTCGTGACGTATTTATACATGCGTCCTTATTTTTCGTCCGCATCATTGATTGTGCGTTCCTATGATCCCTCCTTAATTTGAGCGGGAAAAGAAACACTATTTATGGCTTTGGCCATCTCGAGTCTAGGTGGCGGGTGTTGGTTGTTGGAGGTTACGTTGGTCGGAGTGGATTGTTGGCGGGAATTGGATTTGGCGGTGTTTGGCGTTTTTTTTTTGTGCGTTTTTTTGGAGTTTATCTTTCCGTTCGCTTGTTTTGGTGTGGTTCTTTTATTTGTCGTGTCTTTTTTTGGTAAGTTTTTGGCCTTCTTCCTTTTGTTCAATTTGGCTATCCTTCTTTTGTTTAAATTTTGTTATCTAATTTTTTTTCAATTATCCTTTGGTAGGTTTCTTTTGGCTCTGCCCCAACGACCTTTTTCTCCGGTGACTTATATATCCTGTATTGGTAAGTTTGGATTTTCACTTGTTTATTAAATGTTCATGTTATTTTTTTCGCAACTTTGGTTCACCTTCCAGCTTTTCCCTTTGGTTTTGTGATTCCTAAATGTCTGAACTAATTAGCGCATTTTTGCCTGCTTCTTTTCTGTATAGTAATTGCGAACTAATTAGCGCATTTTTGCCTGCTTCTTTTCTGTATTGTAATTGCGAACTAATTAGCGCATTTTTGCCTGCTTCTTTTCTGTATAGTAATTGCGAACTAATTAGCGCATTTTTGCCTGCTTCTTTTCTGTATTGTAATTGCGAACTAATTAGCGCATTTTTGTCTGCTTCTTTTCTGTATAGTAATTGCGAACTAATTAGCGCATTTTTGCCTGCTTCTTTTCTGTATAGTAATTGCAAACTAATTAGCGCATTTTTGTCTGCTTCTTTTCTGTATTGTAATTGCGAACTAATTAGCACATTTTTGCCTGCTTCTTTTCTGTAGTTAAATTGTTTGAGATTTACCGTTAGCAATCTTGTATTTTTTGGGGGTCTAAAATTGTGGTAGTCTGCGCACTGTCGTTTTGCTCTTTGGAGAAATGTGTGTTTATCCCCTTTTATGTTTTGTATTTTACCCCATTTTGATTCCTAAATGGCCACCCCAAATTTTTCCATTGTTCGCTTTCAAATTTTTTAGGCTTGGTAAATCCTGACAATACCCTGGCATGTAAGCATCATTGGATTGTATCGTAAAGATAAGTATTTTTTTTTAATTTTTGGGGGGCAAACAAACCTTACATTCAATTCTTGCCATTTCAGGTTGATCTTGGTCGGATTGTTGTGGCCATGCTCCCGGAAGCCGACCAACCTCAATCTCGTCCCAGGCATAGGCATCGTAGGCGTGCAAGGCCCCAGATATATCGAACACGTGTCACCCTTTTTGGAATGCCCGATGATGAGGTGTTAAGACGCTACCGTCTTTCGCCCCAAATCATCATAGACACTCTCTCATTAATAGAGAGTGATCTTGAGCGGCAAATTGACAGTCCTACAGCAATACCACCACTTACGCAATTTAGCGGTGTTACATTTCTGTGCCTCAGGATCCTTTCAAACCACGGTGGGAATAGTTGCGGGAATCTCCCAATCCTCCTTTTCCAGGATCCTGAGGGCAGTGATGGAGGCCCTTTTCAAGCACCTCCATCATTTTATTAAAATGCCTTTGGATATGGGTACCCTTAGTGTGGCCAAGGCCAATTTTTACCAAATAGCTGGCTTCCCACACATCATAGGGGTTGTGGATGGTACTCACATACTACTTCAGCCTCCAGCACGGCTGGAGGCCATTTTTCGGAACCGCAAACACTATCACTCCCTGAATGTAATGGTGGTATGTGATGCCTCCCTCCAGATCCTGTCCCTGAATGCTAAATTACCCGGGAGTGCACATGACTCATTCGTCATCCGGCAATCAGGGATATGGCAAAAATTAGACAACCTACAAGCTGGTGATGCATGGCTTCTGGGTAAGTGGAGACCTTTAGTACATAACAATGTTAAGCTTGATACACAGTGATCCTGATGTTGTCACTTCTTTTTCACAGGAGACAGTGGCTACCCTTGCACGCCCTGGCTGCTCACTCCTTATTTGGCTCCCACACCAGGGCCACAAAGTGATTTTAATTCCGCACTTACAGCCACCAGACAAATGGTGGAGCGCTGTATCGGCCTTTTAAAAGCCCGATTCAGATG
The DNA here is from genome assembly GCA_031769625.1 of Taudactylus pleione. Lineage (NCBI taxonomy): Eukaryota > Metazoa > Chordata > Amphibia > Anura > Myobatrachidae > Taudactylus > Taudactylus pleione. The sequence continues at coordinate 1,456,280 of JAUIMM010000566.1, read as the reverse complement.
CCTCCACCACTCTGGTGGCGAGCTCATGTATTTGCCGGGTATGGTTTCGAAAATTGTTGTCCTGTGAGGGATATTTCACAACATCGCCATAAGGAGTGTTGTCCCAATGCAGCCAGAGGATGCCTTGCCTGAGGATGGCCCCCCCGAGGTTGGTCGGAGGTCAGTATGTGGGGGGGCCATACGCGATGATGTGGTGGCCAGATATTTTAGGTAATTATTGGCACAAAAGAAGTTCTTTGACACAATGTGGTAAGAATTTTTGGAGACCATCTAATTAATTTGTTTATTATTTCCCATCTTCTGTTTGATTTCATAATCTTTTGGACTGAAACAATGACTACTTCCTGCTACCCAAAACAAACCTTCATGGGGACACATTGGATATATATTCTGGACCCAATATTGCAACGCCAAATTTGTGGAATCATGTTGGCATGCTCATTCGACAACCAGTTCTTGATTTTTCTTTAATTTTTTCATATGGTGTTTGATGGTTTTTACATTTTGTTATCACTGTGTGTATTGTTTGTTAGCCAACACTTTGGTTTTTTATTTATGTGGTGAATAAATTTTTTGAGTTTGTAATTTCCTAAATTTTCTTGAACATTACAAGCAAGTGTAACCAGGTTCACCCACATTAAAATTGCTTAAGGGTTAATCCTGTAATGTCGCAATTTGCACAATATTTAACTATGCTTTCTGGGTCCAAACCAACACCAAAAGGTATTATGTAGAATCAGTATGCTTTGGAATCTCGGTCTAAGCAGTTTGCCCCCAAAATTGGAACATGTAAAATGTACTAAGTGAAAAAATGTAAAACAAAAAAATGCCCCAAGCCGATTGTTACTGTTAGCTGTTTCATGTGCCTGTTTTCTAAAAATCAACAACACACAATCTTAGTGACATTAGTTGCAAATACTTGCTGCAAGAGTCTACTTATGTAAGTGTAAACAATCTAAGATTTGGAGACAAGGAATGAGACTGAACTCAAAATTTAACTTTTTAATTATGAAAAATAATTTGGCTATAAAATAAAAAAATTATGGACGCAGGATCCCTGCCATACAATCCAGGATCACCAGCAGGCCGATCACGTGGCCCCGCATCACTTGGACGCACCCGGCTAGGTCCGCCAAACGCCTCTGGTCCTCTGTGGGTTAGAAAATTGTGGGGCTTACTACATAATTTAAGAATCACCCAAAAAAAACAAGCAAAACAGAGCTATCAAAAAATGACAATAGTGTGACCAAAAGCACATTTATCCAAAAAAACAGAAGGCCCAAAAAATGGACAAAAAAAAAAACAAAAAAAAAACAGACAGACAAGTTTGACTGTTTTGCCATGTGGGATATGTGTATGGGGAAATCAGCAGTAAAAGGTAAAGACAAACAGAGATATAACAAAACTTTTGTCAAACCAAAAAAAGGAAAAGGCACAGACACAGGATTAGATCAACACATTTTAAACAACAAAAAAGGATAAAAGGGAAACATACCGTTCAGAATGACGGCTGGCCCAGAACCAACTCCCTCATCCTCCTCGGAGGTGGGCAAATTTCCCAACGAGGTGGGAGGGGTGATGACCGATTCCGGCGATGGGGTAGTCACGAGAGGGGTGGTTTGAGGGGAGGGGGAATTGGGATGGAGGGGAAGTAGCACAGAGGGATGTGCGACAGGGTCTGGGCAGGTTGGGGAGGAGGGGGAATTTAGGGTATTTTGGGGAGAGGATGTCTGGCTGGGGGTTGGGGAGAGGGGACGAGAGCGCCGTCTTTGACGGCGATGACGCCGTAGTCTTCGCTCTACCCCTAAATGATGGAAAACAAATTGAGGTTAGTTTAGAACATCACCTTGTTAAACGCTAATTGTTGAACCCCAAAAAATGAAAACATGCACATGCAGATATGAGTACAAAGAATAAACAGGCCATACATGAAAACATGCACATGCAGATATGAGTACAAAGAATAAACAGGCCATACATGAAAACATGCACATGCAGATATGAGTACAAAGAATAAACAGGCCATACATAAAAACATGCACATGCAGATATGAGTACAAAGAATAAACAGGCCATACATGAAAACATGCACATGCAGATATGAGTACAAAGAATAAACAGGCCATACATGAAAACATGCACATGCAGATATGAGTACAAAGAATAAACAGGCCATACATGAAAACATGCACATGCAGATATGAGTACAAAGAATAAACAGGCCATACAAGAAAACATGCACACGCAGTTAGGGCCACAAAGAAAAAGTGGAAAAACAAAGTCAAATAAACTTACTTTCCGCTATCTGCATGCGAAAGCATGCCAGCAAGCGGGGCGTCCGCCGTTGCAGGTCAGACCACCTGCACTCCAGCTGGCCGATCTGGCGGTGTGAGCTGAAGGAACGCAGGCGGCCACGTACCTCCGCATATGCGGAACGCTTTTCCCGATTGGTGATGAGGGAGGCTGGCTGGTGATCCGCCTCTCCATCACCTCGGTTAATACCAGGAGCTCGCGCTTGGTGAATGCCGAGGCTCTCATGATGGCAATGGTGTATTTTTAATAAAACAATTTTAATAAAGACCAGAAAATAATTTTGATTGGCTAATGTATTTGGGTAATTAACAGGACCAATTCTATTGGTTAGTGTATGAGTCATGTGTTCGACAGGGCCACAAATCTATTGAGAGTTATGATAGGCTTGATGCAGTGACATGCGTAAGCTAATTTAAATAAAGAAATGAACCCAGTAAAATATGCGTGGGTAAAAACACAGAAAACAAATGGATAATTGCCTCAAACATGTATTTTGACAAATAAAAGCGAATGTTTAAGCCGTACGTATTCTGCGGGTAAACACAAACACGGACAAGAGTAAAGTTTATTGCATGTAAAAAAAAAAAAAAAAACTTGTGACGAGCAATTAAGCTCATTGATATATTGATTGGCATGATACGATTGAGGGAGGTAGGCAGAATAAGCGAGCAGGTAATCGGAATCTGACAGGCCCACTTCCGGTTTGTACTTGTGCGTGCGTTCCCTGCAAGCAACATTGGGGATGTACGCTCGCTATTTGGCTCACTCGTTAGCTAGAGGAGGGGTCGGTAGACTTTGGGGAGGAAGTTTAGCTGCGTTCGAAATTACGAGCGAGCGCTTAAATTAACATATTTCGGTACGTACGCCGAACGTACGAACGGCCACTTGCGTCCGGGTCTGAATCAGAGCCATAGATCACTACTGTTAATTCATTTGTCCACTTCAGTGGACGTCATAAAATCAAATTCAGTTCACAAAAGTGAAACAGGCTAACTTTCTAGGTATGAAGCAAACTCAGAAACAAATGAAAATGTTTGTGTTATAAACACTGCGGGCATTTTTTTTTCTGGATGAATATATCCATAAATACAGTAGGCATAATTTTTTTTATTGTTTTCAACTTATAAGATTTTTGGTTTCTGGAGAAAAGCAGCATGATCAGAACAAATTGGAAACATACCAGACATTTGATTTATAATTTTACCATACTTTTTTGCAAAAAAACCCAAAATGTACTTTCACAGTTGCTGTTCCACGATAATAAGGTAACTTTTTATTTTATGATGTGGATGTATGTTGTCCGCTATTTTCAAAAGCCCTGAAGACTAATAAAATACATTTTTTTTTAAATCTTGCATTAGGTTATCATAATTCATGCATGAAAGGGTTAAGGTCCATTTTAGATGTATTTTCCAAAGGCTGTACTCAGAAGATACTGTGTTTATAATTGCTCCTGTCTGCCATTTGGCTATAGATTGTAAGCTTGCGAGCAGGGCCTTCCTGTCTATATATCTGTCTGTTATTACCCAGTTTTGTTCTATTAATGTTCCAATTGTAACGCGCAATGGAATATGCTATGCTGTATAAGAAACTATTAATAAATAAATAATAAATAAATGAATATTGACAAAGATGAATGTTTATAGCAAGCAGAAGTACCCTGACACCTTTATAGGTTTGTAGATCACACAGGAAAGGTCAATAGCAAAAGTACAATGATACCTTTATTTACAAAGCACACAAAGGAATAGTACAAAAAAGTAACTTGAAATTTGTATGATTCTATATTTCATATGAGATTGCTTTGTAAGTGTCCATGAGATGTTCTGGTTCTTTCTGATCCAGGCTGACTTGACCCCTCTTCCCTCTACCGATGTGATAGAGACAGATATCTGTCACTGATCCATGGGTTTCTACCAGTGGACATAGTATAGAAAGACTGTATCTGAGTTCTCCTCTCTGACAGTCCCACCCTGACAGCTTTCCTGTGTCATTTCCCTTGGATCTAACATGGTGGGTTCCAAGATGCCACCTCCGAGATTATCCACGGAGGAAACCCATGCAAGCTCTGGGAAAAGATATGTACAAACACAACCATAGGGTCATGGTGGAACTCAGACCCAACCCCTCAGTGCTGTGAGGCAGTATTGCTAACCTTACACCAACAGTAAATCACCTACACTTTATTATTTTTTTTTTACAGAATAACAATTTTAAACAAAATGTTTTATTGGATGCTTATTGCCAAGCATATCATTGATTGGGTGACTGCTCTGGTACATTTACATAATTTAGACATGCACAGAAGTACACTGCAGGCCTCATTTTCAGTTGAATGTAAGCAGAGATGGATTACGGCACAGTGGGGCCCTAAACAAGAAACTCATTTGCCCCCCCCCCCCCCTGTAAATACATGCTGATTTGGATGGAAATCAGCCATAATTGCTTGTGCATTATGCACATGGAAATAAATGCAGATATTCACCTGTATGCAGACCCGTAAATATCTTGTGGTATGACAGCACCAAATGCGTATACTTGGCTTTCTACTCATCATTGCCATCATCATCATGCTCACTGGCATCTACCTATTCCAAGTGCACAAGATATACCTGGCAACAGACATATTTTTGCTAGTGTCCAACTCTGTGTAGCCAGCCGTTGCACTGACAAACCTTCTCTGACCTTGCCTACATGAGGACTCCACAGTACAGCCCAGTTATATCTCCTCGTAAGCTGAGTTGCAGTTAAAATAATGCTAGGTTCCAGAACATAAGCAGTTAGAAGACATACAAGATGCACTGCACAGATAGACTTATGTTCAGCTCTGCTGCAGTTCACATTGAAATTGATACAAGAATGTGTTACACCATTATGCCACCCAATGTAAAATCATTTGATCATTGATCATTTCGTTACTTGATGAAAATGTATTCAAAATAGTATTTAATTCAGTACAAGTTGCCAAATGTATTTCCTCTATATGAACTTAATACCCTAAACAATTGATATCTGAATAATGATAAATAGGGTTCCAGCTTGGATATTATCACATCACTACCCTTTATATCTGTTCCTGCTCAACACTTATTTTTATATCATATCAGCGGAATATGCAATTGCCACACAAGAGAGGCTCCCAGTGGGTGTAGTTCAGAAACTGCATAAAGTTCCTTAGCAGTGTGGCTACAATTGTATTTAATTGAAAAGGTTTGAAAGACTATCAGACAACAATAAAACAACAAAGTAACAACTTTAAATCATGTATTCATGTGTTTTCTATTATAATTCATTTATTTTTTGATCCATTAAAAAAAATTCCAAAATTGAAATGCAATTAAATTTAAAACTAAACAGTGTCCCCATTGTCATATTTAATATGAGCCACAGCTAGCCTTTTACAATGCTTCCTCAGCTATAAATGTATAAAGAAAGAACCTCAACAGCAAACAATGCAGGCTGTAATTTTAGCTCTACAATAGACATTTATTTTAATTATATTTTTGCAATTATGGTGCGACGTAGATATGGTTCAATTTATATTTTGAAATATTATTAAAAGGACTGACCAAACTTTCTAAGGCATGTTCGTTTTACTTCCAAGGCTACGTGCTTGTTAGAAAAACATTGGGGTTGCTGTTAAGCACAATTAATTTTTGCTGATGGATCTTTGCATGCTCCGGAGGTGAACACACAGGTTGGTTCAGTGTCATACTCATTCACATCTCCACATGCAGTAGGGGAGGTCCACGCTAAGTGATAGTATGATTGTAACCATGTATGTTAGGTATCTGAAGAATTAATAATTGTACACAATCTATGTTAGAAATATAAGTTACTTTATTTGATTACTGGTTGCCAAATGAACTAATTATGTGGCCACTTATTTTTCCACCAACAGTCATTGACCATGAACAGGGACTTTACGCAATACGACATTACCTATCACAGCATGACACGTTACAACAATTTTTGGGGGGCAAACAAACCTTACATTCAATTCTTGCCATTTCAGGTTGATCTTGGTCGGATTGTTGTGGCCATGCTCCCGGAAGCCGACCAACCTCAATCTCGTCCCAGGCATAGGCATCGTAGGCGTGCAAGGCCCCAGATATATCGAACACGTGTCACCCTTTTTGGAATGCCCGATGATGAGGTGTTAAGACGCTACCGTCTTTCGCCCCAAATCATCATAGACACTCTCTCATTAATAGAGAGTGATCTTGAGCGGCAAATTGACAGTCCTACAGCAATACCACCACTTACGCAATTTAGCGGTGTTACATTTCTGTGCCTCAGGATCCTTTCAAACCACGGTGGGAATAGTTGCGGGAATCTCCCAATCCTCCTTTTCCAGGATCCTGAGGGCAGTGATGGAGGCCCTTTTCAAGCACCTCCATCATTTTTTTAAAATGCCTTTGGATATGGGTACCCTTAGTGTGGCCAAGGCCAATTTTTACCAAATAGCTGGCTTCCCACACATCATAGGGGTTGTGGATGGTACTCACATACTACTTCAGCCTCCAGCACGGCTGGAGGCCATTTTTCGGAACCGCAAACACTATCACTCCCTGAATGTAATGGTGGTATGTGATGCCTCCCTCCAGATCCTGTCCCTGAATGCTAAATTACCCGGGAGTGCACATGACTCATTCGTCATCCGGCAATCAGGGATATGGCAAAAATTAGACAACCTACAAGCTGGTGATGCATGGCTTCTGGGTAAGTGGAGACCTTTAGTACATAACAATGTTAAGCTTGATACACAGTGATCCTGATGTTGTCACTTCTTTTTCACAGGAGACAGTGGCTACCCTTGCACGCCCTGGCTGCTCACTCCTTATTTGGCTCCCACACCAGGGCCACAAAGTGATTTTAATTCCGCACTTACAGCCACCAGACAAATGGTGGAGCGCTGTATCGGCCTTTTAAAAGCCCGATTCAGATGCCTCCACCACTCTGGTGGCGAGCTCATGTATTTGCCGGGTATGGTTTCGAAAATTGTTGTCCTGTGAGGGATATTTCACAACATCGCCATAAGGAGTGTTGTCCCAATGCAGCCAGAGGATGCCTTGCCTGAGGATGGCCCCCCCGAGGTTGGTCGGAGGTCAGTATGTGGGGGGGCCATACGCGATGATGTGGTGGCCAGATATTTTAGGTAATTATTGGCACAAAAGAAGTTCTTTGACACAATGTGGTAAGAATTTTTGGAGACCATCTAATTAATTTGTTTATTATTTCCCATCTTCTGTTTGATTTCATAATCTTTTGGACTGAAACAATGACTACTTCCTGCTACCCAAAACAAACCTTCATGGGGACACATTGGATATATATTCTGGACCCAATATTGCAACGCCAAATTTGTGGAATCATGTTGGCATGCTCATTCGACAACCAGTTCTTGATTTTTCTTTAATTTTTTCATATGGTGTTTGATGGTTTTTACATTTTGTTATCACTGCGTGTATTGTTTGTTAGCCAACACTTTGGTTTTTTATTTATGTGGTGAATAAATTTTTTGAGTTTGTAATTTCCTAAATTTTCTTGAACATTACAAGCAAGTGTAACCAGGTTCACCCACATTAAAATTGCTTAAGGGTTAATCCTGTAATGTCGCAATTTGCACAATATTTAACTATGCTTTCTGGGTCCAAACCAACACCAAAAGGTATTATGTAGAATCAGTATGCTTTGGAATCTCGGTCTAAGCAGTTTGCCCCCAAAATTGGAACATGTAAAATGTACTAAGTGAAAAAATGTAAAACAAAAAAATGCCCCAAGCCGATTGTTACTGTTAGCTGTTTCATGTGCCTGTTTTCTAAAAATCAACAACACACAATCTTAGTGACATTAGTTGCAAATACTTGCTGCAAGAGTCTACTTATGTAAGTGTAAACAATCTAAGATTTGGAGACAAGGAATGAGACTGAACTCAAAATTTTACTTTTTAATTATGAAAAATAATTTGGCTATAAAATAAAAAAATTATGGACGCAGGATCCCTGCCATACAATCCAGGATCACCAGCAGGCCGATCACGTGGCCCCGCATCACTTGGACGCACCCGGCTAGGTCCGCCAAACGCCTCTGGTCCTCTGTGGGTTAGAAAATTGTGGGGCTTACTACATAATTTAAGAATCACCCAAAAAAAACAAGCAAAACAGAGCTATCAAAAAATGACAATAGTGTGACCAAAAGCACATTTATCCAAAAAAACAGAAGGCCCAAAAAATGGACAAAAAAAAAAACAAAAAAAAAAACAGACAGACAAGTTTGACTGTTTTGCCATGTGGGATATGTGTATGGGGAAATCAGCAGTAAAAGGTAAAGACAAACAGAGATATAACAAAACTTTTGTCAAACCAAAAAAAGGAAAAGGCACAGACACAGGATTAGATCAACACATTTTAAACAACAAAAAAGGATAAAAGGGAAACATACCGTTCAGAATGACGGCTGGCCCAGAACCAACTCCCTCATCCTCCTCGGAGGTGGGCAAATTTCCCAACGAGGTGGGAGGGGTGATGACCGATTCCGGCGATGGGGTAGTCACGAGAGGGGTGGTTTGAGGGGAGGGGGAATTGGGATGGAGGGGAAGTAGCACAGAGGGATGTGCGACAGGGTCTGGGCAGGTTGGGGAGGAGGGGGAATTTAGGGTATTTTGGGGAGAGGATGTCTGGTTGGGGAGAGGGGACGAGAGCGCCGTCTTTGACGGCGATGACGCCGTAGTCTTCGCTCTACCCCTAAATGATGGAAAACAAATTGAGGTTAGTTTAGAACATCACCTTGTTAAACGCTAATTGTTGAACCCCAAAAAATGAAAACATGCACATGCAGATATGAGTACAAAGAATAAACAGGCCATACATGAAAACATGCACATGCAGATATGAGTACAAAGAATAAACAGGCCATACATGAAAACATGCACATGCAGATATGAGTACAAAGAATAAACAGGCCATACATAAAAACATGCACATGCAGATATGAGTACAAAGAATAAACAGGCCATACATGAAAACATGCACATGCAGATATGAGTACAAAGAATAAACAGGCCATACATGAAAACATGCACATGCAGATATGAGTACAAAGAATAAACAGGCCATACATGAAAACATGCACATGCAGATATGAGTACAAAGAATAAACAGGCCATACAAGAAAACATGCACACGCAGTTAGGGCCACAAAGAAAAAGTGGAAAAACAAAGTCAAATAAACTTACTTTCCGCTATCTGCATGCGAAAGCATGCCAGCAAGCGGGGCGTCCGCCGTTGCAGGTCAGACCACCTGCACTCCAGCTGGCCGATCTGGCGGTGTGAGCTGAAGGAACGCAGGCGGCCACGTACCTCCGCATATGCGGAACGCTTTTCCCGATTGGTGATGAGGGAGGCTGGCTGGTGATCCGCCTCTCCATCACCTCGGTTAATACCAGGAGCTCGCGCTTGGTGAATGCCGAGGCTCTCATGATGGCAATGGTGTATTTTTAATAAAACAATTTTAATAAAGACCAGAAAATAATTTTGATTGGCTAATGTATTTGGGTAATTAACAGGACCAATTCTATTGGTTAGTGTATGAGTCATGTGTTCGACAGGGCCACAAATCTATTGAGAGTTATGATAGGCTTGATGCAGTGACATGCGTAAGCTAATTTAAATAAAGAAATGAACCCAGTAAAATATGCGTGGGTAAAAACACAGAAAACAAATGGATAATTGCCTCAAACATGTATTTTGACAAATAAAAGCGAATGTTTAAGCCGTACGTATTCTGCGGGTAAACACAAACACGGACAAGAGTAAAGTTTATTGCATGTAAAAAAAAAAAAAAAAACTTGTGACGAGCAATTAAGCTCATTGATATATTGATTGGCATGATACGATTGAGGGAGGTAGGCAGAATAAGCGAGCAGGTAATCGGAATCTGACAGGCCCACTTCCGGTTTGTACTTGTGCGTGCGTTCCCTGCAAGCAACATTGGGGATGTACGCTCGCTATTTGGCTCGCTCGTTAGCTAGAGGAGGGGTCGGTAGACTTTGGGGAGGAAGTTTAGCTGCGTTCGAAATTACGAGCGAGCGCTTAAATTAACATATTTCGGTACGTACGCCGAACGTACGAACGGCCACTTGCGTCCGGGTCTGAATCAGAGCCATAGATCACTACTGTTAATTCATTTGTCCACTTCAGTGGACGTCATAAAATCAAATTCAGTTCACAAAAGTGAAACAGGCTAACTTTCTAGGTATGAAGCAAACTCAGAAACAAATGAAAATGTTTGTGTTATAAACACTGCGGGCATTTTTTTTTCTGGATGAATATATCCATAAATACAGTAGGCATAATTTTTTTTATTGTTTTCAACTTATAAGATTTTTGGTTTCTGGAGAAAAGCAGCATGATCAGAACAAATTGGAAACATACCAGACATTTGATTTATAATTTTACCATACTTTTTTGCAAAAAAACCCAAAATGTACTTTCACAGTTGCTGTTCCACGATAATAAGGTAACTTTTTATTTTATGATGTGGATGTATGTTGTCCGCTATTTTCAAAAGCCCTGAAGACTAATAAAATACATTTTTTTTTAAATCTTGCATTAGGTTATCATAATTCATGCATGAAAGGGTTAAGGTCCATTTTAGATGTATTTTCCAAAGGCTGTACTCAGAAGATACTGTGTTTATAATTGCTCCTGTCTGCCATTTGGCTATAGATTGTAAGCTTGCGAGCAGGGCCTTCCTGTCTATATATCTGTCTGTTATTACCCAGTTTTGTTCTATTAATGTTCCAATTGTAACGCGCAATGGAATATGCTATGCTGTATAAGAAACTATTAATAAATAAATAATAAATAAATGAATATTGACAAAGATGAATGTTTATAGCAAGCAGAAGTACCCTGACACCTTTATAGGTTTGTAGATCACACAGGAAAGGTCAATAGCAAAAGTACAATGATACCTTTATTTACAAAGCACACAAAGGAATAGTACAAAAAAGTAACTTGAAATTTGTATGATTCTATATTTCATATGAGATTGCTTTGTAAGTGTCCATGAGATGTTCTGGTTCTTTCTGATCCAGGCTGACTTGACCCCTCTTCCCTCTACCGATGTGATAGAGACAGATATCTGTCACTGATCCATGGGTTTCTACCAGTGGACATAGTATAGAAAGACTGTATCTGAGTTCTCCTCTCTGACAGTCCCACCCTGACAGCTTTCCTGTGTCATTTCCCTTGGATCTAACATGGTGGGTTCCAAGATGCCACCTCCGAGATTATCCACGGAGGAAACCCATGCAAGCTCTGGGAAAAGATATGTACAAACACAACCATAGGGTCATGGTGGAACTCAGACCCAACCCCTCAGTGCTGTGAGGCAGTATTGCTAACCTTACACCAACAGTAAATCACCTACACTTTATTATTTTTTTTTTACAGAATAACAATTTTAAACAAAATGTTTTATTGGATGCTTATTGCCAAGCATATCATTGATTGGGTGACTGCTCTGGTACATTTACATAATTTAGACATGCACAGAAGTACACTGCAGGCCTCATTTTCAGTTGAATGTAAGCAGAGATGGATTACGGCACAGTGGGGCCCTAAACAAGAAACTCATTTGCCCCCCCCCCCCCCTGTAAATACATGCTGATTTGGATGGAAATCAGCCATAATTGCTTGTGCATTATGCACATGGAAATAAATGCAGATATTCACCTGTATGCAGACCCGTAAATATCTTGTGGTATGACAGCACCAAATGCGTATACTTGGCTTTCTACTCATCATTGCCATCATCATCATGCTCACTGGCATCTACCTATTCCAAGTGCACAAGATATACCTGGCAACAGACATATTTTTGCTAGTGTCCAACTCTGTGTAGCCAGCCGTTGCACTGACAAACCTTCTCTGACCTTGCCTACATGAGGACTCCACAGTACAGCCCAGTTATATCTCCTCGTAAGCTGAGTTGCAGTTAAAATAATGCTAGGTTCCAGAACATAAGCAGTTAGAAGACATACAAGATGCACTGCACAGATAGACTTATGTTCAGCTCTGCTGCAGTTCACATTGAAATTGATACAAGAATGTGTTACACCATTATGCCACCCAATGTAAAATCATTTGATCATTGATCATTTCGTTACTTGATGAAAATGTATTCAAAATAGTATTTAATTCAGTACAAGTTGCCAAATGTATTTCCTCTATATGAACTTAATACCCTAAACAATTGATATCTGAATAATGATAAATAGGGTTCCAGCTTGGATATTATCACATCACTACCCTTTATATCTGTTCCTGCTCAACACTTATTTTTATATCATATCAGCGGAATATGCAATTGCCACACAAGAGAGGCTCCCAGTGGGTGTAGTTCAGAAACTGCATAAAGTTCCCTAGCAGTGTGGCTACAATTGTATTTAATTGAAAAGGTTTGAAAGACTATCAGACAACAATAAAACAACAAAGTAACAACTTTAAATCATGTATTCATGTGTTTTCTATTATAATTCATTTATTTTTTGATCCATTAAAAAAAATTCCAAAATTGAAATGCAATTAAATTTAAAACTAAACAGTGTCCCCATTGTCATATTTAATATGAGCCACAGCTAGCCTTTTACAATGCTTCCTCAGCTATAAATGTATAAAGAAAGAACCTCAACAGCAAACAATGCAGGCTGTAATTTTAGCTCTACAATAGACATTTATTTTAATTATATTTTTGCAATTATGGTGCGACGTAGATATGGTTCAATTTATATTTTGAAATATTATTAAAAGGACTGACCAAACTTTCTAAGGCATGTTCGTTTTACTTCCAAGGCTACGTGCTTGTTAGAAAAACATTGGGGTTGCTGTTAAGCACAATTAATTTTTGCTGATGGATCTTTGCATGCTCCGGAGGTGAACACACAGGTTGGTTCAGTGTCATACTCATTCACATCTCCACATGCAGTAGGGGAGGTCCACGCTAAGTGATAGTATGATTGTAACCATGTATGTTAGGTATCTGAAGAATTAATAATTGTACACAATCTATGTTAGAAATATAAGTTACTTTATTTGATTACTGGTTGCCAAATGAACTAATTATGTGGCCACTTATTTTTCCACCAACAGTCATTGACCATGAACAGGGACTTTACGCAATACGACATTACCTATCACAGCATGACACGTTACAACCAGAACAAGTACACTTCATAGCAAAAGCTATCCATTACATACTGCAGCACAACTACTTCTGGGTTGGTGGTGAGTACTACCACCAGGTGGGATCGGTATGAAATACCGCCAGCCCTCTGGCCGGCAGTTCGCATCCCGGCAGCGGCAGACTGACAGAAGCAGAGTTCACGGCAGCGGAAGGCTGACAGCGCTGGAAATCCCGATCATCTGTAGGTAAGTAAAAACTAACCTAACCCCCTAACCCTCCTTAGGGGTGCCTAACCCTAACCTCCCCCCCAAGTGCCTAAACCTAATCCCCCCTCTAAGTGCCTAACACTAACCCCCCCTTCCCTGCTGCCTAAACCTAAGTCCCCCGGGGGGTGCCTAACCCTAACCCTCCCTCCCCCTAGCCTAACCCTCCCGGGGGGATGCCTAACCCTGAGTGTCCCCCCCGGGTGCCCTAAACCTAACCCTCCCCCCCGCGACTGTCCGCCCGCGGCGCCCGGCATCCCTTCGATCGGGATGCCGGGCGCCAGTCTCCCAGCGTCGGGAAAATGACAGGCGTCTAGATATAGACACCTGTCATTTAACCCTCACCGGGATAAAGCAGTCGGGAAGCCGGTTGTCGGGATTAAAGCAGCCAGTTTCCCGATTGCATCCCCTGCCAGGTAAGAGGGACTGTGATGGGGACAATATTTACACCAAGCTATGCTAACTTCTTTATGAGTTTCTGGGAAGACACCAATATCTGGCCTGGCATAGCTTTGGCTCAAATCTAATCCTGTGGCGGAGGTTTATAGATGTGTTTTTTATCTGGAAGGGGGATGAAAAAACACTCTTACAGTTTATGGACCTCATCAACAATAACAACCACAATTTCACATTTACCACAGAATACAACAAAAGAGTGTTAACTTTCTTGACATCACGGTGTATGCCGACGATAAAAAAGCTACATACATCAAACCAGTGGATGTAAATAGCTATATACTCTCAGGTAGTGGTTACCACCCAAACTGGTTACACAGTATCCCCATGAGCCAGTTCACCAGAATCAGAAGGAACTGTACCAAATTAGAAAATTACAGAACTCAAAGCGAAGAATTGAAAAAACAATTCCTAGCCAAAAAGTATAATGAGCAGAAGGTAATTGAGGCCTATCTTAAGGTAGAACTACTGGATAGGGATGTATTACTTACTTACAAAGAAAGAAAGAGGAAAACAACCATTTCAAAATGTCATTCATTACATAGTATAGCAAGGATACAAGAAAATGTAACCAGATTTTGAACAAACACTGGCATGTGCTAATAGAGGATGAGGCCCTAGCAGACATGTTACCAGACAAGCCCAAGATCATCTGTAGAAAGGAACCTGATTTAAAACAAAGATTAGTGAAAAACCACATCAAGAAAGAAAACTGATACAAACCACCTTAAGCAATACAAGCATAAAAGAGGGTTTCTACTATTGTAGTATCTGCAATTACTGCAAGAAAAGGTATAGTACCACCAAGAGGGTAGAAAAATCTAAGTCTAACTCAACGAATACAACATACAGGATAAAACAGCACATAAGTTGCAACAGCACAGGGGTCATTTATTTGATTGAATGCCCCTGTGGCCTCCAGTATGTAGGGAGAACCAAACGCACATTGAAGGTTAGGATTTCCGAACACATGCAGAATGGAAAAAAAGGTCTAGACACCATAGCCTCTCCCAAACTTTAAGGAAACTCACAGTCAAAACCCAGAGGGCCTCAAATTCATGGGGATTAGCCTTATAGAAGAGAACTGGAGAGGGGGGGACAATGAGATCAAAGCAGTAATTACTAGCTAAAACCTTATCACTGTCATTCCACATCAGTATAACACATAATAGGAATGTGATAGAATAAATCTTTCGGCACATAATAAGACAGCAATATAGAAAATAGTTTTACCTTTATGTATATCATCTGTATGATTACTATGATGAATACAAATAGGAATGCTACTATGGAATAAAGTTTATAATATACTCCAGTATTCCCTAAACCAAGATGACGATTGTACACTTAAAACCACTTTAAAGATGGCAACCACAATGAGTTAACCTATGATCCCTGCAAACTCATGCATACCACAACCAAGATGGCATCCAATACCAAATACTTTATTAAGGGAACCACACTCAAGATGGGGCTTACTAATTATCTGAGGAAGGCCTGAAGGCCAATACGCATTGGAGCTCACACCCAATAATTACAGCTAATACCAAACATTGCTACCTACTGCTTCCCAATACTTTAGAGGTCTCATCGGTGCGATCGAGTGAGCCGCCGTACTGCTGAGACCCGGGAATTGCGTGATCTTGCAAGATCGTGGTCACCCCGGAAGTCTCGTGGTGGGCCAGTGAGAGCTGCATCCCAGACAGCATGTGACAGCCCTCATACGCTGTAACACAGAGGCACAGCAGGCAGAGTGGACAGAAGGCAAGGAGGAAGAACAGACCGGACCGCACACCAGAAGGTGGGTGAAGCAAGACAACAAGGGGAAGTTGTGCACCTGGGGGATACAGAGAGCCGCCCCACCAGATATAGCACCCATATATTGGACACTGCAAGTAAACTAATAGACTTTTAATAAGAGACTATTTTTCTTCATCTAAAAGCCATCAGTGTATTTAAACTTAAAGCCTGGACAGCATATTACCCTATATTGGGAGATTGATAAGAGGACACATAATTAGTTAATTACTGGAGAGGAGCACTATGGCCCATATTCAATTGCCGGTGAAAAGTCCTGGACTTTTCGCATGCTGCAGTTTTCACCGTCATCACCAGTTTAGGCTCCGGAAAAGTATTGCGCTCGTCACCGCGATTCAATTGCAAAGGACGCAAAAACGCGTCCCGGCGAAACTCAAACAGGGGAAAAGTCCTGTCAGATATGGGGAAATCAGCCTGACACCCCCCAAACGATCACTGACATGGGGGATCACTATGGATGTTCCCGAAAAGCCCTGCTCTAGGTATTTTGGGTGCTTAAATGCTCTCAATTGGTGCTATTTAGCGTCTTTGCACAAGTGGTGAAGAATAGCATTTAGCAGGGGTTTTTTTGCAAAAATAAGTAGACTTAGCAAATTTGGGGTACCTGAAAATGGGTGCAAGCATGGTTAAAAATTGCTAAAGTGTATTTTTAAAAAACTTAAAAAATGCATCTTCAGCGTGCACCTGCAATAAAAAAAAAAAGCTTGGGCAGACTTGGGGAACCTCCTGGAGTCTATTTCACTACTTTTAAAGTTTATCCCCTAACTTGTTTTTTTTTCAGCCCCCAAAACGAAAGTACTTGTTTGGAGTGTTCTAAAGAATTTTTTTAACTTTTTTTGATGCAGTTTACCTTTGGGGACTGTCCCAAAGCTGCAGGTGTGTTCCCGCAACTTTGCACCCCAAACCCCCAATTCTGCAGACAGTTTCCGACAGGCAAAATGACGTCATCGGCGAACACTTTTCGCCGAGAACGGCTTTTCGCCGGCAATTGAGTACGTCCCTATGACTCCTTTGACAACCAGTAATCAAATAAAGTAACTTATATTTTTAACATAGATTGTGTACAATTATTATGTCATCAGATACCTAACATACATGGGTACAATCATACTAGCACTTAGCACGGACCTCCCCCATGCATGTGAATACGTTGTCCATCCGGTTGGGTTACCCTGTTAGGTCCTGCACCTTTCATTGACATATTAGAAACCCCAATAACTAGCGTAGCGCAGGTCTTTATCCTAAAATTGGCATCAATCACATCTCCACTTGTGGATTATGGGGTGTAACTGGATGGCAATTGCACTTTTGCATGTAGTCTAAATTTACAGATGGCATGTTGGTGGAATTGCCTTTTATGCAGCGCTGTGTACGTGGAGATACACCTGGCAGATCTCTTGTACCATGGACAGGGATGGTCCAAGTATGCCAGATTAGGGACATTGTAAGATAGGTTAGCGGTGTGTGGGGGTCTACCCCGCCGTCATTCTGTAACCCTGTGTGTCTTTGCGATCTTCTGCTACTTATCCGGCTATCACCCCATGAAAGCTGG
This sequence comes from Taudactylus pleione, assembly GCA_031769625.1. Lineage (NCBI taxonomy): Eukaryota > Metazoa > Chordata > Amphibia > Anura > Myobatrachidae > Taudactylus > Taudactylus pleione. The sequence continues at coordinate 1,438,688 of JAUIMM010000566.1, read as the reverse complement.
CATCTCCGGCAACATGTGAGGGGCGCTGTTTGGCACAATAAAACAGTCTGTTTTGGGTGCAAGGCATGCACCATACACACTGCACCCATTATAGATACACCATTGGCACTGGTAAGGATAAAAGCTATGAAACCAAGTGCAGGTTACGATGCAGACACATAAATGTACAGTATACAACTATGGGCAACTCTGTGTATATATGCGGGTGGAATTATAACTGTCTTCTGTTGAACTCTGTATCTGTCCCATTGTCTACTATGATGAGTGAAGCAAAAGCATATCAGTTCAGGGGGCCAGTGACCTGAACGTAAGCTGGGAAACTGTACTTGGCTTATTATCAAATGGCTATTTATTAATAACCAATTGCTTTGTATTATATATAAGAATATTAGCATGTTTGTAATCATTGTAAGCATAGATATTAATTAAGTAACTGTGAACATCGTAGTGGACCCTTTTATGGTAATAATAGTAATGATATATACATATTGTGCTATATCACGATCTTTGAAAAAATTATATTGTGGCCACACTAGCTACACTCGGTGTCTTAAGGACATGCTGGTCCAGTCTCTTAGTAAGTAGTGTAAAGAACAGCTTCAAAGTCATCCCCATGGGGGGCTGTAAGAGTCTTAGCAGTCAGTGCGTAAACTTTGACTGCACTGCGAGACAATGCTGAACTGAGAATCTGTTTTTCACTCCATTTTTTCTGAACTGCCTTTTACATGCACAGATGGAGAAAGCTCTCCTGAGTGCAAATCCAAAGCCCCCGAGTACCTGCTCCCACGACCTTCTCCCTGCAGGTGGGGAACTGCGGTGCACCATGGAGCCGTGAACTGCAGTTTCTTCTGCTTTAGAAGGGTTAAGGGTAATTATTTGAAGTTCTCTTTTCAAGTCTTGTCTCTGAGCTTCAGCAACTAGTTCAAAAGTAAGAACCTGCTGCTTCGATCAATGAGAGAAACATGATGGAATAGTGAAATATGTCTGTCTTACAATCACGATGGCAGTAACCCTTACAATGCCACAGGAGTCTGTTTACAAGATTTCTAATTAATGGAATTATACAGTGAACTCTCACAGTGATTTCCAGAATGGAGGTTCAGAAAGAGTAAATTATTTAACTAGCCAGACATAAGAGCATGGCTACCATAATTGCCTATGGGCACTTCTGCATGTTCTGTGCACAATACAACTAAGGGGTATATTTACTAAAGTGAGAGTTTTTGGAAGTGGAGATGTTGCCCATAGCAACCAATCAGATTCTAGCTATTATTTTCTAGAAGGTGCTAGTTAAATGTTAAGTAGAATCTGATTAGTTGTTATTGGCAACATCTCCATTTCTAAAAACTATCACTTTAGTAAATATACCCCTACTGTAAGTCTACAATGGATACCTTAATCACGCTGACGTTCTTTTTGACTGTGACAATTTCCTGGATATTTTGGTTCAGGAGTGTTTGCTGCGGCTTTTACACTGTGCTTATGCCACTTACAAAGCTATGGAGTCTATTCATAGTTTTCATATCACTTAAATGCGATATATAGCTGTGTTAAGTAGAAATTCATATACACTTACCTCTCCAGTGAAATGATGCGAAATCCATGGAACCAGCAATGATCCAGTCTTCAGCTGCGGTCGCATCCAAGGTCTCTTGTGCGCATGTGTTGGCAGCCTCTACCTGCAGAAGCAGAACAGGGACAGGGACGGGGTGGCCGAGCTAGCTAGGGGCAGCGGAGAGGCAGCAATGGATGGGTAAAGTAAATTAAAAAGGCATGCACAGTTTAACAAACAAAACACTTCAGTGACATGGACTGCTACTTTTATAGCTGAAGTGCTTGGTTTGTTTGGGCACCGACAAAAGAAAATATGTTGGTGGTTTGGTTAAACCAAACTACTAATGGACTTTCTATGCTATAGTATCTGACCCTCACAGACACACCCTTTCCACCCACTCCAATCACCTAAAACTCATGCTCTTAATGTCCGGGCATGCTGGCACTTGTTGTTCTACAAGTGCCGACATGCCAGGGCAGGCTGGCTGGAACCTGTAGTACCACTGTAAAGAACAATATTAAAATCTAGAATTGACACTGTTAACCCCGCACCCACCACCTCCAGGAAAGCAGGGAATTGCCCTGGGCTTTAAGCCCAGAGCTGATAGATCCTTGGAAGGGGGACACTATTTTATTTTTGGGGTACTGACTTTCTGAGGATGTCCAGCCCTGGGCTGACCAGTTTGGGGCTGGTTTTACATTATGGCAGTAAAACACTGCACTGTGTGTCATCTTGCTATCGTGTAAGCCCCACACCAGTTTTTTCCACCGAGTTTCCATAACCAGACCAGGCTGAAATGTCCATGGCTGGTTATGAATTAAGGGGGACTCCACGCAGTTTTTAAAAAAAATTTTTTAACTGTTTACTTGTAGCCCTAAGAAGCCGATGGACATTGACTGGGTTTCAATTGAAGTTTAAACCCTATGGCTGACAAATATTTGGAATTTGCTGTCAGAAATCCCACCAATATCCATCAATTTAGATCGATTTTTAAAATCAATCTAAAATCAACCTTTAGTAAATTTACCACTCAAGTTTCAATTTGAGATTCAATTAAACTATGTTAAAACATACAAATCATATAGTCCACTCTGGGCCTGATTCAGAGCCGCTCACTCTGACAGAGCGCTCGCCTGATTCAGAGCAAGCGCTCTGTCAGAGTGAGCGCTCTGACAGCGCGCTCACTCTGACAGAGCGCGCGCGTTCAGAGCGAGCGCTCTGTCAGAGTGAGCGCGCTGTCAGAGCGCTCACTCTGACAGAGCGCTCGCTCTGAATCAGGGCCTTGGTTTTTTTTTTTTTTGGAACAGCCTCTTGGCCGCTCGCATAGCTGAGGGTGACCACGCACAGCTATAGCAAGCGGCCATGATGATGGTCACGATGGTCAAGACCATCACGACCATCGGGCTTGCGACGAGACCCTTGTGGTAGGGTCTCGTTCATCGCAAGCCCCAGAGAGCTTTCGGCTCTAACAGAGCCGGAAGCTCTCCACTGACATCACTCGTGATGTCAGTGGGGCCGCCCCAAACGGCAGGCGTTTTCATGGGAATGCCTCCGTTTGGGCAGCCACCCCCCCTGGCCCCACCAAAAAGGGTGAGCTGTCACTCAACATCGACAGCTTGCCCCCTTTGGTGCGAGACCGGAGCGATAGAGTGCCCGTCGCTAGCAGGGACTCGCGCATGCGCACGACGGAGCCGGCTCCGTAGTGCGCATGCGCTGTGGGCCACCATCGACCCGTTTGCGAGTGCTCAGCGCTTGTGACCAGGTCTGAATCAGGCCCTCTGTGTGATAGTGTACATAATGTATCCTGCTTATGTTTACATAAGCAGATATTTGCTGAATATCTGGATTGCGTTCTAGAGTCTGAAAACTTAAATCGCATCCAATGTGTGATATATACTGTCCAACTATTCAGATTTCTGCAGGAAATTGTGGGTTCTATTCTGCTGTCATGATTGGGATTGAGTTGTCCCAATTGCTGGCCCATTGGAAGTTACAGTACAATATGTCTATTCACTGCACATCGCTGAATAGCTGCCACATGCACCTCTCACTGGTGACAAGGAGATGGTTAATGGCCCAGTGCTTTTCAGTGCTAGTCACACTGTGGAATGGAGTATGCCCCCTGTCCCGATCAGCTCAACTTCAAAACAACTAGAACTGTATTTTGAAATAAGATGCATTGTAGTGTATTTGGTTTTACCTTTTACATTGAGCAAGAGCCCAGTGCTAGTTAGTATTGGAAATATTCTACTTGGGGTAAGGAAGGCAGACTAAACAACCAAGCCCCGCATCTAGATATGATCTACGCTGAGTAGCATTCGGCACATCCTAATGCCCCTGAGAGTTACCAAGGATGATAATTTAATTCCTAGTGCATGTACAGTACATGTGCCACTATAAGTGCCAGTTTGCACTGACAACCCATGACTTGATTTGGTTATAGAACTATAAATGCCAGCATGCAGTGCATAATATAACTTATAGTATCACAAGTGTGCACTACAAGCATTGGATTGTACAAAATTAAATAAATGGTAGTGTTTCCTTTATCTAAATAATACATTAATCTTGCCCTTCTTTATAAGAATAAATAATCAAAAGTGCCCTTTCATGTAAATAAGTTATTAGAGGTGCCTTCTTGATATGAATAATTAAAGATAGCTCATTTATATAAATAATGAATAGTGCCCTCTTAGGCCAAAATTTATAATTATATTAGTTGCATTAGTAATATTATTATTTTTACCCTGAAAATTGTCAAGTTATTAGAATTAAACTTTGTTTACCACTTAATTAAATATAATCTTTTACTTTGTCTCTCATTCGTGATCTGCCATAGACCAATAGATTTATGGATTCTTCTACAAATTCCATTTTGTTGGCTTAACCAGCATCTAACCTCTTAATGTCACCTCTTGATGTCACTGTTTTATAGTGAATTGATTGACTGCATTTTATATAAACATTGGTTTAGCCTAAAAAATAGCTGAGTGCAAGGACTTTACTGGGATATTTGCTGCCAGGACTTATGCTACAGGGTCCTATTCCCCTATGACTGCAACAACACAAGGTATATGTATCATACTTGCCTACCCTTCCGGGACCTGCAGGAGGCTCCCGAATTTTTGGGTAACCCCCCCGCACTTCTCCAGCATTCTACCCACTTCCTAGTGAAGTGGGCAGAATGGGGAGAATTTTACCGAGGATCAGCAGGTCCGAGAGTAGGGGGCAGGGCCTAATGACATGCTTCTATGAGAATCACGTCATTTGGCCCCACCCCCTATTTAAATATGCGGTGTACGCATCAAATGACTGTGAGGGGGGCTTAATGATGCAAACCATCCGGCCCCGCCCCCAACACCGCCCACCTGCTTCTCCTTCCCGAGTTTCTCCCGGGGAGGAAAACATAGAAGTCTGCAAGTATGATTTGTATAGTATACCCCAGGATGTTGTGCAAGTAAGGCAGCATTCTGGGGGAACAAAACTAAATTCTACTCACAGGTGTAGGGGGCACTTATGTTCCCTTTCTAACTGGCCTGGTAGTGAAGAGCAAAACTGCTTGCAGCAGAGGAAAATAATGCAATTGCTGACTTGGTAACCTTGGAGGCATTTCAAAATTTGGTAGTGAGACCCCAAAATTCCAATTTAGCCCATGACTGTGTGTAAATGGCGGGTACAATTTACAAAATATTTTTTACCTTTATAGTTCTGTAAGTACACAGAAATAATAATAATATAATAATAATAATAATAATAATAATAATAATAATAATAATAATTATTATTATTATTATTTTTTTTTTTATTATTATTATTATTATATTATGCTGTTAAAGAGTTACAGAATAATACATTTACATGCTAGGAGTTGTGCATACTCAGCTATGTATGGGTGTTTGTGTATCATTGACTGACTCTGTAAACCTGTTTTCATTCACTTTTAATGCTCTATCAGCTTATGCCCAGGGGGGAACCTCTCTGGAGTAAATTTGAAAGTCAGCAGCTACGGTTTATGTGATATGTTTTACCAAATGAAAATCTATTTTCTTCTAATATTTTGCTGTAAATAAATTTATGATACATAAGTCCAACGACAGGTCTGCAGCAATATGTTTGATTTTATTATGGCGTGCCACCACTCTCCATACGCATGAGCTATGGATTAGCACAAGATGAGGCCTCATGTTGACCTGAGTCAGATAGAAAAATGTCATTGCGTACTATCCCTTCTAGACACTCTTACGGCAATACTAGCTTGGCGTCTGTCCCATCTGCTCCCCTCCTGCTGCCACTGATTCCAAAGGCTGTGCAGCTGCCCTTTACAAGTAATGCTAATACATTTACTGAACAAATCTCAGATGCTGGCAGTTTTTTTGAGGTTCATTTTGTAGTTGTTTCAATACATCATAATATGAACAGCACAACTATGAAATGTAAATTAGCAGATAATGAGAAACAAATTAGACTCTCAGATCTCTGCATTCACCTTTTGTGATGTTCGCTCTAATTGCCGACACCCACACATTCAACTGCAAATGCACTTTTAATCAATACACTTCTACTACAAGTGTGTTTGTAAGCCTATGATACACAGCTGGATTGTACACGATTAGAACCATGATCATATTATTAGTACATTCAGAGAGGATCTGCCACAGTATAGCTATATTGCATAGAGACATCATGCTAAGAAAATGATTTATTATTAAAACAATGAATATTTTCTTGAATAAAATCAGGACACTGGATTTCTCAAAGCAGCTACAGAAGTTCAACAATTGCTTGGTAATTATAAGACAGCATTCCAGCATTATTCAAAGAGATATATCGCCATAGATGCTCTGTTCATTGGTCTATGAAATGACCAAAGGAATTCATTGGAGTGGATGAAGAATTATCTTTATTAAAAGGTGTCCTGTACGGGATATTTATGAAAATGAGGTAACTGGGAAACTGCAGTGTTGTCAGTAGCAGCCAATCAATCAATCAGATATTTGCATTTGTTTTACATTTTTAAACTGTACAAGAAGGATAGCTGGATTCTAATAGGGAGCCACGAGGAACAGCACAGTTTCCCTATACATTAGTTTCATACTGTAAACGTCCCTAAACTATATTTTCATGATTTTTGTGGTTAACATGGGCGTATCTATAATGGGCTCAGGTTGTGCAGTGCACACAAGCCCCTTGCACCCATAGATAATACATACCTGGGAAAAGAGTACAGGTGACAATTTCCCAAAAATCTGTGCATAGAGCGGTCTCCAGGAAAATGGTATACGCGCCATGTTTCCAGAGATCAGCACATGAGCAGTAGACTTTAGCACACTGCCAGAACCTGCTAAATGCATGTGCTGAAGAGAGTGGGGGTGGATTTAGAGGCTGCACATGGCCCCCCTCCTCTCTTAATCTGACTCTGGTGGATGCACTTAATATAGTAGGCAGTTTTATGGCAAATATGACAGTGCAGGACTGTAGGAATAATATTGTACACAGTATGGATAGATGATGCTCTATATTTTATATGTTCATATTAAAAGTTATGTTTTAGTTGTGCTATATTACTTATAATTTACTATCATTTATGAGGGATTAGTGCCCCACCAAGGAGAGTACTTTCTTCCTTTTCTTCTACTTACATATACTCCACCTACTCTCATGGGAGCACCTCTGTGAACTAATTATATTTATTATCTCACATTAGTTACTCATCACAGCAGTATAGCCATCATTTTCTATTTTTCTGTATCTCCTTTTATGAGGTCATTGTGCCAGTGCTCTAGTCGTGTCCCATTATCCCCATCCCCCCAGCAATACATACCTAAACAGATGCCTGGGAACTTTACAGTAACAGCAGCTCTGGTGAGGCAGTTAAGTAGAAACTGATGTATGTTTGGGGCCCTGAAATTACTAAGCTATATAAAATTGTGGCTAACATTTTGAATGTTTGTGAAGTTACGCTTTACATTGTGGCTTTAGGGTACACATAGCTATTAGTAAGTGGGTGTATACCATCTGCACTGTTATTTCATCTGAGGTATTCAAATGCCACCATTTAAAGCAGGTGAGGGCTCTTACACTTATGTGTGGCTATTAGGGAAAATCCTAAAAACATTCTGGTGTAACTAATAGGGAAGTCTTCAAAGCTGAATCAGTAATCTGCAAATAGATTCATCCCTAAGGAAGTTAATAAACAGTTGGCGAAATGCGTTGTACACTCTAAAGCTGGCATTACCCACCAAGCTGCAGACTGTATTGCATTCCGGAGCTTGGTACTTATGGAAATGCTACCAAGGCTCATTAAACAGCAATTTTGGAGTTTTGGACGTATTTTCATGCTTAGGACATCACGCCTCCAAAGTGTTTTACAATGATAACTTAGAAAGTCACTTCTCTAACTGTAAAGTTAGCAATTTTAGCATGAAATTACTAATTGAGATCGAGAAGATAGTTTTGTCCCTTTTCCTAAAATCAGGTACATTATGGTCACTTTAAATGTCTCAGCTTAGTGTGAATTGTCAGAAATTCGAAAAACAACTTGAAGTAATATTTCCAAAACTCTTTATAAGTCAATAATAGGTTGCAGCAGTGACAAATTGGTGTTTATGTTCTCAGTGCATCTGTAGAATCTTGTGCTGCTCTTTTAAGAAGACATAATAAACTTCAGTAGCTGCAGCAAATCAATACTTTACAACTTGTTTGATACTAAGGACCTCATTCAGAGTCGGTCATTGTGGCCGCATGCTCGTACGGGAAAAGGGGCCGGATATGCAAATGATGCACTCGCAAGTTGCGTCCCTAAGATCGGATCGGTAGCTGGCCAACCAAGGGGAGGAAGCGGCCGGAAGACAAAAAAATATGCCCCCTTCTCGTACGCATTACACGTCATCTCCGGGCATATAAGGATTAATCGAGACCATCGGGAACCATCGGAACTGGTCGTAGGACTTAAGGTTGACCATACCCTCTCTTAAGCTCTACGATCATGTCAGTGTACAAACCTCCCATGTCACATGTGCCATGACACTACTTTGTTAATTATGCACTCCCATAAAATGCCGTTTGCATAATTAGGCACGCCTGCGTTCGGATCTCCACTCCCCCATTTTCAAGCACCTTCCCCTGTTACCACCCAAAAACGCCTCCATCTGTCACTCAAACTACCGACCTGGCTGTGTTCAAGGAGAGAGAAATTTCTGATCGTAGCGGCTAGTTTGCGCACGCGCATTGCGAACTTTACGCATGTGCAGTATAGCGAACATCGGTGGTGTACGACCGTGCGGCCGCTACGACCGACTCTGAATGAGGTCCTAAGTGTAGTTCATTGGGATTTCAGACTTGTCTTATATATAAGCACATTACCTATGTCATACTTGCCAATATGTCATAGCTCCGGAGTCTTGATGACGTGTTTTACATTATTGCAGCTGTTTCACTACTTCAATTTACTTTATACAGAGCTCATATTGATGTTATTTGTACAAATAAAATTTCAAGGGTATAATTAAAAAAGTACAGTCCTCACCATAGTGCCTGCCAGAGAGAAATACACCTTTCATTCAGCTGAAAAACACAGGCATGGAAAATAAGTATTCAGGCATTTAAGGAAATAGCCTCATAACAGAAAAAAAGAGAATGGAGAAAATTGTTCAATGGCGCATCACAAGTGCGTAGCGTAACTGCTGAATACATTGTCTATGAGTGCTCTGGGGGATGGAGCGTGTTGCGCAGAGAAGATTCACAGGATGATTAGAGATTTGCTTAATCAGCCATCACAATCCTTAAAGATGAATAATATTCTGAGCCTGCAGCATTCTGAGAGCTTCCGAATTGCATATGAACAATTGAAATTTGCATCATTTTAAATCCTTGGCTGGCAAGAGACTCTTATTAAATTGTCCCCATCACATATTGGGCAGACATTTTGTTGGCTGCAGGAGTATTCAAGAAAGTGTAGCATACTCTTTTTAATCTAAATGTAATTCCGCCTCCTTTTTGTCCAAGGAACTTTTCCGAATAACCTATATTAAATAACTATCTCTGTGCCTGAACTGATTCCCGGCCACTAAAGACAGTTATAGTTTATAAAAAGCATCTTACACATTGGCTACCTGGGTTACTTTTGGGGGTCTTTGTGTACATGCTGGGGACTAAAATATAGTGTGTTGCAGTACTGTATATCACTCTAAATAGAAGCAAATGTCTGATACTAGAAGTGGATGCTGGTGTGTAAAGAAGTACAATATTATTTAATATTATCACCACTTCGTCGACCATCAAAGACAGGATGCAGCTTTCCTTCAGCACCTACATACAACTCTCCTCCCCCTGAAACGCAGGACACAGCAGTCTGAGTTCAGGTTATAGCTTGGCCACACAGTTCCCTGCATCAGTAGCGCACGCAGGAGGGGTTTCTGAGTACCCAGAACCCCCCCGACAGCCTCGAGAGCAGACACCTTGTTATTAAGCCCCGCCCCCCTCATGGCAAAATGCCATGATACGCGGGTTAATGAGGAGGAGGCGGAGCCAATATGACATGATTCTATTAGAATTGCATCATTTGGATCTGCCCCCTCTCGATTGACCCACGAATCTCGGCATTTTGCTGCTAGGGGGAGGAGGCTAATGACATGGTGCCAGCCTGTCAGGTCCCATCCCCGCAACTGATGCAAGGTAAGTGTAATGTATGTGTGACATATGTATTTGTGTGTAAGGTATGTGTGACATATGTATGTGTGTACATATACTGTATGTATATGTGTGTGCGTGTGTATATACAGTATGTATGTGTATATACAACCGAGTAGAACCGAGCCTGCACATCCCTACTGTATATATGTGTGTGGAAACCCCCCTGGAAAAATCTTGCGTTTGTCCCTGTGCATCTCTAGTCCTCTCCGCAAAGTTAGTACATAGAGCCTTGAATGTCAACTCAAACACTGTCAGTGTTAGTACCCAGGCAGAATAGGTGCATCTCCTCCCCTCAGCAGGGTTCTTCACAAGACATCTAAAGGTCAGGAGGGGTGTAATTTTATATCTGCTGGCTTCTGCTTGGCAGCTTTCTTATCTGAATGCTATTTAAAGATAATTCAGTTCTAATTACCTCCATGCCTTAAAAAAGGGACAAGTGGTCCCAAAACATGTTGGCAGGAGAGGAGATGCAGGTGCCAGCTTCTGCCAGTACAAAGAGGACAGAGCATGCAGAGTGGAGAGATCCGGACTACTCCTCTGTATTTACAGTTTTACACCAGTGCCTGTTACTTTCTGAGATCTGGTAAAGCACCTGGCGAATACAGTTATTTTTATTTGAATTCATTTTTGCATGCAATTCGGAGTCTTGCGTATGGGTAAGGGATGTCTGTATCAGACAGAACTCTTGCACCTAGCATGGGGCTGGTGCAAGTGCTGATACTAATGATGACGGTTATATCTGCAAACACTAGAACAGTGGGTGATACTTGCACTATCAGACGCACAGATTTGTGACTTATTTTGGCTGATTGCGGCTTTAGCATATAAAAGTAAGTACAATGCTGCAGTCGTAGGGAAAAGCTGCCGCAGAAGTGTGAACTCATAGTCAGCCCGAAGGTCATTAACCAGTTATTACAGTTAGGAGCTGATTGATTGGTACTTTAGCTCCGTCCACTTTATCTCTCTCCAAGGCTTAGTACATAGATCCCTAAAAAGCCTTATGTACATACTGTATTACATGGGAGTGCATAGTGTCACATAATGTTATTAGCCACTGACCATGATCAATTATAGGATGGTCACCCACACACATACACACATTTATGTCTACTAGAATTTTTACATAAAAAATCTTCCTGACCTGAAGCTAAGTTTGAGCCATAAAAGCCACCACATATTTGTTTGGGTGATAAATAGGATTAAACAGGATGTAGTTAGAATACCGATGCACGGGAAGCCGTCTGATGAAATCCCGGAGTCGAAATCCTGACTCCAGCACTAAAGATAGGCATCCAAATACCGATGCCGATCTTTAGCCCGACAGCGGAATCCCGACAGACGGCTTCCCGAACTAAGGTAAGCCGGGACAGGGTTAGCGTTAACTGCGGGTGGGGGGGTTAGGCTTAGGCACCAGCGGGGAGAGGTTAGGGTTAGGCACCCCCCAGGAAGGTTAAGTTTAGGTAGCGGGAAGGGGGGCATTAGATTTAGGCACACGTGGGGGGTACATAGGGTTAGGCACCAACCCTGGAGTTTTAGGGTTAGGCACCCCTAAGGGAGAATGGTAGGGTTTGTATACTCAAGTGCCGTGTCAGGATTCTGGTATTTCGGGCTTCCGGCGTCAGCTTTGCACCCAGCGGCTGAACAACCGTCGGGATTTCATACCCAACTCGATTAAACAGCTTTTATCCCCTTTACCACATTCATCTGTTAATTTGGGAGAATTAGTTTGTGTTCTGGAAATCTAAGCATTACTACCAAAGTAATGAGGTACATGAGGTTGCAAGGATAATGAAGGTGGAGGAGCCAGTAACAATGCATTTATTGTGTATTGTTGCATGTATATATATATGAGAGGAAATAATAGGCATTTGAGTACAAATTACATCCCGATGGACATTTGCGTGGCAAACTGAGTGACAATTGATGAGCAAATTAATAGCACATTACTATCTGATGGGAATATGAGTGGCACAGCACTATGTATGTGCATCTGGATGGTATTTCACTACTATTAGGCAAATTTGCAAAGGACATTTCATTACTAAAGATTTTTGATTACTAAAAGCAAGCATTCATGAAATAATCAGTAAACAGTCAACATCCATCATTAAACCAGAATAATTCACCATGTACCCCTCATTCATCATCAAACATTAATGGGCCCTATACAGCTGAGCCAAAACCGTGACCGGCGGACATTGATGTTCGGTGATCCGTCGGTGGATCAGAGAAATTCAACATGTTAAAAATCCCAGACTCTCAGATTCTGACCATTTTCGGGTTGGGGTCGGGCATTTGAGATTTTTCAACATGCTGAATATCCCTGATCCGCCGGGCCAGGTGCCGGCAGAATGGGGAAATGTGGCAAATGTACGGGCCCCTTAACCCACCAAACTCTCTGATTATGGATTGTTTCCCACTAAAATATTGCTTGAGTGTTGACCAGTCTACAATTTGACAATCCAATTGGATCTTCTTCTTCTGATACAAATGGGAACAACTTTTTCCTGTAATCCACAGGAAATATTCTTTAATTAGACAGTAATCAAAAGAGAATGTTCTTACAATCAAAGGGAATTATTCTTAATTTTAAATCATAGGGAATTGTCTTTTTTTAACCATGGGAATATAATATTTCATTTAATCCACTGGAATTATAAACAAAAAATAAAAACAATTCCAGAAATTGCTCCGCAAGTAGCCACCCGCAGACGACAGTGAATTTAATTGACCATGCCTCCCCTTAGGGATTTCCCACACTACTGTAGCTGTCATGTGATTGTCACCAGGGACAAGCGATATCATTCCCAATATTTTAAAACAGTTTCCAGGTACAATTTACGTTGAGTCAGTACATACAGTATAAGCATGTCATGCATGGTATTGGTTTTTGGTGGACCTTTTTGCACTACAATCCCTTCATGCCATGTATACTTTTTATATATCAAGCCAGTAATGTATGTTGGTAGCAGAGCTAATATATGCATGACATGCAGTATATACATGCCAATATGCAGGATAATGTAGCAGGATCTCCTGAGCTAAATGGAACACGTCCACCTCCCACAGTGAATCTCCTACACAGTGAGAAGATGGCGCAGTGCATGCACAGAAGACCAAACTGTGACCATCTTGGTTAGATAGAATCCTTTAACAAAGGAGCATTCATGGAGGCAGCTCAGTAGCGTACTCTATATTTCGACAACATTTACACAAATAGAACTGTATTGTGTAGTTGGTTAGTATTGAAAAAGAGGGACAGTCCCGGGGACAATAGTTTCCAGTAAAAAACTTTGGACTGTTAGTGGAAAATAGGGACAGTTGGCAGCTTTGGCATTATACAGTAGCAAGAGGTACCAAGATAATTTGCAATTTGCAGACAATTGTATCTGTATTTGTGCTGTCAGTGAATGCAATCATTATTAGTAAAGGCAAGGTTTGGCTCATGATCATAATAGGCCTGGTGAATAAAGTTTGAGAACTGAAGCTTTAGAGTATAACTCATAAGATTGTTTTTTTGTTAGCAGTTCAACTGTGGTTTCTGGCTGGAAAAAAAAGGACACAACTAATCTTATAAAGAAAACTTTCATGTGGTGAGTCGGTTATAGAGGTTAACTGCATGGACCATCGATTGCCCTGAGCTGTGTTACTTCATCACTGCATGTAATGTACTGTACCTGTAATAATCTCATAGTGTTACATTAAAAAAGTTCCCAATTATCTGGAACACTCAACAGTTGAATCTGAATCAAATTTTTTTTTTTTAGACTTGTGATATTTATCGTCATGTGAGGACCACTGGAAAATACTGGTTTAGAAAACGATATGTTTTGTCTGGCTTTTAACTTAAACAAAAAATAGGATGTGCTCGTGAATTCATTCAAATATGATTGCCTGGTGAAATTCAAACATTGTAATATAATTCACTCAATTTCACAACCAGCTATTCTAAGAGAAAAAGCTCGGAGCTGTCAGTGTCATGATAATGCCTCATACTCTCATTTAAACCAGCCTTGTCAGAGGAGCGGTACAGGAGGTTTGGCTAAACCAATCAGGGGGCCAATCCCATTTTCAGCTAATTTTCTACTGACCAGTGCCTGCAACCAGGTAATTGTAAATGTCCCAGTTGGGATACTATGTAAGGTTGGTAGAGTCAAATAACCACTGTTTTGTGATGTTTTATGGTGACTGCGCCAAGAATCAGGTCTTCTTAGTTTATGTTGGGCTGAGCTGATTTTTCCATAAGTCACACTAGGGCCTAATGGGCACTGAGGCCCCTGTTAGTGTAAATCAATTTTATGCATGTTCTCTATACAAATGATGGTGCACTGGGTGAAGGGGGTCAACACCAGTATCCTACCTTTGTCTCAATGGGGTCTTTCATGAATCATCAATGTTCTGTTCTTTATACTGACATCCTTTCACAGCCAGCTGTCCTGCAATGCTGAAACATACTTTGCACTGTGAGGTCATGCAGAGCATACAGAAGTGAGCAGCAATAAACTAAAGGGTTTATCAGTTATCAGCGCCTAACTGCCATGTCACAGGTGTTTGAAAAATGACAGTTAGGAGCTGGTTGGTTGGTACTTTATCTCAGTTCACTTTATCTCCATCCAAGGCTCAGTAAATAGACCCGTAAATGACATACAGAACACATCTGGTAGCACAGCACATCCGCCTAATTACATCTGCAATCCCCTGTTGAATTTTTTACTTCTTCTGCTATCATAAAACATGATACATGCAGTCCCTGGTCCTAGACAAGCCTTCCCTGCTTAATCTGTAGATTTAGCTGCCGCCAAGTTAACTTATGTAAGAGCACGACAGCAAGAACAGTGTATTATATCTGAAGGAGATCTTGCAGCCTCCGTGATGTTCATTAATAGACAGTAATGCATCTGTCTCTGTCACCTTATGCTGTAAAAGCCATCCTTATACAGACAGAAGCACTCTCCGCGCAAACCATAAAAAGTGGCTGATAGGGTGATAGATCTTTTTTAAACTCCAGGACATTGCAGCTCTTTTTATAAAGCATTGAACTTTCTAAAGGAATGACAAGTGTAGGCTGATGCACACGCTCTTGTCTGTGTGGCATTAAACATATACGTGCTACACTGTGCTAAAATATCAAGGGAACACCGTATAATTATTAAGCGGTGGGAATAGGCATGCATGTGTTATGTGAGATGGAGAAATGTGATGTGAGAAGTTTAGTGAGACTACTTTGATAGCAGGCAGATATTGGCATTTTTATCAGATCTAGAGAAAAATCATGTCACACGGAATATGAAACACATTAAAAACATTAATCAATATATTACAGCACAGTGTTATCTCAAGGTTTATTTTGTTCCAGACGCTTCTTTTGATTATTAACGTTTAACGAAGAGCTCCGACACAAATTTCACTGAACTCGAAGGCCATTAAGTGCTTTGAAATAAACTTGAGGACACATAAATGCAAGGGCTTGAAAAAGAAGGTCCTGTTTTAGATAATAAGGTGTATATTTACTAAATTGAGAGTTTTTAGAAGTGGAGATGTTGCCCATAGCAACCAATCAGATTCTAGCTATTATCTTCTAGAAGGTGCTAGAGGAATATTAAGTAGAATCTGATTGGTTGCTATGGGCAACATCTCCACTTTTAAAGACACGCACTTTAGTAAATATACCCCTAAGGGTTAACTTTAAAACATTCAATTAATTGACAGTTTGTGTTTGGAATACCAGCCAATCAGGAAACATTGGGTGGGGTTTTTGTTTATTGTATTGTTTATTTTACCAGTTATTTATATTTCGCACACATATTCCGCAGCTACTGTAATTACAGGAAATATTTAGTCATTTACATCAGTCCCTGCCCCACTGGCCCAGTGGAGCTTACAATCTATGAGCCTAATTCAGATGTGGATATTATTTTCATGTTGACATAGCTGAGCGATTATCAGTGGATTATGCATGTGTCTTTGCCGCAATGCGCACACACGGCAATTGAATTGCAATCAAATGCAACTACAGTTTACACAAGTGATTGACAGATTGACAGACAGTCGCCATTTTGTGGGAGGTAATAGGGACTGGAGGCAAAAACGTGTGCAAGTCTTGACTTTTTGTCCATATCTGCGATCCCATATGCAAAAAATATGACTCCAGCGAACATAGGTTATCAAAGGATCTGCGACCACCACTGAGTATTTGTACGCACTTGCTTGTATCTGTGAAAACAACGGTGGGCATCTCAATACAGTTCCAGTTGGCTGCAGGAGATAGCATATTTTTGCACAGCATCTGAATATGGGATTGGGTAAAACACCTTAAAAGGGGTGGTTTAAGAGAGGAGGGGGCCCATGTGCAGACCACTCCATGCAGGCTCCCTCCTCTCCGTGGTACAGAGGACTCATTGTGCCATGGTCCCAGGGATGCCTCTACCGCACATGTGCAAATCTCTGGGAAAATCCCCACCACACCATTTCCTGGTGATTTGCACTGCTACAGCACTGCCAATCAGGGCCGTAACTAGGGTAGTGCGGCCTGTGCCATGGCACAGGGCCCCACAGGTTAAGGTGCTCTGTTTGGGCCTGTCAATTTTCTGTTTATTATCATTCTCACTTGTAGCTTCCTCTTATTTCATCACCAGCTTCTCCTGGCCTCTTCTATCTCTTCCCTGGTCCTTCCCTATGAGGCTATTCCCCTTTTGTGGGTGCGTTATGTACCTATTTGAAAAATGGGGGGGGGCTAATGCTCCTTCTGCAAAAGTGTAGTTACAGCGCTGCAGCCAATGCAGCATTCTGGAGAGGTAAGTATTAAACATGGGTACAGGGTGTGCTGAGTGGGCCCCCCTGGACCCAGGAGCCCGTGTACATCACACACTCTGCACCCATTATAGATATGCCAATGCACCTTACCCATAAGCAGGCTTGGCAACAGGGGGATAGTTACTAGGTGGACACATGTACTGGGACCCGAGCTTCTGAGCCGCACTGTCACAATTCCCCCAGTAAAAAAACCCTTCTAGCTAAGCTACCAGGAGTGTTAATAAACATCTAAAATGTATTTTACAGTATCAAAGTTCCCAACGCTTCATGCATTCCACAACAGTGTGTGTGCAGATGCTATTTATCCCTGTTATACATCCCCCATTGTTCATTTTGAGTTCCACCACCTCTCTAGGACCACTTTAAGCCATGCCCTGCCCTTAGGTAAGGCAAAGTGGTCCTGCTCTTCAGAGGGGACTGACCGTGTTCTTGGGGAATGTTTAACACCAGTGATGTCAGTGGGAGAGCTTCCGGCTCTATTAGAGCCAGAAGCTCTCTGGGGCTTGTGGCCATGAGACCCTACCACAAGGGTCCCGTGGCCACCCACAGCTATGCGAGCGACCGGGAGGCCGCTCCAAAGAAAAACAAAAACGCCCTGATTCAGAGCGATCGCTCTTTCAGAGTGTCCGGCTATGAATGAGGGCCTCAATTATTTATATCATATCAACTATGTGGTAAATCCTTTGCCAGAAGTCTCCTCTTGATTAGGGCCATTTTAGGGTGTCAGGTACACCTCTAGGCCGAAGAATATGCAGTGCACTTATAATGTAATATACATGCTGTTTAACATGTTGGGATATCTGCAATCTCAGAAAATATGTTTGGTGTCAGCAAATAGTAGGAGCTTAAAGAAAAAGTATTGTCATTTTTTTTTTTTTGAAAACCGACTTAACTACCTTTTCACCAGTCTAGTCTTGGGAAATGCTTGCCTGTGTGATCTGGCTAGCCTGTTTGAACATGAGCAGTTGAACTGAAAGCCCAGACTTGGGCTTTCAGTTCCATTAAATGGAAAATTATAATCAAAATAATAATACAAATAATAATAAAAATGTAAATAAAAATATGAATTGGTACAGCCATTGGATAGGACATAGGCCCTCATGCAGAGGCGCTCGCAAGAAGCGAGCGCTCGTTCTGAATGATGGCGGCCACTTAATTTTTGAAGCGCGGTCTCCTGGTCGGTAGGTAAGCTGTGGGTTACCACCCACAGCTTAACGACCGACCAGGTTGATGGTTGCGATGGTGAACACCATCGCGACCATTGGGGCTTGCGATGGTGTTCACCATCGCAACTAAGGTTGGGTCTCGGCAGCCACAAGCCCCAGGGAGCTTCCTACTCTGAAAGAGCAGGAAACTTCCCACTGACATCACTGATGATGTCAGTGCGGCCGCCCACAAAACGGTAGGCGTTCCTTAAGGAATGCCTCAGTTTTGGAAACCACCTCCCGGCCCGCCTACAAAATGGGATGAGCTGTCGATCAACATCAACAACCGGCCCTTTTTTAGAGAGATCTGGAGCGAGACAGTTTCTCTCTTGCTCCAGGGCTTATGCACGCGCAGTGCGGCCGAGCACATCGGTGCTTGTGACCGGGTCTGAATGAGACCCATAGTCCTACAGTATCACTGGCAAAAATAACACCTGTGTGCCCCAAGATGAGCCTTACCAGTGCCATTTAATAAATGGAATTAAAATGTATGACGACTATGGGATGTACTTCACCTTTTCTATTGGCTGTTCCTTTCTTCCAGTTCACTCAGTATATTTAGTGCACACATGCCTGTTATAAAAGTTTGCACTTTAAATAGGAATTGCTAACTTTGCTACTACCTTAGCTTGATTGATGCCTGCATGAAGTCGCTGGCTTAACAGAGACATTGCAGGCGCTGAAGCGAGGTATGCCAGGATCTCTACTTTCTAAATGAGAGCAACCTACAAAGCTCAGTGATAAAATCAATTTGAAATATTGTACACAACCAGCTATGTGTGGAATACAGACTCTCTGGAAAGGCTGCCTATGGTTGGACGTAAAAATGATAATAAAAAATAATAATAATTGTTAATATTATTATTATTATTATTATTATTAATAATAATAATAATAATAATAATAATAATAATAATAATAAAAAAAACAAGGACTCCTTTAGCAGACATTCCAACTTTCCACATTTCAGCCAGACAGGCAGAGCGGTTTGGTTTTGCTGAAAACCAAACACACCTGTACTTTGGGGTTCTGAGTCCCAGATTAGATTACCTTGGGGTTCTGAGGTGATCAAAATTTACTGGAAATTTATGTTATTGATGTTAATAATACTATAGAAACAAAAACATGTCCAAGCTACATGATTACAGCTTTTTTATACATTTTTCAAAGAAATCCAAGATTAAAACCAATCCAAAACACCTGAAGGTGGTTTTGCCAAATCCAAAATAAGATGATAATTTAGAACCAAAACCAATACCAATACACATGGTTCTCAACACCTCTCTATTACATGTATGTCATAAGGATGCTATCTGTATTATATGGCCATCACTTGAATGCACTCTGAATTGTATGACCATCACTTTGATTCTGTAGGAATTGTTATGGCCATCACTTTAATTCTATCTTTATTGCATGACATTCATTGGGATATTCCCTGTATTGTATGGCTTCACTGAAACTCACACTGTATTGTGTAAGAAACACTAGGATGTTCACTGTATTGTACAAAAGTCACTAGTGTACAGTCTGTATTTTACAGTACACTAGGAGACACTCTGTATTGACTGGTGATCACTACAGTGTATAAATGTTTTGAATTATTTCTGTATTGTATGGCAGTAAGTAGAATACTGTTTTTTATGTCATTAGGATGTTCTAAGTTTTGGGTACAGATATGCAGAGGCAATTATTTATTTTTATTTATTTATACTGCTAAAATGTGTTTTGACCTCACTTACTTTTGTGTTAGCCAAACCTATAATTGATACTGTTCTGTCTCCATGAGGTCATTTACATACTTTTTTCAGGGCCACTTTAAGTTCCGAATCTATAGACAATATGTTCAGTATAGGGCTGATATTTTCTTTTTTTACTTTTCATTGCACTCTATTGAATACTAGCTTTTTACAGTGAGTTTGGATTCATCGTATAAAGGAAACTGATGGACATGCTTTTTATGTCTATTTTTATGGTCACTATAAAGATGTTTTTAATTTTTAATAACTTAACTCAGAGGTTCCCATATTCCGCCATTACAGTCCAGGTTTAAGGATATTCATGTTTGAGCACAGATGATTTAATTAGTGCCTCAGTCAATATGATTTAACCATCTAGGCTCAAGCATGGATATCCTTAAAACCTGGACTGTAATGGCGGAGTTTGGGAACCTCTGACTTAACTGAAACAATGTATATAACAATTATATATTAGAGATGAGCGGTTTGGTTTTGGGTGAAAACCAAATACACCCGAACTTTGAGTCGAACAGAGCCCCGGCCCAGCTCACTTTGGGGTTCCGAGTAATGCTGAGTCCCAACTGGGGTCTTCTTGCCAAGTTTGGATCACACATCTAAAAACTGGATCTTGCATATTTTAATTGCATTTAAGTCCCTCCTTCGTTATTTCAGATGCTGTTAGGTAGTCAAAATTGACTGAAATGACTGCAAATTTATATCATTTATGTTAATAATACTATAGGAACAAAACAGATCTACTGTAAGTTACATGATTTTAGGTGTTTTTAGCAGTTTTTAAATAAATACAAAACCAAACCCAAACCGAAACACTTGAGGGTGGTTTTGCCAAAACCAAAACAAGAGGGGTCCATACAGTATATACATATATATATATATATATATATATATATATATATATATATATATACATTCTTTCTAAGACAGTATTTATTTTCTATTTTATGTTACATTGTTTGGTAGTTTAAAGTCTACAGTATGTGAACACAGCTACATTATAATTTGTCTGTTACATGACACAACATTGAGTTGGCTGAGCGAGTTTTACCAATTTTATATGATATACATTTTTAATTATTGTTGCATGAGTTAAAATGTTATTATGGAATTTCACATGTAAGCAGGAAATTGATGGCTTATTTGGTTAGTGCTTTGATGTATAAAATATGAAAAAACAACAGTATTCAGGGATCTGTAGCAGGAAAAAGGTTTTTGTACCACAACCTAAAATACATAGCAGAGTGCAGCTTTGTTTTTGGTTAACTAGTCAAAGCATTGTACAATCAACTCTGTCTGCTGATAAAAATATTCTGCATACTAAACCACAAGAGGAATCTAGAATGTAGATTAAATGTAGTACTTTTTAGTAGATGTTGCAGGAAACCATTTACAAAGAAACATGTTACTGTAAGTGAAACCTGGGCCATAGAGAGCTGGCTCGGGCCCCATTACTATCAAGGAGCGTGGCCTAATCATGGGCGATCGCTCCCTTCCACAGGCAGAGGAGAGGAGAAGTCCCCCTTGTCCCACTGCAGTTGCTGACAGGTAAGAGGGAGGGGAGCCCCTCCAACAAACCCGCCCCCTCCTTTCGGCGCCCCTGAGTGGAACACCTAGGAATGGGAGAAAATTCATTAATTTCCTGTGTATTTGTCATATTATGTGGTGTTTATATTTTTAAGAAGTGATGAGTGGTTCAGTTTTGCTGAAAACTGAACACACACAAACTTTAGGGTTCCGAGTCTAACTAAGTCCCGGCTGGATCACCTTTAGGGTTCTGAATAGCTGTTTTGAACTTTTTATCAATTTTAAAGAAATTAAAAAATGAACCAAAACACTTGAGGGTGGTTTTACCAAAACCAAAACATGATGATGATTTTATTATTTGTTATAGCTTTCTTAACCATGCCCATCTTTCCTTCTTGTTGAGAAATGAACGACTCTCATACAGTTTGATTTGCCAGATGATTTTTCCTACAGGTACTGTACCTAAAAATGCAAGCAAAACAATTGCGTCTTCAGAGCACTTACAAACTTTATTTTAGTGTTGAAACATCATGCCTTACAAATAAATGTGTCAGTCATTTATCATAGGGCATCACTGTCCTCTCTATTAGACTGAGTGTTGCTGTCAAGGGGAATCGGTATGAAATACCGCCGGTTTGTTTCCCGGCAGCCCGACAGATGAACAGATCCCGGCAGTGGCAGCCGGACAGCGCTGGAAATGCAGATCGTGCATAGGTAAGTAATAACTAACCTAACCCCCCTAACCCTCTTTAGGGGTGCCTAACCCTAACCTCCCCCCCAAGTGCCTAACCCTAATACCCCCTGTAAGTGCCTAACCCCCCCTTCCCTGCTGCCTAAACCTAAGTCCCCCAGGTGGGGTGCCTAACCCTAAGTCCCCCCCGGGGTTGCCTAACCCTAACCCTCCCGGGGGGTGCCTGACCCTAAGTCCCCCCCGGGTGCCCTAAACCTAACCCTCCCCCCTGCGGCTGTCCGCTCGCGGTGCCTGGCATCCCTTCGATCAGGATGCCGGGGCGCCTGTCTCCCGGCGTCGGGAAAATGACAGGCGTCTAGATATAGATGCCTGTTATTTAACCCACGCCGGGATAAAGCAGTCGGGAAGCCGGCTGTCGGGATCACGTCAGCCGGTTTCCCGATTGCATCCCCTGTCAAGGTAAGAGCAGGATATTGTATATCAATAGAATGCACCCTTTTACAGTCAAGATGGAACTGAACTGAAAAATATTGAATGTAAAGTAAGTAGGCATTCCATCCCACAACTGTCATTGCTTTCCCAGTCTATTTTGTGTCCAGTGTCAAAAACAAGGATGTACTATGCGAATATGCTTATTAAAATTGAATAAACTTTTGAAAACAATTAATACAGTGTGACAATGTAAAGTGGGACATGCCGACTGTAGATATGTCCATGATGGTCTCTCTCAATGTGAGGAGGATTTGAGTGTTTCTTAAGGTATTGGGAACCTTTGAAATCCTTTAGTGTTCTGCAAGGCATCATTAAATGTGTACGATTCCCTGATTACAGAGGCGCTACTGAAAAAATGATTAATTTGTTTAAGATGTGCACAGATCCCTGTGTTTTGGATTTGGTTCAAATTCATCTTCGTGTTTTGGTTTTGGCAAAATCACCCTCAAGTGTTTTGGCATGGATACGGTTTTGGTTCGGTTTTGAATTCCTTAAAAATCGATGAAAATCAATAAAAATAATAAAAGTCCATTAAAAAATCAATAAATCATGTAATTTGGACCAAAACCCCAAATTGTTTTTTAAATCTGAGTTCCGAACTGACTGCAGAACCGAACCAGGAGTTGGTTTGACTCGAACCCCAAAATGATTTCGAACTAGGACCCGATTCCACTCTCAACCCCTAAGTTCAGTTGTTTTTGTATTTCAGGAAACCGAACCGCACATCTCTAGGGTAAGACTAAGGGCCAAATGTAATAGGATGAGAGTTTAGAAAATGTGAGAGTTTAGCTGTAAAGAGTCTGAGAACAGGCAAACTCGCATGTTTTTCAGACTATAAAAACTCTCACGATTTAAACTCTCGTCCAAATGTTTTCCCATTTTGAAGATGCAACTCGACCAATGTAATAGCGCAAGAGTTTACTGCTAAACTCTCACATTTTCTAAACTCTCATCCTATTACATTTGGCTCCAGACATTTGTTAACCAGCACCTTCAGCTATAGTAAATATTCTGGGAAGCATGCTTTCTATGCTGAATTTGAATGGCAGATTCATTTTATAATTTTTTTCACTGTAAATTCGGATTTTGATCTACTTTTCTCCATCATACTTCCTTCTTAATAAATAAATGTCATCTTTGACAGCTTGATTTTTATCTCTCTTCCTTCTAATATCTGACTCAAAATTGCCCATTTTCAATACCAGGCTCAACATTTGTTCATGTGAATGCATTGGAACTGATATCTATATTTACAAGCTGAGAAATACTGGAGAATTAATCATTTTATTGTATTTGTTTATATTTCTTTTACATTATAACATTTGATCTTAATAGATACTGTGTATAGAATTCTATACTCCCGGGAGTTTTATTCATGTTTTGCATGTTTATTTTAAACTCTGGTATATGAGCTTACATTAAAGATTAATTTATATTACAATCCTTGAAATGTGTTCACGGGCGCCGCCTACTATTCTTGTTTTTAATCTCTGTTTTTGTTGGAAGTTTGGCAATACTTCCAGTGAGTGTGCTGCCATTGTACACAAGGAGGGGAGTTAATCACACACCATCACTGGCGCTTGGGAAAAATATATTTCTCTAATATCTGACTCATGTTGATTTTGGTTAAGGTTTGGTTACAAATACTGACCTTAAAAGACCCACTCTACTCTGGGGCAAAATCCAATGCTGCACTCAAAAAGATCTATAGCAATTGATAATTTATTGCTTGATGTTATAAAGGTATTTAAATAAGAATAAGAATTTTAATGACATGCGTTTGGGATTATGGAGTGATTGTACAAAATAAAGAAACCATTAGAGTTTTAGGGGTGTGGTATAAGAGATAGACAGTAATTAGTTAGACAATGTCTAGATAGACACCAGATGTTAGACAGTCAATAGTTAGACAGGGAAAAAAGTTAGACACAAACAAAAAGTCGACAGGGTCAAATGTTCGACATGAAAATGGTCGACACAAAAATGGTTGACAATTATTTTTTGTTTTTTTAGCCCTAATCTTCATCCTAACCCTAACCCTCCCCTTGGTGCCTAACCCTAACCGTGGGGGTAAGTGCCTACCCCTAACCCTCCAGTAAGTGCCTAAATCTATCCATAATCGTAAAAAAAAAAATGTCGACAATTTTTGTGTCGAAGTTTTTCATGTCGAACTTTTGAACCTGTAGATCTTTTGTAGCTGTCGAACTTTTTACATGACTAACTTTAGTGTGTCTGACTTTTGTCTGTGTCAAACTTTTTTTTATCCTTGTCTAACTATTAACTTTCTAACATCTGGTGTCTATCTAGACATTGTCTAACTAATTACTGTCTGTCTATAATCCGGAACCCGAGATTTAGTGGAAGTTGAAAGAAGTAAGAAAGCAAGCTGGGAGTGGGACTATTATATCAATTACTATCAATTAAAGACATATGACTTTAGGTGCATTAAGGCAGCATAAAGTGGTGTCTCTTCCTGCATTTTGCAAAAAATTATCTTCTACACTATACAAACCCATTGCAGACACAATCTTTTTCATACTTGCCTACTTTTGAAAAAGTTTTTCAGGATGACTGTGACATCAACACTTATGCAAATAGTTTTAAAGATGGTGTTGTACTGCTATGTCTGAGAGACAAGTCATAAAATTGTCTTATCTTCAATCAGAAATTAACCCCATATACATATATAATATTGCAAGACTTTTAGGCATGTTGATCACTTCACTGGAACTTTCTTTCAACAAAAAATTTATAGAAATTATTGATTTTTTTAATTATTTAATTAGGTCATGAAGACCTATTTTAATTTATATTTAATTATTTAAAATAAATGCACCAAGGGATGTTTGGCACCACCTTTGGGGTGTGTCTAGCAGATTAATGTAGCACTATCCCAAACACCCCCAGTGGCAGTAGATCCATCAGTGACAATAAATATCCCCCACAATTCAGTGACAATACCTCTCTCCCCAGTGGCATTAATCCTCCCCTAGCAGCAAACTTTTTCTTGGGGTGACTGATTATCTGTCCTACACCTGTAACTCATCTATGCATTCACAGAAATCAGCCTAATAGTGCTTAGAGGGGAACTCCAGAATTCCATTTGTATGGCATTCTGGGGTGCAAAATCATCAGTGATGTCAAAGACTGCTACATCACTGGCAGAGGTGGCTGGACGAGCAGGAGGAAATAAGTTCTGCAGATGGTGATGGAGCAGAAGGGCACAGCTGAAATTACTCAGAAATTGCTGACTTTGTTGCACGCTATGAGGCCTCAAGCCGCATAAGGCATTACAGTGGATAATTTATGTACGCTCATGCAACGACGTTCAAACGCACTGGCACGCCTGCATTTTGCCGACCACCCCCTGTCACAGTCCACAAATGGCACTTCCTGTCAATCACTCTGCGATGGGTTTGCTTAGTCACTGTGATTGCAGTCGGATCGCAGTGGCTGGTTTGCGTACGAGCACTGCGATGCATACGCATGCGCAGAATGCAACCATCGGCCGATTGCGCGCATAATCGCATTTGCGATCCAACCTGAATCACGCCCATAGTTTGATATAAAAAGTGTCATCTGAAAGATACAGCTAGCATGAGATATAGAATAGCTAGTCCTATCTCTGATTGATTCTTTCTCCACCATCTTTAACACTGATTGCATTCTAGAACATCCCTTAATTAACCAAGCAAGTCACTGAGCTTAAAGTTTTCTGGCAGCAGCTACCTTAAAGACATGCATGCTACTTCTGACAGTGACAGCAGCTTGCAAATCAGTTTGCAGGACAAAAGGCTGTTTGGAAAGGATGCAAAGTTTCAGAGATACAACTTTGAGTTTTGCTTCACATTCTTCACTGTATTTGTAAATTCTGCACTTTTTTTTAATCTATCAGAGCTGGGATGATGGTGTCAAATCATTGTAATCTGTATGGCGATTGGGGTAAGTAAATCATGTAAATGTTTAAAATTTCATGCCAAAATTTTAAATAGGCCAAATATTCCAAAGAACAGAACATTTTGCTCATTGTTATTTCTGGGGTTTGAAATAATACTGTTTCTTAATGGTGTCTATGGCCCCCAATAATAACATGTTGGTAGCAGATATAAATGAAATGTTTCTGTCCATTTGGGAAGCCGAGTCTAATCTTGTTTATTTCAGATGGTAGCTATCCACTAATGTGAGGGTAGATTGACACAGATGTGTCCACATACATTATCCTCCATGCGCTACAAGTCACGCTACACATAACGCAAGAGCTCTGTCTGATTCGGTAGTGCCGAGCATATTTTCGTGCTACTTTTTGCCTTCTAATGTGTCTTATTTGCACAGCAATGCAAATAGTTAGTATAAGCAGCTTCTGCTGATTAAAATGATATGCAGCATGCCTATGTTCTGTGTGTGACTGCTGGTGTATCTGCATGTGACCCGCTATGTTACAGTGACACTGTAACGTTACATTTCGTATTCAGATACACCTGCAGTCGCACACAGAACATAGGCATGCTGCATATCATTTTAATCAGCAGAAGCTGCTTGTGTGTCCTATGTGCATCGCTATGCAAACAAGACACATTTGAAGGTTAAAGGTGCATGTAAAGACACTCAGCGCTACTGAGTCACACCATGGCATGGAGCGACTAGAAGGGCTGTTTAGCGCTCATGGAGGCTAAATGTATGAGGACACATCTGTATCACTCTAGATGCTTTACTTTAGTCCATCATCTCTCTACCCAAATTAATTTATTAGCTCATACATTATTTTGTAGTCTAAAGACTGATATCTGTTGAGTTAATTATGGACATTTTTGTTGCTATTGGGCCTATTGCTGAGTAAGACTCAAACAGTGTGTGCTCCGTAAATGAGTGTACGCAAACATTGTATGATAAATGCAACGTTATTAACATTTTAGTCGCATCTTCACTTACTGTATGACTGAAGAGCCGTAATTGGGAGTTCTCAATTCTCACATAGGCCAAGTTCACTGTGTCGACAGAACGGCGGACCACGCATAAACGTAAAAATTGCTGCATTCAGATGTATCTTTAGCAAATATAAACTAGAGATGTGCACAGACCACTCTGTTTTGATTTTGGTTCTAAATCTTCATCATGTTTTGGTTTTGGCAAAACCACCCTCAAATGTTTTGGTTTTGCATCTGGATTTCTTTAAAAATGTAT
Organism: Taudactylus pleione; assembly: GCA_031769625.1. Taxonomy (NCBI): domain Eukaryota; kingdom Metazoa; phylum Chordata; class Amphibia; order Anura; family Myobatrachidae; genus Taudactylus; species Taudactylus pleione. The sequence continues at coordinate 1,410,779 of JAUIMM010000566.1, read as the reverse complement.
AAAAACAACTAAAATCATGTAATTTGGACCTGTTTTTGTTCCTACAGTATTGTGACCATTTCACAGATCACAATTTAGTTTTCACCATAATTGGCCAAAGGCTGCAACAAACTGGCTGGCTAAACTAATCGACAGAACAGTGGCACAAACACATGATAGGTTAAAAAATAATATAGCACATCTAGAAAACATAGTAGCACAGCAGTGCTAGACGGGATGGCACTTTAATAAACTATACAATGCTATAGAATGTTTTCATTAATCAAGAACTAATAGTCTAATTGTAAAAGCCTAGTAGAAAATATAATATATTACCAACACACTTCTCCAACCAGTAAATCAGAAATCACAGGCCTCAGGCCAGCAGAGTAATAGTTTAGTACTTTAAATGTTAATGAATTAATAATTATCAATTAAACTAAGCAACAGAGCAAAGACACAAACACATGACAGTTTAAAATAATACAGCACATCTATAAACATAGTGGCACATCAGTGGCAAACAGAATGGCAGTTTTATAAACTACATGACCCTATTGAATGTTTTTATTAACTATGAACTAATAACCCAAAATTGAAAATCTAGTAGAAAATATAATATCTTTCCAACACATTTCTCCAAAGCTGCTAGTTTAGATGCTGCTCATAGCAGTGAAATAGTTAAATAAAAAATAAAATCCATGTGCCCCCTCCTCCCATCCAAATTAATAACCAGCCCTCGACCTCTGAATCTGGATGGTATTGGAAAATAGGGGGGAAATGGCAGGGGGTTCCTCCTATTCTCCAATAACCAGCACCAGACTGAACCAGCTGGGGCCTGACGATATAGAAGGGAGACACACAGTGTGGGATCTCTCTGCCATATCATCAACCAGCCTCAAACTGGTCAACCCAAGGCTGGAATTCCTCAGGAAGTGGTGACCATAAAAATAAAATGGGGACCCCTCTCCCGATGAACTGCTAGGCTCTTCCATGCAACCCCTAGATTTTAGGTATGTGGGTAATAGTAAAATAATAGTTAATAATATTTTCTTTATAGGCAGACTACAGGTCTCAGTAAGCCAGTCCTGGCATACTGGCCCTTGCAGAACAAGAAGCGTTTCTAACCACCCACCCAGTACCAGTAGTGACCAGTACCGAGTGATGTCAGCATCGGACGCCGTGGCCAAATGCGCTGGCTCTGGTCACAGTAGTTACAGACTGGAGCAGAGACACTGCAGAACACCAGCTCACCCAAGGATCAGGTAGGGCCAGTGAGGGCAAGCTAACTATTTGTGGACCTGTCTGTGCAGCAGTAACTGGAATACAATCTGCAATATACACCTAAACCACCCCGCACCTGCTAATTAGTCTTAAAAAGACTATAAACATTGAAGTTATCTTATAAATATTTTATAAAGTTTTATTTACATTTGTGCCTTATACTAACGCTTGTTTATTTTACACTTTTAAGAGGCACTGATACTTATATTACACATAGCACCGAATATATTATTTCTTATAATTACACATTTTATTCCAGCAATGGATCTAATCCAGCTTCTTCTCTCATCCCAAACCCCAAATGGTCAAAATTCATGCTATCTGTGTGACCACATTGCTTTATATAGTGTTTTTTTTTTATAATGTCATCAACATTATATACTTTTGCAATGAGCTGGTCTATTTCTACTCTAGTCTATTAGCATGATAAATTCTTAGAAACTCCTTACGGCCTGAAAGTTTTTTTAAAGCAGTTGAATTAATTGATAAACAAATGTAAAAATCAATAGGAATTTCTCAAATGTTTAAAGAATTAAAAATATATGCTAAATTCAAGAAATCTAAGTGTGAAGTATTTCAAATGTTTTTGACCTTCAAATAACACATTTCAGCTGTTTTTAATAGTAAATGGTGAGCCTGAAAAATGAACTGAAGACTTCAAACACAGTAGTTTATTCACATTTTGCATAAAAAATGTGTTATTTAAATAGTGTATACTGTATATGAGAATATATTTAAAAACACTATTTTTACTGCAAAACATTAAGTGGGAGATGTACAGGAGCAAACCTTCAAAAGCTAGTAAGTGGAAAAGTTAACCATAGCAACCAATCAACTTTTGTCAATTCATTAACTGTGTAGATAAATAGAAATTTGAAGATTAATGGTTGCTAAGGGCAACTTCTCCACTCTATCTCTATCTCAATGGATTAATACATATCCCCTTGTTTTATCATTTATTCACTTGTCCTCAATTTCAAAGAATTTGAATTTACAGATTTGTATTCTAACACCTGCTCCTTGAACTTTTCAAACTATGCTAACTGACACACTAACATAATCTATTTTATATATATTCAATGGGGTTTGTTTAATTTTAATTGTAAAAATGTGGTGTCACAGATCAGATGCTTCCTATATGTGCTAAGCTGCTCGTGTTGTTTGGCACATTAGCAATGGGCTTAGTGCTGATGTTTATGCAGATGAGCAATGTTTGCGACTGCACTTGCACAAAATGTCAAATCCCTTACAGTGCATGTGCAAATCCAAGTGTCCTATGGTATTCACAACTGCATACAGTGATGCACATCTTACAGTATTTGGGTGCATTCAATAGCACGTATAAAAAAATATTTGAAAAAAAAGATCAGAAAAGTTTTTAAAATTGAAATAAAAGATAGTCCCAATGTCCTCATACTGTCAAGATTTATTTAGAATAAAGCTTCAACAAGCAGTATTTTAGTTGGAAATAACTAAGGATGCCGCTGTACTATTTTGTAGGTAATTAAATATTTTTTGTTGTTGTTACAGAACATGCTTCTTTGTTCAAGCATCAATATACAAGTAAATTTGTGAGATACATTTTACAGTGACCAGAACAGGTAAACCTCTTAACATAGCATGGATAATTAACAGGAAGAAGGCATAATAGAGTAGACTTGTAAAATAAAGGCATGTTTCACAGTGATAACTTAAAACACAGCACCACCTGCTGTCCCTCCAGTATAACTTCAATGCTCAGGCCATATTGCAAAGGTGTGGAGTTCTGGTGAAATAATATTAAAGTTCTATTGTCATTGTAGTTGTACAGCAATTTTGGGATTTGACTAGTGGTTGGGACAAATATTTTGCAGCCATGTGCAGAATAAGGTGGATATTTTAAGGAACAGTTTGGAAGACTTTACTCATCTCTAACGATAATCTAAAGGATTAATTTATTTATTTTTTTACAAAAACTTTCAGTGCAATTCTATAGCATTTAACTTTATAGGCAGGGCTATTATGTTCGAGTACAGCAATGACTTAATTTATCCAATCATTAATTTCCTAAAGTTGCTTGAACCTTGTGAAGTCAAGCAAGTCATGTACTAAGTTCTGCCAGTCTCTTCTCAAAGCAATAAGCAGAGATCGTATAACAGTCTCTCAATCCATAATAAACCCAGCAGAACACGTCTCTGTGCAAATGGTTGTGTTTGCTTAGATCGAGGGAGATTTGCATAAAGACAGCTAATCATGTGCATTGTAAACAACGTCAAAACAATAAAAACAGAAATGAACCAATAAATGCTTTACCCTGGGGAGCCGGGGATCATGGGATGCTCATCCTGCATATTGCCTTGGTATGCAAACCTAGGCATTTATCTGCAGTGTATTAACTCTATGCAGTGTAGGGTAAGCAGCAGATCAAATATGGCATGGAAAGTCTACAAGCAAGGCATGTATTACTGAAACAGATTTTATGTATTAATATTATGAATAAGCCAACTGCTGCCTGCATAAAAAATGACATTTTAGATATTTTGAGTAAGAGCAAGGTTACATGCAACAGTCCGTATAAAATGTCAGCCTTCTGCTCCACATGTAACCACCATGTTTGTACGTCCTGGGGTTGGTGCGCCTTGCTGTTCTGCAGTATATTGATGGCTGACTGCAAACTTCTAGATGAAAGTTCAGTGATGACTTAAAGGTTTATGAAAAAGGTTAAACTACATGGTGCTAGCAAGGTTTGTTATTATACGTTTATGAAAATATCTTACAAGCCTAATGCATTATTTTCCATCCTCACAAAGCACATTAAATCTGTTTAATCCTAACAGAAACAAATAGCCCTGAGGAAATGTTTTACAGAGAGTCACACAACCTAATCTCTAGTAGAGGCAAATTTTCTTTGTTTCTACCAGTCGCATTCAGGTACTGTATATCGGGATAATCTAATTAGTAATTATTATGTAAAGCTAACAACATCCAACGTCATGTATATGAGCATTTGAATAAAAAGCTGTGTATATTATGGTCACTTACAGCATAATCACCCTTACATACTTACAGTATGTGCAAATTATAATAGCATTTAACGATACTGTTTGACGAAGAAAAAATAGATATGAGACAGAGATTGGAGAGAATCCTGCTTGTGAAATCTTACAAACTAAACCAAGAGGAGAATATGAATTAGGTGGATGGGATGGTAAAGAGGAAGTAGTATCAGGTGACTGTAAGTTAGACTATAATGACAGTTGGATTTTAAGAGATGGCTTGAAAGTAGGGGTATGCACCGGCCACTTTTCGTGTTTTGTGTTTTGGTTTTGGATCCGGATCTTTCTTCGTGTTTTGGATCTGGATTGGTTTTGCCAAAACCACCCTTCCGTGTTTTGGGTTCTGGGTTTTGTGTTTTGGATCTGTATTTTTTTTAAAAAAAGCATAAAAACAGCTAAAATCACAGAATATGTGGGTTTTTCTGCTCCTATGCTATTATTAACCTCAATAACCTTAATTTCCACTCATTTCCAGTCTATTCTGAACACCTCACACCTCACAATAGTGTTTTTATATCCAAAAGGTTGCACCGAGGTAGCTGGATGACTATGCTAAGAGATACGAGTGGGTGGCACAAACACGTGGCCCATCTAGGAGTGACACTGCAGTGGCAGACAGGATGGCAGATTGAAAAACTAGGCCCCAAACAGTACATAATTCAAAGAAAATAAAGAGGTGCAAGATGGAATTGTCCTTGGGCCCTCCCACCCACCCTTATGTTGTATAAACAGGATATGCACACTTTAACAAACCAAACATTTCAGCGCCAGGGTCTGCCACACGACTGTGGCTGAAATGATTGGTTCGTTTGGGCCCCCACAAAACAAGCTGGCAATTAATCTGTCCCTGCACAAACTGGCTCTACGGAGGCAAGATGTCGTCCTCATCCTCCTCATCCACCGATTCCTCACCCTCTCCAGTGTTGTGTACATCCTCATCCTCACAGAGTATTAATTTGTCCCCGCTGGAATCCACAACCACAGGTCCCTCTGTACGTTCTGGAGGCTGGTCTCCCTGGAAGAGTTGATAATTCATTTTATGAACATCATCTTCTCCACATTTTGTCGAAGCAACCTCCTACGCCTTTCGCTGACAAGGTTCCCAGCTGCACTAAACACTCTTTCGGAGTACACACTGGAGGGGGGGCAACTCAGGTAAAATAGAGCCAGTTTGCTTCTTTTTCCTGCTGTACGGACTGTCTGACATGCCTACTTGGATGCTGTCACCGATGTAATCCTTTAACAGACAGATGCACGCTTGTCGATGCTGCTTTAAGGATGCAGGTGCGGCTACAGCCCACACATTTCACAAAGACAGAAAAAAAAGAAGAATTTTTTTATTGTTTGTGGAGCGCACTTTGAGGGTTACACCACCCTTTAACAGACAGACGCACGCTTGTCGCTACTGCTTTGAGGATGCAAGTGCGGCTACAGCCCACACAATTCACAAAGACAGAAAAAAAAATTTTTTTTATTGTTTGTGGAGCGCACTTTGATGGTTACACCACCCTTTAACAGACAGACGCATTGCTTGTCGCTGCTGCTTTAAGGATGCAGGTGCGGCTACAGCCCACACATTTCACAAAGACAGAAAAAAAAAGAATATTTTTATTGTTTGTGGAGCACACTTTGAGGGTGTCACCACCCTTTAACAGACAGATGCACGCTTGTCGCTGCTGCTTTAAGGATGCAGATGCGGCTACAGCCCACACATTTCACAAAGACAGAAAAAAAAAGAAGAATATTTTTATTGTTTGTGGAGCGCACTTTGAGGGTTACACCACCCTTTAACAGACAGACGCACGCTTGTTGCTGCTGCTTTGGGGACAGTATCATATGCAGTGACAGTAGACTTGTCAGAAATTGTTGGCACGTCCTTCAGTCACGACCAGATGTCCAAACCGGCCCTTGACTTATGACACAGGCGCACGCTTGGCGCTGCTACTGTGTTGATGCACGTGCGGCTACATCGCACACAAGTCACAAACACATTGAAAAAATATTTTTTTATTTTTTGGAGCACTTTGAGGGTTACACCACCCTTTAACAGACAGACGCACGCTTGTCGCTGCTGCTTTGAGGATGCAAGTGCGGCTACAGCCCACACAATTCACAAAGACAGAAAAAAAAAGAATTTTTTTATTATTTGTGGATTGCACTTTGAGGGTTACACCACCCTTTAACAGACAGACGCATGCTTGTCGCTGCTGCTGTAAGGATGCAGGTGCGGCTACAGCCCACACATTTCACAAAGACAGAAAAAAAAGAAGAATATTTTTATTGTTTGTGGAGCGCACTTTGAGGGTTACACCACCCTTTAACAGACAGACGCACGCTTGTCGCTGCTGATTTGAGGACAGTATCATATGCAGTGACAGTAGACTTGTCAGAAATTGTTGGCACGTCTTTCAGTCCGGACCAGATGTCCAAACCGGCACTTGACTTATGACACAGGCGCACGCTTGGCGCTGCTACTGTGTTGATGCACATGCGGCTACATCGCACACAAGTCACAAACACATAAAAAAAAGGTTTTTTATTTTTTGGAGCACTTTGAGGGTTACACCACCCTTTAACAGACAGACGCACGCTTGTCGCTGCTGCTTTGAGGATGCAGGTGGAATCTAGATGGGATTTGGAACCGGGGATACACTACCTCCATCAATTTTCTAAATCCCACTGCACTAATGGCGGATACCGGACGCACGTCTAACAACAACATAGCAGTCAAGGCCTCAGTTATACGTTTTGCTTCAGGATGACTGCTGTCGTACTTCATCCTCATCGCTAGGGACTGTTGGAGGGTCAATTGTTTAGTAAAAGTAGTGGTGTTCCTACTTCCTCTCTGGGATGATGAACAACTCCCAGCAGCAGCAACAGCACTAGGAGGAAGTGGTTCTTGATCTTTCCCTATTTTATTTTTATCGGAGAAAGATTTTTCCTCCATTTATGTTATATTGATATATACATGCGGCTAAGGCGCACACAAACACAGAAAATATTTTTTTATTTTTGCTGGAGAGTAGTGCACTTTGTGGGTTACACCACCCTTTAAGAAATGAGCCAGCTGGCTCTTTACTTATGGGACACAGGCGCACGCTTGGCGCTGCTCCTTTATTGATGCACTTGCAGCCACAGTGCACACAATTCACAAACACAGAAAATATTTTTTTATTTGGTTTGGAGTGTACTTTGGGGGTTACAGCACCCTTTAACGGTCAAGCCAGCCGGCCCTTTACTTATGACACAGGCGCACGCTTGGCACTACTTTGTTGATGCACGTGCGGCTACTGCGCACACAATTCACAAACACAGAAAATATTTTTTTATTTGGTTTGGAGTGTACTTTAGGGGTTACAGCACCCTTTAACGGTCAAGCCAGCCGGCCCTTTACTTATGACACAGGCGCACGCTTGGCACTACTTTGTTGATGCACGTGCGGCTACTGCGCACACAATTCACAAACACAGAAAATATTTTTTTATTTGGTTTGGAGTGTACTTTGGGGGTTACAGCACCCTTTAATGGTCAAGCCAGCCGGCCCTTTACTTATGACACAGTTGCACGCTTGGCACTACTTTGTTGATGCACGTGCGGCTACTGCGCAGACAATTCACAAACACAGAAAATATTTTTTTATTTGGTTTGGAGTGTACTTTGGGGGTTACAGCACCCTTTAACGGTCAAGCCAGCCGGCCCTTTACTTATGACACAGGCGCACGCTTGGCACTACTTTGTTGATGCACGTGCGGCTACTGCGCACACAATTCACAAACACAGAAAATATTTATTTATTTGGTTTGGAGTGTACTTTGGGAGTTACAGCACCCTTTAACGGTCAAGCCAGCCGGCCCTTTACTTATGACACAGGCGCACGCTTGGCACTACTTTGTTGATGCACGTGCGGCTACTGCGCACACAATTTACAAACACAGAAAATATATATTTTTTTTAGCACTTGGGGGGAGCACCCCTGACGGACAGAGCACCCCCTGGACAACACTACAGCACCCCTTTAGGACTGGGACACTGCACAGGACTTTGGAGTGGACACAGCCCCTATGGACAACTGACTGCACAACACAGTCCAGCCAGCCCCTATGGACTTTGAAGTAGTGGACACAGCCCCTATGGACAACAGCAGCACAGCACAACACAGCCAGCCCCTATGGACTTTGAAGTAGTGGACACAGCCCCTATGGACAACAGCAGCACAGCGCAGCACAGCACAACACTACTCTGCACTACACTACACAGCCCAGCCAGCCCTAACTCCCACCCTCCCTCTTCACTGTCCACAGCTGAGTCAGAAAATGGTGCCGACGCGGGTACCTTATATAAGATCCAAAACCCGCGAGACCCGGAAGGCGGGATGATGACGTTTTGCCTCGATTTCAGATCCGAGTCAGGCGGGAAAAGTCGAGCCTGACTCGGATCGGCCTCGGATCGGGGGGGCTTGGGGGGGTTCGGATTTCAGAAATCCGAACCCGCTCACCCCTACTTGAAAGAGTCTTGTCATGTGGTGTTGGAGTTCTACGGGGTATATTTACAAGATTGCAGGTTTTTAGAAATAGAGATGTTGCCCATAGCAACCAATCAGATTCTACTTTTATCTAGCACCTTCTAGAACAGTGGTGTCAAACTCGGGCCCTTCAGCTTTTGTGGGACTACACATACCAGCATGCCCTGCCACAGTTTTAACATGCCCTAATAGAAAAACTGTGGCACTGCATGCTGGGATGTGTAGTTCCACTGATGCCGGAGGGCCCGAGTTTAACACCACTGTTCTAGAAGATAACAGCTAGAATTTGATTGGTTGCTATGGGCAACATCTCCACTTCTAAAAACCTGCACCTGCACTTTAGTAAATATACCTCTATATGTGGGGAGCAGCACAAGAGGAGCTTTACAGGTGGGAGCAGGAGGTGGTATTTGGAGAACGGATGGGCACATGTCATATGCAGATATGAGAGAGCATTGAGGAGAGCATGGAATAGGATTGGATAATGTCCACAGTGAGAGAGGTGCATTGTGGCAAATGTATGAAGTGGTGATATTTGGCAGAACCAGATAGAAAGCAGCATGGTTCCTGCAATGTATCCACACTGTGCATAAATGCTGGGCACTAAGATCCAGAGTCTGCAGGGGAGGTCTGACCTTCAACCTGATGTGCTACTGCACATGTGATTGCAGCCATCTTTACTGTATAGAAAGACATGGTGGGAGACAGTAGTCCCCTACTTTAGCTCATATGAGAGATCCGGTTAATACCTGCAGATAGAAGCTGTTCCAGCATCCCTGCACCGCTACCTGTTTGCAGCATACTCCGGCTGGTGAGCATGTATGGAATGCTGCTCTGCTCAAGCTCCGTTCTTCCTACTATACTTCAATAAAACAATACCACTGTTCATCGTTTGAGTCATCTGCTGGTGTTTGCCTATATAACTCTACAATATCAACACATGCACACACATCATTTCCAACAGAACCTACTGTATGTTGATAGGTGGTAGCGATGGGTGATGGAAGTCAGTCCACATGATGAATAGCTTAAACAGGTATTGGTTTATTAACCAGGTAGAACACAGGATGTGAGAGAACACAGGGTTAATTCAGCACAAAGCAGGAACATACAGTTTGAACATATTCAACCAGGAGTGGGTTAATGCAAGGGGCATGCGGATACATGCAGTGGGGGCAGTGAAATATATACAGTAGTGTACCCAAACAAGAATAATAGGTGGTGCTTAATACACACAACAGTGGATATAATAAAAATCTATTTATTAATGCCAGTGTAAGACCATTAATAACAGTAAACAATCAACATTACAAAACTTATAAATTATATATATAAATACACATATGAAAAAGGGTTAGATACTGTTAGAACAAGAGCATGTAAAGCAAATTAATTGCACATATAATAATAGATATTGGCAGGCATAAACCGGTTAGGATAACTGGAATGTGAAAGGTCTCACTTAGTATCATACTGTACATCGATCATTGCTATTTATAAATGTATCCACACAGTCCAGGCAAGTAACTAACTATCACCGGTATCCAATAGTGTAATTATAATAGCAAGTGTGTGGCAATATGTTGCGGTTTAAGATTGATACACAAGAAGCCGCCACAGTACTCATAGGGGTAAATTTACTAAGAATCGAGTCTGGGACAGTTTGCTTTTTTTCAACTCGATTAGCTTCACTGAAACTTGGGAGATTTCTGGCTCCTAAGACTCTCAAATTTACCAAGAAGGAGTTTAGCTCAGAGTGAGATTTCCGATGGTGAAGCAGAATGAGATTTATCTCCCGAGTAGCAGGTTTTGCAGGAGATTACTCACTAGAGATTGCAGTGTCTTCTCTCTGCAAAACTCTCCCTAGCAAGCAGCCTGCACATATCAGTGAGATATGTGAAGGCTGCTTGTGATCTAGCCTGTAAAAAAATGGGTTAAAAGTGTAAAAAAATGACATAGGGTCCCCCCCCCTAAACCCTAATTAGCCCCGGACTTGCCAGCCTGCCCTGGTTCTTAAAATTATGGGGAACAAAATGAGTAGGGTTCCACCATAATTTAAGAACCAGCACCAGGCTGCAAGGCCAGACCTGGATTTAAGTAAAGGGGAGAAAAATGCGTGAGATTACCCCTATATTTAAAACCAGCTCCATACCCTTTCAAGTGGGGGACTGATGCCACAGCCAAGAGTGCCCTTTCACCGGGCCCCCCAGCCACAGCATCAGCCCTGACCACTAGTCAGCCCAGGCCAGGGATCTCTGGGGAGTTGGGGACCCTTCCAATAAAGGATTCCCCCTCTCCAGGGCACCTCTAGCCTTGGCTGATAGCCAGGGGCTATCCCCGCCACCCCTAGGCGGTGAGTGGTGGGTTGATAGTGTATGTGTAGTGTTAAAAATAGAATTAACAGCATTGTCTTTACTGTAGAACTGCAGGTCCCAGCAAGCCTCCCCCACATGCTGGTACTTGAAGTACCAGCATGCGGGGCATCAAGGGGCCGCTGGTACATGTACTTCACCTGTAAAGAAATGTGTAAAAAAACAAAGATACACACACCATGAAAATAAAGATTTATTACATCCATACACACTCACACATATTCACCTGCTCCCATATGATCACGTCCCCATCTCAACATAAAGTATCCTATGGTAGTACCTGAAAAAAAGTACCAATACTCACCTTTTGTCCCACGTTGTTCTCCGCATTTATCCAATAAGGGACACGGACACACTGTAACCACATGCTTCAGCATGTTGTTACAGTACGCTAATGACAGTTCATGGAGAATGAGCTATCATTAGTGTCGGGCCGCCAGCCAATCAGCGGCGGCTTAACATCAGCGGCTGCTCTTTGGCTGGGACCCACGTGGAGGAGCCGCTCATTGGCTATGTCCACATGGGTCCCAGCCAATGAGCGGCTGCTAATGTTAAGCTGCCGCTGATTGGCTCGCGACCCGGTACTAATGATAGCTCATTCTCCATGGACTGTTATTAGCGTACTGTAACAATATGCTGAAGCATGTTGTTAGAGTGTGTCCGTGTCCCTTATTGGATTTCTGCGGAGAACATCGAGGGCCAAAAGGTGAGTATTGGATCTTTTTTTCAGGTACTTCCATAGAATACTTTATGTTGAGAAGGGGGCGTGAACATCTGGGAGCAGGTGAGAATGTGTATGGATATAATAAATCTTTATTTTCACGGCATGTGTGTCTTGTGTTTTTTACATATTTCTTTACAGGTGAACTACACATACCAAGACAATGTTGTTTATTCTATTTTTAACACTACACCTACACTATCAACCCGCCACCCACCGCACAGGGGTGGCGGGGATAGCCCTGGGCTATCAGCTTAGGCCAGGGGTGCCCTGGAAATGGTGGACCCCTTTATTGGAGAGGTCCCCAACTCTCCAGGTATCCCTGGCCTGGGCTGACTAGCGGTCAGGGCTGATGCTGCAGCTGGGGGGTGCGGTGAAAGGGCACCAGAGCTGGTTTTAAATATAGGGGTAACCTCACACAAATGTTTTCACCCTATATTTAAAACCAGGTCTGGCCCTGCTGCCTGGCACTGGTTTTTAAATTACTGTGGAACCCTACACATTTTGTTCCCTGTAATTTTATGAACCAACTGGCTGGCAAGTTTGGGGCTGGTTAGTCTTTTTTTTTTGTGGGGGGGACTTGAAAGTCCCCACATTACGTTAAGGACCACAGGTCGAGGTTTCTGAAAAAAAGATACCTTTATATGTCCATACATCGCCCTTACAAGTAAGCATACATGTAAGAAACTCCACACAAGATATCCTCATTCAGCTCTGGGTGATTCTTACTGGAGTTGGGACCATACTAAGCCAGGAGAAGCTCTACATAGACCACCATATTCTCCTCATATTCACATCCCCGGGTGGCTACATCGTACAGTGACGTTATTACACTATATTGTGTTTTCCATTTTTTCTTTTTTATACCAAAGAATTACTTATACCGGAGGATGTGGGACAATTCCCTTGATGGACTTATTGTTGACTTATTGGAACAATCCAGAGCGCAAGTGAGGTTGATTTGTTTTGTTAAAACTAAAATATCCCTACCAACAATGTGGTTGCTGGTAAAGTATTATTAATATGAATATTGCACTATTGTAATAATTTTTTTCATAGTAACTATTTTATCCAGCCCCTTGCTGTGCTTGAAGGATGCACACTGCTGACAGTGACTTATCAGAACACTGTGATTGATTCCTATAATCCACAAAATATACAGAATAATGCATAGGCAGTTGCTCCAGAGTAGGCTGTCATAATATTGGGAAGCTTTGATACATGTAGAATAATGCATTGTATATTCTGCTTGGACTGGATGTCTTATCTGTCGCTTTTTACATGTGTAGAATAATGCATTTGGAAGTGCAGTGGGGAAAACTCATACACTCAGCTGTGGGATAAAATTGTGTTGGATACTTCCAGTGTTATTCAGTATTTCTGTAGGGAAATAACCCCGTCCTTAGCAGGCCATTCTACAATCCCATTAAATACAGAACTATGAATTATAAATAACCCTCTTTCCCTGTTTAGAGAAATTAGTTTTTTTGTATTCCCAGATTTCTCAATACCTTTAATATACAGTATGAAACAGATTTTAGTACTACAATGTATTATTATGATTATTAATAACAATGTTCTTTGTACTAGAAGAATATGTACCCTCACACATTTGCATCATACCACCTAGGCTATTAGGTTATATACTGTATTACAGACATTGGTATGAAATATTAATCAGATTATGTAAATTTAGATGCAATTTACGTAAAAAACCCAGACGTAAATTGCATCCTGAAAAACACCACATTTTCCAAAGATCTCAGCAGCTAACATCTGTAAGAATATAAGTTGATTACGAGGAAGTCACAGTGGCGATGCTACAGAACCTAACATCTGAATTCAATTTTCTAAAAGTAGCTCTAGAGTCCAATACAGCCAAGCAATAGTCAGATTTTGTGAAGATTAAACTGTTGCAGTTCCCGGAATACATACCAGTTAAAGTAAGTGCTGCATTACGCACAAGGAATACATAGCTTAAAAGACCCAGGTATAGGTGTTTCGTTTGTCAAAAAGTTTGACACAAGACTTCAGAATGTAAACTGAAAGATGTGAATGCCGTGTAGCAAAAGAAGCATGACAAGAAGAATGAGTCAGCCTTAAATATAACAAGCAGTCATAGGAATGATTGCTGATACATGGACTCAGGAGTCACAGGGCATTTCAGTTGCAATAAAGAGTAGTTTAGATCACTGAGTAAACCTGTGACAGTCGAAGAGACTGAAGACAAGATAGAGTGACAAATACACAACAGGGGGTAACTATTAACAGAGGGGGAAGACTCAAAAAATCTTAGTGGACTCCCCAATGTTTTGATTAGCATCACACTGACCATATGTGATCGCCTTCTCAGCTCCCAACACTGGACCCAATGAAAAATGTATGAGACATTCTGTGAAATAGTTTTTCACCACTATCAACGACGCACTAGGTTAATGATTCTCATCCTTGCTGTACTCTTCCAGTGGTAGCCTCAATGTTACAGTGTATAAATTCCCTAGTCACATGCAGTAGGCCCAAAGTACTATACATTGGTGTTTCCATAAGTTGTACTATACAAAATAAAAGTGTAACATTTGTATTTTTTATATTGTGTCATTTCTTGTTTTTTCCTTAACAAATTAATATCCTTTGATTAATTTAAATGTTATTAGTTTGTGCTTTTGCTCAAAACACTTTGCCATACCACCATGGCAGCCTAGCTATTGGCTACTGCTAATGCAAAAATCTGCCCATGTACAGTATGCTGAACGTCTATCTGTGCATGTGGAATGCCATCCCACCCACTGTTTTTTTTTTGTATCTATCATCATTAGTATCTGTACATGCATTTACTCCATGTTGTGCGCAAAACATCAGTCTGAAACAGGCATCCCATCTCCATCCACATATTACTAAAGTGGCTTACATGCCCACAACACTCCCACTCCACTCTCAGTAGACGGAACAGATCTGTGCATCCACCTGATTGCCACCTAGTTACAGCCCAGAACTAGAAAGAGTGATCCAATCAGTCCATCCACCAGGGATGTAACTAGGGGTGGCTGCCCCACAGCCCTTGTTTCTGGCTGTAACGGCACCCTGCCGCCTAGAATCGTTATTGTAGAGCCGTCTAGAGCGTCCTTTGGATGCTCCAGAAAGGCACACTACAGTGCTGTACTTACCGGCGCTGGCCCGTCCCTTTGGTGGAACATCATGTTGTCATCCGGTCAAGGGTCGTGCCTTGCACAGGGGGCAGTGCCGGCTAGTTACAGCACATAGTCGATGATTTCTTTCTACAGCGCATGTGCAGTATGCTGCAATCTGCAAAATCCGCTTGCATCCCACTCAGAATCAGACCCTACGGTATGTTCAAATTTTTTAATTACATCATTTGCAGTAGGACCAGTCTTAAAAACACAGATTAAGGGCCATATTCAATTTCAGGCGAAAAGCCGTTATTGCAATAATTTATCGCCGATGACGTAATTGTCACCTATTGTCATTATCCCCGTATTCAATTACAAAGACTTTTCGCTGGTGCGAAAAGTCAATGTAAAAAAACAGGGATAATCTTTAGCCAGCCTTTAGCTGGCGAAAAAAAGTGCAGAATTGGGGTTTAGGGGTGCAGGCTTAAAAAAAATAGCCTGCACCCCTGGGAATGGCCCCTAAAAGTAACGTATGTAAAAAAAAGGAAAAAAAAATAGGGCCACCCCAAAAAATTGACTTTCATTTTAGGGGTAAAAATAAATAAATAGTGAACACATTTTTAAAATAGCAATAATAAATCCAGAGGGGTTCCAAACTATGCGGCAGGTGTTTTCTTCATTGCGGGGAGTAGCGGCAGGTGCATTTTTTAAGTATTTTTAATAATCATTTTAGGGACTTAAAATATGCTTGCACCCATTTTCATGCACCCCAAATTTGATGGGCATAGTTATTGTTCCCCCCAAAATTGCTAAATGCTCTTCTGCATCACCATCTTCAAAGCCGCATTAATGCACTTGCCAATGCTATTTAAAAACCCAAGTTCCCTTCTGCATGCAAAACGGGGGTACCCATAGTGATCCTCCATGTCTGGACATCTTTAGGGGGGTCCCATGATGATTTCCCAAAAATTCCCGTGTTTTTTTTCCGCTGATCCAAGTTTTGCCGGGTGCCGTTTTTGCGTCTTTTTAAATTGAAAACGGGGAATATCGGGCACGCGCGCAATACTTTTCCACCTCTAAAACAGGTAAAGGAGGCAAAAAGTTCAGCGAAAAGTGGCATTATTTACAAACAAGATGCATAGGCTTGCTACAAAATACATAGACTAGCATTGCTATATGTGCTGCTGCCATATACAAATATATTATTATAGCTCTCTGTACCCTGCTGCATAAAAATAATAATATGTGAGTGGGTGTACTGTAATCGGGGCATTTAATTTAATTTTACAAGTGCCCGATTATAAATTTATAAGTTGATAGTTCAGAAAGCAATTTCCTTGCATCTGTTATGAACTGAAGTGAAGGATCTGACATATCCCACCTGTATTTTATAAGTAGCGTTTATTAGCAGCTTTTAAACACTGACAACATTTCTTATAGTGTTTGTACAGTATGAGTGTTTATCTGCTGATTGCGTAATTGTCCTAATTGTAAAACTTGTACAGAAAAAGCTGCCTTATTTCATACAGTATGTAATGGTTTGTGTATATCAATTAATGCATTTCACATTTATTCTAATAGATTTTTTTTTCTAAATGCTTTATAAAACAACACTGAATACACAGTTAAGGAGTGTTATGTGCTCTTGAAACAGCAGATAGACAATGAAATTATTTTTATAATATAAATACATAAGTTAATGAAAAGTAAAATAGTTAAACAGTTAAAGTAAAGGCATTTGTGTTGAGTGGAATAATAAAACCCACATGAATTATAAGCATGCACTTATATGCCTTATCAGTTACTGATTTGCAGTGTTAATGACATAGCATTTACTTTTCACTTCTGTTCAGAATTTTGTTTCAAAAGGGATACTTTTCCCCAGGTAATCCTTTGCCAGGCCCCAACCCACACATATCCTAACATTCACTCACTCCCTACTGAAGTGTGGGTGTGGGTGCTGGATTTTATAATCTATATAATAAGCGAGAAAGCATGTCTGTCTGTCTGTCTGTCCTTTATGCATGGCCAGAGTTATGGACCAAGCCCCACCAAATTTGGCAGGGTGGTGTAGTTTGACCAGGATTAGGGTTTCGCCTAGGTTTGAACTTCATCAGGGCCACACACAGTCACACGGGCCTATTCATCATGATTAAGTAATCCTCTGCTATGAGGGATACTTAAGTATCCAACTCGCAGCGGGGGAAACGGGACACCAGAGCAATCATCATTGCACCGGTGTGGGGACAGCCACTCCAAAGAACAGCTGTCCCTTCGGTTAGTATCATAACTGCATAAGTAGCTGCATTACTTACCTCCTCCCTGTCGTCTTGGCTATGTATGCGTGACCTCGGATCGTGCATGCGCACAGCCACCGGGGAGGTAGTGAAGAGGCGGTGGAGGGATCTGCTTGGATCCCTCTTCGCATCCCCAGAACTCCTTCCCATAGGAAGGAGTGGGGCTAGGAGAGCAAGCACCGTCTGAAGATGGCGCTTGTTCTTGTGAGCTCTGAATCAGGCCCAGAAAGCTCTCATGCTGAGAAGAAAATTGCAATGCCTAATTTATGCATACCCATGAAACAGCATTTAAACGGTCAGACATGCCTGTGTTTGCCTAACCGCCCCCTGTTACCTCCTCCAAACGCTGACTACCTGTCACTCACTTGCAAATGAATCCTCTGTGTGAGCATAATTGCAAAACAATCGCTGTGAGTGCGCAGTGCGGCTCTTACGCATGGTCAATGGCAACAATCACTGGATCTGCGTATATGTAGGCATTGCGTACATCTCTGCATCAGGCCTGGAGACTACAGTGGCAGCTCAACACAATCAGTACTGCAAGGCCAAGTACACTACTCCCCACAGAAGGACGGGATATTTAGGGTCTTTAGAAGCAGATCCTGGCTCTTCAATTAACAGATCAAAATTCCATGGAGAGCCTTGCAATTTCAGTGGGCGTTTCTGGGTGGTAACTGAAAGGGTGGCTAACAGACACCAAGGCTAACAGACACCAAAAGTCACGGGCGTGGCTGTGTCAGTGACTGCATATAAAGACTCAATTGCACTGACAGCAGCAGCCATGGTCACTTGGATATTCTGCACCGGATGTGTTTCTGTATATATTGTACATCAGTGAATTTGCGCCACAGCCTGCTGGCATTTCAATAGGACACCCTTTGGCTACAGCATTAGCAACTGCAACTGTATCCACTTCTGAATAACCTTTGTGAGAAGATGTCATAGTTCATAATAAGGAGTCACAAGCTAGAATTCTGTAGCTCTAAAGCTAGGTACACACTAGAAGATTATCTGTCCAATCTGGCTGGTTAGAACGAAAATCTGGAACTGTATGGGAGCAAATGACAATCACCCATTTGCCCCCAAACACTGGAAAACAAACAAAATTGGTCATTCAGACAAATTGATTAAATCCGTTTGATTTAACCAATTTGTCAGAATTACCATTTTTCTCCGTTTTCTCGTGTTTTGGAGAAAATGGTCTATTGTTATTTCCTCCCATACATTACCAGACTATTCGTTCCAACTAGTCAGATTGGACAGATAATCTTCTAGTGTGTACCTAGTTTAAGGAATACTATAGTAGCTTGTAACACCATTTCACGAGTTGTGCTACCCTATCATGTGATGTCTAATATATTACGCAAAGACACGGTAGTGTCCGGCCAAAAGGATAGCTAAATGAGGACACATCTGTAGCTGGTCTATGTACTATTGTGTAGGGAGAAAACCAATTTCTCAGGTGAAAACTGATTATTTGCTGGAAATAAATCTTATATATATTCACAAAGCCCTTTCTGCTGGTGACAGCTTTCACTGGGGTTCCCTGGTGAAAGCTCATCCATGCGAAAGCTTCCCATATTTACTATATTGCTGGCGTCAGTACTGGGAAAAATTATTCAAATAAATATTTTTTTCCTTTTTTAGTATACTACATTCTCTTTCCTATTTTTTTTTTTCAAATTAACTTTTTTCCAAATTACCTTTTTTTTCAACTGGAAGTCAATGTCCAGGCTTCTATTTTCACTGCACATATGTGAAGCGGCAAAGCTAAGTCACTTATTGTATGCTCACAGCAGTGGCGTAAGTTCATCCCAGATGCCCGGAGGCAAGTTATAATTTGGTGCCCCCTAAAACAAAAAATATCTATCTATTTCATATGCACAAAAAATAGCCTTAAGTGGAGTGAATATATTGTGGGCAGTGGAGGAGGTGCCCCTTCAGTGCTGGCGCCTGGCGGCAGGTGCCTCCATTGTCTCCCATAGTTCTGCCCCTGACTCACACTGAAACCAGACTGGCATATGTGTAAAACTCCAGTTACCACTGCCAGCCAGTATTGCTGGGCAGCTGAGTATCACTTATGGCGCGTATCCACTAAATGATTCGCTTGATGAGTGAAATCGTTTAATGTGTGTTCAGTAACGGCACTCTCCCTCATCCCCGATCCTGCACAACCTGATGATATCGTCAGGTTGGACAGCAGGTTCGGGCAATGAGCGACGTCATCAACGACAAACAGTAGCGCACATTGCTGGTCGTTGACTGCATATCCACTGGATGATATAGAGAACGACTGAATGAAAATGATATCATTATT
Source organism: Taudactylus pleione (assembly GCA_031769625.1). NCBI lineage: Eukaryota > Metazoa > Chordata > Amphibia > Anura > Myobatrachidae > Taudactylus > Taudactylus pleione. The sequence continues at coordinate 1,391,124 of JAUIMM010000566.1, read as the reverse complement.
GCTTAGTCTTTCAAAATATCATCTAGTGGATAATGTTTGAAAGAGGGGCATATGTAAACATATGCAGAGGTATGCGTTTAAAACTCACTCTCTGTATGTGCTGAACCGCTGTGTTTAGTTTAAAAGGGGACAAAGAGAGTGAGAAAATATGTGTGCGCGTGCTCAGTGATGCTAGATGAAAGGAATAAATTATACTGTGCTCAGCTGATATGTGTACCATTTAAGACCAGATAAACTAATTACAAATGGTGTGAGTATTGGCTGATGAAGAATACACCTGGGGGGAAGGGAAAGGTGGTCTACAAATGGGTTCTAACTGGTAGATATAATAAAATATGATATAAAAAATAGTAAAATATAACAAACAGAAAACCTTGTACCAAATGATAATTGTCAATGGTAACCATGTATGAATTGTATCAAAACATAAACAGAAGTAAAGGTAAAGAAAATATTTATTGGTATGTAAAAACTGCTAAACCATAGAACTGGAAAACCTGCACATGATGTGTGCTCAAACATTGATGGACTGAAAACATGCACATGCACTAACTTGATTAGTGTGAATGATCAGAGCTTGTGTGAGCCAATGTGTAGAATAATAGTAACAGGTTGATGGGGATGGGTGAGATCCAATGTTAGGTGGAAGGGAGCTTGGTTCAAAAACTATGATCTGTATTGTCCAAGGGCCAGAGTAGATGTTGTGAATAAGTCTCAATGCAGAGGATAAAGTCTTGATGAAAAAATAGTTAATGTCAGTGGCGTCCCACTAACGTTGATGTGCTGGGATGATGCGCTATGTAGAGATGCCCAGGAGTTTCGTCTTGGGGCCAGGATTGGGTGAACCTGATGCAGCGGAGGTATGCTCCTGACAGAGCGTGTGTCGCTGGCAACCGCAGTGCCGGTCATGTGCCTGAGTGAACAGGCAAACACTGGCAGCGCATGCTGATGCGAGCGCTACTGTCTGACAGGAGGAGATGTCACAGCAAAAACCACTCTGCTGGAGCTGTCTGCCGTGTGTCTCCTCCTGAGGGGGGAAGTTACCTCTAACACTTCGCGGCCACCATTCCTGCCCCTGCTGGCTGTTGTTCTGCGTGATGACCGGTCGGTGCTTCGGTGCTTCCTGTGATGTCGCTGGATGTGTTACGCGGCCGTGTGGAAATAGATGGTTCCTCTGCCGGCGTGTGAAAGGGGGGTATTCAAGGATGAAGTAAACAGGCATTCGTGGTTCTTGGTTGTAGCAAAAAATATGAATAGACCGAGTAATCATCTAGTGGATATTTGGCTTTACAATATCTGCCCAACCAATATCGCCTTCATAGATTTCAGCAAAACTATACTTTATGTTGCTGCAAAAAACAGAGAGAGAAAATCTTTGTTATCACCGAAGCTTAGCAAATAGGTCCACAGGTATGTCCTTAGCTGTTGGTATGGCTAGTGCTGTTTAACAAGCAGTTTTACCTGTATTATTATTCCTAAATGGCTAAATAATATATGCAATATCTATCCCAGTACATGAAATAATGGATATCTGAATTGTTTAACCACACACACCAGTCCTGAATTAAAGATAAATGTAATGGATATAATAATATACCCCTACACTGACCCCTTGAATCTTTCCTCAAAATAAAAAATGTGGTATCTATAGGGTTGAGTATCAAAACCCGACGCTGCAAGTCCGATAGTTCAGAATCTTGACAAGTAAAGGTAAGTATCCTAATCCTCCCTTAACCCTAACCCTGCCTTAGTGGTGCCTAACCCTAACCTGCCCACGATGGTGCCTAACTCTAACTCCCCTCCCCGCAGCCTAACCCTAACCCTCCCCGGGGGTTGCCCAATCCTACTTTCCCCCCAGGGGTCCCAAAACCTAACCCCCTTTCCCCGGGCTAACGTGAATACTTAACCAGATCCTATGTTCGGGATTCCAGTGGTAAGGATGATGATGCCGGTATCCTGATCCTATTCGCGTTAACATATTTATCTTACATAGAAGTACAGATGGGCCCAGCTAGTTCGTTGCTCCATTCGCCATGTAGTGCGCCATGCATCTCACACCACACAGTACGCCTTGAGTTGCATGTAATACAACTTCTTGTCCACCAGGTGTCACTTTTCCTAAACTACACAGCGCATGCATCAGATTTCCAATTAAGTTTCTGTATCACCGCCCGATGATTGACTGACAGAAGCTGTAATTCGGTACACTATAGTACAACATTTTCCTCATGGAATCAGGGCTGTAGAAGAATGTGTAATAAAGTTTGAAATCTTGGGCCGTATTCAATTAGATGCGAAAGGTTGAAAAGGTTTCACCTGCCGTACTATTTACCTACATCGTGTGTTTTATATATGTGTGTGAGTCCTGTACTTTTTTATAAAAAATATTTCACATGCACGCACAGATTTTAATGAGGCGGGATAAATATTCACTAATGCTCCCCAACCATCATTCGCTTCTATTCAATGTCGCCAAACTCAATTCATTGTTCACAACTTAATACCACCTGGCATTTCTATGCCACTTTATGCCACTGACTGTGCATTTTAAGCTGCAAAATTGCATCAATGTGGCAGCCTCCACAGCACCGACGTGCCAACAGTGCTGCAAGTGTGCATCTTAAAATGCACAGTCAGTTTGTAATCCAGAGACCCCGCTTTCACTCAAACCCAACTACTAGGTTCTAAGTCATGAAATCACTATAGTATCTAAGTCTGGGACAGTGCTGACATTGACGCAAGTTTGCTTCTTAAAACGCACAGTCAGTTTGTAATACAGAGACCCCTCTTTCAAACAGAACCCACTACTAGTTTCTGTGTCATGAAATCACTATAGAATCTAAGTCTGAGATGCACTGTGTGTGACTCCCGACCTGCTCCATTGTGCATGCGCAGTACTATGAGTTTCCATATGCCACAGCATAGCGCAACTAGCAGGGCACTACATGGTGTATGCAGCACTGTGGACAATGTATTGAGTTCAGCAGGGTTGAATAAGAATACTGAACTTCAATTGCTCGGTCTTTATGCAATACTGGGAGTGACAGAACTCACACACCGCCAAGTGATTTCTTTTTAATCCTGAAGTGAAGATTTAAAAAAAAAAATAATAACAATTGTTCTTTTCCAGGTCTCTAACACGGGAGGACCACTCTGCAAGGCACTCACCCAAACCACTAGCCCACACACACCAGTCATATCAAAAGCCGCACTTGTTTTGTATGTGATGTGACATCTGTGGATTACAGTAGGCAATGTGTACAATGTCAATAGCAGGCTCATCTGTGTGCACTCCACCCACCGGCTGTTGTTTTTAATAATAAAAAAATGTGTCTTCTTTTCAAAATATTATACTAGTACATGTAAACACAGTACCCCACCATTAGAGAATAATTCATCCCGTCTCATTGAAAGCTGTGCATGTGTCTCATTAATATACAGTATCAGTCGTGAGAACACGGCAATTACACTACTGTAGTTATGTATGTGTACTGATTTGCATCCCGTTCTAAGAGCTTATGTGATATTATTAAAAAGATTGGTTGTGCAAACATGCAATATGCAAATACACTGCATGAATGGGATTGGCCCACTCGTCATGTATATCTATCCAATTTAGCAGTATGGTATTTAGTAATACAAATTTAAACAGTGGCGCACTCGCCACCCAGTGGGTAAGCAGTGTATTACATGTTGTGGCTTAACTTTTGTTGTAGAATACCATGGTACACTACAGTACAGCCATCACGTAATGTTCCATGGCACAACACAGAGGCCTGAATTGAATGCTGCAAGAAACAAACTAGCTTGGCCTATTTGTATGTGTGTGGACTAGAGATGAGAGGGTCCAGTTTTCAGAGAACCGGACCCACCCAAACTTTCAGATCAGTCAAGATCGAGTCCGGCTCGGGCTTTCCTGAGGAGGATATTTGTGTAGCTGACGCTAATAAGGATATTGATGATGAGGATGTTGATAATAATGAGGATATTGTTTGTGTAAATCAGGCCCCAGTGGAAGAAACAGTTTTTGCCCATTATATGGAAAAGCCCATCTTATTATGTGTGGAATTTTTTCTACCCAAATCCGGACAACAATTGTCAAGCCATCTGTACCCTTTGTAAAGCCCGAGTAGGTAGAGGTAGGGACCTTAAACATCTAGGAATTTCCTCTCTGTTTTACTTCATCTGCAGCGCATCCATCAAAAATGTTTTTGTACAATTCAGAAACTTTGGCTAAAAAAGTAACAAGCAGTCCAGTGTCAGCTAGCTCCCTTTTCTCTGCTAGATCCAAGCACCTGCCATCTTCACCACCAACACCTTCTTCAACAATATCCTCAATAATGAAACTATTGGTTTGTTTTGGCCCCCAGAAGACTAGCTTCCAATGGGAAGCTGACATTGCTGGCAATGATCTCTACATGCATGCACAAACTGGCTTTACAGAAGCAAGATGTCGTCGCCATCATCATCTGATTCCTCACCCTCATCAGTGTCTACATTATCTTATTTCACACAATATTAATTCGTCCCTGCTGGAATCCACCATTATAGGTGCCTCTGTCATTTTTGGACGTAATTGTTGGTAAAGGTCTTCCTTGTAGAATTTTCAGTTAATTTTGATGAACATCATCTTTTCTACATTTTGAGGAAGTAGCCTCCTACGCCGGTCACTAACAAGGTTCCTGGCTGTGCTGAAAACTCTTTCGGAGTACACACTGGATGGTGGGCAAAGCCAGTTTGTGCAAGGGCCTCCAAATTGCCTATTTCCTACTAGTAGTCAACCAGACTGCCTGCATGTCTATTTGGATGCTATCATTAAAATTAGTCCACAACCATTATTTGAATGTTGACCATAACTGAAGGAGCCATCACTGCATCACGTGCCAATTGAGCTGACAATTTGCTTACCAACAGTTCTTTGCATCTCTTCAGATCTATGTCCATTGGGAATAAAGACACAACCCACGACTTAAACCTTACATACTAAATCTTGTGTTTGTTCTGTTCAGCTTGTCCACATATCTGTGATTAAGTGGACAGTGGGCCACTAATTAAGGTTTTTTTAATGTCCCTGTACAGGTTGGGAATTGCCTTTCTAGTGAAATGGAATCTTGATGGGATTTGGTAGCGGGGACACAGGACCTCAATTAACTGTCTAAAACCCACTGCATTATTGGCGGATATTGGACACACATCTAATACCAGCATAGATGTTATGGTGTCAGTGATCTGCTGTGCAACTGGGTGACTGCAGTTATATTTGCTCCCCCTCACAAAGGATTGCTTAACAGTCAATTTTTTTTTAAAGTACTACTATTAGTCGTGCAGGTCCCTTTCTGGGATGATAATCTACTCCCAGCAGCAGACATAGTGCTCAAAGATTCTTCTGGGGCAAGGACTGATGTGAATTATTTAAATATTTTTTGTAAGTGTTTCCCCTCCTTTAGTCCCTCATAAATTTGCTTCAGAATCAAAAAATTTAATAAAATTTACTACCAATCAACCCTTCCTGTCCCTGCATTCAACTATATACATACTCCATCTTCCTCAGGCCTCTTGATTAATGAAAACATATGTTTCCTTATGTGCCATGTTGGAAGTTGAACTGCCACATGTTTGCGCCGTCCACTGCTGCCGCTTAGCTTAGTCAGCCAGCTAGCTTGGTGCAAATTTTGGGCCTAAATCAGATGAAAACTATATTGTGAGCTATGAGGTGGTCAAAATTGACTGGAAATTAGTGAAAAGTTATGTTTTGGAGGGAGGTTAATAATACTGTAGGAGCAATAAAAAGCCCAAATTATGTGATTTTTGCAGTTTTTATCAATATTTGAAAAATACAGATCCAAAACCAAAACACAGGGGTCGGCGCACATCCCTATCGTGGACCCCCATGTTTTGGTTTTGGATCTGGATTCATCTTCGTGTTTTGGTTTTGCAAAACCACCGTCAAGTGTTTTGATTTTAGTCCAAATCCAAAACCAGAGTTCAGTTTTATACCCGAGTTTCGAACCACCAACAGATCCGAACCGACATTCAGGACCTGATTCAGACCCGATCACTATGAAGTGTTCGGTCGTAGCTGCTGATGGTTCGCATTGTGCGCATGCATACGCATCACAGTGTGCATGCGTGAACCGCAGCAAGAGATTGGGAAGCGCTCGCTCACTGCGCACAGACTGCCCAGCAGAGTGAGTGACATGAGAAGCCGTTTGTAGGTGGTGACAGGGGCTGGCTGCTAGAAATGGGGGAGTGGCGATGTGAACGCAGTTGTGTCTGAGTGTCACAACGTCATTTCAGAGGTGTGCATAAGTTAGAGGCAGCGTTATAGTACACGTCACCTGGCTGGTTTAGACATTGAAATACTCACAGTGCTTGCGGTAGGGTATGGTCTGCCACAAGCGCTGCGATTGCATCCGAAGGTACTCAATGGTACCGATGGTTGCATATACTTCCTGAAGATGACGTGCGCAAGTGGGCGTCTTAAGACTGGCTGGTGGGCGTCTGCATACACTGAGTGATCGCACGCCACGACAAACCTGCTGATACCAGCCATTCTTCAATGGCTGCAACGTCGACCTCAGCACTGCACCAAAATCCTACCGGTAGGTAAGTACTTCCAAGACTCACATCAACACACGGGATGCCGCACAGGTGTTCCTACCCACCATGTACATCCCCCCACTTCCCGAGACTTCTTAGACTGTCGACCATAGATCCAGCAGGGGTGACGTGCAAGGTCATTGAACCGCACGGCAGGGAGCCCCCTGAGAGGCACCACCTACCTCCCCAATCTCAGCACCATGCAATATTGAGCCTCACCCAACTGCCCGGGACCTCATCAGAGCAGCATTGTGACTACTCGAATAAAAGATTTTGCCCCAACAACCATCTCTGGCTGGCGTCATTTCCAATCCTTCTCATTCCCATTTCACATTGTCTTCCTATTCCACTCACTACCCATTCCTACCACCTCTTCCCATCCCCAACGCACCACCACGACCACAGGAATCATTCCTATCAACACAACTCATAAAACACATCACTCACACTACACCCAGTCACCCCACACCTAACCCACCCACGTCAACAAAGTAGTCATCACCATTTCCATTACTACAAGGTAGAACGCACCTACCCCCCCCTACCCTCATTCGTAATCAGTGCAGGAACAGTACTCCCACACATAGGTGCAGCACTCAGCAACCATAACACACTACCCCCTGGTCAACGAGAGCATTGTTCCACCATCCATTTTTGCATAGTGGGAGTGCTAATGCCTTGCCGTGCGATCGCCTGCCTTCCCAAATTTGCATATGCTGGGTGCGAGCGTACGCATCTAGCGAGCGGGTCTGAATGAGCTCCTCAGTTTGAACCAGGTCACAAAAATGAATCCAAACCCAATTCTACCAAGAACCCCTAAATTGGGGTGTGCTGAGATATTAGAAATCCGGACCAGCACATCTCTAGTAAGAATGCTCCAAAACTGTGTTCCAAGTGGAATGGACCATAAGCATAAAATAGGCTCAATGAAAATTTACTGAAAAACAAAAACATTTAATGTTGTAACTTGACCAGATGTGCATCATGAAATGCTTGTAGAGCTCGAATACATAATTATTTTCTTGAACAACACTAGGGATATTCTGGAGCAGCAGAGCATTCACTGTTACTCCCACTTATGGATTGGTCGAAATATAACTATTTATTCCAACCAATACACAGTATTAGAGAACAAGTTCCCTCTCATTGATCATTTTCACATCTCTCGTTAGGGTACTGGAAGCCCAATCCACCCAGATCATGCTGGTCTCTCATGAGTGTGACATGTTCTGGCTCATTTTCATCCACAGCTTATTCTGCAAAATACTTTATTCCACTGAAATATAAATCTTAGTTCTCCCTTTTCTGCAAAGAATAGAAAGGTCATTTAGGTTAATATTACAACCCATCTATCTGAAAGATGCAGTTCACACCCGTACAACTACTGTGGGTGAAGATTTTTCACATCTCTAAATAAATAACCACCTCTTTTTTTTGCCTTAGCAAAGCAATTATTTTTACAGTTAAACTGCGACAAGGCGGCTGTGGAAGGTACAGAAAAGTGAGTTTCAAAAGAATACATGATGCAATTACATAAACTGGCCTGAAACGCTATTAAACATGTTCAGTAATTATTCTTATACACTGCACAGTTTATTGATTTCACTCCTGGATTTTCCTCGGCTTTCAAATGCCTTCTGTAAGAAAATTGCAAAGACGTTTCTTAGGTTAACCCACTGTTACACAATTGGCAAGTGGTAAACTTCCCAGAGAGCAATATTGTGGAGTTACAAATTTTATCGTGGTGGAAACACCATTATTAAGGTCAAAATGTCACAAAAAATAGATATTGGATATTTCGGACTGCTATAAAAAATCAGATTAAATTATTTTGTCTATAAAGTCTAGACATACATTTCTGGCCATGTATCAAATTACCTTAGACAGTGGTATGTCTATTACTACTGCATGCCTCACTTCTCCACCAGTCTTTCTCCAAAACTCCATCTTAGACAAACTACCTGCTTTCTGCCATAATCCTCTTGCTTTTCTTAATCCTTGCCCAGTAATGATCTGCAAGGGCATTGATAGCAGGGACCTGGTCCTGGCAGAGAGACATAACCACTCTGCCCTTGGCTCATGCTGATGCTTCACAGTGCTTCTTCATAGGACCCCAGTATTCACATAAGGTTGTGGTATTGCCTCCATGATTTACCAAGTCCCTCTTCTGGTATTATTATTATTTTTCATTTTTAAGGTGCCACATAGTTTCCACAGCACCGTTCAGAGAATATAGAAAGTAACAATGAAATTTATATACAGTCAGGTGCATAAATATTGGGACATTGACAGAATTTTCATATTTTGGCCTCTATTCACCACCACAATGGCTTTGAAATGAAACAAACAAGATGTGCTTTAACTGCAGACTTTCAGATTTAATTTGAGGGTAATTACATCCAAATCAGGTGAACGGTGTAGGAATTACAACGGTTTCTATATGTGTCTCCCACTTTTTAAGGGGCCAAAAGTAATGGGACAATCTAAACAATCCTAAATATAACTTTCACTTTTTAATACTTTGTTGCAAATCCTTCCAAAAACTGGTACCCCAGAAACTTCCAAATAGCACTACAGGAACCAGCACACCCTCCCAATGCTGGCCCCATCCATGCCCCCCAGAACTACTGAATAAAAAAAAAATCCCTCTGTAGTACAAAGTAAACCCCTCCCTTTACAAGCACCTGTGAAAAACCATAAAGTTGATAACCAACCACTATTTTGTATTGCAGAAGCAGAAACTTCTCAGCTGTGTGACACAGTGTGTGTGTGTGTGTTTGCCCCACAACTTTGCAAATGTACTAGCCTGCAAATTTTTGAGTTTGAGGCTATTACATTATGCGAGTCCATGAAGGCTTCTGTGTAAAAAAAAAAATATAGTAAAATGTTAAAAATAAAAAAATAAAAAGCTGTGGACCCCCTTAAAAGCACAACCAGCACCGGGCTTTTCTGAGCCAGCCCTGGTTGTGAAAATTCAGGGGGAAAAACACTTAGGGTTCCTCTGTATTTTCATCAACCAGCACCGGGCTCAGTGAGCCAGTCCTGGTTGTGGAAATACAGGGCAAAATGAGTAGGGGTCCCCTGTATTTTCCACAAACAGCACCAGACTCCTTGTAGCGGGGATGTAATGCCCCAGCTGGGGGTCTCTTTCACTGCTAGGTAATCTTTAGTAACCTAGAGGTTTCCACCATTGAAGTCAATGGTGGGAACCGCTTATTGGCTGAGAGAGGCAGAGTCTCACTTCTTTTCTATGTAAATTGCCACAGCTGAGCCCTCATTCGCGAGGTACCATCCTTTTAGGACAGTACTATGTTTGTGGCTCGGGCATGGGGATAATATACAAGCTACACACAGTTAGAGCTGTGGTGCGATTTGAACACAAGACCTCAGTACTGTTAGGCAGTAATGCTAACCAATACACCATCCTTGCTGCCCAATTTATATTTTATACACTAAAGGTGACACAGGTTGTTATTATTATTATTCTACTAAAGTGGTCACATATTATTATTAGATATATACACATATATCTAATAATAATGGGTGCTGCCTAATGTTATGCCTTGTCCTTTTTAAGAAGGTCACAACCCACCATTTGATGACCATATGGGCCCATAATGCATAAGTGCGACACTGCCTCTAACCCCGATATTAGGCGAAGTCTGGCTGAGAGCCCAAAGGTTAGAACAAAATTTAAATGTTGATTATTCTCCAATAAATTCATTGCACTTCAAAGGATTTGCCATGTGCCATGCTTCCTGTGATATTTTTTAATTAGAGTACCCCAAATATACGGTATATTAAAATATTTAATGTATAAAGCACCAACATACCCTTCTGCACTGTACATTGGGGTGATACAAACAAATAACATACAATGACATAAAACAGAAGATTAAGGTGACTCTTCCCAAACGTGTGTACAATCAACACCTTTGGTTGCGGAATAACAATAGCAGCTGACGGTGGGGATATATTTTCATGGTTAGTCACAGTGCTAATTATTTGCTTCAAGCAATTACTGGACACACGTACCCTGCTAGTATACAGCAGTTGTATGTATGTATGTATATTTGTAATAATTAAATATAGATCTATTGATGGAGTCCATTTAACTGAGGCTACCTGTTAAGTCTTTTTTACACAATGGAGTGAGTGGCATGATACATAGACAAATAAGTAGGGCACATTGTAATTCATATACAGTACTTGTTATTTAATGTGGGTTTAGCTTCAGCTGTTTAAACTGTCAAGAAACATTCCAAAATTAGCTTGAAAGGGTCACAAATAGGTTCATGTATCAGTATCACTGTCAGGCTATGGTGTGCAAGCTGTTCATATCTACATGCGCACATTAATAGAGTCTTCAGAGTTTACTTATGGTTCACTGAAATTTGCTGCACAATTAAAAATTTCCATGAGTTTGCTTACTGCTGAACTTGTGCCATCATTTGCTTATCTTGGATTATTTTTATGCTAGCAAAAAAAAAAAAGCGGAGAAAATAACACCAGTAAAATAAAAATAAAGTAATTTATAAAGTGAATTTAAAGTTACACACACCGCAATTAGTGAAATAAGGTTCAATGGAGCAGATGTATGAAGCTCTGGGAAGTGATAAAGTGGAGAGTGATAAACTAATCAGATCCTGGGCAGGATGTACTAACCTTGCGGAGTACATCCCGCCAGACATTGCATTGTTACTGATCGCATATGCACTAACATATGCGATAAGTACCGCAAAAGACAGCTCTTCTGATAAGAGCTGTCCTTTGAAATCAGCGCTGCGCTGTGGACTTCTAGGTTTATGACCCGGGAGTCCATCTGCACATGCGCAGAGTGACGCGGCAGCTGCGGTGCATGCTGGGAGGGAACTGATCGTATCCCTCATACTAGCGCAATGCGGTAGAAGCCCATAGCTTCTATAGAGTAACGCCAGCTTTTGGAAAAAAGGGGTAAAACCCAGAAAATGGGGGTTTAACCACATTTTCCATTTAGTACATCCTGGCCCCTAACTGTCATTTTACAATGCAGCCTGTAACATGACAGTTAAGGCTCATACACATTAGACGATAAATTGAACGATATGGATGATAACGATATTGTTATCGTTCATAGCGTTCAATATCATCCAGTGTGTATGGACAATATCGTTAAAGGATCGTTAACGATTTCTTTCAGCGTTCAAATTTGCAGGGCAACCTGACGATATCGTCAGGCACTGCAAGTTCGAGGATGTGACAGGAGACATCACTTAATGATATCATTAACGATATCATTCAGTATGTATGCTCAATGCCGTTCCCTACATTGAGCCCGGCAGTTCAAGGTCAAATACTTAACGATATTGCTCATGGAGCATATCGTTAATTGTGTATGAGCCATTAGGAGCAGATTGGTTGGTCGTTTATCATTCTCCACTTTAATCACTTTCCAGAGTTTCATACATCTGCTCCTATAACTTTTATGGGGTCATTTGCAGCCTGAAAGACATGTGAACAGTCATTTAATGCATCATTTTCATGCAAATGCACCTTTAAACTGCCACGTGTATCTATAGGGTCTAGCTATTTTACTCCTTTGTGAAGTGCCTTCATCCATTCAAGCTAGGAGCAAAATAGGCGCGCATTTCTCAAAATATTAGTGTGTGCAAAAATTGCGTATTCCCTCACAAATGCAGAGCAGCACACATCTCATTATGCATCTAAATGTACAGTCAATAGAATATTTTGTGCTTAAAAACAATATATTCTATTTAAGTTTAGGCACAATGCAAGTTGTAATTCTCTGCCTAGTCCAGAGAAAGGTTTTGCACCCTAGCTGTTACTTTCTCATACAAATTAATGAGCGCAATCACACAAAATATATATAGTAAGTCACAAAAAGGGTAAAAATTGGTAAATGTCCACTTTTATTCCTAAATTTTCTTTTAAGATAATTTTAAAAAAAATTGAACTTATACAGATGTGGTAAAACAAACAAACATAAATAGCAGTAAATAAATGTGAATACCTTTCAATCCAGATCCATTAATAATAACCATTAATAAGCAACATTAATGCAAAATAAGCAAAGCCTAATGCAATGTTGGAGATGAAGACCCTGACGGAAGACTGAAGATCCCGACAGGGTAAGTAACTATCCCTAACCCTCTCCCTCTCTAACCCTAACCTTCCTTTAGGGGTGCCTAACCCCAACCACCCCCCTAGTGCCTAACCCTAACCTCCCCCCAGGGGTGCCTAAACCTAACCCCCCCTTGCCGCACCCTAAACCTAACCCTCCTGGGGGGGTGCCTAACCCTAACCTCCCCCCCGGGGGTGCCTAACCCTAACCCTCCCTTCCCCTAGCCTAATCCTAACCCTCCCAGGGGTGTGCCTAACCCTAAATCCACCCGGGAGCCCCTAACCCTCCCCTTGTGGCTGTTCGCTTGCGAAGCCTGGCTTACCTTCGTTCGGTAAGCCTGCCATCAGGATTTCAGCTTGTGGATAATGATAGGCGTCGACGCCTATCATTAGTCCCATGCCGGGATCTCACAGTCGGGAGGCCGACGGGCAGCATTTTACCGCCGGCTTCCTGACTGCATACCGATCATGACACCAGATGACAGCCACAGCAGCTAGGGCACTCAAAGGGAGGGACGTACGTCACACAAAACAAGTCTACAACCCCTAAGCATAACTCAGGTCATCAGAATGATGGAAACTCAGCACAGGGAAAATGGGGGAGGGGGGCAGAATGATAGCTACAAAACCTGGGAAACACAACATACAGAGAAGCAGTTAACAGAAAGCCACCACACATATTGGGCAGAGGAGCAGAAAAGATAGCAAGAAGGAGGACTGAAGGCAGGAGTGGAAAACAGCGAAGGGAATGAAAGACACACCCATAGCAGCCATGGGCACGCCAATCAGCATGTAGCCCAGTAGTCGCTTTGAGAGCAGAAATAAAATGGTATGTGCTGCACACAGAGGCAACTGTAAGAGCACACTATGAAAGGAATATGCAGCATGACATTCAAACCATTACTACAACATGCAGACAATGCAGTGCAACAAGCAGATGCAGCCAGGAAAATGGGATTATTCAGCCGCGAATCATAGGTTCAACCAAAAGTGATACTAGTTGAAAGTGAATAAATTATCCTCCCCCCAAGGCTAGCTGTAGATGACTAAGTTTGAGAACAGGGAAAAATAAAACGGGGGCACAGCAGGCTGTGATACACCTGGGGCTCACACGGCACAGCACAGGAATCTGCCATAACAGGAACAAATTGACACTTATGGATGATGTAGGAAAAGAAACCCATAATAGCCCTGATTGTTTTTTCTTTTTAGACCCAATAATTACAATTTCTTATTGACGCTATTTGCGGCAATAAGAAATGAACATTCACCTGAAATATACTAAATGACATACAGTGGCTTCGAAAAGAGTGTAACTCTCAGATGTGTACAGAAGCGAAATGATCACAAAATCAATCATTTCATTTCTACATCATGAGCCAGGACCCCTCTGACCACGCATGTGCTGCGGCCATTGCAGGGACGGGCTACGGAGGAAACCGCTCTCTGTCATTTTTAGCGAGATGTAGCCCATATGTTATTATAGGGTGATGGCATTATTCTATCAAGGCCAAGCTTTGCATTCCGGAGCTTGATAAATCCGGCAACACAGCAGCCCCCTGAGAAACCTATGGGTTTTGCGACTGCTGTCAGAAATGGAGGAATCTTAGCAGATATCGGCGATATTGAGGCTGGCGGACCGAGGCCAGGGTGTGTGTCTTCTAAAGCAGATTTCCTAGCCCCGGCAGAGGAGTTCCGATAGTCATTCTAAGTAAGCTTAGGCCTACTCAGAAGGGCAATGGCTGCTCAATGGTGATAAATATTTCATTTGTGTAACTAATACAGATGCTGTGGATCATCATAACACAATGATGTATATAAATCTCACTTAGAGTTAGGCATAAATCTAAGTAGATGGTACAATTCTGCAGCTTGGCACAACCAAGTTAGAGATAGCTCCATTTAAAGGCAGGCAAGATGTTCCCTGCATGTAAAAAGCAAAAGAATGAAAATGCATTTGCACCACTTGCATCACAATGCGATTTCTTTATTTCATTGCTTTACCCTTATTTTCTCCTATCTCTGAATCAGGACCTATGGAGTGAAATGGGCACATTATTACTTGTTACTGACTATTTTTTTTGGACTACTGTATGAGGGACTTAGACAATCCTGACTCAGACTAATCTGTTATTGTCATCTCATATGTTTGTCTAGATCGCTAACCCACGTTCAGTGTTATAATTTAAATGTACATAACAGTTGCTTATGAGATTACCTCATTAGTCATTAGGGACATCTGTCAGGTGGGAAATCAATGTATTTTAGACAATATACATTGATGACAACAACTTAGAATTTTTGCAGAGGTCAAAGAAAAAGAAACAGATCACCTACAGATGGGCCCAGCTAGTTTGTTGCTCCATATGCCCTGCATCTCGCACCACATGGCACGCCTTGAGTCACGCCTTTCAGTATTGATTGCAATGGAACGTACCATGGCGCTGGAAAAAGTCAGAGCGTGTAATGCAACTTTTTGTCCACCAGGTGTCGCTTTTGCTAAACTACACTGCACATGCATCCGATTTCCAATGCATTTTCTGTATCACTGCCCGATGATTGGCTGACAGTACCTGTGATTGGTACACTATAGTACAGCGTTTTCGTTATAGAATCAGGGCTTTAGAAGAATGTGTAATAAAGTTTTAAATGATTACAGTACAGTATGTGTTTGAGTCTTGTACTTTTAAAAAAAAATATATGTTTTAATATTTTTGTCTCAACAGCTCAGACAGGGGTCACACGCACGCACAGCTTTCAATGAGACAGAATGAATTAATATTTGGGTAGCTGCTCGGGTACTGTGTTTACATGTACTAGTATAATATTAAGACAGGAAGACACATTTTTATTATTATTATCATCATTATTATTATGCTTCCCTCACTGCACCCTCCCTAATGGCAGCAGGTGTGTTGAGTGCTCAAGGATTCAATAGATGGATGTGATAGTCTTCTTGGCCTAGTGGTAGAGTGGTGGTTTTACATTGCCATGGTCCAGGGTTCAAATCTCACCACAGCCCAATATTATTTCATAATCATGATTACTTGAGATTCATTCCTGTTTTTTTTTTGTATAAAGTAACCCAGTGGTGGATTCATCCGCACTAATCGAGTTTCAGACACACCCACAGGTGTTGGGTTTCAGAGACTCAAACGCAACCTGTTTTAAATGAGACCACATGATTTCCTGTTCAATAATGTTGCAGTACTGTATTGACGGCACTACATAGCTCCACAACTCCCCTGCACCTTGCAATGACACACCCTCACAGTGATGTGTTGGAGGCGCTCGTGTCGGGTTTAAGACCCACTTTCAGAGTCAGGGGCTTAGACCGGTCAGACGCAGCCACAGGTTTTAGGATTCAGGGACTCAAACTACGGGCGTTTCTAGAGAGGAGGGGGCCCATTTGCAGTCTCCGACACGGGCCCCCTCCTCTCCGTCCGGCACCCGGCTGAGCACTGAGCGGTGCGCGGCCAGCACCACACTTATAGATTCACAGAGTCTATAGCGCATGCACAGGTCACCGGGAAAATGGCCACAGCTCCATACACTCTGCACCCATTATAAATATGCCCCTGACTCAAATGCACCTAAAGTAATGTAGGTGAGTACAGTATGAGTGATTGTGAGTGTGAATGTGAGTGTGCATGTATGCTTTTATAAAATGTTACTATCACGGTGTGTGTGTGTCCTGTGTTTATTGTAATATTTATTTGCAGGTGAACCACATGTACAGGTATGTACCAGCGGGCCCGTAATGCCCCACATGCTGGTACTTGTGGTTCTCCAAGTACTAGCATGCAGGGGAGGCTTTGCTGGTACCCGTAGGTCTATTGCAAAATACAATATTTTTACTTCTTTCATTAGCACCACATTTTACACAATCAATCCGGCACCCACCGCTCCAGGAGTTGCAGGGGTTAGTCCCAGGCTATTAGCCCAGGCCTGGGATGCCCTGGACCTGGTGAAAGGGTACTGGAACTAAGAAATCATATATACAGTTGTGTCTTCTAAATCATATATATAGATAAACACATAAATAAGTAACATACAGAGTACAACAATCAATAATAAAATATAAAGAAAATCTATGCGGCTTGATTAAGAAAGATCATTTTATTTTTATAGATAAAGATTGCAAATGATATGTAGATAAGCATGAATTCATATTAGTGGAATATCCAACTTGGAAAAAACAGGGGAGAAAAAAAAATATATATATATATATATATATATATATATATATATATATATATATTATATATCCATATTAAAAATAAGAATCTTTAAAAATAGTCCTACAGTGAGCTAAACGGATGTTGGTAACGGTATGCAGTCGGGAAGCCGGCTTCCCGACTGCTTTATTCTGGCGAGGGTTAAATGACAGGCATCTAAATCTAGACGCCTGTCATTTTACCGACGCCGGGAGACCGGTGCCCGGCATCCCGATCAAAGTGATGCCGGGCGCCGAGCGCAGACAGCTGCGGGGGGGAGGGTTAGGTTTAGGGCTCCGGAGGGGGACTTAGAGTTAGGCACCCCCACGGGAGGTTAGGGGTAGGCTATTGGGAGGGAGGGTTAGTGTTAGGTACCCCCGAGGGGAGGTTAGGGTTAGGCACCCCCCAGGGGACTTAGGTTTAGGCAGTTAGAGGGGGGATTAGGGTAATCACCCCTAAGGGAGGGTTAGGGGGGGGAGGTTAGGTTAGTAGATACTTACCTGGGGATGATCGGGATTTTCACCCATGTCGGGCAGCCGCTGTCGGGATTTGAACTTGCCTCCGGCAGTAATTCATACCGATTCCGTTGGTAACAATGTTCACAGCAGCAGGATATAGAATTTCCAAAAAAAGTAATAAATAATCTCAGTCCAAATGACGAATAGCAATATATGGCAACAGTCACTGTCCTATGTGTCACTGTCCCATAGGCACCGCCGCAGCGGTGGGGGTCCCCAACCTCCCAATTTGACCACCCACGGGCCACTGGGGAGGGGTGCGCCCTCTATGGGTGGCGCCCCCGTGCGACCGCACTGGTCGAACACCCCTAGAGCCGGCCCTGCAGGTTATTGTAATTGGAGTATAGAATATACAGTATCTGGGCAGTGTAATAGGAGTACTATATATACTGTAGCAGGGTAGGGCAGTGTAATAGGAGTACTGTATATGGCAGGGGAGAGCAGTGTCCAACTCCACTGTATCTAAGGTCTACCTTGGTGAAATCGGGTACATCAGCTGCAACTGACATACTGTACAGTTAATTGTTAGCATGAATTGCTGACTTGTATTGTACAGCAAGTGTTAAATACTGAATACCAGTAATGAACACAATTGATGACAGATGTTACAGACTGAATAACAATGATGAAAACATTACAGTAATTGTTGATTTTGAGAAACACTTTGAATAACAGTAATGTTAACATGCATACCAATCTGTGACACTAACAGTACAATATTAATGTTTATACAGTAAGCAAATTATAATATCCACCACAGTACAGTACTCTACCTTTTACAATGTTGACTGAAGAATGACCATGAACTGACCGGAAAAACAAAACAAAAATTATTACAGTAGGTTAGACAACATACAGTACTGTACAGTACAGTATTATTTTTATATAAATATTTATGTAATTTATGTACAGTACTGTAAGGCTTTATTTAACTGTAAAGGTGCCTATACACTTAGCAATATTTACACGATTTGCCCGATGCCGATACATCATGACGACAAATTGTGTAAAATATGACCAAATCGTGAGTGTCCACTCACTATCACGATGCCAATGCGCATCCTCGCAGGTCACACATCGTATCTACAGATCTGCTGTTCTGTAGGGCAGATTTGCCAATCTCAGTCACGATGCAATGGAATAGTTAGGAGGTACGATAGATCGTTTGTCACATTGGAAAGTTTTTAACACCGAATCGTGCCCACGACTGCCGGGGAGCTGCTGGGGAGAGTTCAAGGGGAAATCGGACACAATATTACATCGTGACCACATCGCCTAGTGTGTAGGCACCTTAAGTGTACAGTATTTGACTATGACATTAGCATACAGTGAAACAAAAATAAATTGCTTTTATACAGCATTTACATTATAACCACCTACTCAGGGCCGGTTCTAGACATTTCGGAGCTCAGGGCGAAAGTTTCCTTTGGCGCCCTGAGCTCAGGGGGTGTGACCTGATAGGGGGCGTGGCTATGGGCACCAAAAAAAAAAAAAGACATTGCATGGATGGCGTCGATATTAGTATAACATTACTGAGGTTATGAGTTCAATTCCTGACCAATGCACTATCTGTTTGTATGTTCTCCCTGTGGGCCTGATTCAGAGCCGCTCGTAAGCGGCCGCTCGATCGCTCCGAGCGATGTTCGCACATCTGCGCATGCGTATGGGTCGTAATGCGCATGCGCCAACCAGTCAGTGCGGTCGGAAAACGTGTGTTCGCAAAATTGCGATTGCCTGCTAATTTGAGTGACAGGATGAGGCGTTTGTGGGTGGTAACAGGGGAAGGTGCTTGAAAACGGGGAGTGGAGATCCGAACGTAGGCATGCCAAACGGTCAAAACAGGCGTTTTAAGGGTGTGCATAATTAACAAAGCAGCGTCATCGACCACGTCACTTGGTTGTTTCTTAGCCTGAACTGTTCGCATGATTGCGGTAGGAAAATCCAACCACAAGCACTGCGAGCAGTTCAGACGCCTTTCGATGTACCCAATTAATCAAATAAATAGCGGAGATGACGTATGATGCGAGCGGCCAGGGGGCATCTTTATAAAATAGCGAGTGCATGTTTCGTTCGCTCGCTCAGACATAGAGGCGTCAACAGACCGCAAAGAGCGAGCGGGGGGTGTGTGTGTGTGTGTGTGTGTGTGTGTGTGTCAAGTGAGTAGAAGAGCACTTAAAGAGAAATAGGCAACTTACTTCAGACCAAGCTGCTGTCTTGAGCAAAACAAATTAAATAAATACAGTCTCGGCAAGCATCAGAAGGACTACAACTACGGTGTCTTGCATGGGTCAAAATAGGTAAGAAGGCATTTTTCTTGCTGATTTGCACGAAGTTAGTGCTGCTGAGCAGCACAGTTTGAAAATATGGCGGCGGCCGGGCGGGTCAGAGAGGGAGCGGCCGGGTAGGTGAGAGCGGCCCGGCAAGCAGGCGCCTACAGGGTGACTGCTGCTGCGCCCCCAGCATGCAGCACTCCGGGCGGTTGCCCTGCTTGCCCGAACCTAGAACCGCCACTGCACCTACTGTACAGCAGTGGTTATCAAACTCTGGACCTGATCCAGACCCGGTCGCAAGCGCTGAGCGCTGGCAACCAGGTCGATGGTGGCCCACAGTGCATGCGCACGATGGAGCCTGCTCCATCGTGCGCATGCGCGAGACCCGGCTAGCGACTGGCAATCTGTCGCTCCGGGTCTCGCACCAAAGGGGGCGAGTTGTCAATGTTGAGTGACAGCTCGCCCCCTTTGGTGGGCGGGGTGGGGAGGTGACTGCCCAAACAGAGGCGTTCCCATGAGAACGCCTGCCGTTTGGGGGCGGCACCACTGACATCACAAGTGATGTCAGTGGAGAGCTTCCGGCTCTGTTAGAGCCGAAAGCTCTCTGGGGCTTGCGATGAATGAGACCCTACCACAAGGGTCTTGTTGCAAGCCCGATGGTCACGATGACCATCGCGACCATCATGGCCGCTTGCTATAGCTGTGGGTGGTCACCCACAGCTATGCGAGTGGCCAAGAGGCCACTCCAAAAAAAAAAAAAGCCTGGCCCTGATTCAGAGCGAGCGCTCTGTCAGAGTGAGCGGCTCTGAATCAGGCCCTCTGTCCTCAAGACCCCGAACAGTTCACGTGGTCCAGGTCACCTACTGTAGCAGGAGCACAGGTGTATTCATTAGTCACTGACACATTTTAAAATATACACAGGTGGATCTAGTACTGTAGTCAAAGTATTTCACTTGTGAGTAGGGGCTCTATTTATTAACATTATTTTGACTAAAATAAAGTGAAAAAGGGTGTTTTCACACCCTTTTCACATTATTTTAGTATCACCTATAGTTATTACAGGGCAATTGGAGTAGAATTCGTAAAATTGTACTCCAACCCCTAAGTACCACTTATTTTTAGTAATCAGATCGCATTTCCCATAATTGTAATGGGAAATGTGATCTGTCTGGTAGTTGCTAAAAATAAATTGTGTAAAAAATACCTAGGGAGGCCCTGTGATAATAACGCCACCTGGAGGTGGTGTTATCCAGGGTCTCCCCGGTTACCGGACTACTACTCTGCTCTAACAGAGAGAGCAGAACCGGGAGTCGGTCCCAGTAATCAGCTGTGTGGTCTAAATAGACCGCATGCTGATACATTGCAAAAAAAAAAAAAAATTTACTTACCTGACTCCAGGGACCGGTGGTAGGGGCTCCGGGTGATGTCCTCCCTCCGGTCAGCTGGTCTCCCATGCTGCACTGCGGCCCGGTCATCAGGTGATCGGGTCCCAGTGCAGTATGGGATATCACCTGACCGGAGGCATGGAGGACATCACCGGAGGCCCGGATCATGCAGGTAAGTGTAATTAAGGAAGGGGGAGGTCGCGAGGGGTCCGCGATCATGGGGGCGGGGCATAGCGCCAGGGGGGGTAGCGGCGGCGGCCAGTCGGGACATGCGCAGGCACTTTGTCACTGTATTTTTTCAGAAAATACCATGACTATTGAGCGGATGGGATTCGCAGGGACAGAGCTTTATCGCAAGCTCTGTCCCTGCAAGGGATTTGTAGTAAATGCCTGTGGTATTGCCTGAATTCGCAATGCGAATTCAGGCCCTCATTCAGAGCCGCTCGTTCGCGGCAGTACGCTCGTTCCGAGCGGTGTTTGCAGATCTGCGCATGCGTACGGTTTTTAGTACGCATGCGCGAACCAGTCAGTGCGGCCGAAAATCGTTTGTACGCTATATAGCGAGTGCCTGCTATTTTGAGTGACAGAATGAGGCGTATGTGGGTGGTAACAGGGGAAGGTGCTTGAAAATGGGGAGTGGAGATCCGAACGCAGGCGTGCTTAAAGGTCAAAACGGGCGTTTTATGGGTGTGTATATTTAAAACAGCAGCGTCAGTGACCACGTCACTTGGTTATTTTAGAGCCAGAACTGCTCGCAAATTTGTGGTAGCAAACACCAACCACAAGAATAGCGAGCAGTTCATACGCTGGTCGATGTACTCGATTAATCTAATAAATAGCGGACATGACGTATGGTGCGAGCGGCCAGGGGGGCGTTTTTAACAAATAAACGAGCGTATGTTTTGCTCGCTCGTTCAGACTTAGAGGTGTGAACAGACTGCAATGTGCGTACGGATCATTTGAATAGCCACCCCTTGTTTTTAAACGAACGACCGCAAATAGCGAACGGCTCTGAATCAGGCCCTCAGTCGTTAATGTCACACTACAATCTGCATTCAATATGCAGATTGTAGTAAATAGAGCCCTCTCTGAGGAGACCTGGAAAACATGCATTGTTTGGGGACCTGAGCACCGAGATTGAGAACCTACAGTATGACCTACTGTACAGTCTTGTCACAGAGTGCCAAAATCTGTAACAATATCACAACTTTATCAGAATACACATGATGATTGTTCAATGGTTGCGTGCATGGTGGGAAAAAAGGAAAAAATATACATTATGTTGTTACAACTACAGTACACTACTGTTCACAAAATTTCCTGACAACATACTGTACAGTATGAACAGTATGTCAGTCTTTTATGTTGTACCCTCAGGACCCCTAGCATGAAAAGAAATGTTAGTTGTTCTGAGGACAGAATACCGTATAAAATACTGACATACAGTACTGTACACTGTATAGTACAGTGTACACATTAATACTATAGCTGACTTGTATTGCAAATGTGACAGATTGAAAAACAGTAATGTAACCATATTACTGTACAATACATATTTAATAACAGTAAAGAAAACTTTAATTGATGACAGATGTTACAGATTTAATACTGTAACAGTAATGTAAACATTACAGCACTGTAATTGATGATATGGAGAAACACTTTGCTATGCATTTTAACAATATTTTTATTCAATCTGTATCACTTACAACACAATATAAATGTTTACACAGTAAGCACATTATACAGTATTACCCACCACAGTACAATACTCTACCTTTTATCATTCTGACTGAAAATAGAAATTTTGATCCTTCTTCTCATCACAGCTGTTTTAAGTCGTGTTTGTTTCTTCACTGCTTGAAGCTTGATGTGCTGTACTTGTTGGGCATGTGACTGTCCTCCATGCGTGTTTTCTTGGCATCCGCAGCACCGCATTCAACATGTCCTTTATCCTGGTCATTTCCTCATTTCCAATCCTGTATCTCGCACAACATCTTGAGAAGATATCTTCTTTTTTTTTTTTTTTTTTTATCTTTTTTATTCGAGTTTTTCAAAGATATGACATACAGCAAATAAAAGAGAAACATATAGCAAGTTACAGTTACTATAGGGTTTACATAGTTGCTTGAGATATTGTTTAAAAGCCACAACAATAATAACATTGTATAATATAATATCCTATTGTTGCTAAGCGTCTGTTTCGAATAAACATAAACATAGTGTCCCAGAGGGATAAAAGGTGTTAGCTAAGACAGATAATATTTGGACTCCTCGTTGGCATGTATCGTCTTACATTCCGATGTATGAAGAAAAAGGAGTAAATTGTTAAAGGAGTAACAATATTCCGAAGTAATTGTTTAAAATACCCAGGATAGTAAAGCAAAATATAGAGAAATACAGAAAGGGGTAGGAAAGAACATGGGGGAAGATAAGGGAATGAACATTATATTAGTAAAGATGGCTTGACATGAGGCCTGAGAATTTCCACAATTGTGACCTTACAATGAAGAATAATCACATATAAAATGCTCTAGAGATTGTTGATATAGTTGAGGTTGTTAGGTGGCTATCGAAAGCTGTTGGTGGAGAAACCACTCTGTTGTCTCAAAAATTTGATATATTTGTGTTTGAGTAGATTGTTCCAATTTAGCAATATAGAGAACCCATTTTTTATAAAAGGTCACAGCCCCTCTTTCTATATGTGGTTGTGTGGATTTCCTATCAAAATACATAAATTGGAGAAGTTTTACCTTAACTTCAGCGAGAGAGGGAGAGGATCTGGAAATCCAATGTGTCAATATGATCTTTTTTGATATCGTCACTATCATAGTAATAATAGGAATATGGGGGTAGTGGAGGGGGTTATGTTCCAATTGGTGAGGTCGACACATAGACAGGCCAGAGGGTCAGGTGAAAACCGAGTGGATAATAACTCATTAATAAAGGCTATCACTTTGTTCCAGAAACGTTTAATTTTCCGGCATGTCCAGAAACAATGAAAGAAAGATGCGGGTGTACATTGACATTTAGGGCATTCTCCTGTAAAGTGTGAAGAGAAATGGGACCGTTGTGCAGGAGAGGTATATGCCCTTTGTATAGTACGCAAATGTACTTCTTGTAGGTACGAGGAGTTAAGGATTTTCATCGTCGAGTCATAGTGATCAAACAATTGGTCTGAAGACAATAGATTTGGGAGGTCTTTCTGCCATTGTTTGATCATTCTGTCCCCATCAGAACTCGAGAAGCTGTTAACTAGAGGGAGGTATATAAATTTAATGCGACATGTGAGTTTTTCGCATAGGCTTATGGTGGATTGTAATAAGTCAGTATTTGTGAAATATCTGCGTTTAATATATTGTACCGATGAAAGGTAATGTCTCACTTGTAAATACATATAGAAGTGTGACTGAGGTATGTTGTATTTCTCTCTAATGTCTGAAAATTGATATATTTGTCCTCCCGGGTCAAATACTTGAGATGAGTTTGTTAGGCCTTTCTTTCTCCAGAGTGAGAAGTAATTATTGGACAGGGAGGGAGGGAGGGAAGGCAGGTTTGCCCCATAGAGGAATATATGCGGAGTAGAGTGGGTCTCATTTAAATTTTTTGTTTAGAGAGATCCATTTATAATAAATGTCACGAAATAGTATATTTTGAAGGATGTTAGAGGGAATTTGCGAGGGTTTTGAGTGGAGTAAGGCTCCTGGGGACAGAGGATAAAAAAGAGCCTCATCTAATTGAACATCAGTGAATGTATTTTTTCCTAAGATCCAGTCTATTGCATACCTAGCTAGCACGGAGATAGAATAGGACGCAAAATCTGGGACTCCCAATCCCCCCCTTCTTCTGGGAGTTATAAGTTTAGTCATAGCTATTTTTGGTGTTCTCCCACGCCACATAAACTTATTCATGGCCGAGCGTAGACGTAAAACATCTGTTTTTTTCAGGGAAATTGGTAACATCCTCATTAGGTAAAAAATTTTTGGAAAGATAATGCTTTTGAGTACCGCCACCCTGCCTAGGAGTGAAAGAGGGAGTAATTTCCAATTATTTAACATCCCCAGTACCCTAGAAATCATGGGAGATAAATTTTCTTCATAAAGCTTAGAGAGATTGGCTGTAATCTGGATCCCCAGGTAAGTGAGTTTATTAGGAGCCATTTTGAATATGGATAGAGGGGGGCAAAGGCTATTCGTGTTGTTAGGTTGGTTAAGGTATAATAATTCAGATTTAGAAATATTAATATGGTATCCTGCGATTTTACTAAAGGAGTCTATCAGTTTTAGAATTTCTGTAATAGATGATAGAGGGTTTGAGACGAAGAGAAGCATGTCGTCTGCAAATAGGGATACTTTCAGAGTGACATTTGAGATATTGATACCTGTAACGGAAGGTTAAGAGCTATCGCCAATGGCTCCAATGCTATAGCGAATAAAAGTGGTGAGAGAGGACACCCCTGCCTTGTCCCTTTCTGAATGAAGATAGAAAGGGATGTAAAACCATTACAAATAATTTGTGTTTGGGGTGTATAATATAGAACTTTTTGTGTGTTTATGAAAAGTTCGGGGAATCCAAAGATGGAAAGTGTCTTGAAGAAATGATCCCATTCGATTAGATCGAACGCCTTTTCGGCATCTAGGGAAAGGATTGCATTCAATTGTGTATGTTGATTCGAGGTGGATGCGTATATATCTGAGATTACTCTTCTGATGTTAACTTCTGAGTGCCTTCCCCATATAAAGCCAGTTTGGTCTGTATGAATTATGTGTGGGAGAATAACTTTAACCCGGTCCGCAAGAATTTTCGTTAATAATTTATAATCCAGATTTAGAAGTGATATCGGGCGGTAAGAGCCCGGGAGAGAAAGATCTTTTCCAGGTTTTGGAAGAACTTTTAGGGTGGCAGAGTTGAAATGTGGAGGTAAGGTGTCAGCTTTGAGCAGGGAGTTTAGTACCAGTGTTAGTGAATCGCCTATATGAGGTAACAATATTTTATAAAAATCTCCGCTGTACTCATCTGGGCCTGGAGCTTTGTCGCTTTTGAGGTGTTGTACAGTGTATTGTATTTCCTCTAATGTTATTGAAGCCACAAGGGTTTGTGACATGTCTGTAGTGATTTGAGGACAAGGCAGGGAGTCCCAGAAAGCAGGAAGGATAGGAGCATCGGAGGAAGTTGTTTGATTACTGGATGTGGTGGAAGAGTAGAGGTTAGTATAAAGGAATGTAGTATTTCTACTATTTCTTTGTTAGATGTTATGAGAGAGCCTTTATCATTTATGAGTGGTTGTACCACTGCGGGAGGACAGGATCCTTTGAGTAGGTTAGTGAGGAGTTTCCCCATCTTGTTACCAAATTTATGGTATTGGTAATTTACAGAAAAAAGATATTTTTCCCCCATGCCATCCAAGAATTTGTCAAAGTGAGTTTTGCCCAAGACATAAAATTGTTTAGTTTGAGGGGAGGGGTTGGATTTATATTGTTGGAATGTTGTTGTGAGGTCTGACTGGTATTTCAAATATTGCGTGGCATATTTTTTGTTTATATCTGCGACATATGAGATTATTGCACCTCTTATGACAGCTTTTGCCGTCATCCAGAACAAAAGAGGGTCGGTGTCAAGGTGTAGGATATTGTCATTTTTGTATTCCTTCCACAAGGTTTCCAGCCTTTGTCTGAATCTAATAGATTTTGCTAAGTAGGATGGAAATTTCCAGGATTTTGAGGAGCAAGATGACTCAGGGATATGCAGGGTGGCCGTTATCAAAGCATGGTCAGAGACCGAGATAGCTTCTATTTGGGAGTCTGTGATATTAGGAAACAGTACCTGTGACATGAAAATGTAGTCTATCCTAGATAGAGTATGGTGTGCCGCAGATAAGCAGGTATATTCCCTATCGATCGGGTGTAGGGCTCTCCAGACATCTATAGTTTGAAGATGTTATGTTATAGAGGCAATGCCCAATTTGGATAAGGGAGGGGGGCGACGTATGTGTTGGGATTTATATAGGATTTCAGAAGAAATTAAATTGAAATCTCCGCATAGGATTAAAGGGATCTGGAGGAGAGGGGATAAATGAGCTAATAGTTTTTGAAAAAAATACTTTGGAATATTGGTTTGGGGCATAGACAATAGAGAGAATATATGCACAACCTCTGATCTTAATATGCATAGTCACAAATCTACCATGTGGATCTGTGTGGGTTTGTATAATTTCTACAGGGATGTGGCGTTTTATTAAAATAGCCACTCCTCTGGCTTTGGAATTAAAAGAGCTGGACCCTAGAACCTTCCAATTAAGTATGTTCAGCTTCGCGATTTCCTCTGGGACTAAATGAGTTTCCCGTAGGCAGACCATATCTACATTTTGTTTATTCAAATAAAGGAGTATTTTCCTTTGCTTTGACGGGGAATTGAAGCCCCCTACATTTAAGGAACCAAGCTTTAGGTCAGTCATAGTATAGTAGTGAAATTAGTAATGTCATAGGCCAATCAACCTTCAAGAAAAAGATAATATGCCAATAAGGGGAAGAGGGGAACGGTAAGAGAGGAGGGTAGAGAGGGAGGTCGAAGGGGAGACAAGACAAAAGGAGCAAAAACATATTATATAAAAATGAATATGGTATTAACAATGATTTGCGGGTTGTACCCCGTACTTCCGGAAGAAAAGACTTTATCAAAATAATTAACAGGCAATAACTGCGGTACAAATTGCCGGTGTGTGTGAGGTCTGGTTCCATCACAACCACCATGATTTTAACGGATAATATTTAACATATAGCACCAACCCGTGCTTAACCAGGAATTATGGAATCATAATTATAACTTTAGGCGTCATCTTACAAATGAATTAGTCACAACATATTATTATAAATGATTAGACACAGAATTTTGAGACATCTGCCCTTATAAGATTTAAAATGCAAAAATTCATACAGTAGGTAGTTTAAGGAGGAAGATAGACATATCACAATACCGCGATTGGTATTAAGTTAAGAATATAGACAGTATTATATAAGAACCTCGTGGATTAAATGGTTTAATGAGCCTTAGCCTGAAGGAGAGTCACCAATATCGGCATCTGCAGCTTGGGATAATTCCTCTAAATACCCTGATGCGTCAGCTGGGGTATTAAAATCGACATGTGAAGCTCCATCATATATCCGAAGGTGAGTAGGGTACAATAAGCTGAATTTGCGGCCTGCTGAGATTAGCTTTGAGCAAGTAGGCGAAAACGCTTTCCTGGCCTAAGTTAGTTCCACAGAATAGTCTTGAAAGACATATAATTTGTGGCCTTCCCATGTCAGGTTTTTGATATGGCGAGAAGTTGACCAGAATGCTGCCTTATGCAAGTAGTTAAGGCACTTGAAGAGGGTGACTCTAGGGCGTGGTTTGCTCAGAGAAGGAGGGGGTACCACCCTATGGACTCTTTCAATGACTACATTCTTGAGTGATCCCCAGTAAGGATGGTAATGTGTTATTCACAAAGTGTGCCAGGGAGGCTCCTTTACATATTCAGGTAACCCCACTAGGCGTATATTGTTTCTACGGGCACGGTTTTCCATGTCATCTAATTTATTATGGATTTGGTGATTTTCTGAGGTGAGCTTCTGTACAGATTGTTTCAATATCTCAACCTCATGAACTGTTGCTCCCATCTGATTTTCTGCCTGTGTGACTCTGTTTGTTAAGCGCTGCAGCTGCTGTGAAATATCCTGCACAGCTTGTGTTAGCAGCGGGGCCATAGCCGATAGTATAGCCTCCACAACATCCCCATATGTGACAGGGGAATCTAGAGGGCGGCTTTCCTGGGGCGCTGTTGAGATGTCAGACTCCACTATTGTTTTTTTAGAGCTGGGAGAGGCAGGATCAGGACCCGCGGTCGGCGCCATGTTGCCAGACACGCGCCTTTTCTCCTGGCGGTTCTGCTGCTGCGGCGTCTGGGAGGCAGCGAGGACATAGCGGTCCATTCTGTGCAGCGGGAGGTAGGGAGTGATGCGGGTGGCTGATGGAGGCAAATAATTGCCGTTATTAGGTGTATTCCCCGGTGGTCGGAGACGGAGCCCGAATTGGAGGCTTCCTCATTCCATCTCACTGGAACCAGAAGTCGAAGATATCTTCTTTTAAATTGTTGGGGATCAGTATTTTCTTTCAACTGCCATCAAATTTCACACGCTTGGCCCAATTCCGGTAAAGGTCTGTTGAATCGTAAATAAACCTTTAGTACATTCCTGCCTATAAACCTCTAAGATTCACCTGCCTAGAACCGCTAAGACAAAACCTGCCTATACCTTATAAAACCACAAGATGTCGCTAATTAGCGCTGTGTTTAATTATACCATTAATAAAACTCTAAGAGAGTTGAATAGCGGTCCAACGCGCTAAAGATTATTATTCAGGTAAAAGTACAGTCAGTTACACGCAATTGATACATACACAAGTTAAGCGTAAAAGTAAATTATACAGACCCCAAGTACAGTTATACATACGCTGCGCCTCTGGACCCAGAGATAGACCTCAGACTAGAGACCCTCAGTACATACAGCATTCAGCATGGACTTCCTAACCAGTATTCGGACACATGTATTTATCCCCCCCAGACTAATACAGGACAAAGGGGAAATTTCCTGCTAATGTCATTGGTTCCCATAGGAGAAGCATATGTTACAACACATTTAACAGGCTGGTTCAAATAGACTCCCCCTGCCTCTAACAGCAGGGGAATCTTTCTAATAACGCCTCCTGTAACATTCCAACAGCTAAACATTTTGTTGCTTGTAAGTTCTGTGATCCGTAACTTGAGTTTGCATGATGCGATCTCTCCACCGATAACACCGGGATGCTGTAAAAAGCGTACGCATCAGAACAAGACCAAACACACCTTGCTTATCATGTATAATACCTTAGTTATCAAAAACCTTTATTTCTCAGCGTTGAAACTAACTTAACCAACTTAGATCATACATTTTGATGCTTATGGAACCTTATGTGTGAATATGAAATGTGTGGGTACTCAGGGTTTGATATAAGGACGCTAGTTAATGTGTGTATGAAGATGAGTGCATTTGTCTCTAACATTTTAGCATGCTGGTCCAGATACTTCTACATGTCCTGTCAGCAGGCCCTCCCACCTTTCCTGTGTCATTGCAGGAAGCTTGCTTATTTATTCTAGCCAGACCACCCATTGTGGGCAAACACTATGCAGGAAGCTTATCTACACAAGCCAGTTGTCACCTGGCCACTTGCTTAATGTAATACTGCAAAGCCATTTCTGGAATATATCCCTTATAATACGTAAAGTAATGAAATAGGCTTTTAGTGAATCGCTGTAACCTATGGTAATGGTCACAGATGCATTCGCATGATGCTAATGGTATTATCGCCACACGTACTAAAATGTGAGTTTATCTAAAATGGCGCTTAGGCGGCCATTTTGCAAAATGGCGTCTTGCGGCCAGTCGCAAGATGGTGTCGCTGTGATTCAATTTTAAACTGATCTTGTCTCAGCCAGTAATCCAGCTTCGACAGGTCGTAGGGCACATGTTCTTGGAAGATTAATTGTGCATAACGATGCATCTATCCATTGCATGCTATGTTAAAGTCATTGTCCATCTCAGTGTTGATTACAGCCAATGGTATATCTGGCAATGGTGGCCCAAATACAGTCTGTGATGCTGGGCTGCTGAACTTGACAGGTGTTCCAGGTGAAAGTACAGGTAAGCGTGCATTGTTGTTTCTCGTGGTACCTGTACTTGCTTCAGCTGACACTTTGGGAAGGCGATACAATGCATGTGGTGTCTTCTCCACATGAAGCAAGCTGGATGATGGAAGTGGTATTATGTCCAAGTTGCCAAAGTGGTGTGATGCCACTGTTGTAGTGTCCAAGTCTAGCAAGTGGAATGATGGGGTCAATTTTATCTGGGGTGACCATTTCGAGATCATATTGTATTGCTTGGTCATGTTTTTTACTCTTAGGCTGGGCAGAAGCATCTTGCCATTCTTTTTTTGTTTGGTGTGTATGTACTGTGTTTATTTTAAAAAAAAATTGCAGGAGAAATACAGGTACCATCAGGCCCATAATGCCCCAAATGCTGGTACTTGTGGTTCTCCAAGTACCAGCATGTGGAGAGGCTTTCTGGGACTTGTAGTTCTATTGCAAAAGACAATATTTTCTCTTCTATTTTTTACACTACATTTACACTATCAACCCGGAACCCACCCGCCAGGGGTGCCGGGCATAGCCCCGAGCTATCAGTCTAGGCCTGGGGTGCCCTGGAGAGGGAGACCCCCTTTATTGGGGGGTCCCCACCTCCCCAGGGATCCCCAGCCTGGGCTGACTAGCGGTCAGTGGTAATGCTTTGGCCGGGGGACCCGATGAAAGAGTTTCCCTGGCTGTGGCATTACCCTCCCGCTAGAAAGAGTCCAGTGCTGGTTATGGAAATTACAGGGGACCCCTGTTTGTTTTGTCCACTGTATTTCCACAACCAGGACCGGATCAGAAAAGCCCTGTGCTGGTACTTAAAATACAGGGGACCCATACGCATTTTGTCCTATGTATTTTTAGAACCAGGACAGGCATTACATAACCCGGTGCTGGTTCTTAAAATACAGGGGCCCCCTAAACATTTTGTCCCATATTTTAAAAGCAAGCAAAGGCTGTACAGAACCAGGGGCTGGTTATGCTTATTGGGAGGGGGGTGAACATCATTTTTTAAAAACAATTTTATAGTCACTTCCTTTTTTTAATAGACAGAAGCCTTCACAGATCTCACTGATCTGTGAAGGCTTCTGTACAACTAACTCTCACCTTTTAATGTTAGTCGCATTGAAAGGTGTGACACATTCGCATAGTGTAGTAACCTCGAGCTCAAAAGTTTGCAGGCTATTACATTTGCGAGTCCTGGCACCAACAGGCACCTGCGAGAAAAATGTGAGATGGTGTGAGTTGGATTTTAACTAAAACTCAAACCCTATTACATTTGGCCCTTGAACTCATTTAAAGCCTAAGATCCATGAAGGAAGCACCAGAACCAGTGGAGTTTTAAAAAATAAGAGCGTCTGTGTGCAAGTTTTTTTGCATTGGACCACTTCCACTGTTAACATAGCATTAGCAGCTGTGGAAAACAGCAGCATCCATGAATTTGCCTGTGCTGCCACCTACCCTACCTCCATCTCCCCATCAGAATCTCCACCTCTCTACAAAACTTCATAAGGGCTTTCAAGACCCATTTCTATATCAAAGGCTTCCAGCTCCCATCCTATCCCACTGCCCCATGCTCCTCATTTACTGTCTCTCCCCTCTGTGTCACCCCTTTGTCCCCTTTAGACTGTAACCTCACGAGCTGGACCCTTTTCCCACATGTGCTTTTCGATTCCCCAATTATACCATCATCTCCTCCTCAATGCCTACAATGGCACCTATCCCTTGGGTTCTGCCGTCCTGCAGTTCATTCAGGTAAAGTATTATCACTGCTGATGCAGCAATGTTTATAAACCATGTCCATGTCCTGAAATGTTCTGTAGTGTAAGCCTTTTTTTGCTTTGTTCATACTGCCTCTGTTTATGTACTCTGTAAGGTGCTGCGGAGTCCTTTTGGTGCCATATAAATAAAGGATACAATAATAATAATAATAATAGAAGGTACAGTCCCGGTCAGCAAGGTTGAGGAAATATTATATGATGTTACCTCAACTGTGAATTGTGCTGGAGAGGAAAAATAGATAATAAAAGTGATTATTTTATTGGAGAGATGATCTGGTGTTGATTAACCCTAACAGTACTGGCCCACAACGTTCTTAATATAAAGCCAGTATGATTAAGAGAACCGATCCATATAGCTGAACTCTGTGTCTTGATGAGACGAAGTTTTAGCTCAAACCATATTTGCCGACATTTAGCTTCCTCCTTTCGGGAGGGAGCTGAACGCCTGTGTACAGCGGGGTGCGTGGCCGGACAATGACTAAGTATTGGGAGCGGGGCCAGGCGGTGACCGTGCAATCGCATTATCATGGCCCCGCCCCCTCTCCACGATGCCGAAATTAAAGGCATTGTGAAGCAGGGGGCGGGGCCATGATGACGTGATTCAGCATGAATTGCATCACCGCCCCCCCAATGCGGGGGTTTCTATCACTAGTGCGGGGGGGCCGTATGAGTTGGCGGCCGCCGGGAGACTTGCCTGCCTTTCCGGGGGCCTGGAGCAGCACCTGATATTCGGGAGGCTCCCGGCCAAATCGGGAGGGTAGGCAAGCCTGTCTCAAACTGTAAAGCGAGTAAGAGATTTTCCAGAGGTAGGTGCCAGATCACCCCACAGTCAGACCGGTGGGTACAAATCTATATAGTAAAAGATACACAGTGGCATGTACATGTCCAGAAATTAAAGTTGACCGAAGGTGGATAACCATTTGAAGTGATCTTCTGAAGCCCACAACTAATTTTGTCTCTCAGTCTGCATTTTCTCATATCTGCTAACCTGTCACACACATACTACAGCTCAACTAGGGAGGTGACAGAATGTGCAGAAATCTCAGGATAAAGGTATCAGGATATTATCTCGCCTCTATGATCAAAATCATTTTCAAATTCATGTTTTTCTATTTCTTTTGTTTTCGTATGTAAAGATGATATTCTCTCTCTCTCAGTACGATATAGGAGTAATAAAAGTATTCATTGGCTCTTCCTGACATTATAGTGTCTGGTCGCTCCAACGGACCTCATGCTTGTTATGCATTTAAAAAAGTGTTCACCTTATTTCAGGTTGAAAGCATTCAGAAGTGTTGGAAACCAATGAGGGAGGACATATTAGGTGCCAGTATGTAGTGTTTGTTGTTTCCTATTTGGCAGTCACTGTGGAGGAGGCTCTGTGAAGCAGGGTGAGGAATTGCTAGATATATGATATTGTAATGCAATCTTTCATGAGATGAAATGAGGAAAAGAGATTGCAGTGTTTGGTCTCTAGAGAAGAGCCGTTGAATGGGCAGACCGCTTACAGGACTAAGAGCTTTGCGATGCTGAAAGCAGTATATGGAAAATAGACCAACACCACTTTATATTTCACACATCTAAATATGTATGTGCCCATGATAAAATGTGTATATATAGATCAGACAATGTTTTTGTATAATAAAATATGGGAAGTGCATGCTATATAAGTATTTGTTATCCAGTACATGTACCATTTTTGTGCATGATTCCAGTATTTTTGCTGCTGCCTATGTGAACATCATACCATAACACTGGGGTCCGCAATCCTTACAGTTGCACCATTTTCCCTCTGGGTCATGGCCATGTCCATTTTGGTAGAACCCAACAAGGGAACTTTGAAAATGTATCTGTATGCATGAAGCCTAAGTCAGGCCTTATAGGAGAACTTAGAGGTGAAGTGGTATTGTCCAGACATGTTTTCTCGTAGTTATCAGTATTTGGTGTAATGAAGGCTCTGCCTGAGCCCTTCACAATATTAGTTAGTTTCAATGAATTACTCACAAAAGATGTCCAATAATGTTGCTAATATTATTATTATTATAATATATATTTTCATAGATTTTATTTGATTTGAACAGAAACATTTACTTATGAAGTTGTCTACTACAGTAAGTAACTAATGTATCCATGAAGACCATTCTTCGGGGACTCTGCAGGGCCACAGGCCACGAAGGCATCAACAAGGTAGAACTGGACCCAGTTTCCCCTACAATATATGTTGAACTGATACATATTGAGCATAATTCCATTCTTACTTTAAGCTGCTGTACAATAATATCATATGGAATGGAGATGAGGCACAGTAAGTTACACCATGGAGTCTTAGTTTGGGCTACCAAACTTGCACTTCATTCAAGATGACTGGTATCTAAGTGTACTGGGGTGGGAGTAAATACCACTACTCTAATCAAAAATCTAGATTATGAGGTTGTGAGATACAGTTCCTTTAACTTTATGTTCCTCCCAGGTTATGGGATCCTTACATTGCCAAGATGCCCAATTGATGCTACACTATGCTGTTCTTTACAAAGTACTGGAAAATATACATCCCTCTATAAACAGAAGTCCAACCTTTCCAGACAGCAATGCAAAAATCAGGTGATGGGGTGGATACAGTTTCACAAAATATGGCTAATCATCAAACTAAATAAGAAAGATGAACACCGGTAGCTTCAAATTTTTCAGTTATACACAGAAACCTACACTAGATGGGCAGAATTATGTGGACATCTGAAAAAAATACCCATATACTGTGTGCTTGTTTAAAATCTAATTAAAAAACCATGGGCAATAATAATCAGGAAGTTTCCCCTTTGTTGGTATAATAGCCACCACTTTTCTGAGAATTCTTCCCACTAGATTATTAAGCATGAATACAGGGATTTACATCCATTCTGTTACAAGATTAAGTTATTGCTTGCTGTTGGCGTTCCAATTCACCCCAAATGTATTCTATGGGTGTAAGATCAGGGCTGTGTGCAGGATAGTTGAGTTTTCCACAACAAGCTCAGCAAACCATTTTTTGATGGAGCATGCTTAATTCATGGGTCATTCTCTAGATTCTCATTGTGTACTGTAGCATTAAGATTTCCTTTCACTGGGACTAATGGTCTTAGGGCAAATCATGTAAAAGCCATAGGCCATTATTTCTTGTCCAACAAACTTCACAGTTGCCAGTATGCATTTTGACATTAAGTGTATGTTTGTCTGTCAGACTGCCAAATGGTGAAGTGTGAATTGTCATTCCAAAGAACTTTCCCCTGCTACAGAGTCTAATGTTTGATCAGACTCAGGTGCATCTTCTTGGCCATGAAAACCCAATACATGAAGCTCCAAGGAACTGTTCTTGAGCTGATTTTGCTTCCGGAGGCAGTTTGGAAATTGGTAGTGAGTGTTGCTACTAGGACAGGCAGAAACACCTAGCTGTTCTATTCTGTGAGGTTATGGAGCCTACTGCTTCAAGGCTGAGGTGTTATTTCTCCCAGACATATCCACTCACAGCTGACCGGGGCAGAAATTTTACTTACTGAAAAGGTGGTGCCCTATGACAGTGCCATGTGGAAAGTCAATTACAGGTAGTTCTTCAATGTGACCCATTCTACTGCTAATGTTTGTGTGTCAAGATTGCATGGTTGAATGTTTCATTTTATGGACTTGCAAGCAATTAGAGTGGCTGAAATGGCCAAACACACTAATGAGAAGATTTGTTCACATACTTTGGCAATGACACTCTAAAAGCATCTCAAAATATATTCTCATTAATCGATTTAGCACTAGTTACCCATAAGTTTAATTTGGAGTATATCTTATAAAAACTCAAGCATATTGTATTGACTGTTATCGATATGACTCAAACTTACAATCTTGTGAAGAAGTGTAGCCACCTAAGCAAGGAGATGTTATACATCATCTGAGATTGCATAATTGACATGACATAATTGGATCGAGATATGCGAGCATGGCTAACACTAAGGGTCTGATTTGTTAAAATGCCACAATAAGGCCTATAGCAGTAATGTATCAAGAAGATATTGATGGGGCAGTCATGCCAGTTCTGACACAGAGTGGAAAATAGTTAATTTATAATTTAGTGGGCCAGCCTATGCAGAAATATGCACCTGAGTTGGGTAGGACTTCTATTTCAACTGACGTGGAAAGAAAGAAAAGTTATAGAAACATACTAAAATATTTATTATATAATGTTTAAAAACTATTGACTAGAGAAAAAAATGTTTCACTGAAATAAAAGGAAATTTTTTTAAATTAATTTTCTACTGTCCTTACCATCCCAAGTTCGCAATAACAGAACAATGCTGTAATGTGTATTAAACTGTGTTCCGAAAACCCTTGATCAACAAAAGCCGGCATACTGTATCTTATCATTGGTCCAGGTTAGGGCTGACAGTAGCGATGCTTTCACCGGTGGCAACCTATCACCCATTTTCCTTGGCAACTGTGCTTTTTGTTTTTTAACATGCCCATTAGTCTTAATAGATCCTCCATTTCATAACATGTACCAGTGCTGCTTACAGGCTCTTCTATTGATCTACTATTACTATAATAGAACATTTAAAAATGTCCACACTGAGCTGTAATGATAACATTTCATATGCCCTTCGTAATAATTTGTTTTAAGTGTTGCTTGTTTTTTTTTCCTTCCTTTATAAAGCAGTATGAAACACTTTAAAAGAAATATCGTTATGAGGAAATTATTATGAAGCATGAGCACAGCACATAAATTATAGACCATTTAAATAGATGGATTATAACTTTATTTGGTTAAAAATGTTCAGAGAAAGGCACATATTCATTAAGAGAATAAGCATTTTTAATAATAGTGGCTGTGCCATACACCTTTGTTACAATGGTATGTCTTTTGAAAAGCCGCATATAGAACCTTTATATTACTACAGGTTGAGTCTCCCATATCTAAAATGCTTGGGACCAGGGGTATTTTGGATAATGGATTATTCTGTATTTTGGAATATTTGTATACCATAATGAAATATCTTAGGAATGGGACCCAATTATACACACAGAATGCATTTATGTGTTATATACACCTTATACACACAGCCAGCAGGTCATTTTATACAATATTTTCAATAATTTTGTGGCTCAAGCAAAGTTTGTGTACAGAAATGAAATTCATTTATGTTTCATATATACCTTATACACACAGCCTGAAGGTCATTTTATACAATATTTTTTAATAATTTGTGCCTTAGACAAAGTTTGTGTACATTAAACCATCAAAAAT
Organism: Taudactylus pleione; assembly: GCA_031769625.1. Lineage (NCBI taxonomy): Eukaryota > Metazoa > Chordata > Amphibia > Anura > Myobatrachidae > Taudactylus > Taudactylus pleione. The sequence goes on along the minus strand of JAUIMM010000566.1, from coordinate 1,353,276 downwards.
CAAAGGTTTCATTATCTCAGTCATGCCAAAATAATTCCATATTTCGGAATATTCCGTATTTTGGAATATTTGGATATGGGAGACTCAACTTGTATTACTTCTCTATAATAATTTTCAATCAGCTGCACACCTAATTGCAAAAGTGGTAGATCCGCCACTGACTACAGCTGCTACCATCTTCTATTAGGACAGAACATGCACAGTGAAGTCCAAATGGGGGGTCACTACACATGTATGGTTAGACAAACAGAGCAGTAGCTAAAGGAGGTCTGACCAGTAATGATGCTGTATATGTAGTATTTCACCCCTAAGTACAAAACTTGCAAAAAAGTATAGTATACACTATACAGCATAAATAATACCTTTAATCAAAGCATAGATTTCCATACATTATTTTTCTGAACCCAGCTGCATCTCAACACATACCCACTGCCAATCCAGAGTCCAATATTTCAATCATCACCCATGATCAGGACCACTGATATATCAAGACTCAGTACCCGTGGGCAGTGGCAATCCATGTGGTGGCCTCATTGCCCACTGAAGCAGACTCTCTATATATATAAAAGCATGTATGGGCTCATTAACAACTTCCACATTCAGAATTAAGCAATAATAGTCTGTAAATATTTTTGTTACCTTTTTGTTTGTGCTGGAAACCAGCACCTACTGCAGCTCCTAGTGGCTTCCTGCTTGGTTATGTTGATGCATGTCAGGGTAAATCTGAGCTAGTGGCAATGAGCTAAACAGCAGCACATGAATCCAGCGCTAATTGGCTGTCTGGGAGGTACTGTGCTGTCAGGGAGCAGTCACACAACATGTAACATGATCTGTATTGTTTGCAAGTGCTCATGCATGAAAATAATATAGATCGCAGTAAATATTGATATTATTTTCATGACTATTATCCTTATTCGATTCAAAATATATGATCAATATGAACCTAGCTGGTAGGACATGGCCATGGGCAACAGAAGGAGTCAGTGGAGCCAGGCCTCCAAACAGTAGGTGTGACTGAGAGGAACTGAGTGTAGTGTAACTTTTCTTAATGCATAGTAGGTGCTGAGACTTATCACTTGTCTGCAAATGACCCATACATTGCAGGTCCTTGAGGGTCACTGTGTGGATCACAGCACCACAGTGCCTCTGCCTCTCCTTAGCCTTTTGGGCTCTGACTTGATCTATGCGAGTGTGTGTGCTGGCTACTATTGTCACATGTGCTGCAATACTGCCAGTCTGGTGTCCAGTGTGACAAATGGTCTCATTTATCATTCAATTTTTGTGGCTTATTCCCTGAAAACACCCATTTTTTGGGGGGTAACCACAAATATTTAGTATCACCTCCATGTACAAAGGAGGGACCGCAGCAGATATCTCCGATACCTGCTGTGATCCTTCCATTCCCGCCAGCAGCCGCAGCCCCCATCGTATTTTATGGGGGCTGCAATGCTGCCAGATTTACCAACTTCCGGAATGCTTCGCCCACAATGGCGGCCTTGCATGTGCAGTCAGCAGGATTGCGCATGTGCAGTAGCCCTGGCAGCAATCTGTGCACATCGCAAGGAAGAGCTCCATTCGGAGCCCCTATATCTGCAGGTGCTGGATAATACATTCCAGTGCTATGATCGCATTTTTCAATGCGATCATGGGCGGTAATATCATGCCCAGATTGCATTGCAAATGCGATCATTAATACATGGGCCCCTAAGTGCTGAGCGCAATTGACACACATTCTACCAAGTAGGTTCCCCTACAGGTCTAATATTGATGCCCCCAAAATCTGTGCACCCTAGGCTGCGGCCTGATGAGCCTAATGGTTGAGCAGGTGCCGGTGGTCACTCCATCTTGTGGGTATGGCGGTGCCTCCTCACCAGTCCGGATTCCGTGACAGGCCCAGGTATTTTATGCCCTCTTCCACTCTCTGCACCCCTGCCCCTATTGTGCCTAATCCTAAATGATTCTTCAGAGATAACAGTCGTGAGAAGTTCATGCCACAACAGCACTGTGAAAATGACTGGATTTCATCCTAATTTATACAGTACCCATAATTTACTCACCATAAAAAGCTGTATTTTGTTTTCAAAATAAGTTCATTTGAATTTCATGTGTCTTTAATGCAATCTACCAATAAGCACAAACACCAGAAGTCTTTGACACAATCAGCTAATACTCGCTAAACCTATGAAGGAATCTGTAGATCATAAAGGGCTATTAGCCGCATCTAAATTTACAAGCTGTGCCGAATTAAATACATTTTGTTATGTGTTTTATAAACGCACATATTTATCTCCCAACAGATCTGTCAGCGTGTCATTTTCCATTAGGGATAATGTGTCCCTTTTCCTTTTTTCCTATCACATCTCCATCCGGAGCTGGTGACAGCATGAAAGCCATGGGAGGATTTTGCAATGTTTCAGATCTATTAAAAAAAAAAAAAAAAAAACGACAAATGGTGAGAGAAATCTACAAATGAAGCCTTCCTGCTTGTTGTCTGTTTGATTTTAAGGACATGAGAATAAAGTTAAATGCTTTCTGCAATCACCTCCCAGACAACATCGGAAATAAGCAGATGTAATTTGTCACTCGAGTAAAATTGACAAGATTGCTGTGAACGCTATAGGCAAAGACGATAGCAATGAGGTTACTCAATCAGCCAACTGCTCTGTATCTTTGGGGAATGGCTGAACTCGTTGTCTGCGAGAACCCAGCCATTTTTTTGTACAAAAATATATGAATCCCATGAATCATGGCTTGAGCAGAGGTCTCTAATTGCCTCTTTGGTTCTACTCTCAGGGTGATTGAAACGAACTGGAAACTGATAGTGAATCTCTGACACGCAGGAGATAAGGGGGTGATAGGAAGAACATGGATGTGAGGTCTCAAAGCCAGAAATAAGGGCAGCATGTACAATTGGATTCAGTGAAGGAAACAAGGGACAGAGAAATGGGTAAGACAGGAGTCTGCAAACACAAAGCCTGCAGCTGATCTATAGGCTGGGAGTGATGGGGGAATGTGAGTGATACATGAGCTGGCAACAGTCATTCTAACCCTCAAATAATTATAGCTCAACTCAGATTGTACTCTTAATATTGTGCAGACTATGGGTATGCAGCTCCTGTTAAAGTCAGATTAACCTCATGCTTTCCATATGACTTGTCTAATATAGAAATATATAAATATGAATATTCTGCGGAATGTGCACTCTACAAATACAGTACACACTGGCCATCCTGCAGAACAATTGTATTGTTGCAACTTCTCACCTCTGCAGAATGGCCTATTGTCGTCACAGGCAATATTGATTTGTTACCTCTTAAGTAAGTACAATTCCAATTGCAAGGACACTCTCAGAAATATGGTCATTTCAGATGAGCAACCACAGCAATGTATCTCTTAAGGGGGGCATGTTTATTAATACTATTTTGCAGGAAATTCTCTGAAAAGGCAGTTTTCTGGGGATGCCGGCTAAATTTAAATTTCCCTACATGTAAGAAAGGGATACTTATCTGACTTTCAATCACAAAAGCAGCCCCCATAGGTTTCTTTGGGGGCTGCTAAAGTATGAATATATCAAGGTCCAAAAAATTATACTTTCCAGAGTTTGGTGACAATAGCTAACAAAATCTTTAGTGGCAACATTTATGCTAAATTTTAAGGAAAGGGATCCTTCAGATCCCTCTCCGGTAATGTCCACTCACACATGCTTCGTAACTCTGCTGGAGGTAATGTGATCGAATAAGCAATCGCTTTGCTCTCTACACAACACAGGGACGGGCTCCTTTCAGAGCCCCTGTCCATGCATGTGTTTTTTGAATCGTTGACTAGTAGTTACCAAAGCTCAAATGTAGATTTTCATAAATATACCCCTAAGTATTGCTCACCTATCTTGCAGTTACAGGCCTACACAGACTGATAGTAAACAGTCTAGTAATCATTACATAGCTTATTGGGAATAATATGCAATAATAGTCCAAAACAATATGGAGCGTTCAGATGCACAGGAGGTTACTGTGAGTAAGCAGGAGTCAAATGGAGTTTAATAACAAAAAAAAACAATTTAGTATTCAGTACACTGTAGTATAGCAAGGAGGCAAGGAGATGGGCAAAGTAAGGTCATAAAAGCAGGTCAAGTCACTAAACGGTAACATCAAAATATTAAGCAGCAGAATCATCAGGGATTACCCAGAGGTCAGAAGCTGATTTTACTATAAAAATCACTTAGTACCAGTGGCCGCTCTTACTTCCTTGAGGAGGGGGAGCAGTTTGCTATGCTGCTTTCCTGACTGCAGTGCCCATGTATTGCTGCCTATCAGGTCCATTGTGCATGCGTAATGAATCTGACAGGCACTGGAACCGGAGTACAAAGATCGGCACCCAGACGCATGCGTACAAGCTCGTCTACTAGTGACTGCATCAGCTGCAGCGCTTAAGAGTTCGGTAAGGCTAACAGGAAGGCAAGAAAGTGACTTCTCACTGGAAGCACGCTCTCCACTAATCACGCCCTGGACTGGCAGTCCCAGGGGGAGAAAACACCATCCCCTGGGACTGCCTGTCCTGGGTGTGATTGGCAGCTAACGCTTTCAATGGGAAATCATGCCAGTCACAGTGTAGCCAGTGCAGCCACAGACTGCAAATGAGTCACTGAAGGTGGCGGTTTGTACTGGGGGTGAAGTTCTGAAGTCCCTAGGTAAAATCCACCACTGCTAATAGGATAATTTCTTAGGCTGCAGGGGCAAATACAGGATTTTTACAGGGGGCTTTACACACACGCACACACACACATTTACTGTGTATGTGTATATACATATATATATATATATATACACACGCACACACACATCTACTGTATGTCACACTTACATGACATACACACACTTACTTTGCAGCAGCTGCGGGTTGTAGACCTGATAAAGATGGGACCTGGCAGGCTGGCACCATGTCATTAGGTCCATCCTCCTAGCGACAAAATGCTGTGTTTGCGGGTCAATCGAGAAAGGGCGGAGCCAGATGATGCAATTCTAATGGAATTACGTCATATTGACTCCGCCTCCTCCCAATTGACCTGCAAATCGTTGCATTTTGCCGCAAAAGATCAGGGCTTAAGAAGATGGTGCCTGCTCTCCAGTCTGTCAGTGGGGGTTTCTGGGTACTCAGAAACCCCCCCAGCATGCGCTAGTTTGCTGCACGTCTCATTCACTAGTGTGTTAGTTGGTAACACATGTTCACATCTTAGGAAATAGGAATAAACTTTAACAAGTTCAAAGTTCAAAGTTCCAGGACCACTGAGATTTTTATCGTTGGGCTATACTACTGGAATGAAAAACACAAATTCTAAACAAATGCAAGGTAGGTCAACATATAACACTGACTGTTAATGTGATGTTAAGTTTCTATATGATATTTGCTTCCTAAGAGGAGAACAAAGATGTGCACCTAAAGCAGGCAAAGCTCCAGTCTACGCATTCTCTTCATCTCTTTACCCCATTAGGAATCAAGTCAAGATGCTGGCAGATGGGATGCCGGTCGTCAGGATACCGACGACAGAATCCCTATGCCCGTCAGAATGCTGACACCGGCATCCTGAAGTGATCAAGATACCGAAGTTGGCATCCCGACTGCAGGCATACCGAAGGTAAGTATGTGGGTTAGGCTTGGGGTTCAGCCAGGGATTGGGGGATCAGGGTTAGGCACCACAGGGGGGAGGTTAGGGGTAGGCATCGACAAGGGAGGGTTAGGTTTAGAGTGCGGGAAGTGGGGGTTAGGTTTATGCACCACCGGGAGGAGGTTAGTCTTAGGTACCACCAAAGGAGGGTTAGGGTTAGGGGGGGAGAGGGGGAGGGTTAGGTTACTTACAGTCCCCTGTCGGGATCTAAACCATCGGGATGCAACTGTCAGTCTTCTGACCTCCGGCATACCAATTACCCTCATTTAAACTATCTCATCCCATAAAATAAGCATATTGTTCACATCTTGGCACAAAATTAGGTACACTTGTGTGTATATTCTATACTAAGCACTTCTGATTCTCACGGTTCTTACATAACCACATCATATCACTCAAAATATCTCCCAACCTGACCTTTCCGCTCAGTACAAGATCTGCGTCTCTCAACCCCATGCATTACTTGCTCCCATTTACGGTTACAGGACTTTTTTCGGGCTGCAACCACTCTATGGCTGCACCCACTCTATGCCTTACCATGCACAATAAAACTTACCTCTAGTCTTCAATTCTTCAAGCGTTCCCTGAAAACTCGCGTCTTCAGACAAGCTTATCAGATTCCAGAACTGACCACATAACCTTCATAGCTTCCATGTCTTATTACATCCCCTCTCACAGTCCACACATAACCTCACACATTGTCTTTCTTTCACATACTCCTGACATTTGGCCGACAATCCTGTGTGACTGGATCATGCAGCCCACCAAGAAACTCTACATTCTGGCTGGACCAAATTATATATATATAACACCTCTCCTTGTGTAGCAATGCCTATTTCCCTATAGATTGTAAGCTTGCAAGCAGGGCCCTCTTACCTCTATGTCTGTCTGTTATTACCCTGTTTTGTTCTATAAATGTTTCCAATTGTAAAGCGCAACGGAATATGCTGCGCTATTTAAGAAACTGTTAATAAATAAATAAATAAATAAAATCTTAAATAAATTGAAATTATGCCTCTGTCAGGTACTATATCTTCTAGTTGACCATGGAGACTGACAATTTCTAATATGAAGGTGTCTTAGAACTGGGAGAAAGTGTGTCATCTTGAATGGTACACTTGGTACATGGTGCACATGCACAATTGGAAAAAACACAATTTGTGGGGGGGAAAAGATATTGCAATATATTGCATTTCTTTCCAACTTAGTATGAGCCCCTATTTGTTTGTCTAATATTTCATCCAGTGAGTTGGCTAGTGTGGCATTGCTGTTGACTGATAAGTTCAGAGACAGCTGCATGAAGCCAATCGTGAGTTTCCCAGGAGTGTTTTGGGAATGCACCTTTATGTATTACATTAGTGCTTTGTGTGTGTTATATGCTTAACATAACCCCCAAAACTGTAGTTACTGGCTCACAGAACAGAACTGGGCAATATGTTTGTGTGCCTTGGCTTAGGCCTTTAGAAATGAATGCCGCGGCACAAATCATTTTCCATTCCATTATGATATTTGGTAAATGAGGCAGCTGTCCTTTTGTTATTCCATTAATCCCATATTCTGCTTCTTTTAGCATGAAAAATGTATTTCCTTAAAATAGAACTTGGCATTTGAAAGTATTTTCTTCCCGGTGAGATACTCACTTACTCATTACAGCTACATCTATTGATTATTCATTGGTTCATACTGTCATATGTTCTGTTTTCAGAGAGTAAGAGCTTTTCATTAATGTCTGTCACATATTATTACAGTATTATAATAATTAGACTAAATAAGTGCAGGAGTGTACAGAAGTTCCTTTTAAATGTGACTGTTAGCTGGAGAAATTATCGTACAGGTCATGGAATGTTAGAGTTTATTTCTTTCCCTTAAAAAGAACAATCCAATTGATGGGTAAGGTTAGCGGATTTATCAGTTTTGCGATGTATGAGATTCTATTGATTTGCTTTTTTTACACGCAGCAAATTTTCTCTCCATTATACAGAAGGATGGTGTGGCACAGTGTTTCTTGTGAAATTTAAGACAGAGATAGAAAGTAAACGTTTATTAACTATTATAAACTTTTACATATATAACCTTACCTTCCAACTGTCTCAATTTCGGCATGACGTTCCCGATTTGAGAGAACTGTCCTGCCGTCTCAAACTTGGCATGTTTGTCCCAATTTGCATTAGGTATTTACTAGAGATGTGTGGGTCTGGTTCTCAGTGAACCAACAACAACCAAATCTAAGGGTACCGAGTCGAACCGAGTCCCGGTTCCATACTCGGATTTAAAATCTGAACTTCATTACAGTCATTTTAGCTGGGTTTTTTTGTTTTATTTTTTTAAGAAAAAAATACAGTTCCAAAACATGTGAGGGTGGTTTTGCAAAACCAAAACATGAAGATGAATCCGGATCCAAAACCAAAACATGAGGGTCGGCGCACATCAGTGGCGTAACTAGGGCAGGTCGACTGGGGATCGTGCCCTGGGAGCCGTTGGACCAGCAGCGCAAGGAGGGGCACAGCCGACCATGGTCCATGTCCGCCGGTAAAGCCAGTGTAGTGCGGACTGCAGTGAGTGCAGTCTGCACTACACAGTAACACACATATCACCACCAGCGCTGGGTAGTACACTCGTACTACCCGGTGGTGGTATGTGTGTTTCAGCAGCCAATGAGATTCAGACAGACTCTCATTGGCTGCTGCGCCCACTGCCCTAGCCGGGCTGGAGCTCTCTCATTAGCTCAGCCATCTGGCTCCTGCAGTGGGTGATGGGAGAGACATCATGACACTTCTCCCATAATACCAAGCGGGAGAATGGAGGTGCAGACAGTGGCGGGCGCAGCAGGAGTGGGGATTCAGATAAGTGTATTGTGTATGTATGTCTGTGTGTGTTTGTTATGTAAGGGGCACGACTGGCCAGGGGCACTGTATAGGGAGCTCCATATCACTACTGGAGGCACTGAATAGGGAGGACCACTACTGGGGGCACTGTATAAGGGGCACTACTGGGGGCCTGCATAAGGGGGACCACTACTGGGGGCACTGTATAAGGGGCACTACTGGGGGCATGCATAAGAGGAACCACTACTGAGGGCACTGCCTACTGCGGGTACTGTATAAGGGGCACTACTGGGGGCCTGCATAAGGGGGACCACTACTGGGGGCACTGCATAGGGGGGACTGTATAAATGGCACTGCATAGAGGGGTACATTATAAGGGTGCACTACTGGGGGCCCTGCAAAAGGGGATGGCCGTGCATGCGCATGTAACATTCTACTTTGGTTTGTAGTGTTGGGCAGAGAAGCAGGGTCTTTGCCCAGGCCCAAAGGAGAGCGATAATATACAGTAATACACAATGATAGCTATTACTGACCCACCACTCTAATAACAAATAGACCCTTTCAGTTCCACTGTGCACTATTATCACTCCAGCCAGTACCACTCAGCTGTCTTGCTTGTCAAGCTCAGTCATCACCCATTTGTAATAACTCATCTCTCGTGACCATTCCATCACCACTAACCAATTATTGTTCATCACTTGTCACTCATTAAAGATCATTCAATGCACATGTCATACTCAATCTTCGCACGACACATGTTTGAATCTGATGATATTTCATTCCATCAGGTAAAGATTTTTCGATTCTCATGTATGACTGCAATTTATTATTTTCTAAAAAGGACACTGTATAGTACATAACAATTAAATATTACTCAGTCAACATATTTTCAAACGGCATAACTTAAGGTAAAACCTAGCACCCAAACTTACTTTCTGCAAAAGTAATTTGTTTGAAAATATAACCTATTTATTACTGTAAAACACGGTCTATGTAGAGTATGTATATTGTCTTTCTGATTAATTGCTTTTAGCATCTCCCTAAATCTTCCGGTACTTACAATAATGCTCTATACAATTCTAGAAAACGTTGTGCATTGTATAATGCCTGTTCTACTGCTTTTGCAGCTCACCCTACAGGGCAAGCAGGTAATAGCCAAACATAAGGCAAATCTCTCCAACATAATGTGTGCCAACATGCCTCTGTATCATGACAGCATGACATAGAAATGAGCAGTACATATGCTTCATTCTTAATGTGTCAGCCTTATTATGGTTCATCAAATCTGTCCTCCTACCACATATTTATGTTGCTCGAATAGAGATTATGTATTGAAATCTGCTAAGTGGCTTTAGGAAAGTATATGACTGCCTGTACATTACATCCAAAGACAGATTATCTCTGCTGTGATGGCATTATGCAACCAGGGGCAGGGCTAACATGAATCTCCTTGCTTTGTTCTACAACTCATGTCTTTTACATTAGAGTCTTCAAACACAATTAAAACTAATTCAAGTGCAAAATTATCCCTTCATTGTATTTGAAATTTTTTTTATGCCATATAAAGTATCGATCAAGGGTCACATAAGAATAACAAGAAATGAGGCTTGTTTATGGAAAAGTATACTATGTTGGAGGCAGTACATACTGTTTAATCTGTCTGTTTACGTACAGTAGTTCTAGACGTTGAAACCCAATAATTGTTTTGCTGGTCCCTTCAACAAGGGCAACGTAGAGCAGTTATTCTCCACTAGCTGTACCCACTCGGTGGTGATGTTCAGTACTGTAAAACTTTGTACTTTTGATCATTGATTTCCTCATCTACTTTTCTATCCACTCTTGTCTGAATGTTTACTAATTGTTTATTAAATGTATTTAACACTAATCTAAATATCCTTTTAGAGGGATCCAAGTAGTTGAAATTGCATGATGGTGTACAAAATCTTTTGATGCTTTCTGAGATAAAATGAAGTAGTTGGCAACAGTAAAGGTCATTTACAAACTATAGATCAACGGCAAGTGTGCTGCCACAACTGTCATGATGCATCTGAGCCAAGTTTTCAAAAAGATTGGGGGCGCCCCTCCATAAGTCTGGGCGATGGCATGCATAGACATGGATAGTGGCAGCACAAATATTGGGGGCTGGCTCCTATGTTGTGAAGTAATAAAAAACAATTTACAGACTGGGCCTGATTCTGACTTGCATGCAATTCTGGAGGGTAGTTCTGGAGTGCAGCCAAGTTGGATTGTGGGTGTGTTGGGAGTTATGTTTGGGAACATGTATTCAGCTCTCCAAATATCATTTTTATGTTACATATTGCTTTCTGCGTGCCTGGATCATATGGACTTTAACCACACTTGCCTACTCTCTTGGAATGTCTGGGAGACTCCTGAATTCCTGGGAACCCACAAGGATTACCAGGAGAATAGGTCACCTTCCCACAGCCCCCTCTGCACCATACCACGTTACATGTTATTCATACTTGGCAAAGTTGAAGCTGCTCCCTCTGCCATGTGATTGGAGCACGGGTGCATGGCACAGACAGGTGTGGCTTTGTAATTTAGGGGGCAGGGCCAAAACGACGCGACTCAACATGAATCATATCATCAAGCACCACAAAGCTTACAAGATGCTTGCATACATACTCTTCAGGGAGCCTGGAAGAATCAACGGAGATTGGGAAGTCTCCCGTATGATCTGGCAAAATAACTAAGTGTCATGTTAGTACAAAGTAGGGATGGGCCCATTATGTAATTCACCCCTCCCCTGCAATGGGCAACTACAAATCCTCTCTGGGAACTTTTGGACAGGAAAAAAAGAGTGGGTACAATAAGTGTACTTTCTTTGCATTTAGAAACCTTGCAGTATTGTGAATCTATATGGCTGTTCTGGTAACTCTGCACATGGATAAGTAGAAAGTGATATCTCCCATTTCCTTGTATTACATTCTCGAATAGTGCTGTTGCCTTGTTCCTTTCCAACATTGTGGCTCCCCCGCCTTGCTTCTCTGCAAGAACTCTCAGGGTTTTGTCTTTATGTTTTGCTGGGATTTCATGTGTCAGTGCAAATGTGATTTATGCAGGGAATGGCTTAACCCCCTCCACAAACCTGAGGGCTTGTATTGATTAAATTAGGCCTCTGCAATCAGTGGTATGTTTAATGATTTTTTCTGCTTCCATTCTGCAAAGTTCATCCAGAGTTGTTCTATGATTTAGTTAATTCCATCCTACAGATCCTTTCACAATGAATCATTACAGTTTATAGTGAAAAAATCCTGAATGCCTTTATGAATGTATGTAATAGTTGTAGCGAGTGGCGCCAAGAGGGGGGAAACAGGTACTATTTACCCAAGCCTGGGCATGCCAGGGGGTCCGGAGAACGCCAGTACCCAGTGGCAAATGCAGGATTTCTAGAGGGGGGGTTTCCAATTGATTGATTTTAGAGCGAGTGTGGCCTGTCCATGAAGAGGACAGAATTAGCACTTATCCAGCTTTAATATGTTACATACAAAGTATATTGTGTGTCATAATTCCAGAATATACAGGACCAGCGATCACAGTAAGCCATTAGATGTGGAAGTAGGTATATCCTGTCTGAGCAGAATGTTTTTATTTCAGATGTGGGCACCATTCCTGACCATTGGAGCAAGTCCAGGAGTCTGAGGGAGCAGCAGAATAACCTAGCACTGCCCTGGACATATATATGTACATATTGGTCTCCTTATGTACTGGTTAGTGTATTATTATACAGTATTAATAATTAACCCTATTGATGGTCTATAGCAGTACATCCCTAACAGTCCATGTTTTCCACATGTCCTAGTTGGTGCACAGGTATATTTATTACTAGCTGACACATTTTAAAAGATCCACAGGTGGTGCTAATCATTTCATTTGTTATACTGAGAAGAACATGCAGCGCTAGTAACATTCTATTATATTACTATTTCTATTGTGGTCATGGTGTGTGCTGGGGAGGGGGGTTTCCAGGCAGACAGAACCCCCCCTGCGTTTGCCTATGAGTACCCATCACATTTTTCTTTCAATGTCATAGAATTTTCCGATATACTGCCATGGACAGGCAAACGTGTGGCGGAGGGTGGGGAGGGGGGTAGGTTGGGAGTTAGCTGGTCCATCCATAGGAATAGTGCCAATGACCGGACTGTAGTATATTCCCTCCTCTTCCTAGTTAGTGCACACCTACACAGCCACAGTGCCGCTGCAGAACTACTGGTCGCGAGATGATGACATCATCTTCTTGTAGTTCTCTCTCTTTCTTCTACAGGCTCCAGGAATGGGAGAGACGACAGCGCTAAGTGGACTATATTCCTGTGGCCCAATCTACTGTGGCTTCTGGGCCGGTAGGCAATGTATGTGTATAGTGTGTATAGTGTAATGCACAGTGTGTAATGCACAGTGCTGTATATATGGTTGCTGTGTAATGTGCAGTGCTCTATATATGTTAGCTCTGCATATTGTACACTGCACACTGTGCTATGCATGTGTATAATGTATGTTGCACAGTTCTATGTATGTGTATAATGTATATTGCACAGTACTGTGTACAGACGGGTCCTCATACACTATTGCTGCAGTCATGCGGAAAAGCCCTCCTCCTGCACGCCAGGTCCGTCTGACTCGACTTGCGGCAAACATCTTTTTCATGTCTTTTTCACCCCGAAAATTTGTCTTATGAGTCTGCACTGCTTAATTTGATATCTGGCTCTTGTATGTCTGTGTACGACTGAATCTGTATACGAAGTGCTACAATGCAGTGGTAGCTGCTATTTCCATGCCAAGGTCCATTGTGCTTTGCAGGGCTGTCATCAAAAAATGTGGGGCCCGACACTGACAAAATAGGCAGGGGCCCTCCACAACCTCCCCCCGGTTTATAAAATCTACTGCTCTGCCTCTACTGCCCAGCTCTTTTTTTCCCACTTCCCTTCCCCTGGTTTATTAAATCCAGTGCTCTGCCATCTGCCCTGCCCTCTGTGTACAGCGTTTTCCCACTTACCTTATTTATTTGAAGAAAGCTCCAAGTTCTTCCCTCTGTCTTCTTCTCTGATCCTTCCCCAGCAGAAGCTGCTCCTTACGCACCACGGCTCCTCCGACCTCTCCCTGCAGCGGCTCAGCATGATGTCATGATGTCACGCATGCCAAATCCCAAAACAAACTTTATTGAACATAGGGGGTGGTTGGTGGTAGCAGTGGCCGGGCCCCCTTTCTTCTGTTCAAGGGGGTAGTGCAGCCTGCAAAGTGATGTAGGAGTGGGTGGGCCCCCCCCTGTTCAGCCAGGGTCTGGGCCTGGGCCTGGGACTCCAGTCCCAGCAGTCCCCCCCTGATGGCGGTCCTTGTGCTTTGTATATAGATTCTCATGCACACAGTTATACAAGTGTCACATAGCAAATTAATCAGTATAGTATCATGAAGTGGGTTTGTTACATTTTTGTTATGCATTTTTGGGTGAAAAAGATGCTCAGGACAAGCTGAGGGCCTGATTCAGAGATGGACAGATTTGCAGAGCTGCACACAAGCGGCTGTGGAAATCTGGGCCTGATTCAGAGCCGTTCGCTCTGAATCAGGGCCAGGTTTTTTTTTTTTTGGAGCGGCCTCTTGATAGTAGTTTAATAACTATACGACCCCAAAGTTTTCATTAATCAATAACTAGATTTGAGGCCTAAGGTCAGTACAGGTAAATGGAGATAGAGTATTTAATATTATGTAGTGGAAGCCAGGTACAGCATGTCATTTATCTGATTGATAAATTATTTGATGAGTAGTGGTGTGCACCATGAAGAACAGAGAAGCATTTATCACTATAATATATATAAAAATGAAGAAAATACATGGGCCTTGCAAACCAGTAATGTAATATTTGATTAATTATTGATTTGATTAATGGCATGGTGCATCATTAAGAACCAAGAAGCAGTTATAATTACAAATAATATCCATAGAGATGGAAACCTGGGCCTTGCAAACCAGAAGACTGTCAACAATGCCCTAGTAAAGTACAGCCCAGTAAAGTACAATGATAAGAAAAGTGGTGCACAATGGAATTGTCTTTGGGAAATCCCACCCTTATGTTGTATATTAAAAAGGACTAGCACTGTTTAACAAACCAAGCACTTCAGTGACAGAAACTTTTGTGGCTGAAGTGCTTGGTTTGTTTGGGCCCCGACAAAGGACTACATCTTTGTGGTTTGGTTAAACCAAGCTACCAATGGGCTTAAGGCAGTTAACTGTTGTTACTCTTAGTCACATTTGGAACATGTTAGACTCATCATCACCCTCCTCACTGTTGTTAATATTATCATCCTTATCACACAATATTATCTGATCCTCACTGGAATCCACCATTACAGAAGTTTCTGTTTGTTGTAATTGTGGCACAGTTCATCCTCATAGAATTTGTAATTCATTTTAATGAACATCAGATTTTCCAAAATTTTTGGAAGTAGCCTCCTACGCCGGTTGCTCACAAGGTTACCGACTGTGCTAAAAACTCTTTCCAAGTACACACTGAAGGCTTAAGTACACCAAAGCAAGTTTGTACAAGGGACTAAAATAGCCTTTTTTTTCCTCCCAGTATTCAAAGGTACTCTGTGACATGTTGATTTGGACATTGTCATTAAAATATTCCTCCACCATTCTATTGATACTTATTGTGTCAGATTGCATCATGGTTAGAGGTGTTAATATATCTGGCCAATTCTTTTAGGCCTTAACTGATGTCATAATGTTGTTACATACCCTTGTGTCCTGGCGAAGTGAAAAAAGAAGTTGATCTCCAAATCCAGCAGAATCACTTCATTTCACCTCTTTGTTCAGTTTCTCTAGATGCTTTTCCAGTAGTTTAATTAAGGGAATCACCTGACTGAGGCTGGCAGTGTCTGAACTGACTTCATTGGTTACAATTTAAAGTGGTTTCAGTAGCTTACATAAAACTGAGAGTATTCCTTATTTCATGCTCTGAAATGTATACTTGGATGGCAAACTTCTACATGCGGTTGTTGAATGCTGAAAATGTCCTGAAATTTTTTGGGCGACAGTCAGTAGCTCCTATACGTTCCTGTAATTTAAAAAAAAATCTGAACCACCAAGTTTATTGTGTGCGCAAAACCTGGTATATGCTGAAATTCACCCAGGTGTAATGCTTGTACAGTGTTGCTTGCATTATTGGACTGCTTGCTATTATTTTACAGGATTTTTGCTAAACAACGTACATGAACTCGCTGCAAATGATGAAACAGGGAGGTGTCTAGATGATTAAGGTCCCTACCTCTACTTACTTTGGCCTCACAAATGGTACAGATGGCTTGACAAATGTCAGGATTTTGGTTAAAATAATTCCACACAAAAGAGGTGGATTTTTTTTCTAATACCAGGGCATGACAGTGGCCTTCTACTTATCACTGGCAAGAACTGCTGCCACTGGCGACTGACTTACTCAGACACAAACAACATCCTCCTCCTGAATTTTTTAAACTGTTTCTTGTCCAGTATATTCATCATCAACATCCTCATTATCATCAGATACACAGATATCCTGCTTATTCTACTGTACTTCCACTGTAGCATCCTCAATTTCTAAGTCACAATCTTTACTTTTACTGCTACTCATCTTCACATTTGCAGAGTATGCAGAAATGGTGGAAGGAAGCTTCTCTAAAATTACAGTGTTAGAAATGTCAGGCTCACACATAGCACTTGTGGACACCATTAGACTCTCCTCAGGGATCTGTGATGTTTGTGAACACACAGTTTGTTCTTCAGCCTCAGTGTTCTTTTTGCATCCTGATTTGCTTCTCTAGACTTAGAGCGAAAAGATGTTGCATGCGAGGTCACAGAATATGCCTGTGTTTGGCCCTGGCTTCTGCAATAGGCATGCTAGTGCATGAAACAGCAATATCAGGACCACCACTTGCAAAGAAAGGTCATGCTCTGAGTCTCTCCTTTCCATTGAGTGTGGTATATAACATTTTTCGTTTTTCGGCAGTAAATTTTCCCTTTATTATTGGATGTTTTCTTTAGCATTGTGGTGCCCTTTCTTAAACCTTTTTTCCCCTTGACCACCTTTAGTAGATGTTGAAGTACTATGACTGCCAGCAGTTGCAGCACTAGTACTGGGTGCTGCTCCTGCTTTTCTATTGACTGTTCCATGATTGGTTATATTTTTGACACAAGGATAGGAGTAGAGCTGCTGTTGTTCAACTTAACTGCCACCACACAAAGTGAACGTACAACAATGAGATAGGGAAAGGTGGGACTGTTACCTATACCAGAGATTTTTTTAATTGTGCTTTTATAATTTTTTAACACTTGAGAATTGTTTTGGGGTGCAGATTATGGGGGGGGGTACCACCGCACACACTGGAAGGAAAACATACTATGGAATTTTTAAAACATAATTGCATTTTTTGCACAAACATTTGCAACTGTTTTCACCCATTAAGAGGAACAGGTCCCCTTTGCGAGAATTGTTTAGGGTGCAGATGATGGGTGGATACCAATGAAAACACCGTCACTTACACTGGAAGGAAAACACACTATGCAATTGTTTATTTAAACTATTTATTTTTTTTACACAAACACTGGCAATTGTTTTTGCACACTAGGAGGAACGTGTCTCCTTTGTGAGAAATGTTTTCCGGTGCAAATAATGAGGGGATACCAACCCAGATAGTATAATACACACAGCAGATTTAAAGGACTGTGGGCCTGATTCAGAGACAGATGTAATACCGATATTTTGCAGAACAGTTTGATATTGCGCATGCATGAACGCCACACTGTGCACATGCAGCGACTGCATTGCGATTACTCTCGTACACAGGATCCACTTGCAAAGTGAGTGACAGGTAGTCAGTGTTTGGAGGTGGTAATGGGGGAGGTGGTTACAAAAACGCAGATATCTCTGACAATTTGAAAGCCATTTAATGGCTGTGCATAATTAGCCATTAAGATTGCCTTTTAAGAGTATGAGAGCCCTCTGTGTATCAGCAGAGCTGCAGTGTTTCCTGCTGGTCAGACTTGACTTACATGCTGCGTGACTGCCCGATGTGCCTCGATAGGTGGATTCCCACATAGTTAATCTGTTGCCCCCTGCTTCTAGCAAATATCAATAGTTATCGCAGAACCTCTATCTCAATTGCGCAGGCTCGGCGTCACAGGCAACCACACAGTTCGCTTAGACCACCCACTGCTTCTGCAAGTAATAAAGTTATAGCATAACCTCTATCGCAACTGCGCAGGCTCGGCATCACCGATGACCACACAGTTCCCTGAGGCTGCCCCCTACTTCTACTAATTAACAATAGCTGTAACATCACCCTAGCGGACTAATAATCTCTTCAAAGACTAGGTTTATGAAGCATATATGAAATAAACCAATAAAGAATACATTATTTACAAAAGGAGTGCAATGCTTAAAAAAGAATGTTACAAAGAAAAATGGTTACAAAGGTACATACATGTATAGCAATTTAAAATAAAAAGGAAAGACTTACAAATTAAAGCTCAACTATTTTGCCCAGAAGGAACGGTAGGAAATGCAAGGAATGCATGTTAAACTTCAACGCAACATTGATCCTTCAGTTTGAACCCAGAACTAAGCATCACACCTAGAATGATGTTACCCCAGACCTCTTTCAATGGTTGATTAGATGATTGACCCTCCAAGTTACCTTCAAAATCCCTTTAAACTTAAAACCAAACAACCTTCATACCTTCCCCGATGGAAGGATTACCTAAAATATGAGGTGTTCACCTTAATTATCCTTATTTTAGCTAATATATGAGTGTAGATAACTGTACTTCTCAGTGCTTTGTGAATTGCACCCAAGCTGTATGTTGATTTCAGTTATTGAACCATCTGAAATATGATCATAAACCATCTGAAATATGACTTGTCTTTGATCTGTCTATATCTAATCACACCTGACTGTCAGACTGACTACTCATTGTTTTACATCCCCCCCCCCCACTGTGTTTGCCTCCTATAGCTGCAAACACAAAGGGCTGAGCAATCTACATGTTCTGGTGACAACATTACCATAATTGAATGACCACACAGATGGGCTTTACCCTAGACAACTCTGCTCAGCATTTCCTGGCTTTGTTAGTTAGTTATTGGCAACTTGACCTGGCACTTAATTCCGTAACCTAGGTTATTATGACAGGACTTTAACCAAATGGCCTTTTTGACCTGTACACTTTAAAAGAATAGTTATATGAAATTAGCATCCTATTGATCTGTGAGGGATCAGCAAATTAATAAGAAACAAGCTTACTATATCATATGAAAACTATATTGCTATATTCCTCACAGAAGGCACTAGCAAATTTCAGCAATTGCGATCCATAAGAGTATAGAGTTGCGATTATTACATTAGCGTAAATCTTTGAATCGGGCTCTGAGTCCTTTTCAGATCCCCCTGGGCGGATGATGTAAGTTCCACTGCTAGAATGTTCAGTCACAAACATACTGACTTGTGAATAGTCTCATATTGGGAATACTGTAGTGTAATGTGCGTACACTTATACAGGATGTACACTCTGTAAATTGCAAAAGTCAGTCCACCACTAATGGAGAAGTAGATGACAAAAGTATTCATTCACTCAATAAAGGTTAGATGTTTTCAGTATCAGATATGAGTATATCTAACATCAGAGGATATACAGTATCTAAGTAGAACTCAGGGCCTGATTCAGAGCCGGACGCTCTGACCAGAGCGCTCGCTCTGAATCGGTGCCCTCCTACATGAAAATGGAGCGGCCTCTTTGACTACCCACAGCTATAGTGAGCGTCCATGATGATGGTCACGATGGTCAAGACCATCGCGACCATCGGGCTTGTGACGGAGACCCTGCAGTAGGTTCTCGCTGCCGCAAGCCCTGGAGTGATTTTGGCTCTTTCAGAGCCAAAATCACTCCCACTGACATTACTACTGATGTCAGTGGGGCCGGCTTCAGACGGTAGGCGTTCCCATGGGAACGCCTCCGTCTGGTAGCCACGCTCCGTCACGCCCACCAAAGGGGGCGTGCTGTCACTCAACATCGACAGCACGCCCCCTTTGGTGCGAGACCCAGAGCAACGGCTACCCCGTCGCTAGCAGGGTCTCGCGCATGCGCACGACGGAGCTACCTCCGTCGTGCGCATGCGCAGTAGGGCACCATCGACCCGCTTGCGAGCGTCCTGCGCTCGCGAACGGGTCTGAATCAGGTCCTCGGTTCGGCAAATCCTCTGATGCTAAACAATACAAATATCTGTCTTTTATTGGTAACAACTAACCTCTATTGTGGGAATGCTTTATCATGGGTTTATCATGGACCCTCCAGTAGTGCAAGTTAACACTAATATAATGATATGAGATATGTGGGTCGGGGTGGGGAATTTATATCTATCTATATACAGTACATATGGCATAATGTACTCCCTACTTTAAATTGTAAGGTTATTAGCAATGACGAAAAAGAAGTGTTGATAAAAAGACCAGACCATCGGCAGACTGCTTACAGGTCATGTAACTCTGAAGATCCATAATAATTTAGAGTAAATTTTTATTATGCCCACATTTTAATGAAATTAACATCTGTTTGTAAAACCCGTCACGCCTGTTCGTGATAACGCCCCATATTTAAAATATTACTGCATTTACTAGCAAGACATGGCTAGGAAACACACTGCCTTTTTTTAAATATTGGGCATAAACACAGAAGAACCGACACTTTGTAAATAAACCCCAAAGGCTGACTTTCACAGACAATCTCACAGTAACCAAGTAGCAGTTGTGGCAGGTACAAAGTATCTACTGTAGGTCCAGGCCACACTTAAGGTTCCAGTGGTGCAGATTCTGTTGGGGGTATCACAACACACAGAGATGTTTCCTATATAATGTGGGTCAAATAAGGATGTCCGAATTATAATATCTATACTCTCAAAGCTATATTATGCAATTTATCTGCACTGAATGCTCAGGCGAGAGAAAGATTTCTGCAAACATGGAGTAAGCTAGGCCAGTGACACATGGTACAGGCCAGTACATAGCACAGATGGGAAATTGCTTTCATCAGTGTGATTATATTATTAATGAGCTGTGCAGTGTTAACAAGCATTTGAATGTGTTTAACCCAAGTAGCGGCAGGATGACCCAGCAAGCATTGCTTTTCCAGGGTTAATTTCCAATCGGTGGAAGAACAAAAGCTAATTAAGCAGCCTTCCTCTACCTGTACCAGAACACACTTTGTGAAGCTTACATCCCCAGTTATTGACATATCTGTCTGGAGGTCTCGTTACACAGAATCAATCGACTTACAACAGCCATGAGCAATATTGAATATGATAATTACATTTGTTAATCAGAAGAACAAGCCAGTGTGAATGTTTTGGGACTGGAAGTCTGGGGTGTGTTATTATTTGTATAGTAGCAGGAAAGACACAGGTGGTATATATAAAGTATATTCTTTATATATGAAACGAGGCCATGTCTGCAACTTGAAGGCAATATATGACTTTTATAAAACTTAAGTAAATGTAACTAGATAAAGCCCCTTCATAAATGAATTACTCCAGCATTTTAGCTTAAGATAACACATTTTTTTTCTGCTTTCTCTTATTTTAAGGAAAAAACCTGCAGTGAAATTGTTTCTCTTCCTGATGTCACCCCATAGGTCTCAATGGGGGTTTATCATCACTAGTTACCTTTCGCTAAAACAAAATACCATTTCTATACGGCATTATAGGTAGAAGAGAGCAGAGAAGATCAATATGTCCATTTGCTCCCTCCCACAACTCACCTGTGCCCCGTCTCCTTGGTCCACCATTGGGTACGGCGCATGTGGACTCATATCTCTGACATCACGAGAGATGAGTCACCGGCCACACTGCACATGCGTATAGCTGTGAAAGATGTCTTTCATTGTTGCAAAAGTTTTTTCAGTGTTTGACAGGGCAGACATTTTGCTCCGTCTGTTGCTGCAGTTTTGAAATAAAGTGCTATAAAAAGCATAGAAAAGGAAATAAGTTTAACACCTCTTTTCTATATTTATATGTACCAAAAAACCTAGTCTTCTATAGCTAGGTAAACAAGCCATATGTATGTGGCAATGGGCATGTTGGTGTGCTGGGAGAGCATTGGAGGGAGGCTTGTTGGTGTGTCAGAGGGCAGCTTGGTGTGCAGAGGGCTGGCATATTGATGTGTTTATAGAGCATTTTGATGTACAGTGGGCATGCTGATGTGCCAGGATGGTATGTTGGCGTGCAGAAGGCATGTTAGTGTGCACAGAGTGCATGTTGGTGTGCTGGAGAAGTATGTTAGTGTATGTTAGGAGTATGTTAGTGCCAGGGTGGCAGGTTAGTGTTCAGGGAGCATGTTGGTATGCATAGGGTGGCATATTGATGTGTATAGGGGACATCTTTATGTGCTGGGAGAGCATGTGTGCAAGGGACATGCTGTTGTGCAGGGGGCATGTAGATGTGCAAGGGGGGCAAGGGAGTGTTGTGCAGGAGAAGTATATTCAGGGTTGGCGCTAGGCTTCACTGCACCCAGCGCCATCCCGTGCTGTACTGCCCCTTCCCTCCCCCTGAGTGTTTACCCAATAATGCCAGCGGGAAGGTGTGGGGTGAGTTTTCCAATGGAGCTGGCTGTGCAATGGTGAGTTCAGGCAGGGTTGCGATCCGGGCGACAGCCCTGCTAGCCCATGCCTAGAAACTCCACTGAGTATATTATTGTGAAGAAGGGAGGGGCAATTTGGTGTGCATGGGTTATAGTGAGAGGGAAATTACAGAGGGTAAGGTAAGGGTGAGGTATGCTGTCAGGGAGTGGTGAGGAGTGAGGGATTTATGGTGGAAAATGAATGTATATCAATTCAAAAATGTAGGTTAATTGGATAAATGTTTTTTTAAATGCTTAGTAAAATTAAACTGATAGTACTATATACAGGTTATAACTCAGCATGTGCAAAAATTCAATTACAGATCCTAGAAACAGTTGCAAGTGCCCAAAAGGTCATACATGACTACTGTTGAAAAAGCATTTCAGGGGGATTGTGAAAGCAACACCTATGAGTGCGGTGGTAAAGTGGACGTTACTGCTACATCTGAGAGGTGTGCTATAAAACTGACTTTCATTCAAATGTAAATGAGCCCCAAAGCAGTTAGTAAGATATACATGTTGATGGAAACTAGAGATGTGCACTGACCCCCATGTTTTGGTTTTGGTTTTGGATCTGGATCTCCCCTGGTTTTGGATCTGGATTGGTTTTGCCAAACCCTCACCTTTATTTATTTATTAACAGTCTCTTATATAGCGCAGCAAATTCCGTTGCGCTTTACAATTTGAATCAAGATTAACATTATACTGGGTTGTAAAAGACATACATACATGACATACATAAGGGTAAGAGGGCCCTGCTCACAAGCTCACCTCCGTGTTTTGTTTTTTGTTTTTGGTTTTGGATCTGGATTTTTTCTTAAAAAACTCATAAAAACTGCTAAAATCACATACAATGGGCCTTTTTTTTGTTCCTGCAGTATTATTAACCTCAATAACATTTATTTCCACTCATTTCCAGTCAATTTTGACCACATCACAGCTCACTATATTCTTTTCATCCAGTTTAGGCCCAAAATTTGCACCAAGCTAGCTGGCTGACTGAGCTAAGCGGCAGCAGTGGGCCGCACAAACACATGGCAGTTCAACTAAAAACATGGCACATCAGGAAACACTTTTATTATTCAAGGGGGAGGGAGTTGGAGTATGTATATAGTTGAAGGTAGGGCAGGGACAGGAAGAGTTCATTGGTAGTAAATTTAATTTAATTTTTTGATTCCAAAGAAGATTTATGGGGGAGAAGGGGAGGGGTGGAGGCATATACAAAAAATGTTTTATACATTCACATCAGTCATTGCCACAGAATAATCCTTTAGCAAGGCTGCTGCTGCTGCTGCTGCTGCTGGGAGTGGATTTTCTCATCCCAGAAGGGGACCAGGAAGACTTCTAGTAGTGCTTTCCCATTGAAAAAGCATTTCCCAACCTGTACAGGGACATAAAAAATGCAGAGTTAGTTAGTGGCCTCAACCGTAAGATCTATGATTTAAGGCAGGAGTAGCCAACCCTGGGAGCTACCAACAGTGCATGTTTTCCAGGTCTCCTCACAGAATAATAACTGTAATAATTAGCTCCACCTGTGGACCTTTCCAAATGTATTGGTGAGTAATGAATACACCTGTGCACAAGCTAGGTGGTCTGGAAAACATGACTGTTAGTAGCTCTAGAGGGCCGAGGTTGGCTACCCCTGATTTAGGCCTTACGTTGTATCTTTCTTGAGAATCCTGCACCTGCTTCTGTGGCTAGGAGTGGATTTTCATCCCAGAAGGGGAAGAATGCTTCCAAAACAATTGACTTAAATAATACTTTGGATTTTCGGAAGTAAAGGTATTTCCCAACCTGTACAGGGACATTAAAAAAAGAGTTAGTTAGTGGCCTTCAAACTGCCGTTTTTCCAAATGTCCACTTAACCATATTACTTAGATATGTGAACAAGTGGAACAGAGCATTAAACAGAACAACATTTCAGTTTAAGGTTTAAGTTTTACGTTGTGTCTTTCTTGGGAATTCTTGAGCACCATGCCTGCTTGCTGGGAGTGGATTTTCAACCCAGAAGGGATGAAGACATATCTTTTTTCTTCCCAATGGACACAGATCTGAAGAGAAATAGATACATGTGAATAACTACTGGCAGGAAAAAGAGGCAATTTTGAGGATATATTTAAGTTTCTAAAAATTAAGTGTTCTTGTTGCCACTTGCCATGGGCAACATGAACATTAGCTGTCTTTGCTTTACCTGAGCTGCCCACCAGTGTGTACTTACTCAGAAAGAGTTTTCAGCACAGCCGGGAACCTTGTCAGTGATCAGCCTGAGACTACTTCCCCAAAATGTGGAAAAGATGATGTCCATTAAAATGAACTACAAATTCTATAAGAAAGACCTTTACCATCAATTACATGAAAAAATTACAGAGACACCTGTAATGGTGGATTCCAGCGGGGACAAATTAATATTGTGTGAAGAAGATGATGTATACTGTACATCACCCCAGATTATACCATCACCCAAGCTTATATTGTCATCCCATCCTGTGTTGTGTATAAATTACAGCTGCGCTCCAAGTTAGATTTGGCATTCATTGTCCACTTTAGTGTATGTGAGCTTCATTTTACACCATATCATCACCACACCCCCTACACATCTTCTGACCTGGGCTACAGGAGCTGCACTCTGGAATACGGTTGCATGGAGTTGCCCCTCTGACTCACTGAAATTCAGGTAGAGGGGCCATGGGTAGGGAGTAGGGACACTATAATCAGATAACACAGTTTTAGTTGCTTTATTCCATTTTTTAAACCATATCCTCTATTTTCACCTTCGAAAATGTTAATGCAAATCTCAGTAGAGGCGTTTGTGATGCCACACACACACAGAAAAAAACCACATTGATTGATTGATTGATTATTTAATTATTTTTTAGGGGGCGCTTGGAAGGGAGAGCACCTGACAGAGGCAGCAGCCTCTTGATAAATGACACAGGCAGCACAGCACCCCTGCGCACCTATGTTGCTGATAATTGTGGCTAACGCGCACACACACAAAAAAATTTTTTTTTTTTACACTGGGGATGAAGAGCACCCCTTAAAGAGGCAGCAGCCCCTTGACAGATGGGAGCACAGCACTCCTGCACAGCTGCGCTGATGACAGGCATGGCTAACATGCACATAAAAACAAATTGTTTATTTTTTGGCCAGCAGCCCCTTGACAGATAGGATCATAGCACCCCTGTGCACCTACACCAATGACAGGTGTGGGCAGCAGCCCCTTGACAGACAGGAGCACAGCGCTCCTGCACAGCTACGTCGATGACAGGCATGGCTAACATGCACACAAAAACAAATTGTTTATTTTTTGGCCAGCAGCCCCTTGACAGACAGGATCACAGCACCACTGCGCTCCTACGCCAATGACAGGTGTGGCTAACATGCTCACAGGACAGGACAAGAGCCAGCCCCTATATGGACAACAGTAGCCAGCCAGCCCCTATATGGGCAACATTAGCCAGCCATCCCCTATGGTCAGCATCAGCATCAGCAACAGATCCCAGCTACCTCCCTCTTGATGCTCCACAGCCGGAATGAAAAATCATGGCGATCACGGGAGCTTTATAGAATCCAAAACCCGTGAGAATCCGACAGTGGGATGATGACGTTTTGCCTCGTTTTCAGATCCGAGTCAGGCGGAAAAACCCGAGCCGACTCGGATCTGCCTTGGATCCCTTTAGTTCGGTCGGGTTCGGTTCTCAGGGAACCGAACCCGCTCATCCCTAATGGAAACACACTGATACTTTTCAGAAAATTATTGTATCCATAGGGATCATTGTGCCTTATAACCAATACAGGGAGATGATACTAATGATCCCATTTGAATGTAAATATATCTCAGGGTTTTTTTCTATATATCAGCTACATAATGAGGGTAAGGTACAATTAGGGAGAATGCTAGACTCTTCAGGGAGTCAGGGAGATTGCTACAAATTAAGGGAGTCTCCCTGACAATGAGGGAGAGTTGGCAAGTATGAAAAAGGTTTACTAAATAAAACACATGTGAATGCAGGGTATGCATAGCCCTTGAAGTCTGCAGAGGACACAATTAAATACAAAATACAGTCAATGGCATGCAGGCAGAGAAATCCAGAAAATGTATTTTGACGTGACTGGGCAGTGGGCAGGCAAATAACAAAAGTTCTAGTTTACTTTACAGCATACATTATGGACAGGCTACAGACAGGCAGCATACATTATGGACAGGCTGTAGGGGAGTTTTAAGAGAGGAGGGGGCTCGTGTGCAGCATTTGTTTGGGCCTCCTCCTCTGTGGCAGCGCAGTAGATCTGGTGTAAAGCTACAGTAGATACTACTGTGCATGCGTGGGTCTCTGGGAAAATGGAGCATGAGCCTTATTCCTGGGGACACCTTTTTTGCGCCTGCAAGAGTTACCAGGAAAATGTCCCCCACCATTTACCCCGTGATATATGCTGCTCTGCAGCGCCATCCTGGCACTGCAGAGCAGCACTCTAGGGACTACAAAAATGTAAATATAACTAAATATAGGTGCAGGTTGTGTGGTGTGGGGCCCCCTGGACCCAGGGGTCCATGTGCACTGCACACTCTGCACCCATTATAGATACGCCCCTGCTGCACACTAATAGGTTCCAGAGCTCATTCAGAAAGAAACAACAGACATAGGGGCCTATTCATCATGTTAATTATCGGGGTCCGAATGGACTCTAGAGCTGGACAGCAGTCACTGGAACCACCAAGTGGTCACAGATGAACCCGGAGCCACCAGGCTGGCGGCAGACAAGATTGGAACCACCGGATTGATTGCAGACTCTGTAACCACCTGACTGGCAGCTGACATCCCTTGGACACCAAACTAAGCAACAGTAATCTCTAGGACACTGGACTGGGAAGCAGTCATTCTTGGGATATCAGGCTGAGCAGCAGTCATCCTTGGGACACCATACTAGGCAGCAGTCATCCTTGGGAAATTAGACTGGATACACGACTTGGCAGGAAGCCTGTATCAGGCACATGAATTGACAGGAAGCCCGTAATGAGTACATGACTGGACATGAAGTCTGAATTGGGCTCACGGCTCAGCTGGAAGATTGGATCTAGCACAGGGCTTGGGATCGCAGCAGGCTTGGCAGGAAAGGCAAATTGAGCTAGTGGGACCTCATGTCTGGAGGAAAGGACATAAAGAAACTCACATCTAAAGGCATCGGCAGAGAGAACCTTGCGCCTGGGATGCATGGGCAAGCAGAACCTCATGCCCGGAGGTATGGGCAGGCAGAAACTCATGACTAGAGGCATGGGCAGGCAGAATCTTGCACCTGTAGGTGTGAACAGACAGAATGTCGCAACAGGAGATTGACCCCTCCCAGATGGACCACTTCATTTGGCGACAGCTGAACGGATATCACCCTCTCAGGAACTGGCAGACTAGAGTCCCCCACTGGGACTGGCAGACAGAAGTACCCACTGTGACTGGCAGACAGGAGTCCCCCACTGGATTGGAGATCAAAAAGTGATCAGCACTGGCACAATATAGAAAAACTCACTCTGCCCCAGTAAGGGGAGCACGAGGACCACTACAGCATTTTACACTCCCACTAATCAGCTGTGCAGTGTTGGAGGCTGCCATGACACATAGAATGGAGATCATTTGATAAGTGGAAAGCCCCTTTTGTGGTGCATAGGTAAGTCTCCTATCGGTAGAACTGGAGCTGCAGCAGTACTGGAAGTGGAAAGCCTGGAGTAGTGCAGACATTTTCGGAAGGAGTTCTGGAAAAACAGGAGGAGTCTGCAAAGTTTGCAGAATCATAATTTCCACGTGCAGGGAGTTGAGTGAAACAGATCCACAAGGAGCAAGCCTGAAAAGACCACTTTTACATGGCTGGGATTAATCTAGGATAAAGTACTCTGCATCAGTGTCCAATTTAGTTGGGCTGGTAATTCTGTTATGATTCAGCATTTGAAAGAACCCAATTACAGATTCCAGAAACAGTTGCAGGTGCAAAAAAAGGTTTATTATACAAAGCACATTTGAAGGCAAGGTATGCAGAGCAGTGGCGTCCCTCCCCGTGGTGACATCCGGTGCAGGGAGGGCTGTAGTGTGGTAAAAGAAGAGGCGTGGCCTCACATGTAGGATCATGGCCTCTCGGGTAGGGGCATGGCCTTGCGTCCCGAACCCCCATTGTATCACAGCTGCCATGTAAATCTTCACAGGCTGCCGTGAAAATGTGTGAAGATTATCGGGCACTGAACCTTATCTCAGGATGCCCATTGAGTAACACCATCAAGTTCAAGAAAAAGATGCTTTTTTGGAACTTGATAAACAGCACTGACAATTTATACCAAAGTATGTGAACGTGTTAATTTTCACATGCTTTTGTATAAATGAAGTGATGATGAATAGACCCCACAGAGAGCAAAAGCAAGCACAGGCCCATCACACAGGAAACTACTCAGGTTACACACTTGGGAGTTCACAGTCACTAGGAAAATGGAAGTCTACAGGAAACTTGAAAGAGTAGCAGAAAACACTTAGTAAATACCCTGTGGAACAATGCTGAGCAAGAGTTCAGGATAGTACTGGGAACAGACATAAAGTAAATGACATGGAGATTCAATCACAAGGAGTCCAAATACAGAGTCCAACACCAGCAGAAACACACACAGAAACATCAATGGGCAGCAACTTAAGCTGCGTACACACGCAGCGATTTTTAGGACGATGGAGCGATAACGATATCGTTATCATTCAAAAAATCGTTCAGTTTCAGCCCCAAAACGATGAACGATAACGACCAATGCACGCTCCTTTTTTGTAGTTGGTAGTTATCGTTCATCTCCCGAACCTCCCGATATTGTCAGGTTTAATATGTTCGGGGATGAGGGAGGGTGGCCGGCACTGAAATAAATAGTTCTTGATTTTGTTCAGTGTTTCTGCTCAGTGTTGTTAACAGCACTGAGCATACGCCTGCTGGGGACACACGGGTCAATGTTGTTCATGGAGCAAATCGTCCTGTGTGTATGCACCTTTACTATGTCAGAGATAAGAGTTAAATACTTGATGCACAGATGCAGCTAGTCAGGTAGAGTTAGCCCCTTACAGGCAAATCCCCTCCAGTCCACAAAGTTCAGTCCAGACAGCAGCCCCCAGTAGTGAACCAATGAACTCCACCAACCCAGAAATAAATACAGTGCCTAAAGGTGTGTACTAGGGGTGTGCACCGGTCACTTTTCGTGTTTTGGTTTTGGATCTGGATCTTACTTCGTGTTTTGGATCTGGATTGGTTTTGCCAAAACCACCCATCCATGTTTTGGGTTCTGGGTTTTGTGTGGATCTGTATTTTTTTTAAAAAAAACCATAAAAACAGCTAAAATCACAGAATTTGTGGGTTTTTCTGCTCCTATGCTATTATTAACCTCAATAACCTTAATTTCCACTCATTTCCAGTCTATTCTGAACACCTCACACCTCACAATAGTGTTTTTATATCCAAAAGGTTGCACCGAGGTAGCTGGATGACTATGCTAAGTGACACGAGTGGGTGGCACAAACACGTGGCCCATCTAGGAGTGACACTGCAGTGGCAGACAGGATGGCAGTTTGAAAAACTAGGCCCCAAACAGTACATAATGCAAAGAAAAAAAAGAGGTGCAAGATGGAATTGTCCTTGGGCCCTCCCACCCACCCTAATGTTGTATAAACAGGACATGCACACTTTAACAAACCAATCATTTCAGCACCAGGGTCTGCCACACGACTGTGGCTGCAATGATTGGTTTGTTTGGGCCCCCACAAAACAAGCTGGCAATTAATGTGTCCCTGCACAAACTGGCTCTACGGAGGCAAGATGTCGTCCTCATCCTCCTCATCCACCGATTCCTCACCCTCTTCAGTGTTGTGTACATCCTCATCTTCACAGAGTATTAATTTGTCCCCGCTGGAATCCACCACCACAGGTCCCTCTGTACATTCTGGAGGCTGGTCTCCCTGGAAGAGTTGATAATTCATTTTTTTGAACATCATCTTCTCCACATTTTATGGAAGCAACCTCCTATGCCTTTCGCTGACAAGGTTCCCGGCTGCACTAAACACTCTTTCGGAGTACACACTGGAGGGGGGGCAACTCAGGTAGATTAGAGCCAGTTTGTACAGGGGCCTCCAAATTGCCTCTTTTTCCTGCCAGTACAGGTACGGACTGTCTGACATGCCTACTTGGATGCTGTCACCGATGTAATCCTCCACCATTCTGTCAATGGTGACAGTATCATATGCAGTGACAGTAGACATGTCAGAAATTGTTGCCAGGTCCTTCAGTCCGGACCAGATGTCCAAACTTGGTCCTGCCTGACCTGCATCACTGCCAGCGGGTTGCTTAGGATACCTAAGTTTTTTCCTGGCAGCCCCAGTTGCTGGAGAAAATGAAGAAGGAGCTGTTGATGTGTCACGTTCCGCTTCAGCTGACAGTGTTTTCACCAGCAAGTCTATGCACCTCTGCAGGCTTGTGTTGGCCGGAAAGAGAGATACCACATAGGATTTAAACCTAGGATCGAGCACGGTGGTCAAAATGTAGTGGTCTGATTTCAACAGATTGACCACCCTGGAATCCTGGCAAAGCGAATGAAAGGCTTCATCCACAAGTCCCACATGCCGAGCGGAATCACTCCATCTTAGCTCCTCCTTCACTTTCTCCAGCTGCTTCTGCAAAAGTCTGATGAGGGGAATGACCTGACTCAAGCTGGCAGTGTCTGAACTGACTTCACGTGTGGCAAGTTTGAAGGGCTGGAGAATCTTGCACAACATGGAAATCATTCTCCACTGTGCTGGATTCAGGTGCATACCCCCTCCTTTGCCTATGTCATAGGTGAATGTATAGGCTTGAATGGCCTTTTGCTGCTCCTCCATCCTCTGAAGCATATAGAGGGTTGAATTCCACCGTGTCACAACCTCTTGCTTCAGGTGATGGCGGGGCAGGTTCAAGAGTGTTTGCTGGTGCTCCAGTCTTCGGCACGCAGTCGCTGAATGGTGAAAGGGGCCAGAAATTTTTCGGGCCACCCAAAGCGTCTCCTGCACGCCCCTGGTGCTTTTCAGAAAATTCTGCACCACCAAGTTAATTGTGTGGGCAAAACATGGGATGTGCTGGAATTTGCCCAGATGTAATGCCCGCACAATATTGGTGGCATTGTCAGATATCACAAATCCCCAGGAGAGTCTAAGTGAGGTAAGCCACTGGGCGATGATTTCCCTCAGTTTCTCTAAGAGGTTGTCGGCGGTGTGCCTCTTACTGAAACTGGTGATACACAGCGTAGCCTGCCTTGGAACGAGCTGGCGTTTCTGAGATGCTGCTACTGGTGACGCTGCTGTTGTTGCTGCGTAAGGTGATACATCTACCCAGTGGGCTGTCACAGTCATATAGTCCTTAGTCTGCCCTGTTCCACTTGTTCACATGATCGTGGTTAAGTGGACATTGGGTACAACCGCATTTTTCAGGACACTGAGGACACTTTTTCTGACGTTTCTGTACAGTCTCGGTATCGCCTGCCTAGTGAAGTGGAATCTAGATGGGATTTGGAACCGGGGACACACTACCTCCATCAATTGTCTAAATCCCACTGCACTAATGGCGGATACCGGATGCACGTCTAACACCAACATAGCAGTCAAGGCCTCAGTTATCCGTTTTGCTTCAGGATGACTGCTGTCGTACTTCATCCTCCTCGCTAAGGACTGTTGGAGGGTCAATTGTTTAGTAAAAGTAGTGGTGTTCCTTCTTCCTCTCTGGGATGATGAACGACTCCCAGCAGCAACAGCATCAGCAGCAACAGTAGGCGTAGCAATGCAGGATCCGCCGGAGGAATCCCGTATAGTAGAGTCAGTCATGCCAGTGACATGGCCTGCAGGACTACTTCCGATCCTGACTAAGGAGGAAATTGACGAGGAGGGAGTTGATGGTGTGGTTTGCAGGCACTTGGATACAACAGGACAAAGGGATTTAGGTGTCCCTGGACTGCTTATGGTCTTACCAATAAATAGTGGGGGTCAGTGATACACTTAATGAATGTCAAACCAAAAGTGAATCAAATGGTTTGTGTTATAATTCTATTTATTTACAGTACACATATAGGGGGTCACAATGCCCCTGTAAGAAAATGTAATGAAAAAGGGGTGAATGGGTGGAAAAGGGGATACTATTAAAAGTATATATGCCAATATTGATAGTAATTAAGTGCTGGCAAAGTAAAAAATGAGAAATGATAAAAATGAGGGTGGACAAAGTAACTAGCACTGTAGTGCTAATAAGTCTCTTGATATGTTGTATCAATAATACACAGCAGTGTGTTGATGGCAGGGAGAATAGCGGGGTATATAAGTTGTGTCTGGCGGGGCGGCGTCCCGTATCCCCCAGGTGCACAGACTTACCCTCGGCATCCTTTGATGGTCACCTCCGGGTGACCGTGGTCCTCTTCTCCGTCCTCGTCACGGGTCCTGGTCTTCTGGTCTTCCGCTCCGCTATTCCTGACAGCGCGTAGTTGTAGTCGCGTGCTGTCTGGGATGCAGAGACCACACCGGTGTCCTGCGAGACTTCCGGGTAGCTGTGCTCTCGCGAGATGGCACAGTTCTCCGGGCTCAAACAGGTATGACGCGGTGGCTCGACTCGACGCCGCGAGGAGACTTAGGAGGTGAGATGCGGCAATGTAGGTAGTGGAGATGATAGGTCTGTAGTGTCTCCAACGCATATCAGCTGTTAGGCCTTCCTGAGGAAGGCCTAACAGCCGATGCGCGTTGGAGACACTACAGACCTATCATCTCCACTACCTACATTGCCGCATCTCACCTCCTGAGGAAGGCCTAACAGCTGATATGCGTTGGAGACACTACAGACCTATCATCTCCACTACCTACATTGCCGCATCTCACCTCCTAAGTCTCCTCGCGGCGCCGAGTCGAGCCACAGCGTCATACCTGTTTGAGCCCGGAGAACTGTGCCATCTCGCGAGAGCACAGCTACCCGGAAGTCTCGCAGGACACCGTTGTGGTCTCTGCATCCCAGACAGCACGCGACCACAACTACGCACTGTCAGGAATAGCGGAGCGGAAGACCAGAAGACCAGGACCCGTGACGAGGACGGAGAAGAGGACCACGGTCACCCGGAGGTGACCATCAAAGGATGCCGAGGGTAAGTCTGTGCACCTGGGGGATACGGGACGCCGCCCCGCCAGACACAACTTATATACCCCGCGTATTCTCCCTGCCATCAACACACTGCTGTGTATTATTGATACAACATATCAAGAGACTTATTAGCACTACAGTGCTAGTTACTTTGTCCACCCTCATTTTTATCATTTCTCATTTTTTACTTTGCCAGCACTTAATTACTATCAATATTGGCATATATACTTTTAATAGTATCCCCTTTTCCACCCATTTACCCCTTTTTCCCTACATTGTCTTACAGGGGCATTGTGACCCCCTATATGTGTACTGTAAATAAATAGAATTATAACACAAGCCATTTGATTCACTTTTGGTTTGACATTCATTAAGTGTAGCGCTGACCCCCACTATTTATTGGTATATCTATTATATGGGTTGAGTAATCCCATAAAGGTCAGCAGCAAGCACCTATCATTTACTTGAGCCCACATTATTTGAGCGCAGGTCCCCCCTCCCCCCCTTGATTCATGCTTATGGTCTTAGCCAAAGTTTCTGAACTTGACAGTAACTTTTTATGAACATGCTGCAGGTGACGTATAAGGGAGGATGTTCCTAGGTGGTTAACGTCGCTACCCCTACTTATTTCACCTTTACATATGGTACATATGTCCAGATTTGGATAGAAATATTTCCAGACCAAAGAGGTGGAATATTTGGTCTTCTGCCAAGGCATGACCGTGATGGGCTTTTTCATCCCACGGACAACAACTGTCTCCCCCGGAGCCTGATTTAAACAAACCACATAACCATCAGAATCCTCCTCGCCAATTTCCTCCTCAGCGCCAGCTACACCACTATCCTCATCCTGTTTTACTTCAACAGTGACATCTTCAATTTGCATATCAACAAGTGGACTGTGGGTGCTCCTTTCAGCACTTGCAGGGGGCGTGCAAATGGTGGAAAGAGCCATCTCTTCCCGTCCAGTGCTGGGAAGGTCAGGCATCGCAACCGCCACCACACTTGGACTCTCCTTGGGGATTTGCTATATCTTCTTAGAACGCACAGTTGTTTGCTGTGCTTTTGCCAGCTTAACTCATTTGATTTTTTTAGCAGGAGTAGGGCTTCCATCGTCATGTGAAGCTGAACCACTAGTCATGAACATAGGGAAAGACCTTAGCCATTCCTTGCCACTCCGTGTCGTAAATGGCATATTGGCAAGTTTATGATACTCCTCAGATGATTTAAATGGTTTTTTTAAGGTCATTTTCCTGAACTTTGTCATTTGGGATTGTATATGCCCTCTACTATGACACTGGGCATCGGCCTTGGCAGACGACATTGATGGCATGTTATCGTCTATGTCATGACTAGTGGCAGCAGCTTCAGCACTAGGAGGAAGTGGTTCTTGATCTTTCCCTATTTTATTTTTATTGGAGAAAGTTTGGTCCTCCATTTATGTTATATTGATATATACGTGCAGCTAAGGCGCACACAAACACAGAAAATGATTTTTTATTTTTGTTGGAGACTAGAGCACTTTGTGGGTTATACCACCCTTTAAGAAATGAGCCAGCCAGCTCTTTACTTATGGGACACAGGCGCATGCTTGGTGCTGCTCCTTTGTTGATGCACATGCAGCTACAGTGCACACAATTCACAAAGACAGAAAAAAAATAAGAATTTTTTTATTTTTTGTGGAGCGCACTTTGAGGGTTACACCACCCTTTAACAGACAGATGCATGCTTGGCACTGCTGCTTTGAGGATGCACGTACAGTGCACACAATTCACAAACACAGAAGAAAATTTTTTTTTTTGTTGTAGTGCACTTTGGGGGTTACACCACCCTTTAACAGACAGATGCACGCTTGGCGCTGCTGCTTTGAGGATGCATGTACAGTGCACACAATTCACAAACACAGAAAATAATTTTGTTAGGAGTGCACTTTGGGGGTAACACCACCCTTTAACAGATGAGCCAGCCAGCCCTTCACTTATGACACGGGCGCACGCTTGACGCTACTTTGTTGATGCAGTAGTGTGCACACATTCACAAACACAAAAAAATATATATATATTTTTTTTTTGGAGTGCACTTTGGGGGTTACAGCACCCTTTAACGGACAAGCCAGCTGGCCCTTTACTTATGGGACACAGGCGCACGCTTGGCACTGCTCCTTTGTTGATGCAGGTGCACCACAGTGCACACAATTCACAAATGCAGAAAATATTTGTTTATTTTGTTTGGAGTGCACTTTGGGGGTTACACCACCCTTTAACAGATGAGCCAGCCGGCCGTTTACTTATGACACAGGCGCACGCTTGGCATTACTTTGTTGATGTACATGCGGCTACTGCGCACACAATTCACAAACACAAAAAAAAAAAAATTTTTGGGAGTGCACTTTGGGGGAGCACCCCTGATGCATAGATCACCCCCTGGACAACACTACAGCACCCCTATAGGACTACAGCCTTTATGGGACACTGCACAACATAGTCCAGCCAGCCCATCTAGACTTTGGAGTGGACACAGCCCCTATGACTGCAACTGACTGCACAACACAGCACAGCCAGCCCCTATGACAGCAGCACAACAAAGCCCAGCCAGCCCCTATGGACAACAGCAGCACAACACAACCCAGCCAGCCCCTATGGACTTTGGAGGAGTGGACACAGCCCCAATGGACAACAGCAGCACAGCACAACACAACACAGCCCAGCCAGCCCTAACTCCCACCCTACCTCTTCACTGTCCACAGCTGGAGTGAGAAATGGCACCGACGCGTGGACCTTTTATAGCATCCAAAACCCGCGAGACCCGGAAGGCGGGATGATGACGTTTTGCATCGATTTCAGATCCGCGTCAAGCGGGAAAAGTCGAGCCTGACTCGGATACGACTCGGATCGGGAGGGCTCGGCGGGCGGGGTTCGGATTTCAGAAATCCGAACCCGCTCATCCCTAGTGTGTACACACCTAAACAAAATATCTGCAGATTGACTGATCTGCAGATATATCTGCAGTCTGTGCAGAACATATATTCTTCATACAGACTGCCAGATACGTTGTGACTGACGTCATAACTGGGCGGGCATTCACATAGGACCGCCCGTACACACAGCACGATGCCCCAATATATATGCAGATATATTGGGCATCGCCTGTGCAGCACAGCCGACGCGATATGTTTGTAAACGATGTCGTACGCAGACATATCACTGGTACACACTGGCCGATGCACACACAATTGAACGGCCAATATGTCGGCCAGTTTGTACCCAGCATAACAATACAGAGTTATAGCTAAGGTATTGTGATATGTGACATTACCACCACAGGTGACTATTAAAATGGAAGGGTAGGCACTGTGGCATGCACTTTCTCAAGGCACCATGGCTCCACACAATACTCCAGTTTATACAGTATGTGTCAACCCCAAATGCACATTTTTTAAATAGTCACACCATAATTTGAGCTCATATGTATATTGTACTAAGTAGGCTTAAAAAAAATTGTGTAAAAAATGATCTCAATGAAAATACATACACCAGTATGGATATGGCAATGGCAAACTATAGTTACCAGATCATAATTGAATACTGCCTATATATAGCATTTAACTTCAGGTGCATGCTATGTACTGGTATAGGAAACTGCAGACAAGCTCGCATCTGAACTGATTGCTGTCAGGAACATACTGGAACAAAGGACCCAGAGTGCTATAAAGAAATGGAGCAAAATCAGGATTCTGTCAGATGAGGTTTTATTTTGGTAATACCAGGCAGGAAAACTGATACTAAAGATTAAACTGTGAATCTGCTTTACCCTTAACAATTATAACTGCAAGTTTGCAATGTCCGAAAACCCTCATCCGTAGGTACTTTTGCAACAGCTTCTGTTATAGGCTCTAAAGTTTAGGGTACTAGCTTTAAATAAGCCATACAGAAGGTTTCATAAGCCTGAAGGGGGTTAAACCTTGAGGTAGTGCCAGCCTTTGTGATAAGGTTAGGCCTTTTAGTGACAAGTTGTATTTTGGCCAATCAAACTGCAACAGGGGGAGGGTTTGGGGGCCTCAGGAATCTTTGTACTCAAACTAAGACCTCTTTGATTTGATTCATTCCAGCCTTCCTCCCTGGCTTAAATAAATAGTGATGCAATACTCTCCTTTATAGAAAAGCTTGCATGATAACCCCCTTCCCTGGGTCAGCGACACCATCCTGTCAAATGGGTTTTCTATTTAGGCATGATATAACCTATGTACCAGGGTCCCCTCTTGATCACCTTTGGAGGCCTCTGTAGTATTGCAGGGCCTGATTGCCTATAACTGATCTGCCCATCCCTTTTCTTGCCTCTATTTTTTTGTTCTAATTCTTTATATATTGTTATCAATAAATGATTAAACATTTTAAAAATGGCAATTATTGTGTTTGTGTTTTTATTGTAACATTGTTCTGACTTTGTTAGAGGGCAGACCAAGGTCTAGTAGTTGGCATCTGCCTTGAAGGAGTATAAAAAGTCATAGCTTATCAGGCAACAAGCCTCAGTATTTTTAAGGCTCATTAGAGCTGGTTGATTATGAGACATGATTTATTTTTATTATCTACATGTTTGGAAAGTGGAGGAGTGTAATGTGAACATCCCCGCTATCACATTGGAAGTGTAAAACACAAGACAGACCTCACTGTAAAATTATGCTGACAGCACCAATTTGACATTTGTCATAGCCATCCAATCGGCTGTCTTTCACACAAGAAGTGTCAGCAGCAATGGGACTCAATATGATCCTGATACATTAGCTGCACCTGGATAATGAAACCGTACAGAGGTTCCTGGTCATGAGTATCCTGGGCACCAGACTTCCATATTGCTTTTATCCAACCTATTCTTCATAATGGATGGACTTTCCTTCAATAAGAAATATAAAAAGTCTAGGATCTGCTGGTCATGATACAGTTAACTGTAGAAAAGGATTTCTAATAAATAAAATGATTAGATGCCATAAATGAAGCATGTGTGATACATACTTTTTCAATACATTTTAATGCAGAACAATCAGTTTCTTACACAACCTTGAATTTAGGGCATGCTTAATAAACACCGGGCCCCCACATTAGATAATTCATTGTTTTTCTTCCCACCTTGCAAAGGGTAAACAGTAACGCAAGCAATGCATTCTCTTCTCCATCTGACAGCTACTCAAATCATGTCTTTAGCGTGGAAAGGTTTGTCTAGCAGATTAAATGGCTGCTTGTGGAATAAAGAACAACTGTGTTCTACATACAAATACATCACTTAGAGACAAACAGCGAGGGATGCTTGACAAACACCCAACTTCAATATCAAGTAGTAGAAAACAGCAAGATGTAAAACATATAGCAGATCCCACAAAGGTTACTTATTACCTGCCCAAGTAAATGTTTCTATTGTATAAACCACTTGATAGGAGTTTATCTAGATTATTGCTTCAGTTTTACTTTTGTGCATAAAATATTGAAAACATAGACCTACTGTATAATATTTTTATTATTATTATTATTATTATTATTTCTAATAATAATAATAGCAATAATACAAAACATTAATCAGAGCAAAACTGCTACTGTTTCAGCTACAAATAATAGGTGCGCTAGAGGCACTGGCGGGTACGGAGTTGCTGGGGTAGCTTGCCATGCCCCCAAGGTGGCATGTTCAGGCATTCCAAATAACTAAGCCAAACACCAATGGGTATATTTACTAAAGGTTGATATAACAATAATAATAATGTATTATTAGCAGGGCCGCCAGAAGATTTTTTAGGTCAAGATACTTGGGAGTATAGATGTGTCCTCTTGCATCTTTGCCGCTTTCACAGCTAATCGCGCCATGCTGTGCTCACACCCACGACTCTATAGCATCGCATGGTGCAAACGCAGTGTGCGGCATGACGTAGCGTAGTGCACATGGCCGCGGCTAATCACATGGCGCAATGCATGTGCACATTTGTAGCGCGACCGGCAAAAATGCAAGAGGACACATCACATGTAAAGTATGAACACTCTGAAACAATACCACAACAACATCCATTGTATTGGAAGTTGGTTTCCAAGGGGTGAAGTCAGTAAGGGCTTTATTCTCCAACAAAGTTCTCTTGTGAGTCGTATGATAAAAAGAAGAAAAACATATAATAGTGTAGTACGTCACAACTGAACAATCAATTCCACCCTGGTGAGCTACTGTAGAAGCTGGATAATGATTGAAGTTCAAATAATCCTCCATCAGTTATGAAAAATGATGGAGTAAACGTTCCATACTCACAATCTAAATACTAAATAAATGTGCGTAAAGGTATCTTTAACGCTTTCACAGAAGTATAGCGTACCCCAACTCACAGTGTGATAGATGTCACCAAACTTATAAGGGTTTCTTTATTTTAAATAGGAACAGGATAGGCATGCCAAACTCACAATCGTAAAGATTGGAACACATATGTAAAGGTATCTTTGCTCTTCCAAAATGTAAAAATAGGCCGTAATGATAAGTTAAAAATAGGGGGAAAAAATTATTACACTACATCAATGAAATGGCACAAAAAAGAAAAACAAATAATAAGACATGTTACATATAAACTCCAGAAAATGGAGACCAAGTGGGAGATGGAAAAGACAGCTAAAGTGGTAAAATAGTCCGGACTTCCTTTACATCAGGGCTCTGCTTGCCAAAATTCCTTTTGAATGGTGATACAGGTTGAGTCTCTCATATCCAAAATGCTTTTAACTTTCTTGATAGTTTTGTTTACTTTTTAAAACTTTTTTTTTGTACACACAGCCGCTTGTGAGTCTCGACACTTGAATCAGCAGAGTATAGCACAGCATACATTAATGTGCAGCGTGCCCCCTATACACGGTCACTTTGCCAGCACAGCCACTTGTAAGTCTGGACACAGTCACTTTAATCAGCAGAGTATATGGCAGCATACATTAGCGTGCAGTGTGCCCCCTATACAGTCACTTTACCAGCATAGCTACTTGTGAGTCTCTGGACTAGAGATGTGCGCCGACCCCCGTGTTTTGGTTTTGGTTTTGGATTTGGATCTCCCCTGGTTTTGGATCTGAATCTGGTTTTGGATTTTTTTCCTCCAAGTTTTGTTTTCGTGTTTTGGTTTTGGTTTTGGATCTGGATTTTTTCTTAAAAATTATAAAAACAGCTAACACCACATAATTTGGGCCTGTTTTTGTTCCTGCAGTATTATTAACCTTAATAACAATCATTTTCAGGCATTTCTATGCATTTTTAACCACCTCACAGCTCACAGTATTGATTTCACTATTTTTCACCAATATAGGCCAAAGGCTGCAGCAAGCTGGCTGGCTAAAGTAAGTAACAGAGCAGCGGCACAAACGCACGGCAGTTTAAAAAAATATCAGACATCTATGAAACATTGCCACGCAGCAGTGGCAGACAGGATGGCAGTTTATTATACTATAATAATGTCAGTCGGCAATGCCCCAAATTGTGCCAAATGTAAAGGAAAGAGGTGCAAGATGGAATTGTCCCTCCCACCCACTATTATGTGGGATATTAAAAAGGACATGCACAGTTTAACAAACCAAGCACTTTAGCCACTAGGGCTGACACTTTTGTATCTGAACTCCTTGGTTTGTTTGGGCCCCACAAAACATGTTTTGGAAGGACTACCTTCAATTATTAAGGAGGAGGTTGATGATAAGGGTGTTGATGGTGGAGATTGCATGTTATGGTCCAAGCTTCTGGTAGCTGATACTGGACTGCTTGTTATTAATTTACAAATTATAATTTTGTTAAACAAATTGCATGAACTTGCTGCAAATGACGTAACAGGGAGGAGGTGCCTAGATGATTAACGTCCCTTCCTCTGCTAACTTTGGCTTTACAAATGGAACAGATGGCTTCACAACTGTTGTCAGACTTTAGATTAAAATAATTCCACACCCAAGACGTTGCTTTTCTGGCTTTCTTTTTATCATTAGCAAGGACTGCTGCCACTGGTGACTGATTTATGCAAACCACATCCTTATCATCAACATCCACATTAGAGTCAGATAGGATACTAATTTCCCCCTCATCCTCCTTTTGCACTTCCTCCACACTATCATCCTCATTTCTTATTATTATTTCACCAGCTAATACTAGCACAGCCGTCATGGCGTCAGTGATCCGCTGTGAAACTGGGTGACAACTGTTATACTTACTTCCTCTATCAAAGGACTGTTTAATAGTCATTTGTTTTTTTAAATTTCTTCCGATCACGAATGAGGATGTAGGTGATGATGCAGGTGTTGGTGTTGGAGATCGAAGGCGCTTGGATCCCACAGAGAGGGAGCAGGTAGGTGACACTGGACTTGTTACATTTTGAGTTTTGGAACTTGGCGACATACACTTTGATATTTGATGAATGTGCACCAAGTGGCGTAACAAGG
The DNA here is from genome assembly GCA_031769625.1 of Taudactylus pleione. Taxonomy (NCBI): domain Eukaryota; kingdom Metazoa; phylum Chordata; class Amphibia; order Anura; family Myobatrachidae; genus Taudactylus; species Taudactylus pleione. Next base: position 1,311,569 of record JAUIMM010000566.1, on the reverse strand, counting down.
AGAAGGTTCCTAGGTGGTTTAGGTCCCTCCCTCTACTCACTCTTGCATGGCAATGGGCACATATGGCTTGACAACTGTTGTCCGGATCGGGATGGAAATAATTCCACATGTGAGAAGTATATTTTTTTGTCTTTTGTCCCGACATGACAACAATGGGCTTTGGCTTTTTCAAACCATGGGCAACAGCTGTTGCCTTACTTACACAAAGGACATCCTCGGCATCAACATCCTCATCACCAATATCTTCATCATCAACATTATCATCATCCTTAGCGCCTTCAACTACCAAAATATCCTCCTCCTCCATGCGCAATTCCACAGAAGATGTTGACTGCCCTTTCCCACATTTACAGAGGGCACACAAATTTTGGAACTTGGAGGATCCTCCAGTACACTAGTATTTAGGTCAGGATCACACATGGCAACCGCGGACACACTTACACTCTCCTTGGGGATTTGTGATTTCGATTTCTCCGGGCACACAGTTGGTTTTCCTGGAGCTGTCTTAACAACTTTCACATTTTTAATTGGACCACCACCACCACCACTACTACAAGCAGAAGGGCTATCAGCAGTCTTCATAAAAAAAGGCCAAGGCCTTATCCTTTCCTTTCCACTTCGTGTAGTGAATGGCATATTGCCAATATTTTGTTTATCTAAAGGCAAATATCCTTTCAATTCTTTTTTCTTAACTTCAGCAAAACTTGCTTTACCATATCCATGGCATGACTTAAGCCCTGGGGCATGGGCCTCATAGAGGACGAGGAAGTTGACGGCCTTGCACTGCTGGGGGCAGCTACAACATGTGGTTCTTGGCCTTGCTCTCCTGTCATGTGACAGCCCTCCGTATTTTCTGCAGTCTTGAAGCAGTGTCACAATCACCAATAATGTAGCCAAGGTGCGGTTACAAAATTCACACACGTGCAGTCGTGCGCACACACAAAAATATTAGAAAGAAAGACAAATGATGATTTTTATTTTTTTGTCAGCTCCAGAAGAACTTGGGCCCAGAGCACCGGTTGATCACAACTGTAGTCGGGCAGCACAAGGTTGTTGCAACATACGTTGCTGGCTGGCTCTTGTGTGCTACTGCGGTTAAGCCTAACACCCACGAGCACACACAGAAGAAAAAAATATTAGACACCTGGGGGTTTTTTTGGAGCCTGACTGTAGTCAGGCAGCACAAGGTTGTTGCAACGTGTGTTGCTGGCTGGCTATTGTGCACTACTGCGGTTAAGCCTAACACCCACGAGCACACACAGTAGAAGAAAATATAAGTCACTTTTATTTTATTTTTTTTGGAGCACGACTGTAGTTGGGCAGCACAAGGTTGTTGCAACTTGCATTGCTGGCTGGCTCTTGTGCGCTACTGCAGTTAAGCATAACACCCACGAGCACACACAGAATAATAAAATATAAGACGCTTTTATTGGGGGTTTTTTGGAGCATGACTGTAGTTGGGCAGCACAAGGTTGTTGCAACTTGCATTGCTGGCTGGCTCTTGTGCGCTACTGCAGTTAAGCATAACACCCACGAGCACACACAGAATAATAAAATATAAGACACTTTTATTGGGGGGTTTTTGGAGCACGACTGTAGTCGGGCAGCACAAGGTTGTTGTAACGTGCGTTGCTGGCTGGCTCTTGTGCGCTACTGTAGTTAAGCCTAACACCCACGAGCACACACAGAAGAAAAAAATATAAGACACTTTTATTGGGGTTTTTTTTGGAACACGAGTGGAGTCGAGCAGCACAAGGTTGTTGCAACTTGCGTTGCTGGCTGGCTCTTATGCGCTACTGTGGTTAAGTCTAACGCACACACAGAAGAAAAAATATAAGACACTTTTATTGTTTTTTTTTGGAGCATGACTGTAGTCGGACAGCACAAGGTTGCGTGCGTTACTGGCTGGCTCTTGTGTGCTACTGCGGTTAAGTCTAACACCCACGAGCACACACAGAAAAATATAAAATACACTTTGAATTTTTTTTTTTACTTTTTTTTTTTGGAGTACAGAACTTGGGCCCAGAGATGGACACAGCACAAGCTCAGGACACAGCAGACAGCCCAGATGGATCAGCAGACAGCACAGTGGCAGGGACAGCACCGTGACCAGAGACCAGAATGGATCAGCAGACAGCACAGTGATAGTGACAGCACCGTGACCAGAGACTGGAATGGATCAGCAGACAGCACAGTGATAGTGACAGCACCATGACCAGAGACCAGAATGAATCAGCAGACAGCACAGTGATATTGACAGCACCATGATCAGAGACCGGAATGGATCAGGAGACAGCACAGTGACAGTGACAGCACCGTGACCAGAGACCAGAATGGATCAGCACCAGCCCAGGACACAGCAGATAGCACCAGCACCTCTCCCAGCCCTACACTCCCCACCCTCCCTGTCAGTCTCCACAACCGGAGTGGAAATGGCGTCCGTCGCGTGGTCCCTTATTTACTACATTGATAATAGAGACGAAAGCTCGCGAACCAGGCGTTTTGCCTCGGTTTCGAGATCCGAATAAGGCGGGAACCTCCGAGCCTGCTTGGATCCGACTCGGATATGCTAAATTTGGGTGGGTTCAGTTCTCTGGGAACCGTACCCGCTCATCTCTACTCTGGATACAGTCACTTAATCAGCAAAGTATAGCACAGCATAAATCAGCATGCAGTGTGCCCCCTATACACAGTCACTTTGCCAGCACAGGCACTTGTAAGTCTGGCCACAGTCACTTTAATCAGCAGAGTATAGGGCAGCATACATTAGCATGCAGTGTGGCCCCTATGCAGTCACTTTACCAGCACAGCTACTTGTGAGTCTCTGGACACAGCCACTTAATCAGCAGAGTATAGCGCAGCATACATCAGCGTGCAGTGTGCCCCCTTATACAATCACTTTGCCAGCACAGCCACTTGTGAGTCCCTGTACACAGCCAGAGTGAAATGGCGCCGAGTCCCGGTCTCGGCGCCTTATGTAGACACGAACTCTTGCGAGAATCCGACGTCAGGAGGGCGATGTTTGGCCTCGCAGTGGGCTCAGAGTCAGGCGGGAACACCTGAGCCGCGGCTCGGGTGGACTCGGATCCCCGCTGTTTGGAGCGTTTATGATTCCACAGAATCTGAACCACTCATCCCTAAATTTTATATAATATATTTAATAATTTTGTGCCTTAAACAAAGTTTGTGTACATTGAACCATCAAAAAGCAAAGGTTTCACTATTTCAGTCAGACTTAAAAAAATCCATATTTCAGAATATTCCGTATTTCGGAATATTTGGTTATAGGAGACTTAACCTGTAGCTATGTCACAAAGAAAAGTTCCCCTCTGCAGCAAACATGTTTTGATCCTACTGGATCTTTCTAAAGGAATGCAGAGAGCTTAACTGGGACTATTATTTGCAGGCTCGGCGACAGGGAAGGGCTAGGGGCACAGCCATACCGGGCTCCGAGATTCTTGAGGCCCTGAAGGGGCCCACAGACAAACAAGTGTAACTGCTGGCTGCTCTGCTGCTGTGATGCAGGGTGCACTGCAGGCACCCTGCATCACTGACAGAACATCCGGCAGTGCAGCCGGTGCCTGCAATATTGAGGGTGCCCACAGCGGCATTGACAGCAGTGATGTAATGAGTCAGACTGAGTCAGTACAGTACACTGCCTCGGTCCATAGCAAAGAAAGAGGTGATCTGACCATCCTCCAGGCTCCTCCCCTCCTCTCTTCTTACCTTTGCCTCTCTGACATTGCAATTGCCGGGGGCCTGACATCACACTCTAGTGACCGGCCCCCGCAAAAAGTTGAGAGGTGGCTTGTGTTCTTACTTCCTAGACCAGCTACAGTAAGGCATGCGGGTCTTGGTCTACTCAGATCAGTATCCTTCCGATTTTTTTATTTTATTGCGTCTTTCTCTCTGAATACCGACTCCCGTCCCAGGGAGGAACTACTTCTTCAAAGGTTCCCCATTGCAGAGAAAATACATCTGGGAACCCGGGTATGGTGGGGGGGGGGGCTATAAAAATGTGTGTACCGGACCCCATGATTTCTGTTGCCGGCCCTGACTATTTGTACTTCCTGGTATATTACCACCAAAAGTAATGTCAAGTACATGTCAACTTGTTAAAAACTCTAAAGGAACAAAAATCATATATAATAAACAGATCCTGAACATTCCAAATACATGGATCAAATATGTATATATAAGAACATAGATAAAAAGATTCCTAAAATCATAAACATGTTAATGATCACCAGACCGGAAGTGCAAACGCTACGTAGGAAGTGAGCGTTCGTTCCCCCTGCCAGAATGCATTCCAGGAATTCAGTCCTTTGTTATGGAGGAGGTACCGCCTTATCTCTCCATGTAGTGGGGAAAGTGTTTTTTATGGGGGAAGCTCTAACAAGAAATGTGAATGGCGTGCTGAAAATGCACATGCGCTCCAACCCCGATTGTGTTCCATAAACCCCGGAAATGGGTTAAAATGACCCCCCAACTATGTGTCACAGGCCCAAAATACGTAAATGGGCTGCATAAATAAATAAATTAAACATATGTAAAATTGGCATTAATAATGTAACATAAATACAATAATTCACAAAAAATAAATTGTGACAAAAAATAAATAAATAATAATAATAATAAAAAAAAAATATATATATATATATATATATATATATATATACACAAAATAGAATCACAATATACAGTTATAGTAATTTATAACAAGGAGACCAATCTGAATGTTTACATAAATTAAATCTTGGTTCATTCAGATTCCAAATAGATAGTCCATAAAGTCCATAACTCTGAATAAATGAGGAGGAAGAGCCAAACTCTAACGTGAGAGAAAAAAATGTCTGCAATGTATGAAATTATAAAAAAACAATTTAACACAAAATCACTATTAAGTCCTCCTGATAATGTTTTTAATAAATAAATTATACACTCATCTTGACTTTTGCATTGGAGAAAAAAAGCTCTTACTGACTGAACAACAAAGTCTTCACCCGTTGGTAACCAAATTCCAATACAAGGGACGTTGTTGTGATATTGTTTCAGGGAGCTCGTACTTTACATGTGTCACTTTTAATTCTATTTTGTTTATTGGCTATATAGTGAAACATTTTCTGGGCTGTGTTTAGTTGTAGCTGCTAATGGACCTACATATGGATTTATAATCCCATTATTGAAGTGGTGTCACAAGGGGTTTCGGGCTGCACCTGGGTGTCACCCGCCAAGTGGTGACACCAAATTGCCACAGTGACAGGTGCCAGGTGCTGCACTGTAGCATTACATGCAGCACTCAGATCCTGACACAGTGAGGCAGCCGGCACTGCACACAGACTGGTCGCCGGAGGCAGTCCGCATCTCAAGAATCCCAGGAGTGTCTAAAATGTGGGTTTGGGCCATGAAACCACGCCCCATTCCCACAAAGCCACGCATCCTACCCGGGAGGCTACGCACCCTACCCGGGACGCCAAGCACCCTTTTCTACCAGCGCGCGGCTTTGTCACGCAGACTGCTATACTCCCTGGTGCCACCAAGGTAGGTGACGCCACTGCGTTATTGTTCTTAATTTCCCCACTAGAGTCATCCACTTATCAGGCAGCAAGGTTTTTATTGATCATTTTATCATGTTTACCTTAAGGGAAAATAGAATTTTTTATTTCTAATACTGCTATTGATTGTGGGTAGGAAATGTGGATATCAAGAATATCATGAGAAAATTAGAGAATATCCTATTGAAGGATACAAAAATCTGGTGGGAAGAGGCCACCGTGAAAAAATATATAGCCCATCAATTACTCGTGGCCTTAAAATGAATAAGGTAACATCTCTCACCACAGCGAGTGAAAGTTTCAAAACAGAGTGGGACTCTATTATTAACAATTGTTCTTTCTTTCTTATGAATATGATTATCAAGGAGAGGTGAGGGGAACTTAAAAAACTTGAAATTGAGATTGAAGAACTCAAATTACTTATGGCCCCATTCTCAGAATTTCATGGTTATAAGGAAATGGAAGACAAGATAGAATATACCATTAGAAAAATGGAAAAATTGCTAATCACTAAAAAAGTTTTAAAACATAATAGAGAAAAAAAAGATTTAATTAGCCTTCTATCTGTGTCCCGCCCCACTTTACCTACCAAAAGTAGAGTAAGATCGGATGTAAACATTACAAAAGAAAGATTTACACATTAGCCTTTGAATATTTCTAAAAAGCAAACACATATGCAAGAAAAGGTCTCAAATTTGCTGCCACTAAGGATTTAATTTTTTTTTATGTCTTTATTGATATACAGCAGTTTGTATGTAAACTTACTGTTAAAATCTCTGAAAATAATAAAATTATGGACAATATAGATCAGCAGGAATCAATTAATACCCCCTTCTGTCCTTAGTCTATATTTTTTTCACACCACCTTAAGGGTCCATTTATTGAAACCTTTAGTTCATTAGTTGAGGAAATAACAAAATTGGGTCCCCATTCTAAATGTAAAAAATATCCTAATCTTTACACAAAAAAATAAACATTACAGTATCTTAATAAAAACAAGGATCTTGTTATAAAGCCCATGGATAAGGGTGGGGGTATTGTTTTGATGAAATCTTCAGACAGAAGATACTGAGGTCTATAAGTGAGGTGACCCAACCAATTCCATGATGGAGAAACTTAAGACATTAGTGGAGAGATATAGTAAAAAGCAGGTACTAACAGAAAAAATCTAAGTTTCTGATTTTTAACCAACCTACCACCCCTGTTATATATGTTCTCCCCAAATTCTATAAAAGTTTAAACAATACGCCAGGGAGATGTTGAGGTTGGATCTATTTCAGGAAATTTATCTCAATTCATACTATTTTCTCCAACCAATTGTAACAAATAATAAATCCCACTTGAAGGATACTAAAGACTTCCTTCAACATCTGGAAGGCATCAAATGGAATGATGACATCCTACTGGTCACAGCGGATGTCACATCACTATATATTATTATATATATTATATTATGATCAGGGGATTGAAGCCACCAGAGTAGCTTTAGAAGCATCAGATTTTTCAAAAAAATCTTCAAGATTTTTTATTGGAAGGTATCCAATTTATTTACACAATGTTTTTTTCCATTTTAAAGATGATTTCTATATTCAGCAAACAGGAACTGCAATGGGCACTGGGATTGCTCTGTAATGCCAATTTATTTATGGGCAAATTGGAGTCTGATACCACCTGGACCAACAACTCATTTGGCGTGAGCGTAGTTTCCTTTGTTAGAGATATAGATGATATTTCTTTCATCTGGAACGGTGACCGTAAAAGCCTGGAAGATTTCTGTTGGTTTCTGAATTGTAATCATAGGAACATAATATTGACCTTCGAAATCAATACTCAAACGATAAACTTTTTTGATGTTACTGTTTATATTAAGAATGGACAGATCCATACTAAGAACTTTACAAAACCTACAGATTCTGTTTCTGGAGCCACTAGCTGTCACCACAATAACTGGCTAGTATCTACATCCTGCAGCCAATTGAAATGTCTGAGACTAAATTGTACAAAAAAAGAAGTACTTTAAGCACAAGCAGCACACATGTGTAACAAATTCAGAGCTTGCGGTTATGATTCCAACAAATACGATTGTAGCATAGAAAGAAAGTACCTCTTTTAATCAAACACCAGATCTGGTGAAAAGAATAATTTGGATGGGCCTTTATTACTGATTTTAATGTTAAGTATAAAAGTACTGAGACAATTTTATGACAACAAAATGGTGGCCAGTATGTTGCCTTCTCAAACCTACAAATATTGTTTCAACAGGGTTTTTTTAGATGTGGCACAAGCCAGAGCTGCAAAAATATTAATGGTATAGGCAACAATAAAGTTGAATATGTTTTTAATAATAACGAAAATCACAGACTTTATCACCTGCAACAGTAAAAATGTGATTTATGCCATACAGTTTGTTGCACGTGTAACAAGTTTTATATAGGCAGAACCTCCAGATCAATGAAAGTGAGATTAAGTGAACACTTAAAAAATATCAAAGAGGTCTGGAGTCACATGTCCTACCCTGGTCCATTTAAAGGAATTTCATAATTGTTCATTTGCATTTCTGGGGGTTTTTTTGGCTTCAAAACTTTAAAAAGTAATATTATAAATAAAGAAATGGCGAGTAGACTAGTAAAAACTGAGATGAATCTAATTGATTCATTAAAAACATTAATACCAGGAGGACTTACTAGTGATTTTGAGTTAAAGTGGTTTACATAATTTCAATAATTATGTTTCTATTTTGATGTTACATAATGATTTCCAATTTTAGATATAGTTAATTAATTTATTTATGTGGTCCATTTACATATTTTGGGCCTGTGACACACAGTTGGGAAATAATTTTAAACCCTTTCCGGGGTTTGTGGAACGCAGTTGGGGGTAGGAACGCATGTGCATTTCCGATGTGGCGTTCCCACTTCCTGTTAGAGTTGTCCCAATGACAAATGCTCTACCCACAACATAGAGAAACCAGGTAGTAACTACCCCATAACAAGGGACTTCTGCATCCCTGGAACACATTCTGGCAGGTGGAACGCACATGCATTTCTGGGCTGGCCATCATGAACTTGTTTATGATTTTAAGAATGTTTTTATCTGTATTTTTTATTTATACATATTTGATATATGTATTTGGAATGGTTATTATACATGAATTTTGTTCCATTAGTGCTTTTAACAAGGTAACATGTTCATGACATTACTTCCAGTGGTGATATACAAGGAAGTATAACTAGTAGCACCAGTTAAGCTCTCTGCATACCTTGAGAAAGATCCAGTAGGATTGAAACATGTTGGCTGCAGACAAGGCTGGCTCCAGGGCTTGGATCACCCAGTGCAGGCCCTCTTCACTGCACCCTATCTTCACACTCGACGAAGCCAAAAATGGGGGCGTGCCCTAATTGCCATAAGCAGTGCCCCCTATGTGAAGTTATTAGGAGGCGTGCCCACCTCCAAATAACATCAGGCTGGGAGGAGCCTCACTAGCTGGGCTTCCCCCAGCCCCTTTCTCGTCACTGAATGGATGTCATGTGCATGCGCGCAGCATTCATTCAAAGTCTCCGGGGTCCGGTACCGCCGCACAGCTGCGGTGGTGGGGGTCCCCATCTTCCTGACTTGACCACCCACGGGCCACTTCAGCCCACGGGTGGAATAGCAGGACAGTACTGTCCCACTCAAATTGGGATGTTGGGGAGGGGTGTTCCCTCTATGGGTGGTGCCCCTGTGTGACCGCACAGGTTGCACACCCCTAGAGCCGGCCCTGGCTGCAGAGGGGAAATCTTCTTTGTGACATATCTACCACCATTCAAAAGGAATTTTGGCCACCAGAGGCCACTTCTGTTTATTTTCCCATTTCCCTCCTGGTCTCCATTTTCCAGGATTTATACTGTATGTAACATATCTTGTTATTTGATCTATTTTTCTTTTTTGTGCCATTTTACTGATGTAGTGTAATATTTTTTTTCCTATTTTTAACTTATCATTCTGGCCTTTGTTAAAAACTTTGTAAGAGCAAAGTTATCTTTACATAGAGTATGTGTTCCAGTCTTGCCTGTCCTGTTCCTATATAAAGTAAAGAAACCCTTATAATCTTGGTGACATCTATCACACTGTGAGTTGGGGTACAGAGTGCGCACATGTTGGTTAATGAATACACAATGTCCTTAATTATTGAGATAATTCAATACAGATATGTAGCCGATGACTAAATGTCCATAAGGAGTTTCAAAACTGGACCTTGATGAAATTGTCTTTCCACTGATGGCTTTAGATGTCTTTCGATGGTGATGATGGAAAAGTTCAATAAGTCCCTCATGATTCTAAAATAGACCCTCTCACCAAGAACACCCTGACAAGTGGCCCAATGGCACACCATTATATTCAATAGAAACATTATTTCAAAATTTTTATTAAAACTAAAGGAAGTTGGTAATTTTTATCCTGCCGCTACCCACACAGGGCTTGAGCTCATTCAGCAGGTTCCTCACTTTGGACACTTTGACTCAAGAAATCACTACCCTACGCGTTTCATCTGTGAGGACTTCATCAGGGGTATAAAAATTCCTTATAATGGATATGAAAAATGCAAACACAGAAATAGTGGGATATTCTCCTTTAGCCAGATGGAGCTAATAATGTAGGCAAAGATCACCTCCAGTGGTAAACTGTAATCTGTCCCCAGGACAAATCTGCAATCCTTTACACACGTTTATTTACTATTTAGATTGTGTGTATGGAACGTCTACTGCAAATTTTTCCATAAGCGCTGGATAATTTTCTGTACTTCAGTCATTATCCAGCTTCTACAGTTGCCAGGGTGGAATTGATTTTTCAGTTGTGACGTACTATACCATTTTATGTTTTTCTTGTTTTTATGACACTGCTCACAAGAGAACTGCATTATAAAGAATAAAGCCCTTACTGACTGAACAACAGAACTTCACCCCTTGGAAACCAACTTCCAATACAAGGGACGTTGTTGTGGTATTGTTTCACAACACTCATACTTTACACGTGCGCTATTTTTTATTGCAAATCAAAAATTGTCTGTTGGTAAATGTGTGATTTAGCCCCAGACACACAACAATTGCTGTTGATCAATTTTAAATTATTAAAATCGATTTTTAGTAAATATATACCCCCAAGCATCTGGACCTGAAAAATCTTCTGGCGGCCATGCTAATAATATATTATTATTGTTATTATTAGTAGTATTGTATTTCCTAATGTTCTACAAAGTTATAATTCACACAGGAGGAAATAGAAATGAACAAAGTTGTAGTGCATTTTCAGGCAAATTAAATTTGCCCATATCCTTGAGGTCAGACGTTTCAGCAGTAAAATCTTTGCATTGATATTCTGCACATAGCATTCCATGCTGTATTTGTAAATTCTGAATGTATGGTCTATAAGTAGAGAGAGAATAATGACAGTTTTGAAAATTGCATTCGTCTTTCAAGGAAAGTAATTAGCAAAAATAAAGATTTAATACATTTAAATAAAAATAATGGGGGTGATGCAGAGTTGAACACAGATCAGTTGTTTGATGTACTTTGTGCATTTTCACTCTTTCACACACAAATACGGGCAATGTTGGGTCATAAGTAATTCAGTCGCATCTCCACTTGGGCTTAACTGGATGGCAAATGGAGATTTCCATGTAGGTAATACTTTAACAAGGATGTGTCAATGGTGTGTCATCTAAACAGCAGGCTATTCAGAGCTGTGTGTGCACATAGATATACATGTACACCTGTTTCAGATGGATCTCCTGTACCAGGGATAGCCTTGGTGCAAGTGTGCACTGATGATGAAGATGGCTGTCAGACCAGGCATATAGATAGAGTCAGTGCCATTGCTTAGATATGTACAACTCTTCATGGGCGTAATGCTCGTCTCCAAGGGCCTGCACTACACACTCTGTGCCTATATAATTTTACTTAGTGCTCAGGAGTCCCCCCGTCAGCAAACACCTGCCAAACAGAGATTCGCACATGCGCAGTACAGAGGTAATGGGGAACATGGTGCGGGGGCATGTTCCTAGAGACCTATGCATGTGCAGTAGAGAGGTAATGGGGAACATGGTGTGGGGGCATGTTCCCAGAGACCTGCACATGTGCAATAGAGAGGTAACGGAGAACATGGTGCAGTTGCATGTTCCCAGAGACCCGTGCATGTGCAGTTGAGAGGTAACGGGGAACATGGTTTGGGAGCATGTTCCCAGAGACCTACACATGTGCAGTAGAGAGGTAACAGGGAACATGATGCATCACTGTTCTTGGATGGTTGAGAGAAGTTGCTCTTGGAGGATGTTTTGGTACCATTCTTTATTCATGGCTGTGTTCTTAGGCAAAATTGTGTGTGACCCCAGTCCTTGGCTGAGTAGCAATCCACACATGAATGGTCTCAGGATGCTTTATTGTTGGTATGACATAGGACGAAAAGACTTTTGGAGGATAGCCTGGTGTCAAGAATGGCAGCAAAAAAGCCACTTCTCTCCAGGAAAAACATCAGAGACAGACTGATATTCTGCAAAAGGTACAGGGTGTCACGGCCAGGGTATTTCAGCATGGCGCTAGGCGAGTGTTACCTGTGAGGTCATAGTGGCGCGGGCTGTCTGGTGGCGGAGCTGGTGTCTGGCGGGGGGCTTTGGCTGCACGCGTTGTTGTGTGGGCCTGTTGTCACTCTGCGCTGGTAAGGCCTGGCGGCGTCTCCATTCCGTTTGGCATGGGCGCTGCCATCTTGCCTTCTGGCCATGTGATGCGGCTGGCCAATCCTGGTGAGTCACATGTTCCCTCCAGCCAGTAACAGCACGGCATAGGGTATTTAGGAAGGGTCAGTGCCTTCCTTCTTTGCCAGTGCAACGTGTATCTCAGCCTAGCTGAGAGGGAGTTCTCTGTGCTTTCCTGTTCCTGTGAATCCGCTGTCTGCCAGTCTGCCTGTCAGCTCCTAGTTCCCACTGGACTACCCCGCTACCTCCATCACCCTTGCCCATACCTGAGTGCCTGAGCCTGCTGACATCCTGCACTTCAGTTCACTATCTGAAAACCTGGCTTGTTTATTTTCAGTTTCACTATCTGCACACCTGGCTTGTTTATTTTCAGTTTCACTACCTGCACACCTGGACTGCTCTAATTGTTTCTACCTGGACATTAACCCTTTTGCTCCCACCACAGAACTCTTGTGCACATTTATATTTTCCTGGACTTTTATTTACTGCCACATTATATGTCCACTCGAGCACTTATTAAAAATCCTAGTTTTATTTACAAATCTGCTTTTGTGATTGCTCCTGCTACCACCCCGGGTCCACAAATAACCCAGAACGTAACAGTTTGCACTGGCCCCATGGAGCCGGCCACAGATCAGGAGTCAGGAGTGGATTTGTTCAGGTGCATTTCTGGTCGATTAGAAAATCTGGAAAACATGCAGCATCAGATGGCTAAATTTCTGCAAGAGATGTCCAAGCGACAGGATAGTTTGCAAACTTCCTTTTCTACCCCTGAAATACCAGCAACTACATCCGCATCAGCGTCTGGGAATACAGGAGGCAGATCATCTCCCCGCTTACATCTTCCTTTACCAAATAAATTTGACGGCAATCCTAAACTCTGCCGAGGATTCCTAAATCAGTGTGACATACATTTTACCCTGCAGCCTGACAACTTTCCAACTGCAAGAACTAAAGTGGCTTATATAGTATCTCTGTTATCGGGCCAGGCCTTGGAATGGGCTTCCCCACTCTGGGAGCGCTCAGATCCACTGCTGGATAATTACGCAGGCTTTGTGTCATCCTTCAGGAGGATTTTCGATGAACCTGGGCGTACTGTATCAACATCATCAAACATCATGACACTGAGGCAAGGGGTCCGTCCTGTCAGTCAATATGCCGTGCAATTTAAAATTTTAGCATCAGAGCTCAAATGGAATGAGGAAGCCCTCACCTCGGCCTTCTGGCATGGGTTGTCAGACCGACTAAAGGATGATCTAGTCACTCGAGAGCTTCCTACTAATCTGAACGACATGATTTCATTGTGTATCAAAGTTGACCTACGCTTCAGGGAACGTCAGGCTGAAAAAAACAGAACTGACCGGCAAAGGTCATTTACCCCCTCCATTTCTACCCGGCCCATTCCTTCTCCCACTGAAGAGGAGCCTATGCAGGTGAATCATACACACCTCTCCAAAGAAGAACGGCAGAGAAGAATGCAAAAGAACCTCTGTCTGTACTGCGGAGAGTCTGGTCACCTGCTGATCTCCTGTCCCCGTAAACCGGGAAATGCCAAATCCTAACTGACCCTGGAGACATCAAGTTAGGAGTTATGAACCCGTCTCCAAAAATTAAAGATTTCACGATTACCCTAGCCTTGGATCTTAAACCCAAACCTGTCTTTGCTACTGCTCTAATCGACTCAGGAGCAGCCGGAAATTTCATAACGTCTAGTTTCATTGATAAATTTCAGATACCTTGTTTGACTCTCAACCATGCTATCTCTCTGACCTCGATAGACAGACGCCCTCTGACTAACGGGATAGTCACCAAAGAGACTCAACCTGTATTGGTCCGTATTGGGGCACTTCATTCTGAGTCCTTAAAATTCCTGGTGATATCAGAGGCCTCTCAAGAAATTGTTCTTGGTCTACCCTGGTTACGTAAACATAATCCCAGGATTGATTGGAGTTCTATGCAGATTCTGTCATGGGGTATGGACTGTCAGAAATCCTGTCTTCCAAAAATTCGACCTGTGAGAAAGACAGTTTCATTAGTTTCTTCTGCCATTCCCAAGGAATATCAGATGTTTGCCGACGTTTTTTCTGAACAACAAGCAAATATCTTACCCCCTCATAGGGAGTGGGACTGTCCAATTGAATTGATACCTGATAAGATGCCACCTCGTGGTCGTACCTATCCGCTGTCCTTGCCTGAGACTCAAGCCATGACCGAGTACATCCGGGACAACCTGGCAAAGGGGTTCATCCGCCCCTCTACTTCACCTGCCGGAGCTGGGTTTTTCTTCGTTGGCAAGAAGGACGGTGGTCTAAGACCATGTATCGATTATCGAGGCCTTAATGACATTACTGTAAAAAATCGATACCCTCTTCCCCTGATTACTGAGTTGTTTGATAGGGTCAAGGGCTCTGTCATTTTTTCTAAATTAGATCTAAGAGGGGCTTACAACCTCATTCGTATCCGAGCTGGCGATGAATGGAAGACCGCTTTTAATACCAGAGATGGACATTTCGAGTATTTGGTAATGCCTTTTGGATTATGTAACGCCCCTGCTATCTTTCAAAGTTTCGTTAAAGAGATTTTCCGGGATCTGTTATATGTTTCGGTTGTTGTCTATCTGGATGACATACTGATTTTTTCACCCTCTGTGGCTAAACATCAAGAACATGTTAAGGAGGTCCTGACACGTTTGAGAGAAAACCACCTTTACTGCAAACTGGAGAAGTGCGTCTTTGGAGTGCCCAGTGTACCTTTTCTTGGCTATGTAATATCTGGCTCCAGTTTAGAAATGGACCCCAAGAAGGTACAAGCAATTCTGGATTGGACCTGACCTCAGACACTGAAGGCCATCCAGAGATTGTTGGGCTTCGCCAATTATTATAGACGCTTCATTAAGGGATTTTCTACACTGCTGGCTCCCATTACAGCCTTGACCCGCAAAGGTGCTAATCCTGCCCAATGGTCACCTGAGGCAGAGTCTGCCTTTCATCTTCTAAAACAGGCCTTCATCTCAGCACCAGTCCTTCGACACCCAGATCTGGACAGGCCTTTTTTGTTGGAAGTAGATGCATCATCTGAAGCTGTGGGAGCAGTCTTGTCTCAACGTTATGAGGACAACCGAGTCCATCCGTGTGGGTTCTTTTCTAAAAAATTCTCTCCTGCCGAAAGGAACTACGCCATAGGTGAGCAAGAATTACTAGCTGTAAAGTTGGCGTTGAAAGAATGGAGATATTTGCTAGAAGGCGCCAAGTTTCCATTTACTGTATTTACGGACCATAGAAATCTCCTATTTCTCAAAAACCTCCAATGTGTGAGTCCTCGTTTGGCCCGCTGGGCAATATTCTTTGCCAGGTTTCAGTTCACCCTGACCTTTCGGTCTGGAGCACTTAATCAGAAGGCTGATGCCCTATCGAGATCTCTCCTCTGTGATGATCAATCTGAAAATCAAAGCAATACCCCTGTCTTGGAATCAAGAGTTTTCGCCGCATTACAACTTCAGCCTCCTACGGGAAAATCATTTGTGGCCCCGGAATTAAGGAAGCAGCTTCTCACTTGGGCACATTCCTCTCGCTTCGCAGGGCACTCAGGCACTCGGAAGACCTTGGAGTTCCTGAAAAGACACTATTGGTGGCCTTCTATGAAGACAGACATAATGGAGTTTATCTCTTCCTGCTCCTCCTGTGCCCAGCATAAATCATCACGACAAGCTCCAGCTGGGGAATTGCTTCCATTACCTACTCCATCATGTCCATGGACGCATCTCTCCATGGATTTCGTCACAGACCTGCCAGTCTCTCAAGGTTTCAACACTATCTGGGTTGTAATAGACCGATTTTCTAAGATGGTCCACTATATACCGTTGAAGAAGTTACCTTCTGCCCCTGACCTGGCACAGTTGTTTGTCCAACACATATTTCGTCTACACGGCCTTCCTGCTGAAATTGTCTCTGACCGTGGTGTGCAGTTTACTGCAAAATTCTGGAGTGCTTTGTGTTCTGTTCTTCAAGTGAAGTTAAACTTTTCCACGGCCTACCATCCACAAAGCAACGGCTCCACCGAGAGAGTTAATCAAGATCTAGAGACTTTCTTAAGAATTTTTATGTCATCTTCCCAGGACAATTGGGCTGCCTTACTGCCGTGGGCTGAGTTTGCACATAATGCTTCCTACCACTCGTCAACTAACCAAACGCCATTTCAGGTTGTATATGGCCTTCATCCTCGTGTTCCCGAATTCCGAAGCCTGCCTGTTTTCGATGTTCCGGCCGTGGAGGACACGGTGCGGAATTTTGCTGCCATCTGGACTCAAGTACGGTCTGATTTGTTGAAGGCATCCTCTCGCTATAAGACCCAGGCCGATAAGAAGCGTAGAATAGTTCCACGCATGCAAGTTGGAAGCCAGGTCTGGTTATCCACCCGGAATCTTCGTCTGAGGGTTCCTTCTATGAAATTTGCACCACGCTTCATCGGTCCCTTCTCCATAACAGAAGTCATTAATCCAGTGCCCTATCGTCTACAGTTACCCCCATACCTAAAAATCCCTAATTCCTTCCATATTTCCTTATTGAAGCCCCTGGTCCTGAATAAATTCCATAGTGCTTTACCTGCTTCTCCTCGAGTCCAGACGGAGAGAGGAGTTGAGTTTGAGGTCGCCCAGATCTTGGACTCTCGTCTACGCAGAGGTCATCTACAGTATTTGCTGGACTGGAAAGGTTACGGTCCAGAGGAACGTTGCTGGACCGATGCTCGTGATATCCACGCTCCCACGCTCATCAGGAGATTCCATTCTGCCCATCCGGAGAAGCCTGGTGAGTGTCCTGAGGCCACCCCAAAAGGGGGGGTACTGTCACGGCCAGGGTATTTCAGCATGGCGCTAGGCGAGTGTTACCTGTGAGGTCATTGTGGCGCGGGCTGTCTGGTGGCGGAGCTGGTGTCTGGCGGGGGGCTTTGGCTGCACGCGTTGTTGTGCAGGCCTGTTGTCACTCTGCGCTGGTAAGGCCTGGCGGCGTCTCCATTCCGTTTGGCATGGGCGCTGCCATCTTGCCTTCTGGCCATGTGATGCGGCTGGCCAATCCTGGTGAGTCACATGTTCCCTCCAGCCAGTAACAGCACGGCATGGGGTATTTAGGAAGGGTCAGTGCCTTCCTTCTTTGCCAGTGCAACATGTATCTCAGCCTAGCTGAGAGGGAGTTCTCTGTGCTTTCCTGTTCCTGTGAATCCGCTGTCTGCCAGTCTGCCTGTCAGCTCCTAGTTCCCACTGGACTACCCCGCTACCTCCATCACCCTTGCCCATACCTGAGTGCCTGAGCCTGCTGACATCCTGCACTTCAGTTCACTATCTGAAAACCTGGCTTGTTTATTTTCAGTTTCACTATCTGCAAACCTGGCTTGTTTATTTTCAGTTTCACTACCTGCACACCTGGACTGCTCTAATTGTTTCTACCTGGACATTAACCCTTTTGCTCCCACCACAGAACTCTTGTGCACATTTATATTTTCCTGGACTTTTATTTACTGCCACATTATATGTCCACTCGAGCACTTATTAAAAATCCTAGTTTTATTTACAAATCTGCTTCTGTGATCGCTCCTGCTACCACCCCGGGTCCACAAATAACCCAGAACGTAACACAGGGATTGGACTGCTGAGAACAGGGGTAATGTTATTTTCTCTGATGAATCACCTTTCAGATTGTTTTGGGCATCTGTAAATACACTTGTCCGGAGAAGGAAAGGTGAGCGCTTCCATCAGTCCTATGGCATGCCAACAGTAAAGCATCCTGAGACCTTTCATGTGTGGGGTTGCTTCTCAGCCAAGGGAGTGGGCTCACTCACAATTTTGCCTAAGAACACCATGAATAAAGAATGGTACCAAAACATCCTCCAAGAGCAACTTCTCCCAACCATCCAAGAACAGTTTAGTAATGGACAATGGCCCTGATTCAGACCCACTCGCAAGCGGCTGTCCGCTCGCAAGTGGGTCGATGGTCTGCACTGAGCATGCGCACGATGGAGGGAGCTCCGTCGTGCGCATGCGCCAGACGCGACGAGCGAAGGAAAGTCCTTCGCTCGTTGTGTCTGATCAAAGGGGGCGTGCTGTCGATGTTGATTGACAGCATGCCCCCTTTGGTGGGCGTGCCGGGGGCGTGCCTCCCTGACGGGGGCGTTCCCAAGGGAAAGCCTCCCATCAGAAGCCGGCCCACTGACATCACTAGTGATGTCAGTGGGAGTGATTTTGGCTCTGATAGAGCCAAAATCACTCCGGGCCTTGCGGTTGAAAACCTCAACCGCAGGCTCCAGCTCGCAGTTTCGATGGTCGCGATGGTCACGACAGCCATACGAGCGTCAAGGAGGACGCTCCATTTTTATGGAGGGCGGCCCTCATTCAGAGCGTGCGCTCTGCTCAGAGCGTACGGCTCTGAATGAGGGCCAATGTCTTTTCCAGCATGCTGGAGCCCCTTGCCATAAGGCAAAAGTGATAACTAAGTGGCTTGGGGAACAAAACATCAAAATTTTGGGTCCATGGCGACGAAATTCCCTAGACCTTAATCCCATTGAGAACTTGTAGTCAATCCTCAAGAGGCGGGTGGACAAACAAAAACCCACAAATTCTGCCAAACTCCAAACATTGATTAGGTAAGAATGGGCAGCCATCAGTCAGTATGTGGCCCAGAAGTTGATTGACAGCATGCCAGGGCCAATTGCAGAGGTCTTGAAGAATGGTCAACACTGCAAATATTGACTCATTTGCATAAACTTAATGTAATTGTCAATAAAAGCCTTTGACACTTATGAAATGCTTGTAATTTTACTTCAGTATACCATAGTAACATCTGACAAACAGGTCTAACAACACAGAAGCAGCAAACTTTGTGAAAACCAATACTTGTGTCATTCTCAAAACTTTTGGCCATGGCTGTACACAAAAAGAAACGTCAGATCACCCAAATGTTGTCAAATCGCAGCGATAATTGTATACTGTGTACCTTTAGTCATAATTTGAAATGATCTAATTAATTGCTTAATACAGAATATAAGCTTATTCTTGTTTTTCTTGAAATCCCATTGTCTTTTATCACTGGCACTGGTATTCAAATATTTTATTAAAATGTTTTAAAAATAATTGTGTTAGTAAATCCTGAAAATATAGAGATCTTGGGAGGATGCAGCTATTAAAATGATATACTGTGGTTATAAGACTTCTGCCATAAGCAAAATATCACAAGGAATTCAATTTTTGCTCACTTTCCCCATTGTAAAGCTGCAAGAAAACAGGAGCAGTGCAGGCCAATAACATTCTCTTCTACTTGTCAGGCTTATGTACTAAGGGGCATAGAGCAGCACGTGAGGGCAAAGCCGCATGTTGTTGTCAATACCATGTAAACCCTACAGAAGCTGCATACCACTGACTGCACTTTCCTCAAAGTGGCAGTGGCCAAGTCATTCTGTGACACCCCCTTTTGCTGTCTCTAGAGATGGATGGAACAGCTTCTATTGCAGAGCTATAGGAAAACTTAGACCACCAGGGCAGAGACTGTGCCTCAGTACAAGGAGAGGAGTTCACTTATTTGTTGTACAGAGGAGGCATATTTTTTCTATTTTATTTTATGGATAATTTAGACTAGAGATAAACCATTAGCATCTGCAATTAGTTTAGAATGCAACTGCTTGTATCTTTATTTGTTTATGTGTGCCTGAGATTTGTAGGTTTTCATTTTGAACCTCTTCCTGTTGCTTTATTTTATGTGTTTTTTTGACAAATCACATCTATAATTTGTAAATAATTTGATGTAAAATTTAGTTTGTGTAAACTAGGGGTGAGCGGGTTCGGTTTTACTCGGTTCTTATCGCCACTTTACCGCAAATTCGGATTTATTATATTGGCTACCCAAAACACATGATAGGCGATAGCCAATAAAATGCCGTTTAAAGATTCGAGTAAATCCGAGTAAAACCGAACCCGCTCTCCCCTAGTGTAAACAAAGATACAGCCAGCTGCAGTTCAGTTTGCCTTGCACAGCTAGGGGGTCGTAAGCCTATTATCGGCTGACTGGTGCCCTCCACCTACACTACAGTATAAATAACAGTGATATACTTAACACTAAAATAAAAACACAGACAGAATGATTTGCTGTTAAAAATGGTCAGCCGTTTATTTATAATTAAATCAATAAAGGAATTGTATGGTGTCAAAGAAAGGATGTCTAACAGTTGACAGTTGGGAGCTGATTGACTGGAGCACAATTTATCATACACAGTGAAATTTATCACTCGTTTTGGTGATAAAACTCGTTAGTAAATGAGACCCTATTTCTGCTATACTTTACTACCCTTCCTGTGAGGGAGGTTTTGCTGCCCCTGTAAGGGTTTTGCAGCTCGCAACATAGTCATGAAGTTGAGTGCACCCCAATCAAATATATAAATGTAAACTGTAAAATTGCACCCATTCTGTTGCTCTACCATACTTTCCCAGCAACTTCAATGGCAAACAAAGCAACCACCAATGAAACAAACAGGGAAGGGTGGACATGCAAGATCCAGAAGACAAGGAGGTCTGGGCCTAACTGAGTGTAGAGAATGTACGTATATGGGACTTATGGCAAGTTTACGAGTCTGGCCCACGCAGAATACTAAGGGCACTATTTACTACAATCCGCATATTGAATACAGATTGTAGTGTGATATTATCGACTGAATTTGCATTGCGAATTCAGGCAATATCACAGGGATTTACTACAAATCCCTTACAGGGACAGAGCTTGCGATAAAGCTCTGTCCCTGCGAATCATCCCCGCATACTAGTCACGGTATTTTCACAAAAAGTACCGTGACAAAGTGCCCGCGCATGCGCCGACCGGCCTCCGCTGCTACCAACCCCGGCGCTAAGCTCCACCCATGGCACTAAGCCCAGCCCCTGCAATCATGGACCCCCCGTGACCCCCCCTCTCCCTTAATTACACTTACCTGCATGATCCGGGCCTCCGGTGATGTCCTCCATGCCTCCGATCAGGTGATCTCCCATACTGCACTGGGACCCGATCACCTGATGACCGGGCCACAGTGCACTATAGGAGACCAGCTGACCGTAGGGGAGACATCACCGGAGGCCCAATCACCGGTCCCTGGAGTCAGGTAAGCAGAAAACATTTTTGACAACTTTTTTTTCTCTTTTTTGCAGTGAATCAGTTTGTGGTCTGTTTAGACAACACAGCTGATTACTGGGACCGACTCCTGGCTCTGCTCTGCCTCTGTTAGAGCAGAGTAGGGTGTGGTAACCGGGTGAGACCCTGGATAACGCCACCTCCAGGTGGCATTATTATCACAGGGCTTTCCCCGATATTTTTTTACAATTTATTTTTAGTAACTCTGGTCGGATCACATTTCCCATTACAATTATGGGAAATGCGATCTGATTACTAAAAATAGGTGATACTTAGGGGCTGGAGTAGAATTTTAACGAATTCTACTCCAATTGCCCTGTAATAACTATAGGTGACACTAAAATAATGTGAAAAGGGTGTGAAAACACCCTCTTTCTCTTTATTTTAGTAAAAATAATGTTAATAAATAGAGCCCTAAGGGCCAGATGTACTAAGCTCTGAAAAGTGATAAGGTGGAGAGTGATAAACGACCATCCACTCAGCTCCTAACTCATACATGCCAACATTTCACTCCCTCCTTCCGGGAGGGAGCTGTCGGGCTTACTTGGCGGGGGCGGGTCACGGTGAAAAGGGGGCGTGGCCAGCGGTGATGAGCATTTTGTGGCGGTGCATGGGGGCGTGACATCGCGATCGCGTCATCACAGCTCCGCCCCCTCTTCACAATGCCGTTGTTAATGGCATTGTGCGGCAAGGGGCGGGCCGCAATGATGCGATTCACCGCAAATCACGTCACCGGCCCCTCCGCTGCTGGGATTTTTATAGTAAGTGCAGGGGGGGAAGTGGTTGGGTCGCTGGTGTCCTGGAGGCTTGCCTGCCTTCCCGGGATGTCGGGAGTGGCACCCGATATTTGGGATGCTCCCGGCCAAATCGGGAGGGTAGGCAAGTATGTCCTAACTGTCATGTTACAGGCAGTGTTTGAAAGATGACAGTTAGTAGCTAATTGACTGGTGGTTTATCACTCTCCACTTTATCACTTTTCAGAGCTTAGTACATCTGGCTCAAATGTTAATTTGGAATGGGTTCAAATCCCGACGCCAAAAGCCCAATGAGTGAACATCCCGACAGGGGCAGGTAAGTACCCTAATCCTCCCTCTCCCCCCACTAAAACCTAACCCTCCCTTAGTGGTGCGTAACCCTAACCTCTCTGGGGGGTGCCTAACCCTAACCTCAGCCCAATGGTGCCTAACTCTAACCCCCCCTTCCTGCACCCTTAACCTAAACCTCCTGGGGGGGTACCCCACCCTAGCCCCCCCTCCATGCAGCCTAACCCTAACCCTCCCCAGGGGGTGCTTTCCCCCTCGGCGGTCCCTAAACCAAACCCCCATCCTCAGGCTAACGCTGATACTTACCTGGATCCTTTGTTCAGGATTCCGGTGGTCAGGATGCCGACGCCGGTATCCTGATCCACTTTGGGATAGTGGCATCGCCATATTTCCAGGCGGCAGGATTCCAATGTCGGTATATCGGCAGCCGGCTTCCCAACCGCTCGCAAATTAACTACATCCCTGTTAATCCTATGACTCATTAGATAACTGATTTGTAAGTGTGTTTGTAATGTAAGGGCATAGGAAGCATTTTGGTTAAAGTTCTGTCATAATATCAAATATAATATTTCTACTAACATATTAGTTCCCCAGGAAAATTCTAAGGAAGTGGTCTAGGAATAGTGCCAATCTGAAGTAGATTAAATTATGCTAACCCTGTCACTCAGAAGATGACATTCATTCTGACAGGACTTGGGCAAACAACCCCTTACTTGTACTGTATGTATGTATCGAAATGAAGAGAGGATGCAGCGCTGTCTGCTAACACCATGGTGGTTAAAAAAGGGAATGGGATTGAAATACCCATGGCTCCAGAGCCGCCGGTTCAAATCCTGACAGTGACAGGCCGACACTTGAAGATCCTGACGCCAGGTGTCATCCTTGCAGTCTTCGAATAGTTCTTGAAGGTGTTTTTTTGTAGTTGCACATAAAATTATGTGATGGTTTGGTGCTTGGGGCTTGATTCAGACCCGCTCACTAGATGAGTTCGCACTCAATGAAAGTATGCAAATCCGCGATTGCACAGCAAGGCAATAGCACGCCCACTATGTCATAGCGGATGATCGATTTGTGTATGCAGATGCCTACCAGCCTGTCTTAAGATGCCCACTTTCCCACATCATGTCCAGGAAGTTTATGCAACCATCTGTAACATCGAGTACCATCGGATGCGATCGCAGCACTTGTGGTTGACCATACCCTGCTGCAAGCACTGCGAGTGCTTCAGTGTGTAAAACAACCAAGTGATGGGTACTAATATGCTGCATCTTAATTATGCACGCCTCTGAAATGGCATTTAGATGCTCAGGCACGCCTGCATTCGCACCACCACCCCCCCGTTTTCATGGACCATCTACTGTCACAACCCACAAATGGCTTGTCCTGTCACTCTACCTAGCGAGCTGTCTATGCGCAGCAAGCAAATGCTTCCCAATCGCATGGACTAGTTTGCGCATGTGCACTGTGATGCATATGCATGCGCAGATTGCAAAACTTGGCTGGCTGCGTGCAAACGCAACCTAGCGAGCAGATCTGAATCAGGCCCTTGGATCAAAGATGATGTTCTCAGTAATTAAATTGATAGAATGCATGATAAATAACATAAACAATACATAAAGTAATACAGTACAAATATTGAATAGTTAAATAATCTCCTGTGTTATGCAGTCTACACTTTAAGGTAGAGATGTGCGCTGACCCCCGTGTTTTGGTTTTGGATCTGGATTGGTTTACAAAAACCTCACCTCCATGTTTTGTTTTCGTATTTTGGTTTTGGATCTGGATTTTTTCTTAAAAAATAAAAAAACAGCTAAAATAACATAAAATGGGCCTTTTTTGTCCCTACAGTATTAATAACCTCAATAACATTTATTTCCACTCATTTCCAGTCAATTTTGACCACCTCACAGCTCACAATATTGATTTTTTTTCATCTAGTTATAGGGCCAAAAGGTTGCATCCAGCTTTCTGGCTCAAAACTGATTGATATAATTATTAATAGAGTTGAGGACTGTGCAAAGATGATGGTTGGGATACCCTTGAGGATTGAAGAATTGATAGTTGATAGTTGATGCAGCCCCTGGCTGCAAAATTGATAATAAATTAATTAAAAAACAATTAATTGGTGCAGCCCCTGGCTGAATAATTAATAAAAAGAAATTCATTGGTGCAGCCCCTGGCTGTTAAATTGATAGTAAATTAATTAAAAAACAATTCATTGGGTGCAGCCGCTGGCTGAATAATTAATAAAAATAAATTAATTGGTATAGCCCCTGGCTGTTAAATTGATAATAAATTAATAAAAAAAACTATTTATTGGGTGCAGCCCCTGGCTGCAAAATTGATAATAAATTAATTAAACAACAATTCATTGGGTGCAGCCCCTGGCTGAATAATTAATAAAAAGAAATTCATTGGTACAGCCCCTGGCTGTAACACTGATAATAAATTGATTTTAAAATAAATAATTGGTTCCTAAACCAACCATAACATTATTTTAAAATGTCAGGCAGCAATGCCCCAACCAGCACATAATGGAAAGGAAAAAGGTGCAAGATGGAATAGTTCTTGGGCCCTCCCACCCACCCTTATGTTGTGTACAAAACAGGACAGTTTAACAAACCAATAATTTCAGTGGCAAGGACTGCCAATTGTGGCTGAAATGATTGGTTTGTATGGACCCCCATAAAACAAGCTACCAATGTGCATTGGACATGGAAATGAAAATGATCCCATACACAAACTGGCTTTACATTACAAATTGTCATCATCCTCGTCCTCGTCATCCCCATCAGTGTGTACATCCTCTTCACACAATATTAATTCGTCGCCGCTGAAATCCACCATAGGCGCCTCTGTAATTTTTTCATGTAATTGTTGGTAGAGGTCTTCCTTGTGGAATTTGTATTTAATTTTAATGAACATCATCTTTTCCACATTTTTAGGAAGTAACCTCCTACACCGATCACTGAGAAGGTTGTCAGCTGCACTGAAAACTCTTTCAGAGTACACACTGGAGGGTGAGCAACTTAAGTAATGCAAAGCCAGTTTGTGTATGGGACTCTAAATTGCCTCTTTTTCCTGCCAGTACTGAAAGGGACTGTCTGACATGCCTATTAGGATGTTATCTCTGAAATAGTCCTCCACCATTTTCTGAATGGAGACCACATCATACATAGTCACGGTAGAAGACATGTCAATAGTAGGCAGTTTTCTCAGGCCTGACCAGATGTCATTTTTTGGTGAACAATCTGCATGACAAGCAGGCATTCTGTAAGGAAAATTTAGTTTTTTTCCTGGCAGCTGTTGAAACTGAAGGAGTAGATGATGGCGCTTAACGTGTGGCTGCAGCTGACAATTTTTATACCAACAGCTCTTTGCATAGTTTTAGATTTCGGTCTGTTGGAAAAAAAACTTACAAGGTAGGACTTAAACCTAGGATCCAGAATGGTCGCCAAAATATATTTTTCAGATTTCAATAGATTGACGGCTCTTGGATCCTGGTGAAGTGAATCAAGGGCTTGATCCACCTGTCCGACATACTTTGAGCAATCACTCCATTTCAGCTCCTCCTTCAGTTTCTCCAGCTGTTTTTGCAAATGTTTGATGAGGGGAATGACCTGATTCAAGCTGCAGGGTCTGAACTAACTTCACGTGTGGCAAGTTCAAAGGGTTTGAGAACCTTGCGCAACACGGAAATTATTCTCCACTGCACTTGAGTAAGGTGCATTCCCCCTCCATGGCCTATGTCATAGGCCATTGTATAGCCCTGGAAGGCCTTTTGCTGTTCCTTCATCTGCTGAAGCATATAGAGGGTAGAATTCCACCGAGTTACTACCTCTTGTTTCAGCTGATGGCAGGGCAAATTTAACAGTACCTGCTGGTCATGCAATCTTCGACAAGCGTTTGCGGAATGTCTAAAATGTCCAGATATTTTGCAGGGCACCGAGAGCATCTCCTGCATGCTCCTGTCACTTTTAAAAAAATGTCGCTCCACCAAATTAATTGCGTGAGCAAAACATGGGACATGTTGGAGTTCGCCCACATGTAATGCTCTCACGATATTGGTGGCATTGTCCGAAATCACAAATCCTAAAAGGAGAGTCCAAGTGGGGTAAGCCATTTAGCAATGATTTCCCTGAGTTTTTCTAAGAGGTTCTCAGCAGTATGCCTCTTAGTGAAACCAGTTATACAAAGAGTAGCCTGCCTCTGTATCAGCTGTCTTTTGGTAGATGTTGCTGCTGCTGTTGCTGTTGTAGGCAATTCAGCTACCCAGTGGGCTGTCACAGTCATGTAATCCTTAGTTTGCCCTGTCCCACTTGTCCACATATCAGGGATCAAGTGGACAGTGGGTACAACGGCATTTCTGAGGACATTAAAAAAACCTTAATGTCCTTGTACAGACTTGGAATTGCTGTTCTAGCAAAGTGGAATCTAGAAGGGATCTGATAATGAGGACACAGGACCTTAATTAACTGTTGAAAACCCACTGCAGTAATGGCGGATACTGGACGCACATCTAATACCAGCATAGCTGTTATGGCATCAGAAATCTGCTGTGCAACTGGGTGATTGCTGTCATAATTGTTTGCCCTTGCAAATGATTGTTTAACAGTTCATTGTTTTTTCGAGGATACGCTACAAGTAGTCTTCCTCCTGGTCCCCTTCTGGGATGAAGATCCACTGATAGCAACAGCAGCAGCAACAGGCATAGTCATCATGGATCCTTAAGAGGAATCACGGACAGGAGAGGAGTCAATCATGCTTCGAATACCAACATTGGATGCAGCAGGACTACTCCCAATGACGAATGAGGATATTGATGATGCAGGTGTTTGTGTTGGAGATTGAAGGTGCTTGGACCTCACAGAGAGGGAGCAGGTAGGTGACACTGGACTTGTTACGTTTTGAGTTTTGGAACGTAACGACATAACAAGGAGGAGGTTCCTAGGTGGTTTAGGTCTTTCCCTCTACTCACTCTTGCTTGGCAATGGTCACATATGGCTTGACAACTGTTGTCCGGATAGGGGTGTAAATAATTCCATACGTGAGAAGTGGATTTTTTTGTCTTTTCCCGAAGCATGACAACAATCGGCTTTGGCTTTTTCAATCCATGGGCAACAGCTTTTGCCTTACTTACACAATGGACATCCTCGGCATCAACATCCTCATCATCCTTAGCACCTTCAACTACCAAAATATCCTCCTCCATGTGCAATTCCACAGAAGCATCCTCGATGACTACGTCTGCAAGATGTTGACTGCCCTTCCCCACATTTACTGAGGGCACACAAATGTTGAAACTTGAAGGATCCTCCAGTACACTCGTATTTAGGTCTGGTTCACACATGGCAACCCCGGACACACTTGCACTCTCCTCGGGGATTTGTGGTTTCGATTTCTCAGGGCACACAGTTTTTTTTTTCCGAAGGGCTATCAGAATCAGAACCAGCAGTATTCATAAAGAAAGGCCAAGGCCTTATCCTTTCCTTGCCACTTTGTGTAGTGAATGGCATATTGCCATTTTTTGTTTATGTAAAGGCAAATTTCCTTTCATTTTTTTCTCTTTACTTCAGTAAAAGTAGCTTTACCATATTGATGGCGTGACTTAAGCCCTGGGGCATGGGCCTTCATAGAGGATGAGGAAGTTGATGGCCTTGCACTGCTGGTGGCAGCTACAACATGTAGTTCTTGGCCTTGCTCTCCTGTCATGTGACAGCCCTCAATATTTTCTGCAGTCTTGAAGCAGTGTCACAAGCACCAATAGTGTAGCCAAGGTGTGGTTACAAAATTCACACACGTGCAGTTGTGCGCCCACAGAAAAAAATTTGACAAAAAAAGACAACTTTTTAAAAAAAATTTCAGCTCCAGAACTTGGGCCCAGAGCACAGATTGATGACGACTGGAGTCGGGCAGCACTAGGTTGCGTTGCAGACATGCTAGATCTTGTGTGGCTAAGCCTAACATGCACAGACACACAGACAATTATTAGAAAAAGACGAAAAAAAATTTTCAGCTCCAGAACTTGGGCCCAGAGCACAGATTGATGACAACTGGAGTCGGGCAGCACTAGGTTGCGTTGCCGACTTGCTAGATCTTGTTCGGCTAAGCCTAACACGCACAGACAATTATTAGACAAAAAAAGACAATTTTTTAAATAAAAATTTCAGGTCCAGAACTTGGGCCCAGAGCACAGATTGATGACGACTGGAGTCAGGCAGCACTAGGTTGCAACTTGCATTGCTGCTGTATCTTGTGCGGCTAAGCCTAACATGCACAGACAATTATTAGGTAAAAAAATAAAAAAATGTAAATAAATTTTCAGCTCCAGAACTTGGGCCCAGAGCACAGATTGATGATGACTGGAGTCGGGAAGCACAAGGTTGTGTTGCTGACTTGCTGTATCTTGTGCGGTTAAGCCTAACACGCACATAGACAAATATATGTTACACAAAAAAATAGAGACATATATATTTTAGACAAAAAAATACACTTTGTTTATTTTTTTTTTCAGGGCCAGAACTTGGGCCCGGAGTGCCGATTGATGATGACTGGAGTCGGGCGTACTAGGTTGCAACTTGCTGTATATTGTGTGGCTAAGCCTAACACACACACACACAGAAAATAAATTGAAAATATATATTTTTTTGGGGGGGGGTCCAGAACTTGGTCCCAGATGGACGCAGCAGACAGCACAGCTCCAGCCCAGATGAATCAGTACCAGCCCAGATGGACACAGCAGACAGCACAGCACCAGAACCAGACAGCACAGCACCAGCCCAGATGGATCAGCACCAGCCCAGATGGATGCAGCAGACAGCACAGCACTAGCCAAGATGGATCAGCAGCAGCCCAGGAGAAAGCAGACAGCACAGCACAGCACTTCTCCACAGCCCTACACTACTCACCCTGCCTGTTTAGCCTCCACATCCGGAGTGAAATGGCGCCCGCCGCGTTTCTTATATATAGAAACGAAAGCTCGTGAGCCATGAGATTTCATCTCTATGGTTTTGCCTCGATTTGAGAGATATGAGTCACGCAGGAAAACCTGAGCCGGCTTGGATCCGACTGGGATCTACAAAATGCAGGTGGGTTTGGATCTCTGAGATCCGAACCCGCTCATCTCTACTTTAAGGGTGATGATAACAATATGATATACATTGGTTTATTGCTTCTAATCTTTAACTACCTTGACTAGCTTACTTAACTTAAACTAATAAAAAACAATACAGACAACAAGAGCTTGGCTAAAAGGTCACAGCTTTTTATTTATAATTAATTATAGTTAATTAAGCTAACCAGGGTGGCAAAGAGACTCTGCAGGCTCAGTTCTAGCTTTCTCCTCGCTCAATACTCGGGGAATGTCTGAAACGTCCCCCCTCTAGACGCACTAACGCTGCAAGGGTCCCACTTCCCTCCTGGGCCAATCCAAGACGCTTCCGTACAAAAGCGCCCCGGGTCCCATCAAACGGAGAAGGACAAACTTGCCAGGTACATCGAGGGCAAGTGCCCCCACAAAGTTATCTTGCGCCACATAAAGCCATAAGCTGCAGTGTACTCCCACTATGCTGCGCCTCTCCTTAAATTGGGAAAAGAAAAGGTTAGTGTGACACAACATAACCAGTAATGGGTGGATGCATAAGAGGGGAAACAAGTAACCAGAGTGAAGAGGAAAAACTAAAAAAAAACCTACCCATGAACCAAATTGGGCCAGACCAAAGCTCCCGGGAGGAAAAATAAAAAAAATCCCTTCGCCACCCCCCAATTGTTGAACGCTAGTCGTTCAACAATTGGTTGGTAAGCAATGTTTCGGGTTGGCGCCAGGTGCACAACTACCTCTTGTTGCAACGTGTATAAGTCTTGTAGGCAGCCAACTTTCAACACCCTAAACTCTGCATGTACACAGAAAATGCCCCCGCAATCGCTGCGCCAATAGCTGCCCCAATTTGAAAGACATGAGTACTAGAAGCTGAAGCATACAAACCTAACCCAACCAAACCCTGTCCAAAACAGCAGCGAACTGAAACTTGGTACGAAGGGTAAGATCGGCATGTAAACCACCATTGTGCCCCACCAGCAGGACTCCACCTCTGTAATGTGCCGCAAGGCGTACCGGGCAAATAAACCTCAGGATGTTGAGAAAAGTAAACTATCTACCCCAACCTATTTGGTCTCTTCCGCCCACCGAAGCTTGCAAAGCACCACTGATCTCCTAAAAACAATATCTTTAAACAACAGCCCTGACAATTAAGATGCCTTATTGGCAACCACCAACTCTCTCAAAATAAACACCCCAAAAAAATGCAGCCGAAAAGTCCAAACGGAAATGAGAGGCCTCAAACCCGTCAGAAGCCACCTGATCCATAACCACAAGCAACGTCTTCAAAAGCTGCACTTCATTGGGCGGCCGGGAGACCCCTTCACCCAACCTGTAATAGCTAAGTGAAAATAAATTACTGGGTTGGGTCATAAATACCTTTACGCTTACAATAGAATGAGATCCATGCTAGCGCCGCCACCACGAAGGCTTTGGACCTACCCTGCTACTAATGGTTCCAAACAAAGAAGTAAAGCAAATATTCAAAGACTTACCCTCCGTAGATGGCTGAGCACCATAAGTTCACCAAAATTGCCAGGCAGACGATTATGTCCAGAGTGCCATTGGGACGAGAGACCACAGCGCAAAACTGTATCTAAAATTCGATACCTAAATGCACAAAACTAAATAACACAGCAAACGCAAAAGAAAAACGAAGACGAGCTTCGTTTGTTGATGGCATGACCTAAACTCAATTCTGTCACACCAAAAATCAGCTAGTCTACAAATCAGTCGCAATGCCCAGAGTTCTACGGCCACAAAAACAGCAACAAATTACTCATAAGACCTGCATCGCACCAAACCCAGGGCCAAGAGGCTGCGCAGAAAACTCCCTCAAAATAAGAGCAAAAAAACCTGGCGAGCCAGCCGCATTGGTGAAAAGTTGCAGCAACAATTTGCGTTGGAGGGGTGTGATGACCTGCAAAAATAGAGGTGTGCAATGCAGGAGTGTAGAAGCAAAAGAGGGGGGGCTAAAGTGAGGAGGAAAGCGGGGGAATGAAAGGGGATGAGAAAAAGGGTTGGTGGGGTAGAAGCAAAAAGGATAGGAAAAAGGACAGGGATGGGGGGTGGTGGGGGCAACTGGGGAAGCAACCCCAGAGATGCCGGACACCTGACCCCAGGTAGGATAAACAGGAGGTGCAGGCACACGGCAGCATGATCAAAGTCACCTGCGGGGGAGCAGCATGCATGAGGCAGCCAGACATATACTTCCCTGGTCATGCTGTTGGGAGGGAGGGGATGTGTGGCCAATAGTGGATGTGAGCCTGGAAGTTCTGCCTATCGAGCGCTGAAGCAGCGCAGACAAGATGGGCACCAAAGTAAAATGGCCACCGGGCCCACCACAATAGCGGAGCTCCCGGACCACCCGCAGCCCGGGTCTGTAGACCGCGCGCTGGAGCTGACCGCTGGTGAAGGAGTGTAACCCATGCAGTGTGACCAGCGGGAGCCGCTGCTCCCACTGGTGCAGCGGGGATCAGCACGATTGCTAGTGCAGGTGCCAGCATAAGGAGGGGAGGAGAGGGGGAAGGCCGCATGCGTGCAAAAGCGCCACGCAGCGGGTGGCAAACCAAGCCAGACGGCTGGGGGGAAAGTTGTCTGCATGTGCAGGGCACAAAGAAAATGGACGCTTGGAGATGACGTCATCTACAAGCGCCACTGAAGCCAGACCAATCGGCTGGCTTGCGGCGCACTGCAGGTCATCAAGACCTTGAGTGCGCCGTACACACAGCAGGGTTTCACGGGTTACTCCCATGTTAAACCCTGCTATTTACCTTGGTTGGATTGCCGGGTCACTCGACCCGGCAATCCAACCCTCACCCCTTTTACACCAAGGAGCTGCCCAGGTTAACCCTGCAATAACCCGGGTTTTAGCTCCGGTGTGAAAAGGGTATAAGAAAGACAATAAGGATAAGCAATTTTCTTACATATTCTCAAGCTTATTCAGCTTTCGCCTATTATTCCCTTTACTCCAAAGATGAGGTTCCCTTATAGGTAACCTGCTTACTTTAATAAAGATAGAAGCCGGCCTTAAAGTAAATATATAAAATTTTCTACAGTTGTTTCCTGATATATGTCGGATATATTCATCATGGGTAAAAGGGTAAAGAAATGCACATGGTGTATTTCTGTTTTTCAAATTTATTTCATGCAGATTAAAATAACACTCACAATATAAATTCAAGTAAAGTGAAAAAAAGGTATAACGGCCCCTTAAGGATCCCTTAGCCTCCTACCAGATAGACACATAAACAAGATGGATAATCATATAGGTCCAGGGAGATGTATACCCCTCGTAAAGTTGTGGTTAGGTCGGGTACAGGTGCAGGCTTGGAGTGCCAGGTACGCCGTAGCATCCATAAGACGAGTTTCAGAATACCATCTCTTTTTCAAGCCCTCTATGTGTGAAACCATTTGTAACACATTTCATGAGACACTGCTCACTTCATCAGACAAGGGCTCTGTGGTGTTAATGGGAGAGACCTTGAAGTGAAACTTTTACTCTTTCCACTATCAGCTTTCCAATATGCAAAACAACAAAAGATGTTGCAGGACACTTTTCTAGGAGCAGATTCACAAACTGGAATGTATTAGCGCTGTTGTATTGCCCCTTGTTATATGAGTGGGCACCTATAAGAAGCATTTTCTCTATATATGTCACAGTTGGTGCTAGTGAGTTACCTGTATCAGGTGATGAACTGGAATCACTGGAGGACGGCTGGACTGGAACCATGGGTAACATGAATAGCTCTTTTAATATAAGAAGTGGGTAGCAGTGAGAACTGCCTTTGGTGATGAGTGACTGGAACTGGAAACTTGAGATGTTGGAATGAGACCAGAAGGAACTTGGAGAGACCGGACTGGGACCAGCAGGTAGGCTGACTGAGCTGGTCGGGGTACCAGTAGATGAGCTTGCAGATGGATGGTAACGTGGAAGCTACTTGTTGTGGCTTGGGAAGCCGTGGGAAGACGTTGGTAGCTGGATGGCTACGTGGAGTGGCTGGATAGCCGTGGGTAGACGCTGGTAGCTGAGTGGCTACGTGGAGTGGCCGGATAGCCGTGGGTAGACGCTGGTAGCTGGGTGGCTACGTGGAGCGGCCGGATAGCCGTGGGTAGACGCTGGTAGCTGGGTGGCTACGTGGAGCGGCCGGATAGCCGTGGGTAGGCGCTGGTAGCTGGGTGGCTACGTGGAGCAGCTGGATAGCAGTGGGTAGACGCTGGTAGCTGGTTGGCTACATGGAGCGGCCGGATGGCCGTGGGTAGATGCTGGTAGCTGGGTGGCTACGTGGAGCGGCCGGATAGCCGTGGGTAGACGCTGGTAGCTGGGGGGCTACGTGGAGCAGCTGGATAGCCGTGGGTAGACGCCGGTAGCTGCGTGGCTACGTGGAGCTGCCGGATAGCCGTGGGTAGGCGCTGGTAGCTGGGAAGCTACTTGGTGCGGCCTGGGAGCCGTGTGGAGAAGCTGGTAGCATGGAAGCTACTTGGTGCGGCCTGGGAGCCGTGTAGAGAAGCTGGTATTGTGGAAGCTACTTGGAGTGGCCTGGGAGCCGTAGGTGAGAGATGGTAGCGTGGAAGCTACTTGGTGCGGCCTGGCAGCCGTGGGTGAGAGATGGTAGCATGGAAGCTACTTGGAGCGGCCTGGGAGCCGTAGGTGAGAGGCTGGTAGTGTGGATAGCTGAACGCAGCAGGCTTACGGATAGCACTGGTCTAGGAACCAGCAGGAGCCTGGGACATACTGGTACTCAGAGGTACAGCTATAGCATAAGTTGTACACCACGGAATGTAACAAGATGTTCAAGCACTGAGTGCTATTAGAGGAGGATCTATATACCTAGAGTCTGGCAGCGATTGGTGGATACAGACAGGTGGTCTGGCAGTGGCATTCAGAGTGGAGCAAGGCACAGCATGCAGAGAGAGTATTCATCTCTGCAGCCCTTGAGAATCAGGACCACACCTGTGATTCCAATTAAGACTAGCAATGCTCACAGACAGAGCAGGGTCCAGGTGTTTAATCAGTGTGGGGGGAGAGCAGTCTGCACACACATAGATGTTACAGCCAGCATGATTCAGCCACAGCAGATGTCCCAGGAAAATTACAAACACAGATCCATGGAGCAGCTGGCAGAGGTTAGTCACAAAAGGTAAAAACTAGCCAGGATTGTGACAATATAGAAGCATACTGTATCCTGTAGTTCGTAAATAGTGATTAAGAAGGTGGGATGGACATTCACAGAAGTAAGCCAGCACTCGGCAGCATGTTGTGAGAAACCTCAGATTAATATACTGATGAATATGAGCTGCTCAAGGATCTAAGCAAAGATAATATACATTAATACAGTTTACCATCCAGTACAGTTTATATATATATATATATTTTTAATTGTGGGAGTGGGGTAGGGCAGGTGTTAGTATACTAAGTTCATTTTAAGAGGTGTTCTATAAGGCCTAGAATCCACATACCACTGTAATACCAGATAGCAACCATACAACCTATTTGTCATTGCTTAGGAGCCAAATAGATGATGGTGCTCTCATTATCCCCCCCTCCCCCATTACCTCTGACAAAAGCCATGCTAGAGCACACACAGAGTTGCTTCTATGCAGCATTGTACATGTTGTAGGATTTCAGCCACCATCTCGACAGGCTACTACTGTTTTATCTGTATTGCCACCCGTCTGTACTGTTTCTCTCTCAGCTTCTGCTTTATTAATTTACCGTGTCTGTTTTGAAACCTTGTCATGTTGTCACAAGTTGCCTCATTGCTGAACTTTACTTTGTCAAGATAGCTTTATCATTCATAAATATTTCAGTCACAGACTCCTTATGAATGATTGATTCCCAGCAGTTCAGTGACCTTTGCTGCAAAAACCTTTATTAAAAATAAAATTGAAGCCATACAAAATCTGACCATTAATTGTTAATAACAAGCAAAGTAAATTCAAAAACTTATGAATTGCGATGGATGGGGAGAATGGGTCAGGTGCTCCATTTACCATTGCTGAGATGATGTTCTGCATGATGGAGATGCGAACATAGATTGTCCTTATGACTAACAAAAACGCCTCTCACAACACTGATGTCGGCATCCCGACCACTGGGATACCGAAGGTAAGCAGAGGGGTAGAGGGTGAGAGTTAGGCACTAGGGGGAGGGTTAGGGTTAGGCACTCAGGGTAGCCGGTTAGGGTTCAGGGAGGGGGGGTAGGTTCAGCACTAGGGGTGGGAGGTTAGGGTTAGGCACCAAAGTGTCTGCATGCTAGCCCTGTCGGGATACCAATTTCGGGATTCTGACAGCCGGGATCCCGACTGCCAGTATCCCATACTCAACCCATCTGTATAGGTGGCAATATTTAGAGCATTATGCCCATAGAGAACTGTATAAGGATATATCTCCCATGCATCTTAGTGGAGACAATAATAATAATAATAATAATAATAATAATAGTATTTTTCCCCTAATGCCTAACCCTAGTCTCCCTCCACCCCCGTAGCCGAAACCCTAACCCTCCCATATATAGCCTAACCCTATGTCAACATTCTACCTGTGGACATTCCAAGAATGTCGACACATTGCTTGTCAATATTGTAGCAATGTTGACAATATAACTGCTAACATTGTGGTTTCGACATTATGAATGTTGACATTGTCATTCCTGACCTTTTGACTAACAGTCTGATTCAGTGTTTCTACTTTGAAATCTCGGAATTCCCTGCTGCAACCTGTATTTTCCTGATCAAAATCTAAAAATTCCATGTTTTTATCCCTGTACATTCTGCTTGCTTAAAACACTGATGTTTTAGAAAACAGGAGACTATATATACTAAGTGTATTGATGAATCCGCAGGACACTATGGTGATGGAAAAGAAGTCAGTAGTTTGCCTGATTCAGACCCACTCACTAGGATGCGTTCGCACGCAGCCGTCAGCAGCCAGAGTATGCAAATCCTGAGATCGCTAGCAAGACATTAGCACGCCCACTATGTCTTGCCGTGCTATTGCGGTATGTATTTAGATGGCCACTTTCCCTTAGTAACATACATCATCTCCAGAAAGTGTATTAAACAATGGGTAACATCGAGTAATATCGGACCCATATGCAGCACTTGTGGCTGACCGTACCCTACCACAAGCACTGTGAGTGCTGCTGTGTGTAATTCAGCTATGTGACGTGTACTATGATGATGCGTCTTTAGTATGCACACCCCTGAAACGGCATTCAGATACACAGAGACGCCTGTGTTCGCACCACCACACCCCCATTTCCATCGACCACCCCATGTCACCACCCACAAATGGCACGTCCTGTCACTCATGCTTGCGGAGTGTCTGTGTACAGGGTGTGAACACTTCACGAACACATGGACTGGTTCATGCACGTGCACTGCGTCTTATACGCATGCGCAGATTGCAAACATCAGCAGGCTATGTGCGAACGCAGCCTAGCGAATGGGTCTGAATCAGGCCCTCAGCTCACTAGTGAAGGTAAATTCAGTGACAGATGTCAGTACAGTGTCCCAGTCATCTACAAATAGTTCATACATTTACCAAAAACTAATGAGACATCTGGAGGCACAAAGTGTCTCATGGCTGATTGATATCATTACTTCCTAGTGAATATAAGGGCTGCATTCTCTATCATCTGCTATAGCCCATAATAAATATTGTACCTACTTCCACTGGGTAGATATGCAATGTGATAATATCTGTATAAGTGGGGGCAGAAACATAACAGTCCCTGTGCACAGTGACATATAGTAACCTGCTGTGAGTGCCTCCCTCCCCATAATTTGTTGTGCAAGAAACCTCCTTCCTCTGAGGTAATAGGGCCATTGTAGGCAGCAGAGGTCTTACATAGGGGTTATATCTCTGTACAGGGAGCAACTCAGAGGTGTAATATGTGGTACATATCTTTGTACAGGGGGCTCACGGAGAGGTAATAGGAGTGGATTTATCTGAACAGAGGGCACATATAGGGGTAATAAAGAGGACAACATTTGGAGTTTCTGTTTGGTGCTGGGGTAAGATTATGGGACTATGAATGGAAAATATTTCCCTCTTTGTAGAAGGAAAGAATGTTGAACCTTCCAAT
Organism: Taudactylus pleione; assembly: GCA_031769625.1. Lineage (NCBI taxonomy): Eukaryota > Metazoa > Chordata > Amphibia > Anura > Myobatrachidae > Taudactylus > Taudactylus pleione. The sequence goes on along the minus strand of JAUIMM010000566.1, from coordinate 1,273,900 downwards.
GTCCACAAACCATCTAATCCGCTGTATCCCACATGGAAATGCTGAGAAAGAGCACCCAACAAGGGACAGGAAGTTGGTGTGAGCTGGGGATTGGGGAGCCAGAAATGGAGGAGCGGGGTGCACTAGGATTTTAGGGCTGGTGATGGGACAGGAGATCAGAGAATAGGGGGTAAAGAAGTGTAGGTGTTGGTGTCTGTGGATTGGGAGACATGGACATATAGAAACTGGAAACACCAGATACAGTACGTACTCGGCTCTGAGGAGTGGACTTAAGTCCTGGTGGGGCACTAACCTGTTTTCCCCACTCCCTTTTTGCTCCTGGAGTAGGTCCCGGTTCACTCGTCTCATTCCACCTGCCCCCACCAGGCAGATCTTCATAGTCTACAGAGCCTTCTGGCACAGGCTCATCCCATCCTTCTTGTGGAAAATAATCTTCGTTGTGGCCCCTGACCAAAGCTAGGTCATGGGCCCCTTGGCTCTCAGCATGGGTGAAAATCCTCAGTCAGCAGGCAGCATACACCCGGCAGGATGGAGCAAGGCATGGTGGATGCAACAGCTACAGTTAGGGAGACTCTGAGCCTGTAGTTAGCAATGCTTTATGTAGTGGGGTGGGCTCCTCTGGGCAGCTCCAGCATGGAAGTTCAAGAAAATGAGCGGTGCCTAGATCACCTCCTGGCTCCACCTCCATTGTCTGTCACTCTCAGGTGGTGCAGATGCCTGGTTAGGGCTAAAACTGCAAAATCTCATGTGGGTGGCAAAAATAACTGTAATTCTCTGTTTCTCTGTTTGTGGTGTATACAGTAGTCTTGATTCTGTATCCCTTCCCACAGTAAGGAAATGCGTTGGGTCAGGCAAGCATCTGTTCAATCTACACAGTCTCTCAAACAGTGAGTTTGGTGAAATGAGCTGATGATTTCCTTTAGGAATTTGTGTCATTTAGTAACTGATTATTTCATTATTTATTATTATTATTATTATCATCATTTATTTATATGGCACCACAAGTCTTCCGCAGCGCCTCACAAAGCATAAACAAACATGTGACCAGTGACTTACAGTACAATACAATACAATACAATGCAAGACAAGGACATGAATAATATACATTGCTACATTAGCCACAATTACACCAACATAAGCAGCAGAGCATAAGCAACCAAGTGTTGGGTGCCATAGTGGGGAGTAAGAAGTAGATGAATGTTAAGTAGGGAGAAGCACAAGAGGGTAGTGGGCCCTGCTGGTAAGAGCTTACATTCTAAAAGGGAGGGGCAGACAGGTGTGACACACATGGGGCAGAAAGGGAGGAAGGAACATGTAGCAGTAAGTTAGAAATCGGATGAGAGCTGAAAGATTTTAATGAAGTAGTGGGTCTTGAGAGCCCATTTGAATGATTGTAGAGAGGTGGAGAGTCTGATGGGGAGAGGGAGAGAGTTCCAAAGGAGGAGAGCAGCATGGTTAAAATCTTGGAGGCGGGAGTGCGAGGAAGTAATCAGTTGGCATAAAAGGCAGTGTGCTTTACTTTAATGAAGACAGCAGACAGGAGAGTGAAGGGAGATGAGATCAGAGATGTAAATGGGAGAAGATTGGGTGAGGACTTTGTCAGCGAGTGTGAGAACCTTGAATTGGGTTCTGAAAGGGAAGGGGAGCCAGTGGAGGGCTTGTAGGAGAGGGGAGGCAGATGTAGATAATTTGGAGAGGAAGATTAGCAGAGCAGCAGCTTTGAAGACAGACTGGAGAGGAGAGAGATGGGATATGGGGAGGCCAGATAAGAGGAGGGTACAGTAGTCCAATCTGGAGATGACCAGTGAGTGTATGAGGGTTTCCTTGGTGAGATAGGGTCTGATCTTGGAAATATTTTTGAGATGGAAATGACAGCACTGCGAGAGGTTCTTGATATGAATCCAGGATAACTTCAAGACAGCACACTATGGTGCTAGATGAGACAGTTGTGCCATCAATTGATAAAGAAATAGTGGAAAGTGAGGTTATGTGGGAGGGTGGGAAGATGATCAGCTCAGTCTTAGACATGTTAAGTTTAAGAAATCGCAGGGACATTCAGAAAGAGATAGAAGAAAGACAGTTGGAGATACAAGTCAGTAGAGAGGGGGAGAAATTGGGATGAAAGGTAGAATTAAGTATCATCAGCATAGAGATCATTAATGGAGGTCAAAGAGCTGATGAGTTCATCTAGAGAGGATGTATACAGGGAAAACAGGAGAGGTCTAATGGAGCATACACACGGTCAGTTTTGTCAGACTTGTCAGATTTGTCAGATGAACGATTGAACGATTAAACGATTTGAACGATTTGAACGATTTTACCAAAGTTTTGAACGATTTGAACGATTGAACGATTTTTGACTGCATTAAAATGAATGGAATCGTCCAAGTCTGACTGCAAACCCATCAGATGTCAGATATCGTTATCTGACAAACGGGAACGCGCATCGTTGATCGTCCATCGTTCAGGCATGTCAGATATGAACGATTTTCCTTCAGATATGAACGACTGAACGATTTTTAAATCGTTATCGTTCATATCTGAAGGAAAAATCTGATCGTGTGTATGCACCATAAGAATAGAACCTTGGGTAACAGCTACTGTAAGAGGCTGTGGGGAAAAGGAGTCATTAGAGGAAACAGACAAGTAGAAAGACAGCCAGGAGAGGGCAGTGTCACGTAGACCAAGGGACTGAAAGGATTTGCAGCAGGAGAGGGTGGTCCACAGTGTTTGAAAGCAGCAGAGAGGTCAAGGAGAATGAGCAGAGTAGTGGACCTTGGATTTGGCAGCAAGGAGGTCATTGCTGACTTTCGTGAGGGCAGTTTCAGTGGAGTGGAGACAATGGAAGTCAGACTTAAAAGGGTCAAGGAGGGTGTGGGAGGAAAGAAATCCATTAGTGTTGGATAATTCATATTCACATTAGAAATGTCATCCTTGCTGCATTTTATTCGCACTGGTTTTTGGATTCTATTTAAGGCACCGTGGACAGGACTCTGCATCATTTCCATGTCAGGCACACAGCTGTATGCTGCGCTTAACTCTGCTGTATAGTCTGTGCTGTGTCCAGACTCACAAGTTGCTGTGCTGCTTAGTGAAGAATACTTTTGTAAACTGTGCTGTACATTGCCATGCACACTCACAAGTCACAAATGGCTGTGCTGCTTAGTCAATGTGTATAGGGAGTGTGCACTGCTGTATGCTGTGCTGTACTCTGCTATATTGGCTGTGTCCATCAGTAAGACATTCACGTGCATATATAAGCCCTGTGACTCCATGCAGTTTGAATAGAGCTGTGTCTGCGACACCAAAAAATAAATTAAATAATTGTATTGTTTGTACTGTTTGGTGCCCTTTGTTCACATGCATATATAAGCCCTGTGGCTCCAGTCCATGCAGGAATAGAACTGCACCATAAAAGAAAAAAATATATTTTATTACTGTTTGGTGAAATTTGTTCACGTGCATATATAAGCTCTTTGGCTCCAGTCCACATAGGAATAGAGCTGTGACATCAAAAAATTAAATAATTGTACTGTTTGTACTGTTTGGTGTGCTTTGTTCACATGCATAATCATATATAAGCCCTGTGGCTCCAGTCCACACTGCAATAGAGCTGTGACATAAAAAAAAAATGAAATAATTGCACTGTTTGATGTGCTTTGTTCACGTGCATATATAAGCCATGCAGTGATCTGCGAATTGAAAAGTGGATAACGTTCCATTTAGAGAAGAGCTACCAAATACTGTCGCTGCAGCTGCTGCCACCAGTAATGATGATGACATTAGTCCTTTAACGTCATCTACTAAAGCTGATGCTCAAGGGCATAGAGGGTCTAAATCAGGGCATCTAAAATAAAAATAAAAAAACAATACACAGTGCAAAAGAAAAAAACACATTTAATAAAGGGAAAGTGTGGTGCAGAAAAACATAAAACATGCCATTCACCACACACAGTGTTTAGGAAAGACTGAGGCCTAGGACTTTATTTATGAGTGGTGGTTCTGAAAGTGTCAGTGAGGCATCTTCCTCTGCCCCTCATGATGATGAAAGCCTTTATCACCCAGAGTGTAGAAGAGGTGTAAAAAATGAAAACAACTAACCACCACTAACAAACTGTGCATTCAGAAATGTCACAAATCCCAGAGGAGAGTCTAAGGGGTTGGCCCCTATATGCATTCTCAGGTGAAAATATAACTTTTTTGCAAATCGGGAATTTGCTATCATTAAACTCGTGTAATTTGTGGTAGTTTTGGGGTTGAAATCGGATGGTTTAATGCCACTAATTCATCCGTTTTTGCAATAGAAATTATATCACCATCGGCTCTATTCAGCAGTACTTTTCACTCATTTACGCCTAAATCGGACATTTACCATTATTCATTTTGCTTAATTCGACTGTTTTACACTCAAATCGGGGACTCAATAGAAGTTTTAAATGCACCACTTCTAGAGCTGCGAGTTGCATTCGAACATACACAAATCAATGTGATTTGTGTATGTTTATGAATGGCTAGTGTGAAAGGGTTAATTAAAAAAAATATATATGCGAGGTCCCGCCCTAAAACAGAACCAGCCCGGACTTTTCATAGCCAGTCCTGGTTGTCTAAGTACAGGGAAAATAATGCGTAGGGTTCCACTGTACTTAGTACAACCAGCACTGGGCTCTGGGAACCAGTCCTGGTTCTGGAATTACAGGGGAAAAAATGCACAGGGTTTCCCTGTAATTCCCAGAACTAGCACCAGACCCTTTCTAGCGGGGGGCTGATGCCACAGCCAGGGGAGCCCTTTCACCATTCCCCCCAGCCGCAGCATCAGTCCTGACTGCTAGTCAGCCCAGGCCAGGGATCCCTGGGGAGTTGGGGACCCCCCCAATAAAGTGGTCCCCCTCTCCAGGGCACCCATTGCCTGGGCGGTGGGTGGCGGGTTGATAGTGTATGTGTGGTGTAAAAAAAGAGAAGTATCAACATTGTCTTTACAGTAGAACTGCATGTCCCAGTAAGCCTCCCCCACATGCTGGTACTTGGAGAACCACAAATACCAGCATGCGGGACATTAAGGGCCCACTGGTACCTGTAGTTCACCTGTAAAGAAATGTCTAAAAAACACAAGACACACACATCGTGAAAGTAAAGCTTTATTACATACACACACATACTCACCTACATTACCAGGACAGGTCTCCTTGTCCAAAGTAGGCATCCAAGGTCTTCTTAAAACAAAAAAAAAATCCTGATCCACACAACAGGTAACAAACAGGATGGTTGTTATCTTCCGAATGAAACACTCAGACGCAGCTTCTCCCTTTGTAGAGCCGTATTTGAGCGTTCATTGGCCGAGAGAAGTCAGCCCCAGCCTCTCTCAGCCTCAGCAGCCTGCTTGTTCAGGAGAGAAATTCGGGTGGTTAAATCGGGCTTCAAATCGGACAGGATCAACCAAAACGATCTTGTCAAAACCAAGACCTTGGTAATATCCTGATTTTGATCGATCCTATCCGAGTTGAAAAATGGGACAAATCGAGACTAAATCGAATCTTAGTAAATTTACCCTAAGTGTGTCCACAAGTGCGATGTGTGAGCCTGACCTTCCTAATACTGCTGTACTTGCAGAAAAGCCGCCTTTACCATTTCTGCTCCCTTTGCAAATGTGGGGATGAGCAACACAAATATAGATGATGACATAGAAATTGAGGAAATGCAAGAGGATGAGGGAGATATTTGTGTAGCTCATGACAGCACTAATGAGGATGTTGTTTGTGTAAGTCAGGAACCAGTGGAAACAGCTCTTGGCCATAATAAGAGGAAGGTCATTGTCATGCATGGGCATAGAATCAACAAATGCACCTCTTTTGTGTGGAATTATTTTTACCCAAAATCTGACAAATGTCAAACCGTATAGGGAGGGGTTCTAGACTGCATACCCTAATAGTAATGAAAGGTGCTATCATGCTGAGATATAACAATTGTCAAGCCATCTGTTGCATTTGTAAAACCAAAGTAAGTAGAGGTAGGGACATTTAACATCTAGGAACCTCCTCCCTGTTGAATCATTTGTAGCAAACTAATGAAAATATTTTGACAACATCAGAAACTGGTGCTAAAAAAATAATAACAAGCAGTCCAGCATCAGATAGCTCCCTTCTCTCAATTTCAACTTGATCCAGGCACCTGCAATATCTGCAAGACCAGAATTTAAAAAAAAAACAGACTGTGAAACAATCTTTTGCAAGGGGAAGCATATATGACAGCTCTCACCCAGTCGCATAGCAGATCACTGATGCCATCATGGCTATGCTAATATTATATCTTCGTCCAATATCCACCATTATTGCAGTGGGTTTCACAGAGTTAATTGAGGTCCTGTGTCCCCAGTACCAAATTCCATCTCGGTTCCATTTTATCCAAAGAGCCATTCCTCGGCTATTCCAGGATGTAAAATAAAACAAATTATTGTCCTACAAAATTGCAATGTATCCACTGTCCTCTTAACCACAGATATATGGACAACTGGTAGTGGGCAAACTAAAGATGACATGACTATGACAGCCCACTGGGTGGGTGATACATTTTTAGCAGCAGCAGCAGCAGTATTTAACGAACGCCAGCTCATGCAGAGGCAGGCTACTCTGTGTATCACCGGCTTCACTAAGAGGCATATCACTGACCACCTCTAAGAAAAACTAAGGTTTGTGATAGCAAAATGGCTTACCCAACTTGGACTCTCCTCAGGATTTGTGACATCTGACAATGCCACCAATTTTGTGAGAGCAATACAGCTGGGAGAATTTAGCCACCTCATGCAGGACATTGCAGCAGCTGCAAGAACAGTAGAATTTGCCTTGCCACTAACTGCAGCAAGAGGTGGTAACCAGGTGTAATGCCACTCTGTATATGCTTCAGTGGATGGATGAACAGCAAAAGTCATCCACAGCTATACAACAAGCCATGACATTGGGAGAGGAGATGGAGTGTTCCTTAGTCCAGCGCAGTGGAAAATGTTTTCCGTCTTGTGCAAGGTGCTCAAACCGAAGTAGCCACCTGTGAAGTGAGTTCAGACACCGCAAGCTTGAGTCAGGTGATTCCCCTAATTAGTCTTTTGGAAAATTAGCTGGAGAAATTGAAGGGTGAGATTAAACAAATTGATTCCACTAAGAATGTCGGAATTGTAGATCAAGGGCCTGATTCAGAGCCGGACGCTATTTGCGCTCGCTCGTCAAGAAAATAGGGGTGGCTATTCAAATGAACCATTCGCTGTTTGCGGTCTGTTCACGCCTCTAGGTCTGAACGAGCGTACAAAACTTGCGGTCGTTTTTTGGGAAACTACGCCCCCTGGCCGCTCGCATCCTACGTCATGTCCGCTATTTATTAGATTAATCGAGTACATCGACCAGGGTATGAACTGCTCGCTATTCTTTGGGTTGGTTTTTGCTACCACAATTTTGCGAGCAGTTCTGGCTATAAAATAACCCAGTGACGTGGTCAATGACGCTGCTGTATTAATTATGCACACCCATAAAACGCCCGTTTTAACCTTTAAGCACGCCTGCGTTCGGATCTCCACTCCCCATTTTCAAGCACCTTCCCCTGTTACCATCCACAAACGCCTCATTCTGTCAATCAAAATAGCAGGCATTCGCAATTTAGCGAACAAACGATTTTCGGCCGCACTGACTGGTTCGCGCATGCTTATTATGATCCGTACGCATGCGCAGTTGGGCAAACATCGCTCGGAGCGAACGAGCAGCCACTTGCGTCCAGCTCTGAATCAGGCCCCAAGTTCTTTGTTCACTTCGCCAGTATTGCCAATATATTCAGATCACTACATTTCGGCAACTGTGCTTGATCCTAGGTTTAAGTCGCACGTTGTGTCTTTCTTTCCAATGGACCCAGATCTTACGAGATGCAGAGAGCTCCTGGTAAGCATGTTGGCAGCTCAAGTGGTAGAAGACACAACTTTTTCTCCATCAGTTTCTCTGTCAGCTGCCAGGAAAAACTCAGCTTTTGCAAAAGACCAGTGGTGTTGCAGAGTAGTCAATTTGTAACATCTGGTCGGGTCAAATATAATTGCTGAAAATCTGTTACACTGCCACTGCAACTCCAACTCCATGATAGGGTCACCATCCAAAGAATGGTGGATGATTATTTTTATGACGCAGTGCACATAGGCATGTCATAGAGTCCCTTTGACTACTGGAAAGACAAAAGGTAATTTGGAGGCCCTTGTACATCCTGGCTTTGCATTACCTAATCTGCTCACCCTCAGTGTGTACTCAGAAAGAGTTTTCAGCACAGCCAGGAACATTATCAGTGATCGGTATATGAGGCTACTTTCTCAAAATGTGGAAAAGATGATTTCTCTTTCATCCACTAGGGGACACTGGAGGTGCTTACGCTGGGGTATAGAGGCGTGGATAGCTGGAGCTGGCACTTTAAAATTTAGAAGTGTGAAGCTCCTCCCCCTCTATGCCCCACCAGCCCTCAGTTTAGAAAATGTGCCATTGGAGCTGGTCACAACCTGCTGTGCTCCAGCAAGCCACAGAATTTCTTTCTTTTATTTCATATATATTTTATTTATAGTTTTTCTTTCTTATTTTAAGCATCTTTTACATTATTTTTCTTCGCCACCTCTCTAAAGGTGGGGTCCGGGTTACTGGCACCCTGTTAACCTCCTGGGTTACAGGAAGGAGTGTGCATTGCTTAACCAAAAGCATCTGACAGCTCCTTAATGCCGCACACAGCACACACACCACAGCTGCCTTCATGTGAGTGTTGTTCAGAGGAGTCGTCCGGAGAGGGAGCGCAGTGAGTATGAATCACATGCACATCCCCCGTCTCCTGTCCTGAGGCCAGCGCTGGCTTCAGAGAGCGTGATAGCGCTGCTCATTAATTACACTATCTCCCCTCTCCCCGCTGATGAGTGTGACTAGCGGCTCCTACTCAGCGGGGCTTACACAGGGGGGAGATGATCCTGCAGGCGGGGGCAGCCATTTTCCAGCCCTTAGGGCATAAAGAAAGGGGGCGGAGCCTAACAGTGCGGGCTCCCTGTCTGAATAGAGCTGCTCCCTGTCTAGATAACGTGGCAGCGGCTGTGTGCACAGCGTGGCTGCCGTGTTTAACCTGTTTTAAAACTGCATGTCTCCACTACAGGTCGTATGCAGTATATACAGAAGCTTCGAAAGATATTAGTCAGTTTAGAGCTCGCATATCTGCTTCTGCTATTTCGGGCCGCAGAGCCCTCTGGTTGCGCGCTTGGCAAGTGGACGCAGAATCCAAGCGTGCGGTGGAGGGTTTACCTTTCACTGGCGATATGCTGTTTGGCCCGGAACTGGACAAATGGATATCCCAGGCCACAGGGGGTAAGTCTTCCTTCCTCCTGTCGGTTGCTCCAGCTCCCAGAAGATCTTACAATGGACCTTCGTTTCATTCCTTTCGTGCACCACATTCCTTTCGTGGTAGAGCCAGAGGTGCTCCCACACAACATAGAGGTGGCAGAGGTAGAGGTCATCCACACCCTGTTGCACATAGACCAGAGCCTAAACCAGTGGAAAAACAGGTGGCATGACGGTCTTCCGTCCCACCTGGGACCTCCTGCAGTGGGAGCCCGCCTGCAAAACTTTCAACAGGTTTGGAACCAGACCTCTACAGAACCGTGGATCCGCAGACTAATTTCCATGGGGTACCGAATACACTTCGAAGTCCCCCCTCCACCTCGGTTCTTCACCACAAGTCTGCCAATGCCTGCAAGCAAGGCCAAGGTTTTACAGGAGGCTATCCAGTCTCTAGTAGTATCATCTGTACTAGTTCCGGTTCCGGAGCATCAGAGAGGTTTGGGGTTTTACTCGAACCTGTTTGTAGTACCAAAACCAGATGGCTCGGTCAGGCCCATCTTAAACCTCAAGTCTTTGAACCTGTATCTGAAGATTTATTGCTTCAAAATGGAGTCTCTGCAGTCAGTCATAGCGAGCTTGGAACCAGGGGAGTTCCTATTATCCCTGGATATCAAGGATGCCTATCTCCATGTCCCCTTCTTGGGAACCTCACCAGGCTTTTCTGCATTTCGCCATATTGAAGGATCATTATCAGTTTCGGTCATTGCCGTTCGGGTTATCCTCGGCTCCCCGCGTCTTCACCAAACTCATGTCAGTTATGATCGCTCTCCTTCGGTCATCAGGAGTGAACATAGGGCCTGATTCAGACCCACTCGCAAGCGGCTGTCCGCTCGCAAGTGGGTCGATGTTGTGCACTGCGCATGCGCACGACGGCGGGAGCTCCGTCGTGCGCATGCGCCAGACGCGAGGATGAAGGACTTTCCTTTGCTCGTTGTGTCTGATCAAAGGGGGCGTGCTGACGATGTTGATTGACAGCACGCCCCCTTTGGTGGGCGTGCCTCCCAGACGGGGGCGTTCCCAAGGGAACGCCTACCGTCAGAAGCCGGCCCACTGACATCACTAGTGATGTCAGTGGGAGTGATTTTGGCTCTGATAGAGCCAAAATCACTCCGGGCCTTGCGGTTGAAAAACTCAACCGCAGGCTCCAGCTCGCAGTGGCGATGGTCGCGATGGTCAAGACCATCGCGGCCATCAAACTGCACGCTCGTATAGGCTGTGGGTGGTGACCCACAGCTATACGAGCATCCAGGAGGACGCTCCATAGTTATGGAGGACGGCCCTCATTCAGAGCGTGCGCTCTGCTCAGAGCGTACGGCTCTGAATGAGGGCCATAATCCCTTATTTGGATGACCTGTTACTCAAGGCTCCATCGGTATCTCTTCTATTAAATCAGGCCTTACTGACATATCAGACCCTAATCCAACACGGTTGGATAATCAACTTCAAGAAATCAAATCTCAATCCGTCCCAGAAACTTCTGTTTCTGGGCATGATCTTGGATACGGCCTCACAACGGGTTTTTCTTCCAATAGACAAGGCCCGGGATATCCGGTTGTTAGTTCAGCTGGTCGTCAGAACAAGGAAGGTGTCCCTGCTTCTTTGTCTGCATCTCTTGGGGAAGACGGTAGCAGATTTCGAGGCACTACAGTTCGGCCGGTTCCACTCCAGGGTGTTTCAGCTGGGCCTGCTAGCACAGGGGTCAGGGTATCATCTGCTTCTTCATCGACAGATCCGTCTGAGCTCGGATACCAGAGTGGCCCTTCTTTGGTGGACACAATCCAACAATCTGTAAGCGGGCAGAAGATTCGGAGTGTGGGACTGGATCATCGTAACAACGGATGCCAGCCTTCGAGGATGGGGAGCAGTAGCCCTCGATTATCAATTTAAGGGTTGATGGTCCCCTCTAGAACAGAAGTGGCCCATAAATGTGTTGGAACTCAGAGCGATTTACAACAGACTTTCTAAAGGCTCATCCGGTAAAAGTTCAGTCCGACAACGCGACGGCCGTCGCTTACATCAACCGCCAAGGAGGGACTCAGATTCGCATGGCTATGCGGGAAGTAACTCAGATCCTTTGGTGGGCCAAAAAACAGTCAGTAATCCTGTCGGCGGTATTCATCCCGGGTGTGGACAACTGGGAAGCAGATTACCTGAGTCGACAGGATATGCATCCCGACGAATGGAAGCTTCATCCAGAGGTGTTCAACGCGCTGATACGTCGATGGGGATGTCCTCAGGTGGACCTCATGGCGTCGCGATTGAATCATCAGCTCCCAGTATACATCTCAAGAACTCAGGATCTGCAGTCGGAAGCGGTAGACGCCCTGACAAGTCCGTGGATCTACGACTTCGTTTACCTTTTTCCTCCGATTCCGCTTCTTCCTCGTCTTCTAAAAAGGATAAAACAAGAATCAGCCTCTGTAATTCTCGTAGCGCCGAACTGGCCTCGGAGAAGTTGGTTCTCGGACCTTTGGTCCCTATTGTCAGACGATCCATGGCCCCTTCCTCTACGCCCGGATCTTCTACAGCAGAGTCCATTCATACACCCCAACTTAGCGCAACTGCATTTAACGGGGTGGCTCTTGAAACTGATATCCTAAGACGCAGGGGTATCCCAGACGCGGTTATTCCCACCATGCTACACGCCAGGAAGCCAGTTTCGGCTGTGCATTATCATCGCATCTGGCATGCTTATATCTCATGGTGTTCCAGTCGGGGTCTTCTGTCTAGAATTTTTAGGTTTCCCGGTTTCTGCTTTTCCTTCAGATGGGTCTGGATTCTGGACTTCGGCTGGGAACTCTAAAAGGTGCAGGTTTCTGCCCTCTCCATTTTCTTTCAAAGAAAATTGGCCCTCATTCCTGAAGTGCAGACGTTTCTTCAAGGGGTCTTGCGCGTGCAGCCTCCTTTTGTACCTCCGATAGCTCCCTGGGACCTAAACTTAGTGCTTCTGTTTCTTCAGTCGCCCATGTTTGAACCTTTGGAGGAGGTCGATCTTAAGTACTTGTCTTGGAAGACTGTCCTCCTCCTGGCTCTCGCTTCGGCTCGTAGAGTTTCGGAATTGGGTGCTCTGTCCTGTAAGCCACCTTACCTTGTGTTTCATGCTGATAGGGCGGAACTCCGGACAGTAGCCACCTTCCTTCCCAAGGTTGTGTCGGCTTTCCATATCTATCAGCCTATTGTGATACGGTCATTGCTGGTGGACTCTGGTGGGTCTTCTACCTTGGATGTGGTTAGGGCTCTCCGCATTTATATTGCCAGGACAGCGTCCCTCCATAAGTCTGAGTCACTTTTTGTCCTCTATGATGCTGTTCGGAGGGGTTGGCCGGCGTCTAAGCAGACTTTGGCACGTTGGATCTGGCTGATTATTCATCAGGCTTATGATGGTGCTGACCATCGGCCTAATTCGTCCATTTCGGCTCATTCCACACGTTCTGTGGGTGCGTCATGGGCGGCCGGTAGAGGAGCCTCCACGTCACAGTTGTGCCGTGCGGCTACTTGGTCTTCAGTTCACACGTTTGTCAGGTTTTACAAATTTGATACGTTTGCTACTTCGGCATCCCGTTTTGGCCGCCTTGTTCTGCAGGCGCCGCAGTGCGCTCCCACCCGTGGGGAAAAGTTTGGAACATCCCCAGCGTAAGCACCTCCAGTGTCCCCTAGTGGATGAAAGAGAAAATGGGATTTTGGTACCTACCGGTAAATCCTTTTCTCTGATTCCACAGGGGACACTGGACACCCACCTCTGTGCTCTATGCCTGCCTGTTCGGTTTTGTTCTGTATGTTGTATGATTTAGTTATTGTGTGTTCTTCTCTCCTTTCACTCCGCTTGTTCTCCACCTCCTCTCGGTCTTCATTTTCTAAACTGAGGGCTGGTGGGGCATAGAGGGGGAGGAGCTTCACACTTCTAAATTTTAAAGTGCCAGCTCCAGCTATCCACGCCTCTATACCCCAGCGTAAGCACCTCCAGTGTCCCCTAGTGGAATCAGAGAAAAGGATTTACAGGTAGGTACCAAAATCCCATTGTTCATCAAAATGAACTGGAAATTCCTCGAGGAAGACCTTTGTCTCCAATTATATAAAAAAAATACAGAGGTACCTGTAATGGTGGATTCCAGCAGGGTTAAATTAATATTGTGTGAGGATGATATACATACTGATGGGGGTAAGGAATTAGATAAGTAGAATGACCGCTTCCAGTTCCAACTGTAGAGGGGATTAACACAATGCTGTTATCTGCCTTATGCCCATTGGTAGCTTGTTTTGTGGGGGCCCAAAGAAACAATCACTGCAGCCACAAGAAGCAGTCCCTGTCACTGAAGTGATTGGTTTGTTAAACTGTGCATGTCCTGTATAATATGTACAACAGAAGGGTGGGTGGATTTGCCCACGGATAATACCATCTTGCACCTCATTTCTTTGCATTTTTTTTGTTTCATATTGTATTTATTTAAACTAAAATCACAAACAGATATACTTGCAAAATACTCTGATGTCTTTTTCAACCTTGATTTGTAGATACCAGCCTGGTTGCTTTTTTTCTTAAACTTTAATTCCAATGTGTAACAACAGATGAACTTGGTTTTCCTTGATCATAACAGCCATGTTTGATCAGATGCAACCCAAATACCAAATGGGGAGAATATTTTGTGGTATCTGGAGGTGTTCTCCCCTCACCCCTCCCAGTCTTCCTATACATAACCCCAGAAGCACAATGATGAGAGATGTTTAGTACCAGACTGTAGTAATCCTTCTGCCCCCTTCCTGTTCAGAGCTTCCATTTTGTGTGCTGCCACATTAATAGTTATTCCACCTGTTCAAGAATTGAAATGGGCAGGTGAGACACCGACATCACTCACATCAGTGGGAGGTCCCAAGGACAATTCCATCTTGCACCTATTTTCTTTGCATTATGCACTGATTGGGGCATTGCTGACTGTCTTTTTGTGTAGATGACAAACATTGTTGTTATAGTTTATTAAACTGCCATCAAGTCTGCCACTGCAATGCCATTCTCTTTCCTAGATGTGCCATGTTGGTAATTGAACAGCCACAGCTGCTGAAATCTTCTACATGCAATTGAAGAATGCCAAAAATTTACAAAAATGTTTATGGCCACAGACAGCTACTCTTATATGCCCCTTTGATTTTTTTTTTAAAAATTCGAAATCACCAAAGAGCTCAACTAGGGCAAGGACTGATCTGAATGAGTCAATTTTCTATGTAAATGCCTCCCTCATAAATTTGCTTCAGAATCAAAAAATTAAATTAAATTTACTACGAATCAACCCTTCCTTTCCCTGATTTCAACTACATACATACTCCATCTCCCTCGGGCCTCTTGATTAATGAGAAAAAATTTCTCCTGATGTGCCATGTTGGAAGTTGAATTACCACGTGTTTGTGCAACCCAGCGTCTGGTGATGTCTATGCGTTCCAGACTTCAGGCTGTAATTGCCTGCAAAGGATTTGCAACAAAGTATTAAAAAGTGAAAGTTAGATTTAGGATTGTTTAGTTTGTCCCATTACTTTTGGCCCCTTAAAAAGTGGGAGACACATATAGAAACCTTTGTAATTCCTACACCGTTCACCTAATTTGGATGTAATTACCCTCAAATTTAATCTGAAAGTCTGCAGTTAAAGCACATCTTGTTTGTTTCATTTCAAAGCCATTGTGGTGGTGAATAGGACAAAATATGAAAATTCTGTCAATGTCCCAATATTTATAGACCTGACTGTATGTATGTGTGTATATATATATATATATATATATATATATATGTAGCAAACGTTTACATTATATATAACATACTGTACTAACAAACATATATACAGTACACACACATATAAACACGTACAAACTAGGGGTGAGCGGGTACGGATTTCTGAAATCCGAGCCCCCCCGATCCGAGTCCGATCCGAGTCAGGCTCGACTTTTCCCGCCTGACTCTGATCTGAAATCGAGGCAAAACGAGGTTTTGGATCCTAAATAAGGTACCCACGTTGGCGCCATTTTCTCACTCGGCTGTGGACAGTGAAGAGGGAGGGTGGGAGTTAGGGCTGGCTGGGCTGTGTAGTGTAGTGTAGTGTAGTGCTGCTGTTGTCCACTACTTCAAAGTCCATAGGGGCTGGCTGTGTTGTGCTGTGCTGCTGTTGTTAATAGGGGCTGTGTCCACTACTTCAAAGTCCATAGGGGCTGGCTGGACTGTGTTGTGCAGTCAGTTCTCCATAGGGTCTGTGTCCACTCCAAAGTCCTGTGCAGTGTCCCAGTCCTAAAGGGGTGCTGTAGTGTTGTCCAGGGGGTGCTTTGTCCATCAGGGGTGCTCCCCCCAAGTGCTAAAAAAATTATATATTTTCTGTGTTTGTGAATTGTGTGCGCAGTAGCCGCACGTGCATCAACAAAGTAGTGCCAAGCGTGCGCCTGTGTCATAAGTAAAGGGCCGGCTGGCTTGACCGTTAAAGGGTGCTGTAACCCCCAAAGTACACTCCAAACCAAATAACAAAATATTTTCTGTGTTTGTGAATTGTGTGCGCAGTAGCCACACGTGCATCAACAAAGTAGTGCCAAGCGTGCGCCTGTGTCATAAGTAAAGGGCCAGCTGGCTTGACCGTTAAAGGGTGCTGTAACCCCCAAAGTACACTCCAGTCCAAACCCAAAAAATGTATATTTTCTGTGTTTGTGAATTGTGTGCGCAGTAGCCGCACGTGCATCAACAAAGTAGTGCCAAGCGTGCGCCTGTGTCATAAGTAAAGGGCCGGCTGGCTTGACCGTTAAAGGGTGCTGTAACCCCCAAAGTACACTCCAGTCCAAACCCAAAAAATATATATTTTCTGTGTTTGTGAATTGTGTGCATAGTAGCCGCACGTGCATCAACAAAGTAGTGCCAAGCGTGCGCCTGTGTCATAAGTAAAGGGCCGGCTGGCTTGACCGTTAAAGGGTGCTGTAACCCCCAAAGTACACTCCAGTCCATACCCAAAAAATATATATTTTCTGTGTTTGTGAATTGTGTGCGCAGTAGCCGCACGTGCATCAACAAAGTAGTGCCAAGCGTGCGCCTGTGTCATAAGTAAAGGGCCGGCTGGCTTGACCGTTAAAGGGTGCTGTAACCCCCAAAGTACACTCCAGTCCAAACCAAAAAAATATATATTTTCTGTGTTTGTGAATTGTGTGCGCAGTAGCCGCACGTGCATCAACAAAGTAGTGCCAAGCGTGCGCCTGTGTCCCATAAGTAAAGAGCCGGCTGGCTCATTTCTTAAAGGCTGGTGTAACCCACAAAGTGCACTACTCTCCAGCAAAAATTAAAAAAATATTTTCTGTGTTTAGCCGCACGTATATATCAAATCGATATAACATAAATGGAGGACCAAACTTTCTCCGATAAAAATAAAATAGAGAAAGATCAAGAACCACTTCCTCCTAGTGCTGAAGCTGCTGCCACTAGTCATGACATAGACGATAACATGCCATCAACGTCGTCTGCCAAGGCCGATGCCCAATGTCATAATAGAGGGCACATACAATCCCAAATGACAAAGGTCAGGAAAAGATCCTTGAAAAAAACATTTAAATCAGCTGAAGAGAAACGTAAACTTGCCGATATGCCATTTACGACACGGAGTGGCAAGGAACGGCTAAGGTCGATCCCTAGTATGTTCATGACTAGTGGTTCAGCTTCACATGACGATGGAAGCCCTCCTCCCACTAAAAAAATCAAAAGAGTTAAGCTGGCAAAAGCACAGCGAAGAACTGTGCTTTCTAAGAAGATATCACAAATCCCCAAGGAGAGTCCAAGTGTGGTGGTGGTTGCGATGCCTGACCTTCCCAGCACTGGACGGTAAGAGGTGGCTCTTTCTACCATTTGCACGCCCCCGGCAAGTGCTGAAAGGAGCACCCACAGTCCACTTGCTGATATGCAAATTGAAGATGTCACTGTTGAAGTTACTGTCAAGTTCAGAAACTTTGGCTAAGACCGTAAGCAGTCCAGGGACACCTAAATCCCGTTGTCCTGTTGTATCCAAGCGCCTGCAAACCACACCGTCAACTCCCTCCTCGTCAATTTCCTCCTTAGTCAGGATCGGAAGTAGTCCTGCAGGCCATGTCACTGGCATGACTGACTCCTATCCGGGATTCCTCCGGAGGATCCTGCATTGCTACGCCTCCTGCTGCCGCTGCTGCTGTTGCTGCTGCTGGGAGTCGTTCATCATCCCAGAGAGGAAGTAGGAACACCACTACTTTTACTAAACAATTGACCCTCCAACAGTCCTTAGCGAGGAGGATGAAGTACGACAGCAGTCATCCTGAAGCAAAACGTATAACTGAGGCCTTGACTGCTATGTTGGTGTTAGACGTGCATCCGGTATCCGCCATTAGTGCAGTGGGATTTAGACAATTGCTGGAGGTAGTGTGTCCCCGGTTCCAAATCCCGTCTAAATTCCACTTCACTAGGCAGGCGATACCGAGACTGTACAGAAACGTCAGAAAAAGTGTCCTCAGTGTCCTGAAAAATGCCGTTGTACCCAATGTCCACTTAACCACAGACATGTGGACAAGTGGAACAGTGCAGACTAAGGACTATATGACTGTGACAGCCCACTGGTTAGATGTATCACTTTACGCAGCAACAGCAGCAGCGTCACCAGTCGCAGCATCTCAGAAACGCCAGCTCGTTCCAAGGCAGGCTACGCTGTGTATCACCGGTTTCAGTAAGAGGCACACCGCCGACAACCTCTTAGAGAAACTGAGGGAAATCATCGCCCAGTGGCTTACCCCACTTAGACTCTCCTAGGGATTTGTGATATCTGACAACGCCACCAATATTGTGCGGGCATTACATCTGGGCAAATTCCAGCACATCCCATGTTTTGCTCACACAATAAACTTGGTGGTGCAGAATTTTCTGAAAAGCGACAGGGGCGTGCAGGAGACGCTTTGGGTGGCCCGAAAAATTTCAGGCCACTTTCGCCATTCAGCGACTGCATGCCGAAGACTGGAGCGCCAGCAAACACTCTTGAACCTGCCCCGCCATCACCTGAAGCAAGAGGTTGTGACACGGTGGAACTCAACCCTCTATATGCTTCAGAGGATGGAGGAGCAGCAAAAGGCCATTCAAGCCTATACATCCACCTATGACATAGGCAAAGGAGGGGGTATGCACCTGACTCAAGCGCAGTGGAGAATGATTTCCGTGTTGTGCAAGGTTCTCCAGCCCTTCGAACTTGCCACACGTGAAGTCAGTTCAGACACTGCCAGCTTGAGTCAGGTCATTCCCCTCATCAGGCTTTTGCAGAAGCAGCTGGAGAAAGTGAAGGAGGAGCTAAGACGGAGCGATTCCGCTCGGCATGTGGGACTTGTGGATGAAGCCCTTCATTCGCTTTGCCAGGATTCCAGGGTGGTCAATCTGTTGAAATCAGACAACTACGTTTTGGCCACCTTGCTCGATCCTAGGTTTAAAGCCTATGTGGTGTCTCTCTTTCCGGCCGACACAAGCCTGCAGAGGTGCAAAGACCTGCTGGTGAACACACTGTCAGCTGAAGCGGAACGTGACACGTCAACAGCTCCTTCTTCATTTTCTCCCGCAACTGGGGCTGCCAGGAAAAAACTTAGCTATCCTAAGCAACCCGCTGGCGGTGATGCAGGGCAGGCAGGACCAAGTTTTGACATCTGGTCCGGACTGAAGGACCTGGCAACAATTTCTGACATGTCTACTGTCACTGCATATGATACTGTCACCATTGACAGAATGGTGGAGGATTACATCGGTGACAGCATCCAAGTAGGCATGTCAGACAGTCCATACCTGTACTGGCAGGAAAAAGAGGCAATTTGGAGGCCCCTTTACAAACTGGCTCTATTTTACCTGAGTTGCCCCCCCTCCAGTGTGTACTCCGAAAGAGTGTTTAGTGCAGCCGGGAACCTTGTCAGCGAAAGGCGTAGGAGGTTGCTTCCACAGAATGTGGAGAAGATGATGTTCATCAAAATGAATTATCAGCTCTTCCAGGGAGACCAGCCTCCAGAACGTACAGAGGGACCTGTGGTGGTGGATTCAAGTGGGGACGAGTTAATACTTTGTGAGGATGAGGATGTACACACTGAAGAGGGTGAGGAATCGGTGGATGAGGATGACATCTTGCCTCCGTAGAGCCAGTTTGTGCAGGGACACATTAATTGCCAGCTTGTTTTGTGGGGGCCCAAACGAACCAATCATTTCAGCCACAGTTGTATGGCAGACCCTGGCGCTGAAATGATTGGTTTGTTAAAGTGTGCATGTCCTGTTTATACAACATAAGGGTTTTGGATCCAAAACCAAAACACAAATCACGAAAAGTGGCCAGTGCACACCCCTAGTACAAACGCACTAACACATATTAGGGGTGTGCACCGGCCACTTTCGTGTTTTGTGTTTTGGTTTTGGATCTGGATCTTTCTTAGTCTTTTGGATCTGGATTGGTTTTGCCAAAACCACCCTTCCGTGTTTTGGGTTCTGGGATTTGTGTTTTGGATCTGTATTTTTTTGAAAAAAGCATAAAAACAGCTAAAATCACAGAATTTGTAGGTTTTTCTGCTCCTATGCTATTATTAACCTCAATAACCTTAATTTCCACTCATTTCCAGTCTATTCTGAACACCTCAACCTCACAATAGTGTTTTTATGTCCAAAAGGTTGCACCGAGGTAGCTGGATGACTATGCTAAGCGACACGAGTGGGCGGCACAAACACGTGACCCATCTAGGCGTGATACTGCAGTGGCAGACAGGATGGCAGTTTGAAAAACTAGGCCCCAAACTGTACATAATGCAAAGAAAAAAAAGAGGTGCAAGATGGAATTGTCCTTGGGCCCTCCCACCCACCCTTATGTTGTATAAACAGGACATGCACACTTTAACAAACCAATCATTTCAGCGCCAGGGTCTGCCACACAACTGTGGCTGAAATGATTGGTTCGTTTGGGCCCCCACATAACAAGCTGGCAATTAATGTGTCCCTGCACAAACTGGCTCTACGGAGGCAAGATGTCATCCTCATCCTTCTCATCCACCGATTCCTCACCCTCTTCAGTGTGTACATCCTCATCCTCACAAAGTATTAACTCGTCCCCACTTGAATCCACCACCACAGGTCCCTCTGTACGTTCTGGAGGCTGGTCTCCCTGGAAGAGCTGATAATTCATTTTGATGAACATTATCTTCTCCACATTCTGTGGAAGCAACCTCCTACGCCTTTTGCTGACAAGGTTCCCGGCTGCACTAAACACTCTTTCGGAGTACACACTGGAGGGGGGCAACTCAGGTAAAATAGAGCCAGTTTGTACAGGGGCCTCCAAATTGCCTCTTTTTCCTGCCAGTACAGGTATGGACTGTCTGACATGCCTACTTGGATGCTGTCACCGATGTAATCCTCCACCATTCTGTCAATGGTGACAGTATCATATGCAGTGACAGTAGACATGTCAGAAATTGTTGCCAGGTCCTTCAGTCCGGACCAGATGTCCAAACTTGGTGCTACCTGCCCTGCATCACTGCCAGCGGGTTGCTTAGGATACCTAACTTTTTTCCTGGCAGCTCCAGTTGCAGGAGAAAATGAAGAAGGAGCTGTTGACGTGTCACGTTCCGCTTCAGCTGACAGTGTGTTCACCAGCAGGTCTTTGCACCTCTGCAGGCTTGTGTCGGCCGGAAAGAGAGACACCACATAGGCTTTAAACCTAGGATCGAGCACGGTGGCCAAAATGTAGTGGTCTGATTTCAACAGATTGACCACCCTGGAATCCTGGCAAAGCGAATGAAGGGCTTCATCCACAAGTCCCACATGCCGAGCGGAATCGCTCCGTCTTAGCTCCTCCTTCACTTTCTCCAGCTGCTTCTGCAAAAGCCTGATGAGGGGAATGACCTGACTCAAGCTGGCAGTGTCTGAACTGACTTCACGTGTGGCAAGTTCGAAGGGCTGGAGAACCTTGCACAACACGGAAATCATTCTCCACTGCGCTTGAGTCAGGTGCATACCCCCTCCTTTGCCTATGTCATAGGTGGATGTATAGGCTTGAATGGCCTTTGGCTGCTCCTCCATCCTCTGAAGCATATAGAGGGTTGAGTTCCACCGCGTCACAACCTCTTGCTTCAGGTGATGGCGGGGCAGGTTCAAGAGTGTTTGCTGGCGCTCCAGTCTTCGGCACGCAGTCGCTGAATGGCGAAAGTGGCCTGAAATTTTTCGGGCCACCCAAAGCGTCTCCTGCACGCCCCTGTCGCTTTTCAGAAAATTCTGCACCACCAAGTTTATTGTGTGAGCAAAACATGGGACGTGCTGGAATTTGCCCAGATGTAATGCCCGCACAATATTGGTGGCGTTGTCAGATATCACAAATTCCCAGGAGAGTCTAAGTGGGGTAAGCCACTGGGCGATGATTTCCCTCAGTTTCTCTAAGAGGTTGTTGGCGGTGTGTCTCTTACTGAAACCGGTGATACACAGCGTAGCCTGCCTTGGAATGAGCTGGCATTTCTGAGATGCTGCGACTGGTGACACTGCTGCTGTTGCTGCGTAAGGTGATACATCTACCCAGTGGGCTGTCACAGTCATATAGTCCTTAGTCTGCCCTGTTCCACTTGTCCACATGTCCGTGGTTAAGTGGATATTGGGTACAACGGCATTTTTCAGGACACTGAGGACACTTTTTCTGACGTTTCTGTACAGTCTCGGTATCGCCTGCCTAGTGAAGTGGAATCTAGACGGGATTTGGAACCGGGGACACACTACCTCCAGCAATTGTCTAAATCCCACTGCACTAATGGCGGATACCGGATGCACATCTAACACCAACATAGCAGTCAAGGCCTCAGTTATACGTTTTGCTTCAGGATGACTGCTGTCGTACTTCATCCTCCTCGCTAAGGACTGTTGGAGGCAGGGGCAGAAGTATGGGAGACAATGGAGGCATCTGCCGCCAGGCTCCAGCTCTGAAGGGGCACCTCCTCCATTGTCCACAACATATTCACCCCACTCAGAGTTGTAACTATGTACCCAGAGTGTACCGTCATGGCCGCCCAATACATGGCACCTCTTCCTGGCACATGAGAAGCCACCATACACTAGTGGAGAGCTCCATGTCAGACCATCAGCTGCTGCCTTTGTCTATATATAGCCTGTCTGCATGCAAATTGCTACATTACAGTGTGGCGGGGGGGCACCAAATTATAACTTGCCTCCGGGCGTCTGGGATGAACTTACGCCACTGGTTGGAGGGTCAATTGTTTAGTAAAAGTAGTGGTGTTCCTACTTCCTCTGTGGGATGATGAACGACTCCCAGCAGCAGCAACAGCAGCAGCAGCAGCAGGAGGCGTAGCAATGCAGGATCCTCCGGAGGAATCCCGGATAGGAGAGTCAGTCATGCCAGTGACATGGCCTGCAGGACTACTTCCGATCCTGACTAAGGAGGAAATTGACGAGGAGGGAGTTGACGGTGTGGTTTGCAGGCGCTTGGATACAACAGGACAACGGGATTTAGGTGTCCCTGGACTGCTTACGGTCTTAGCCAAAGTTTCTGAACTTGACAGTAACTTATTATGAACGCGCTGCAGGTGCCGTATAAGGGAGGATGTTCCTAGGTGGTTGACGTCCCTACCCCTACTTATTCCACCTTTACATAAGGTACATATGGCAAGACAGTTGTTGTCCGGATTTGGATAGAAATATTGCCAGACCAAAGAGGTGGAATGTTTGGTCTTCTGCCCAGGCATGACCGTGATGGGCTTTTTCATCCCACGGACAACAACTGTCTCCCCCGGAGCCTGATTTAAACAAACCACATCACCATCAGAATCCTCCTCGCCAACTTCCTCCTCAGCGCCAGCTACACCAGTATCCTCATCCTGTTGTACTTCAACAGTGACATCTTCAATTTGCATATCAGCAAGTGGACTGTGGGTGCTCCTTTCAGCACTTGCAGGGGGCGTGCATATGGTGGAAAGAGCCACCTCTTCCCGTCCAGTGCTGGGAAGGTCAGGCATCGCAACCACCACCACACTTGGACTCTCCTTGGGGATTTGTGATATCTTCTTAGAAAGCACAGTTCTTCGCTGTGCTTTTGCCAGCTTAACTCTTTTGATTTTTTTAGTGGGAGGAGGGCTTCCATCGTCATGTGAAGCTGAACCACTAGTCATGAACACACTAGGGATCGACCTTAGCCGTTCCTTGCCACTCCGTGTCGTAAATGGCATATCGGCAAGTTTACGTTTCTCTTCAGCTGATTTAAATGTTTTTTTCAAGGTCATTTTCCTGAACTTTGGCCCTCATTCAGAGCCGTACGCTCTGAGCAGAGCGCACGCTCTGAATGAGGGCCGGGCTCCATTTTCATGGAGCGTCCTCCTGGACGCTCGTATAGCTGTGGGTCACCACCCACAGGCTATACGAGCGTGCTTTGTGATGGCCGCGATGGTCGAGACCATCGCGACCATCGAAATTGCGAGCCGGAGCCTGCGGTTGAGGTTTTCAACCGCAAGCTCCGGAGTGATTTTGGCTCTATCAGAGCCAAAATCACTCCCACTGACATCACTAGTGATGTCAGTGGGCCGGCTTCTGACGGGAGGCGTTCCCGTGGGAACGCCCCCGTCAGGGAGGCACGCCCCCGGCACGCCCACCAAAGGGGGCGTGCTGTCAATCAACATTGACAGCACGCCCCCTTTGATCGGACACTACGAGCGAAGGACTTTCCTTCGCTCGTCGCGTCTGGCGCATGCGCACGACGGAGCTCCCTCCGTCGTGCGCATGCTCAGTGCATAACATCGACCCACTTGCGAGCGGACAGCCGCTCACGAGTGGGTCTGAATCAGGCCCCTTGTCATTTGGGATTGTATGTGCCCTCTATTATGACATTGGGCATCGGCCTTGGCAGACGACGTTGATGGCATGTTATCGTCTATGTCATGACTAGTGGCAGCAGCTTCAGCACTAGGAGGAAGTGGTTCTTGATCTTTCTCTATTTTATTTTTATCAGAGAAAGTTTGGTCCTCCATTTATGTTATATCGATTTGATATATACGTGCTGCTAAACACAGAAAATATTTTTTTATTTTTGCTGGAGAGTAGTGCACTTTGTGGGTTACACCAGCCTTTAAGAAATGAGCCAGCCGGCTCTTTACTTATGGGACACAGGCGCACGCTTGGCGCTGCTCCTTTGTTGATGCACGTGCGGCTACTGCGCACACAATTCACAAACACAGAAAATATATATTTTTTTGGTTTGGACTGGAGAGTACTTTGGGGGTTACAGCACCCTTTAACGGTCAAGCCAGCCGGCCCTTTACTTATGACACATGCGCACGCTTGGCACTACTTTGTTGATGCACGTGCAGCTACTGGGCACACAATTCACAAACACAGAAAAAATATTATTTTTTTGGTTTGAACTGGAGTGTACTTTGGGGGTTACAGCACCCTTTAACGGTCAAGCCAGCCGGCCCTTTACTTATGACACAGGCGCACGCTTGGCACTACTTTGTTGATGCACGTGCGGCTACTGCACGCACAATTCACAAACACACAAAAAATATTATTTTTTTGGTTTGAACTGGAGTGTACTTTGGGGGTTACAGCACCCTTAAACGGTCAAGCCAGCCGGCCCTTTACTTATGACACAGGCGCACGCTTGGCACTACTTTGTTGATGCACGTGCGGCTACTATGCACACATTTCACAAACACAGAAAATATATTTTTTTTTGGTTTGGACTGGAGTGTACTTTGGGGGTTACAGCACCCTTTAACGGTCAAGCCAGCCGGCCCTTTACTCATGACACAGGCGCACGCTTGGCACTACATTGTTGATGCACGTGCGGCTACTGCGCACACAATTCACAAACACACAAAAAATATTATATTTTTAGCACTTGGGGGGAGCACCCCTGATGGACAGAGCACCCCCTGGACAACACTACAGCACCCCTTTAGGACTGGGACACTGCACAGGACTTTGGAGTGGACACAGCCCCTATGGAGAACTGACTGCACAACACAGTCCAGCCAGCCCATATGGACTTTGAAGTAGTGGACACAGCCCCTATTAGCAACAGCAGCACAGCACAACACAGCCAGCCCCTATGGACTTTGAAGTAGTGGACAACAGCAGCACAGCGCAGCACAGCACAGCACAACACTACTCTGCACTACACTACACTACACTACACAGCCCAGCCAGCCCTAACTCCTACCCTCCCTCTTCACTGTCCACAGCCGAGTGAGAAAATGGCGCCAACGCAGGTACCTTATATAGGATCCAAAACCCGCGAGACTCGGAAGGCGGGATGATGACGTTTTGCCTCGATTTCAGATCCGAGTCAGGCGGGAAAAGTCGAGCCTGACTCGGATCGACCTCGGATCGGGGGGGCTCGGGGGGGTTCTGATTTCAGAAATCCGAACCCGCTCACCCCTAACACATATACATATACAGTATACACACACTAACACATACATACACATATACACAAACTAACACATACACAGTATACACACACTAATTGTATATACAATAGCACATTGCACATACAGTATATACACACAAACATATATACACAAAATAAAACATACACAGACACACTTACATTTGTATGCAGCAGCTGCAGGCTGCTATTGGGGGTGGGCACGTCACATCATTAGGCCTTGTCGTATTGGCACCGCCCCCGTTATTGCCAGTGAAGGGGTTAATTGATCTGTCAAGGGGGGGGGGTTAGGTACACAGAAACACTCTCTTTGTGCTCCAGTGTGGGGGCCTGGGACGACCACCCTCTCGCCCCCCGGCACTGCAATAACATGGCAATTATATGTACCACCATTGTGTTTCCTAACACATTATTCTAGTCACATTTTAATTTTCTTTGAATTTCATTGGTGATGCTCAGAAACCGTTTGAAAATTAAAACATAATTGTCTTTATATTAATTTATGCATGAAGAATGTTACAAAGGACAGCGCTCTCGGTAAGAGCTGTCCTTTGCGAATGATGGACTTCTGGGGCTATGAACCAAAAGTCCCTCTGGTGTCATTTCTCACAGCACTCTCCGAATAGAATCCTTAAGGCTTCTATAAAGGAATGCCATAAGAAGATGGCACTGCCCACTGCATCCAAGCCCCGTGGGGCTTGATGTATATGAGAAATGTGGTCAAACTTGCTTTTTTTTGTAGGTTTGACCACCTTTCTCCCGTTGCTGCATCCTGCTTAGTATATGGCCATGATATCTGTTGGGTGTCATGCTCCTAGACAAAATGTCTGTTGGTCTGACACCATATTACCTGTTAGTATATGGCCTGCATTAGGCTTGCTATTATTTATCATACCTCCCAACTGTCCCAATTTAAGTGGGATGATTCCAATTTGAGGACGCACATTGTTCTCATTGAGCACGGTCACATTCCATGAGCACACAATCTGTACAAACTCTTTATAGCTTGGAAAATGGAAATCTAAAGCCAGAGGTATATTTGTAATGGCTGCAGGGTGTGCGATGCACACAGGCCCCTAAGTCCAGAGGGCCCACACTGCACACCCTGCACCCATATTTAGTTTATACTTACTTTTCCACAGTCTTCAGAGTACTGCTCTGCAGCACTGGGTCAGCACTGCACAGCTGCAAAAATCATAGGGAATATGGCGGCGGCCATTTTCCCGGTGACTCGCACATGCGCAGAAAAGATGTCCCCAGGAATAAGGAGCGGGTGCCATTTTCCTTGAGAGCCACACATGTGAAGTAGATACTAGCATTAAGCCAGAATGTACTGTGCTCAGGCCCTGATTCAGAGCCGGATGCTCTGAAAGAGCATTCGCTCTGAATCTGGG
Organism: Taudactylus pleione; assembly: GCA_031769625.1. Lineage (NCBI taxonomy): Eukaryota > Metazoa > Chordata > Amphibia > Anura > Myobatrachidae > Taudactylus > Taudactylus pleione. Next base: position 1,246,704 of record JAUIMM010000566.1, on the reverse strand, counting down.
CGTTTTTTTTTTTTGGAGCGGCCAAGATGATGGTCGCGATGTTCAAGACCATTGCGACCATCGGGCTTGCGACGAGACCCTTGTGGTAGGGTCTTAATATCTTAATGTCATTCGGTACTTCCATGGTGTCAGTATGATGAAGAATTCCGTAGGAAGCAGAGCCGTGTTTTGGATATGGATTTGGGTTGTAAAGATGTGGAGGTGTGGATGGAAGTTGCGCAACCCACGTGACTTCCTTCCGACCCGGGGGTGGGGCGTCAGGTTTGATTCTTATCTCCCATCACACAGAGGATGCCCGGGGTGACCCCAGCAAGAGGGCGATGCTATGCCTTTAATAATGGGAATTGCTCACTTGGGGGACGGTGTCGTTTTCGTCACCTCCGATGTAATGGGACGCATCCCAGCAAGGTCTGCCTAAAAGGGTCTAGTGGTTCCTCACCCATCCCAGCTGCACCCGCTCAGAAGCGGGTTGGGGACGTGGTCCCTAAGTAAAGCTGTATCTCCCATTAGGCTGGATGCCATATCCAAGTTGCTGGACTGGTATCCTTTACGGGATGATGCAGAATTCCTGCGTGGTTGTTTTGCTAAGGAGTTTCCACTCCCAGTAATCAGGTTTATTTGTCCGGGATTGCCTTGGAATCTCAAATCTGCTGGGGATTTACCCCAGGTGTTGAAGGGCAATGTTATGAAGTAGGTGAGTCTGGTGCGTATAGTTGGGCCTTTCTATGAGCCTCCTATTCCCGACCTTGTACTTTCACCAGTGGGTGTTGTGCCCAAAAAAATGCCAGGTATTTTCAGATAGATCCAGCACTTCTCTTATCCCATCGGTGCTTCAGTGAATGATGCCATTCCAGAGAATCTCTGTCGTGTGTGCTGTCAATCTTTTGATTCTGCAATGGATTTAGTGCAGGCCTCCGGTTCAGGTTCCCTGTTAGCCAAGGTGGATATTGAGTCCGCCTTTCGTATTATGCCCTTGCACCCTGATTCCTTCAGATATATGGGGTTTCGGTTGGCAGACAGGTATTACCTGGATAAGTGCCCAATGGGTTGTTCAGTATCAAGCGCATTCTTTGAGCATTTTAGTTCATTTCTCCATTGGTGCATCTGCACAGGGTCTGGGGAAGTGGGGCTAGCTCACTATTTAGACGATTTCCTGTGTGTCAGGCCAGCAGGTTCCGATCGTTGTTCCCATCTACTACTTTCTTTAACATCCCTCTTTGCAGAATTTGGTGTCCCGATTGCGCATGAGAAAACTGAAGGCCCTTGGCTGGTGTATTTAGGTATCGAAATTGATACGTTGTGGTGCTGTTGTAGGTTGCCTCCGGATAAGATAAAGCAGCTTCAGGATGCAATTGGGTTAGCCGTAGCAAGGGGTAAGGTTACCTTGCGTTAAGGGCAATCCCTTTTGGGTCTCTTTAACTTTGCATGTCGGGTAATCCCAATGGGGAGGGTATTTTGTCGCAAGCTGCAGCGAGCCTTGGTTGGATTATGATTGCCACACCTTTTTCTCCGGTTGTCAGTGGAACTCAAGCTTGACATGGCAGTGTGGGAGTATTTTCTCTTGCATTTCAATGGTGTGCGTTTTTGGCCTTCATACCCCCAAACTAATGACTGCATGCATCTCTACACCGATGCCAAAGGTTCGTCGGGTTTTGGAGCTCTACTTGGTGACTCAAGGTGTTTTTCTACGTGGCCGTCAGGTTGGTTGCAAATGGGCCATACAAAGAACGTGCTCCTACTGGAGTTGTTACCCATTGTGGTGGGCTTGGAGCTCGGGGGGACAAGGTTACAAGACCATTCCATTGTCTTTTGGTGCAACAACCTAGGCGTAGTACAAGCGATTAACCATCAGCGTTCGTCTTCGCCTCCGATTTTGCGCCTTCTTGCTTGGTAGTTTCTTTGTTGTTTGCAACTTAACTTGTTTTTCACGGCTAGTCATGTGCCCGGTGTTGAGAACTCAGTAGCGGATGCGCTCTCTAGGCAGGATTGGGCTAGGTTTTGCAACTTGGCGGCGTCAGCTGCCATTGTCGGTGATGTTTGTTCATCTTATTGTCGGCAGATTATCGAGCCAGCATGGAGGGTCTCACACATCGGTCCGTGGCCCCTTGGACTTTGATGAATTATGAGGCTTCGTGGCACCAGTGGGAAGGTTTTTTGCAACAGTTGTTAGCCTTCGTTTGGAACATGTTTGCTGCCGGGAAGACTCGAGCTTATGTGGTCCAGATGCTTGCTGGCATATCTTTCTTTTTTAAGTTGGCGGGGTGTCAAGATATCACTAAAGGCTTTGTGGTCCAAAAAGCCCTTAGAGGTTGGGTGCATACTGTCCCTGCGGCGGATAATCGATATCGACCTATCGGCCTCTCATTGCATTTACGGTTGATTGTGAGTTTAGAGTATGTGTGTTCATCTTCATTTGAAGTTGCCTTGTTCAGCATCACTTATGTGATGGCCTACCATGGGGCTTTTGCATTAGCGAATTAGTTGCAACATCGCGCTCTGCCCCTTCCTCGTTGGCGCATGCTCATATCCTTGTACGGGATACCCTGTTCTGTCGGATTCAGCGATCAAAGACCGACCAGTTGGGCAGAGGACTCTGGGTATCCTTAAAGCTCTCTAGGGATGCTAGCTCTGTCCAGTATGCTTGGCCACATCATACATGGGCTGTCGCCCTTCACTGCATGGTGCATGGTTGATGCACGTAGATGGTTCGCCTTTGACAACATTTCAGTTTAGGTCGGTCTTTCAGTGCTGCATCCGTCACCTTGGTCTGTCGCCAGCCGATTTTGGCACCCAGTCTTTTAAAATTGGTGCTGTGACATTTCCTGCCTCCTCTGGTCTGTCGGTGCAGGAAATCAAGACTTTGGGAAGATGGAAGTCCGATGCCTACAGGAGATACATTCGACTGGAGAATTGATTAACTATGTCACATTGCTTGTATTGATGTGTTGACTTGGGAGCTACGGGCACTCGTCACTGTGTCAGTGGGGGTCTCGAGGGATTTTGCAGTTTTTTGTCAGGTTTTTACCTCGGGTCAAGTCTTCCTTTTCCCCTTTTTCCTTCCCCCTTCTTATAGCAGTGAAGAAATGTCACTTTTTACTCACCTATTCTTTTATAATTGCAGATAGTTTCCTGGATGATAGGCCTATATGGTTGTTTGGCCATTCGTTTGTGTATTGGGCTGCTCAATCACGTTTTGCCTCTGACGAGTCTGTTTTTTCTTGGTGGGACAGGGTCAGGTGGTTTGGTTTTAGGGGAATGTTATGGGAGAGATTCTTACCTAGGCTCTGCAGTGCAGTAGAACAATTTGGTGTCCCCCCTGTCTTAGTGGTGCATCTTGGGGATAATGATTTTTGCCAAAGGACATCCTTAGCTTTGCGTCACTCAATTGTGAGCGACATTCACGAAGTGGTTCAGCTCTGGCCAGAGTGTGTGGTGGTTTAGTCCTCTATCATTGCTCATTTGACTTGGCGTTGTAGGTCGAGCAGGGCAGTCATTGATCGCTCTAGTAAGAAACGAATAGGTGGGTGGCTAGACACGTGTTGGAAATGGGTGGGTTGGTGGTGCATCACCCCTTAATCCGTGTACAGGATGCCCACCTTTTCTGTAGGGACGGGGTTCACCTCACTGAGGAGGGGATATTTTTGTGGCTTGAGGGAATTTTTTCAGTGTTAGCATTGGTGCCGGTTTAGTGAGATATGGTAGAACCATGCGTGGCGGGAAGGAACGGCAACTTGGCAGCCAGCTTGCTGCAGTATGGGGGTGCACTCCCTTTCAATGCACTGGTTAGGCTGATTTCACCCTACTGGGGTCAGCAGTACCTCTCAACCGAGTGGGCCTGAATAGTGCATTGGCATGGGTGTCGGATACCTTCCCACTTGCTTAGAAAGGGATAATTGACCCTTGCAAGTTGTAATTTCACATTTGCCTTTGACAATGGGAGAGTTGGCCCTCGCAATTTGTGACATCATTTGCCTAAGTCAAGTGGTTGCAATATGTTGCCATTCTTTCTTCTGCCACCATGATTCTGTTGTAATACATAAACATGACCATTAATTTTTTGAACGGCACATTCGGTCTCATGTCTTTATTTTAGTTAAGTATATAGTGTTAAGATTATGTTATGGTTCATCTGTCATCTGAAGATAGAGAGTTTATTATCAGCACTTGTAAGACAAATACACAAAGCCTCCATTCCATGTTAACTACAATTATAAAGTATTAGGTGACGTCTATCCCCCTCCCCTTCCAGCAGTCACAGGCTGTACAGGCTATGCGTTGCAGGCATGTTACTTTAAAATATCTGTCAGTGTTATTAACTGCTGCCATGCTGTCTGTAAAAGTATGTAATAAATGATTTGCTCTGAGGTGGCTCTGAATGCTTGAACAGGAAAATTGAGCAATGGCCAATTGAATTAAATTGAATACAGTGGTTTCGTGTGCAGTGAGGTGAGCAACATGCAGAATACTAGAGAAAGGCTGCAGGTCTTACAATAAAATGTCCCCACGCACGGGTGTATAGATAAGGAGGAAATGTGCAGACTGTGCATCATCCTGCTGGAAAGTGCATATACATACTGTTATTATTTTTTATCATTTCTCCCATTCAGCAAGGATTTTGTTAATCAAGCATTTTTTTTTCTCAGAGATGCCTTCAGTATTTAAGCAGAGCTTGGTTATGGGCAGTATATGTATAAAACCATCTGCCAAGCTGCAGGCACAGCTTGAAATTTACAAAAACAACCATGTTATAAATCATGCTTAGGCAACCTGTGGCTCTGCCACTGTGTGGAACTACAAGCAGTGGCATAACTAGTGCAAGATGAGAGGGTCACATGCCCTGGGCCCGTCCTAGTTATCCAGTGTAGTGCCGCAGTGAGTGCGGTCAGCGCTACATATTTACACAGGACTTACCAGCGCCGGTCCTGTGCTGCACAGCCGAGCCCCTTGCCCAATAGCGCCAGACAGAGGGTGGGAGGCGGGCTCAGGCTGTGCATTCTAACACACACATCGCCGCCAGCGCGGCGGCGTTGTATGTGTTAAACAGCAGCCAATGAGAGTCAGACATACTCTCATTGGCTGCTGCAGCTCCCACTGCAAGAGCCGGGCTGGAGCTCACTCATGAGCTCCGCCTTCCGGCTCCTGCAGTGGGTAATTGGAGAGACGTCATGACGTCTCTCCCATAATGCAGAATGCGCCAGTCCGGGAGGGCTGACGTGCAAACGGCGGTGGCGTTTTATTTTAATTATATTTTTTTGCTGTGTATTTGGGTCGGGCACCTCTACTGGGGGCAGTAATCGGGGGGACTTCTACTGGGGGCACTAATCGTGGGGGCTACTACTGGGGGCATTAATCGGGGGGACTTCTACTGAGAGCACCACTGGGGGGAACCTCTACTGGGGGCACTAACTGGCGGGACTACTACTGGAGGCACCACTGGGGGGACCTCTACTGGGGGCACTAATCAGGGGGACTACTACTGGCGGCACTCCATCAGGGACCACTACTGGGGAAACTACTACTAGGGGCACTATGTAAAGGGCACTGCATAGGGGGCTACTACTGGGGGCACTGTATAAAGGGCACTGCACCACTACTGGGGGCACTGCATGGGGGGACTGCTACTGGAGGCACTATATAAGGGTCACTGCATAATGGGGGTCTGCTACTGGGGGCACTATATAAGAGGCTTACTTCTGGAGGCACAAGGGACACTGCACTTCTGGCACTAAATAGGGAGGACCACTATAAGGGGCACTGGGTAGTGGGGGCCACTACTGGGGGGCTGCATAAAGGGGATTACTACTGGGGGCACTGAATAAGGGGCACAACTGGGGGCCTGCAAAAGGGGGATCATTACTTGGGGCACTGTATATGGGGAGCTGTATAAGGGGGACCACTACTGGGGGTACTGTACAAGGTGCACTACTGTAGGCCTGCATAAGAGGGATCACTACTGGGGGCACTGCATAGGGCGTACTGTATAAGGAGCACTACAGGTGTTAAGGTGCATATGGAAAGGAATGTTAAGAGTGACGAGAAAGAGGTGACCCTGACATGGCTATATATTGCCGCGCATGCCGTCGCGCTTACACGGGGGGGGGGGGGGGCGGCTCCATTTTAAAATTTGCCCTGGGCTCCAAATACCCTAGTTACATGTTCCCAAAATTAGCAGAGCATGATGGAGCTTTTGAAGATCCATAAATTGCAGAGCCAAATTATCAGAGCCAAAATCACTCCCACTGATATCACTAGTGATGTCAGTGGGGTCGGACCCAGATGGTAGGCGTACCCATGGGAACACCTCCGTCTGGCAGGCACACCCCCGGCACGCCCACCAAAGGGGGCGTGCTGTCACTCACCATCGACAGCACGCCCCCTTTGGTGTGAGACCCGGAGCGATGGCTTCCCCGTCACTAGCCGGGTCTCGCGCATGCGCACGACGGAGCAGCCTCCGTCATGCGCATGCGCACTAGGGCACCATCGACCCGCTTGCGAGCGCTCAGCGCTCGCGAGCGGGTCTGAATCAGGCCCACAGTTCAACTGCGATAGTATGCTAATCCATTGCAATCGCAATGCCCTCACAGCACTACTTAAGAATGCCCACTTTGCTTAGCACATATCCGTAATGTTTAGCAAGACTGCAAAACCATCGGTACAATCAAGTACCATTGCAGCCTCACGCACACTTGCACAACTGACCTTACTCTCTCTAAATTGCTAACTTCCACGCACACTATCAGGCCTGCATGTGTGATATGTGAAGCACGAGAATGTTAACTGAAAGATATGCCAGCCTTTACATAAAGTAAAAAAACACTATGACTTACCATACTGTCTCTCTGTCACTGATGATGCAGGCTGTAGATCTTGTCTGACGTCTCTTGCAAGGTCTTCTTTATGACAGTGCTGTAGATGCCTCAGGTGTAGGAGGGAGGGTGTCTGCAGCCAGCCATCCACTGTACTCATCACCTTCCTGAAAATCAGCCTATCATCACCATCCTTAGCCCAGAAGCCCCATCAACCTTCCTCTGTCCCCAGCCTCTATCACCTTCTGTCCTAGTCCCATCACCTTCCTCTGTCCCTAGCCTCATCACCTTTCTCTGCCCCCAGCCCCTATCACCTTCCTCTGCCCCATAATCTTCCTTTGTCCCCTTCACCTTTCTACAGCCCCAGCCCCCATCACCTTCCTCTGCCCCCAGCCCGTGTCACCTTCTACCTCCAGCCCCCATCACCTTCCTCTGCCCCAGACCATGACACCTTCTGCCCACAGCCCCCATCAACTTCCTCTGCCCCCATCACCTTCCTCTGTCCCCAGCCCCCATCACCTTCCTCTGTCCCTGGCCCCCATCACCTTCTTCTGTCCCCAGCCCCCATCACCATCCTCTGTCCCCGGCCTCCATCACCTTCTTCCGTCCCCAGCAGCATCACCTTCCTCTGTCCCCAGCCCCCATCACCTTCCTCTGTCCCTGGCTCCCATCACTTTCCTCTGTCCCCAGCCCCCATCACCTTCCTCTGTCCCCTGCCCCCATCACTTTCCTCTACCCCCCTTCACCTTCTTCCATCCTCAGCACCCATCATCTTTCCCTGCCCCAATTCCTCTACATCTACGGAAGAGGATCTAGCTGTTAACGATTTCCTCTACCACCCCTATACACTGCAGCGGCACAGCCTGCTTGATGTGCGGCGACCAGAACCGTAACTAGACATTTTGGTACCCTGTGCCAGTAAGAGCATCGGCACCCCCTCCAATTTTTTACATAAGGCCATTAAGAGGGCACTCCCATTTTCTTTTATGTAAGTCCTACCCTATTTGGGACCACACATCAGAACTATTATTTATATTATATTTTTTTAAGTATATGAAATGACTATTTTCTACCCATTAGGTAAATGATGGACCTATTGTTTTTTTTATCGACATACACCTAACTAAATGTACCTAATATTTTTCACAATGCACTGAGAAATACAAAAAAGATCAGCAATTCCATTACAATTGCAAACAAACATATTAAGCATCAGCTGTGCCTAACAATGATGTCACAATAAGATGCATATCCCACCATGACACACATAATATAAGACAAATGTACATATAGGAAAACTTACAATCAGGTACACAGCATATCAATACGCAACTTTAATAATCAGTTTTGCACAATGAAAAAAAAAAAAAATACACCTCATAGCAGCCAGTCACTGAGACAGAATCATATACAGCAACTTAGGTGACATTACACTACAATGACTCAGGGGGTCATTCAGACCCACTCGCGAGTGCAGGACGCTCGCAAGCGGGTCGATGTTGCCCCACTGCGCTTGCGCACGACGGAGGGAGCTCCGTCGTGCGCATGCGCGAGACCCCGATAGCTACAGGCTCTCCGTCGCTCCGGGTCTCGCACCAAAGGGGGTGGGTTGTCGATGTTGATTGACAGCACGCCCCCTATGGTGGGCGTGCCGGGGGCATGGCTGCCAGACGGAGGCGTTCCCATGGGAACGCCTACCGTCTGAAGCCGGCCCCACTGACATCACTAGTGATGTCGGTGGAAGTGATTTTGGCTCTGATAGAGCCAAAATCACTCCAGGGCTTGCGGCAGGGAGACCCTACCGCAGGGTCTCTGTCGCAAGCCCGATGGTCGTGATGGTCTTGACCATCGCGACCATCATCATGGACGCTCGCATAAGCTGTGGGTGGTCACCCACAGCTATGCGAGCGTCCAGGAGGACACTCCATTTTCATGGAGGAGGGCCCTGATTCAGAGCGAGAGCTCTGGTCAGAGCGTTCGGCTCTGAATCAGGCCCTCAGACAGCACCAGCTCCTAAGTAATAACCAATATATGAAATGTGAAAAACAATTATGCATGGTACCTGACAGAGCAATAACAACGTAAAGGTAAATACCAAAAGCACATAAAATAATTATACATTTACTGTAACCCCAAAGAATAGGATATATTACTACACCCCAAACCCCACCCAACCCCCTGGTAATATTAGTATACAATCCCCCCCATACATTACTTCATCCCCCAGCCAGGTAATATTTGTATACACCCCCATCCCCTACACACACATTACCACATTACTGCACCCCCCTCCAAACCCCAGGTGTTATTAATATACAAGAAACCCCCCCCCCCATACATTAGTACATCCCCAAACCACCTCTCCCCCCCCCCCCGAGATATTATTAGTATACAACCACACATTACTACAACTCCCAACCCAGGTCATATTAGTATACACCCCCTACACATACTACTACACCTTCCCCCAATCATACCTCACCCCCAGGTATTATTATTAGAATTATCCCTCCTCCCTAGATAACATGACGTCACGCCGCCGCATTGCTCACTTAAAGGTCAGGCCTGAGCTGCAGCTGAGCCACCTGGAAGGACCCAGCGCTGCCAGGGCCAGACTCGGAGCTGGGGCTAAGTGACAGCTATGGGGCCCGCCGGTTGTAACAGAGTCCGCAATACCTTTTTTGTGCCGTCTGGTTCCCGGGGCCCCTCCGGACTTCGGGGTCTGCTACAGGTGTCCCCTTAGTCCCTCCCTGTCACGGGGCTGACTACTCTGCGATGGGTCTGCATCGTCTTTACGATCGCAGTCCCGATCGCAATAGCAAGTTCACGCAGTACGCAACAATCAGCCGATTGCGTGCGTATTAGCAACTGCGTTCCTTGCTGAATCAGGCCCAGAGACAGAGCAGAGATAGGTGGAAAAGAAAAGGCAGAAAAATGACAGGTGAGAGAAGTAGCATACCCTACAGAGCACACTAGCCTGCAGCTGCAGCACTCTCCTCACAGGAGGAAAATGCAGAAAAGAGTAGGTTTCCTTTTTGGACCTAAGTATATGTAAGTATATTAGCAGCAGTGGCTGGACTCGGATGATGACATGTGGTGCAGCGCAATGGTAATACAAATATTGGCCTTTTCCCTGCTATCAGTGCCAGATTAAGGTCCACTTGGGACTGAAGCTGAAATCTATTTAGGGCCTATTGTGTGGTGGCGGGTGTGTTTAACCTGCACTGTGGGGGTGTATCTATTGATGTGGGAGTGTGCTCTACACAGGGAATGAGGCTAGCACCATGGAGGGCATAGCTACTGACTGCCATCAGCCACCTCAACCTCTCTCCCCTCTTCGGTTATGTGAAGTATGTGCCACCTGTTATATTATTGAGTATTGAAAAAAAAAATGTTCATTAAAGTACACACACACACATAAAAATATCTCACAGCATATATACACTATATGGGCAAAAGTATTTGGCCACACCTATTAATTATTGAATTCGGGTGTTTTATTTAGACCCATTGCCACAGGTGTATAAAATCAAGCACCTAGCCATACAGTCTCCATTTGCAAACATTTGTTATACAAAATGGGTCGTTCTGAAGAGCTCAGTGACTTCAAGCGTTGTACTGTGATAGGATGCCACCTTTGCAATAAGATGGTTCGTGAAATTTCATCCCTGCAGGATATTCCACAGTCAACTGTAAGTGATATTATTAGAAGGTAGAATCGTTTAGGAACAACAACCACGAAGCGGAAGACCTCACAGATCAGGGTCAACGACTGGTTAAGCAGGCTTGCCTACCCTCCCGATTTGTTCGGGAGCCTCCCGAATATTGAATGCTGCTCCCGACCCCCAGGAAAGGCAGGCAAGCCTCCCGGCTGCCGCCTGCCCCCCTGACAACAACTAGAAACCCCCCACAGCAGTGGTCCCGATGACGCGATTCGCGCTAAATCGTGTCATTGTGGCTCCGAACCCCGCTTCACAATGTCTTTATTTTCGGCAATGTAAAGAGGGGGTGGGGCTACAATGACGCGATCATGCGGTTACGTCCCTGGCCCTGTCCCCATGCAGAGTCAGTGCCCGGCTATGCACCCCACTGTGTGCAGGCATTCAGCTCCCTCCCGGAAGGAGACATTGGGCCTTATTCAGACCCGGTCGCAAGCGCTGAGCGCTTGCGACCGGGTCAATGTTTGCCCACTGGGCATGCGCACGTTGGAGCCGGCTCCGACATGCGCATGTGCGAGACCCGGCTAGCGACGGGCGCTTCGTCGCTACGGGTCTCGCACCAAAGGGGGCAAGCTGTCGATGGTGATTGACAGCTCGCCCCGTTTGAGAGGTGGGCAGGAGGGGTGGCTGGCCAAACGGAGGCATTCCCGATGGAACGCTTGCTGTTTGGGGGCAGCCCCACTGACATCAGCAATGATGTCAGTGGGGAGCTTCCTGCTCGATCAGAGCATGAAGCTCCCTGGGGCTTGCGCTTGGCAAGACGCATCACCCTGGTCGGTCGCTAAGCTGTGGGTGGTAACCCACAGCTTAGCTAGCGACCAGGAGGTCGCACTAATAAAAAGAAGCGGCCTCCCTCATTCAGAGAGAGCGATCGCTTCTTGCGACCGCCTCTGAATGAGGGCCATGGTTTGATGAGTTTGGTGTGGAAGAACTTGACTGGCCCACAGAGAGCCCTGACTTCAACCCCATCGAGCACCTTTGGGATGAACTGGAATGCAGATTGCGAGCCAGGCCTTTTCGTCCAACATCAGTGCCTATCCTCATAAATGCTCTACAGAATGAATGGGCACAAATTCCCACAGAAACAGAAACCCTCCAAAACTTCATGGAAAGTCTTCCGAATAAAGGACCAACTCCATGTTAAAGTATATGTATTTGAAATTGAATACAATGTCAATACAAACCCTGTTGGTGTAATGGTCAGGCGTCTGAATACTGTGTGTGTGTGTGTGTGTGTGTGTGTGTGTGTGTGTGTGTGTGTGTGTGTGTGTGTGTGTGTTCAAAAAGAGAGCCAGCACATCAAATGATTAAATGCAAAAATATACTTTATAGCAAAAATAGCAATGTAAGATGTATTACAGCAGTGCGTTCACTCACGTAACCCACAATGAGGGCTGAAGGATGTGCATTTCCCCCTCTGCATTGCTACCCTGGCAGTTTTATCACCCTGGCTTATTGATGCTGTAGCTCCCTCATTGTGGGTTACGTGAGTGAATGCACTGCTGTATATATCTCATGTTGCTATTTTTGCTATAAATCATTGGACTAGATATAATTATATATAATTATTAAACTAAGTAACTAAGCCTGATGCCTTATGTATACAATTTTACTACTATATGGCAGCAGCCAGGCAGCCTGGCCAGCAGGACTGACAAGCACCTAGACCTCACCTCAGGAGGACTGCTGTTGCAAGGCCGCCTTAACGGAGCTGCTGCCTGCTGCACTGGTGAGCCTGTCTGTGCTAGTGGACATAGACTTGGCCAGGCTGCTTCAGGGTGCGGTGGTGGCGTGCAGCAGGAACCCATGTGATGTCACATGTAGTGATGTCACGCGGCACGGAGGCGACGCTGCTGCTGGGTCACAGTCACTGGGTGTAAGCGGAATTGGGGGGATAGTGAAGCCCTCCATGCACCACTATAATGTTTAAGTATTCAGCACCGTTTTTGATCTGGGTGAGAGGGAGGGCTGGCGGGGGGGTTTGGCAGGGGCGGGGCCTTGGTCAGCCACTGGATGGCTGCTCTGATGTAGGAATGGCCATCGGTATGGTTACCATCTATGGCAATATAGAAATTGGCCATCGATGGTAACCAACTATGCAATGGATGACCATCAATGGCTTCACCAATGGTCATCCCTGTTCCATGACTGACTGGTCCGTGGGCCAATCAGAACCGGGGGGAGTGGCTTTGTGGGTGTCGGGAGAGGAGCTATGCTCAGTGTCCCGGCACCTTGAAAAAACAAACTATTTCTCCCATCAATGGGAAAAAGATTTGACATCGGCCATAAACCATGATTGATTATGAATCATTGATGGCCATTCCTACTCTGCTGTAGAAGGAAAAATAAATTCCAATCTACAGCTGCTTACAAAGCAGATGCTTCTGTATGGGGGCCTATTCTGATGGTGGGCTACAGCCCCATTATTAATCCGGCCCTGCCTGCTATACACACAGTGGGGGACACTCATTCTCTCTTACTAGCTTGATTTTGCTGAAGCAACATGGCTTGACTCTGTAGTGCTTCCCATCTCACTCTGCTGGAAGCACACAATATGGGGACTCTACTCTTCCCAGCTTCTCTTGCTGCCACTCTGCACTGGGCAAAGTACCTGTCTCCTTCATAATATGGGGGTTGTCCCCTTGCATGTCATGAGGGTTTATCCATCTCTTGCCATATGTACATTGGGGAAGGGAGTGGGGGCTTCTTACAGGCAAACCTTTGCCAGTCTGGGATTTACCCACTTCAATATAAAACCATATTGCAGATGTGTATTTATGTTGTACTGACACATCCAGATTAATTGTTTTTTTAGCTCTATTTGGAACATTTTTATTACTAAATGACTATAATAAATAATGATTATTAACACCTTTGTAGGTATTTGTCGCAGATGTCACTGCCACACTAATGCATCACATTAATCACACTGGGTAATATTAACATATTCACTTAATTTGAAACTGTCCAAACTGTGTTCAGCAAAACAGCAAGAGATGAAAAGAAAATATTTAGATTTTTGAAAATAATATGAATAAAAATATTCTAGAAATAAAAATGTCAGACACACACCCATCAGCCATAACATTAAAATCACCTGCCTAATATTGTGTAGGTCCCCATCGTGCCTCCAAAACAATTCTGACCTGTCAAGGCATAGACTCCACAAGATCTCTGAAGGTGTCCTGTGGGGTATCTACAGTAACACTAAGGGGTAAATTTACTAAGTATTGTTTCTGTCCGAGATGCCATTCACGGACGAGTTTGCCCTGTTCTTCAGACACTGCGATTCACTAAAGGCAAACACGGGTGACAAAACACAAATCGCTCTAAAAAAGATGGGTGAAAACACAAATGGAAGTAAATACACTAATGTCCAAACTCTCAAGTATTTTCCTTAGACAGGAATACAACACGGACATTTACCAAGATTCATGTCTGCTAATACGATCATAAATGGAGCAAACTTGGGTCATAATAGAAGTTAAAAACAGGCCCCTACTGAGCAGTGTGTATAGCAGAAGCATGCACAGATCAGTACGATCTGTGCATGCTTCTGAGTGTAATAAAGCCATTAAATGGTTACATTAATCCCCCCTCCCTAAGCATAAAGAGCACCAGACTTGGAGCTAGTCCTGGTTCAGAAAATACAAGGAAGAAAATATGTGGGGGTCCCTCGTATTTCCATGAACCAGCACAGCTGCTCACATTGGAGGCCGTACTGAGACAGAGAATCTGCACCAGCCATAGAGCAGGTGCAAGTTTCGATGGTGTAACCGATGGTGCATCTAAAGACACGTCAAGTGGCATTTCAGCATATATGGGGCAAATTCAATTGCTCTACATGGCAGCGATGTGCCTCCATAACAATCAGGCAAAGACTCTCCTTTATGGCCACTGTCTTCACAAATTTTCCCTGCAACCCACTGAGGTTTAGGAAAATTTGCGAAGATTGTTTACTGCAATAGGCAGTAAGGTGCACAGCCAGACATTGCCGTTACGCCTGGCTGCACATCGTGTGGATTATATTGCCCCCATTTGCATCGTATAGGTACACAGGAATTTAACACTGACTTTAAACAAGTTCATAATACCTCAAACAAATCATCACAGAAAAGTGTATGCTGCCAGCTTATTGGGCCTAGTTTACTTTTTTTAATGCTCCAGTTTAAACCTAACACTTGGACACTTACCCCAGAAATTCTGTATTTGTCCTGCAGTGGAGCCTGCACAGCATTCTGGATTGGACATTGATACATCTAGGCTGCAACCTTGCTAGTGAGGAGGAGGTAAGCGTTGTTATAACTTTTTTAAAAAGTCAATGAGGGGAAGGGATGTGGGTATTGAGGAAGGGGGGGGCAGTAAGGCATGTGTAAAATACTTTGTACTGTAAATCTGTGACTGGATTTAGTATAGGGAGCTAAGGTCATCTGCACCTTGCCTCTATGATCCTATGACTGATTGCCTCATAACAATGTCATGGGCACTATGAGTCATAGGCACTCTCTAGAAATTTGGCAACAATGCCACAGATAAGGAGAGTTACCTCCAATGTACATTGATGGAATGAAAAAGTTTCCAATTTCGAAAAATTTATTAAGTTCTTCTCGGCGGTGCCAGCACTACATGAGTATCCTCCACTGGCCACGTGACATGTTGAAAATGAGCAATGTTATACTGTACAAATACAGTTTTATTGACACAAGGCATTCCTCATCCAAATGATAAATGAATAAACTGATTGATCTGCGACAGGAATTCCCATAGTGCCTGATTTAATGAAAGAAGTCTGGAACATTCCTGCCATCTCAGCTGCTGGGCCTGAAGTAATCCAGATGCACAGAAATTGAACACAGCCAACAATTACAGTAAGTCAGCTATACAGATGCTCATCATAAGCTCTAAGTCAGTCAGCACAATCTGCAGAATGCCTATAATTACATGAACCAGTCTGGTACTTCATTGGCTGACATCCCAATTATTATTGTTATTATCTATTATATCTAAGGCACTACAAAGTATCCGCAGTACCATACAAGAAATATAGATAGTAACAGTATAACTTGACGTATCATAAGTTCAATACAATGTACTGTAAATTTACATATCCTAGGAAAAATACACAATGCAATATGAAAGACTGGGTAGGACAAGGTGTGAGTGTAGGGATACTCAAGCAATAGTAGGTCACAGAGAGGGATAGGCAGTCTGTACCAAACTTAAGAGCAGGCATACAGTATTAGAGTAGAGGACTTGGAGACAAAAGACAAAGAGCACAGGTGGCATGGATAGAGCTAATGGGAGCACAAGATCAAAGAGGGCCCTGCCCATGAGAACTTACATACTAAGGGGAGGGATGAACACAGGGCCGGCTCCAGGGGTCAGAGCACCCTGTGCCGGCCCCTCCAGCGCACCCTATCTTCGCGCGTGGCTCCAAAAATGGGGGTCACACCCCCTATGTGATGTTATTAGGAGGCGTGTCTGCCTCCAAATAGCGTCAGGCTGGGAGGAGCCTCACTAGCTGGGCTTCCCCCAGCCCTCTCCCGTCACTGAATGGATGCCACGCACATGCGCACAGCATCCATTCAGAATATCCGGGTCCGGTACCGCTGCAAAGATGCGGCAGTGGGGGGTCCCCAACCTCCTGATTTAACCACCCTTGGGCCACTTCGGCCCATGGGTGGAACAGCGAGACAGTAATGTCCCGCTGAAATTGGGATGTTGGGGAGGGGTGCACCCTCTATGGGTGGCGCCCCTGTGTGACCGCTCAGGTCGAACACCCCTAGAGCCAGCCCTGGATGAATAGTTTGAGGTTCAACTGGGAAGAGGAGGACCAGGTCAAAGGCAGATAGTTAAGTGGGAATCAGGAGGAGGGGGAGTAGGCTATAATAAAAAGATGTGTTTTGAAAGAATGTTGAAGCTGGTGAGGCTGGTAGAAAGTATTACTTGGTGTGGGATTGGGTTCCACAGCAGTAGGTTTGAGAAGGAAACATGTTGAAGGCGAATGTGAGAGAAGGTAACCATGGAAAAATTAGATGATCAGCAGTGTTCAGACTTGGTTAGGGCTAATCCAAGTAGCATCCAAGCTGGAAATAATATATCCAGTGGAAGGTTGGCTGGTAATAATCCATGCGTATGTAGATGAACAGGACGCAACCAATAGGGAAGTACGATGCAACTGTTAGCAACTGACCGTGGTAGTCATAATGGCAAAAGCCCCTTTAGAGTCATGCTGGAATTTGGTAAGTATTTGGTAAGTATCAATGGGATTTTTTTTTTTGCAATAAATGTAAAGTGTGCAAATATGACAATAAAGAGAATAAACTATTTTCGAACATAGTTAATAAATAGTAAGTCTTGGAAAATAAAAGGGAAACTTAGCTGTGTCAGCTAACATGTCATTTATATGTTGGAATGTGGGTGCGGAAAATGCTATGTCGACAAAACAAAGAAATCTGGAGCAGACCAGAAATATTCTGAATAGTGTTCTAAATCATAGTGCCCCCCCAACATTTTTTATCGTGCTGTGACTAAGTTGGGTCATTTCAAATTCAAGGCTATAGAACAGGTTAAGTTAGATGACAGAAAAGGTGACATTCTGTTACAGTTATCCAAACATGAAACCTTTTGGATCTATACCCCAAATACTTTTGCAACTGGTGGTTTAAACAAGGGCTGTGACATTGTGCCTTTTCTGCATAGCTAGCATGGCTGGATGGCACCTTTGTGACATGGTTGCTGTTGGATATTATCCCTTCCATGCCGCTGATATGGTGCGCACCTGTGTGATGCAGCATGTAGAAGTTGATGTCCCAGTTTACTGTTCTTTACAACTAAAGCGATCTTTATTGTTAAATTGGTCAACATATGCACTACACGATCTAAGGAAGTTGTTTCTATTATAGTATTGATTTTTGAAGGAAGCTGAAAGTGTTTGTATCGGATTTCTCTCTATAATGTAACATTTGTGATTTATGATATTATAAATGAATTTATGTGTTTTATATTCTGTACAGGAGTGCACATAGGAGTGTAAGCAAATAATTTATTAAATGTGTTATTGGACAGCTAGATTGTTATAGAGCATAATGTTAAGTCCCTAATGGAGCGTTGTCTAATTACAGATAACGATAGACTGCTTCTTTTCCAACAATTAACATCAGTGTGTGCTGATTGATTAACACTCTGATATGAACCTCTTAAAACATGTAGCTTTGGGATATGTGAATAAGCCTCTAATTTTGTTATATGATATACTTTTTACTGTTATATGATATTAAGAATGATTTTGTCTTTTATATTTCATTTAGGTATATTAACGCTGTATTTATTTATTGTAATTATATTCATTTATTATAATTGAACACTTACTTGAAGAATTAGTGAGTGCTAGTATATATACACTGACAGATGTTAGCCACACCTCCTGACGAAGTCCTACAGTGACGAAACGCATTAGTAGAGGCCTATGACACGGACGTGTGTTACGTCACCCGCTGTTTCCAGAGCCGAACGTGGTCCGTGGGAAGTCGTCCCTAACTTCAGCTGACGGATATCATCAGGAGTCAGAGGACTGTTTGTGGCTGATATTGCTGTTTTAAATCTAAATGAATGTGGGCTTTGAAGTAAGTAAAGTGAGTGTCTATTTTTTATTTCACGAGTGCGCTCTCCTTTTATTTGCATATTTTGGAAACATCTGTCTCATGGCTGGGAGCTAGAATGCAGCTGCACTACATTTAAAAAGAAGTGCATGTCAGGACTTTTGTCAAAGGAACTACTGCGCAAGTTGGACTTTTTATGTTGTTATTATATATATATATATATATATATATATATAGCACAATGCATGGATGTCACTCCCGGCTTACAGCATATATATGTATTTATAATACAATACAATTCCTGTATTTGTCCTCGGAACTCTGTGGAAGAAAGGTTGATCCTTTGTCGTTGTGACAAAGTCCTGAAAGTAGGTCCAAGCTGATGGAGAAGTGCGTGATACCAGACAATGGGCTCAGATTAACTCCAAATGTTCTCCCATATATAGCCGTCTTTAGTTGTATATGTGGTAGACAGTATTCGCTGGAGATGTAAATTGCTGAAAATGTCTGTGCTGTGCCAGTAATGTAAAGTGGACTGAAATAACTTGGAGGTAGATTCAAAAGTAATTGTCTTAGCAGTGATAAAAACTGCAGGATATCAGTGTAGAGATGTGTTGAACAAACACCTTGACACGTTTCAGTACAAGCTCTGTATTTTCACCAGGGTATCATAAAAATACATATGATAGCTTTGCAAATGAAAATATTCATGGCTATTATAATCAGAGGAGAAAACAAAACTTACTGGAATAATTCTGGCATGCTGTTTTAATAAAGCACAAAATATCTAAGGGGAAAAACAATTAAATACTTTACAAGGCAGAGTAATAGGTTTACAGTTCTAATCTAAAGAGTGTCAATAGCTGCACATTAATCCTAACAATCATATACACCGAATAAAACCTAATTGTAATGAAATTTCCTAAGAGCCAAACATTTTCTGACAGTTTCTTTGCTAGGGATACACACACAGGGTTGGACTGGCCCACAGGGGTACAGGGGAAATCCCCAGTGGGCTGCAATGTCTGTCGGCCCACCCCTATCCATAAGGGTCAAGTTCCAGACCTCAAATTATAGATTGTTGCTCTACTAGATGGTCAGTTACCTGCTGGAGCAGGACCACTGATCAGCATGGGGGCTCGGTTCACTTCTATAGAAACTACACCAAGATTTGCCTAATGGTGAGCCAAGCATCTGTGATGGCTGGCCATACACCCTCTGGTGGAAGACAATGCCCCTTAAGCATGGGCCCCTACTACTGTATTGCCCCATGGGCTATTTACATACCAGTCCAACACTGAACACACACGCTCTCGGTGTAATAAAGAAATTTAAATTTCTCTGCAGAATGGCTTGACTGCAAAAAGTCACACAAACAATTGTATGCTCAATGCTGTATCATAGCCACAAGCTATACAGGAAGTGGTACCAGCTGGACCATCCAATCAGAAGCAAATAGGTACTGTATTGTTGTCAGTTATTATCAACATCAGCCTATATTTACATACCTCCCAAAACTCAGTTGGGACTGTGGCACAGTTGGGAGGTATGCCTTATTAGTGATAGATAGATTTATCTGCATTTTAAGCTTTTCTTAACTGTAAATCCAATCTTTAACTTTAAGCCTAATTTTTTACATAAATTGCAGATTATGGCAGAGTGTGTGGAGTAAAACTCACATGTGACAGGCTATATGGTAAGCGCATAACATTAATTCACTACTATTGTAAAAAGCAAATAATTAGTTATAAAATATATACAGAGCCTTCAATGCATTGTCACACATAAAGCTTAAAGGCTGACATACAGTATGTTATTAAAGCCTTGTACAGTATATTGTTCTGTAAAATAGCTAGCATTCTCTCATTTGTCAGAATATATGTGATCCCATCCTTAACTGTATTCAATGACAAATAAACAATTTGGCACTTGCACTATCATGTGAATCCTTGCTGCTACACAAACACTGTATGATGGATGAGGCAATGTACAAGGTTCCAAGGGCTCAATGTGTCAAGACAAATATGTAGGTAAGAGAGTCCAGATATTCACTTTCACCCATTTTTGCCCATTGACAGCTGCTATAGTGAGGCTTACACATTGTAATGAGATTAATCATTACTGGCTTACTGTTGTACTGCTCCATCCCATTCTCCCTGAACCAAAATTCCTGTTGCTCCTGAGAAGATGAGGCAAATACGTTATTTGTAATTAGACAAAATGACAGAGCACTGGTGTCTATACTAACATACAATGCACCAAGTGGTTTAGTGCCTGGCAATCGATCATGGAAGCTCGGTCACAGGCATCTAGGGCATTGCTCTGGAAGTAGTAAGATGTTATAGTTCCCCTGCCAAGGGTGAGATGATTCACGTATCATTCTTTTCATGTTTGTTGGAGTCTAGTGACATACCGCTTGGGACCCATAACTAACAATGTTCTAATGACAGCCCATGAGGAAAATCAGTGCTAAATATTGTATAATATTGTAGGGAATATCAGGATATGTTCAAATACATGTTTTGGACCATCCACAAAGGACAAAAAAGGACAGATGGGCTACTTGTACTTTAGATCCGATTATGGCAGGTTTGGAGGATCGAGAGAACCCTTAAAGGATATGGCAACAGCATGGAATTTTTTACATTGAACCACATAGAAGGAGAGGCTTTAGAAGTGGCAACTGATAATAGAGGAATTCTAGCAGCAACTTAATAGTAATATACATTTGTAAGCAAGATGCCAGCATCCACTTGTGGGGATACATACTATACCTGTGGATACTATCAATTGATATGCATGTATTATGTCTGGTAATCTATAACTCAAAGGTTACCCACTAGGGTAGAAAGAATGCAAAACTTAGATATGTGGAACGTTCATAACTTTTACACAAATAACTAGTATTTTAGACCAGCCATTCATGAGGTCACTAGCTGTAGTGCCTGACGGTGCCATACTGTTTTGTTTTTGTTCCTGTCCTCATCCCTTCGCTATAACAATTCATCATAATCATTAAATATTTTAGTATTACGGATTGTGTCTGTTGACATGTAGGTAAATGGTTAAATGCTACAAGCTGTTTCTTAACTGTATGCATGACTCATCAGTCTGCATAAACATCACATGTCTGAGTGAATGTTCTTCACCAAACTTAAAGGTAAGGCTGTATAGACTGCAGATGCAAGACTTGTTTAGTTGGCTCTATAAAAGGGTCTGCATGTGCCCACGCCAGTCACTGTGTTGTATGGCTTTACAATATTTATCTTTTATTACCTGTATCCTGTAACTGTCACAAGCCGCCGAACTGCATCCTCAGGACGAGGTGAACGCCGGACGAAGGTGCACTGAAACTCCTCTTATCTTTTCTCCATCATGCTGGGATTGACCGTGATTGGTTCCTGTCTCTATTTCATCCCTGTGTGAACACTGCTCCGATGCCGGTGATAGCGTTCCACGTGTTTCTGGTTCTGGCATAGTCTCCAGTACTCAGTCGAGTTCCCAGTATCCAGTCAGCTTTATTGTTCCAGCTGTTTGTGTCATCTAGGTGGCATGGTCTGCATTTATACTACTTGCCGCTTGAGTCATCCTGGCAGCATGGTCTGCATTACCACCTTCTGCTGTTTGTGTCATCCAGGCGGCACAGACCACACTCAGTGTCCAGAGTGCGCAATCCAGTGGCTAGTGTCAATCTTGTGTACTGCCGCTAGTGTCAACCTGGCAGCACTTAGCACACCTCAGCGTCACCTTGCCAGGTCAATCAGCCCAGAGGCTGCTCCTTGGCCCAAAGGCCACATCAAGTGAAGGTTACTAGCCCTCAAAGCTACTACACAGCCCAAAGGCTGCTCCTTGGCCCAAAGGCCACACCAAGCCGAGGTTTCCAGCCATTAAGGCTGCTACACAGCCTAAAGCCTGCTACTCAGCCCAAAGGCTGCATTTTGGCCCAAAGGCCGCATCAAGCCAAGGTTTCCAACCCTCAAGGCTTCTACTCAGCCCAGAGGCTGCCACACAACTCTTAGACTTACATTTCTGCCCTCAAGACTGTGCAAGACTAGGCTCTTGAGTAATCATCCCTACAAATACTAACAGTTACTCTGGTTTGGAATCAAAGTGCGGACTAACCAGCTTGTTCACATTTGCTATGCACCTACCAACTTGTAGGCATCTGTCAATAGTGCCAAGAGGCTCCATCTAGAAGCTTCTAATGTAACCAATAATGGAAGTGGATTTAAAGGGAATTTTTATTAAATCTTTACAACAGATTTCAAACTACAAAGACTGGAAACTTTTCTCCTAGAAATGAAACTTAATGAAGACTGTTTGAAGTCCCGCAAAGTGAATATTCACACTTCCTGCCCTAATACTTTCTAATCAAAACTTTTAAATTCCTATTTTACAGTAGAGAAAGCTTGCAGCAAATGATGCTGAACTAAGAGGACTCAAATGATAGAATAATCGTAAATAGAGACAAGTAGAAAGGAGGTTACTGGTATTAAAATTATTCAAGGAGGAACTCATTAAATAATCTGTGTTTACCAAATTTATGGCCAACAATGAGATAAATCCATAGTGAAATATAGAAAACATAACAATATATTAAACATAAGCAATGAGTGAAATAACGATTATGGAGAAAGAAGTGTAGAAAAATAAGTGAAAACTGATTCATAAAAGAGAAAGTAAAGTGTAGAAAAAGCACTTATTGTACCTCTTGAAAAACAAAGAATCATTCTAAAGTACCTCTGACACTTGTTTATATTTCACACATAAACAGTGTCAGAAGGGAAGTGTGTTTTAGTTACGCTCATTGTGTATTACCATGGGAATTAAAGCATCATAAGAAGAGACCAATTGAACATACTTATAGTGATTCAAGGCTATCTTTTGGAGAAGTCAAGTGCTATTTTACTGTGTCTCTGCGCCCTCTGACCAGGGGAGGTTTAAGAAAGGATGGGTCCCATGTGGAGCCTCCATGTGGGCTCTCTCCTCTCTACAGTGTATTAAACTCTGTCAATGTCTACTGCGTAGGTCTCTGGGAACATGGTGCCTGCA
Source organism: Taudactylus pleione (assembly GCA_031769625.1). Lineage (NCBI taxonomy): Eukaryota > Metazoa > Chordata > Amphibia > Anura > Myobatrachidae > Taudactylus > Taudactylus pleione. The sequence continues at coordinate 1,223,526 of JAUIMM010000566.1, read as the reverse complement.
CCATCTTCCCAATGATTTCTGCTGCTGCAGCGCTGAAGCATGACTCCAGAGAGGTGAATATAATTATATGGGTGCAGGGTGTGCGGTGTGGGGGCCCCTTGACCTAGGAGTCCGTGTGGACTTCACATTTTGCACCCATTATAGATACACTAATGGATCTAACCCACCTTGGCACCCATTCCATATTTTGGGGGGGAAATCAGAAAAAACTGTGAAGAATTTAGAGTTTATAAATCACACCCCAGACTCGGACTGTTCTAGCAAAACAACAAGGACACATAAGCATTCTACAGTACAGTGCTGCACAGTTATTTCACCCACCTAGTAGAGGCCAAATCACTGCTAAGCAATCCTTCATTTTCAGGATCCCCAGAATCTATCCTTTTTTTTTCATTGTTCCTTATTCTCTAATGCATTTCAATTAGTCAATTTTTCAGATTTTGCACATTTCTTCTCAGCATTTAACATTATCATGAGGTACAGGACCTGTGTCAGAGGTGCCTGCTATTGCAGCCCTGATTGCATTTATTTGTGGAGTCGCAGCAGTGATATTATACAAATGCTACTGTAGTTTCAGCCACTCTCTTGTGTACTAGCAAGTGTCGGACTGTGACAGCCCTGGGGCGCCCACTTCCAGTGCCCGTGGATGGTGCAGCTCCGCAGGTGGTTCTAAACCTTCCGCTATTGGCACACCATCGACCCTTGAACCAGCTTATGTCAGATGCAGAGTCTCCTTCTGAAATTCATCTGACTCTGTGTCTGTGGCTCTGTGTCTGAGAATGAGGCCACTTTCACTGACATGCCCCTGATACTCCCGTACCACACCCCTGAGACAGACTTTTTTTACATTCCATTCAGACATGCTCCCGGTCACCGAAACAGACAAATCTCATGTGCACAACTCCAAATTATTGATAATATATAAATGCAATAAGAGTTACCTTGGTTTGCCTTGCTGTTCCTAATGCCAATTCTCCCATACGCAACAGTGCACACTCCTCGGAACGCATGCGCCATAGGGGTATACACTATTTTGCACATGCGCAGTAGCAAGCAGATGCTCAACTGCATTAACATCTGTGTTGCTTGCACCTCTGACTAAGGCACACAATATACAAAAGATACAATTTTTTCTGTGAATGGCACCCTGCACCTCCATTTTTTCCTGTTGCCAGTAGCCCACCTCCTCATTGTGATATCATGACTTCACATGTGTAAGGGGGGAGGGCAGTCCAGAGCACATTATTGCTCTTCCAAGGCCCTGACTTAGTGTTCTTCCTATCATAACAAAGGCTAAATATGGATTAGGATAATTTATTAATGTGAGAAAGTAATATAACCTTGTGTCCTAGTCAAAATGACCCCCACTATGTGGTTGCAGCTGGTTATCAAATACTTTAATAGAGGTACTGCAGCATAAACTAGCAGAAGGAAATATTGCTTCCACATTTAACATCGATTTTTTTTTAACATTGATTTTTTATTTTCAGCTATATTTTACCTGCAGAAACAATGGGATATTGTTTATACAGATGTTGCCGGAGTTATAGATACTGTATAGCAGACTCCAGTTGCATTCCTTTGGGACTTTATGTGGATAAGCAGCATATTGTGTTTTCTCCTGCAATCATGGCAATCATGAATTATCCGCATTGTGTGTGTATGTGCATCTAGCTTCCCCAGTGATAGCCCCTAGGTGTTAATCTTCTACACATTCTTTCAAACCATATTTATATGTTAGCTGAAATACAGATAACAACACGCTCCTCAGGCCTTGCTGTGTAATGTAGAGATGTGTCTGTTTTCTAAATGTTTCATTCCCATTCCATTTACAGGACGTTTTGCTCACCACTTACCAACCCTCTGTAACTTCAATAAAGACAAAGGGGTAAATTTACTAAGGTGCAGGTTTTTAGAAGTGGAGACGTTGCCCATAGCAACCAATCAGATTCTATTTAACATTTATCTTGCACCTTATAGAAGATAATAGCTAGAATCTGATTGGTTGCTATGGGCAACATCTCCACTTCTAAAAACCCGCACCTTAGTAAATTTACCCCAAAGGGCCTGATTCAGAGATGGATGGAATTGAACAGCTGCACACAAGCGACTGTGTGCAGCTGCTCAGTTTAAAATGCAAATGCAGAAGGAGGTGTCAGAGACCTTCTTGCTGCATCTGTGTGATCCCAGCGATGCAACCTAGGTTGCAGCCCGGGATCACCATCGGAACAATCGCAACCATCGGCAGCGATTGTTGTCCCTTTGGCCAGGCTGCGGTAGCTGAAGCTTACCGCAGCCTGACCAGGTCCTGGCAGCTTGCGAGCATGCAGACCCTGGCCTCATCCCTCCCAGAAAACTAGGGCGACACGCCGCTGTTTCCGGGAACGCTGCCCTGGAACGTTTCTGCTCCGCCTCCTAAACGCCGCAGCCTGTCAATCAGGCTGCGGCTGTGATGCTCTGCGAGCGAACTAGCAGACAGAGTGCTACACATGCGCAGTACACCTCGTGCACATGCGCAGTCCTCCCAACATAGGAGATGTGCGCTACTACTACTTGAGGGTCAATTTACAAAATACCTTTTTTTTTGCTGTGGTTTGAAATCGCTGTACCTCACACCGGACCGCTGGCGGATTTGACCTCCAGACTGCCGCACCTACTCATCAGTGATGCACATTAGATTCCATATCTAGAATAAAAGCAGCCACATTGGTGTAATCCAGCTGCAGCTTGGAGTAAAAATCCTCTTCCCTTTCGTCCACATGCTGCGCTGTCATTACAGTACGTTTATTTTGTAGACGTTAAAAAAATAACTCGATATTTTTGTGTGTGCCATTAAAGTAATATAATTAAATCATAAAATGTCTCCATTAAATAAAAAAATAAGTGCGATGCCCCAATTAAATAATACATGTAGTGCTCTCTTAAATAAATAATATAGTGTCTCTCAATGATGTTTTTAATTATTATTTTCCTCATGATATTAATATAAAGTAAAATCCATTAATTATTGTACAGCATAATAACGTGCCCCTTCAATATAATATGATATAATATTGTGCTCCTTTTTTGTATTTTTTTGTATTTATTATTGCTCCTCTGACTGCCCCCCAAATTATCTAAAGAGCAGTGATGCTCCTATAGTACGAGGGTGATTCAATAAATAAGGTAACAAGACCTCTCATTGTGTAAATTCATTCAACTCGTATATATACAGTATGTGTAATCAACAATATGGCCTTGGTACAGATTATTATTCCTCATACTTGCCTAAGCATTTGTTCCAACGGCAGTGGCGGGCTGGGCCGGGGGGCAGGGTGCCATATGCCCCCCGGGCCGCAGCGGCATGCGGGCCGCGGGCAGTCTGTGTCACTGTGACACAGACTGCACTGCGTGTGTAGCGCTGACCGGACGGAGTTCGGTCAGCGCTACACAAGTGACAAACACACAGCCTCCGCCTCCGGCAGCTGTGTGTTTGTTGTGATCAGCAGCCAATGAGAGTCTGATAGACTCTCATCGGCTGCTGCTCCCACTGCCAGAGCCGGACATCTTCCGGCTCCCACAGTGGGTAATGGGAGTGACGCATCACTCCCATGACGCGTCACTCCCATAATGTAAAGCGGCGGACGGAGGAGCTGATCTCGGCGGCGGGACCTGAAGCAGGAGCGGGTGTCAGGTAAGTGTTTTTTTTTTTTTTTTATATTATGTGTGTCTACTGCGGGGTGTCTGGCACTATAAGGAGGAGACCACTACTGGGGGCACTACAAAGGGGGGGACTACTACTACTGGGGGCGCTACAAGGGGGGGGACTACTACTACTGGGGGCACTACAAGGAGGGGGGAATACTACTACTGGGGGCGCTACAAGGGGGGGGACTACTACTACTGGGGGCACTACAAGGAGGGGGGAATACTACTACTGGGGCACTACAAGGGGGGGACTACTACTACTGGGGGCACTACAAGGGGGGGCTACTACTGGGGGGGACTACTACTAGGGGCACTACAAGTGGACTACTACTAGGGGCATTGCATAGGGGGGAGGGGACTACTACTAGGGGCACTACATAGGGGGGAGGGGATTACCACTGGGGGCACTGCATCAAGGGACCACTGCTGGGGACTCTATATAAAGGGCAATAGTGGGGGTACTGCATAGGGGAAGACTACAACTGGGGCCACTATTTAAGGGGCACTGCATAAGGGTTACCACTACTGGGGGCACTATATAAGGGGCTTACTACTGGGGGCACAAGGGGCACTGCATAGGGGGGATCACTACTGGGGGCACTACTCGAGGCCTGCATAAGGGTGTCCTCTCCTGAGGGGGGGGCGCCGTAGCACGCACGTTCTTTCGGGCACCCTGGCTAAACGCTACTCCTCTGCCAGGGCCGCCTGCATGCATTTTCCCCCAGGCTAAAAGTTGCCAGCCAGCCCCTGTCCAACGGTACACCAAGGCACCTATCCTGGCATAGAAGAAATCAGTTTCTAGTGCCTGAAGCCAGGACATGATGGCTTATTGAACTTCACCATCGGTTGCGAAACGCTTTCTACCCATGTGCTTCTTCAATGGTCCAAAAAAATGGAAATCACTTGGTGCCAGGTCAGGGCTGTAGGGGGGACTGTCCAGTACCTTCCAATGGCAGTGCCATAACAACTCACATGTGTGGTTGGCTGAGTGTGGCCTGGCATTGTCGTGCAGCAATACGATGCCTGTTCGCAGCAACTCAGGTCATTTTGGACAATCTGATATACAAAAAGAATATCACAACATCAGGCGCTGCCTCATATAGCAGCAGAGAAGGTCAATATATAAGTCACCAACTTACAAATACAGACATAAAACATAAAAAGTGACCTTACAAATCCGCGCTAATGAGATGTTCAGGATAATGAACCTTTTCCACAGATTCCAAATGTATCTCAATGAGTCCATATGTAAATAAAAAAAGAAGAAAAAAAATGTTCTGTTGTCAGACAATAAATGTTTTTAGAGATGTAGTACACCTCAGGTGTCAGAAATGGATGAGGAGGTGATATAGGTCCCAACCCAGGACAGCAGTAAATCTTGAGAGGGTGTCCAAAACGTCCATACAGATACACCAACACCGTGATGAGACCAAATGGCGCTTACATGTAAGCTTACATATAAAATGCAGGATACAGGTACATAGCAGTTTCTTTAAACGGTCCTCTTTCACAGAGACAGATCCACTGGTTTCTCACATGGATCAAATTCACCAAGCCCAAGAAAAAAATATATAATATAGGGCCCGTAAAGTCACAGCGAGTAACTAAAATGCCAAGATTTATTGTAGTATAAAAACATGAAATTAACTTACCCTATGTACAACACACAGACCTAACAGCGAAAGATGGATCCCGGGAATAACGCTGAATAGGTGAGGTGGGACACACAGGGTAGTAAACAGACACTGGGACGCGTTTTGATGCTCTGCGGCGTCTTTATCAACTTTAGTGTCAAAAACTGAGCTTGAATACTCGTGCAGCCACCATCATTAAGGGACCGGCCAGGTCACATGATCTCCAGGATCAATGCCTGTATCCTGCTGATTACTGCAGCGGCGCAGGCACAGACAGGCCAAGACCAATCACGATCACCGGACTGGCCCTGCCATGGGAGGGTGGCAGCAGCAGCTAGGGCTGGGGAGTGCAGCTCTAGCCGGGGACCCCCTGAGAAAGACCCATATTTTATGACACTTGTACAGGTCTGCTGCCACTGCAATTTCTATTGTTGCTCCCCTACTGTACACTCCTCTCAGAGCCTATTTATCTAACTTTATTGTTTATCAGTTTCCCAGTAGCAATGTGTGGGCATTTCCTCATATAAAAGTAGTTCTTTACCTATGTCACTTTTAAGCACGATAAGCTCAAAATCTGCTGGGCTTTGTTGCAGAGCCTATAGACTGTATGGATAAATATTGTTGTTTTTTGTGCAAAAATGATGAGGAAATAATGTAGTTGCAATGTCCGTTTAATTGAAAAATATATATATGTAGTGACAAAAACACTGAAAAATGTTTCAAGGGGATATATATATATATATATATATATATATATATATATATTACGTTCGTTTAGTCGCTGTTCAATGATTGCTTTCCAATATCAATAGTGTGGTTCCAAAGCACAGAGATTTGATAATAAAAGATATCAGATTAACAATTAATGCAATAAGTGCAGCCGATACATATGCAGGCGCTCTGGATCCAGCAAACAGCCATTCAATCCTGAATTCTGTGGTCACACAAAGGAGACTGCTTGCTAGACCCAGAGCTCAGATATATATACAGTTCATGTTACAAAGAGAACAAAGGAGGAGATTTGGCATGTTTCCATTGATTCAGGCTTCAGGTCAGTCTGGTGTAATGCAGGACATAGGGCCTGATTCAGAGACGGACACAATTAGCGCTCGCTCGTCCAGAAAATAGGGGTGGCTATTCAAATGAACCGTTCGCTCTTTGCGGTCTGTTCACGCCTCTAGGTCTGAACGAGCGAACAAAACTTGCGGTTGCTTTTTGGATAAAAACGCCCCCTGGCCGCTCGCATCCTACGTCATGTCCGCTATTTATTAGATTAATCGAGTACATCGACCAGCGTATGAACTGCTCGCTATTCTTGTGGTTGGTTTTTGCTACCACAATCTTGCGAGCAGTTCTGGCTATAAAATAAGTAACCCAGTGACGTGGTCAATGACGCTGCTGTTTTAATTATGCACACCCATAAAACGCCCGTTTTGACCTTTAAGCACGCCTGCGTTCTGATCTCCACTCCCCGTTTTCACACACCTTCCCCTGTTACCACCCACATACGCCTCCTCTTGTCACTCAAATTATCAGGCATTCGCTATTTTGCGAGCACATGAATTTCGACCGCACTGACTGGTTTGCGCATGCGTATAACGATCCTTACGCATGCGCAGTTGGGCAAACATCGCTCGGAGCGAATGAGCGGCCGCTTACGAGCGGCTCTGAATCAGGCCCATAGGTCAGTTCAAACGATGCCCACAAAGGGTGGGGGGCAGATCTTCAACTGCCGCTTATGTGTCTTCCCTCCGAAAGTTCAAACTGGTCTATTACATTATACAAACAATAACATTCTGATCATTAATTCCCTATCATCCATAACTTGCATACGCAAGGTGCGATCTCCTGGCCTATAGGAACGGATCTCTGCGAATACAACGGGGAGTAGAATGATACCAAACATGATATGTCCTCTGTATCCTAAACCTTAGGTCTCCATAAAGTATATTTTACATTATTATTATATTAACTAATAACTCTATTAACCCTGATTATAAACAACTGTGTGTTGGAACTATTTTATAAGTGAACGTGTATGTACATGTGTGTAAAAATGCGTTCACATGTGATGTGGTTAAATACACCTCTCCACGCCGTAGCATGCTAGTCGCATGTTTTTCAAACAGACAACAGTTACGTTGGATAATAGTTGGAAACAACTTCATCCAATTATTTGACTTTAACTATATATATATATATATATATAATGACCCAGGTTTTTAGCTTCTGGTAGACAGAAGCTGATTAGTAGCCTTGATTTGCAGGCCACCTGTGAGATGCTGATAAAAGTTAGTCAGTGTTTGTAGTCAGTCTCTCACTGCCTGGAGAACAGGTCAGAGACCTGTTGAGAAACACTGTGATTTCTAAATGTAAGTTCTTTGTTAGGTCTCTCCACTCTGTAAGGTCCACTCATTACGCAAATTATCGGGGGACGGGCGGCCCTCGATAATTGAGTACCCATATCACTGCAAGCAGCAGCAGTGGATACAAAGCCACTGGAGCAATTCAACATTGCTCTGTGCTCCTATGCTTTAGTCTCCAAATCCATTCATTGACTCTGATACTGTATGCTCACCCATACTGTACCTTGTGTACAGGTTCATCATGTGCCGAGCTGCCTTCCCTTCCTGTGACTTACAGTACCACTGCTTGCCCTAAAAGGGAATTGCCCTGACCTCACCCAGTGTCCTTGTCCTGCCTAGTCTGCTATTTTGTATTGCTGTATGTTGTTCCTAAATATATAAATTTTCCCTGTCAACTGATATGTCAAATGACACTGTGCTATGGCTAGGTATATTCTGTGTACGGTGCTGAAAACATTTTGTAGCACCTTAAAAATCAGTGTTGTAATATTGAGAACTACTGTTACATGGCAATAACATTTTATTTTCTTGTAATGTACGTGTTTAGGTAGCTTAGCAGGCCCTAAAACATGTAATACAAGTGCACATGTATCTGTCACCTAACAGCCTAACACTTTGCAATGGTGGGCAATTAGCAAATTTCTAAAATATTTAAGACCATGTTACTCTTCTCCTAATAATAATATTATATCATATGTATTTCATGACCTATTATTATTTTGTCAATTGTCAGTAATGGAAATTCAACCAAAGCCCCATGTGGCTTAATCTGAAATCACAGCCTCTGAGCATTGAAATAATCTCAGACCTCTGACACTATTCCCTGGAATGAACCTCGCTGGGTGTACGCTACATTCTGCCCTAGGCCCTGTGCAGCGCATTAGCTAAGATTGGCGTTATGCAATGTGATTAAACTTAACGCATCTGATTAACCTGTTCCATAAAGGGCTTCAATGGCTCTGGGGAAACACAATGCAAAATGAAGCATGCGGACACAATTTGGCCTCTATTAACTTATCTTCTGCTAGTTCTATTAATTAGCAGATTTGAATACGCAATGGAAGTCTGCAGGCATTTTCGGCCAATTAAAATATATTTTGACTTTTCTGTGTTTTAGTTGAAATGATTTGTTTGTCGCAGTTGGATCTAACAGTTATTACAATATACTGTATATAGTAACCGAACCCATTCCAAAAAAAGAATGGCTGAGATAAACTGTTATTAGTATTTTTGTAGTCTTCACAACAAAAAAACCTCAAAAAGTAAATGAACAGTACTTAAAAGCAGACACACAAGTAGCTCCATCCGCTGACATACAGGAGAAGCATCCAGCAGTTTCTTACATGTCAAACTATTGCTGCAGCTCCTCCTCCTTGTTATTGTTATTCTGGGTATGCCATCTAAGGGTTCACAGATCCCATCTTCGGTAGTAGTGCCCCAGGGCTTGCACCAGCCTTGCTTAGGCTGTACTCCCAGTCTCCACACCAATGCATGTATTTAATTATATTACACCTTACAGTTGTCTCATTCCGTGCTGCCTCCCGGCATGGTTTTCTAGTCCCATGATCATCTCAGTAGGACTCTGCAGCAGGTAACATGAGCCACAGAGGTAATCAAAACTAATTGCAAATATACCTTATTTTATGTTTCAATGTATATTTAATGCACTAAATACCTGCACTTCAGTATTCACCACATTGGGCTAATAGTTATCTGAGAGACCATTTTTGTGCTAAAAAGTCTAACTGTACTATTGTTAATTTTTCTTTTTTTTTAGAACATTCTGTTCAAGTTGTTGTTTTAATCTCAGACTTTTTGTTATTTACACTCCAAATAATTGAATCCCTCAATGTTGTTATTACTGTGGGTCTGCTCAAATTTTAAACTGTGCTACATTGTGTCATGCAAAGACCAACACATTCAAAAACAAAAGCTGAAGGTTTCCAGTCAGTAGTGAGTTGTTACTGTTACGGGTTATTTGTTTAGTGCCATCATATTATGTAGCGCTTTTAGAGTCTCTGAACTTTGTGAAGTTTAATATCTGAGTTCTCTCTTATTGTTGTTCATTTGTAAGCAGCTAATTAACCTACGAGTAGGCAGGGGTGATTTGGGAATTTAATCCTAGAGTAGACGCATCTTGTAGGTTTAGCCAGTGGATGCCACCATGCTGCCAGATTGGAGAATGCAAGGGCTCTACCTGGCACTTTAGACAGTGTTAGGTCATCATCCTGCAACCTACCAATGTCAATGGCATTTGACTCCCCCTTCCCAGAGCAACATGAATACGAGTAAATCTCACAACTACCCACCATAATCAGAAGACCTAGCAGTCAATAAACATCTTAGGATCACCAACCAGTGCCAATATTAAACTCAAATACTCCCCTCACCCACAATTACTTCATCAATTCCCATTCACATTACAGTCCCTCCACATTATGGCACTACCACACAACCTCTCCACATTACAACACTACCGCACAACCCCTATACATTACAACACTACCGCACAACCCCTACACATTACAGCATTACCGCACAACCCCTCCACATTACAGCACTACCACACAGTCCCTCCACATTACACAGGACTACCACAAAACAACTCCATGTCTCAGCACTACCACAATCATCCACATGGCATGGGTACAGGATGCCGGCGCTCACCCTCTCCCTACCCTAACTCTCCATCCTCGGTGGATGACCCTAACCTCCCCCCTAGTGCTTAAACCTAACCCTCCCCCCTTAGTGCCTAACTTTAATGCTAACCCTCACCCTAAACTGGCAACTGACCTTCGAGATTCCGGTGGTCAGGATGCCAGTGCCAGGATTCTGACAAGTGTCTGGATTCTTGTGCGGCATTCTGAGGGCCGGAATCACCGTGGTCGGGATACTGACCGCATCCCCTCCACATTACAGCATTACCACACAGCTACTACACATTACAACACTACTGCACAGACCCTCCACATTACAGCACTGCCATACAGCCCATCCACATTACAGCACTACCACCATACCTGCCGACATTCCAGCTGCCCCCTCCGTAGCTCAGTAGCTGTATAATTTGCACGTGCATGAGAACTGGTGTAAACACACACTGATCATGATGACAATTGCCTTCACTAGCAAGCTGTTTCTGAAGAGCTGATTGAGAACTCATCTCTAAGTTGACAGTGGCATGATTCTGTGGGCATATTTTAAAAATAAGGCTTTCTTATATTTTCATTCACATACAATAATAATTTTTTCTCAATTTATTCTAGATTTTCATTTATTTAAATCAAACTGAACAGTGAATGCATTTTTTTGCAACAACATAAAATGTCCTGACGCTTATGACCTGGCTGTGTGAGTGGGTGTCTGATGTAAACCTGGCGCTTATAATACTGATGCAGAATTGGATGCACCTTGCCATGCAAACACCTCAGCATATAAGTACAAATACATTATTTTTACAAGCAGCTTTTAGAGCTTAATATTTGAGTGCTGATGGGGCCAATTCAGCATCAGACTCATTGTACGTAGGGCTGGGGATATTTTGTTGTTGTTTGAAATGTCAGTCTAACTAGTGTAGTCTCCTGCTGGATTTAATGAGGAAGCAGCAGTGATGTGCGGTCAGGTGAGGCAGAACCTTTCCTGTCATACTTCAGTATACTCCAGAGTTTTGACTTTAAAAATGATAAGAAAACATTAAAGAAAATATTATAAATAGCTTATTTGTATTATTCTAATAATTTTTATAGTCAAAACTCTGGAGTAAAAAGTGTGAGAGGTGAGGCACTGCCTCCCCTGCCTGTCTTTTCCACATATGCCTGATCAAAACACACCAAATTTCCAGCACTACTTGTATATACTGCTGCACCTTTGTATAATGCCCACATGAACCCTTGAGTTCATATATAATTTAATTTATCTCTTACTCCCCACTAGGGCTACCAACACTCGGCTGCTTATGTGGGCGTAAAGGTCGCTAATATAGCAATGTTTATTATACATGTCCATGTCCTGCTTTGTATTGTATTGTAAGTCACTGGTTACTTGTTTGCTTATGTACTTTGTAAGGCACTGTGGAACTCTTGTGGCGCCATATAAATAAATGATAATAATAATAACAATAATAATAATATATGTATGTGTACATCTGGCTCTGATACTAGCCAGTGCCTCCCCAGACATTTACCTCACCGCATGACACTGGGGAGCAGTACATATGGAGGATGGGGAGCGCGCCAAGGTGCTTTAGAATCTGATGAGATAATTGCCCAATTTAAATTATATTCACATTAAAAGAGCTACGGCACTACTAATATCACCCAGAAAAGATATCTGAAGTTTATTTTATGTTTCAAAAAAGAATAATCCTGGTGTGCTTTAATGATACATATGTCAGCCTGTTGAGTTTCCTTGAGATCTAACGGTATTAAGTAGAGACGTTTCTGTAAACAAACATGCTTTTATTTTCAAACTACTCTGTACAATGCAGGAGATGTGACTTAAGAGACAATCCACCCTCTCTGATCTGTCAGGATTTGAGGTCAAGGAGCTGCATGGTGCACTGAATCCTCCCTGACGCTGAAATGACTTTTGTTTTATCCGCGGGGCCTTAAACAGACGGCAGGAAATGGATTTTCTTAAGATTTCTTTGTATGTTTTCTTCTCTATCCTGTCAGGATAACGCAAAAAGATTCAGCTAAAGAGATATTTGTCCATTGTTGAAGAGATCTTGGTTTTCTGAGCTTCCCATACTAGGAAGAAATATATGCATTCATTTATACGTTGCTGCATGCCGTGGAAGAGCTTTGGGCTGTAACAATGTGGAGAATTGATTGCTCTCACTACGGTCCCTGCCCCGAGCTGGGAATGGGCAGGAATATTTAACAATTTCTCTGTTATGGTGTATAAATGAAATGTTTACAGTGTAAAAACTCCTATAGGCTTCACATTCCAAAGCTCATATATTTCTTACTATTCGAAAACTGTAAAATCACTTTTTCCCAATTGATATGTATCACAGAATCAGCACCAAGGCCAGTGACCCTAGGAATGTTGATGAACACTGGTACAACATAAATAAAGGTGGTGGCGCCCATCGCCAATATAGAGCAATCAGGGCCTGATTCAGAGCCGGATGCTCTGAGAGATCGCTCGCTCTGAATCAGGGCATTTTTTTTTTGTGCGGCCACCTGGCCGCTCACATAGCTATAGGTGACCATCCACAGCTATTGCGAGTGGCCAGGTGATGATAGCGATGGTCTAGATCATCGCGACCATCGGGGCTTGCGACGAGACCCTTGCGGTAGGGACTCATTCCCGCAAGCCCCAGTGAGCTTCTGGCTCTTAATAGAGCCGGAAGCTCACCACTGACATCACTCGTCAGTCAGTGGGGCCGCCACCAAAAGGCGGGCGTTCCTAAGAGAACGCCTCTGTTTGGCCAGCCACCCCCCCTGCCCGCCTCCAAAACGGGCAACACAACATACATTGGTATTCATATTAGATACAAAGGGCTCTATTTATTCACATAATTTTTTACTAAAATAAAGTGAAAAAGGGTGTGGAGGACATCATCGGTGCCCCGATCACCGAAGGTAAGTGAAGCTAACAGTGGGGGTCATGGGGGTGGGATCGCGGGGGGGCCACACGGGGGTGTTGCGATCGCGCGGGGGGAGGGGGGCGGAAGCCAGTCGGCACATGCACGGCAGCTTGTCACTGTATTTTTTCTGAAAAATACCGTGATAAGGCTGCGAAGGAGATTCGTAGGGACAGAGATTTATCACAAGCTCTGTCCCTGCAAAGGATTTTTAAAAAATCCCCGTGATATCGCCTGAATTCGCAATGCAAATTCAGTCGCTGATATCACACTACAATCTGCATTTTAATGCGGATTGTAGTAAATAGAGTCCATAGTAACTTATCCAAGGAGACACCCACATAGCATGTGTTTCACCGAGAATAGGCAACTCTTGGCAGTGGTGCCACAAAGGAGAAGATGAGGAAGCCGCTGAATTCAAAGGAGGCGGAGAAACGCGTAAAGATCTATACGCTCCTCTCCGCCCTCTTCGCTCAACTAATGCACGCTGCCTTTCATGCCAGCTGATTACTTCCTCCCACACTCCCGCCTCCAAGATTTTGCCCGCACTGCTCCCCACCTCTGGAACTCTCTCCCACTCTGCATCAGACTCTCCACCTGTTTGCAATCCTTCAAACGGGCTCTCAAAACCCACTACTTCATCAAAGCCTTCCAGCTATCATTCTAACTCCTTGCTACATGCTCATTCGTCCCCATCTACCCCATCTGTGTCAACCCAGTTTGTCTTCCCCCACCTTTTTAGAATGTAAGCTCTCACGAGCAGGGCCATCTACCCTCTTGTGCTTCTCCTTACTATAGTGTCATCTACTTCTTACTCACCACTAGGGCACCTAACACTTGGTTGCTTATGCTCTGTTGCTTATCTGGGTGATATGGTCACTAATGTAGCAATATATATTATCCATGTCCTGTATTGTATTGTTCTGTAAGTCACTTGTATACAATTTGTTTTTGTACTTTGTAAGGCGCTGCGGAACACTTGTGGCGCCATATAAATAAATGCTAATAATAATTCTAAAACTAGCTGGTAAATACCACTCAATTACCTCCCGGGAGTATAGCGAGTACAGGACAATTAAAATAAGCCGTGTTTCCAACTTATTCAAGGGAGAAATCCCACCGGCTCCTGACTTCACAAAGGAGGGATTTGAAAGCTTTTACCATTTGCTTGATGGACTGCTCACTAATACATCTTGGGTGCAAAACTAACATTTAATTTGCAATAACAAGATATAAGCCTGGACATATGCATGCCTGCTATTAACCCCTTTGCAAATATACCAATTAAGTTCTTATAAAAACTTTTATACTAACAATTTGCTTTGGGCAAGAACTAACATCGATTCTGCATCTACAGAGTCTGAGCTTATGACTTATATATGCTTGTCATTAATTCTGTTGGCACAATAACCAACAATGTTTTTGCAGTATAAACTGCTATTTTGTTTCCTTAGAACCAACAATTTACCTGTGTCATTTTAAAACATAATTAAGTTACATAGGTTCAATATAGTTTTGTTTTATTATTGATAGCAGATATATTAAGTGCTTTTTAGGTGCAAAGGTATATACATGTTGTAACATTATATGTATGCTGTTTAGCTTGCCATTTTTAATGAGTGGAATTACTGGCCGGTTTAAACTCATCTTTTTTATATCATTGTATTTTTAGCTTGGTTTCATTTAAAATATATATGTATACTTTTTTATTACACATATTCTTATATATAAATAAATTCTGTCTAATTTGCGCTGTCTATGTTTCTTGCTTTTCTCTGGCTTATATAGGTAGAGGCATATACCTATATTCTTGATAGCAGCTGTCCATTAGAATCAGACATTGTTTCCAACAGTATATTGTCTGTTTTAGAGTGCTTGGTCTATCTTTTACTGTTTTAAGTGGTACCCGTGGTATCCACCCTCTCCTACTATGCGCACTGGACTCACAGCTCCACCTGCTTCACTCACAGAGACGGTTAAGGACACCAAAAAGCCTGGTCCTCCGGTAAGTGAACCCTTCCTCATTTAGTCCTGCTCACAGTTGGATAACAGTACAAAATTGGGAAGCATATCTTTGTCTCCAGACTACAAATTTTCAAGCTAACCTAAGAAACTGGCTTCAAAAAAGGAAGGACAGAGAAGCCACTAATGCTTTTAGAACCCATCTAGTTCTTTTGTAAATATTTATAATAGGGATGTGTGCCGACCCCCGTATTTTGGCTTTGGTTTTAGAACTGTATCTCCTTCAAGGTTTTGGATCTGGATTCAGTTTTGCAAAACCATCCTTGCTTGTTTTGGTTTTGGTTTTTATATCTGTATTTTTTCAGAAAAATCATAAAACCAGCTGAAATCACATAATTTGGGCCATTTTTTGCTCCTACAGTATTATTAACCTTAATAACATTAATTTCCAGTAATTTCCACTACATTTTGACAACCTCACACAATATGGGATGTAGTTATGTAACTGGTGGCCAGTCACAATCCCGATGCCGGAATACCGGCTAGGGATTTATGACAGGTGTCAAGATACCGACGCCTGTCATAATCCCAACACCGGAATGCAGAATAACGCGGGCCAGAACGAGGTAAGTACGGGGACCTGTCCTCTTAGCCACGGGCTAGGTTTAGGGCACCCTGGGGGGACTTAGGGTTAGGCAACCTCCGGGAGGGTTAGGGGAGGGGAAAGGGGGGGTAGGCTTAGGCACCACTAGGGGGGGTTAGGGTTAGGCACCCCCCGGGAGGGTTATGTTTAGGCACCCCCTGGGGGGGTTAGGTTTAGGGTGCAGGTTAGGCACCAGGGGGGAGCTTAGGGTTAGGCAACCCTAAAGGAGGGTTGGGGGGGAGAGGGGAGGGTTAGCTGTACTTATCTCCGCTGTCGGGATTTCCTCCCTTCGGCCAGCCACTGTCGGGATTTGAACCGGTGGCTATACAGGTACCGGCAATACAATCCCATTTCCACAATACGTTCACCAACATAGGCCAAAGGCTGCTGGCTAAGCTAAGTAACCAACAGAACAGCGGCACAAACACAGGGCAGTTATTTCTCTTTACAAATGTTTTCCATATTAGTAATGTATTAGCAATAACCAATCAAACCAACTCACAAGTACATTCAATAGAAAACAATCCACCACAGAAATGTACTAAAAATCGTACATGAAATATCCTTGCTCAAAACAATTAGTCATAGTTAGCAAGCAGCAAACAAAAAACCCCTAAACCATGTGTAAATACCAACAGCAGACATGAATACCCCCTACACAAGTGCACATGCCCCCAGCACATGCCTATTCTCACTGCTCAATATGTATTTTCCTCCTGGTGGCACTGGGCCACCAATGACTGGCACTCTGGGCCCGATTCAGACCCACTCGCTAGATGCGTTCGCACGCATCCAAAGTATGCAAATCCCGCGATCGCACGGCAAGGGATTAGCATGCCCACTATGTCTTGGGGTGCGATCGCGGTGTGTATCTAGACGCCCACCAGACTGTCTTAAGATGCCCACTTTCCCACATCATCTCCAGGAAGTGTATACACCAATCGGTAACATCGAGTACCATCGGATCCATACGCAGCACTTGTGGCTGACCATACTCTACCACACGCACTGCGAGAGCTTCACTGTTTAATTCAGCCATATCACGTGTATTATGACGCTGCTGCATGCCTCTGAAACAGCGATAAGACACTCAGACACGCCTGCATTCACTCGCATGGACTAGTTTGCACACTGTGACATACACATGCGCACATTGCAAACATTGGCAGGCTACGTGCGAACGCAGCCTAGCGAGCAGGTCTGAATCGGGCCCTCTGTGCCCAGGTACAGGTATCAGCTGTTTTGTTGAGCAGTTCCCCAAAATCTCCCCAACCATAAAATCAGTGGTCCCTACCTGCGAATCAGAGACCTACCTGCGAATCAGAGACCTACCTGCAGGTTGGATACAGTGCAGGTCGGTTACAGTGCAGGTCGGATACAGTGTGGGTTGGATACAGTGTGAGTCGGTTACAGTGCGGGTTGGATACAGTGCGGGTCGGGACACAGTGCGAAGGACCTCATTCAGAGCCGGTCGCACAGAGCGTGCGGTCAGCCTGAATGAGGGGAGGACCTCTTGAAATTTCAAGACATCCTCCTTTGTGGTGGTAAGGCTATGGATTAACACCCATCGCCACCATCGGGGCTTACGACGAGACCCTAGGGTAGGGTCTCCCTTGTCGTAAGCCCCGGAGAGCTTTCGGCTCTGTCTGAGCCGGAAGCTCTCCACTGACATCACTAGTGATGTCAGTGGGGCCACCCCCAAATGGTAGGCGTACCCATGGGAACTCCCCCATTTGGGCTGCCACCCCCCCGGCCCGCCTTCCAAACGGGGTAGAGCTGTCAATCAACATCGACAGCTCGCCCCCTTTGGATTGAGACCCGCTACGACCGGCGCTGTCAGTCGTAGCGGGTCTCACGCATGCGCACGACGGCGCCGGCGCCGTCGTGCGCATGCTCTGTGGGGGGCCATCGACCCGGTCCGAGCGCATCGGCGCTAACGACCGGGTCTGAATGACCCCCACAGTGTGAGTCAGTTACAGTGCAGGATAAAGTTTGGGTCGGATATAGTGCTGGACAGTGTGGACTGGATACAGTGCAGGTCGGATACAGTGTGGGATACAGTGCGGATCTGATGTAGTGTGGGATACAGTGTGGGTTGCATACAGTGCAGACAGGATACAGTGTGTTATTTAGTGTGGGTTGAATAGAGTGCAGGGTACAGTGTGAGTCGGTAACAGTGCGGGTCGGATACAGTGCAGTTATAGTGCAGGTCAGATACCATGTGGGTTGGATACACCAATAGTGCACTTACTGTAACAGCTGTGTTGGCAGTGCGGGGTGCTGGTGGTGTCCTCAATGTGAGAGTGCCAGTGGTGTCCTCAGTGCGGGGGTGCTGGCTGATGGTGTTTGCAGTGCGGGGATGCCGGCAGTGTCGGCAGGGCAGGGGCGCTAGCATGTCCTCAGTGCACGTGTGCTGACAGTGTCGGCAGTGCAGGGGTGCCGGTGGTGTACTCAGTGTCAGCAGTAAGGGGTTGCTGACGGTGTCCTCAGCATGTGAGGCAGCAGTCTTGGGGTGCTGGCAGTGTCCTCCGTGCAGGGTGCCGGCAGTGTCCCCAGTGCACGTGTGCTGACAGTGTCGGCAGTGCAGGGCTGCCAGTGGTGTACTCAATGTAGGAGTGCTGGCAGTGTCCGCAGTTCGGGGTTGCTGACGGTGTCCTCAGTATGTGAGGCAGCAGTGTGGGGGTGCTGGCAGTGTTGGCAGAGCGGGGGTGCCAGCGGTGACCCCAGTGCACATGTGCTGACAGTTTCGGCAGTGCAGGGTTCTGGTGGGGTCCTCAGTGTGGCAGTGCCGGCAGTGTTGACAGTGTGGGGTTGCTGACCGTATCCTCAGTATGTGGGGCAGCAGTTCGGGGGTGCTGGCAGTGTCCTCAGTACAGGGTGCCGGCCGTGTCGGCAGATCGGAGGTGCTAGCGGTGTCCTTAGTGTGGGGGTGCTTGTGGTGTTGGCAGTGCATGGGTGACGGTGTCGTCCTCAAAGCAGGCTGCCATCGGTGTCGGCAGGGGTGGCACTGTTGTCATCAGTGGGAGTGTCGGCAGTGGGGGGTGCTGGCGGTGTCGGCAGATGGAGGAGCACCGTTGTCAGACAAGGGGGCATCTTTCTTCCCTCCTGTGCTCATTGAATTCAATGGTCTTAACGCTGATTGGCTGAGAGCCTTGACAGATGGCCCTCTCAACCAATCAGCGTTAAGTCCATTGAATTCAATGAGACTTTCTAAAATGGCCACTCGAGGCAAAACCTCAAGATCCAACACCGGGATCGCGAGGTTTTGCCTTTATTAGGGATCTGGGCCAGGCAGAGATCCATCCTGTGTCTTGGATCCTCCCGGAACCCCCGAAATTTGGGTGGGCTTGGTTCTCTGAGAACCGAGTCCGCTCATCGATAATTTATACATGTTGTAATGGTGGTGGCACTAAGGACATTTGCTAAGCTTGTAATGTTGTCCGTCTGGCACCCAAAGGGAATTGCTGCCTACTCTCATGTAACAGCCATTCATAAGGATGAGCATACTGCTGTACACAAAGCACATTTTAGGAAAGTGGTGTGAGTTAGCATACAAGCTATAGGCTGTGGTTCAGTTTGATATGGTGTAACTGATAATATGGCTTGCATGATTGCCGTGCTTTTCAATCAACATTTTCAATACACTTGCTCTAATTATTGAATTACTTAAAATTCCTTCAGGCTGTCAAGTCCTAAAGAACTGACTGTTACCAGAAGAGCCATGTGTTCTGCTCATCCAGGGCCATCTCTTCCATTGGGCTTGTTGGGCAGTTGCCCAAGGGCCCGAAGCTTATAGGGGCCCACCAACCCACACCCCCTGCAGCCTGGCCAGTTGGTAAATTTGTGATATTTTATAAGCCCGCTGCCAGTGCATTGTATTCTGATCTAACCTCCCCCACCCCATCCCCCCCGATGACGAGTACTCACCTCAGTACCAGTTTCACTTCATCGGCCGGCTTCAGATAGAGTCTCTCTGCATGTGTGGGAGGTTTGATGGGCATGCAGGAGGGTTTAATTTTATTGACCATTTAAATTTTTTTCCCGTGAATGGATGGGTAGGGGCCCTAGTGCATTGCTTTGCCCAGGGCCCACACTGCTGTTAAGTCAACCCTGTGCTCACCGGAAACTAATGGGTCATGGTTTGGAAGTTAAAGGAGATGGATATTATTTATACCGAAAATATTTAGAATTCAAAATTCAAACATAGAGATGTCCCTATGACTACAGATTACAGGACAATTTATATTCTAACTAAAGGAATTGTCACAATATGCTCAACAAACTTGCAAGATACAAGTAAAAGTGAGAGCCAAGATTGTCTATCATTCAACATTTACGCTTCTCACACACAAAAATCCATACAGACTTCTGGTACAGCCTGCCGGGCAATCTGTATGTTGCTATCCTTCTGCCATGAATAGGAAGATGCAAAATATAATGCTTCAGGTGCCAGAAAAAGAGATGTTACGTGGACTAATAGCTGAGGATGGATCCAACTAGTCTTTTGCTGGTAATAGACAAAGAAGAGCTGAGAGCGATGTGTTTGGAGTGTCAGTTTAAACTGTCTCTGTAGCAGATTACTGTATGTGTGTACTCCTCTTGTATACCCCTGGTGTCTGTTCATACTGCAGTTCTGGTGCCAGAGGAAGTGAATTACTAGTTGTGCATAAGTATGGAGAAGATGTTTAGTTAAAATAGAAAACTGTAGAATAGATTTTACATACTGCATTTCTCCGATCATTACATATTTGCCTGCGAGCACTTGTACTTAGTGGATTCTGGTATAACATTTGTAATGTAATACCTTTTTAAAATACATTGTGCATGACTTCATTGTTAGACGATCAATGTTCTAGTGATCATTTTACATGAATGATGCTCTTTATTTTCATTTACATCTTTGCTATTATTCATTACCCTTTGGATATGGTTTCAAAAGATGTTTTTTTTTCAATGTATATAACACAGTGGAAAATGCTGAAACAAAGACAAATTGCTGGCAAATTTCAATTTTGTTCCCCATATTTCTATCTCCTCAATGACTAACACAATGACATGGATTGCTCCCCAAGGTACTCCTACCAGTCACAAGACTGAGCATTTTGTATTGTCAAGGAACAACCATTGGCCCCTGACCATTGATGGTTGCTAATTTCCAAATTGTGAGGATAGTTGGTCAGATTCTGAATCACACATAATGCAGCCATAAATCTGAATTACTACAGATTTTGGAATCCTTACTGTTGTAAATTTTAACATTCAATTACTGTTACTGCACTGATTCTTCATTGTAGTTTTTAGTTAATAGGTCTATTTAGCGGTACATTGATTCACAGAATTTACTATGCTATAATATCATCAATTTTGTATATAACATTACCATAAAAAAACTGCATTCATTTATCAAAGTTCAATTGTTGATTTAAGGCTTTCCCAGACTACAATCAATATATCACCCCAGCAGGTGTGGAACTACAGGAGACAATGGAGGCAGATTGAGTCATGGTAGAGGTGTCAATATATGTGGGCAATTCTTTTAAGCCTGACCAGATGACATACTGTCTCACTCTTGCGTGCTGAGTTTACTCATCATCATCACTAGTACGTCCCTTGGAAAAGGTCAGGCTTTTCCTAGCAGCAGTATTTGCAGGAGAAAATAAAGCATGAAACGTTTATGTGTTGTGACACTTGAGCTGACAACTTGCTCTCAAGGAGGTTTTTGCAACTCTTAAGATCTGTGTCAGTTGGAAAGAAAGACATTATATAGGACATAGGGCCTGATTCAGAGCCGCACGCTATTTGCGCTCGCTCGTTCAGAAAAAGGGGCCGGCTATTTAAATTGAGCACTCGCTCTTTGCGGTCTGTTGACGCCTCTATGTCTGACCGAGCAAACGAAACATGCGCTCGCTATTTTGTAAAGACGCCCCCTGGCCGCTCGCATCCTACGTCATCTCCGCTTTTTATTAGATTAATCGGGTACATCGAAAGGCCTCTGAACTGCTCACAGTGCTTGTGGTTGGATTTTCCTACCACAATCATGCGAACAGTTCAGGCTAAGAAACAACCAAGTGACGTGGCCGATGACGCTGCTTTGTTAATTATGCACACCCTTAAAATGCCCGTTTTGACCATTTGGCATGCCTGCATTCGGATATCCACTCCCCGTTTTCAAGCACCTTCCCCTGTTACCACCCACAAACGCCTCATCCAGTCACTCAATTTAGCTGGCACTCGCTATTTTGCGAGCGCTCGATTTCCGATCGCACTGATTGGTTGGCGCATGCGCATTACGACCCATACGCATGCGCAGATGTGGGAACATCGCTCAGAGCGAATGAGCAGCCGCTTATGAGCGGCTCTGAATCAGGCCCATACACACTAGACAAATGAACGATATGGATGATGATATCATTCAACGATATATTGTTCATATCTTTCAGTGTGTATGCAATGAACAACCAACGATGCACACTCCCACAGGTCACTAACGATGTCTTTTGTCTTTTGTCATCTATACATGCAGGCCAATCTGACAATTTCATCAAGAATTACCTGTTCAGAGATGTAGCAGGATGACATTACTGAAAGATATCTGTAAAGCTATCAATCAATGAGTACACCCAATATTATTTGTCCTGCACTACAGAAAGTTCAAGGGAAATCTTTCACCAATATTGTTCATACAGCACATCGTCTATTGTGTATGAGCCTTAAAACCTAGGATCAAGCATGGTTGTCAAAATGTACTGATCCAATTGCAATATGTTACAAACCCTTTGGTCCAGGTGAAGCAAATAATGAAATTGATCAATCAGACTTAGCAGAAACACTTGGTTTCATCTCCTCCTTCAGATTCTCTAGTTGCTTTTCCAGTAGATTACTTAAGGGTATGACCTAAAGTTTAAAATGGTTTCAGTAGCTTGCATAAAATCCAGTGCATAAACTCTAGTGTGCTGCAGTAAGGTAACATGACCCCCCTCGCCCTACAGTATGTCATAGTTTATTATGTACGTTTGGATGGCTTGCTGCTGTTCCTTCAGTCGCTGAAGCATGTAAAGGGAGGAATTTTACCTAGTTACAGCTTTTTCTTCAGTTGGTGGCATTACAAATTATACTGTTCTTGCAGCTGATGCAATCCTGTACATGCAGTTATTGCTGAAAAAATTCCCAGAAATTTTCCGGGCCACATCCAGAATCTTCTGCATGGAGCTGTCATTTTTTAGGAAATTCTGAACCATCAAGTTTATTGTGTGCACAAAACATGGGACAGATTTAATTTACCCAGTTGTAATGCTTGTACATTGTTAGCTCTGTTGTCGGGAATGACTAATCTTGAGGAGAGTCTTACCAGGTTAAGCCATTTTACTATAACATCACTGAGTTTGTCCAACAGATTGGCACCAATATGTTTCTTAGTGAAGGCAATGATACAGAGATTGGCCTGCCTGTGAATGAGCTGGTGTTGTGTGTTAGGGTGATACACCCACCCAGTGGGCTGTCACAGTCATTAATCTTTAGTTCAACCAGTACTACTTGTTCACATATCTGTAGTTAAGTGGACAGTTGTTACAATGGTATTTTCTAGGCATAGAATAACTATTTTAAATGTACTGGTAAAGGTGAGGAATTTCTGTTCTGGGAAAATAGAATTGACATGAAATTTGCTATGGTGGACACATGACTTCATTAATCTTCTAATACCAGATGCAATGATGGCAGATATTGGACACATCTAATGCTAACATTGCCATCATGGCTTCAGTGATTCACTGTGAAACAGGATGGTGGCTGTCATATTTGATCCTTTTGCAAATGTTTGCTTCACAGATAATTGTATTTTTGTTGGTTTCATTATGTGATGAAGATTCACCCCCAGCAGCAGCCCTGGTTCATAAGGATACTGGAAATCCTGGATAGGGGAGGAGTCAGTTTGCTTTTGCAAATTGGATGCAGAACTACCTCTGTTGTAGCTGATAAATTTTGGGTACAAATGATTCCGCATGGTAGAGGTGTCCTGTTTGCTCTTCTGCCCAGGACTTACTTTGACACAAACTACATTGTTCTTGTCCTACAGATTAGAGACAGATACAGTACACAATTATCCCCGTCCTCCTAATGCACTTTCACAGTAGCATCCTCAATTTCTATATCTAAACCATCATCATCACTGGATTAGTTTGCGGTTCCGAGTAGAACCAAGTCCTGACTCTGGTCCTACTGCCAAGTTCGTAACTCATATATAAAAACAGGATCTTGCTTATTTTGGATTGCATTAATTAAAGTCCCTCCCAAGAGATTACAGGTGCTGTTATGTGGTCAAATTGACTGGAAATTAATGTTGTTAAGGTTAATAATAATATATGAACAAAATCAAGTCCATGTTACATGATGTTAGATGTTTTTATCAATTTTTAAAGAAATCCCAACCCAAAACTGAACTAAAACACTTGAGGGTGGTTTTGCCAAAACCAAAATACGAAAATGATTTAGAACCAAAACCAATACATGGGGGTCTGCGCACATCTCTATTATCTAGTTCTTAGACAAGTGTCAATGATACATTTGTGTCTGCAAAGAGCAATTTAATACAAGTACTGTAAATATATAAATGTTTGAATTAGCTAAGCAATATAATTGTTTACTTGGAATAATTGAAATGTAAACTACTTGATTAAATTGGCTTTAATGTGAAAAAAAGCAATATGTAAAAAAGGTACATAAATAAAATGAACACTTGCACAGTCCTGTATTTATTGGGAAATAGAGCAACATTCTGAACTTAGGGCCTAATTCAGCAAGGATCGCTGATGCAATCGTGTTAGCAGATGGTCGATTGTTGCGCACTGTGCATGTGTATGCATCACAGTGTGTGAATGCCTAATTGCGATCACACTGCGATCACGGAGACCACGTAGAACAACCACAGAGTGATTGACAGGAAGTGAGCATTTGGGGGTGGTCATAGGGGAAGTGGTCAGAGAAACGTTGGCGTGCCAGTGCGTTTGAACGCCGTTACAGGGGCGTGCGTAAATTAGCCACTACGATGGCATACGCAGCTTGAGTGCTCACTGAGTGAAGGAAAGTTAGCAATTTATAAGTGAGGTCTGACCTGCTGTAAATGTGTGAGTGACTCCGATGTACTTCGATGTTACCGATCTTTTGGCTGGATTGCAAGTTATTACAGATGTGTGAGAGGGGAAGTAGGTGTCTGCATGTTGTCTGTGCGAGTGCTTTGTGATTGCACTTATTAGCATACTTTCACAGCAGACCTGCATACGTGATTGGAGTCGCGATCGCATCAGTGATCCTTGCTGAATCAGGGCTTGATTCAGACCCGCTCGCGAGCGCTGAGCGCTCGCAAGTGGGTCAATGTTGCCCTAGTGCGCATGCGCACCACGGAGGCTGCTCCGTCATGCACATGCGCGACACCCGGCTAGCGACGGGGAAGCCGTCACTCCGGGTCTCGCACCAAAGGGGGCGTGCTGTTGAAGTTGATTGACAGCACGCCCCCTTTGGTGGGTGTGCCGGGGCGTGGCTGCCAGACGGAGGCGTTCCCATGGGAACGCCTACCGTCTGGGTCCGGCCCCACTGACATCACTAGTGATGTCAGTGGGAGTGCTTTTGGCTCTGATAGAGCCAAAATCACTCCAGGGCTTGCGGACACCGAGACCCTACCGCAGGGTCTCGTCGCAAGCCAGATGGTCGCGATGGTCTTGACCATCGCGACCATCTTTTTGGCCGCCCACATATGCTGTGGGTGGTCACCCACAGCTGTGCGAGCGGCCAGGAGACCACTCCAAGTTTAGGTAGGAAGGCCCTGATTCAGAGGGAGAGCTCTAGTCAGAGCATCCGGCTCTGAATCAGGCCCTCAGTCCCTTAGATAAAAATACATATTCCTCCTCTCCATGATTTACAATCAACTAAATTTAAGGGAAACATGGAAAGGGTTATTTACAAACAGCAAAAGGAGCAGATGCATACTGCTTTGTTATTTGTACAGTAGACGCACCCTTCTTTATTTGTATATTAGGCGCATACTCCTTCGTTATTTGTGGAGGCACATTGCTACATTATTTGTAGACACACACTCGTTTTTTTGCAGACACACAGCTTCTTTATTTGCAAGTGCCAACAGATTTGTTATTTGCAGACACACACAGCTTCTTTATTTGCAGATGCACACTGAGGGCCTGATTCAGAGCCGGACGCTCTGACAAGAGCCCTCGCTCTGAATCAGGGCCCTCCTACCTAAAATTGGAGCAGCCTCCTGGCTGCTCGCATAGCTGTGGGTGACCACCCACAGTTTATGCGAGTGGCCAAAAAGATGGTCGCAATGGTCTCCTTGACCATCACGACCATCTGGCTTGCGACGAGACCCTGCGCTAGGGTCTCGCTGCCGCAAGCCCAGGAGTGCTTTTGGCTCTATCAGAGCCAAAAGCACTCCCACTGACATCACTAGTGATGTCAGTGGGGCCGGTCCTAGACGGTAGGCGCTCCCATGGGAATGCCTCCGTCTTGGCAGCAACGCCCCCGGCACGCCCACCAAAGGGGGCATGCTGTCACTCACCAGCACGCCCCCTTTGGTGCGAGACCCATAGCGACGGCTTGGCCGTTGCAACCTCCGTTGTGCGAATGCGCACTAGGGCACCATCGACCCGCTTGCAAAGCGCTCAGCGCTCGCGAGCGGGTTTGAATCAGGCCCTGATTATTTACAGATGTACTTCTTTATTTACAGACACACAATGCTTCTTTATTTGTTGATGCACATTGCTTCTTTATTTGCAGATGTACACTGCTTCTTTCTTCGCAGGCTTGCGCTGCTTCTTTATTTGTAGTTACAGTACACTGCTTCTTTATTTGCAGATGCACATTGCTTCTTTATTTGCAGATGCACACTGCTTCTTTATTTGCAGATGCACACTGCTTTTTTATTTGCAGATGCACATTGCTTCTTTATTTGCAGATGCACACTGCTTTTTTATTTGCAGATGCACAATGCTTCTTTCTTTGCAGACATGCACTGCTTCTTTATTTGTAGTTACAGTACACATTGCTTCTTTATTTGCAGATGCACATTGCTTCTTTATTTGCAGATGTACACTACTTCTTTCATTGCAGGCATGCGCTGCTTCTTTACTTGTAGTTACAGTGCACAATGCTTCTTTATTTGCAGATGCACATTGCTTCTTTCTTTGCAGATGCACAATGCTTCTTTCTTTGCAGGCATGCGCTACTTCTTTATTTGTAGTTACAGTACCCAATGCTTCTTTATTTGCAGATGCACATTGCTTCTTTATTTGCAGATGTATACTGATTCTTTATTTGTAGGTGCACACTGATTCTTTATTTGCAGGCATGCGCTGCTTTTTTATTTGTAGTTACAGTACACAATGCTTCTTTATTTGCAGATGCACACTGCTTCTTTATTTGCAGATGTACACTGCTTCTTTATTTGCAGATGTACACTGCTTCTATATTTGCAGATGTACACTGCTTCTTTATTTGCAGATGCACACTGCTTCTTTCTTTGCAGGCATGCGCTGCTTCTTTATTTGTAGTTACAGTACACAATGCTTCTTTATTTGCAGATGCACATTGATTCTTTATTTGCAGATGCACACTGATTCTTTACTTGCAGACATGCACTGCTTCTTTATTTGTAGTTACAGTACACAATGCTTCTTTATTTGCAGATGCACAATGCTTCTTTATTTGCAGATGTACACTGATTCTTTATTTGCACATGTACACTGCTTCTTTTTTTGCAGGCATGCGCTGCTTCTTTATTTGTAGTTATAGTACACACTGCTTCTTTATTTGCAGATGCACAATGCATCTTTCTTTGCAGGCATGCGCTGCTTCTTTATTTGTAGTTATAATACACAATGCTTCTTTATTTGCAGATGCACATTGCTTCTTTATTTGCAGATGTACACTGCTTCTTTCTTTGCAGGCATGCACTGCTTCTTTATTTGTAGTCACAGTACATACTGCTTCTTTGCAGGCATGCACTGCTTCTTTATTTGTAGTCACAGTACATACTGCATCTTTATTTGCAAATGCACAATGCATCTTTATTTGGAGATGTACACTGCTTCTTTATTTGCACATGTACACTGCTTCTTTTTTTGCAGGCATGCGCTGCTTCTTTATTTGTAGTTATAGTACACACTGCTTCTTTATTTGCAGATGCACAATGCATCTTTCTTTGCAGGCATGCGCTGCTTCTTTATTTGTAGTTATAATACACACTACTTCTTTATTTGCAGATGCACAATGCTTCTTTATTTGCAGATGCACAATGCTTCTTTCATTGCAGGCATGTGCTGCTTCTTTATTTGTAGTTATAATACACAATGCTTCTTTATTTGCAGATGCACACTGCTTCTTTATTTGCAGATGCACACTGCTTCTTTATTTGCAGATGCACACTGCTTCTTTATTTGCAGATGCACAATGCTTCTTTCATTGCAGGCATGTGCTGCTTCTTTATTTGTAGTTACAGTACACAATGCTTCTTTATTTGTAGTTATAGTACACACTGCTTCTTTATTTGCAGATGCATAATGCTTCTTTCATTGCAGGCATGTGCTGCTTCTTTATTTGTAGTTACAGTACCCAATGCTTCTTTATTTGCAGATGCACACTGCTTCTTTATTTGCAGATGTACACTGATTCTTTATTTGTATGTGCACACTGATTCTTTATTTGCAGACATGCACTGCTTCTTTATTTGCAGATGCACACTGCTTCTTTATTTGCATATGCACACTGCTTCTTTATTTGCAGATGCACACTGCTTCTTTATTTGCATATGCACACTGCTTCTTTATTTGCATATGAACACTGCTTCTTTATTTGCAGATGCACACTGCTTCTTTATTTGCAGATGCACACTGCTTCTTTATTTGCAGATGCACACTGCTTCTTTATTTGCAGATGCACACTGCTTCTTTATTTGCAGATGCACACTGCTTCTTTATTTGCAGATGCACAATGCTTCTTTATTTGCAGATGCACATTGCTTCTTTATTTGCAGATGCACAATGCTTCTTTGCAGATGCACATTGCTTCTTTATTTGCAGACACACCCTGGTTAATTTGCTGGCATGCACTGCTACTTTATTTTCAAACTTATACTGCTTCTTTATTTGCAGACACATTGCTTCTTTTTTTGCAGATCCCAAAGAGACAAATTGGGGCACTTATATTCAGGGGTTAACCTGTGTCAATACAGCAGCTGACAACTAAGGAATTGCTATCAAATCCCTACAAGGGTTAATGAAAAATAGTAATAGATGTCTGCAATTGTATTAACACAAGCACAGACATCTTTTACACTTTATTTGCACATGCACAATGCTTCTTTATTTGCAGACATGGGGCAAAATATACTAAGCGGCGGGTTCTAAACCCCGGCGGTTTGGTGGCAGTTTGACAGTGGGTTCTAAACCCTTTGGGTTTTGTTCTTAGTTTTGGGGTTTTGTAGCGGTTTGGCAGCAGTTTCTAAATGGCAGCCCTGTTCTTTTCTATTCTAAAATTTGTTTTGACTGTGGTTTTGCAGTGGTTTTGGCCTTAGTAAATCTGTGGATAGCAAACCACTGCAAAACCACAGTCAAAACAAATTTTAGAATAGAATAGAACAGGGCTGCCATTTATAAACCGCCGCCAAACCGCTACCAAACCCCCGGGGTTTAGAACCCGCCGTCAAACCACCACCAAACCACCGGGGTTTATAACCCGCCGCTTAGTAAATTTTGCCCATGCACTGCTTCTTTATTGTCCCATGTGCACTTACGTCTGCCTTTCATTCAGGGCTATTTATAGCATGTTAACAGAAACTAATGAAAACAAAACCATTTTTCTCTATGGCAGGGATGGGGAACCTCAGACCCGGGGGCCGTATAAAGCCCATGGAACCATTTGGTCTGACCCTCTGAGCTTTTTTCTGCTAGCCTCATCTGGCTAGCAGGGTGCCTAGAATGGCAAAGAAAAATGGTAGTTGCTCAGATCAGCTTAATTGCATAACACAGGTGCTTGTAAAGGGCAGGGTTTACTCTGAACACAGAAAAAAAGAGAGATTTGCCCTCCAGCACACTGCAGCAAAAACAATACTTAAATCCTACATAATAATAGAGATTTAGAGGTATTGGTTACACATATTTGCAAATATATGAATAAGCACCAGGCCAATCGTCAAGGCTCCTCTATACTGGCGTCCCTAATATTAAGGGGCTCACGTCCGAGAAGTAAGGCACCCCAAAAAAAATTCCAACCAAGGGCCATCCCCAGGGCATCACACGAAAAAGGGAAAAAGGTGATAGTGAAGTATGTAGAAAAGATGTGTAAAGATAAATCAATAAGTGTTAATGAAATGATAAAGAATTAAAATTACATATATAATGTACAAACAAATAGAGAAGTGATAAAAGTATTCGATGTGAATTAAGTGGTGATGCCATGAGAAAGGCCCAGTCAGAACCCCCCCGGGGGCCCCACTCCCAAACGCTCACCCTAAAATAATTATTGCTACATAATGGTAGCACCCACTCTGGGTCATATAATTACAATTGATGTACTGCATGATAACAGTACATATGTAAGCTGAGAGCTAACTTACCTTGGAGGTACCCCAAAAAACCTCCACATGGCACTATAAGCATCAGCACCTCCTGCTAATGCTGACTGCCTTCATGCCTCTCCAAATTTACAAAGAAAAATGGTAGTTGCTCAGATCAGCTTAATTGCATAACACAGGTGCTTGTAAAGGGCGGGATTAACTCTGAACACAGAAAAAAAGAGAGATTTGCCCTCCAGCACACTGCAGCAAAAACAATACTTAAATCCTACATAATAATAGAGATTTAGAGGTATTAGTTACATACATTTGCAAATATATGAATAAGCGCCTAGAATGGCACCCTGCAGCCAGAATCTATGCAGCAGTGCCGCCTGGAGCACTCTTAGGTCACTTCAGACGGTCACACCGGTGCCCTTACATATCCCTGGGGGAAATCCTCAGGATGATCTGGACATTGATGTAATCACTGGCGATTGTGGCTTAGCTCCTTTGTGACTTTACATGGAGGAGGGATGGCCTGCACCAGGCCTGCGAGTAATGTTATATATATCAAAATGGCCCTTGGCAGCAAAAAGGTTCCCCACCCCTGCTCTACAGGGTAAAAAATATGAAACAGATAAAAACTACAACAAAATATAGACACATACTGTAGAAAAGACTGTATACTTGCTTTGTTATGATCCACACATTTACACTGAACCACTAAGAATGTACACGTATTTGATATTCCTATAATTATTAAATTTTACAGTAAAAAAAAATTACGTTTTGTGGGTGGAATTATTTTTTTTTTTTTTCATTTCTGCTTGATTTTCCCTTTATAATTACACCAAAGGAAAAATAAAGTATAAAAAAGACTATAAAATTAACTTAGGTGGAGACAAAAAAATAAAGTAATTCTGGGTTAAACAATGCAAATGTGCAAAATTAAGAACAAGAAATGTCTTCCTACTTGTCCTCCTGTTACTGAAAATGTTGCCATATTGGCCTGCATATCAAAGTAAACACAAGTGCATTTGCTCAAAAGTAAGAGATACTGTACATCTGCACACTGGCCCCTGGCCCACACACGGCACACCCTGCACCCATATTTATACTTACCTCTCTGTGGTACCACAATGGCCGGTACTGCAGAACAGCAGAAATCACTGGGAAAATGTCACGGCGGACATTTTACTGGTGTTTTGCGCATTTGCAATAGAGAAGTCTCTGGGAATGTGGCAGGGGGCTCCATGTTCCCGTATTCCTGTGCATGCGCAGGAGATTCTGGTGCAAATCCAGAGTTTACTGCGCTGCCAGAAAGGAGGGTGCCCATATGGAGCCTTCAGTGCACACGGGACCCTCTTCTTTCTTAAACCATCTCTGGAAGGAGGTTTATCTTTGTGCTTCTAATATATGACAGAATTATTAAATAACATTGTGTTCATTTTCATATATGTTGACATGCACTTATGTGATCTAAATACAGATCTAAATGTACTATATATGTCAATAATATGTGTTTGGATCATATATGGAATTAGTTAAGTATTGTTTTGTAATAAGAAGTCTGGCACCGTGCTTACCTTTGTGTTTATGTGGTATATTTAGCAAAAGAAATTTGCAGGATACCCAACAAAAACAACAGTTTTTAAGCTTAGATGGTGTTAACCAAAAGTAGTCTACTCTTTTACATATTTTACCAGAGAGGAATCCTCCGGATCCCTCCCCTCTGCCCCCACTTGCACAGCCTGATAGCAGCCTATGCACAGGATGCATGCCAGGTCCTTACCCGGAAACAAAGTGATAGGTCGGTATCACTTTGCTTCTAAGGGTCTATTTACTAAGCAGTGTTAGGAGACAAAGTGAAAAGTGATAA
This sequence comes from Taudactylus pleione, assembly GCA_031769625.1. Lineage (NCBI taxonomy): Eukaryota > Metazoa > Chordata > Amphibia > Anura > Myobatrachidae > Taudactylus > Taudactylus pleione. The sequence continues at coordinate 1,191,205 of JAUIMM010000566.1, read as the reverse complement.
GGAAGTGATAAGGTGCCAGCCAATCAGCTCCCACCTGCCATCTCACAGGCTGTGTTTGAAAAATGACAGCTGGGAGCTGATTGGCTGGCACCTTATCACTGACTTATTACTTTTCACTCTGTCTCCTAACACTGCTGAGTAAATAGACCCCCAAACCTACTCCAGCACAGGGCTCACTCACAAAGACACAGCTAATGGCTAAATATGGCTCTAGTATGTGTTTTTCTACTCATGAAAAGGAAATTAGATTGCAAGCTCTTTCAGGGCAGGGACTGATGCAAAAAAATAACAATTAACTATATGTACAGGGCTGCCTCGATATGTTACAATGTATGAAACAGTTATATTCATGGTAGCATAATAATCTGCTACATATGCAATTAATGAGAAAGCTGTCTCTTACTGTTTTCAGTGACTGGCAGACACTCTGTGACTTGGAATTTCTGATAGCTGAGAAAAGAGAATTAAATGAGATTCTACTAGAGAACTAAATTCTACAGTTAAAAACCTCAACAACTTTATCCCTCACAGTAAATGTGTTTTGATAGCTTTCTTAGTATCTTTCCCTGTTTAGATAGCAGTGTCTTAATATCCCGTCTATTGGGACATCCAAAGTGAAAGCGTGTGTCAATCTCTCTGCCACGTTTGGTATGTTTAAACCACTGTCCGTGTTTCTGCAAAGCCTCTTCCTCTTATGGATTATTCATTTCACTCTCCACGGGGGAAGCTGGAAAACTGCAGAATCAGTGCATTACGTGTTTGATTAAGGCTCAAATTCTCCCCAAATACTCCTAGACCAAACAGTGCTCATCCAATTAGCAAACAACAGGCCTCACTTATAATAGAAATTTGATTTTCTAAAGTTGAAGGCCAGAAAGCAGATAAACAATTTGCTGGATGAACAACATGAATTCATTTGCAGGCCTTAACCCTGCAGAGCATGTTATTTTTTCAGTCGCAATGACGAGAGCTCTGCGCCTATACATTGCTGTGACGGAACATCTATGGCAGAAAGAAATATTATTTCTCTGGTCTGGGGTAGTGGTGGATCCATCATAGTCTGCCATCACTGTATATGGCCAAATTTGGGACAAATCTGATCTCTTAAACCGATACGCTGAATGTTTTGGATCTGGAAGCATGAATTTCTTTAGGTATATCTCTTTCTATAGGTATTCTTTGTGACATATAGGGCAATCTACACACAATGTTGATGTTCATGTAGTTAAGCAATTATGTGCAACTACGCAATAAGCTCTGAAAAACCCTACAACACATGCACCACCCTAAGGGACTGTTGTGCCTTGTGATGGATTCAGTTGGTTTGAGATAGTGACAGGTGTTCCTCGGCGCTGACTGGGAGTGTGTAGTAGTGCATACAAAATGGTCCGTTCACTGAATCTATTATGCAAGTACTGCGGGCGTGTCAATGCAAGCGGCTGCTTTCACAGAAGCACAGCCGGAAGCATAGGAGGCTTTGGTCAGGCAGAGAAACTACATCTGCCATAGGACTGGGGCACTTTTCTATGGTGCGACCGATGGTGGTACACAGGGTCATTTCTAGAGAGGAGGGGGCCTGTGTGCAGTCTCCGACATGGGCCCCCTCCTCTCTGTCCGGAGGCCGGCAGCGCACTGAGCTGTGCGCGGCTAGCGTCGGAGGTATAGAATCTGGGCACTAGAGTGCGCCCAGAGTATATAGAGTATGCGCAGGTCATCGGGAAAATGGGTGCGGCGGCCATTTTCCCTGTACTGCGCACGTGCAAATGATGGGAAAATGGCTGCGGTGACCATTTTCCAGTCGTTTTTACAGCGCCGGATCCCCGCACCGACGTGGGACTCCGGAGAGAGGTAAGTAATACTATGGGTGCAGGGTGTGCGGTGTGGGGCTCCCCTGGACCCAGGGGCCCGTGTGCCCCATACACCCTGCACCCATTATACGCCCCTGGTGGTACATAAGGACGCCACAATCTGTATTGCAGCATGCACAGGTGCTACAAGTGGGCGTCTCAGTCTTTGTACATTCGTTATTGCGTCTGACCCAGAATCAGACCCATAGTCATCTGTTAAGCTCTCCGGATAGTTTAGTCAGTAGGTTTTAAAAGGCTACAAAATAGTTAACTATACATTTATTTATCTAATAGAATATATTAAAGTTTTTATTTTTTGGAGATTTTTATAAATGTAACAAATGCTACAGAACAGTGATAATGCCCTATCAGTAGCTCATATTTTAAGCATGACACCATTAGTCATTCAGTACTATCTCCAGTACTAGCCCCAGAGCTTAACACAAGACATGCTCTCTCCGGTAACTATTTTTACATCCAGCGCAAAACAAGCATCACTTCCCCAGCCTGGGGTAATTAAGCAGACTGGTGACAAAGAAATCCAACAATGACAAGAGAAGCAGCGGCAATAGGAGAAGGACAAATCCAGGGTGGAAATGAAACATTCTTCAGCAGAGGCACTGAGACAGCTGGACTCCCATTTGTAGAAATCAGCACTATACAGATATAACTTGACCGTGTCAATGAAATAACCTCCTATTTTTTAAAAAAAATAGACTATTATAAAAAAATATTATAAATGAATGAAGTCCTCAGATATGGCTATGCTGTAAGTCAGAGAACTGCCAGCTGCGAAATTAATGTTATGGGGTTTTCAAAAAATGCCCTGCAGCAATGTCACAGTTATATTGGGAATGTCTATATATGCCCATAAGAATGTGGAGTCTTCTCTAGGTTAACATATCAGCATTACTTATTAATTAAAAGCCTATCTTGCACTGTAGTTCGAATGCTGAGCTAAGACAATAGAAGAGGGGGAGTGGTGTGTGTGTATAAACTTATACTACAGTTGATGAAGTAAAAACAACAGCTACCTTGAGGTTCATATCTGTGGTTTATCTTTTACTTTCTGCATACTCCCCCCTGGGTTTTCGTATTGGTAGACACCACTGTGGTAGGTTGAAGCTGTGGCCCTGATTCAGAGCCGGACGCTCTAACAGAGTGCTCGCTCTGAATCAGGGCCATCCCTCTGAATTTAAGAGCGGCCTCCTGGCCGCTTGCATAGCAGTCAGTGACCACCCACAGCTATAACGAGCGGCCAAAATGATGGTCGCGATGGTCAAGACCATTGCGACCATCGGGCTTGCGTCGAGACCCTTGCGGTAGAGTCTCGCTGCCGCAAGCCCTGGAGTGCTTTTGGCTCTATCAGAGCCAAAAGCAGTCCCACTGACATCACTTGTGATGTCAGTGGGGCGGCCCCAGACGGTAGGCGTTCCCATGGGAACGCCTCCGTCTGGACAGCCACGCCCCCGGCACGCCCACCAAAGTGGACGTGCTGTCATTCAACATCGACAGCACGCCCCCTTTGGTGCGAGACCCATTCAGGTCTCGTGCATGCGCACGATGGAGCCATCTCCGTCGTGCGTATGTGCACTTGGCCAACATCGACCCGCTTGCGAGTGCTCAGCGCTCGCGAGCGGGTCTGAATTAGGCCCTGTGTGTGATGGTGGTTAGTACACACAGCAGATCAATTTAACCAGGTGAAGGTTTATTAACTAGATAGAAATAGGAAAAGGTCAGCACAAAATTAACCGCAGGTACAGGATATCAGGATTAGCCTGGCAGTTGCAACCAGGAGAGGTTAGGGTTTCTGGGCATTGTGATGCACATGTGTAAACACTGTAAAGAGATTATTCAGTGGTGGCAGCAGGGTAGTTAATGTGTCAAGCTGTTTTGGCACAGTGGGGGTGTGGTATGTTAGTTCGATAGTGACCATGTTGATACAGATGTAGCCACGCTCATTGTCGCTGCTATCATGCCATACAGGCAGCCTTGTTGCGCCATAAAAAAGCACAGGTTGGCAAGCTAAGGCCCAAGAGAATCCACAGCATGCAATTACATAGCTTCACCACATTGTTGATGATTGCCATACCCTTTCCCAAGGGTTCAGTTCCCGATAAGGTGGCTTTTGTGTACAGTTTTTAAAAGCCATGCAGAGTTCTGCTCTGTTATTCATTTTACACCTACTGTAGCAGCATTTTTTACGCTAAACCGCTATGCAGTAGATATTGTATTGTACACATTACAGGGCCATCACTGTGTGTATGGCCCCTCAAGTCACTTCACCACCTCCCCCCACCATCACGCATTACTATTCAACCTCACTAAGCTACAGTAATTGTATATCTCGCCACCATCCCCCACCAACATTTGCTTCTATTCAATGCCTCCACATGCTGAGCCCGCTATTGACATTGTACACAAAATTTCTGCTGTAATTCGCACACGTCACATCACATACACGACAGGTGCAGCTCTTGACAAGGGTGGCGTGTGTAGGCTAGGGGTTTGGGTGAGCGCCTTGCAGAGTGGGCATCCCGGGTTCAAGACCTGACAATGTATTTATTTATTTTTTTAAATCTTAACTACATGGCTAAAAATAATTCACTTGGTGTGTGAGAGTTCTGTCATTTATACAATTATACCCCTTTTCCACCAAAAACCCAGGTCCGACCTGGGTTTTTGGACATGGTTCCAACCCTGGTCAGACCCAGGTCAGACCCATTTACACTGCACCTTTCATCTGGGTTACTCCCAGGTCAGCCCTGTTCACACTGAACTCAAGTCTGCCCTGCTAAACCTGTGAGGTCATTAAAAGTGGGAGGTGACTGTTCCACAGCCACCAATTAGCTCATTTTAGGCATGATCCAGGTCAGATAACCCGGGTTGCACCGTTCACACTGCACCATTACCCGTGTCCATCCTGGGTCCAACCCTGGTAGCTACCTAGGTTGGATTGCAGGGTCACTTGACCCAGGTTATTTTTCAGGGACCCTTTTACACTGAGCTGCGACCTGGGTAGACCCAGCAAAAACCCAGGTTTTTGCTCTGGTGTAAAAGGGGTATTACATGCAGGTATCTGTGTTGTCCAGAAGATGCACACCCTGCATGCATAAAGACCGAACAATTCAATTTCAGTATTCTTATCCAAGTCTACTGAACTGAATACATTGCCCTCAACTTCCCACCACCTGGCATTTCTATGCTACTGTATGCCACCTGTAGCAGCACTTTACACTAAACCGCTATGCAGTAGACATTGTATTGTACACATTACAGGGCTGTCTCTGTGTGTATGGCCACCCAAGTCCCTTCACCACCTCCCCCCCCACCATCACACATTACTATTCAACCTCACTGAGCTAATTGTATGGCTCACCAACATCCCCCACCAACATTAGCTTTTATTCAATGCCTCCACATGCTGACCCCACTATTGACATTGTACACAAAATTCCTGCTGTAATTCACACATTTCTTATCACATACACAACAGGTGTTGTTCTTGACAAGGGTGGCATGTATGGGCTAGAGGTTTGTGTGAGCGCCTTGCAGAGTGGGCGTTCCGGGTTCAAGATCTGACAATTTATTTATTTTTTAAAATCTTCATTACAAGATTAAAAATAAATCACTTGGTGTGTGAAATTTCTGCAAATATATACAGGTTTCTGTGTTGACCAGAAGATGCACATCTAGTATTGCATAAAGACCGAGCATTTCAATTTCAGTGTTCTTATCCAAGTCTACTGAACTGAGGGCCTGATTCAGAGCCGGACGCTCTGACAGAGCGCTCGCTCTGAATCAGGGCCGTCCCTCCTAGTTTTTGGAACGGCCTCCTGGCCGCTCGCATAGCTATGGTTGACCACCCACAGCTATAGCGAGCGGCCAAAATGATGGTCGCGATGGTCAAGACCATCGCGACCATCGGGCTTGCGACAAGACCCTTGCGGTAGGGTCTCGCTTCCGCAAGCCCTGGAGTGCTTTTGGCTCTATCAGAGCCAAATGCACTCCCACTGACATCACTAGTGATGTCAGTGGGGCTGGCCCAAGACGGTAGGCGTTCCCATGGGAACGCCTCCGTCTGGGCAGCCACGCCCCCGGCATGCCCACCAAAGGGGGCGTGCTGTAAATCACCATCGACAGCACGCCCCCTTTGGTGCGAGACCCATAATGACGGCTTGGCCATTGTTATTCGGGTCTCGCGCATGCGCACTTGGGCAACATCGACCCGCTTGTGAGCGCTCAGCGCTCGCTCGCTCTGAATCAGGGCGTGTTTTTGTTTGTTTGTTTCGGCCTCCTTGCCGCTCGCATATCTGTGGGTGACCACCTACAGCTTTTGCGAGCAGCCAGGTGATGGTCGCGATGGTCGCGACCATCGGGGCTTGCGATGAGACCCTTGTGGCATTGTCTCGTTCCCGCAAGTCCCAGTGAGCTTCCGTGTCTAAATAGAGCTGGAAGTTCACCATTGACATCACTGGTGATGTCAGTGGTGCCTACCACAAACGGCAGGCATTCCTTTGGGAATACCTCCGTTTGTGTAGCCACCCCCCTGCCCGCCTCCAAAACGGGGCGAGCTGTTATTCACAATCGACAGCCGCCCCATGTTGGTGCGATACCCATAGCAACTGAGCGCCCGTCGCTGGCCGGGTCTCACGCATGCACACGCCATGGGTGGCGCATGCGCAGGGGGAAAACATTGTCCCGCTTGTGAGTGCATATCGCTTGCGAGCGGGTCTGAATCAGTCCCTGAATACATTAAGGCGCTGCGGAACCTTTGTGGCACCATATAAATAAATGATAACAATAATACAGTACATTGCCCTCAACTTCCCACCACCTGGCATGTCTTTGCTATTGTATGCTACCTATAGCAGCATTTTACTCTAAACTGCCATGCAGTAGACATTGTATTATACACATTACAGGGACATCCTGCGTCATACTATCCTGATGCTTACTCATTCCTGAGAATATGGCGGCTCGCTATAGACCATATTGCAGGGGTGAGTTTCTGATATTAGTGTGTTGGTGGGACAGGCCGCTCACCAACAATATTGAGAAACGGTGGGTGTACATGAATGCCCGCCGAGGCATACTCTATAAGTATGGGTGGCAACACATGCTCCGCTCCCTGTAAAGAAGTTGGAGCGATCTGGTCAGAAGAGACCCACGGCGGCTTCTCCGTCTCAGGGCCCAAGTGCAGCATGGTAAGTACTGTATAGTATTGCACATTACTGTCATTATATACAGTGACAAGAGACACAGGGGTCTATTTATCAAGCAGCAAAAAGTGTGGAGAAGTGAACCAGTAGAGAAGTTGCCCATAGCAACCAATCAGCTTTTAAGTAGCATTTATCAAGTACAGTCTATAAAATAATAGGTAGGAGCTGATTGGTTGCTATGGGCAACTTCTCCACTGCTCCACTTCTCCACACTTTTCACTGCTTGATAAATAGACCCCACAGATGTAGGGACAGATCCGCGCATCTGTTAAAAAAAATATGAATGAAAGCTAAAAGAAAAAAAAAATTTAATTGGTCAACAACACAGATACCTGTATATATTTGTATAAATGACAGAACTCTCACACACCAAGTGATTTATTTTTAATCCTGTATTGAAGATTTAAAAATAAAATAAATAAATTGTCAGGTCTCAAACCCCGGACACCCACTCTGCAAGTTGCTCACCCACACCTCTAGCCCACACTCACTACTCTTGTCAAAATCTTCACCTGGTGGTGAAGGGACTTGGGTGGCCATACACACAGAGACGGCCCTGTAATGTGTACAATACAATGTCTACTGCATAGCGGTTTAGCGTACAATGCTGCTACACTTGGCATACAGTAGCATAGAAATGTCAGGTGGTTCGAACTTGAGTGCAATGTATTCAGTTCAGTAGACTTGGATAAGAATACTGAAATGGAATTGTTGGTCTTTATGCAATACTGGGTGTGCGTCCTCTGGTCAACACAGATACAGTACCTGTACTGTATGTATTTGTATAAATGACAGAACTCTCACAAACCAAGTGATTTATATTTAATCCTGTAGTAAAGATTTCAAAAATAAATAGTCAGGTTTCGAACCTGGGACACCCATTCTGCAAGGCACTCACCCAAACCTCTAGTCCACACACACAACCCTTGTTGAGAGCCGCACTTGTCATGTATGTGATGTGTTATGTGCAAATTACAGCAGACATTTTGTGTACAATGTCAATAGTGGGCTCAGCATGCAGCAGAATTGAATAGAAGTGAATGTTGGTGGGGATAGTGGTGAGCCATACAATTAACTCATTGACTTTGAATAGTATGAATTTTTTTTTTTCAACTACGTGCGTCTTTTAAGCACAGATTGCAAGTATTTTTTTTGGAAGTACACCTTTTTACTTTGGATGCTGAGGATTTTATAAAGCGATCAGGGGTCCCGGGATTGTGTGAGCGCACTGCAGAAAATGATGCTCAGCACATGTACTAACATTACAGTATTGTTGCAGTAAATCATACTGTAGAGCACAGTGCAGTAGAGCTGTAGTGTACAGTATTTCAATGTAGAACTCACGCATGCGCAGTTGTGATTTTCAAAAGCAACATCTGGTGGACGAACACTAGTATTACACTCGCCGGCAACTACATGTGTCACACTACACCTCAAAGCATCACCTCCCGCCATCCTGCACCACCTCATGACAATACGCCGCCCTGCGTCCAGGCGCAGTGCGACTAGGTTATCACACTACACGCCATAACAAGGATAGATGAGCGTGGCTACATCTTTATTTATCATGTCTACTAGGATGACATGTCAACATGATAGCATGTCCACATAATGTCTCCATTGGCCCTTGGTTCCTTTACCTGGTCTCAATCACTGCAGTGGCCCTTGCATGGCTTCCGGGTCCCAATGGTGACTGTCAGAGCAGAAGTCTGATGGAGTGGCGATTTTGGTGAGTATTCTCTGCCTAACCCTAATCCCTACCACTATCCCACTCCCTAGTCCCTAACCCTATCCTCCCCACACACACATAGTCTAACCCTAACCTCTCCCTAAGTGCCTAACCCTAACTCTCCCTATGGCATCTAAACCTAACCATAGGTATTCTCAGAATGTTGCCATTCTAAACATGTTGACATTCTGGTACATGGTTCTGTCCCGAACCTTGGGTAAATAATGTGGATGCTGGCCATACACTTAGAGTTGTCATACACCCAGAACTGAGGCACGTAGTCTAACATATTGGTTGCTTTCACCAGGGACCCTCACATGGCCATTTTAATCTAAAACAGAGTGGCACACAGTTCCCTATGGGAACCGCAGCTGTATGTCAGCCTCCAAGAGCAGATTTGCAACAGCTGGGGGAGAAGCCAACAGCCAGAAGGGTCAGCTAGCCATGAACTCCTACTGTGGTGGGTGCCAACGGGCAGCAGGACACCAGCACCACCAGACCCGGTTAGTGTACACTGGGCTCTGGCATGCTGTTACAAGATTGTCATCTGGATTAACTGTAACTTTCCACAACTTCTCTCACTTCAGTTGCATTTCTATTGCAAATTTCCATGTGGTATAATTCTCTAAACGTATCAGGTTAATGAAACCCATTGTGGATGTAGCTCGTGTGTACATCCTTGCACTGAAAACAGTTATACAGTCTCACTGATTAACTTGTCTGGTTAACTGGTACTCTGTACTGATACTTTGTGCAGACACATGTCTTCTGGTGTCTAGATTCCTGCCATTTGTGTGCCTGGGCCCATAACCTGTTGTCATGTGCGTGCTATTGCCAATTGAATGCAGCTGGGCTAGAGAATCACGGGGCAGGTGGTGAGGAGTTTCAGATGAAGGAGGGGTGTTTGTGTCAGACGCTGAGAGAGAGGGTGTGTGTGTGACAGACACGGGCTGGGGGAGAGGGGGGGGAGTGACAGACAGAGGGGCTGGGGAAGAGGATGGCTGTGTGACAGACATGGGCTGGGGAAGAGGGGGGTTTGAAAGACACAGAGGCTGGGGAGGAGGGGTGTGTGATAGACACAGGGGCTGAGGAAGTGTGGGGGGGTGACACGGGCATGGGTTGCAGGAAATCAAGCTTAGAGAAACAGGGGCTGGGGAAAATGAAGCTGATAGACACAGTGGCTGGGGAAAATGAAGCTGAGAGACAGTGGCTGGGAAGCTGAGAGACACAGGGCTGGGGAAAATGAAGCTGAGAGAATAAAGATGAAAGACACGAGGGTTTGGAAATGAATCTGAGAGACACAGATGAAGCTGAGAGACATGGGTGGGGGGATAATGGTGCTGAAAGATACAGGAGATATAAGTGGATCGTTGCAGATGGAGAGGCAGAGGGGATGAGGCTGGAGACAGGGATGGTACTGGAGTGACACAGGTGAAGAAGAAGTTGGAGAGGTAAGGGTTAAGGCTGGTGCAACATGGGCGAGGGTAAGGCTGAGAGACACAGTTGGGCATGAGGCGGCAGAGACATGGGATGAGCCAAATGCCAACCTGCATGTACCTACCGGGAGGGAATAGGGGGCCCCAAAAACTTGAGGGTACCGGGCTCCAAGATTTCTGTTGCCGGCCCTGAACACAGGTCATGCTGCCGGGAGCTGCTACTCTGAGTCCTAATGCCTGGCAGTCAAGGAAAACAGAGACAGTGTGCTCCTCTTTACCAATTATCCCTTTTATTGAAAACATATCCTGAATCCCAGGTTAAATCGATCGCATTAAGAACCACTTATTTATCCTGCTTTCTCAAATTTCACCAATGATTAGTTATGGAATAGTTTAGCAGTGGAAGCTATTTTATTATTTTTATTTAGGGCAGTGGTTCTCAAACTTGGCCCACAGGTTCTCAAACAATATACGTTTTCCAGGTCACCTGCTAGGTGCACAGGTGTATTCATTACTCACTGACACATTTTAAAAGATCCACAGGTGGAGCTAATAATTTCACTTGTGATTCTGTGAGGAGACCTAAAAAACATGATCTGTTTTGGGTCCTGAGCAGTGGTTGATTTTACCTAGGGGCTGCGGGATTGCACCCCCCCTCCCCAGTAAAATCCCCCACCCGCAGGCACTGCCTAGGCTAGCAGCAGTTTAGTGACTTCTCATTGGAAGCACTACTGTACTGATCACAGCCAGACAGGCAGTCCCAGGGGAGGGATTTTCTCCCCCTGGGACTGCCAGTCCGGACTGCAATAGCAGAGAGAGGGCTTCCCATGGGAAAGCCACTCCCCTGCTATAATGGCAGCCCTATCTGGCTCATAGGGGCTGCAGCTAACGCCTCCGGATTTAGGCTACACCCTGCGGCTATCTGACTTAAGCCAACCCTCAGGTGACATCAGCTGTCAATCATCGGGATTGCAAGGGAGGATGTGCACTGCAGACCCCCCGGCCAGACAGTTAAGGAGCCGCCACCTACCTGTATGATTTGGGTGACTTCCCCTCCTATATAACCATCCTCCTAACATTTATCCAGCAAAATCAGTACCTGTACTGTACCATGCAAACCAAATTTATCCAAAACATAATGTTGTACAATTGACTCACTTTCCAGCTAATGCAGGATTCACAATTCAGTATTGTATCACTGCATTCAGGACATTTGTGGTATGCCTAAGGTTATAAACACTTTTCTGCTCTATTCTGATCTGTGTTTTTCTGGTTATAGCTATAAAAGATTGCTAAATGGAGAATTTTACATTATAACAGAAACTGAATATTACATTATTACATATGAATTACTATGAACCCTAGTGTAAATTATTACCAACCCCATATATTTGCAAGACTACTGTACGTGTCTTTATCCTCTGTTCAGTGTTTTTACATCCTACATAGTAAGTAATTTAGATGTTGTTTTTCATTGTTGTTACATAATGTAAAAGTGAATACTTTAACATGTAACACTAATAGGATTATGAACACGTACAATAAAAACATTCAAATTACCATATAGCTAAACCTGAATGGTCTTCAAAGGTCCCCTTGATGAAGTTGCGCAGCGATGAAATGTGCTGGCTGTGAAACAGATGCTTGACACAAAGCAACATGAGCGAAAACGATCTCTGGTTGGTGAGATGAGTTCCTCAGCGGTTATGTGCTGATGGTATATGGGATGGACCTCTGGAGGCTTACATGCTATTGTGAATCTTTTAATTATTAAAAAGATATAGGGCCTGATTCTGAGTAAGACACAGAAGCGCACGCAGCAATGTCTGTTGTCAGTCGCTTGTCTGTGGCTTTATGCAAATGTGTAAGGACTGAGACACCCACTTTCAACTGCTATATACATGCAGTAATACCGAATGGTGCAACCTTAAACACCACCATCGGCCGCACTATCGAAACTTGCACCAGACCTATGGCATGTGCTTTTTATCCATTTCGCTATGGCCTCCTATTTGTGCGTCTGTATACGCAGCCACTTTTGCTGACATGCCCATGACACCATAGGCAAACGCAGGGGGGTTTCCTTTTGCCTGGAAACCCCCCTCCCCAGCACATACCATGACCACAGTAGAAATAGTAATATAATATAGGGGTGAGCGGGTTCGGATTTCTGAAATCCGAACCCCCCCGAGCCCCCCCGATCCGAGGCCGATCCGAGTCAGGCTCGACTTTTCCCGCCTGACTCGGATCTGAAATCGAGGCAAAACGTCATCATCCCGCCTTCCGGGTCTCACGGGTTTTGGATCCTATATAAGGTACCCGCGTCAGCGCCATTTTCTCACTCGGCTGTGGACAGTGAAGAGGGAGGGTGGGAGTTAGGGTTGGCTGGGCTGTGTAGTGTAGTGTAGTGTTGTGCTGTGCTGCACTGTGCTGCTGTTGTCTATAGGGGCTGTGTCCACTACTTCAAAGTCCATAGGGGCTGGCTGGACTGTGTTGTGCAGTCAGTTGTCCATAGGGGCTGTGTCCACTCCAAAGTCCTGTGCAGTGTCCCAGTCCTAAAGGGGTGCTGTAGTTTTGTCCAGGGGGTGCTCTGTCCATCAGGGGTGCTCCCTCCAAGTGCAAAAAAAATATATATTTTTTCTGTGTTTGTGAATTGTGTGCACTGTGGCTGCACGTGCATCAACAAAGGAGCAGCGCCAAGCGTGCGCCTGTGTCCCATAAGTAAAAGGCCGGCTGGCTTGTCCGTTAAAGGGTGCTATAACCCCCAAAGGGCACTCCAAACAAAAGAAAAAAATATTTTCTGTGTTTGTGAATTGTATGCGCAGTAGTCGCACGTGCATCAACAAAGTAGTGCCAAGCGTGCGCCTGTGTCATAAGTAAAGGGCCAGCTGGCTTGACCGTTAAAGGGTGCTGTAACCCCCAAAGTACACTCCAAACAATATAAAAAAATATTTTCTGTGTTTGTGAATTGTGTGCGCAGTAGCCGCACGTGCATCAACAAAGTAGTGCCAAGCGTGCGCCTGTGTCATAAGTAAAGGGCCGGCTGGCTTGACCGTTAAAGGGTGCTGTAACCCCCAAAGTACACTCCAAACAAAATAAAAAAATATTTTCTGTGTTTGTGAATTGTGTGCACTGTGGCTGCACGTGTATCAACAAAGGAGCAGCACCAAGCGTGCGCCTGTGTCCCATAAGTAAAGAGCCAGCTGGCTCATTTCTTAAAGGGTGGTGTAACCCACAAAGTGCACTACTCTACAGCAAAAATTAATATATATTTTCTGTGTTTGTGTACGCCTTAGCCGCACGTATATATATCAAATCGATATAACATAAATGGAGGACCAAACTTTCTCCGATAAAAATAAAATAGAGAAAGATCAAGAACCACTTCCTCCTAGTGCTGAAGCTGCTGCCACTAGTCATGACATAGACGATAACATGCCATCAACATCGTCTGCCAAGGCCGATGCCCAATATCATAGTAGAGGCCACATACAATCCCAAATGACAAAGTTAAGGGAAATGACCTTAAAAAAACATTTAAATCATCTGAAGAGAAACGTAAACTTGCCAATATGCCATTTATGACACGGAGTGGCAAGGAACGGCTAAGGTCTTTCCCTATGACTGGTGTGTGTCATACTAGTATGACTAGTATGTTCATGACTAGTGGTTCAGGTTCACATGACGATGAAAGCCCTCCTCCCGCTAAAAAAATCAAACGAGTTAAGCTGGCAAAAGCACAGCAAAGAACTGTGCGTTCTAAGAAGATATCACAAGTCCCCAAAGAGAGTCCAAGTGTGGTGGCTGTTGCGATGCCTGACCTTCCCAGCACTGAACGGGAAGAGGTGGCTCTTTCCACCATTTGCACGCCCCCTGCAAGTGCTGAAAGGAGCACCCACAGTCCACTTGCTGATATGCAAATTGAAGATGTCACTGTTGAAGTACAACAGGATGAGGCTACTGGTGTAGCTGTCGCTGAGGAGGAAGTTGGCGAGGAGGATTCTGATGGTGATGTGGTTTGTTTAAATCAGGCTCCGGGGGAGACAGTTGTTGTCCGTGGGATGAAAAAGCCCATCACGGTCATGCCTGGGCAGAAGACCAAACATTCCACCTCTGTGGTCTGGCAATATTTCTATCCAAATCCGGACAACAACTGTCTTGCCATATGTACCATATGTAAAGGTGAAATAAGTAGGGGTAGGGTCGTTAACCACCTAGGAACATCCTCCCTTATACGGCACCTGCAGCGCGTTCATAATAAGTTACTGTCAAGTTCAGAAACTTTGGCTAAGACCGTAAGCAGTCCAGGGACACCTAAATCCCGTTGTCCTGTTGTATCCAAGCGCCTGTAAACCACACCATCAACTCCCTCCTCGTCAATTTCCTCCTTAGTCAGGATCGGAAGTAGTCCTGCAGGCCATGTCACTGGCATGACTGACTCTCCTATCCGGGATTCCTCGGGAGGATCCTGCATTGCTACGCCTCCTGCTGCCGCTGCTGCTGTTGCTGCTGCTGCGAGTCGTTCATCATCCCAGAGAGGAAGTAGGAACATCACTACTTTTACTAAACAATTGACCCTCCAACAGTCCTTAGCGAGGAGGATGAAGTACGACAGCAGTCATCCTGAAGCAAAACGTATAACTGAGGCCTTGACTGCTATGTTGGTGTTAGACGTGCGTCCGGTATTCGCCAGTGCAGTGGGATTTAGACAATTGATGGAGGTAGTGTGTCCCCGGTTCCAAATCCCGACTAGGTTCCACTTCACTAGGCGGCGATACCAAGACTGTACAGAAACGTCAGAAAAAGTGTCCTCAGTATCCTGAAAAATGCCGTTGTACCCAATGTCCACTTAACCACGGACATGTGGACAAGTGGAACAGGGCAGACTAAGGACTATATGACTGTGACAGCCCACTGGGTAGATGTATCACCTTATGCAGCAACAGCAGCAGCATCACCAGTAGCAGCATCTCAGAAACGCCTGCTCGTTCCAAGGCAGGCTACGCTGTGTATCACTGGTTTCAGTAAGAGGCACACCGCCGACAACCTCTTAGAGAAACTGAGGGAAATCATCGCCCAGTGGCTTACCCCACTTAGACTCTCCTGGGGATTTGTGATATCTGACAACGCCACCAATATTGTGCGGGCATTACATCTGGGCAAATTCAAGCACGTCCCATGTTTTGCTCACACAATAAACTTGGTGGTGCAGAATTTTCTGAAAAGCGACAGGGGCGTGCAGGAGACGCTTTGGGTGGCCGAAAAATTTCTGCCCACTTTCGCCATTCAGCGACTGCGTGCCGAAGACTGGAGCGCCAGCAAACACTCTTGAACCTGCCCCACCATCACCTGAGCAAGAGGTTGTGACACGGTGGAACTCAACCCTCTATATGTTTCAGAGGATGGAGGAGCAGCAAAAGGCCATTCAAGCCTATACATCCACTTATGACATAGGCAAAGGAGGGGGTATACACCTGACTCAAGCACAGTGGAGAATGATTTCCGTGTAGTGCAAGGTTCTCCAGCCCTTCGAACTTGCCACACGTGAAGTCAGTTCAGACACTGCCAGCTTGAGTCAGGTCATTCCCCTCATCAGGCTTTTGCAGAAGCAGCTGGAGAAAGCGAAGGAGGAGCTAAGACGGAGCGATTCCACTCGGCATGTGGGACTTGTGGATGAAGCCCTTCATTCGCTTTGCCAGGATTCCAGGGTGGTCAATCTGTTGAAATCAGACCACTACATTTTGGCCACCGTGCTCGATCCTAGGTTTAAAGCCTATGTGGTGTCTCTCTTTCCGGCCGACACAAGCCTGCAGTGGTGCAAAGACCTGCTGGTGAAAACACTGTCAGCTGAAGCGGAACGTGAGAACGTGAAACGTCAACAGCTCCTTCTTCATTTTATCCCGCAACTGGGGCTGCCAGGAAAAAACTTAGGTATCCTAAGCAACCCGCTGGCGGTGATGCAGGGCAGGCAGGACCAAGTTTGGACATCTGGTCCGGACTGAAGGACCTGGCATTATTTCTGACATGTCTACTGTCACTACATATGATACTGTCACCATTGACAGAATGGTGGAGGATTACATCGGTGACAGCATCCAAGTAGGCATGTCAGACAGTCCATACCTGTACTGGCTGGAAAAAGAGGCAATTTGGAGGCCCCTGTACAAACTGGCTCTATTTTACCTGAGTTGCCCCCCCCTCCAGTGTGTACTCCAAAAGAGTGTTTAGTGCAGCCGGGAACCTTGTCAGCGAAAGGCGTAGGAGGTTGCTTCCACAAAATGTGGAGAAGATGATGTTCATAAAAATTAATTATCAACTCTTCCAGGGAGACCAGCCTCCAGAACGTACAGAGGGACCTGTGGTGGTGGATTCCAGTGGGGACGAGTTAATACTCTGTGAGGATGAGGATGTACACAACACTGAAGAGGGTGAGGAATCGGTGGATGAGGAGGATGAGGACGACATCTTGCCTCCGTAGAGCCAGTTTGTGCAGGGACACATTAATTGCCAGCTTGTTTTGTGGGGGCCCAAACGAACCAATCATTTCAGCTACAGTTGTGTGGCAGACCCTGGCGCTGAATTGATTGCTTTGTTAAAGTGTGCATGTCCTGTTTATAGAACATAAGGGTGGGTGGGAGGGCCCAAGGACAATTCCATCTTGCACCTCTTTTTTTTCTTTGCATTATGTACAGTTTGGGGCCTAGTTTTTTAAACTGCCATCCTGTCTGCCACTGCAGTATCACTCCTAGATGGGTCACGTGTTTGTGCCGCCCACTCGTGTCGCTTAGCGTAGTCATCCAGCTACCTCGGTGCAACCTTTTGGACATAAAAACACTATTGTGAGGTGTGAGGTGTTCAGAATAGACTGGAAATTAGTGTAAATTAAGGTTATTGAGGTTAATAAGAGCATAGGAGCAGAAAAACCAACACATTCTGTGATTTTAGCTGTTTTTTTGCTTTTTTTAAAAAGAATACAAATCCAAAACACAAAACCCAGAACCCAAAACACGGAAGGGTGGTTTTGGCAAAACCAATCCAGATCCAAAACACGAAGAAAGATCCAGATCCAAAACCAAAACACGAAAAGTGGCCGGTGCACACCCCTAATATAATAGCATTTTACTAGTGCTCAGGGCCTCTGCTAGTGCTACATGTTCTTCTCAGTATCACAAATGAAATAATTACACCACCTGTGGATCTTTTAACATGTATCAGCCAGTAATAAATAACTTGTGCACCAACTAGGAGATCTGGAAAACATGCACTGTTAGGGATGCACTGCTATAGAGCCCAATTTGTACATATATGTCCAGGGCAGTGCTAGGTTCTTCTGCTGCTCCTCCAGGCTCCCGGAATTGCTCCAATGCTCTTTAATGGTGCCCACATCTAAAATAAAAACATTCAGGATGGCCTAATGCCGCATCTAATGACTTACTGTGATCCTGTATATGCTGGAATTATGACACACAATATACTTTGTATGACACATATTAAAGCTAGTTAAGTATTAATTCTGCCCTTTTCATGGACTGGCCACACTCGCTCTAAAATCAAGCATTTGGAAACCCCCCTATAGAAATCCTGCGTTTGCCACTGCGTGACACTCCCATAACACGCCCACTGAACTGACTATTTCTGCCTGCATTTCTAGCCACATCCCAGTCACTGCCCAGGAACGCCCATCTCTTTTGGACAACATTTCTATGCCGGGATTCTGAGCTCCAGCATTATGTGCGCCAGTATGCCGACTACATCCCGTGTTTAATATGTACTTTCACTATCCTCATTGTTTTAGATTACTTGCCCTGAGAGGCCCTTAGAGCTCTTCACATTCCAACATCAATATCACTGATACCCACACAAATTATACCTTGTTTTTTAAAAAATTTTAGAAAATACCATTAGTCTGTTTACTTATTCTAACACCTCAATTTTTTTTCTTTTTACCCACATGCCCAAAATAGTGCTTTTTATTTACATTTCAAGAAGGGAACTGAAAGCATATGTGATTTGTTTTTTTGGTCCTATGAATACCACAAATAAATACTTTCTGGTTCTTGTTTTGCTATTATGCGTATTTTGTCGTAGTGTGACTGCATCTGTATGCTAATGCTGCACAGATGGTGTAATGGTTAGCATTACAGCACTGAGGTCATGGGTTCGTTTCCCACTACGGCCCTAACTGTGTGGAGTTTGTATATTCTCCCTGTGCTTGCGTGGGTTTCCTCCGGGTGCTCCGGTTTCCTCCCACACTCCAAATATATACTGGTAGGTTAATTGGTTCCCCACAAAATTGACCATAGTGTGTATGTGTGTGAGCATGTGGTAGGGAATATAGATTGTAAGCTCCACTGGGGCAGGGACAGATGTGAATGGTAACTTATTCTCTGTAAAGCGCTGCGGAATATGTGTGCGCTATACAAATAACTGGTAATAAATAAATAATGCTGCAGATAATAAAAACAAAGTTTGTATGACAATTGCGGCACTACTAGTCTGTCATTTGTCCTTCCTTCATATAACTCATCCGATGCATCGATGTACACACATTCCCACACGGGATATGAGGTGTGGTATATTAAATGATATTCTGAGTTTTCCACCAAAAAATATTCCAATGTGCATCCAAATTCTCATAAAACGATTAATAACAAGAGAACAACCATAGTGTAATAATCAAGAAAAGAAATACATATTTATTCATGAACAAAAATTCAAAGTGTCACTTTTAGGTACACAAAAGACGAAACAATAAAGTGCACAGTAATAAATAATAATAAACATTCCAATCGACTATTTGATAAAAGTTTGACCCGTACCGTGTTCGGCAGCTGGCCAGGTGCCACAAAGTGAGCCTAGTGGGAGATATCTGGAATCCTTCCCTTCTCCTTTCTAGGCAACTGCCAGGCCGTCCATGGAAGGACAATTAGGTTCAACAGGTAGGTGCAGATTGGTCCATAAACCGTCACCAACGCATTTCGGGTGTGGTCACTCTTCCTCAGGCTGCAGATGATGGTATGCGAACAGAGACACCCATCGGCTGCAGTGCTAATATGGCGCCATGCACATTAAAATGCACCATCGGCCGCACAAACCATCGAACACCGCACCAGCCCTATAGTGGTGCAGCATCTGTTTCTGACATCACCGCCGGAATCAGTGCAACAGTGGCAAAACACGCAGTCTCTGACTGTGAAACGCCACGTCTGGCTAGCCACCCCCGCCCTTTACCCCCAGAAACAACCACTAAAATTGTCGCTCTCTGCGTCCAAATTCATTCTGTGGCTGTCGGCGGCAACCGTTGGGACACACGCACAGTGCACAGGGGCGCCGAAACGTGGGGGGGGGGGGCTGGGGTAATAATTACCTTGGCCCAGGTCCACTGCTGCCCCCCTCCCTCTTACCTGTGAGCAGCCCAGCACACGCTGCTGTGTGCTGGACTGCAGGGTAGACTGCTTGCTGCTGCTGGTATGTTGGCAAGGCTGGGTGATTCCGGTCTCAAATCCTCTGCTTTACCATTGAGTCCTTCCCACAATTGACTGGTCAAGGGGAGGCTATAGTTAGGGGGGCAGCTGTCAGTGGCTGGCTACGTCTCACCCCCTGCTACAAGGGGTATGAGGAAAGTGCCAGTGAAGTAAATGAAGGAGACAAGTAGAAGGTGAGCTGGAGCCAGTCACTGACAGCTGCAAATCACAGTTTCAATTACACCATGCAGATGTTAGAGTGAGGAGTTGGAGACAACAATATGAAAATATGAAGTCAAACTATATTAAGGGTAAAAGGAGACCCAACAAGTACTAGCCCAGTGGTCATAAAATTTGGCCACTCAGTATATGTATATACTGTATTTGAGAGAGAGAGAGAGAGAGAGATTGCATGTCCATTCAGAACTCATGGGATATTATCACAAACATGAGGAAAACAGATGTGTGGAATTCTCCTAGTTTGGGCACATTGCTCTTCATATAAAAAATGCAGTCGATGAAGTACCAGCTAGAGCCAATGGGTGGCGATAGAGAACAAACTCATTCTGCCACCTGCTATTTAATATATCTTATCAATATTAGATGAACATACATTGTAAACGTGTTTTGTTCACATGAATTGTGGTCAGTTTTTCTCAGACTGCACCCCCCCCCCCCCAAGTATCTAACACCACTGACCTGGAAACCTTTTCTTAATCATTTTCTACTTCTCTCTCCTTTCTGCTCTGAACTTACACTCCTGTTAATATAGCGTCTCATCTCCTGTGTTACTGCTGCCATTCTATAATGCAACATAAAACTAATGACTATAATCATATTACCATCAGCTCTTCTCAATCACCATCCGTTCCTTCGAGCAAATGCAAAATCGCCTTCACTTCTGAGAAAATGAAATTGAATTGTATTGAGAGTAAAAGTAACCTACTGGAAAGAAATAAGCCACCGTGGAACTGCATATCTTTAACCCACCGTCTGGGGAAAGTAATTAGAAATGGTCTGTTTTGAACGCTGATACTGCTCGTCTGGCCGTTCTCAGTAAAGCTGACACACATTCTGCTAATAAATATGGACGCTCTCTTGCTGCGTTTAAAGAAAGGTTATTAGTTCCTCTGCTTTGTTATTTTCTTTAACTCTCCTGTGATACTTTTGACTTTTGTTGTAGTATTTTGCAGTAAGTAATAAAGCTGAGCCTCACGTCTGTACTCCAGTGAGGTTTCAGAGCCAGGTATAGTGTTCCATTATGGGGAGAATCGGTTCTAAGCAATATACTGTGGAGTTGTTAATGAATCCCTGCAACTAACAACATACATCAGGAGTATTATCTTCATTTTAATAATACAAAAATGCCACGGCGACAGGGCTTAGCAACCACAGGGTATTAGAAACTCTCTATTCATTTATTTTCTCTTAGTTAGGAAGTTGTGTCAACAGTAGTTTTGAGTGATTTGGCTACACCTGGCGTAGCTTTCAGCTGATTGATTTGAAGTCTGACAGTATTTCATTGTTTGTTTGTTTTTTGCATGCTATACAGTAGTTGTCAATCTTTTGACAATAAAGGAACCAACGGCATATTTATTAGGGGTGTGCACCGGCCACTTTTCGTGTTTTGGATCTGGATCTTTCTTCGTGTTTTGGATCTGGATTGGTTTTGCCAAAACCACCCTTCCGTGTTTTGGGTTCTGGGTTTTGTGTTTTGGATCTGTATTTTTTTTTTAAAAAGCATAAAAACAGCTAAAATCACAGAATTTGTGTGTTTTTCTGCTCCTATGCTATTATTAACCTCAATAACCTTAATTTCCACTCATTTCCAGTCTATTCTGAACACCTCACACCTCACAATAGTGTTTTTATATCCAAAAGGTTGCACCGAGGTAGCTGGATGACTATGCTAAGAGATACGAGTGGGCGGCACAAACACGTGGTCCATCTAGGAGTGACACTGCAGTGGCAGACAGGATGGCAGTTTGAAAAACTAGGCCCCAAACAGTACATAATTCAAAGAAAAAAAAGAGGTGCAAGATGGAATTGTCCCACCCTTATGTTGTATAAACAGGACATGCACACTGTAACAAACCAATCATTTCAGTGCCAGGGTCTGCCACACGACTGTGGCTGAAATGATTGGTTCGTTTGGGCCCCCACAAAACAAGCTGGCAATTAATCTGTCCCTGCACAAACTGGCTCTACGGAGGCAAGATGTCGTCCTCATCCTCCTCATCCACCGATTCCTCACCCTCTTCAGTGTTGTGTACATCCTCATCCTCACAGAGTATTAATTCGTCCCCGCTGGAATCCACCACCACAGGTCCCTCTGTACGTTCTGGAGGCTGGTCTCCCTGGAAGAGTTGATAATTCATTTTATGAACATCATCTTCTCCACATTTTGTGGAAGCAACCTCCTACGCCTTTCGCTGACAAGGTTCCCGGGTGCACTAAACACTCTTTCGGAGTACACACTGGAGGGGGGGCAACTCAGGTAAAATAGAGCCAGTTTGTACAGGGACCTCCAAATTGCTTCTTTTTCCTGCCAGTACAGGTACGGACTGTCTGACATGCCTACTTGGATGCTGTCACCGATGTAATCCTTTAACAGACAGACGCACGCTTGTCGCTGCTGCTTTAAGGATGCAGGTGCGGCAACAGCCCACACATTTCACAAAGACAGAAAAAAAAGAAGAATATTTTTATTGTTTGTGGAGCACACTTTGAGGGTGTCACCACCCTTTAACAGACAGATGCACGCTTGTCGCTGCTGCTTTAAGGATGCAGGTGCGGCTACAGCCCACACATTTCACAAAGACAGAAAAAAAAGAAAAATATTTTTATTGTTTGTGGAGCGCACTTTGAGGGTTACACCACCCTTTAACAGACAGATGCACGCTTGTCGCTGCTGCTTTGAGGACAGTATCATATGCAGTGACAGTAGACTTGTCAGAAATTGTTGGCACGTCCTTCAGTCCAGACCAGATGTCCAAACCGGCCCTTGACTTATGACACAGGCGCACGCTTGGCGCTGCTACTGTGTTGAAGCACGTGCGGCTACATCGCACACAAGTCAGAAACACATAAAAAAAATATTTTTTATTTTTTGGAGCACTTTGAGGGTTACACCACCCTTTATCAGACAGACGCACGCTTGTCGCTGCTGCTTTAAGGATGCAGGTGCGGCTACAGCCCACACATTTCACAAAGAGAAAAAAAAAAGAATTTTTTTATTGTTTGTGGAGCGCACTTTGAGGGTTACACCACCCTTTAATAGACAGACGCACGCTTGTCGCTGCTGCTTTAAGGATGCAGATGCGGCTACAGCCCACACATTTCACAAAGAGAAAAAAAAGAATTTTTTTGTTGTTTGTGGAGCGCACTTTGAGGGTTACACCACCCTTTAACAGACAGACGCACGCTTGTCGCTGCTGCTTTGAGGATGCAGGTGGAATCTAGACGGGATTTGGAACCGGGGACACACTACCTCCATCAATTGTCTAAATCCCACTGCACTAATGGCGGATACCGGACACACGTCTAACACCAACATAGCAGTCAAGGCCTCAGTTATACGTTTTGCTTTAGGATGACTGCTGTCGTACTTCATCCTCATCGCTAGGGACTGTTGGAGGGTCAATTGTTTAGTAAAAGTAGTGGTGTTCCTACTTCCTCTCTGGGATGATGAACAACTCCCAGCAGCAGCAACAGCACTAGGAGGAAGTGCTTCTTGATCTTTCCCTATTTTATTTTTATCGGAGAAAGTTTGGTCCTCCATTTATGTTATATTGATATATACGTGCGGCTAAGGCGCACACAAACACAGACAATATTATTTTATTTTTGCTGGAGAGTAGTGCACTTTGTGGGTTACACCACCCTTTAAGAAATGAGCCAGCCGGCTCTTTACTTATGGGACACAGGCGCACGCTTGGCACTGCTCCTTTGTTGATGCACGTGCAGCCACAGTGCACACAATTCATAAACACAGAAAATATTTTTTTATTTGGTTTGGAGTGTACTTTGGGGTTACAGCACCCTTTAACGGTCAAGCCAGCCGGCCCTTTACTTATGACACAGGCGCACGCTTGGCACTACTTTGTTGATGCACGTGCGTCTACTGCGCACACAATTCACAAACACAGAAAATATTTTTTTATTTTGTTTGGAGTGTACTTTGGGGGTTACAGCACCCTTTAACGGTCTAGCCAGCCGGCCCTTTACTTATGACACAGGCGCACGCTTGGCACTACTTTGTTGATGCACGTGCGGCTACTGCGCACACAATTCACAAACACAGAAAATATTTTTTTATTTGGTTTGGAGTGTACTTTGGGGGTTACAGCACCCTTTAACGGTCAAGCCAGCTGGCCCTTTACTTATGACACAGGCGCACGCTTGGCACTACTTTGTTGATGCACGTGCGGCTACTGCGCACACAATTCACAAACACAGAAAAAATATATTTTTTTTAGCACTTGGGGGGAGCACCCCTGACGGACAGAGCACCCCCTGGACAACACTACAGCACCCCTTTAGGACTGGGACACTGCACAGGACTTTGGAGTGGACACAGCCCCTATGGAGAACTGACTGCACAACACAGTCCAGCCAGCCCCTATGGACTTTGAAGTAGAGGACACAGCCCCTATGGACAACAGCAGCACAGCACAACACAGCCAGCCCCTATGGACTTTGAAGTAGTGGACACAGCCCCTATGGACAACAGCAGCACAGCGCAGCACAGCACAGCACAACACTACTCTGCACTACACTACACTACACAGCCCAGCCAGCCCTAACTCCCTCCCTCTTCACTGTCCACAGCCGAGTGAGAAAATGGCGCCGACGCAGGTACCTTATATAGGATCCAAAACCTGCGAGACCCGGAAGGCGGGATGATGACGTTTTGCCTCGATTTCAGATCAGAGTCAGGTGGGAAAAGTCGAGCCTGACTCGGATCGGCCTCGGATCGGGGGGGCTCGGGGGGGTTCGGATTTCTGAAATCCGAACCCGCTCACCCCTAATATTTATCAATATTATTTTTACTAAAATAATGTGAAAACGGGTGTTTTAGTATCACCTAAACCAATGGTTCTCAAACTGTATGCCGTGGCACCCTGGGGTGCCTCGGGACACTTGCAGGGGTGCCTCAGGTTGGTGGTCCAGCACCAAATCAAATTATTTATTGTCAACGTAATGTAAATATGTGGACAAACAGACGCTCAAACCTGTCCACCACCACATAACTGAACCTAAGGATTACAGTTCAGCACAATTTACTTTACTACATTTTTTTCTGAATAATCTCCTCCAAGCCCTTAAATTTGTACTATTTTATTAGAAAGCAGATCGCGTTTCCCATACTTGTAATGGGAAATGCGATCTGCTTCAAATTTACTAATGTTCAGTTGAAAACAAAATACCGGAGCAAGCCCTGCGATAATAACACCATCTTCAGATGGCGTTATGCCAGGTTCCCACCAGGTCTCCGACTCTATTTCTGCTCTGCCTGGCATCTAACATCCCTGCGAATTGTGCCGAGGGGATTCGCAGGGACAGAACTGTCTCACAAGCTCTATCCCTGCAATGGATTTTTGATACATTCAAGTGATATTTACTAAATTCGCAATGCGCATTTCGGTGAAAATATCACACTACAAGCACATTTTAAATGCGTTTTGTAGTAAATATGCTCAAATAACAACAATAGCTCAGCATTTCCTGCATTTTGCTTTTTGGATATTCCCTTCGAGTGACACCCTGGCATTTACTTTAGATAATTTTTTCTATTTTTTCTTATTATTATTTCTAGCAACCCTACTCATCTGAAAGTTGCACCAGCTCAGAGCTGGCAGAAATAGGGTCTTATATGATAGTTTTAATGGGCAATAAAGGGAGCATGGTTGTGCTCTTTTGTAAATATGTGTCCACAAACACCTTTGCTCAAATCGCGCCACATAGCCCTGTGCCCAGACTTTGTGTCTCAGTTGCTCCAAGTACAAGGCCAGCTCTAGGGGTGTTCAACCAGTGCGGTCGAACAGGGTCTTCACCTCATAGAGGCACAGTCCTCCCAAGTGATCCAATTTCAGCAGCAAATTCACGTTTTACGGGCACTATTCCACCCATGGGCCAAAGTGTCCCACGGGTTGTCGGGAGTTAGGGACATTCACTGCCGCAGATCTGCTTTGCCCAGCAGAGAGCAGCGGTGCCGGTGATGCTGAATGGATACCGCGCGCTGATGTAGTGCTGGGCTCACCCCCAGCATGAATTAAAATGGGAGGCGTGCCATACGGACATGCCCCCAAAATGCCGTAATCTAGGGGCATTGCATTTAGGCCACACTCCTCTTTGGCCGCACACTGGGGGGGATGGGAGCATCAAACAATAATGGCACAGGGCACTACTCCACCTGGAGTCGGCCCTCGCCAAGCACTTCGCCAAAGTATAAAAAAGTGGGGAAAGATACAGCGCTCTATAGTGATATTCAAGGCACACATTACATATATAAATGCAAATTTTAATCTTATAAATTCATGTGTATAAGAGCACAATACTAAAAATACATATTATAAAATGAAAATTAAATGACACAATGTTAATGAGAGTAAAAAGATCACTCAATCCACATAATGTAATATACTCAGTCCTAAATGTTGTAATTGGTTGGGGCCTTAGTTAGTGTGTGAGTCCGTGCAAAATGCTTTTGACAAAGCTGTGATTGCACACAGCGAAATGCGTTAAGAGACTGGAAGATCCACTCTCCACTACTCAACGTGAGCCGATATCTGTCCACTGCCATTTCTGCATTACTCACTACCTGCAGATTGGACCTATGCTACAGGAATTTGAGCCATTTCTAAACTCCATTGGTGTCTCTGAACCACCTACACTACCAGTTGTTTGAACCTTTGCAACAGGGAACTGCGTTAAAGGAGACTACCTCTATACCAACAAACCGGACCAGTGATATATGGAACTTTCAGATTTGGAAAAGCTCTGCTAGCATTGCTAAAGGAATACCACTATTGTGGCTACTGGATATGGTAATTGTTATCCCGTGTTGGTTTTAGTTCTATATAGCACCAAGAGACTGCTTTTTGCACGGAATCACACACTAACTAAGGCCCCAACCAATTACAACATTTGGGACTGAGTATATTACATTATGTGGTTTGAATGATCTTTTTACTTTCATTAACATTGTGTCATTTCATTTTTTATTCATTTTATAATATGTATTTTTAGTATTGTGATTTTATGCACATTAATTTCTAAGATTAAAATTTGCATTTATATTAGGGGTGAGCGGGTTCGGATTTCAGAAATCCGAACCCCCCCGAGCCCCCCCGATCCGAGTCAGGCTCGACTTTTCCCGCCTGACTCGGATCTGAAATCGAGGCAAAACGTCATCATCCCGCCTTCCGAGTCTCGCGGGTTTTGGATCCTATATAAGGTACCTGCGTCGGCGCCATTTTCTCACTCGGCTGTGGACAGTGAAGAGGGAGGGTGGGAGTTAGGGCTGTGTAGTGTAGTGTAGTATAGTGCTGCTGTTGTCCACTACTTCAAAGTCCATAGGGGCTGGCTGTGTTGTGCTGTGCTGCTGTTGTTAATAGGGGCTGTGTCCACTACTTCAAAGTCCATAGGGGCTGGCTGGACTGTGTTGTGCAGTCAGTTCTCCATAGGGGCTGTGTCCACTCCAAAGTCCTGTGCAGTGTCCCAGTCCTAAAGGGGTGCTGTAGTGTTGTCCAGGGGGTGCTCTGTCCATCAGGGGTGCTCCCCCCAAGTGCTAAAAAAATTATATATTTTCTGTGTTTGTGAATTGTGTGCGCAGTAGCCGCACGTGCATCAACAAAGTAGTGCCAAGCGTGCGCCTGTGTCATAAGTAAAGGGCCGGCTGGCTTGACCGTTAAGGGTGCTGTTAGCCCCGAAAGTACACTCCAGTCCAAACCAAAAAAAAAATAATTTTCTGTGTTTGTGAATTGTGTGCGCAGTAGCCGCACGTGCATCAACAAAGTAGTGCCAAGCGTGCGCCTGTGTCATAAGTAAAGGGCCGGCTGGCTAGACCGTTAAGGGTGCTGTAACCCCCGAAAGTACACTCCAGTCCAAACCAAAAAAAAAATAATTTTCTGTGTTTGTGAATTGTGTGCGCAGTAGCCGCACGTGCATCAACAAAGTAGTGCCAAGCGTGCGCCTGTGTCATAAGTAAAGGGCCGGCTGGCTTGACCATTAAAGGGTTCTGTAACCCCCAAAGTACACTCCAAAACCAAAAAATATATATTTTCTGTGTTTGTGACTTGTGTGCACTGTGGCTGCACGTGCATCAACAAAGGAGCAGCGCCAAGCGTGCGCCTGTGTCCCATAAGTAAAGAGCCAACTGGCTCATTTCTTAAAGGGTGGTGTAACCCACAAAGTGCACTACTCTCCAGCAAAAATAAAAAAATATTTTCTGTGTTTGTGTGCGCTTTAGCCGCACGTATATATCAATATAACATAAATGGAGGACCAAACTTTCTCTGATAAAAATAAAATAGGGAAAGATCAAGAACCACTTCCTCCTAGTGCTGTTGCTGCTGCTGGGAGTTGTTCATCATCCCAGAGAGGAAGTAGGAACATCACTACTTTTACTAAACAATTGACCCTCCAACAGTCCCTAGCGATGAGGATGAAGTACGACAGCAGTCATCCTGAAGCAAAACGTATAACTGAGGCCTTGACTGCTATGTTGGTGTTAGACGTGCGTCCGGTATCCGCCATTAGTGCAGTGGGATTTAGACAATTGATGGAGGTAGTGTGTCCTCGGTTCCAAATCCCGTCTAGATTCCACCAGCATCCTCAAAGCAGCAGCGACAAGCGTGCGTCTGTCTGTTAAAGGGTGGTGACACCCTCAAAGTGTGCTACACAAACAATTAAAATATTGTTCTTTTTTTTCTGTCTTTGTGAAATGTGTGGGCTGTAGCCGCACCTGCATCCTTAAAGCAGCAGCGACAAGCGTGCGTCTGTCTGTTAAAGGGTGGTGACACCCTCAAAGTGTGCTACACAAACAATTAAAATATTGTTCATTTTTTTTCTGTCTTTGTGAATTGTGTGGGCTGTAGCCGCTCTTGCATCCTCAAAGCAGCAGCGACAAGCGTGCGTCTGTCTGTTAAAGGGTGTTGTAACTCTCAAAGTGCTCCAAAAAATAAAAATTTTTTTTTAATGTGTTTGTGACTTGTGTGCGATGTAGCCGCACCCAGGCTCGGACTGGGCCGCCGGGGATTCGGGGGATTCCCCGGTGGGCCCCGCTACTTCATAGCCACGCCCTCTATTGCTGGAGGGCGTGGCCTAGCGCTGGTCATCGCCTGCTAGATTGTTACTATGAGTGCGTGCAGCAGGTGAGCGCGTGCGGTGGGCGGCAGTCTCTTTCCATTGTCTGATTCTGCACCAGCCCAGTAACACTGATTCCTTTTTCCGGAATCAGCTTTGCCGGTGACGTCACTCGCCGTCGGCGGGGGGGAGGAGTCTGTAACAGCAGAGCCTGGGAAGCAGGCTGATTAAGTCCAAGCTGCTGTGGAGGGGGTGGTGGAATTGCCCAGGTTGCTGCAGGGGGAGGTGGAGCAAGATGCTGGAATCGCTCAGACTGCTGCAGGGGGAGGAGCAGGATGCTAGAATCGCCCAGGCTGCTGCAGGGGAAGGTGGAGTAGGATGCTGGAAGCGCCCAGGCTTTTGCAGGGGGAGGTGGAGCAGGATGCTGGAAACATCCGGGCTGCTGCAGGGGGGAGGTGGAGGAGGCAGGAAGCGCCCAGACACACAGAGACCACGTGACACAGAGGAGCCGGGATCTGCCCCCTCCTCTCCACGGACTCTTGCAGTTTTTTCCTTCCCCTGCACAGCTACCTATACAGTGATTGTGAGCCTGGCTGACGTAGACACAGTATTTTATAAATTTCTCTGTCAGAGGTCAGAGTTATATTTGATATATGGTTTATCTATGTTTATCCATCTTTCTATAGATATACAGGTTTTCCTTTGTATTGATTTTTTCTAGCTGTAAAATTTGCATTATTTATATGTATACATGCAATTGCTTGATTTTCTTATTCATGTGAATCTGATTGCTCATGGGATTTTATTGTCATGTTTTTTATGGTATGTTTTGTTTTTGTTCAGTTCAGGTGGTGGGGTCACTTTTAGCAGCGCTGTCTGGTCGCCGGGCACGTCATTGGTTGCACACTTCTGGTTTGTTTTCCCGGAAGTGCGTTAGATGCTGCCGGCTGGAGCTGCGAGTGATTTGACGCGTGTTCACACTGGCAGGGCCGCCGACAGCTGCGCCGAGCCCAGGTGACAGGGGGTGTGGCATAATTGCTGGAGGCGTGGCCACATCCCCTTAGAAAAAACCCTGAAAAAAAATCATGATTGCTCTCGCTGGGGAGGGGGGCACTGTGTGCCCCCTCAGCCTGGCGCAAAGCCATTGGTGGGCGTGATCAGCGTGATCGCACCCCCCCATAGGCATAGTAGACTGCTTCGGCTGCTGCTTTAGCAGCCGCGAGCAGTCTCCCAAGTGCAGCCCAGCACACAGCAGTGTGTGCTGGGCTGCTGTGATGTAAGAGGGAGGAGTAGAGGTGCCAGACCCGGTCCCCCGCAGTGCCTCTCCAGCAAGTCCGGGTAATTAGTACCCCACCCCACCCCCTCTTGGCACCCCTGCACACTGGGTGTGCTCAGAATCTTGACGCCCAACCCTATAAAAGACCCGAAACATAAAATCTATTTATGGCTCTCTGAGTGTGTTTAATATTAGTATATAAGTCCCATGAGTGCCGCCCTGACTTGTATGCTTATTACTACTATTGTGGACAGGCACCAGGGCATTTAACCTTCTATTAGGAGTGCTGATCCAAAATATTAATAATGTGGGATGGCCACACCTACCCAAGGCTTGTCACGCCCCTTCACCGGGCCCCTAGCATTGCATTCCCCTGTAGGCCCTTCATGCCCCAGTCCGACACTGGCCGCACCTGCATCCTTAAAGCAGCAGCGACAAGCGTGCGTCTGTCTGTTAAAGGGTGGTGACACCCTCAAAGTGTGCTACACAAACAATAAAAATATTCTTCTTTTTTCTGTCTTTGTGAATTGTGTGGGCTGTAGCCGCACCTGCATCCTTAAAGCAGCAGCGACAAGCGTGCGTCTGTCTGTTAAAGGGTGGTGTAACTCTCAAAGTGTGCTACACAAACAATAAAAATATTCTTCTTTTTTCTGTCTTTGTGAATTGTGTGGGCTGTAGCCACACCTGCATCCTTAAAGCAGCAGCGACAAGCGTGCGTCTGTCTGTTAAAGGATTACATCGGTGACAGCATCCAAGTAGGCATGTCAGACAGTCCGTACCTGTACTGGCAGGAAAAAGAAGCAATTTGGAGGTCCCTGTACAAACTGGCTCTATTTTACCTGAGTTGCCCCCCCTCCAGTGTGTACTCCGAAAGAGTGTTTAGTGCAGCCGGGAACCTTGTCAGCGAAAGGCGTAGGAGGTTGCTTCCACAAAATGTGGAGAAGATGATGTTCATAAAATTAATTATCAACTCTTCCAGGGAGACCAGCCTCCAGAACATACAGAGGGACCTGTGGTTCCAGCAGGGACGAATTAATACTCTGTGAGGATGAGGATGTACACACTGAAGAGGGTGAGGAATCGGTGGATGAGGAGGATGAGGATGACATCTTGCCTCCGTAGAGCCAGTTTGTGCAGGGACAGATTAATTGCCAGCTTGTTTTGTGGGGGCCCAAACGAACCAATCATTTCAGCCACAGTTGTGTGGCAGACCCTGGCGCTGAAATGATTGGTTTGTTAAAGTGTGCATGTCCTGTTTATACAACATAAGGGTGCGTGGGAGGGCCCAAGGACAATTCCATCTTGCACCTCTTTTTTTCTTTGCATTATGTACAGTTTGGGGCCTAGTTTTTCAAACTGCCATCCTGTCTGCCACTGCAGTATCACGCCTAGATGGGTCACGTGTTTGTGCCGCCCACTCGTGTCGCTTAGCATAGTCATCCAGCTACCTCGGTGCAACCTTTTGGATATAAAAACACTATTGTGAGGTGTGAGGTGTTCAGAATAGACTGGAAATGAGTGGAAATTAAGGTTTTTGAGGTTAATAATAGCATAGGAGCAGAAAAATCAACACATTCTGTGATTTTAGCTGTTTTTATGCTTTTTTTAAAAAAAATACAGATCCAAAACACAAAACCCAGAACCCAAAACACGGAAGGGTGGTTTTGGCAAAACCAATCCAGATCCAAAACACGAAGAAAGATCCAGATCCAAAACCAAAACACAAAACACGAAAAGTGGCCGGTGCACACCGCTAATTTATATATGTCATTTGTGCCTTGAATATCACTATAGAGCGCTGTGGGGTCGATTCAGACCCAGACGCTAAGCTGCGCTCTCTCGCTGCCAAAAGGGGCCAGGTATGCAAATTCTGCGATCGCACTGTTTGGTATAAGGAAGCCCTCTATGTTTTAGAGAGTGACGGCAGAGTGAGCTCACGCCGGTATAAAGACGCCCACTTTTCTTTCTTAGCACACGTCATCTCCAGGAAGTGTATGATTAATCAAGAGCCGACCCTACCCCACTGCAAGCACTGCGATCACTGCAGGCTGAAATACAACCAAGTGATGTGTACAGTGACGCTTCCATGCTAATTATGAACACCCATAAAACTCCGTTTTGATGCCCAGACACGCCTGCGTCCACAGCATCACTCCCCCGTTCACAAGCACCTTCCTGTTACCACCCACAAACGGCGCTATCTGTCACTCAAAGTAGCACTCAGTCTTTGTGTTAAGAGCACTCGATTCCCGATCGCAATGACTGGTTCGCACTTACGTACTGCGATGCATTCGCATGTGCCTGCAGCTTAGTGTCCAGGTCTGAATTGGGCCCTGTATCTTTTTCCACTTTTTTGTACTATAGTTGTGTGAGGACTGACTATCCTCTTCTATACACAGCTGCTCACTACAAGATTGGAACTTACATCCCGTGGTAGTGCCACTTCGGTAATTTCTATTACCCCCGTTCTCCATACCGCCAAAGTATGAATTGTCCCAAAATTAGCAATTTATTTGCATCACTAATGTGACAAAAGTGCAATGCAAGGGTACACTGACTACTGGCGCTGCCATTTTACAGTACAGGTATGTACTTCTGTGTGCGACTAAATCCCTATTCTGGGGGGAAAAAAAGGCAGAAGACACAGGGCCTGATTCAGAGCCGGACGCTCTGAAAGAGCGTTCGCTCTGAATCAGGGCGTTTTTGTTTTTTTAGGAGCGGCCTCCTGGCCGTTCGCATAGCTGTGGGTGACCACCCACTGTTATTGCGAGTGGCCAGGATGATGGTCGCATGGTCAAGACCATCAAGACCATCGGGCTTGCGATGAGACCCTTGTGGTAGGGTCTCGTGGATGCAAGCCCCAGAGAGCTTCCGGCTCTAATAGAGCCAGAAGCTCTCCCACTGACATCACTGGTGATGGGGCCGCCCACAAATGGCAGGCATTCGCTTGGGAACGCCTCCGTTTGGTAAGGGACCTCCCCACCACACCTACAAAATGGGGTGAGCTGTCGATCAACATCGACAGCCGCCCCTTTTGTAGTGAGCCACGGAGCGAGTGCTTTTTGCACTTGCTCCAGGGCTCGCGCATGCGCAGTGCGCACTGGCACACCATCGACCCGCTTGCGAGCGCTCAAGGGCTTGCGAGCGGGTCTCAATCAAGCCCACAGTTCTGATCTGAACATGTGCCATGACTTGCTGAATGGATTGTTATGCTATATCTGCAACTTTATACCAATTCCTTTGTGACAAAAGTACTAATCTAGTATGTTGGTACACTGAGTGACTCTGTATGTGGCTACGATGCAAACAAGATGCAAAGTTTAAAAAAAAGTGAAGATCGCATTCTAAGGCAGAGCATCTAAATCACACCAAATGAATGTATTATTCACTGTTAATATTATGCCTGCCACCCCAAAGAAACCTGGTAATCCATAAACGCTGTCCCCTTCTCTCAGCACTACTGGGGGTAAACTTACTAAATGTCACATTTGCTCTCAAATTGAAACTAACGGGGCATCAACAACTGATTGCAGTCTAAAAAAACAGTATATACTATGCATCAGTTTTGACTGTCAATTTCCATCTGCCGTTGATACCTGTAGGATTTAACCCCTTTTTCCGCCTCATATCCAAAAACAATCAGCCGTCAATCTGCGGTGGACTTGAAGTACTGCAAAGATCACTATGATCTGTGCAGACTTTGCATATGCAAAAAGTTTTAAAAGTATAATTATATTTTTAAAACAGCGTGGGGTCACCCCAAAATAATTGACCAGCTCCGGGCCTCTCAGCCTATGCTGGTACTGAAATATAGGGCACGGCGATGGCATGGATCTTCATCTGGCCAGTACAGGGCTGGAAATCCCCCCCTCCCCAAGGACAACCAGCTCTTCTCCAAACCCCAGGGGCTTTGGGTGCGGAGGTAATAGTGTTATAAAAGTTAAATTAATATAGTTCTTTTATAGGTGGACTACAGGTTCCAGTAAGGCTGCTCAGTCATGATGGCACTTGTTGAGCCAGCATGCCCATACATCAAGGGTCCGCTGATACCTGTTCTCCACATGTAAAAATAATAGTACACAAAAGACAGTAATATTTTTGTATTTTATTAAATAAAAATACCCTGTTTGCCAATTTGTTCCTTACAAAATGTAAGGGTTTATGTTCCTCTTCGGTCGATGTAGCATCCCGAATGAATAGTACCGCACAAATTGGTCAGTTCATGGCAGTTCCCACACTCTGACCAATCAGCTAGACTCCATTCATTTCTCTAGAGACTGTTGTTGAGCGACCTTTCATTTGCGATGGGGCTCATACTGTATGTGCTAAGAGAGAGCGCACTACACTGTCTCTGTCCAGTATTAGGACCCCGGACTGCAGGATGTGCGACCTATGAGCTTGGGTGCTACTGGTCATGCTCGGTGGGTTGTGCGTCTTCAGCTCTGTCCTCCATACTAAATGGACGTGCCCCTGGGAGTCTCCAGTGATACTCACATGGAGAGACCATTGCAGAGGCCAATGACCCCAGATAGTTCCACTGCACCACCACCGCTATACCACTGCATATATACGCCTCTGCCACCACTGTGTATGTACAAACATAGGTGTGTGTTCCCACTTGTCGCATACCTCCTGCCCTCCCCTATATTCCTGGCTGGATCTGGTGCATACATTATATACAGCACTGTGTACCTGATATACATACCTGCTGCATTTGCCCTGTGTCGTCTTGTAAACCTGTTCTGCCAGGTTAATAAACCTAAGACCGGGTAAAGTTATCTACTGTGTGGATATACCTCCATCATACACCCCTGTCACTTACTGTATATCAACTATAGGATCTGTCAATAAATCCTGGGTTTCTATTCTTCTAATAATAAAAAAACATTGATACTCAGCCAATGTTCTATTCTGTGCAAAAGTCAGCATTTTTGTTGAATTTGGCTTTAGTAAACCAGCGCATTGCAAAACTGCCAACAAAAAAAAAATTCTGACCTTCAGTAAAATTACCCCTGGACTTGACTTGTACACCACTATGTACAGTACATCTCCACCAAGCCACACACCTGCATTGTGGTTTGTAGAGAACAGGTGTTCGCAGATTGGATCATGTTGGAACTTTGGTACAAAATAAAGGCTTGCACTACACATCTACTGTGTATTGTAAATGAAGACCTTTCGGTGACACAACAGCATTGTGCTATTGGGGCTCATCTTGCTGCAATGTGGTATGCGCAAAGCTGTAGAACAAGGTGACATTGTGTATTACCAAGATTGGTTTAATTGAGAGTCAATAGAGACCAAATGATGTGGGCAAGTGGACACAGTAGCACTGTCTGTAAGATCAGAGTTGTCCCTTCTCTTCCATCATATGTGTTCACAGAGCTTAGTAGTATGAAGATCCCCAGGAGAGTACAAACAGAGCAGGAACAATTATCACTGTCATTGTATTGCTGAAAATCCTCTAGTTTCTGATGCAGCTTGAGGGGAACAATAACTATGTCTGTGATTAGAAAGTAAAGGAGGACAGTGTTTAAATCCTCTAAATTGAGCTATTTTATTACGCAGAGGCTTGTAGATAGAAGACTATCGAACATTTCCACTATCAGAGGGGACTGTAGTCAGATTTATAGAATATAATGGAGACAGTCTGTAGTAAATAATAAAGTTATTCAGCATATAGATAATGATGAATGGTGACTTTCCACGTACAGCGGGCCAGGTACCATTAGGGTTAGAAGTAAAGTGTTTCTAATAACTATTGGAGGTATTACCGTGGAGCTTTATTATTGTGAGTAGTACAGATGTAGCTCAATGTAGGCAAACAGTGGACAACAGATAGCCATGGGCTATATGTGGCCCTCCAAGCCTTCACTTGCAGCCTCCATATTCTCTAGAAATTAGCTGGTCCGGTTCTCCGAGAATCCGAGAAAGTGGCCTATGTAGAGAAAGAATTTGCTATTTTGGCTAGTAACAGCCTTCAGCTGCATATACTGTACCCAGAATTGTTCAGTGTTATTAATTTGCATGAGGTTGATTCCTGTCAGTATGATAGAGAATAAAAGAAAGTGCGTAACACTATGGAGCTCATTCAGACCCGCTCGCTAGCAAGCAGTCGTTCGTTGCAGACGATGTTCGCTAATGTGCGCATGCACGTAGTTCACAATGCGCGTGCGCAAACTAGTATGAGCGATCAGATTTTGCTTGCTCACCCTGCAAAGACATCCCAGAGGAATGAGTGACAGGAGAAGCCGTTTGTGGGGGGTAACAGGGGCAGGGCAGTAGTAACGGGGGAGTGTAGTTGCTGTTGCAGGCGTGCCTGAGTGTTTCCATGCCATCTCTGGGGCATGCATAATTAACTGGCAGTGTTATAGCACACGTCACTTGCTAGAAATATACACTGAAGTGCTTGCAGTGCTTGCGGCAGGGTATAGCCAACCTCAAGCGCTGCGATCGCATCCGATGGTGCTCGATGTACCAATGGTTTCATGCACTTCCTGGAGATGACGTACGCAAGTGGGTGCCTTTAGATAGGCTGGTGGGCATCTACAAACAAAAAGTGATCACTCGCCAAAACAAAATGGGAGTGCTTATGACTTGCCCTGCGAGCAGCTGCCCTGACGTCACTTAGCCGAATTTTCATACGCTCGGAGCGAGCGATCGCATCTAGCGAACGGGTCTGAATCAGGCCCTATGTTCCAATCTAAACTCAAGGCCAACCAATGCAAACAGTTCAGCTTTTGGTCAGCAATATGTTCCAGCTGCAATACTGAATATTGTCTCAGCTAAGGAACAGTGACGTCACCTCTAATACTGATAATATTCAGCTTCAATATATTATTTCAGCTAAGGAACAGTGGGCCTGATTCAGACTCATTCGCAAGCGGGTCGATGGTCCCTCACTGCGCATGCGCAAGACCCGGCCAGCGACGGGTGCTCCGTCGCTACGGGTCTCGCACCAAAACGGGTCAGCTGTCGATGGTGATTGACAGCTTGCCCCATTTTCGAGGCGGGCAAGGGGGTGGCTGGGCAAACGGAGGCGTTCCTGCAGGAACGCCTGACGTTTGTGGGCGGCCTACTGACATCACTCGTGATGTCAGTAGGTGGACTTCATGCTCTATTAGAGCAGTAGGTCCACTGGGGCTTGCGGCCACGAGACCCTACCACAACCCTAACACTTTAGTCTCTCACTGGTGTGCTTCACTGGGGTGGCTGGCCATCGCCGTTTTTTAGGGGTTCTGCACCCCAGATTCTGACCAAGTGATAAGAACCTCCGGTATCAGAGACGCCGTGACACGGCCTGGAGGCTTAGCCATATCTTTGCAAATACAGTATATGCAACTGAGATCTCTGTATTATCTACCACCATGTAGTTTTTCAAATCTTATTGCTGATTTCATTCAGTGTGCTGGGGGATTACTTTTTGTTGTTTCTTGTATAGAATAACCCCTCCCTTACATGCATCTGAGTGATATTACTGAAGTGATTGAGCAGCTACCAACATGTATTTCTCGTCGCAAGCCCGAAGGTCGCGATGGTCTTGACCATCGCGACCATCACCTGGCCGCTCGCATAAGCTGTGGGTGGTCACCCCCAGCTATGCGAGCGGCCAGGAGGCCGTCTTTTAAAAAAAAAGGGATGCCCTGATTCAGAGCGAGCGCTCTCAAAGAGCGTCTGGCACTGAGTCAGGCCCAGTGACATTACCTCTGTTACCGCTAATATTCAGCTTCAGTTAATACACAGGAAAATAAATAACAGACTAAAACGTGGACCAACAAACAAAGATCACTTGGCCAAAAGGTGGCCTTTGAACGATTATTATAGTGTTCTATTAATATTCTAGATGATATTAATGTAGCATATTAGGATATAGTGTTAGGTTTTACTGATATAAATAAGTTGAACCAGCGAAGGGTTACTGTATTGATAGAGTATACATTTTTAGAATGAGTATTCGGCCTATTGCTAAAGAAAGGGTGATGTATGTGTACTGATTGCATAGAAATATAAGTATATTAAAAGGAAACAATTACATTGTTACAAAATACATGTTACCCTGTTAAACTGCTAACCTTGTTTAAAACCTTTATAGTGTTACGGCTTAAAAAGTGCTTCAATCTAATAGAACTAAATATTATTTTTTAAAAACCTGTGTGATTCTTGTGTCTGGGGTCAGGTTACCGTCACCTCTCTGCCTAGGAAGAAAAAGAAGGAAAAAAAACACCCTTGTTGCAGTGTAAATTGATTCTTCAAACCAGCCCCAATTCATGGGACACCGTGGGTGAGTGTTACACTTATTACAGAATACAAAATACAGCAGCAGGGCAGTGTCACATGCTATACATACAAACAGTAGTTTCTGCATGTTTTTACTGTCACAGACCCATTCTGCATTGCTGTAACGCTGGAGATATCACATTCCTTAAGTGGCCCACCATCCCCAAACACTAGAATGGGGACGTACATTAATCAAACTCTGATAATTGAACAATGACGCCATCTTATTGAGAGGAGGACCAGGTTGCAAAGACAGATCCATTCTGAATCCTCCGCCCTCTTCGGCTCTCTCAGTGTGCATGCCTGAAATCAGGGCCTGATTCAGAGCCGCTCGTAAGCGGCCGCTCGTTCGCTCTGAGCGATGTTCGCACAACTGCGCATGCGTATGGGTCGTAATGCGCATGCGCAAACGAGTCATTGCGGTCGGAAATTGTGTGCTCGCAAAACAGCGAGGGGCTGCTAATTTGATTGACAGAATGTACCGTTTGTGGGTTGTAACAGGGGAAGGTGCTTGAAAACGGGGGAGTGGAGATCCGAACGCAGGCGTGCCTAACGGTCAAAAGGGCGTTTAATGGGTGTGCATAATTAGTAAAGGAGCGTCATCGACCACGTCACTTACTTGTCTTTTAGCCTGAACTGCTCACAGTGATAGCGGTAAGAAAAACCTACCACATGCACTGCAAGCAGTTCAGATGCCTTTCGATGTACCCGATTAATCTAATAAATACCAGAGATGACGTGTGATGCGAACGAAAAGGGGCGTCTTTACAAAATAGCGAGCACATTTTTCGTTCTCTCGCTCAGACATAGAGGCGTCAACAAACCGCAAAGAGCGAGTGCTCAATTTAAATAGCTGGCCCCTTTTTTGGAATGACCGTCCGCAAATAGCGTCCGGCTCTGAATCAAGCCCTCAGTTCACACATGGGCAAACTCAGCAGTGTAGACATTCACGCTACTAATTAGTGGTAAAAGTAGCAATGATAGGACTCATGGGGACAGATGCTTTTCAGAGAAGCTGTCAATGCACCAGAGCAACACTGAATTGCTTCGGTAGTTTCGTATGCCAAAGTAGTGTGGGGGGGGGGGGGGGGGAGGTTGATAAGGCACAATGATGAATATGCCCCATAGAGATGTTTATGCTGCTATCTGCTTATATGTAAATGTTAGTTGAGATAGTTGTGATTCCTTTTTGTTTTGTCTGTAATAGATCCTGTGGTTGCAGGGCCGCTGAGAGCTGATCAAGGTTTGGGTATGAGGGAGCATGGCCAAATCTGGGAAGCGAGGACAAGCCCCCTCAGGGAAAATTTTAAATACTATTGTCTCCCTCATCAGCACTGCAAAGGGGGACATTTGACCCCCCTCAATGTCATACAGCAGGTTCTCAGACCCTCTTACCACACACTACACTGCCAGTTCATCGACTGGCATGTTCCTGCTGGCCAGCCTTTCCAACCTGCACATGTGTGTGAGGGCATGTCTCCTTAGGCTGGTGTGCCATCTTGCTTTAGTCAGCTGACTGTGGATTAGTTTCCACATGACCTGTGCAACCAATGACTGTCCTGCGCACCCTATTTAAACCTCTCACTTGCACTGGTTCACTTCCAGTACAACTAATATCCTTACTTGTTACTGATTCCATCATCAGCAGCTCTGCTCTCTGACTTCTGTTTCTTCGCCGAGTGCTCCTGTGCTTTTCAGCTCCCAGCTGAGAGCACTTGTTTCCTGTTGATTCCAGCTTCTGTTCAGTGCTCAGCCCTAATAAAATACCAGTGTGCTTCTCTGCCTCAGCCAGTGTGCAAATCCAGTTACAGCCTGTATATCACAGCGTGCAAACAGTATACATATACCAGCGTCTAGCTACAGCCTGCATATCACAGCGTGCAAGCAGTCTGCATATACCAGCGTCCAGCTACAGCCTGCATATACCAGTGTGCAATCACAGTCTGCATATCCTAGCATGCAGTCATAGCATGCATCTACCAACATTCAGTACCTACCACAGTCTGCTATACCTGTGTGCAGTACCTATGTCAACCTGCATGCTATAAGCATTAATTACAGATATCATCTGCAGAGTGCAAATAACTTAGTGTGTACTACAATGGCGTAACATTGGCCCCCGTAGACCCTGCGGTGGCTT
Organism: Taudactylus pleione; assembly: GCA_031769625.1. Classification (NCBI taxonomy): domain Eukaryota; kingdom Metazoa; phylum Chordata; class Amphibia; order Anura; family Myobatrachidae; genus Taudactylus; species Taudactylus pleione. Next base: position 1,150,505 of record JAUIMM010000566.1, on the reverse strand, counting down.
GGGGGCCGTTGTTATGCCACTGCATTTGTGAATGCTGGCCTCTGAAGTGATCAGAGTCTAAGGAAGCCTCTAATTGCTTCAGAGGCCAGCGTTCCCAGTGATGCAGTGCATCAGTCATGACATCACTCACGTTGCGAGGAGCCTGCACAACAGCGCCTTCTGGATCAAGTTAGATCTGGTTAGTGCGGAAGCACGGATGGTGGCCGCATGAGTCATCGATGCCCAGCGCGGACAGGTAAGTACCGGGGTAAGGTAAGTACTGGGGGGCACTACTTTAAAAGGCACAACAGGGGGCACTACTTTAAGGGGAACAACAGGGGGCACTGCATAAGGGTCCACAACTACAAGGGGCACTGCAAATGGGCTCAACTACAGGGGGCACTGCACATGGCTCAACTACAGGGGCACTGCATATGGGCTCAACTACAGGGGCACTGCATATGGGCACAACTACAGGAGCACGGTACATGGGAACAACTACAGGGGCACTGCATAATGGGCACTACTACAGGGGGTATTGTATAATGGGCACAACTACAGGAGCACTAACTTGATACACGCAGTTAACAGGTTATAAGCTATGTTCCCAATAGTCTAGTTCTATATGGACATAAAACTGTGCACCCTGTCTTGAGCTGTGGAGACAGACTGGCAGGAGCAGAGAGGAGGGTTGGTAAGGTAGATCTTTCAGGGTGGGATGTAAGGGCTATTACTGTATGGCATAATGTGTAAGGAGCATTACTGTGTGGCACAATGTGCTATTAGGGTTTTAGTATTGCATAATGTGTTATATAGGGCATTAATGTGTGGCAATACATATGTGTTCTAAGTGGCATTATTGTGTAGCATAATGTGTAAGGGGCATTACCGTGTGGAATATTGTGTTGTAAGAAGCATTTTGGTGTGGCATGTGTTATAGGGGCATTACAGTGTGGCATAATTTGTAATAAGGGCATTACTGTGTGGCATACAGATATGTCCAGCTATATCTTTGCCGCTTGTGTGGAAAATCGTGCCATGCATAGCGTGAGATGCACCCCTTCGAGCAGATATGCGCACTGCATACACGACCACGCCTTGATAGAAATGCATGGTGCGATTGCAGTGCGCACCATAGCGTACCATAGCTTATGCAGGCACAGGGATTCGCATGGCGTGATAAATGCTCGCGTTTATGGCGCAATCATCCACAAAGTAACTGGGCGCATCTGTAATGTGTTATAAGAGGCATTACAGTGTGGCATAATTTGTTGTGTCCCCAGTGGTCTCAGTCCAGAGACAAAAAAAAAACAGAATCTGACACTCAGCAGCTTATACTCCATCAATTATAGGCTCGAGTAATCAGTACCCCCATTCCCCACCTGCTCAGTGCCCCTGTTTGCTTGCAGTAACTGTATATCTTTATACATACCAAATCCAATTTGAACATAATTATAGAAAAGAAAGATAGGCACAACAGTATTTAAAAAGTGCACGGGTCAGAGGGAATGAAAGTCAAGTGATAGGGAGTACTGTATGTGTAATATGCGGTGTATATAGTTTTGTATCATAACAGCATACCGTATGTTGATATGGATAAGGGATGCTGATGTACTAATTAAAGGGCTTGAAGGATGTAGAAGTAGATACTGTATTAACATAACCATATTGAATAGTAAACATAGGTGCTAGGGCATAAGTAAATGAATAACAAAGTTTAAATATTAACAAAATAAAATAGATTATGTAAAATGTGAATTTCAGCAATGGTATTGCAGATCTCACAAAAAAATATTTAAAAAATTAAAATGTACTAATCAAGTAATCAGCACAAGTATAACAAAAAATCATGAATAATAACATGAATAATAACAAATAAATGCATGAATAATAACAAACTAAACATTGATTCTACCTATAAACAGTGAAAATAGAATAACTAATATAATAGATACAATGAAATACAAAGGCTGGATGGAGGTTATGAAAACAATGTTCAAAAGAAAGTGATATTGTGTTCGAGTTCAGATTATGTGAAGATCTTGGATGTATAATGACTGTTCCTGTGAGGGTAGGAGGCATTACTGGCCTCTTCTATGCTTAGTGCAGCACAAACATCACAAAAAAAAAGTAAGAAGTAGGAAAGTTTATACAGTAAATATATCTGTAAATCTATGACGCTCGTCATTGGGTGCAAAAATGGGAAAAGGCACTATCCGAAGTTAAAGAAAGATAACATAAATCAAAGCACCTTGGAAAGATCTATTTGACTCATATTTCAGATAAGATCAATGGGGTGTTAGTGCAATGTTTGTGCAAATTATATATCTGTAAATAAAACCTTGCACTGATTTTGGCATTTCCTTTTTAAACAGAGTTGTATGAAGTTCCAGATATTCTGTTTGAAATTCCTTTTTTTAGCCATATGTGATTGCTTTTACTTCAATTTACACTCATTTTGGGAGTCCCCCGATTCATACAGTCTACTTTCTATGAACCATCTGAAGGGGCATATTAACCTGTATAAGAAATGATAATCTGCTAAAGTCTGTCCCGTCCCCAGCATGCATGCTCATTGGGAGCTGGGGGTATTGAGCTCCAAGGGCTCCCACTGCTAGAGAGACAGGGCATAGCCTCATCTACCCATACAAAATCAGGGGGCAGGGGGTGGGACAGAGCAGGGGGATGGAACAGAACATATCATCAGACAGAGAGGGGGGAGGGATGTGACAGCAGCAGAAAGGGGGTAAGGCAGAGCCACAGACATACATTGAGGTGACCCAGCATATAACCGCTCCCTTTACTAGTTAAAGAATATTAGCAGGTGTTTTCGTAAGGTACCCACATATATTAAGGAACCCCAGGATTTAAGAAGATGGGGCCAATGCAGATATCTCAGAATATTTGGCGTGATTCCTCAATTTCCTACCGCAAAAGCAGCCTCCTTGAGGGCTTGGCCCTAGCCACTAGTATACATTTATATCTCTACACACACATAAGTATGTTTTGTGATAGAAGCACTGGAGAAGTTAGGGATGGCATGTATTTGTGTCCCAGATTCCTGTAATATGTGGAAGAGTCTGATTTACAAACATATCTGAGTGTCGGCTTTTGATAAAAGCCGGAGAATGGGTCCTGGGGGTGTGGATGTGAGAGAGAAGGGAGGGTTCCATCCACAAGGCCGTTTCAGGTGTTAGGCCTTTCAGCCTGTGAGCAGGCTAATTAGGGATTACACCTGGAAGAGGCTCAATATAGCTGTGTAAGAGTTTTGATGCAGTGTCTCATACCTGGGAGAGCAGGCCCGCAGGTTAACTTGCTCTGAGACACTGTTTGCTACAATCCAGAAGGTACTGTGGACGTGAGTTTATTTAGTGTTCGGTTAGTGAGGGAATTTACTGTCTAGTTAGAGCCCAGACGGGTTAGGACGTATTTTATGTTTTGCTTATTTGATTATTGGTGTTGCACAATAAAAACTGGCGCCGACCAGCTTGCACGAAAACCCACATCTGGAGTACTGTTTCCTGGCTTCTGTGTGTAAGGAGGTGTCCATCTACCCCAGGAGAGGGACCCCTACCCCGATCATATCACAGTATGTAAATCCATATACACACATATAGTTTCAGGAGTCTGCATATTTCAGAACCAATGATATTTACATTTTGCTGTCATTGCAGAGAAGTTGCATGTTGTGTCAGTGTGACATTACTCCACAAATTTCTACCCACAGATATCAAGCATCTCTAAAGTATTGAGGAAGACAACAAGGCCATCGATAAAAGACCCTTTTAATAGTAAATAATTAATATGCAAGAATTGACTGTACATTTATTCTGAAAAGGCAGCAGCCATACAAGTTTTGCGAACTACAGAAAAAAAAAACATCCAGACGGTCTCATTATTTGTGTTAATTTTCAATACAATATAACACAGCTGTTTGGCATTACCAAATATATTCATATATATTCATTTATATATATATATATATTTATAGAGATATGTACATGTGCTGAAAAAAGTTGCAAGTGCACACTTTAGTATTATTTTTTTTCTTAAGGATTCCATCCATGTGTTCACATGTAACATTCAGGATTGTTGTTGATTGGACAAGGCACAGAGAGTACAGTATACAGCCAATTCCAGCTTCCGCTGTTTGAGGCTGAATAACTATCTTGACGCCAAGGGAGCCTTCAACTCATTGTTTTGTGGAGCCCAGTAACTTCAAGAGGTTTTAACCTGTTATTTCCCCAATAACATCCATTAATCTGCGAAATCTTAGATGTCTTAGTCATTATACATGTTCGGTGATTTAGCAGCACAAAACTCTGGAAATAGTCTATTGTAGAGCATTTCTTTTGCTGAAGAATACCAGCTCCACACAGATGCCAGACACACACAACCCTTGCCGGACAGATTTGAAGGTACATTGGACATAACAATAAGATTTTTTAAAGACCAAAAACAAAAACTAACAAGAAACTTCAAATACCGAAATTTTAAAGTTGGTTCATCAATCTTTCATGAGTTTTCCAAATATCTGTTTTATTATTATATATTGTCTTTGAAATCAATGTAAAGGAATACTGTACTCATTTTTTTTTATAGAAAAGTAAGGACAAGGAAGTGGTAGATGGAATAAAAATGAATGTAGCATTATAAGCAGTTGTACAAAGGATGAGATGCAGATATGATACAATATGATACATAATTTAGCAATGTAGTCAAATTGCAGTAAAAGTCTTACCTACAGCATGAACAGGGATGGCAACCATTTTTTTGTGCTGATCCAGTATTCATGAGACTGCAGCCTATCAATTCACCGGGAACTAGTTGCATCAATTTGCTGGTGGATAGGCTGAATCCTAACTAAGCCCACATAAGGGCAACTTCCAGTATTTGTAGGGCATAAGTACTGTATACTAAACATACAGTAATAAAAGACAGTTGAAGTTTAAACTGTACTAAAGGCTGAAAACTATACAAGAACTATCTGGAGTGTTTACACTTAATTAACTGTAAAATGGCAGACACTGAAGGGGCATATTTACTAAAGTAAATATGGGCAGCACAGACGGTGTAATGGTTAGCGTTACTGCCTCACAACAATGAGGTCATGGGTTCAATTCCCACCATGGCCCTAACTGTGTGGAGTTTGTATATTCTCCCCGTGCTTGCGTGGGTTTCCTCCAGGTACTCCGGTTTCCTCCCACACTCCAAAAATATACTGGCAGGTTAATTGGCTCCCTACAAAATTGACCATATTGTGTATGTGTGTGAGCATGTGGTAGGGAATATAGACTGTAAGCTCCACTGGGGCAGGGACAGATGTGAATGGGCAAATATTCTCTGTGTAAAGCGCTGGAGAATATGTGTGCGCTATATAAATAACTGGTAATAAATAAATAACTGGTAATAAAGTGCAGGTTTTTAGAAATGGAGATGTTACCCATAGCAACCAATAAGATTATACGTAACATTTATCTAGCACCTTCTAGAATAGCTAGAATCTGATTGGTTGCTATGGGCAACATCTACACTTCCATAAACCCGCAGTTTAGTAAATATACCCTTGAGTGACTGACAGCTGGGCAGGCTGCAGAAATGCACTTTGTATATTGGTTGGTTTACGGTGGAATGGCCACGGTAACTCATTTATCTGCATTAGTTGCTTTTTACCTGCATTAGAAGTCATGGGACATTGGCCAAATTATGTTGGAGACGCTACAGCTGTGTATAAGGGAGTTGGGGATGTCATGTCAGCTCATCTTTTAGGCAGACAAGCATACAGTATAACTCTTACATCATAGCATCTTGCAGCTGCCTGTTTATACATATGTTTGTACATAGACCTACCAGTTTTTTTTCATTATTTCCATATTTCATCTTCCTTTTAAATAAACATTTTTCTAGAGATATGTTGTTGCCTCTTTCCACTTTAATATGAGGAGGGCACTTTACCCCATTTAAAAAGTTCACAGTCAAAACTGTATATTGGAGATGGCCCCTGAGACAACAGAAACTCTGATAATGGTGGGCTTGGGGTCCTGCCAATTTTTTAATTGTACAAAATAAATACCTACTAAAGTGGAGGGAGCTCCATAAAAAAAGTTGCAAACAGTATTGACAAATGAATAAGTAGATTACTAGTAGGCAGTGGCAGTGTGCGACTGTCCAATTAATGTGAAACTAGAAGTGCGACTATGCACTGCAAATCAAAAAGCATGTTAGACACCTGCTTATTGTACCTTCGTAGTAAAACCCTTGTCTGTCTACACTAGCCTATCTACTAAACTATAGTAGCTCACCTACCAAAATACAAAAAAGAACTAACAATTTTCTGTGATCGACATCAGTCACCAATACGACCGCTTCATTTTATGTATGAACACCTTTTTGCACCATTTTAGCATTTCTCATTTGGACAACTCACTTGAATTCCTAAATAATTATACATGTTATCTTTGCACTTGGTACTATGGGCCTGATTCAGAGCCGAACGCTCTTTCAGAGCGCTCGCTCTGAATCAGAGCATTTTTTTTGTTTCGTCCTCCTGGCCGCTCGCATACCTGCGGGTGACCACCCACAGCTTTTGCGAGCGGCCAGGTGATGGTCGTGATCATTGCGTCCATCGGGGCTTGCGACGAGACCCTTGTGATAGGGTCTCGTTCCCGCAAGCCCCAGTGACCTTCTGGCTCTAAATAGAGCCGGAAGCTCACCACTGACATCACTGGTGATGTCAGTGGTGTCTCCCACAAACGGCAGGCGTTCCTTCGGGAACACCTCCGTTTGTGTAGCCACCCCCCCTGCCTGCCTCCAAAACGGGGCGAGCTGTCAATCATAATCGACAGCCACCCTGTTTTGGCGTGAGACCCATAGCGATGGAGCGCCCGTCGCTGGCCGTGTCTTGCACATCGGAGCCGGCTCTGGCGTGCACATTCACAGTGGGGGACAATCAACCCACTTGCGAGTGCTGTGCACTCGCGAGCGGGTCTGAATCAGGCCCCATGTGTGGTTTTAGATTGTCCGCAATGTATCTTTTGTTTGGCAGAGGACTTGTGGGGGACCTTTATAGAGTGTATATTTTTAATCCCAAATTTCTGCAAAATAGTTAGAATTCTAAACATACTGTACAGTACATAATCAACCCTATCACCAAGTTAGTCCAGGAGGTGCTTCTAACAGTATATAAAGAGATCCCCACTCAAACTTCTTTAGGGATATTCACTTAGTAGCCTTCATATTCACTCATTTCCAGAGTATGAACCTCAACAAAATGTAAACAATATACTCATAGTGTAACAAGTCTTCAACCATTCATATAGTATAGAAGTATTGGTTCAAACACAATTGCCAAAAGCGATGGTCTACAGTGTAAAGTAGACAAACAGGCAATAAGTAAACAATTAAAGCTTTACAATATAGGTGTTAGCCAGACATCCCAAGGATCCACCAACCATCTACCTTGTAAGGTCCAACAGCATCCAGATCACCTCTCTTGCAACACGTTTCAATACATTCAGTGGGTATCTTCCTCAAGGCACATAGCTATGTGCCTTGAGGAAGATACACACTGGATATATTGAAACGCGTATTGTAAAGCGATATTTGTCTACTTATTTCATCTGGTAGACAATTATACTAGGTGAGAGTCCATTGCACCTTATCGTTTTATGTTTTGTGATCCTAATAAATACAATCTTGCACTATTGGAGATCTATTTTATTCATTACATGTGCACTTAGAGCAATCGTGGGACTATAAAGACCACCTCTGGTGAAAGTGCTGTTTTGCAGAACAGTGGTTTTACAAACTGCCTGTTTGTCTACTTTACACTGTAGACCATCGCTTTTGGTAATTGCGTTTCAACCAATACTTCTATATACTATATGAATGGTTGAAAACTTGTTACACTATGAGTATATTGTTTACATTTTGTTGAGGTTCATGCTCTGGAAATGAGTGAATATGAAGGCTACTGTACTTTGAAGTGAATATCCCTAAAGTAGTTCAAGTGGGGATCTCTTTATATACTGATAGAAGAGCCTCCTGTACTGACTTGGTGATATTCGTTCTTTTCAATTTGTGGTTTAAGTGTTAGGTGACGCTGTTTTACTAAGGAGTCTAAGGGGCAGCTACGTGTGTGCGCGTGCCATCTTCAGAATTGTTTTTGTAACTATAGAATCTAGTTTAAGTATATACGTGGGTTTGTGTGAGGTACTGTACTGTGTGGTTATTTTTGTTTTTTATGCAGCAGATTTCCAGCAAATATTTTACATGTACAGTAAGCATCGTGTTTGGGGGCCTGTGGGAGTTTTGCACATATGGCATTACTTAACTCAGAGTAATCCAGCCTTTTAAACATTAGTTTTAGCTCCCTGGTATAATTTACTTCACATATTGATGTACATTTTTGAGAAAATAATTGTAATTATATATTTTCATCAATTAATACATCAAAACCCCACTAGTGAGATAGAGCTTTGTCATGAAAATGTCCTAATGTGATGTATAATTCAGTTTTAAAATGAACCCGACAAATTGAGGGGCAAAAATTCAACAGGTTTAAAAGGTTTTATATAATCGTGTGATGCAAAGTATCATTATCAGCTCTTATGAATATGTGTTAAGTTATACATGACATTTATGTACTGCTTGTGGTTTTATTTTTTTCTTACTCATTTGTGTTTTGGGGCTCAATTTTCCTTAGTAACACAAACCAACACATAAACACAAACACTATGGAGAAGATGCTACCCATAGCAACCAGCTTCTAGCAATCATTTTACAGAATGTACTTGTTAAATGATAGCTGGAAATTGGGAAACTCCTCCATTTGTTCACTTTAGAAGGTTTTGATAAATCTCTCCCTACAGTGTATCCTGACATAATTTATCAATCCAGTATATGCCATTTAGTACTATTATGGAAGGGCACTTTAAAGGGCACTTTGCATTGGTTGATTTGTTTAGTTAAACTATTTAGGTGATGTTTCATTATACAGAATGTACCCCTCTTTAAGACACCCCCCACACTGAAGTCGCATAAAAGCGGGCTCAACATTGTGAAATCATGTAGCAATACTGATTAGCGGGGTGCATCACCAGTTTGCATATTTATTTTAAGTGTACAAGTCACCTACAACCAGTGGTGCTGTTTTGCGGGTTGGTAATCACTGCTAGTCACTACTCTATCAGGGGGAATTTTTCACCTAGGAGAGCTGACCTTTGTTAAATAACGATGGTACATTATGTATCACTGCTATAGTTTCAGCAGTGTCCTGCATAGCACTAATTGTAATGCACATGAGAGGTAAGCAGGTGCCATGCTGAAATGGTATTAATTTGCGTCAAAATGCCAAACTTTTCACCACTCGATGAATAGATTCAGTTTGCTTTATAAAGATCTATGGGGGGTGCTATTAAAAAGCAGAAGATAGTAGAGATTGCTCCAGCATTAACTCTTTGATGAATAGATTCAGTTTGCCTTATAAAGATCTATGCGGGGTGGTATTAAAAAGCAGAAGATAGTAGAGATTGCTCCAGCATTAACTCTTTGATGAATAGATTCAGTTTGCTTTATAAAGATCTATGGGGGGTGGTATTAAAAAGCAAAAGATAGTAGAGATTGCTCTAGCATTAACTATTTGATGAATAAATTCAGTTTGCCTTATAAAGATCTATGGGGGGTGGTATTAAAAAGCAAAAGATAGTAGATATTGCTCTAGCATTAACTATTTGATGAATAAATTCAGTTTGCTTTATAAAGATCTATGGGGGGTGGTATTAAAAAGCAAAAGATAGTAGAGATTGCTCCAGCATTAACTCTTTGATGAATAGATTCAGTTTGCCTTATAAAGATATATGGGGAGTGCTATTAAAAAGCAAAAGATAGTAGAGATTGCTCCAGCATTAACTCTTTGATGAATAGATTCAGATTGCCTTATAAAGATCTATGGGGGGTGGTATTAAAAAGCAAAATATAGTAGAGATTGCTCCAGCATTAACTCTTTGAATAGGATGGTTTCCTGTGATATCTATTGTCTGGAGAAAACAGACCTTTCCTATGAATTGTAGGCTAATCGCAGTCCATAGATATTCCCCTAAGTGCCTCGTAATACAAGAGGCAGTTACATATGATGAACCAATATTCATGGATCATAATTCAACCCACAAACTGGATGGTTCCATTGTGAATCATGTGACAGTGTAATAAATTTAAAAGCTGCAAATAAATAGTAAAATGCATAGAACAGAAACATTAAGAGGGGAATTCAATTAGGGTTGTTAACTTAATGGGGGTGAAAAAGGAAGGTAGTCTTGGGCTTTATAACCAGAGGCTATTCAATTAGCCCTCCTTTTTTATCTGAGACCCTTTTTAATGGCTCATAGAGCTTGTGATAAGTTCACAGACCTATGTGTTAACTTGGTATTTACACCTGTTGACTGCACAGTTATTGGAGATTTCTTTTCGGGTCTCAGGAGACTTCCCCAAAAAATCTCTGATAAGCGGGGCTAATTGAATATGGACCAGTGATCAATTTGCACCCCTTCAGTTATTTGGTCTAACTGAATTCTCCCTAAGTTTCATTAATTTAAATTAAATTGCTGATTGTTATTATTTGCCTAGATGATCTCCATTTCTGTACATTGGTGTTTTGTACTAGAATTTAGGTAAGCAAATAAGTGTTAATATACAGTACCAACCAACTGATCAGTCAGTTTCACAGTTCCATCTGGCACTGTAGCACTGTAGGTCCAAAGGATTTGATACTTGTTACAAATAGAGGCTGGTTTTATATATACGGCCGGTATTCATTTCAAAATTCAGGATTTAAATATTCTCATATTTAGGATTATACGGTAAGTAGATGGTAATGCCATTGTGTGTTATATCAGGGCTTAGATCATTGGGGTATTGAGTAGTTACATCACATTCTTTAGTCAGTAACATGGACTCTTCATATTTATGACACCTTCACCTAAGTGGACAACCATAACTAACCTGGGCTGCAGGACTAGCCGTTTCATGAACCATTATGGTGAACAGTGTCTGATTGTAATAATGACAAGAAAAATACAAAATAAATACTAGCTTTCTGGGTCACTGCAATACATATATCTTACGTTTAGCCCTCGTGTTTTCTCCATGACAATAATCCTGTATCCAAAAAACTTGAATGATATTTGCAGTTGGCCTATGCAGTAGTTACAGTAAATTTTTAATTTTGCTCAAATATGTCCATTAAATTCAGATAAAATGGATAGTTCTACTTCCCTGACCACTCCCCCATTTCGACAGGTCCTCTTATGCGATCAATGGTCCAGTCCTGTTCTCATTGTACAACCGCTGCTCATGAACATCACAAACACCATACTTGAATCAAGTAACCAGACTAAGATTTATCTTCCTATGGCACAAATAGCTTTCTCACATAGATCATTGGCCAATATCAGAGGTGTACAACATAATGCAAAGTTAAGGAGCCAGGCAGACATATCTAAGAACATCCATTGACATATGTGGAAACTGTTCCCCGATTGTTATGTGCCAGTGGTAAGTATTTAAGTACTGTAACACCTGCATTCCTGGCTGCCTGGGTGGATAAAAAGCGCTCTTTGATCTTTGAATTTGTTCCCTTGAATGTCTCCGGCAAACTTCTTTATTGCATGTTTATATTATCAGAAAAAAATGTGTATTCAGAAATACTTGGAGGATAAAATACATTTTCACAGTACAGTGTAACTCATCAAGTACCCAGGTTCTGATAATGTAACTAGACAAGTGCATTTGTTCTCACCCATGGGCATCCTTCAAGGTACTTAAAGAAGGAGGATGCAACATTTTCATTTAAAAAAAAAAAGAATTGTTGGATTTACAGTGATCATGTGGCAAATGACATCACAACAGCAATGTGTCACGTAATTGTTTGACCCTTATTATGGACAAGTTTAAAGGGCACGTTGGATGCAGCCATTATTTTTATTTGGCCAGAATAAATATTCCACCTATCAATTTACTGGGAATTAGAGCCATCACTGAAATGTTAAATACTTTGGGGGATATGTATCAAAGCTTGATGAGAGATAAAGTCCCAACAAATCAGCTTCTAACTGTCATTTCACAGGCTCTGGGCCTGATTCCAAGATTTAGGTTAATGTAACCACAGCTGCAATCTCTCACGTATTACAGTTGCTAAAATATGCTAATGTCTGTCCAAAGTAGGGGTGTGCACCGGACACTTTTCGTGTTTTGTGTTTTGGTTTTGGATCTGGATCTTTCTTCGTGTTTTGGATCTGGATTGGTTTTGCCAAAACCACCCTTCCGTGTTTTGGGTTCTGGGTTTTGTGTTTTGGATCTGGATTTTTTCTTAAAAAATAAAAAAACCCCGCTAAAATCACATAAATGGGCCTTTTTTTGTTCCTACGCTATTAATAACCCCAATAACATTAATTTCCACTCATTTCCACTCTATTCTGAACACCTCACACCTCACAATATTGTTTTTAGGCCAAAAGGTTGTACCGAGGAAGCTGGATGACTATGCTAAGCGACACAAGGGGGCGGCACAAACACGTGGCCCATCTAGGAGTGGCACTGCAGTGGCAGACAGGAAGCCAATCAGCGTTATGGTGCCCATTTGCATGTAGCACGAACCCGGGAGATCCGTGCTACATGCATCTGTGTGATTGGCACAGAGCAATGACAGGTCCGTGAGACCCGTCTGTGCTGCTGTGGTAAAAAAAAAAAAAAAAAACCTGTGTAAAAAAAGAAAAAAATGGCGTGCACCCCCCCAAAAAAGAGCAACCAGCCCCGGGCATTAGTAACCCAGTGCTGGGTGTGCTTAAATACAGGGGACAAACGACGTAGGGGTCCCCTGTACTTAAGCACAACCAGCACCGGGCTAGTCAGAACCAGCGCTGGTTGCCAAAATACGGGGGACAAACGACGTAGGGGTCCCCTGTATTCTGCGCAACCAGCTCTGGGCTCTGATCCGGTCCTGGTTCTGGAAATATAGGGGACAAAAAATGAGTAGGGTTCCCCTGTATGTTCCAGAACCAGCACTGGACTTTTTCTAGCGGGGGGCTGATGCCACAGCCAGGGGAGCCCTTTCACCGGGCCCCCCAGCCGCAGCATCAACCCTGACCGCTAGTCAGCCCAGGCCGGGGATCCCTGGAGAGCTGGGGACCCCCCCAATAAAGGGGTCACCCTCTCCAGGGCACCCCAGGCCCAGGCTGATAGCCCGGGGCTATCCCCGCCACCCCTGGTGGCGGTGGGTGGCGGGTTGATTGTGTGGTGTGGTGTAAATAAAGAATATCAAACATTGTCTTTACAAGTAGAACTGCAAGTCCCAGCTAGCCTGCCCCGCATGCTGGTACTTGGAGAACCACAAGTACCAGCATGCAGGGCATTAAGGGCCCACTAGTACCTGTAGTTCACCTGTAAAAAAAATGTTTAAAAAAACACAGGACACACACACCGTGACAGTATAAGTTTATTAAACATACATACACACACACACACACACACACATGTACACATACTCACCTATGTAACCCTGTAGCATCGGTCCACTTGTCCGGTAAAGTATCCCTAGGGGACCTGTGAAAAAAAACATACTCACCATCTCCTATGCGAGGTTCTGTCCTCTTCGTTCCAAAGTAGGCATCCCCGGACTTGGCAAAAAAAAAAAACGAAAACGCGATCCACGAACTTAGTACCGTTCTATAGAACGGTACTTCCCGAATGAGAGCTTAGCGGCGGGGTATCACCATGGAAACCCCGCTGCTAAGCGTTCATTGGCTGAGAGAGGTCATCTCCCGTCTCTCAGCCAATGAACGGCTCCCTCCATTGTAGTCAATGCTGGGAGCCGCAAGGTTATTAAAGTTTACCCTGCGGTTCCCAGCATTGACTACAATGGAGGGAGCCGTTCATTGGCTGAGAGACGGGAGATGGCCTCTCTCAGCCAATGAACGCTTAGCAGCGGGGTTTCCATGGTGATACCCCGCCGCTAAGCTCTCATTCGGGAAGTACCGTTCTATAGAACGGTACTAAGTTCGTGGATCGCGTTTTCGTTTTTTTTTTTTTGCCAAGTCCGGGGATGCCTACTTTGGAACGAAGAGGACAGAACCTCGCATAGGAGATGGTGAGTATGTTTTTTTTCACAGGTCCCCTATGGATACTTTACCGGACAAGTGGACCGATGCTACAGGGTTACATAGGTGAGTATGTGTACATGTGTGTGTGTGTATGTATGTTTAATAAACTTATACTGTCACGGTGTGTGTGTCCTGTGTTTTTTTAAACATTTTTTTTACAGGTGAACTACAGGTACTAGTGGGCCCTTAATGCCCTGCATGCTGGTACTTGTGGTTCTCCAAGTACCAGCATGCGGGGCAGGCTAGCTGGGACTTGCAGTTCTACTTGTAAAGACAATGTTTGATATTCTTTATTTACACCACACCACACAATCAACCCGCCACCCACCGCCACCAGGGGTGGCGGGGATAGCCCCGGGCTATCAGCCTGGGCCTGGGGTGCCCTGGAGAGGGTGACCCCTTTATTGGGGGGGTCCCCAGCTCTCCAGGGATCCCCGGCCTGGGCTGACTAGCGGTCAGGGCTGATGCTGCGGCTGGGGGGCCCGGTGAAAGGGCTCCCCTGGCTGTGGCATCAGCCCCCCGCTAGAAAAAGTCCAGTGCTGGTTCTGGAACATACAGGGGAACCCTACTCATTTTTTTCCCCTGTATTTCCAGAACCAGGACCGGATCAGAGCCCAGAGCTGGTTGCGCAGAACAGGGGGGACCCCTACGTCGTTTGTCCCCCGTATTTTGGCAACCAGCGCTGGTTCTGACTAGCCCGGTGCTGGTTGTGTTTAAGTACAGGGGACCCCTATGTCGTTTGTCCCCTGTATTTAAGCACACCCAGCACTGGGTCACTAATGCCCGGGGCTGGTTGCTCTTTTTTTGGGGGGGAGGACGCCATTTTTTTCTCTTTTTACACAGGTTTTTTTTTTTTTATTTACCACAGCAGCACAGACGGGTCTCACGGACCCGTTAGTGCTCTGTGTCAATGACACAGATGCAAGTAGCACGGATCTCCTGGTCCGTGCGTGCATCTGTGTCATTGAAATACACAGCAGCACAGACGGGTCTCACTGACCCATCTGTGCTCTGTGTCACTGTCAATCACACAGATGCATGTAGCACGGATCTCACGAGTCCGTGCTACATGCAAATGAGCACCATAATGCTGATTGGCTGAGAGCCATGACAGACGGCTCTGTCAGCCAATCAGCACTTTGCCCATTAAAGGCAAAGGCATTTTTTTTTAAATGGCCGCTCGAGGCAAAACCTCGAGATCCGACAGCAGATCTCGAGGTTTTGCCTCGGGAGAGGGATCCGGGGCAGACAGGGAGATCCGAGCTTGGGCTCGGATCGCCCCGGATCCCCGAAGTTCGGGTGGGTTCGGTTCTCAGGGAACCGAACCCGCTCATCCCTAGTCCAAAGCATAGCTGAATATACAGTAGGGAAGTCAACTGCTGCCTTTTAATATCCATCCAACAACATACAACAGCAAAAATATTGGTACTATCGACACACATCGGGCAGTCACGCAGCATGTAGTCAAGTCTGACCAGCCGCCAACACTGCAGCTCTCCTGATACACAGAGGGCTCTCATGCTGCAAAGGAGATTGCAATGGCTAATTTATGCACACCCATGAAACAGTGTGCAAACGGTCAGACACGCCTTCACTTTTCTAACCACCCACCCTTTTACCACCCCAAAACACTGACTACCTGTCACTCACTTTGCAACCGATTCCTTTGTATGAGCGTAATTGCAATGCATGTGCAGTACGGCTTTCACGCATACGTAATGGCAAACAATTGCTAAATCTGTGAAAATATCGGCATTGCGTAAATTTCAGAGTCAGGCCCACAAAATGAAAAATGACAGCAGCTGATTAGTTGGTACTTTATCTCTCTCTACTTACTCTCTCTCCAAGGTTTGATAAATCTCCCCCGTTGTGCGGATGTCAACAACTCTGAGAATTGACAGATTGCACTCTTATGAAAATGGTGCTACCACAATATGGCTGTCTCCACAGTGAGTAGGAGAGAGTAACATTTTAATTTCATATAACTTTATTTTGGTTGGTTATTGATTCCCGTTCTATTGACAGCTGACTACACTGCACAACATATTTACAAACTGTCTGAAAGACACTTCCGCAAAAGTAATGCAAACCCGGGCAACACTGACTCTGGCTAACAGTAGCAAGTACTGGCAACAGTAGGAACTTTGACACCAGTCGCATTGTACAATGAGATTCAGTTCTGCAGAGACATCACACAAAATCTACATGCCAAGGATTATCATTTGTGTTGGCTATTGCATTCTATTCTCTCTAAGGCAAAGCAGCTTGGGGCAGCTGTGTACAGAAGGGGGGCTACTTAGCATCATTATACAGTGTAACGTGTCCTTTTAATGTGATAATTCATCTCTCTTTTTCTACCTGACCTTGAAATGCTGATTTAAATAACCAAAGACCACATTCTTTTTAAAGGTATGTCTTTTCATAGACCACAGAGAAAGTGGAAGCTTTTAGCGTCTATGCCTCCAAATTCCCTCGCTGGTAGATGGCTTTTTCTGAAAACCTTTTTGCACAATTAAGGTTCCTTTTAAAGAATGCACAGTTGATTCAGAGAGAAGCAATCTTTCCTCAGCCCTGCTGTCTTTATCATCAACACCTCCTTAGCCTCATTTTATGAAGTAGGGAACAATGATGATGTCGGTTTATCCTCCTCCCAGCTCCGTCTTTCCAAAAAAAGACTGGAATCCATATCTTAGACTGGCCTCTACAAACCAGGACAAGCATAACCACTCATAGTCCATTCTGTCTGCTGTAGCTGAAGTCTGGGTCCTCTGAGTGAGTGTCTGTTACCAGTGAGAGTTTGGTTTGTGTCCTCCCTATCTCCTCTAGTGCACATGCCAAAGAATCCAAACTTCCGTCATACGGATGCCTTGCTTCCCACAAGTCCAAGATGACAGCGGATGGACTGTTCTTTGTTGCAAAGTAGCACAGGTTCCTACAAGCAGAAAAGTATCATATGAATCAAGAGAGTAACTCAAAGCCTCTGGTGTTTAGATAAATGAAGCTGGACATTATAATGTTAGAATACACAAGTAGTATTTACATATGTTGAAATCATACATCCACCCTTATTAAATGTCAAGGCATGGTACATCTAGCAGACATTCTGTCTGGCAGATCATTTTTGTTGGCCTGTATTTGGAACAAGGTAGTAGGTATGTCTGCTGCATTTCCTAAACCCTAGAAAAATTACATCAGATTGCCGTATTTGCTGTAGACTTTTCTTTCCTTTTCACCAGTTTTCATACATGTATCTGTTGTGCCTACCTGTGACGAGTGACCAAATCACAACCTTGTGCTTTAAATGATGTAACAATTTTTGTTCGTTATGTATCACTCAGACTACAACCATTCACTTCTAAAATGTGTCGGACTCTGATCCTCACTCCAAAACGTTGATAATTGTTGCTATAAGGGTTGTTGAATTAACAAACCTTTCACCATTGACTGATCTGCCTATTTTGCCTATTCTTGTTTTTCTAATTGTGCCAACAACACCTAAGGCTTATACAACTTTCTCAGTAGTTCTACAACTTTCCTGCCAATGTTCCCAAAAGCAAAATATGGACATTTTAGGTCATATAACTGAAACACTTTGAGGTCTTTAAATCATGTCCTTTTACAGGCAAGCCTACGCCCTTTCTCACTAAACCATACCATGAAGTTTTGGGCTGATGATAGGTATGCAACGGTGTTTATCACCATCACACACCTGAGATAGGTGACCTTCAGTGCTACAGCCTTTCTTGTGACTGTTTAGAATACTCCTTACTGTTCCACCCAGTCTTCTATTCATTTTCTCTATGTACTGTATGACCAATCACTTGAAGCCTTCAATATAGATTTGCTTCAATGACTTTATGTTGGCTTTTTTCCAAATTCAGGAGAAATAGTGCCTTCTGCAAAATGACTGTAATTCTTGTGTTAAAAATAAGACCTTTTTCTAGTATAACTGCTCCCTTCTGACATCAATGTTTCAGCTAGGTAAAAACATAGTTTTATTCCACCTCGTGTCACGAGGCAAGTACTGTGCTAACCTTAATCACCGCTGAGTCACAGTTGGATGCACATCAATTTTTACCAATAGAAATCTATTTACTGGCACAGGACATGACAAGTCCATGCCCTGCAATGTGAGGTGTCTGTACTACCAGTGAACGGGTTACAGTGTTTTATTTGCTCTGTACTACCCTCCTGTTCTTTGACTGCCAATGAGAGACAGTAACGATACCATATGCTTTATTGATACAGCACACTCAGAGTTGTTTGTTCGAGTGATTTTTAGGGAATAAAGATGGTAGCTAGGAAATTAGTTTCCTTCCTTCCATCTGGCCCCCCTGGTGGATCTCTCAAATGTTTGTTTATATATGGAGCTGTAACGTGCAATGTACTACAGCAAGTGAAGGTATTACAGCAGAAGTTCCCTCTGTTGCTTTATCTTTATTTTATTTTATTTTTTTGCAGTTTCAAGGTCTTTGTGTTGAAAGTACAATAGCTTGTGTTTGCTAAGTGGTAGCATTCTGTATTATATGTACCATAATGCATCATGGGATATTAACCGAATCTGTAGGAGATTCAACAGAAGTTTCTAGTGCTTCTAGTGCAAGTGCAAAAATGAAGGTCATGTAAGTACAAGTAGAATGGACAGGATACTTTTCATTAAAATAGATGGAATTGAAGGACGCACACAGTGTGATCCATTTTCTTTGAGGAGGCAGGGCTGAGTGCCACTGCAAGGAGACGGGCCACTTAATGCTCACAGCTAAATCCAGAGTTCTGGACCATGATAAGTTTCTTATATGCTCTGAATTCACTTAATTTTGTACCTGTGTCTTTAGATTGTTACCGATAAAACTTAATATGACATACTTCATGATTATGTGTCCCCATTTTGCTTCTGTCTTTCATATAATATATATATATATATATATATATATATATATATTTCATATATAATCTGAATGGTTGTTATGGGCAACATCTTCAATTCTATAAATCAGCACTTTAGTAAATATACTCCCTAGTGTGAGTGAGTGACCAGGTCCCATATGACTGATTGTGTCTTTTTCACATGAAAACATATCAATGCGATGTGCGACTGAGAGTCTGATTCAAAGACGCATGCAACCTAATGGTTTGCGTACAGTACATCTCCGATGGCGTGGGGACTGCGCATGCACAGGACCCATTTTGCACATGTGCAGAACGGGTCCTGCATCTTTGCACGCAGTGCCCATAGGCGGCAGCATGATTGACATTCTGAGAATGGGGTGGTGCCGCCTGCGTTTCCAGAAAACAAGTGGGGTGTTGTCCGCTTTTTTTGGTAGTGCCGAGACCAGGGTCTGTGTCTTCCAATGCAGATTTACTGGTTTCTCAAGAAGGATTGGTATGAAATACTGCCAGACGGTTCAAAGCCCGACACCAGAAGACCGGCACCAGGGAAGCTCCCGACAGCAGCTAAGGTAAGTACTAACTAACCTAACCCCCCCTAACCCTAACCCTCCCTAACCGTAAACCTCCCCCCAGGGGTGCCTAACCCTAACCCCCCTTCCCCTAGCCTAACCCTAACCTGCCCGGGGGGTGCTTAACCCTAAGTCCTCTTTGGGAGCCCCTAACCTAACCCTGCCCCACACGGCTGTCCGCGTCCGGCTTGCCTTTGATCGGGATGCTGGGCATCGGGCTCCCGGCGTAGTTAAAATGACAGGCGTCGGAATATCGACGCCTGTCATTACACCCTTGCCGGAATTAGACAGTCGGGATGCCGACGGTCGGCATTTAGACCGTCAGCATCCCGACTGCATACCTCTCAAGCTGAGGCTTACTCAGATGGCTCATTTTCCAAAGACGCTGCTGCTGTGCAAAAGGGTCCATCTTAGAATCAGGCTCTCAGTCTACAAATAGAGCACAATGGAACTTGGTGTGGAAAAAAGATGAACCTGCTGCATTGTAGCACGTTGTATACAGATTCAGACTCGGCCTAATTCAGAGCCGGACGCTCTTGAAGAGCGCTCGCTCTGAATCAGGGCATTTTTTTTTGTTGCGGCCTCCTGGCCGCTCGCTAAGCTGTGGGTGACCACCCGCAGCTTTTGCGAGCGGCCAGGTGATGGTCGCGATGGTCGCGACCATCGGGGCTTGCGACGAGACCCTTGTGGTAGGGTCTTATCCATCACAAGCCCCAGAGAGCTTCCTGCTCTAACAGAGCAGGAAGCTCTCCACTGACATCACTGGTGATGTCTCGCTCCGGGGCTTGTCTCGCTCCGGGGCTTGCACATGCGCGCGCCGCGCGTGCACAGTTCCCAACTACCGACCCGCTTGCGAGCGCTATGTGCTCGCGAGCAGGTCTGAATCAGGCCCTAAGTCTTCAGCAGTGGTTCCCAAACTGTGTACCATGGCACCCTGGGGTGCCTTAGGACTCTTGCAGGAGGGCCTCAGGATGGTGGTCCACCACCAAATCAAATGATTTATGGTCAATGTAATGTATATATGTGGACAAACCTGTCCACCACCACATATTTGAACCTAAGCATGACAGGTGAGCACAATTTTCTTCACTTTACTAAATTTTTTTCTGAATTTCTCAATAACAAACTTAAAATTAGGGGTGCCATGGAAACAATGCTGATACTCTAGGGTGCCGTGATTCAAAAAAGTTTAGGAACCTGGTCTACAGTATATAAGTGTTGCATAACATATTAATCAGTGCATCTCCTTGTACATCTTAGTCACACTGCAGTGCAACTAAGACATATTTTCAGGTAAAAAAGCGCCTAAGAGGGAACCCATGAATAGACTATTTTGATCAAGTCTCCTATATTTTTGTGATTTACATGGCAAATTGTCAAATCTCCAAAAAGCAAACATTAAATCAAACAAAAAAATGCTACACATCTTACAATCACAGAAATAATTGATTTCTGCCTTTTGACGTGTAGAAAAGGGTGAATTAGCATGGGCAATTGGTAATAACACCATGAATATTTCCATAAATTATCTCATTGGTTTTAAGCAAATCAAGATTGTCTGGCAACCAGTATTCTTTAAATATTCAATACATTTCAATAGTTTAAGAGAGCCCATATAAATTGACTGATTATTGGAATGAATGGGAAATTGTTCCAATAAATAAAAACATAAATAAGTACAATATATAATATATATATGTATATATGTTATGGAAGATCAAATACTATGGACATATTTGTTGTTCTTAAGGCTGAGGCAGAAATGTGATAGGTCCAGAGAAGTGAACACTGAAATACAGTTGGTTGATAAAAAGGATAGAACTACTGTAGGAAGACCATTAGTGTCCTGGCACCCTAGGTATTGCAATATTTGTATGAGAAGTGAGTGATCAACAAGGTCATATGTAGAGATCCAGGAAAATTAGAAAATTAAGCCTTTAGATTTAGAAATGATCAAATCATTGACCATCTTAGTCAGTGCAATCCAGTTGGGAATATAAGTCTGACTGAAGAAAGTCCAATATGTTGTGTAAGGAAAAGAATTACGTAAGAAGAATTTAAGCAAGAATCTTAAGAATGAGTTTCATGAATCAGAATTGTTTTATCTTTCTCAGAATAGGAGTAATGACTGTATTGTATAATTATGGGTGAAAGTTATCACTTAGGAAAGAGCAGTTACAGCTGTTAAGGCTCTAATAAGTGCAGGAGACAGTGATTGACTGATCTCTGTGGTAATAGAGTCTATAGGGGAGGAGAATAAAAAAGTAGATACTGTACTTCATCTTCATTTGTGAGATCAAATGAAGAGAATGTGCCAGATGGTGTATAGAAGGAATTGAATAGGTTATTGCTGTTACTCGGTGAGAGGGACGGATACCTATTCATATCGTCAACATTGCCTTCTACATAGAAAGAAAGATGTGGACCAGTGATGGTTGTAGGAGGATCCAGAAAAAAATGTATTGTATCATATGGCACTGTGGAATTGAAACCTTGCACTGAGCTGATATTGGAAGCACATTTGTATGGTAGGGTCCGACATATTTTGATAGAAGTGATAGATACTGTAGTAGCATATTTTAAAAAATCATGAGAGGTACAATACTTGCAACACTGCCTTTCTACTTTGTGTGAGAGCTTTGGTAGTGCATTCCTTTATTGGGATATGTTTGAGATAGGGGGCCTATAATTCATCAAATGATATATATATATATAAGTACAGTAAAAGAGATGAGTCCACATACATCTATCCTCCGTGCACTACAAGTTGCTCCACACATAGTGCAGGAGTGCTGTGTGACTCGGTAGCGCCAAGCGTATTTGATGCATCTCTTTACCCTAAAATGTGTCTTATTAGCACAAGCAGCTTCTGATTAAAATGATATGCAGCATGCCTATGTTCTGTGAGCCAGTACGGGTGTATTTGCAAGAAAATCACTACGTTAAAGTGTTATAGTCGCTATTAGTGTAACGTAATGTTTCACGTGCAGATACACCCGAACTGGCTCACAGAATATAGGCATGCTGCATATCATTTTAATCAGCAGAAGCTGCTTGTGCTATCAATTCAATATTGTTGTAGTTTGCAAATCAAATTTAAGCACAGGCACATTTCACTGTTAATTATCAGCTCCAAGCAGGTATGTGCAGTAGAGGAACAAATGTGAAGTGTGCAAATTAAAGCAGGCAATGTGTACAATGTCAATAGCGGGCTCAGCATGCGGCAGCATTGAAAAGAAGCGAATGATGGTGGGGTGGTGGTGAGCCATACAATGAGCTCAATGGAGTTGAAGAGTAATTGTGTGATGGTGAGGGGAGGTGGTGAAGGAACTTAGGTGGCCATACCCAGAGAGGAAGGGATAAGGGAAGTGCAAAGTAGTGTATTTTTCAAGGAATTGAACCTGACATGATCTCTCTTTTTGAAAAACTTGCCCCCTGTTATGTGTACAATACAATGTCTACTGTATAGCAGAAATGCCAAGTGGTGGGATGTTGAGAGAAATGATTTGAGTCTAAGATCACAGGAGTGCTTTGTGACTCGGTAGCACAGAACGTCTTTTATACATCTTTTTACCCTAAAATGCATCTTATTAGCACAAGCAGCTTCTGCTGATTAAAATGATATGCAACATGCCTATGTTCTGTGAGCCAGTATTGGTGTATCTGCAAGCAAATCACTACGTTAAAATGTTATAGTCGCTATTAGTGTAACGTAACATTTTGTGTGCAGATACACCCTAACTGGCTCACAGAATATAGGCATGCTGCATATTGCTGTATGATTCAGATGCATTTGAAGGTAAAAAGTAGAGATGAGTGGGTTCGGATCTCAGAGATCCGAACCCACCCGAATTTCAGGGATCTGGGGCGATCCAAGTGCAGCTCGGATCTCCCTGCCTGCCCCAGATCCCTGGCCCAAGGCAAAACCTCACGACCCCTCTGTCAAGTTGTGAGGTTTTGTTTAGAATGGGCTTAATGCTGATTGGCTGAGAGAGACGTCTTTCACGGATCTCAGCCAATCAAAAACAGCCCATTTAAAACAGCATAGAAGAGGAAAAGAATATGGCGCCTGCCATCCCCTGGTGCCTGACACTGTGGGCACCCCCCACTGCCGACACCGCTGGCACCCCCACTGGCAACATCCCTTGCTGCCAACACCACCACTGTCGACACTCCTGCACTACTGCCCAGCGTACTGAGGACACCGTTAGCGACCCCCACACTGCCAACACTCCCACACTGAGGACACCACCAGCACCCCTGCACTGCCAACACAGTCAGCAGACCTGCACTGAGGACACCACTAGCACCCCCGCTCTGCCGGCACCGCCGGCACCCTGCACTGAGAACACAGTCAGCAAACCTGCAATGAGGACACCGCTGGCACCCCCGCTCTGTTGATACCACCGGTACCCTTCACTGAGAACACTGCCAGCACTGCCATTCCATGTACTGAGGATACTGCCAGCAACCCCCGCACCGCTGACAGTCAGCAAACCTGCACTAAGACACCGCTGGCACCTCGGCACTGTCGACACAGCCAGAAAACCTGCACCAAAGACACCGCTGGCACCCCCGCACTGCCGACACAGCCTGCAAACCTGCACTAAGACACCGCTGGCACCCCCGCACTGCCGACACAGCCAGCAATCCTGCAATAAAGACACCGTCAGCACCCCTGTACTGCCGACATCACCGGTACCCTTCACTGAGGACACTGCCAGCACCGCAGCACTGCCATTCCATGTACTGGGGACACTGTCAGCAACCCCGCTCTGCCGACACTGCTGTCACAGTAAGTGCACTATTGGTGTATCCAACCCACACTGTATAACACACTGTATTCGTGTTGGAAATTAGAAACTGAACAGCCACATGTTAGTGCCGCCCACTGTGTCACTTAGCTTTGTCAGCCAGCTAGCTGGATGCAACCTTTTGGCCTTAACTAGATGAAGCAAATAATATTGTGAGGTGGTCAAAATGATTGAAAATTACTGGAAATAAATGTTATTGAGGTTAATTATACTGTAGGAACAATAACAGGCCCATTTTATGTGATTTTAGCTATTTTTATGATTTTTTAAGAAAAAATCCAGATCCAAAACCAAAACCAAAACACGGGGATCGGCGCACATCTCTAGTAAAAAGTCGCATAAAAGACACTCGTGCTACCAAGTCATGATGTCTCAGTGAAAGCTGTGCGTGCCTGTGACACTTGTCTGAGTCCATGAGACAAAATTATATATATATATTTTTTTTTTAACAGTACAGGACTCACACACATACTGTACTGTTATTATTTAATACTTTATTACACATTCTTCTACATCACTGATTCCGTGACCAAAATCCTGTACTACAGTGTACCGAATCACAGCTTCTGTCAGTCAATCATCGGGCGGTGATACAGAAAATGCATTGGAAATCTGACGCATGCGCTGTGTAGTTTAGGAAAAGTGACGCCTGGTGGACAAAAAGTTGTATTAAACGATATGACTTTTTTTCCAGTGCTACGCTACGTTACGTTATAAAACATTCTGTGTGGCGCGACTCAAGGCTACCGTGTGGTGCGAGATGCATGGCGCGCTACATGGCTGTATGGAGCAACAAACTAGCTGGGCACATCTGTATATGTATAAATGTACTACTGAAACACATACATATCTATATCTATATACAGATATATACTGCATATATATATACATATATATATATATATATATATACACACACTGTAGATAGATAGATTTGTTTTAAGTAATCCTGGTGACCCCCACTTTGCAATCAAATTGTGAGCTTCCAAGTAATCTACACATGCCCAATCATATTTTAATATTTGTATAAGTACTGATCTTACTATTAATTATATATTAACTGCAGCATACTTAGGCCCTGATTCAGAGCCGGATGCTCTAACAGAGCGCTCGCTCTGAATCAGGGCCGACCCTGCTCCTATTTGGAGCGGCCTCCTGGCCGCTCGCATAGCTGTGGGTGACCACCCACAGCTATTGCGAGAGGCCAAAAATGATGGTCGCGATGGTCAAGACCATCGCAACCATCGGGCTTGTGATGAGACCCTGTGGTAGGGTGTCGCTGCTGCAAGCCCAGGAGTGCTTTTGGCTCTATCAGAGCCAAAAGCACTCCCACTGACATCACTAGTGATGTCAGTGGGGCCGGACCCAGACGGTAGGCGTTCCCATGGGAGCGCCTCCGTCTGGGCAGCCACGCCCCCGGCACGCCCACCAAAGGGGACGTGCTGTCAATCACCATCGACAGCACGCCCCCTCCGGTGCGAGACCCTTAATGACGGCTTGGCCGTCATTATTCGGGTCTCGCGCATGTGCACGACGGAGGCGCCTCCGTCATACGCATGCGCACTTGGGCACCATCGACCCGCTTGTGAGCGCTCATCGCTGAATCAGGCCCTTAATTTGTAGAAAATGGAAAAAGCATGTGAAAAAAAATACCTTAATTAAAAAAAAAAAAAAACAATGGGTTGTAAATCATTTGGGTCCCAGGTAAAAAAACAACAACAATATTTGTAGAACCCCCAAGGTACTGTAGACTGTAAACTGCCCTTAGCTGGGACCTCAAAGTATTTTACTGACAATAAATAAATTATAACTTAATGGTCTCTCTTTGGATTTCCAAGCTTTCCGACCTTTTGTCACCGTATGACAAACTGCAGAAAATTGTTTCCTTGAATTGGTTGATGTTTTCAGCAGAAGTTCTGAGTCAAGCTTAAATCCCCATGATGTTCACCTATATATTTTACTGCCAATGGCATTGTGCACTAGTCCAGACAGTTCCGGATAAATACCCACTGTAAAGATGTATCAATGCGTTCCCCAGGCTGTTATTACTGCAGCAGGTGCACAGCTTTGATTTGGAGCATTTAAAACCCACCTGCAGATTAGAAACTATGAATAACACCACACAGGAAAGGCTGCTGGCCCTTGAAGCAGCTTCTGCTGAGCAAATGTACCACTACCAGGTGATCTGCACTTTGCCTGCTGCTGCACTCAAAAGGCAGACAGGCACAGGTTTTTGTCTCCTCTTGCAGTTCCTTTTAAGGAGGCAGCTGCGACTCTGTCTTATTTTTTTTTTTTTTTTCTAAAAAGGCGAAGAAACCGCTTACCGCGGTGACAAAAAGAATACAGGAAATAATCAAATTGCAAAGCGAAATGTCAAACCGGCAGTAGGGCCACTTGAGCTGCAAGCTATTCCCATCACAAACATCTTGGCAATGTTATTTTTCAAAGCGGGCACTGTTCAAATGGAAACAAGCTGTACTGTGTTATTGTGCCTGTAAACAGGAAGATAAAAGGCCAGATCGAAGCACAAGCTAAAATTGAGTTTTAGAAACCCGCAGACTACAGAAAGAACTGGGTGGAGGTGAGGCAGATTACAATGTGCAGAATGGCTGGCTAAATCATTCATTTGCCCAATTGCTCTGCTCCTCTTATCAAATGTGTGACTTTTATTTTATTATTTTACATTTATTTTTACACAAAATGTAAATTTCCCATTTGTGTCTATGGGTTGGGGACTAGCAGACAGGACTGCAAATGTACTCAGTTTGAAATGCTATTTGTCTTTTGTTTCCATCTCCCCTTCAATGATTATGCCACTTTTTGCTCGATGGCCATACAATGGGTACACAGGATTACTGAGAGCTGTTCAGCCTTCCTCCTGTGACTCACCACTATTTGCTGATACAAGTTACAGCAAGTTGCCCTATCCTTCCCCTGTACTTGTCACTCCCTGTCTGTTTTACTGCAATGATTGTATTTATTGTATGTTTTGTACTCATGCAATGATCACTGTGCAATGTATCTATGCTGTTTAGTGTATTTGTTTACATGTAAGCATCTTATATGGCACTACGCACACCTTGAAGGACCTCATAAATACAAGATAATAATAATACACGTTCTGTTATTTTCAGATTCATTACATTAATGTGTGACCAGGGATGTTGATCTATCACTGTGCTCATTTACACGTGATGAACTCTAGGCTTGAACATACAGAAGATGATAAGAATTGTCCATTCTATTTGCAAGACAAGTGAGCTTTTTCTCCTAATGACACTCACAAGTAGTTGTCACACTGATACCTAATAGCACTAGGATCATGAGTTTGATTTCAGACCAGTGCATTATCTGTGTGGAGTTTGTATGTTCTCTTCATGTTAGCACAGGGTTGCCTCCCCTCCCAATTTGGGCAGGAGCCTCCCGATAATCGGGTGCAGCTCCCGCCCCCCCGGAAAGGCAGGCAAGCCTCCCGGCGGCCGCTGATCCCCCCGACATCCCCCGCAATTTACTCTTAACCCCCGCTGCGAGGGCAGCCAGTGATGCGATTTGCGTCATTTTGGCCCCGCCCCCTGCCTCACAATGCCTGTATTATCGGCATTGTGTTAGGGGGTGCGGGGACAAAATAACGCGATCGTGTCACCCCGCCCCCGTGACGCCTACAAATGACAGATACCCGTCTGGACACGCCCCCTTTTTCGGCCACGCTGCCCAGCTGATCTGGCTGCTCCCTCCCGGAAGGAGCAGCCAGAAAGTCGGCAACTATGTGTTTGCATGGGTTTCCTCCAGGTGCTCAGCATTCCTCACACCCATGTGTGTTTACATATGTATGCTTGAGTGTTAGAGAATTTTCTGTAGACTGTAAACTCCAATGGGGGAAAGGACTGATAACCATACTGAACTGCATAATTGGTGTTGCCATATAAATATATGAAAATAGTAAAATAATGAAAAAAGCAGCCAGGTGTATATATACTGTAGAGCATAACACATTGTCATACCCTTAAGTTAACAATTCCATGTATGCATAGGCCTAGATGTCAGAAACTTTCACCTAGTTCAGGTTCCCAGGGAAATACTGTGCTAGAAGCCTGCATTACACCTTATCCATCATCAGGAGTGATCCATATATTTGCCTGTATGAAAGAACTCTTTATTTATGTATGTATTCAAAAAGCTGGGAGGCAGAATAAATCACATTTTTTTCAGCAACAGGATGTGTTCATTAGAATCCCCCATAGGGAAGCTTAGTAATAAAGCTCAACCATTAATATTGCCTTCATCAGGATGGGCCTCAGGACATGAATATATATATATAAGTGTTTGGGAGGGGCTATGTCTAGTCTAATGTCTTTCTTATGATTTCAATATATTACAATCCAGGAATTTAAAACATAACAAAACCTGGCATTAAAAATGAGATTGTAAGTTCTTGTGGGCAGCGATTCCCTCTGGCCATGCAAGTCTGTGTGTAGGAGCCTAGACGTCAGGGCGTAATTATTCTTATGCTGGGAAAACCTATTTTTTCTAGTTTACAAAGTCTGCTCTGAACCTCTCCCATCCTAAATCTGCTGTGTACCAGGAAGGGGGAAGATAATTGTCAGCAGGTGATGAAACATTGAAGCAGTTCTGTCTTCTGAATACACAGGATGTTGATGAATAGTCCATCTTTTTAAGAAGTACATGTAATAGTGTGGGGCGTTATAAAAACTGGAAATTTCCTATTAAATCCCATTGGCGAGGGTATAAAAACACCAAGACAGGATTTTCTTTAACTGCTACTATTTATATAAGGCTTCCATGTCATTTTCTGGTATGATGAGGTTTAGCGAGAATAGATTTGTAATGCAACTGATCACCCACAGGCATCAGGATTCCAAATAATGTTATTATTTGAGTAATTCACAGTCCTATACTCTATCTGCCAGGGTCCCCAATTGCTATAATGGTTTTAGAAGTGGAGATGTTGCCCATAGCAACAAATCAGATTCTACCGTACTTAACATTTATCTAGCACCTTCTAGAAGATAATAGCTAGAATCTGATTGGTTGCTATGGGCAACATCTCCACTTCTAAAAACATATCCCTTAGCTTCTTTCAAAAAGACCAAGCAGTGAGAGTGAAGAACAGAGTGGAACCATTTTAGGTTTTGCAGACTATGCCAGTTACTGTAAATGGCACATCTATATTGTTTTATATACCAATGAATTAAAGTTATTTATTATCTATTAGAATCAAATAGTGATTTTGCTTTTTCTTTAAAAAGAAAAACAATAAACTCCTCACTTGTTTTTTTTTTTTTCACCCTGTAGCGTAACTTTGTTCACCTATTTCTCATGCAATAAGAGTCACACAGAATGGATGGTGAACTTACGGTGTGCGCTTTTACTGGGCATTTGAGTAAAACTGTAAATAAGTTAGCTGCAAGAGAATTTGTGCTATGAAAGGCATACCTAGCATACATAATGTAATATACTTTTATTACCTTTAGTACAGATTTAGTAGTGACTACGTATATATATTCTAGTTGCTATTTTCTCCAAAAGGTGCATGCGTCATTGATGGGGTGTTTTAGGGTAAGGGAAGGGGGGTTGAAGGTGTCCCAGTGCTTGCAAAGTGCTAAGCATGCCACCAGGGGGCGTGTCATGCTCAAATGTGATGTGTATAGGCTGTTGTAGCATGACCACGCCCCTTTCTTGTGTCCACTATGTCCCAACTCCAAAGTCATAAATATTGGGAGGCATGCAAGAGAGAGAGAGAGCTACAGAACCAAATCCATCTCTCACCTGTTTATAGAAAGTTTCTGTGCTAACAGCTGCCAATCCTTTCCTTTGGAGCTAGGCGTGTCAAACGTTGCACATATCCTTTGCCTGATGGAGTGTGGGATCTTGAAGGCTTTCGGACCTGTGTGCGCCAGGAAATTGCTGTCCTCCGGTGCAAAGAAAGCTATGGTCTCTCGCTCGTTCTGCACAAAATTTGCAAGAGACGCTAATCAGTGAAGCCAGAAATTAATGAAACCATAATGCCTATGTAAACAAGTGTAAAAGACAGTCAACACCTGCAATAAAAATGTCAACACCCTTGGAAAACAATGAGAATGTCTGCAATTGTTTTACTTGTATGTAAAAAATAAACAATCAATAGTCTACTGTACATGTTGTATATCTTACTATTTACATGCGTATGGCAGATATGGGCCCTCATTCAGAGCCACTCGCTATTTGCGGTCGTTCGTTCTAAAACAAGGGGTGGCTATTCAAATGAACCGTTCGCTGTTTGCGGTCTGTTCACTCCTCTAGGTCTGAACGAGCGAACAAAACTTGCGTTCGTTTTTTGGAAAAATACGCCCCCTGGCCGCTCGCATCCTACGTCATGTCCGCTATTTATTAGATTAATCGAGTACATCGACCAGGGTATGAACTGCTCGCTATTCTTGTGGTTGGTTTTTGCTACCACAATTTTGCGAGCAGTTCTGGCTATAAAAGAACCCAGTGACGTGGTCAATGACGCTGCTGTTTTAAATATGCACACCCATAAAACGCCCGTTTTGACCTTTAAGCACGCCTGCGTTCTGATCTCCACTCCCCGTTTTCAAGCACCTTCCCCTGTTACCACCCACATACGCCTCATTCTGTCACTCAAATTATCAGGCATTCGCTATTTTGCGAGCACATGAATTTCGGCCACACTGAGTGGTTCGCGCATGCGTATAACGATCCGTACGCATGCGCAGTTGGGCAAACATCGCTCGGAGCGAACGAGCAGCCACTTGCGTCCGGCTTTGAATCAGGGCCATGGTGTCATATTTTCACATAAATGTTTACCGCCAGATGTTCGATTACCTGTAATGTGTACTGATCTTTCAGTTAATGGATCTCTGCACTTGTCATGCTAATGCTTTTCCAGATTCAGAAGGGTTAAGGCCTAATTAGCAAATAGTTCTTTCTATTGCACAGCTCACAGTTTGTAATGAGCACTTTACAATGTTTTGTATGACAGGGTCTTATAATAACGGATTTCAATTGCAGAGCATTTTATATCAAGCTCTTGGACAAAAACTTTGATTTCTGGATTTAAAAAACTGTGCAGGCCCTTTCCATATTGCTCATATAAGTGAGAGGTCTAGAGCAACTAGAGATTACGTGACACAACATGTTATCAGTGTGTTGCATTTTAACACCTCATACAGATGTGTCCACATACATCTATCCTCCATGCAAAACATATCAACCTCACTTGCACTCTGGATTGTTCCAACAAGTCAACAAAAGTCCATCAAGGGAATTGTCCCACATCCTCCGGTATAGGTAATTCTCCGGTATAAAAAAGAAGAAATGGAAAACACAATATAGTGTAATAACGTTACTGTATGATGTAGCCACCCGGGGATGTGAATATGAGGAGAATATGGTGGTCTATGAAGATCTTCTCCCGGCTTAGAATGGTCCCAACTCCCGTAAGAATCACCCAGATGTGAATAAGGATGTCTCGTGTGGAGTTCCTTACATGTATGCTTACTTGTAAGGGCGATGTACTGTATGGACATATAAAGGTATCTTTATTTTCAGAAACCTCGACCTGTGGTCCTTAATGGAATGTGGGGACTTTCAAGTCGTGATAGGACATCAGATGGTAATATTATGCAGTATCCCATCCATTTTATATGCTACCCATTTGCCCTTACTGATTCGGGTCCATCTTTTGCAGGGCAATAGGAATCTGCATAATATTACCATCTGATGTTCTATCACGACTTGAAAGTCCCCACATTCTGTTAAGGACCACAGGTCGAGGTTTCTGAAAATAAAGATACCATTATATGTCCATACATCGACCTTACAAATAAGCATACATGTAAGAAACTCCCTTGATGGACTTTTGTTGACTTGTTGGAACAATCCAGAGCGCAAGTGAGGTTGATTTGGTTTGTTATATACTATTAGATATAAGGTGGAGAATTATTATTAACCTCTGCAGCGCCATAGGGTTTGTACATTTTTTGTTTGTATTAGGATCTAGCCTCCATTCGCTACTAGTCGCATTACACATAACGCGTGAGTGCTGTGTGACTCGGTAGCACCGAGCATACTTTTTATCTACAATGCATCTTATTCACACAGCGGTGCAAATAGAATGCACAAGCAGCTATCATTTTAATCAGCAGAAGCTGCTTGTGCGTTCTATTTGCACCACTGTGTAAATAAGACGCATATGAAGGTAAAAGGTTGCACGAAAAGATGCTCAGCGCTAGCAAGTCACGCTACGGCATGGCGTGACTAGAAGGGCTGTTTAACACGCAAGGAGGCTAGAGTATGTGGACACATCTGTACATCGTATGTTAATCTTAGGGATCAGTGAACGTTGTTTTCCTTTCATCTTCGTTTTGATTATAGTTTAAACACAACATAAAATGTTGGATTTATATGTAAAATGATAAAATTTGCTTTCAATTCCAAACAAAATTCATCTGTACTTTTTCCATTTCTGCAACTGAATTTTGAATTTGGCTCTATTGTAAGAATCTTTAAAACTAGTGTTCAGACACTTCCAGTGCAAAATTGCATCTGTCATGATTATAATCTCAGAAACTTGCACCAGGCCTATAGCATGTTGAAGATGTGTCTCCTAAAAGACATGTCTTAATTTGAAATTTCAAAGTCAAAATTGGATGAGTGTAGTTGATGTGTGTCACTAGACCCTTAAGTTGGGTACACACTAAATGACATGTGTACCCAGCAATGCGACCGCAACCCCCCTGCTGATGGGTCAACAAATCTGGTGGCCAGTACACTCTAGATGATGATCCAGTGCCCGGCCTCCCGATATGTCGACCCCTACCGCATCTGGCAGCATGGGGTCATCAGCTGCATCATCAGGTTGATCTGCATGTAGGGGGTGACCTGATGTTGAGGCTGATGACCCCATGGGAGCGCACACCGTACGACATAGAGCATACACATTAGATGATTTTGAACAATTTGTCGTTCCAATCCGTCGGAATTGGCCAAATTGTTAAAAAAATTGTTTGCACCTTTACAGTACTGAGCTTATACAGTAGGTGTACCCCACTGATTAATCTCTCCAAATGCAGGTACAGTATAAGATAGGCTCAATTTAAAGTAAAATAACATCTGTTCATGTTGAATTTTTCCATGGTGCAAAAGCACTTGTGTCCAAATGTACTGTACATCAAGCCCAAGGCGTTTTTTTTTCTTTTTCTTTTTAAGAACCATATCAGGTGACAAAGATGTGAACTTGAGACTCTAACAGCTGGCACAGAAGCAGTCAAGGTGCGTCACGTGCTATATCAGTTTAAATAAAATCTGCAGGGAAATGGTAGGTTTGTAATCTGCACATCTAAGATAAAACACTCTCAATACCCTAGGGAACTGTAAAGCAAGCAAGCTGTTCTCTTTGGCAGAAGAATGCAACCCCCTGCTTCCCTATCACCTCCTGAGACATGAAATCAGGCGTTTGGCATTAACAAATCTGTTTGAAATGAAGGATGGAGTTTTTACCTCCAGGATCCCACTTAGAAAAATACATCTAGCTATGTCTCAGATACATGTTAGGTCTGCCAATGTTTTTGCAAGAACAGGACATAAGGATGCAGCTCTGCAGTTTGCCTTAGGGCAAAGAAAAACACACTTTTCACGTGTACAAGACAAACTTTTAAGACCCAGGCTCATTTTAAAGGGAAAGTATTAATGACTTAAAAATCTAAAGCCAGATGCTTTACTTTGGAAAATCTGTACTAGTTTGCTATATGTTCATGTTATCCAGACAACATTGGGGGGCATTGATGGAATACTAGACATGTGACGTTATTTGATTGTTGAATAACTGTGAGTACTAGATTCTCAAATAATGACAATTCCTACTCAAGGTTATCTGTTCTACACATACATAAATGTTACCTAGTAACGTCCAACATTCTACACAAAGGCTAGTTTCAGTTTAATAGAACAGTAAATAGTAATACAAGTGTTGTATAGTTCCCTTGCAGTAATGCAAGTGTTGTACATTCCCTTGTAACTAATAATACAAGTGTTGTAGGTTAACTGGTTGTTGATTCTCACAAAGTTATCTACTGAGGTCACTGAACACTCCACATACCCTTAATCTTCTCCCAGATGTTCACTGTCAAAAACAACAAAGTACCTAATATAAGTGTTGTTCTGCTGTTGTTATTTCCATCCAACAGTTATGTCTGCTGTCCCTTGCTGTACCTACTGTTCTCTCTCCTTGCCATCCCCGGTTTTCAGGGTCTACCATAGTCTGTTCTCTTCGCAAAAGGAATTTCATTCTACTCCCCCTGCTGTGTTGCATGCGGAATATAAAGCTCAGCTCCATTGGTAACAGAGCTGAGGGTGTCAATTAGCCAATTATACTGCGGGAGAAGCTAAACAAAATCTAATCTACAGAAAATACTATCTTTAATTGTCAATGGAACATCAAGGAGAGAAAAGGCAGCAAGATAAGTAATATTTAGTGCAAACTGACACTTCTAGTAAATAATTACTATTTTTCCTATATTGAAGTGAGCTTCACCACTAACTAACTGTATACTAATCTCCTATTCTTAGATTCCGCGATAGATTTTGCTGCATACTAACCCGTTCTGCAGACCCAGCCATATATCTCTATTTGTTCCTTTTAAAAAGGCAGCAAAAGTGAGTCTGTTTAGTACTTCCTACATTCATGACAGCTTGTATGTATTACCAAATCCTAAGGCTTACCCTTCCAGGCTGTCACACTGTTGTTACTGCTCTGCAACAATATCATTTACCATCATTAGAAATGACTAACTGTATTTGTCTGTGCAAATAAGTGTCATCCTTTCATCAGCAAAGCACCCACCAGATATTTTATATTTTATTTCTGAAGTACAATATTACTTTTAAAAATAGGATACTAAGGCAGCTGCCTAAAGTCTCAATAAAGATGGGACACTGCCTGGGACTACATTGACAATATGGTAAAGCAATGCAATCCATTTGCTGACAGTGATAGGAACACAAATGAAGTATGTTGTCATTAGAAGAGACACTTAAGAGATAAAAAAAAGAAACATACATAGGGAAAATACAGCTAAGTATGGCTGCTCAACTGAATTATTCCTGGAACAGGAATTGATAAATGAAACATGTATGACTGATGTAGGAGTGGGTCTTTGCTAACAAGAGGTAACATTGTATTTGGAGCCATTGCAATTCATCACCGCATGACAAAGACCTGTGTCATATATTGCATTTATCTGTATTATTAATCCTCTGCAGAGTCTATTCATATTGGGATATAAAATAGTCTCTAGGTAGCAGTCACACTCCACATGTACCAGTGTTCCGAGTCCTGGGATGTAACTGGCAGATGGGACTTTGCTCTAATGTGAAAGAAAATGACAGTTAATAATGCTGATATCTTGACTGGAGACAGCTCACATCAATTTCAGGTCCCATCTCCATCTCTCGCCTTCTATCTGGCTTGTGCTTTAAATGCCACTTTGATGAATATGAATTTTGGTGAAGTTAAAATTACAGATTCGCTTTCCCTTACAATTCTGAATGCTACCTGTTTTTCATTTCACTTTTTTTTTTTTTTTTACATGCTGATATATATTCTGCTAATGCTTGCAGCCAGGCAGAAAACAGGCTTTGCATGTCTATTATGCCATATAACATAGAATCATGTAATGTGCGTAATTCACATATTATAGATTTTTTCTTTTATATACAGTACGTTGAAATGTATTGTAGGAATAGTGGCAGATTATAGTAATGATGATTGGGGTGGTAGCCTGAGCCATAAGGGGAGCAGATATTTCCCAAAGTCAGTGACAGAAGTATGACCTTGACATGAGATAAAGTCAATTAGGGTGAGTCATTTTGCTGTATTTTCCAATGTATTTAGAAGCATATTCCGTGGGTGTATTAATATACTTGTGGTAGAAGGATTTTTCTGTATTCCAATGAACCTAGGCTGATTTTTTTTTGTTCATTGTAAAACACTTGGAACATAAGTATATAAGTGTATAATATACACATTACTGTATATATTAGTGTTGTTGAAGGCTTGCTGTTTTTTCTAATAAACTCAATGCGATGCTCCTGCTGTTCATTGTAAAACAACTTCAGCATGACTATTGCATATAATTATTAGTTTATATATAAGTACAGTTGGAATGAGGATTTTGTTGTGTGGTCTATTGATAATTTTCATTTAAAAGTGGTGTGGAATTTATAATGGGCAATCCTGCAATCAGCCACGGAAGAGCGCAAATGGTCATTTGAAATCTACTACAAATTAAATTCTCCATTTTCTTGCAATTGTGATTATTATGTACTTGTAAATTAGGTTGTTTTTTAAAGAACAAAAATGAATTTATTAATAGAGTTGAACTTTTGATTAACTAGATTTTTTTATTATTATTCTTTATCTATATGGTGCCACAAAGGGTATGCAGAGCTTTACAAAAAGTATTAACAGATACAGTGCAGACATAACAAGATATACAGTAAAAAAGACTTACAGTCACAGTTTAATAAAATGCAGTGCATAAGATATGAGCCATGTATACTGCATATACAGTAATTCTCAGTGATATACAAGCACTTTTGGCATAAACTGTACAACACTACTAATAATACCCTAATACACTACACTAATACTAACAATTGGCTACATGTTCACACGAGCATCTGCACTGCTACATGACTTTTGGTAGTTTCCTACTTCAGCCACAATGGAGGTCCAGAAAGAAAAACCCTTACACTGTGCAATTCCTGGGGCTCCACTTTGGTTACGAGTAGCTCAGTTGAACATTAGCAATTAACTTAGAATTCTATTATTAAAATATCACACACAGTTTCCAAACGAACAGAGCTCCGAGTGGTCACCATTCCCTGAAACATAATAGATGACTTACAAGGCTTTAGTAAATGTTCACTTTTGTCTAAACCTTTTTGTTTTTTAATGCATGAGTGTTGCAGTGTTACTCAGCAAGGGCTTTAAAACAAATAAACTTTTCTAGGCATATTTAATAAAATGTCACAATTTATATGTGTATTCTATCTTGCAGTATGTGACACATTTCCATTATAAATCCAGTTAAGATTATAGAGGACTGAAGATGATTTTTATTCTCTGGATCAGGCTTAGGCAAAAAAGCAACTTGAACGTTTGTTACCTCCAGAATTGATGTTTGGACCTGAAGAATCAGCTCATGGCCTTTCACCTGCCTGACACAGATCTTGCAGGACAGCTGAGTGGTGGCTGGCGTGTATCGCTCCAGGGAAAAGGCACAGTGCAGTGGTTGCTGGTTACTGCACCAGACACGGGAGAAAGGAACCTCCTGTAAAACATATAGACATGGGAGTGGGGGGGCCAACATCCTTCTGTAATTTAATGCATACATTTTAATAATTCTCACCACTGCTGGGAGGATATAATGAAGTAAGTACATTCAGAACCATGGACAGCGCTTAGTGTAAAAGGAAGACTTTAAAGGTACAGTATTCAAGTATAATGCTCTGGCCGTGGTGCTGAAAGCAAGGAACAAGATTACAATCATACTCTCTGCAAAAGGAAGATTTTTTTTCTATGAATGTTCACAATATTATTACAATATAATGTGATTATAATTGTCAGTAAATCTCTCATGAATTTGTGACTGCCTGAAATCCCTATGGCTATGGTGCACTTTATTTTAAATATAGATTAAATTATCAATTTGGTCAAAAAAATATGTATATAAAAAATTAAGGTTGAACATAGCTGTGCTGTAAAGCTGCAATGGAGAGGTTTCTTTCTCATTTATATCAACAGGTAGATGACAGTTGATGGAGGGATTATATAGCATGCAATATAGCCTCCATGGGCAGGATGTACTTCATGTGGATCTATTCACAAAGTGTAAATCATACTGCCACATATTTGTCAGTTTTCCCATATATTCCCTGGGTCCTTGTATGGTTTATCACCCACAGTGCAAGCTTTGTAGTGCACCCAAAATGGCTGCCTCACCTAGTACACTCATGGATGGGATGAAAGATACATGGACCTGACTATTATGTTGGGACCCTACTCCTAGCATCAGGATTTTGCAACCACCCATTTTGTGTCATCTCTTCTAGGTGTAACCTATGCCACCCAGGGTAATTCTACATAATGCGCCCAAAACGGCTGCCTCATTTGGTACCTTTGTGGGTGGAATATATAACCCATGGAAGTTATTTCCCAAAATGTCTGCACCAACCCCACAATATGCTTATTGTGCTCTCTAGGTTTCAGTTGATTTTAATCATCTCTGTGTGGTTTTCTATTCTTTTGCAACACCAAATCCTTGTACAATGTACCATGTTTTCTGATGTCTGTAAAGCGACTTTGAGTCCTATGGGAGAAAAGTGCTATATAAATAAAATAATAATAATTATTATTATAACACACCGTGGAGTCATACTTAATGATCAGCTGGTTGAAGTGAGTCTCTCACTACACCCATTTCGCTAGACAATCAAAATTGAAGTCTTGAGACATTGCATACAGACAGAGCATGCCTGACATTATTTGGGGGAGACATGCAAGTAAGGGAGAGGAAAGATGAGAGAATCAATGAGATTAATTAGATAGAAAGGTTGGCTGAGAAGTTAGAAAAAAACAAGAAAAATGGTAAGAGAAAATCAGAGGCAGAAAGGAGAGGAGTTTAGGTAGGTATACAGTAGATCAAAATAAGGCAAATGTATTAAGTGAAATAAAATAGATTGATCTGAGATCAAGAGATAGAGACTAAATGAAAGAGAGTGCAGCAGGGGTGCACAAAACACTCAGATCTGTCTATGGGACAAACAGGACCCAGGCCTGCCAGGTAGGTGCAGCCACACCCAAAGTGACACTGCATGTAAAGAGGGCCCTGATATTCACAATGGGATGTGGCAGTGTCCCAAATGCTTTGCCCTTCATAACACATGAGGATACGTGAATGTGAAACATTAAACAGAGAGTAAGAGAACAGAAGAGAAAGGAAAAGAGTTGTTAGTTAAAGTTAAAGAGACTGATTAGGAAATGACTAACCTAGTATTAATTAGTCAGTAAAATACATTTAATCAAGAAGTCAGATCTAACTTGTTATTCAGCTAGTAAAGTGTATTTAGTTGGTACGTTACCAAAATATAATTATATAATTAGTCAGAAAAACAAACATACATATGAATTGTCAGATAGGCAATAAAGATGACTTAATCAAGTAGTTTATATATAATGAGTCAGCTAAAAAAAAATGTATTTATCCATTAGGTAGTTTAATAGGAGATAGGCTGAGAGTCGGAATAAGCAGTACGTAAAGAGGGATGAGGTAGAAGTTACATAGAAGTCTAATAAGAGAAGCAATGGGAAAGGCCAGGCTGAGTAAGTAGAGAGGCAGGAATATATAGAACAACACAAGTGTAAGGGCCCAATTCAATTAGCCGCAATAACCCGTTATTGCGTGTTAAATAGCAAAACAGGTGTTAAAACATAATTCACCCAATTCAATTAGAAGGCCAGTTAACGTGTTAATTCTGTATTGGTGTTAACACGTCTTTTTTAATGGGAAACCTTGAGCAGGTGCCTATTTTAAGGTAAAAATATCAGGACTTGGTTCACTGGGACACCCTTCTTATTGAATAATTAGTCAAAAATATTTTTTTACATAGAACAATGGAAAGGTCAAAATAGCTGTTAATCTTTATAAATATAAGCTGATGTGAAATTAATATATAGTGGAAGTCGTCAGTCCACAATAGATGATTTCCTTCTCGTCATAAATACAGTAAATAAAATATGAAAATATAAGAACAGCAAAATATTGAGATTTCACAGTCGGAATATCAACTTCAAGAGATAAGATCCCTCATGAACACTTACCAAAGGTAAGTAGATAACGTTCCCATAAAGGTTAAAAAAGTGTCTGTGAGGGATCTTATCTTTTGAAGTTGATGTGCCGACTGTGAAATCTCACTATTTTGCTGTTCTTATATTTTCATATTTTATGTGCTGTATTTACGATGAGAAGAATATCATCTATTGTGGACTGATGGCTTCCACTATATATTAATTTCACATCAGCCGATTTGACTAACCTAGTATTAATTAGTCACATTTAATCAAGAAGTCAGATCTAACTTGTTAATCAGCTAGTAAAGTGTATTTAGTTGGTACGTTGCTAAAATATAATTATATAATTAGTCAGAAAAATAAACATACATATGAATTGTCAGATAGGTTTACCTGCTAACTACACACCGGTCATGTGTAGGATTAAATAATATTCATCTTTCTAATGTGGTATTGTATTGGGTTTTTGTGTAAACTCACGGTAGGGACTAAGCAGCTGTTAGAAAGTGCAGGTTGTTTTATTAAAGATCATTTTTTAATAAGCTTAATTTGGCCAATAATGACATATCAGTTTTGGGGTGAATGACTGCAAAGTGCAGAATAATGCGGTTAAAGATGTGGGCAAGGTAGATGGGGGTGCTGTATGGATGGGGTAGGTGTTTTAAACATTGCAGCTGGTAGTGAAAGGTGTTACTTAAAGATTGTTTAAAAGTGCCTTTAAATGACACAAAAAACCTACTTACACCCATTTTTATATACCCCTATTTTTTCTAGAGCATGTTTTTTGCACATAAATACTTGATTTCTATATTTTTTTTAAATATTATTGAATAATGCTTATAACACCCTAATGTTGCAATTTAAGAACCCCAAACCCTTTGATTTTGGACACTAACTGTCTCTAATTCACCTCTAGGGAGAAGGGCACAGCAGCAAACAGAAGGATACATCAGTGACCCAGCAAAAGGAAAGGCAATCAGTTTAGAACATTATATGCCCTTTCTGTAAACATTGCAGATATGAGAAGTCACCTCAAATTTCTGTGATCTGTATAAAAGCATTCCTTGTGCTTCTAAATGGCTGCAAAATTCCTTGATGACTCCTATTATTCTAATAAATGTCTACTATAAGGTTGACATGTATAACTTAACCCCTTTATATGATGCTTGCTGTATTTCCAGAGCATGCAAGTTAGCTGAACTGTACATAAAGGGGGAACAAAGGTAATGGGAAAAAGTCCCATATTTCATACTGTGGCAACTAAAGATGAAAACATCTGTTTTTGCTCATTTATCTTGAATTAGTTTTGAGCTCCTCGATAGATACACTTTACACTCAGCATTTTAAATCTCCACAACAGAGGTTAGCAGCCTGCAACTCTTTCCCTGGACTCTCAAATGATCAGTTCTCAGGCAGTGGCTGGCCAAGGATCCTGGGAAAAGCTTCTCCGATGATATATCGAAGAATACACCTAAGTCTATGAAGCATTTTATCATAGAAACCAATGTCATCTTTTTCCAAGGACACTGTTCTAGGACTTTAAATTGAAACTGTCCCATATAAGAGGTTTTGTTCCAGGAGCGAGACATCAAGACCCAACTTGTTTGTGCAGCTTCTGTAAAAACACTTCTTATTGCTTCCCATGCAATGAAAGTAAAAATCTACAACCAGCACTGGATATGTAAAATATATAAATAAAGATTTGCTTGGCCCTATAATTTCATTTCCTTCAACTGCTGGAGACCTCATTATAATATGAATTAAAATAAAACAATTTCCAAAATACTTTAAGCGCTCCTGCCTGTGCCATATCCCGTCCTCTCCCATTAGAGAGTATATATTTCTCACAGGCGAATGGCTTTTCACAGCATAAAACAATGCTGATTAGATTGGGAACATCTCCTAATTACACTTCAACTGGCGTTCCATTCCTAGCTAATGCTGTCTGCGTTATTATTACTATTTCTACACTTAACGTGAGATTAATACCTTGAACGTCAGTTGACTAGTAAAGCATAATTACGTCTGATTTTTACTGTTTATAGGCTCCTAATAAAGAGATACTTGCACATGGTGTTCTTTCTGAGATATTCAGCCATTTGCAATGTTATTACCAACGACTAATTTACTTACTGCTGCAATAAGGTTTAAGGTAGTCTTTCTCACTCTCAGCAAACTATGAAACAAGACACTTATGCTAATCTCTCGGTCCACTGTAAACCATATCCATCTTAAAACAAGGGTTGATACAATAAAGAAGAATTTCAGAAGCCACTAAGTCAAATAAAGGGCCATTGTTTCTATATTTGCCCTGTACAGCACAGCGTACACTTTGTGGTACCTTATAAATACAATTATTCTTATTATTACTGAAGGTTCTTTCTTATTTAAAGTTTACCTGCTAACTACACACCGGTCATGTGTAGGATTAAATAATATTCATTAGAGGGAAACCTATCAATTCCCAAGGAACTAATAATATCAATGAGGCACTTTGAGAGGTCACTAGCTCTTACTGAAGTATTAGGTGGAAAGACTGATGACCTCATCCATACTAAGGGACACTTATGAAAACAGTGGCTGTTAAAACTCTGGTAGAAATAACGAGATACTTTCACAAAATGGAGTGTGCTAAACAGTATGTATAGCTGTAAAATATAACCTTTTATTTAAAAAGTGGTAAAATGTGGGTCATTTCTGTAATGTTTCGAGTAATGGGCAGGGGTATTAGGAATTTGTGTCTAATGTAATAGGACCACTGGGGTGACAAAAATTGTCACTCTAGGAGTCCCACTCTTGAGAAGCCATTAAAGAGGGGAAAAATGGAGTTTGCACCAATAGTTTCCGGTTATAGTGGGCACCAGTCTAGCATGTCTAGCACCGGGGCAGGTTGAAGAACGAGGGGTGGAGGAGGTAGTTTGGATGTTTAACAGTTTTTTTTAGGAGGAATCATTGTGCATAGGCTGCTTCTACATGATGTTGGCAGAATCACCTAGCATTGAGAGACAATTTAGCATGTTCAATCAACATCTATAGAATCATAGAACAGTGATACTTGTCAACCTGAATCTGAAATGCATTTTAGATATTACATATAGAAAAAGGAGGCTATTATGGGGCATGCTGTAACCAGTGCTGTATTTAATGGTAATTTGGGCAAGTTGAACATCAATATCTTCTGCTTCTGTACATTTTAGTAAGCTAAATCAGAATACATCTGTAGCACATCACAAATTAATACAACTGAT
Source organism: Taudactylus pleione (assembly GCA_031769625.1). Taxonomy (NCBI): domain Eukaryota; kingdom Metazoa; phylum Chordata; class Amphibia; order Anura; family Myobatrachidae; genus Taudactylus; species Taudactylus pleione. Next base: position 1,106,981 of record JAUIMM010000566.1, on the reverse strand, counting down.
TTGACACATGGTTTCATTTGCATGGTGAATAACACAGAGGGGACCTGTAACGGATCCTCAGCTACTAATAACGATTAAGCATGTTACAAAGCCTTCAGTCTGTTCCAGACCATTGCATCACTCTAACTAATGTAATGAAGGGCAATGTATTATTATGTCCAAGGCAATCTTATGAATGATTATTTCAATTGTAACACCATCAAGGTGATTACCGAAGACAAATCTCTTCCTAGTAGCAACATATGAGGGAGTGTGCCAAAGAGTTAAAAAAAAATTTTTAAGAGGATGATGGGGACATCACATAAATTTTTATAGAGTATATTAATCAACACAGCCTACTCTGATTAAAGCTTAAAAAAATAAAATAAAGTGGTGCACAGGAAAATTCGATTCATGTATCCTGGAAACCAAGTCAATAAACCTGGATTTTAGCACTGTGACAAATAAGAAACTTTAATTATTCCCTATTAATCACAATTTAGCCATAAACAAATGATGGTGACTACAAGGAAAGCTAATCAAAATTCTGTATTAAATCATTGTGATTTATGGAAAGACTGTTTTAATTCAGTAGAAAACACATGGTGCTACTTTTCAATGTGTATCGCCATATACAGGTGGAGTACAGTTTATTGCAATGGAGTTAGTTCCATGGCACATAATGCTTTTATTTTTTGCAATTAGCTTCAATGTCCCAATTATTCACAGGTACAATGTATTAGATATGTATCACTAAAGGAAAGCAATATTACACTTAACTCTTATCAATGAAATACTGTTTATATGCTCTTTAATTCTACTCCACCTGCAAAATGGTACTGGGCAAAAGGCGACCCTAATGCATTAAGCAACTCTATAAGGTTTACTTATAAATGTAAAGAATTCCATGTTCCCCTCATTATAGCAAATACTGTATAATTACAGGACCAACAAGACAGAAAAAAGTGAATACAGGTTTATGAGAATAAATCATCAGATGGTAAAATACTGTACTGGTGCAGAGCTGAAATGATGCCCCCCTATGCAGAGTGTATCTTGCATGAATCTGTGCCGCACGTTCTCTCAAAATAGGCGCACACATATACTGGTGATGCAGAGTTGACTTACGGACAAAGAAGTGGATTTGGGTTGCTATAGGCAGTTCTCTCATACTCAGCGATCAGTTAGGGTCTGTTCATGTATATACAAAATACGCCTGTTTAAGACGTACCTTTCACAATTAGTAAAAGGCAAGTGCATACTGAAGGTGACACCTCATTGATACTGTACAGGGCTGTAACTAGGGGTATGCGACCTGTGCCGCTGCACAGAACGCAGGGCTCTATGAGCAGCACAGCCGCTGCCCACAGCCCTTGCCTCTGGCTAGCAGGTTGCTTGGAATGGCATCCTGCAGCCAGAATTGCTGCTGCAGCTCTGCCGGAGCGTATTTTATATAAGGCACTCTGCAGCCTGGACAGCTAAGCGCAGCACCCTCTGGATACTCTGGTCAGTACTGCAATTCCTGATTATGCTGGAACCGCTCCCTTTGCACAACGAAATGTGGTCATGCTTGCGGCATCGGGTGCTCAGGGAGCAGGGTGGCACAGGACTCATTTGAGCCCTTTTACAGTGCTGATGATGTGCACCTTTTTGTGTTTTGTGCCTGTATTTTTCTCTCTTACCATTTACATGTTTAACTAAAGATTTACATTTCACACATTCAAGACAACATAAATCTCTGTTAGATGTAGTATAACAAACAGTCCTGGATTAACAAGAGGATGGTCGGGGCAGTTGCCAAGGTGCCCCCACACAAATATATATCACACAAAGATATATGGGGGGCACTGTTGCATAATGTGAACTGGGGGTCCTGTGTGGTATAATGGGAACTGGGGGCACCACTTACTTTTATATACATACTTTATAATAACATCACAAATATATAAATTTGACAATTTTATTGGTAAGGACCCCCACTAGTTATCCTTAATTCTGCCCTGTTAACAATCTGACATGCCACATGTTTATATACACAAGTGCTCTTTTTGACACACATGTACAGTGTAAACAAATATCAATGCATATATATATATATATATATATATATATATATATATATTAGATCTGTCAAGGAATTGTCTTATGAGCTGGAGATATAAACTATTGGTTCAGATCATGCACAGATTTGAGGTGAGGACCATTTCCTGATGGCGGTGCCTTTGAAATGGTAATCAGTCTTTGATCAGATGTCTGGTATAAAGCTAATCTACAAGGCAAATCAAGATGACACCACATTTCAATTAAATTAATGATGACATATAGAACTTCCACTATGTTCAGGTCATAATGCAGGATATATAATTGTGCATAAATGTGCATTACCTTCCCGCCCTCTCTTTCTGTCATCTCATCTGTTTGCTTCCTTTCTCTGGCACAATGTGTGTCCAGTTTCTCCCATATACTGTACGTTCCAGAATGCTATCTTGGTCTGGGTTTAGACAAGTATTGCATGTACAGTGGGGCAAAAAAGTATTTGGACAGCTACCGATTGTATAAGTTGTTGCACTTTAAAAGATGAGAGAGGTCTGTAATTTCCATCATAGGTACACTTCAACTGTGAGAGACAGAATCAGAACAAAAAATCCCAGAAATCACATTGTATGATTTTTAAACAATTTATTTGTTTATTCCTGCGGAAAAAAAATATTTGGACAATCAAAAAGTTTAACTCAATACTTTCTAAAGTAACCTCGGTTGGCAATTACAGAGGTCAAACGTATCCTGTAGTTCTTGACCAGGTTTGCACACACTGCAGTAGGTATTTTGGCCCACTCTTCAATGCAGATCTTCTCTAGATGTGTCGTGTTTTGGGGCTGTCGCCGGGCAACACGGACTTTCAACTCCCTCCACAGATTTTCTATTGGGTCGAGGTCTGGAGACTGGCTAGGCCAATCTGGGACCTTGAAATGCTTCTTACGGAGCCACTCCTTAGTTGCCCGGGCAGTGTGTTTGGGGTCAATGTCATGCTGGAAGACCAAGCCACATTGCATCTTCAATGCTCTTACTGAGTGAAGGAGGTTTTTCCCCAAAATGTTGTGATACATGTCCCCATTCATCCTCTCCATAATACGGATCACTCGTCCTGTCCCCTTTGCAGAAAAGCATCCCCAAAGCATGATGTTTCCACCCCCATGCTTCACAGTGGGTATGGTGTTTCTGGGATGACACTCATCATTCTTCTCCCTCGGCGTGTGGAGTTTATACCAAAAAGTTCTATTTTGGTCTCATCTGACCACATGACATTCTCAAAATCCTCCTCTGAATCATCCAGATGGTCACGGGCAAACTTTAGATGGGCCAGGACATGTGCTGGCTTAAGCAAGGGGACCTTTCGGGCGCTGCAGGATTTGAATCCATGACGACGTAGTGTGTTACTAATGGTAACCTTTGTGACTGTGGTCCCAGCTCTCTTGAGGTCATTGACCAGGTCCCCCCATGTAGTTCTGAGTTGATCCCTCACCGTTCTCAAGATCATTGATACCCCACGAGGTGAGATCTTGCATGGAGCCCCTGGTTGAGTTAGATTGTCAGTGATCTTGTATTTCTTTAATTTTTTAATAATTGCGCCAACAGTTGATTTCTTCTCACCAAGCTGCTTGCCTATTGTCGAGTAGCTCATCCCAGCCTTGTGCAGGTCTACAATTTTGTCTCTGGTGTCCTTAGACAGCTCTCTGGTCTTGGCCATGGTGGAGAGGTTGCAGTCTGACTGTTTGAGGGTGTGGACAGGTGTCTTTTATACAGTTAACCAGTTCAAACAGATGCCATTAATACAGGTAACGAGTGGAGGATAGATGAGCTTCCTAAAGAAGTAGTAACTGTGAATGCCAGAATTCTTGCTGGTTGGTAGGTGTCCAAATATTTGTTTTCCGCAAGAATATACAAATAAATTGTTTAAAAATCATACAATGTGATTTCCGGCATATTTTGTTCAGATTCAGTGTACCTATGATGGAAATTATAGACCTCTCTCATCTTTTAAAGTGCAACAACTTGCACAATCGGTGGCTGTCCAAATACTTTTTTGCCCCACTGTATGCAAAGTATAATAGCAGGGGCTTATCTACCTTGGGTGTAGGGGGTGCGATTGCTATGGGACCTGCCTTTCCCCTGCACCCACTTTTGGTGGAGTGAGTACTGGATGTTGCCTGAACATGGGCGCCGCTGATCCCTACTGCAAACTGCTTCTTAGTCACAGGTACACTTCAGCCTGTGATTAGGAAGCAGATGGCTGCAGGGATCATCAGCGCTGCGGGACCCCTGTCAGACTGATCAGCCCCTTTCCCCCTTTCATACAACTCTCCTCTCAAGCATCAGTGAGCGGGAACAATGCTAACAGCACTGCTATACCCCTCCCCCAGCAGGACGCCACTCCCAATCCAACATTGTACCCCAAATGGGGGGTGAAATTTGCTATGGGGCCCCTGAAGTTATAGCTACACCTCTGTAGCTACACCTACAAGGGTGTATGTTACAGTGCTACATACTGTATTCAACTTCTTAAAATAAATACTAAATTCAACAAGTGCATCGAGGAAAAGCATTTGGATTGCAATTCCTATCCCACAGGCCTTACAGTCTAAATAGGTGATATTCAGCATATAAAAATCAGGATAGCAATGGCTTTGTTTGGAATAGAAGATCATAAAATTATATATTTGTGAGATTGTAGCACATAAGTAATTTGCACCTACAACTTTAGGAGTTCATAGGAAATCTCACTTTCATGGGCAGAGAATACATGGCAAGGTGCAGACATGAGCACAATATAAATAGTGTGGGTGTGTATGGTCATTATACAGTATATCACAGAAAGTAGGCAAAATATACAAAGGGCTTTATTTCTCATTTACAGCGATAGAAAAGATTTTCTATTCATGCTTATTGCAGTGATAGAACATCTTCGATCACTGCAATTTACCAATGAAAGTTCACCAGGGCAGCTGAGTGATTCCCAGAACCCCATTAAAATGCCTGCCAGCTAGCTCTGGTCCCATCTGTAGAAGCGTGATCAGGCTTTGACAGATCATACCTGTGCAGTGCAGACTTGGGCTTCCACTAAGAATTAGGAACAAAATAAAATTTGGTAAAAAAAAAATATTCAGTAAATGATAAAACATTGGCTCTGGTAGCGGTCCTATGCTATCAGCTTCCCAAAGTGGCGATAATAAGACAGCTGTCAGTTCATGTACCGCGGCTATTCTTGATAAACAGGTATGGTGAAGGTATTGCTGGGGGTTGTCAGTGATACCCTATAATGGATATAGGGCTTCATTTATCAATGAGTTTCATCATACGCAATGGGTTTTAAAACTCATTGTGTATGATAATGGTGCTCCAGCCAATCAGCTCCTAACTGTAATCTATTTGAAAAGTGACAGTTGGGAGCTGATTGGCTTGAGCACCATTTATCATATGCAACAAGTTCTAAAACTTGTTGTGTATGATAAAACTTGTTGATAGATGAGGACCATAGTCTTAAAAAGGGACATGCCCTATCTATGGTGAAACATAAATAAATAGACCTCTAAATGTCACATTTTCTATAATTTTTAAATGGTTTAAAATTGCTTGAAATACCCCAGCACTTACCCAAGAGAAACTAATTGGCTTACGTGTGTACAGGCAGGACACTTATTATGATGATTTGAAATAACATATAAGTGCAGCTGCAGCAAAATGTTGTACTAATTGTGTTTCATAGTGGAACAAGCTGTTTCGCCGAGGTTCATTGTTCTGTTGATACAATCTTTGAGTTCCACCTTGGTAGCATGGAATATGAAGTCTATAAATAGAGCTATGACAAAATATGGGGGACCAGGAATACTTATGGCCAAATTTCATTATGAAAAGTGCAAATTGTCACATCCATTACATAATAAAACCAATATTGACTAAAGAAACACCCATCCAATGTTCCACGCAGCTTCAGTGCATATGGCATTCGCTAATGGAATAAATCAATCAAAAGTCCTTGGGGTATATTTACTAAAAGTCGATTTTGGTCGATTTTTGGTCGATGTTGAGGGTTTTTTTGGTCGATTTCAGGGTCTAAATCACACATTCACTAACAGAACATTTAGTGAAATATTTTTTTTTAAAAAAATTCAAAAAACCATCTCTAAGTGAAGGTGTGATTCAGACCCTAACCATAAATAGACCTTTAGTAAATATATACTCCCTGGAGTCACAGCAATGTCCTGACTGGGGAGTTAGCAGGACTATCTCACCTAAAATAAGACATCTGTGATGTCTCCCCAAACTTACTGCAGGAGTATTTTACTCAAATGCAGGAATTGAGTTTAAAGAAATAATTAAAATAGTATTATATATTTTTGCATTGTTATTTAAATGTTTCTTTGTAAGTAGAGACAAGAAGCCTGAGTTGAAAAGCATTGTCTCCTTTCAGCCAGTAATACTGTATGATTCATGTTTTTGTGAAGTGAGTGAGTCTTCTCAAGCCTAGAGAAAAATAAATAAAAAGATGATGTTCTACAATAGTGATACCGTTATATCGGGCTGACTATCGAGGTCTGACATAGGCTTCTAGGAATTAAACCCTTGAGGTCTCAGCTGAAGTATTTGAGTGGTTTCTTTTTAAAGTAACTGAAATAGAGATGCTTTAGAGGTCTTACTCTCTGGCTGCACCAAGAAGGAATGCACAAGTTAACTATTTGTTGACGGTTTCACTCAATGCAGGTTATTTTTTTAATACTGAGATTCTTAAGTCTATATCTTCTTTTATGCACACAACGATTGTCAAATACAACACAGGTTGTAATGGTTAAAACTGCTTTATTAGCTCTGTTACATTTCATTGTTTCCTTGACATTACCACCCAGTGTAAGGAACCATTCGTCTATTTAAGGCAGGGGTGGGTAACCTTTTTTCTTCCGAGTGCCATTTTGATATATAGAACATTATTCACAGGCCTGGTGCAGGCTATGCCCCCACCGTGTGACATCACACAGGGCGTGCCACAATCACCTGTGATTACAGCAATGCCAGGAGTATCTTCAGGATGCTCGGGACAGCTGTAAAGGCAGCAGTGTGACCGTCTGAAGCATCCTAAGGATGCTCCAGGAGGTACTGCTGCATAGATTCTTGCTGCAGTGTGCCATTCTAGGCACCCAGCTAGCCAGATGAGGCTAGCAGAAAAAAAGCCAAATGATTCTGCAGCCCATGGGCCTGAGGTTCCCTATCCCTGATTTAAGGAGAACTTTCATTGAACCAAACAGTACTGACAGTATATAAAAATCCATATGATTGTATTATTTTATGCGTAAGTAACACAGTATTATTCTGAAGCATTAAGTATTATTGTGAAATGTTAAGTAGGACTGTAGAATTATTAATACATAATATGCATTTGTGAAGAGCTAGTTACTTTCTATTTGGCGTATAGTCAGTGAGGGAATATTTGATAGGAAGTATTATCTAAGCATATGTAATATTGCATTAGTGAGTCCTGTATTTGATGTGATTTAAGAAATACTTGCCATCTGATCCTTTAATTGAAGTTATCCATGTTAGCCCTTATTTGGAACCTTCAGAAATAAATTCAAAAATAATTTTACATACATTCTGTCGGCCATTTTGTCAGTGTCTGGGAAAGGGTACGTTTTCCTTGCCTGTCTGCTATGGTGTGAGGTAGGGAAAAAACAACAGTGCTGCCAAAGACAGAGAGTCGGAGCAAGAGTGTTCTTGACAACACACCACAACCACGTAACATTAGGCCTGTGGTAATCCAACATACTTTAACATCTACTACAAATTTATTCAGGGTGCTGTACCACACTGGCACTGTGACAGATTCTACTGTGCATATCACCGGTAAAGTAGTTGTCACAGCATTTTACTGATTATTTATGCAGTGCTGCTGACGCAGGACTCCGGAGAGGTGAGCATTAAACATGGATGCAGGGTGTGCAGTGTGGACCCAATGGCCTGTATACACCGTACAAACTGAACCCATTATAGATACACCACTGCCTTCTGGCTCAAGCTCTAAAATCTGTCATTGAGAACTTAACAGGTCAGCAATGTCTTTAAGATCTACTTAACAGTAAGGGGGAGGAGATATACTAAAAAACTTCCACAGAGGACAAGTGGAGGTGTTTCCAATAGCAACCCATCAGAGTCTAGTTATTATTTATCTTGTACATTTTGTTTTCAAAAACTTTTTCTTTATTGAAGCATGAAAACACAAGTTAACAATACAATATAAATGAATAGTTAACCAGGGAGAACAAAAATAAATAGAAGGAGCAACATTATCAATACCACAAACAAATAAATAATTAAACAATTACACAGAAATAAATAGCATGGGAGACAAATCTGGGTCCAAAACAAAACCATGGAAGGCGAAAAAAAGAAAATATAAGAACCACAGCCCCTACAAGACCATAACCAATGAGAGAGATGCCAGGTTATCTGCAACATGAGGCATTATGTATAGTGTGTTGAGCAATGGGAAAGTGAATGGGAGGGTCTTGAGCAGACAAACGAGTCTTGTACCAAAGTGCCCCAGAAACATTTCCAGACTTGTTCCCTAAGCGAAGGGGAAATGGTGTCAACGAAGCTCTCCCACGTATCAAAGAAATGCTGTGTGTACCTCTCTTTTTGCATGGAGGCCTCCAACCAATTCATTCTGAAGACATGGAAGAGCTTCTCTAAGAAGAGCGAGAACGATGGGAGGAGTGTACTGTAGGATATGCTTCTTGGCTGCAGTGAATACAGTCAATAATATTTTTCTTGCCCCCATAGCCACCCGCATATCCTCAGGCAATATACCAAAAATCGTCCACTTGTGATAGAGAGGTAAATACTTAACTAGGTAACATAACGCCAAACCTGAACCCAAAAACATTGTATCACAGGACATGCCCAGAGACAGTGTACCAAGTGTGCCCTTGGAGACCCCTTGCCAGCCCTATCAAATATTTGCGGGAGATATGCCCTCTGATATATGTTAAGAAAAAAATTTCACATACGATGCTACTGGGATTAATGTAACAGAATCAGCCAGTGTCCATAATAATATTTCAGTAGTCAAAGACGGGAAGTGATCTCTTCATTCTGCTAAACCTGTTTTGTAATGGGGTGTGTAGGAAAAATAGTGCACAGAAATGGCTTTAGGAGTAGGGTTTGCAGTTAACAGTAAATGATCTAATCGAGTATTACAATCATCAGGTGAAAGCACCCTATAGCCATGAGTGATAGTGCTGTACTTGTAGGTAAGCTAGATGGAAGGGTTGAATCACAGTATACTTTTCAGCAGCTTGAAAATGTCAAGGGTTTCCCTGGTGATTTATCAACAAACTGCCTGACAGAGTTATGGCCTGTAGTGGACCACAGGATAAAAGGGTAGCCTGCTTCCCCATGTTGAAAGTTCGGATTATGTATAAAGGGAAGAGATAGCAATTATGGAAGGGAAGAGATCAATTTGCAATTATGGTGGAGGACGTGCTATGCATTGTGAGTGGTTATCAACAAGGGGTTGGATTGGACAGCTGTGGGCACCCCACAGACATGTAGGTGGAGGAATTAAGTCAAACTAAACCCTTCAAGAAAGGCAGTTTGTAATAATGTGTTTTCGTACTTATTAATTTCATCTAGCCAATCCCTCAAGTAACAAATATGAGCAGCATGACTAGAAGTAGTATATTAACTAAATTAATACCCCCATTAGATTTGCCTTGTTGTTATCTCACAAAACCTATCCAAGATTTCATACCATTCCAAATGAAGGTGCAGATTAGCCTCTCTATTTCTAGAGTGTCATGCCGAGACAACAAAATGGAGAGGGTATAAAGGATTCTAGGAAATAGAATCATCAAAATTAGCCAAATTAGCTCTCCCTAAATAGGTGTGCCAGAGTTTCCTCCACCCTGCAGTATCTCTCTTAATGCCACGCAGAAGAGTAGTCATATTATATTCGTACAGGTTATTAGGGTTTTTGGGTAGTTGTATCCCCAAATATCTGACTCAATCTTATTCGCCCACACAATGGGAAAATCTCTGGATCATGCTGGTTGTGTGTAGCCCACCCGGAGATACAGGGCAGTGTATTTTTCAAAATTGACAGAGATACCTGAAACCAAGTCAAATCCCCAGATTATCTCCAACAGAGGCCCAAGGGTCCCCCTCAGATCCAATATATACAAGAGGACATCGTCTGCAAAAGCCGATATATTGACCACCTCATTCCCAATGTGGATACCATGGAATTGTGACCAATTTTGAAGAGCTCTGAGCATGGGCTCCAGAGCAAGGACAGTAGGGGACAACCCTATCTCTTACTTCAAGACATTGTAAGCCTATCCCTAATGTTACCATTAATCAACAATGAAGTAGAGGGGAGAGTATAAAAGAATTTAATAAAGGCTGTAAAGCAAGGTCGAAACCCATACCTATCTGGAATTTCATTGAGATAGGACCAAGAAAACATATCAAAGACCTTAGTAGCATTGAGACTGAGAAGCATGCTAGGAGAATTAGGGTGAAGGTTAGCTGCTACCACTACTGCATTTGAAGTGCAAATGCCTTTAATAGAATGCCTACCTCTAAAAAAAACAATTGGTGGTGCATACGTGCAGAAAATAAAAAGAGTTTGTAATCTGTCTGTCATTATATTGGCCATCAATTTAAAATCTACATTAAGCAAGGTAATTGGGCAATATGATGATGGTAAATTCAGGTCCTTATTTGGCTTAGGACCAAGAATAGTGAAGACCATATTGAAGCCGGGAAATAGGGGAGCCTCTTTTTGCTTGCAGTAAAAAAAGCTTATAAAGGATGTGTACAATGTCTTGTTTCATGATTTTATAGTATTCTTCAGCATAGCCATAGGGCCCTGGGGATTTAGGGTAGATATAGGCTGGGCTATCTCAGTATCAGTGATCATTGAGGTAAAACAAGGGAGGTTAGCTTAATCTAATAGTTTAGTCAGCAGAGCAGGATCATGGAGCGAGGCTTGGTAAAGATGGTGATAAATTATCTTGTACATTTTATATAATGATCGTTAGATTCTGATTAGTTGCTATAGGCAAAACCTCTACACTTACAAGTTGCTGCAAATAGCAATAATTGTTCAGCAACTTTGGTCTTCACATTTTTTGCTTCAATTAAAATTTTAACAGGAGCCACTTTCTTGCACTACGCCACTCAGGGGAGATAATATACAATTTATTATTATTATGATTTAATATGACAATTTTATCTCAACATTTGCCCCCTTTAATAAAATACATGTAATGTATGTACTCAATGTACATGTGTAAAACATTATTTTAACCAGGCCAAATTTCATAATATTAAATGGAGGGTTACATTTGAAAGAAGGTATAATAGAGTACACTTGCACAATAGAGAGATTGACTACACAGAGATAGATTAAAACACAGCGCCACATACTGTTCCTCCAGTGCAACCTCCCAAGCAATACTAGCCTGCAGCCGTTGCTATAATCCTGCGTAAATACAGATTGCATGAATATTAAATACATGCTCTTATCCACGTTCCACCAGGGAGGCTGGGGGTAGGCCCACCATATAGTTGTGGCACGCTCTCATTCCGTTATCCTGCCAAAAGAAGTTGGTTGCCACATTTTCACGCTAAAACTAAGCAGTGGCCATATTTTCAGTGGTGAATTTCCCGTTATGCACATGCATAGGGTCACCACTTGATGGGAGGCAGCACTTGGATGCTTGTTTTAGTACTGTCAGTCCAAAATTTACTAGTAACTACAAAATATTTCCACACCATTGTACCTTGCGCCATTTTGAGTGGAGTGTAAACAGGTAGGACCTGAGCAGACTGCCCCTGTAAGCTGTCCTACTAGGTAAATATGTACATAATTAGAACCAAAATGAAATGTACATGGCTTTTTAATTATTATATTAAATTGCCAATCATCAAATAAGGGCCATAACCAAACAATAAAAAATTAGGCAGAGGGGTCGACCCTGTATATTTTCCTTCCAAAATACTGTCAAAATTTTTAGGATTTAGAATTGAAGAATGAAATAATAATACAGGCTTAGGTAAATCAATCTTCTATAATATTCTGAAGTTAATAGTGATAGTTTTGTCTCTTAAGGACTTTAAAAAGTCTGTACTGGTGCTTGCCCACTATCCATAGTGGAGGTAGAAGTTTGGTGGACTGAATCAATATTTATTAAAATGCCGCCTAACAAATCAGTTTACCAAAACATGTACTTTTGTGGAAATTAAATAAATAAGTAAACAAATGTAAAAAAGAAAAAAAGTTAAAAATTAAAAAAAAAATACCAATGGTTTTACTTTTTGATAAAATGTTTTATGTTAATAAAGCATCCCTTCCCGCTGCTACTGCCATTCTGAGATTGCGACAGTGTTAAGGTAAATGAAGCGATAAATGGACTGTCGCAATCATTCTTCAATAGGCAGATATCACCAGAGGCAGCAGGCAAAGACTATTACCCGTTACAGCTATTATTGTCTGGGAGGCTTCTAAAATAGAGCTTTCCTCCCTATCATAAATTGACGCTATAGTATTGGTATTTTTGAACAATACATGCATTGTAGGATGATTCCACCAAAACTAGTGCTATCCGTTATCATGAAATGCTCCTACAGAAGCTGTGCTAGCGTCTTTTCATTCATGAAGTGGTGAGCACACAGTCTAGTTCAGACATACTGTATAAGCGAATGCAGCTGCCTTGCAGAATCCTCCAACATTGTAATTATCCAAAAGTGATAATGACATTTAATTAACACTTTTAAAATAAAATAAATATAGTAATTTGTTTTACATTCTATAGATCTGCAAATAATAACAACACATGATTATGATTTCATCCAGGAAACCTATAATGTGAATCCCCTCGAAATTGTGATGTGTGGGTTAATTATTTGTATACAGTGCATACAGCTTAGAGCGTTGTATACTGTACGTAGAAAGGAAAAACCATCAGTGTTTTCTCAATCAGGGGGGAAAACATAAAAAAAGTGCAGCCTATATGCAAATGTATGGACTCTGCTTGAGAGTTGTCCCACGCACTGCATTATATTCACTAATGGGTGGTGACTTCCTTCATGGTGATATGGGCAGGCAGCACCCAGGACTGAGTACAGTGCAGAACATCAGGCAACTCTCAGCAGAGTCCCAGCATTTGCATAGAGGGCGAGCAGTTTTCTAGATGATTTCTTTCATCAATCAGAGGTACACATGTGTCTTGCTACATCGTTGCTGCATACGCAGCAAATCGTGGCGCGAGGCGTGCACCAGCGAGTGGATACGCACAGTGCGTTTGCACCCACGCCTCCATAGGATTGCATGGTGCAGTTGCAATGCCGCCATAGTGTACCGTAGCGTATGCTGCTGAGGGTAATCGCATGGTGCAATACGTGCGCACCTTTGTAGCGTGATCGGGAAAGATGTAGCAGGACACATCTGTAGCACAGAAACATTTATTATTATTGTTTGTTGTTTTTTTATAACAGTAGTTTGTACATACAGTACATACAGCAAACAACTAATTATCCTAAAAGTGGCAGATAGTGCTATATACAAGAATGTGCTTTATCTGCACTGTGTTTAAAAAATGATAGTAAAATAAAATGAGTTGCTATGGTTGCAGCACATTTAAGGACATAGGACAACGTAACTACAGTAAGCCCCCTATAACTATTAAATAAACACTGTTCGACAATAAGTGGATCAGGCATGGTCACTGCAGCAGAAAACCTAATTCAATAGCGTATAGATCTTCATTCCATATGATGATTTATTTAAATATGGGCATTTTACTTTACTTTGTTTATCAATATATGGTTTATGCATGTTACTTTGTATGCTATGTCTCCCCTCCAGATTGTATTACATTTTCTGAAAAAAAAAAAAAAAAGAAGAATAAAGCACATTTAATATTTACATTCCCATCGATTTCAAGACTATTTCATGCTATCAATAGCTTTTGTACTGGAGTGCAGCCTCTGATGGCAGCAATGGGCTTTAGGAAAGATGCCATAACTGAGAACACAATATCATTCTTGCAGGTGCCTGCGAAAATTGTTGCCATATTAAAAGGAAAGCTAATATATTTTTATTGTTCCTGCATTAGCCTTCTCACAGCGTCTGACAGGCTGAATAGTGAAATTTGATATACAGTAACGTGCGTGTTATTTAATTCTTTTTGCTAAAAGCGCCACAAACACAAAGGAAATATAGGCTGGCGAATACATTACGGCACAAATGCCTTTTTCTTGTTCAGTAGTCAGATAAAAAGCCTCCTCGTTGCTTCAACCTCACAGTGACTTATAATTCTTTGCTCCCCTTTAAACGCCTATGAGTTTCTAAGACAATGGCCCTGTTCCCTAAATCATCGCCGCCTCTGTGCGCTACTTCTTCCCGATGCATTTTATTATACTTCAGCATATCACTTCCCTTTTTTATATACTGTGCTGTTATAAAGTAATGGTTCTTTCATCTGCATTTTATCTCCGAGTAGTAAATTTTATTAGTTACTTAGGTCTACGACACTCATGGAACTTTTAACAGTGTACGGATTGGATACACCATAAAGATTAATGCCGAAAAATTTACATTGTTATAACGCCACTCTCACTTTTCATGGCACCCTGAAGTTCTATTTTACATTTGGAAATAGGATAGATTGTTATTATTAAAGGCATAATGTTTTCAAACCGTGTAGAAGACCAGTATATTTATTATCGTCTTGACTCAGAAGGTGTATGGGAACAACGTTTACATAGAACCAAGGCATAAGCATTTTCAAAAACATTTGCTGCTACAGTAGGTGACATATTTTTTATTGCTTTTATAGATTGTTCTATAACAAACATGTATTTGCTTTGTTGATGCTTTCAAATAAGTTCAGAGAATGAGACTGTTTAAACTACCATTTCAAACATACTTGCCAACTTTTCAATTGCCCCCTCCATGAGATCCCGGTGAGGGAGGTCCAAGGTGGCAGATGCTGGGATCGTGGTGTGATTTACAAAGCCCCAATGGGGAAGTGGACAGGAACTCGCAGGAACTCAGAGACTCATTCACTCTCTCAAAATAGTGGGAGAACTCCTCAAATTTCCGTAGTCTCCCAGAAATTCCAGGGGTGTTACCAAGCATGATTTGAAAAGGTTATAAAAATAGTCTCTTCCCCAATCATAATGTGGCTGGATGTTAAATACAGATTTGAATCACATTCATTGATATTACTATAAGGTCACAGTTAGAGATGTGTGGGTCCGGATTTCTGAAATCCGAACACACCCGAATTTAGGGGTTCCGAGTAGAACCTGGTCAAGGTTTGGATTAACTTTTGTGACCCGGGTCGAACCAAGTACTAGTTCGGATTTTTGCCAGAAATTGGATATCGGATTTAAAACCGATTGAAAACAATTTATTAGGGGCAGAACACTACATTGCTGGGCACCATTTCAAAATTTGGAAGGGGGCTGGTGACATAGGTTGCCCTCCTGGGAACTCTGCTCTTCTGTACAGGTGCAGAGACCTGTACATGTGCAATGATGTCTGTTTTAGCTTCACCATGCTTGCACTAACAGTGGGTGCAGACAGGGGTGGAACTTTCCACCAACGTTCAGAAGGATGCAATGTACAGTATTTTACCTCATGGATCATTTGTGAAAATCTACATTGTGGGTATTAGAATCGGATAATTATGCTGTTACTGTGATACCCCACAATCATGAGATATTAATTCTGTTCTGTCTGGGAGCTGCACTGCTGCAGAAGACTACAGCCCCCACAATCCTCTGGGGTGCAAAGGACTGTCAGTTCAGCTGGGTGCACACTATACGATGTATAGTACAATATATCAATCCAACGCGGATCGGAACAATATATTGTACATATCGTATAGTGTGCATGCTGTTCACGATGGCTGTTCATGGCATCATCAAATCTGCTGCTCTGCACGGCAGATGGGACAATGCAATGAATGAAGTGGTGTAGTTACATGGAGCATCGTGCAGTGATACGATGGACAGCTGAGTTGCAGTAACTGTCACCAGGCTGAGGAGATGTTCCTTTTTTTCCTGAAGAGTCAGTTGCCTGAAATGACAGTTAAGGTGCCCACACACATACCGATCTGCACACGATCCCACGGTGTGTGCGATTTCCCCTGAACTCTCCCCCGGCAGCTCCCCGGCAGCTCCTACACACGATTTGGAGTAAAAAGCATAAGATCTATCGTGCTGCTTAACTTTTTTTTTTTTTTTCCCAGTGCATTTTGTCCCAGATTGTCAGATCTGCCCTACTGCACGGCAGATCTGACGATGCGATGTGCGACCAGCGGGGACGCGCATCGCATTGTGATCGTGAGTTAGGACTCACGATTTCCTCACGATTTGGCCATATTTTACACGATCTGTCGTCACGATTCGTCGGAATCGGCCAGATCGTGTAAAATATCGCTATGTGTGTGGGCACCTTTAGGAACTAACCAGAGGTGTCATGTTGTATATAGCTGAGGTGAACAGCTCCAGAGAGAGAGGGTGACATATTGAGAGCAGCAGTGAACAGTAGCTGAGGATACACAGTGGTTTTCGGCTGAGACATATATTACTCCAGTGACCTTGACTCTTGTGACTGCAGCCACATGAGAACCCTATACCAAAAGGGGAGTTAATATTGAATCCACCTCAAACCTTTATTTCAGACAGCGCTGCAACTGTGCTTGATCCTGTGCAGTACTCTGAGTATTATTCTTGCTTTTATGCTAGCCAGCGATTACTTTGCACCAACCAACCGCAATAAGTACTATAATGCTTTATATTTTGAAGACTATTTCTTGCATAATTGCTTCATTTACTAGTTTTGTGTAGGATTTAATTGTAATTTATTGTGCTATAAACTGTGTTATTCTTTTGCATCATATCTGTGTCCCTATCTGTTGACCTGGGGGGAAACCTTGCCTCTCTGCCAGGGTGCAGCAGTAAAATATTTTCAGGAGAGGACCATACATCAAGGTGCCTCCACTTTATATGCATTGCACTCACTCCATCCCACAAACCACCAGCGTATCACATTACTCTTTAATAACTTAGCCACATTAATTACATATTACTGTATCACTTCTATTGTTAGTCCAAATAATTATTTATTTATTTATTTTATTTTAAGGATTACTCTATGTGTCTGTTGTAGAAATCTGCATGATTTGTAGTTAACATTATCTTTCATATCCAGTTTACAAATATATCTTATTTAGATACTAGTGGAGAGATTGCTAGCTGTGTGTTTTATAATACATACACGATACTCAAAAAATGTTCTATGACTCTATGTTGTTATTTTGTGATAGAGTAGAGACATAAAAGGGTGCTGTGGTCTCCAAGTCTCTAATTCTACCGCAAACCTCTAACACTGGAGATCTCGGCTGCTGGACCTATTCCATCACTGATGATTTTCAGCCACTTTTGTCTTAAAGGGATGGGATGCTACTGGGATCAGACATGGATGGACACTGGAGTGTGTAAGAATCATTACTGCTGTTCACCTGATACCCTTCCAGTAGCACTAAATGCATTAGCTATTAATCAATGTGTATAAAGAAAAAAAAAGAAAACAGGTCTAGTTGTTCACCATGTCTGCAGCAGATTGAGAGAAAAAAGATCTATAGCAGGGAAGACAAATGGGTCTCGTACCTGACATGCAGTAAATGGTTTGATCCTCCATAGGAAGGGAGGGATGTCGAGAACAGAAATCTGGATGCTGAAGGTATTACCCTTGAAATGAAGCAACTTTGGTTCTTCCAACAGCTGTCCACCTTGATGCCGCTCATCGGAAAGCACTTCCTACAGCAGGAAAAGGAGAAATCAATAAGAGGATGGACCCTCAGTGTTTTATAAGGTGGCTGAGTGGCAATGTGAATAATGTCATCTTCCTTGGCAAGCTATATTAAGATGATCATAAAATAGGTATAAAGATAAAAGAATAACGCTATTAGTGTCAGGCCTGGCCACATTTTACCCCAGCTGTCTTTTAGCTGTAATAGAATGCCAGCAGAATTATAATAACAGACACACACATCACAGATATTCCCCAGCCTGGTTATAATCACTAAATCAAGTGCCAGTGCTTACTAATGGCAAAACCTGACCCAGCTCTTTCACTGGCTTGCATTGCTCTGTATCGTTTACACACAAATGCAGCCTGTGCTATTGTAATGGAGCATACACACGGTCAGATTTGTCAGATGAACGATTGAACGATTTGAATGATTTTACCAAAGATTTGAACGATTTGAACGATTTCTGACTGCATTAAAATGAATGAAATCATCCAAGTCTGACTGCAAACACATCAGATGTCAGATATCGTTATCTGACCATCGGGAACGTGCATCGTTCAAATCGTTCATCTGACAGATCTGACAGATATGTCAGATATGACAAATCTCCCTTCAGATATGAACGATTGAACGATTTTTTAAATCGTTATTGTTCAGATCTGAAGAAAAATCTGACCGTGTGTATGCTTCATTAGGATGGCATGGGACAATTCGCAACATTATACGTATGTTCTCAGTTTAAATGTTCTTATAGGGACACTCATCCAAACTGTATCTTTTAAACCTAGATTTCAAAATAAAACAAACAGTTGACAGTTTGTGTGTAATAATTGGGCATAGAGAGCTGCAGCGTTTATCATTTTGTTGATGGAGCTACAGCTGGTTTTCATTGTTTCCATTCTACGTATTCCTGTCTCCAGGAATAGTTTTCACTGTGCTGCAAAAAATAATTAATTAGTATTATTAGTAGTATTACCACTAATTACTACTGTCTGCAACAGTTTGTCAGTTTGCTCTAGCGCTTGCTTTCCAAATGTCCTAGCTATTCTACTTCTAGCTATGCCACTCCTACAAACAGTTATACGTACATGTTCTTCAGTTTAACAAAACTAAAATAATAGTGCTCCTAGCAGTGACCTCGAGGGAAGGGTGACAGCGCAGTGTCCAGGCAACCAATCATATTCAAGCTATCATTAATTAAGTACATTCTATAAAATGATAGCCGGAAGTTTATTGGATGCTATGGACAAATTCTGCACTTGTCCTCTACACGACGGTTCTAAAATGTTCTAAAGCATGATAGTATCTTTGAAAAGTAATTTTATATAATAATAATAATAATAATAATATAATATAAAATCACTAGACTTATATCTATTCCTATGTTTGTGGAATGGCAGAAAAGAGAGCATATACTGTGAGGTGTAATCCTTTGAAACATTGTGGTACATGGAGACTGCAGAAATGCTGCTGCCTCATTGCATCGCCAGGGAAAACACATCTGGTATTCCAGCAAAGGTGTTGTTATAAAGAGGGTGACATATAACAGCTTTCATACATTTTAATGTGCTCTTGCCATACTTTCCCATATGCCCAAAGGTCATTTAGGTCCTGCCATTCAACCTGTTTGTCTCAAATTGTGTGAAGTTATTAGACATGTGCTGAAGACCATAGTGAGTGGGGGCATCACCATGGTGAGCAGGTGCTGGCACAAGAACAGTGGTGTGCGTTATAAGTCAAAGTGCTTTTAGTGTAGGGAACAGGGCATGGCCTAGTGCTTCAGAAGCTCTGTAGTTCTATATTAGTGCATGTATGTGCAGGGATGTGCAATAACCTCGTCCAACATCTGCGTCCTTGTGACTTGCCTCATGCATGTTCTTTATGACACTACTTAATATTTATAATATATCTTGCTTGTGACGTCTTACGTCAGATTTTTTTGTGATAGCTTATAAATAAATGATAGTAATATATAACATGATATTTATTACACACACAAAAAACAAGTTTAGTAAAACTCTGCTTCCAGTCCTACCTAGTACTGCAAAAATACTGATTATCACTTAGTGGCTCCTACTGAATAGTGACCATCACACACTATTTATTTATTACTAGAGCCCATAGGGAACCTGCTTGTAGGCAGTCTGCCCACATTGCTCCTCCATTCAGATCTTGAATGCTCAATGAAACAGATGCAGCTTATTTTCATCTGTGGGTCCTGTAATTTGGAGCTTTGAGATAAAGCACATCTGCAAGTTCTCTAAGTCTGGATCTGCACTGTGCTATTCTCTCCAAAGGTGGGTCAGACCAATTTTCTGGACTTCCAGTGGTATCATAATAACACAAGTAAGTTTACTGAAACAATGAAAAAACTGCTTGGTGCATATTAATTGATAAAGAAAGTTGCCTTTTTCAGTGACAATAGGAGGAAACACACTCATACAAAAGCAACTCAGCTGTCCCTTTAGCAATCATACCCTTGTTATTCCCCCAGGAGCGAGTATTTAGCTACAGCTGGAATCTTGCTCAGTCAGCTGGCAGCAATTCTGCTCTGGTGAAAAATACATCCTAATATCCATTAAATTCCTCTGAGCCGCCCCTTGAGTTAGAGAATAGAAATTTCTAACAATGGTAGGTCAGTATAGTTAGGAGGGCAGGGGGTATTCTGTGTGCCAGCTCAGCTGACAGTCCGGCTGTTAGGAGTTGAAATGGAAAAACAGCTGTAGTGATGTTAGCTCTCATGTAGTATCTATCCAGTAACATGGTGCATAACACACTGTCCACATAAGACATTATAAGGGAACACACTATTACTTTCAGTATTTAAATCATCCTTCACATTTACTGGTAGGTGGTATAATTACAAATAAATCCACTGAAGATCTGTCCCCATTGCCCACTCTATTTATCATGGAATGTATGCAAAGACAGTTTGTACAGTATGCTGCGTTGCAGTGGGACAGCATAATGACTGTGATAATGATGAAAGTATAAGAAGTGGGCATGGTCATATAAAAAGGGGACTACATTAGAGTGTGCCGCAACCCCCCGGGGCATTTACAGTACTTTTGTGGAGCTGGCCCACCCATGACTGCCTATCTTAATAATACACCATTCAATGCTGCCTGTCACTGGTATGTGCTGTATAGAAGAAACACATATCCCAGCTGCTCTGGAATTGAGACAAAAGTCCATTGGACAGTCCCCAAAAATTGGGGAACCTATACATTTTGTCCCATGTAATATTAGGTGCCTATTTACATCAAGGTCAATAGCATTATACAGCATTGGTTTCCTGCTGAGTCTCACCTATATAACAAGAATTACAGCAATAAATGGAAAGGCGCAAACACTTGTTCTGTTATCTCCATCTCCGAATGGGGATAACAGAATAAACTGATTGTAAAAATACATTTAAAAATATATTGCCTTGCAAAAAAATGTGTTTTATCTTTGTTTTGTTTTTTTAGAAGCTCTAGTGTGAAGCCCTTTGGGGTATATTGGGGCAGCACAGATGGTGTAATGGTTAGCATTACTGCCTCACAGCACTGAGCTCATGGGTTCGATTCCCACCACAGCCCTAACTGTGTGGAGTTTGTATATTCTCCCTGTGCTTGCGTGGGTTTCCTCCGGGTACTCCGGTTTCCTCCCACACTCCAAAAATATACTGGTAGGCTAATTGGCTCTCAACACAAATTAACCCTAGTGTGTATGTGTATCTGAGCATGTGATAAGGAATATAGAGTGTAAGCTCCACTGGGGCAGGGACTGATGTGAATGGACAAATATCCTCTGTAAAGCGCTGCTGAATATGTGTGCGCTATATAAATAACTGGTAATAATAATAATAATAATATATTTACTAAAGTGCAGGTTTATAGAAGTGGAGATGTTACCCATAGCAACCAATCAGATTCTGGTTATCATTTATCTAGCACCTTCTAGAAGATAATAGCTAAAATCTGATTAGTTGGTATGTGCAACACCTTCACTTCAGTAAATATAGCCCTAACACTGGGTAAATACGTTTGTTTTCCCTGACATACTGTAGGACTTTTTACCCTATGATAAATAGACCTCCAAAATATTGTTTGTTTTTCAGCAAACTCTGCTTATCAAGCTATACAGTGCTTTGCTATGAGATGGGATTGATTGAAGAAAATGAGGCTTATTTATAGTTGGGAGCAAAGCAAAAATAAAAGGAGCAACTTTGTACATGGACAAACAATGTTGCAACTTGCATTACAAACGGTGCAAATACATTATTGTTTGTGCATGCAGGGTAAGTACTGGATGCTTTTGCAAGTAGCGGACACATACTAGACAGCTTTAGATTTCAGCTAAGACACACCGTGATTCCCGTCACTAAAACTCTGCACGTTTTATATTTGCTGCACCCGCAACGCCACATAGTTTTGCCAACATGCAAATTTACTTCTTGTTTTTACACTGTTCCTAAATCTGGTTTAGCCCCAATATGTTCTGCAATAATAATAATAAAAAGATATAGTCCATGCACCTGAAATGCATATGACCCATAGTTGCGTGTGCTTTTATCATGCACAGTGTGAAAAACGCAAGATTCACTCTGCAAAGAGTTGTACACTCCAGAACCTTGATGCCCCCTGAAAGCATACTTCCCAGCATATACCCATGCAGTACCAGGACATACCTGATCCACACAAACATCACCCCCATATCACGCAAACATGCCCTAATACATCCAACCACGGCCACCTCTGTTGAAGCTCTGCCACCTCCCCCTAATTCCTGTTGTCTGTGAATCAGGATTGTTCAGCTGTATTTAGCAGGGTTGGGATGTATGTTATTGTAATATCCACAGTAAGAACTAAGGGGTCTATTTACTGAGCAGTGTTAGGAGACAGAATGAAAAGTGATAAGGTACCAGCCAATCAGCTCCCAACTGCCATCTCACAGGCTGTGTTTGAAAAATGACAGTTGGGAGCTGATTGGCTGGCACCTTATCACTTTTCACTCTCTCCTAACACTGCTTAGTAAATAGACCGCTAAATGTGAGCTTGCTGCTCTATTTATATGTGTACAACAAATACCTCAACAAAAATACAGTTTTAATATTTGTATGTATGTATTGGATTGTTGTTTGTTTATAGCATATATAAAGATCTTTGTAGTGTTGACTTTTTAATCTCTCAGGGGCGACTCAATTGTTTTGTGGGTGGCAATAATTAACGGGCACCCAGTGTTGCAATTCAATTGTTCTGGACGCCCACTAATTATCGTGGTCATCGTGTCCTATTAGACTGGGTTTAACAGGGTAAAATGGCAAAACCCATCTATAGTCCTGGTTAGGGTGCCCAAGTCCTGGTTAGGGTAACCATGGGCTTATTTTACAGAAATGCCAGCGCCAGCGGCTATCGCACCCAAACAATTTAATTGCTTCGTCAGGCGCCCTAAAAAAATAGCCACCTTATAAACAAGTGAATCACTCTCGCTGTTTTCTGAATATTTGTATCTTGTATTAAGCACACAGGGGCAAATAAGAAGGAGGGAGGGAAAATGAGAAGGAAAAAAACATGCAAATATTGATTAATTAAGAAATCACAGTATATTTCTAAGAAGTATTAACTAGTTGAAGCAACGAACTTAACATAAATAAAAGCTGTTATATTATCTACTGTAAGTGGATCCATGAGGACTCATCAGACATGATTACCCCAAAAATAAGTAATATAACTAAAGAACATAAAAGCCTGGCTGCCAGCTCCAGTCCACCTCCACATATAACCTTTAGTGGAATAGCCTTTGTACAGGACTATAGTTGTGGCTTACATTTTCGGATTTTAATTGTTCCAAAGGTCTAAACTGAGTGAAAAACTGCCATTTCCTCCTGTTGCACTTCTGTTAATTTCTCATTAATCAGAATATCACCCAACTTGTTTGTAATCATTGTTCAATGTAAATTGGGTTTGAGTCATTGCCAGGTGATTGTCTACCAAGAGAAATTCAAGTGTCAATTTCTGGCCAGATTTAGAGATTTTTTAACTATTGCATTCTCTAAAGCTGGTCACACATCTAAAGATTATTTGTCCAACCATCCAACTAGTTGATTGGTTGGAATGAAAATCTGGTAAGGTATGGGAGTAATGATGATCAGCAATTTGCTCCTAAATGCCAGAAAACAGATAAAAATGGTCGTTCAGACAAGTTTGTTAAATGTTTGATCTAAAAAATTTGTTCAAACAGCAGTTTTTGGCAATTTTCCAGCATTTGGGAGCAAATTGATGATTGTCATTTACTTTCATACCTTACTAGATTTTAATTCCAACCAATCAACTAGTTGGCTGGTTGGACAGATAATCTTTAGATGTGTGGCCAGTTTAAGTCTAACCACATGGGTGACTTAATCGTAGTTTTAAGGATATCTTTGAGCAGAGATCCTTCCCTACCCAAAAACTCTTTGTGCTAAGACAATCCCACCGCATATGCTTTTTTTCCATATTACTGCAGCTTCTAAAATATATTAAGATACATTACAGGTTTGCTGAAGGATTCCATCATATTACATGCATCAGGAAACACGCTTTGATTCCTCAAATATTTTGTTTAAGAGGAGGATAGGTGCAGTTCTATTTCCCGGATCCCCACAAAGGGATGCTTTGTCTGGCATATAATACCTAAGAAATTACACCTTTAGCTTTTGGGAAATGAGCATATAGGGATATAAATGTTGTCATTTTATTTGTGGGTGGAACTGCCAAATGGGAGATGTGAAGAAGTTTCACTTTTAGGTATAGAAACTGCTAAATATGGAGGTACTGTAATATGATTGAAATGAGCAGGATGGAAGGAATATCACTCTTTAGCCAGCGATCCTCCAACATTCTGATAAAGCTGGAGTTGTCAAAAATAGTTGCCTTTGTGAGTATTGGGAACTTAAATAAAATCTATAACTGGCTCCAAAGAGTGACAGAAACCTAAAATTTATTATTGAGAGCCACTGTCATTCTTAAGGAGCATGGCTTCAGGTCAATGTATCAACGATAAAGTGAGACCCAAAGCTGACCCAACGAATTCTGATACATGTGGCACTCCAACTGATGTTTGGATAACTGAGACTCGTAGTTGCACCAGATTAATGCATAGAAACACCCAGGACCGTTGCCTCCTAAAATTAATTTTGTTAAATGTTTTTTTAAAGGCATCTAGGGAGTTATACCAACGGGACCAATACCCCAGGAGTTTTCAGAGCTCTACAAATAACTTAGGCATTTATGACTATAAAGAGGTGCATAGTCATGGCAGAGATGGATGACTAAATGGGCACAGGGACAATCTAAAATATGTCATGCAATGTATAGAAGCTTTGATTCTGACTTCAAGGAGTTTACCCTGAGCCTTAAGGGTGCAGAGTAGACGGGTGCTTAAATAAATAAATAAAGCACACTAATTAAGTGCTGATTTAAACACGAATGTCACATATGCATACAAAGTAACTAAACCTTAATTCCAAAGACCCCCCAGAAATAATATCTGTCTAGCTGGATGGCTTGCACCAGTGGTTGCCTGTGAGTCTTGGCTCACTATGGTGTCCCTGGGGGAGCTGGATGATCTCAATGCATCAATCATCTGCAATGAGTTCACTGATGCAATCAGAATGCTAGAACACTAAGGGCCCCAAGGACCAGACAAAGCTTTTTGACAGCACATTATAAAAATGTGCAACTTGGCTAATTCACCCTTAGGTACCTTTTTAATTAAACACTGTAGAAGGAGACAAGCGGGCAATAATTCCTCCAAGCCTATATGTCAATGACTACATACTTCCACAATACATTAGACCCATCTCAGTTCTCGGCACTGATTACAGATTATTCTGTAAAGCTTCCCACTCATTATTAAAACTTTTGCCACACTTCTAGCCACTGAAATTCCCTGTTTTCTAGCCTTCAATATTTGCATTCAGAATCTGCTGTTCAGTGAAACCCTGTAGGCTTACTTTATAATGTTATCATTTCAGTGGTTTCTCACATATCATTGATAGTACCTGATCACTGACCGCCAGGCAGCAAAGACTCATTTTATCTGAAACAATTTATTTGTACAAGTCTTGTCTCTTTCAAGTAATGTAAAAATACTTATTTAACAAAATAAACAATTTTTGGGTGGGGGGTTCAAATTTCAACAATGTGTTGCCATAATGATATGACAATCACTAATTTCGGGTGAGAAGGAAATTTGGCGATGTTGGTGGTAATGAATTGACAGCAATCCGATCATCCTGTCCATTGTGGATGTCGCTGAGAACTAAATTCCCCCTGTAAGCCTAATTAACCTTCTTGCTACTCTTCTACCTAAGTTTGTGCAACGCAATCACTGTATGGTTTAAGCTGTAGATAGATTCAATAGTTTCCACATATTATTCCTTAGAGCTGAAGCTATTTTGGGGACAAAGGCAGCTGTAATACATTATGTTCATCCAGACACTAGTCATCGTCATAGTGCTGCTTATATAAAAAACGTACTGCAGCGTGGGGCTGGATCCGCAGCACAGAAGCACAGTCTGCCTAAAAAAGGACACAGCACATCTGAGGCATAGATCATTCTCGGAAAGTGAGCAATTGCTGTGTTTGACACTCTCATTTTATTATAAGAACACAGGCAGAGAAACTGCTTTGATTTGCCCTTTATACGATGAACCTGATGAGACTGAAACTTTGTCCTTTTGTCTCCGATTAAAATGAGCGCAATTTGCAAGCTGAGAATGTGTCCCCTCTTCCCTTTCACAGTCTGTGCTCTCCGTACCATTCCTTATTATCCTGCTACACAGTCAATTGTCGTTTTTAGAGGGTATCACTATGAGGATGTTATTTTATCCTCCAAGATTATTTCTTTCTGCTCACTTTTAAAGCATGGTTTTTATTTCCAGGCAGTAAATAATACACATATCTTGGCATGAAAGGAAATGAGAAAAGTAGCTTCATTGGAGATTTACCCGAATGTACCATTGAAGACACACAGGTAATTTATGAAGCACAAACACAGCTGCTTTGGACCTGCCATGCACCTTGTTTTGAGGAACAGTGCAGGAATGAGATTTCAAATTGCAGAGCACAATTTTTGTAAAGAGATACCAGGGGTATATTTACTAAAAGGTCGATGTTTGGTCGATTTTATGTTTCAGGGTATAAATCACACATTTACAACAGATGATTTTTTACATCTTTTTTTTTAAATGTCAAAAACTAATCTCTAAGTAAATGTGAAATTTAGACCCTGAAACCCAAAATCGAACTTTAGTAAATATACCTCCAGGGGTGTACACATCGATAGCTGTACACATCTATTCCCCCTTCATAAAAGCATCTACATTTTACAGCAGCTCATTGCTGACGGTGATAAGTCGGTTTATTTACTAAGCGTTCGTTTTAAAAGCCTTCCCTTCCCAGCATGTTTAAGCCTGAGATTTAAAAGGGGCAATTATTTTACTAGTTTTGCTAATAAAAGCATTGATTGTCCTTTTACATTTCGAGCTTAAAAACTTGAGCTTTCACAAGCCGCCACTTAGTAAATATATCCCAAGGTTTCAGTCTATTTATCAATAATCACATACTCAATGCAATCTGGGCATGATATTAGTTCCCAAAATTGCATTGCAGTATATAATAATACAGCCAGAATGTATGAAATAGCAAATGCAGGACAGGAGTACTGAAAGGAGCCCATCCCTGTGATGTACTTAGGGTGAAGTGACCATATCAACGGTCTCTTCACTCCTCTATCAGGGCTGCTGTCCAAGCATGTGAGGCAGCCATTACCGGGGAGGGCTTCTGAGGGACCCTCTCTCAGTAATTGTTGTGAAATGTAGCCTTTAGGCTACAGCGACTTATGCCTTCTTCAGAGGGTGTTAGCTGCGTGGGCCAAACTTGGTAAATCTGACAGCAGAAGCAACCCCCATAGAAAGCTGTGGGGGCTGCTGCTGCTGCCGTCAGAAATGGAGGGGCCATATCTCCAATATCTGCTGCGGTCACCCCCTTTTACATTTCACTATAATGAAATGTAACAGGCAATAGGTCGACAGGGTCTGAAGGGCGACACACTACAGATCAACTAGTGAGAAACGTCGACATGGACAGAAGGTCGACACACAAATGGTTGACACAGAAATGGTCAACACTTTATTTTTTTTTTTAAGGGTTAGGCACTTATCGGAGGGTTAGGGTTAGGCACTCACTCCGACGGTTAGAGTTAAACACCAGGAGGGAAGTTTAGGGTTAGGCACTTATCGAAGGGTTAGGCACTAGAAGGGACGGTTAGGTTCAGGCACCTACCCCGACGATTAGGGTTAGACACCAGGAGGGAGGGAGGGTTAGGGTAAGGGTGAAGATTAGGGCTAGAAAATTTAAAAAAAATGTGTCGACCATTTCTGTGGCGACCATTTGTGTGTCGACCTACAGACCCTGTCAACATATTGCCTGTCTAACTTGTATTATCTACCTAAACAAGGAAAGGCATCATAGGCGTGAGATCCCATTTATCAAGCTTATTGGCCCATTGAATCCTCCTTTGCTGCTACGATAAGCAAACATCAAACAAGGTTTTCATGGGGGAAAGTTATTGCCGGGACAGCCTCTTATCAGATGCAAATTATTTTATAGACAAATTGCCCTGTGAATTAATCTTTGAATAGTGACAATGTACAGATGTATAATTGCATAGGTTAATAAATAGGCCTTACAGTGTGAATCAGCACATGGCTGATGCCTCTATAGGAAGGGGGGGATGTGCAAAACACACTGTTACACCTGCATTGTGGTTGCCAGAGGCTTCCAGACCACCCTAACTGTAATGGTGAGTGTGATGAACAAGATTAGAACTCCCTAAGGGGCATATTCAAATAGACGTGAAAATTTGGAAAGGTTTTACCTGCCGTACTTTTCGCAGACTTCATGTGTTCTGGAGGCGAAAACTTTTCGTGTGTGGCCCCACTATTTTCCCTATTCAATTCCAAAGGACACGAAAACGGGACCCAGCGAAACACAAACAAGGCGAAAGTGCTGTCAGATTTGGGGAAATCAGCCTGACACCCCCCAAAAGATGCACTAACATTGGGGTTCAATCAATGTAGTTGCCCCCGAATAGCCCTACTGAAGCTATTTGGGGTACTTAAATGCTCTCAAAAGCTGCTAATTAGCGTCTTTGCACAAGTGATGAAGAATAGCATTTTGCAGGGTTTTTTTTGTAGAAAATAACTAGTCCCAGCAAATTTGGGGTGCATAAATGGGTGCTAGCATGGCTAAAAATCGCAAAAGTCAAGTTTTAAAAAACATGAAAAACACGTCTTCAGCAAGCACCTGCAATCAGAAAAACACCTCCCCCATACTTGTAGACCCCCCAAAAGCTTATTTCATTAGTTTTTAAGTTTGTACCCCAACTTTGTACTTTTTCGCCCCTTTGTCAAAGTAATTTTTTTGGGGTGTTCTTCAATTATTTTTTTTTTTTTATGCAGTTAACCTTTCGGGGCCTGTCCCAAGGGTGCAGGGTGGTTTCCCCACCTTTGCACCCCAAAACCGCAATTCTGCACTTTTTTCCACCTGGTTTCATAGGCGAATCTTTTTCGCCTATACCAATGCATTGACTTTCTGCGTGGGCAAAAATTCTGTGGAATTGAAAATGGGGATAAGTTTTCACCTGGTGAAATGACGTCATCGGCTAAACTTTTTCGTCGAAAACGGCTTATCGCGGCTAATTGAATATGCCCCTAAGTGGGAATTTTGCAGCAAAATGGTTTCACCATAACGGATGGGAGAGTCATAAGCAGCCAAATGGGAAAATGTCTGTGATTGGCTGACTATAAAGGACAGACACCTTACGCCAGACACTCATAGTGTGGTTGATTTTTTTCTATGAGTTTAATTTTCTTTTTTTTATTTTGAATTCCTGCTCATTATACTGTGACCACTGGGCTGCAGTGCTACATTCATACCTCCTTATTTTCTATAGAAGCACCAACTCTGCGCTGACCATCCTGGGTTGATTTTCACTATAACAGGGGGTACTTCAGATGTGTTATCGCCTTATTTATAGTTGAAACCAGTTCATACTGTCAAGAACTGGGGCTGGTTGAGGATTTAGAGAAGCGGGTGGCACTTTAATTAATTACTTATTTATTTATTTAAGGCTGAGCAAAAGGAACAGTGTTATTAGAGGATGACATTTTGTGTGGTGCATTGTACATCACCTTTATATCCTATTAAGGTCTCCTTAACAGTTAGGACAAGGCTACAGTGATGACCGCCAGCCTACGGTGATGAAAATTAAAATACCAGCTTCACCTACACAACCATGACACATATAAATAAAACAGTCACAATGTTCCCTTAAGCTGGCCATATACCAGACCATCTTTCCTCCAACCATCCAACTAGTTGGTTGGAATGAAAATCCGGTAATGTATGGGGGCAAATGACAATTTGCTCCCAAACACTAGAATACACATAAAAGGTTCTTCAGGCAAGTTGGCTAAATCTCTTTCATAGGCAAACGCAGGGGGGGTTCCGTCTGCCTGGAAACCCCCCTCCCCAGCACACACCATGACCACAAAATAAATAGTAATATAATACAATGTTACTAGTGCTGAATGTTCTTTTCAGTATCACAAATGAAATGATTAGCAACACCTGTAGATTTTTTAAAATGTGTCAGCCAGTAATAAATATACCTATGCACCAAATAGGAGATGTGGAAAACATGCACTGTTATGGGTGCACTGCTGTAGACCATCAATAGGGTTAATGATTAATAATGTGTAATAATACACTATCCAGTACATAAGGAGACCAATATGTACATATATGTACAGGGCAGTGATAGGTTCTTCTGCTGCTTCCCCAGACTCCCGGACTTGCTCCCATGCTCTGGAATGGTGCCCACATCTGAAAAAAAACATTCTGCTCATGCAGGATGGCCCTACTGCCAAATATAATGGCTTACTGTGATTGCTGGTCCTATATATGCTGGAAATTATGCAACACAACATACTTTGTATGATGCATATTAAAGCTGGATAAGTCCTAATTATACCCTCTTCATGGACAGGCTACACTCGCTCTAAAATTACG
Organism: Taudactylus pleione; assembly: GCA_031769625.1. Classification (NCBI taxonomy): domain Eukaryota; kingdom Metazoa; phylum Chordata; class Amphibia; order Anura; family Myobatrachidae; genus Taudactylus; species Taudactylus pleione. The sequence goes on along the minus strand of JAUIMM010000566.1, from coordinate 1,076,023 downwards.
CATGTGGAAACCCCCCTCTATAAATCCTGCGTTTGCCACTGTCTTTGATTTAAAATAACTTGTCTGAACAACAGCTTTCGTCTGTTTTCTGGTGTTTGGGAGCAAATGGCTGATTTGCTCCCATACATTACCGGATTTTCATTAAAACCAATCAACTAGTTGGATGGTTGGAGGAAAGTTGGTCTGGTGTATGTCCTGCTTTAGTCTCTGGGTTCTATTAAGCCATAAAATAGGTCAAACCTAGCAGTGTTTAGGAGAGAACCTAAAAAGTGTATTTATATGAAAGAGGTATAAGGCTGGACTTTGATTTGATATGTGCACAGTCCTCTTCCTAAAGATGTTTCCACTAATGTGCACTGGGTGAGCCATTGAGTTGCACTAGGGCAGAACCATTGCATTTTGTGATATGCCTTGGTTGAACTTCGTAAATTTACTCAAGTGAAGACAACTATTTTGGGTTCTAAATCTATACCCTTGGTAATGTAGCTTAATAATTCAACAAAATATGGTGCCTCGTGACTCAATTATGTCACCAGTTCTTAGTAAGGGGATAGCTTTCTTTCCTATGAATACACAAAATGACTGTCTCCACACTAAAACAGTTTAGCGTTAGCATGCTAATGACTAAATTAAGCATAAAATATGAAGATACCTTTTTTTTATACAACCTAGTCATGATTTAAAAAATAATATAATGTAAATAATAGAAATATTTTAAGGACTGAAGAAGCTCTCACCTGGAATGCACATGGGGTGTTGTCCACACAGTAAACCCTCAGGTTGTAATCCAGGGAGTTGCAGGACATACAGCCAAACACAGCAACCTTGAGCTCCTTCACTGCACAGTCTGTAAGAGGTTCTCCCACCAAAGCATAAGTGCCAAAGCTGTCCATTAATATATGGCAAGCAAAGGGATCCAACAGGCAGTAAAATGAGGTGGTTTCATCGTCTGTGGACATCACCTCCTGAAAGAGAAAGGAGAATTGGAACAGTTCTCGTTACGTTTCATGTGTTAATCTTATTGGCAGCACTAGTTTCAAAAGAGGGATACTGACACTTGATCACTGACATTTGTTCTGCTTTGAAATGCAGGTGAAGGGGCCGGGGGGGAATGCACCTTAAGGGGTGAGATTCTGCTAGCGATGAGAAAGGTACAGTATATGCAAAAGGAAAATAAAAGAGCATTACCTTTAAAGGAACACAATCAATGAAACAAGTGTCTTTAGGCTTGTAAGCACAGTGTAGCATGTAATTAATGTTATAGTCCAGTTAATGTATTATCGATTCAGGACCACTAGGGGGTCACTTACAAGACGTAAAATGTGCAGATCCACGCTACTTAATGTGAGTGCAAGCACAGCTGCTAATCGCCAAGGCACATTTCAAGGTGCAACCCAATGTCATGGTCTTTGGAACCAAATTCCACTTAAGGACTTGTGTCCTCCTTAATATAAACGTTTCCACCCAACTCCTTCACTCAGATTGGCCAAACTGTTGCGTCTGTGCAATTGACTACATCTCAGCTTGCAAATCCATGGGGAAGCAGTTGTGAAGCCGACAGTCGCAATGCCGACCGCCGGCTTCCCGACTGTCTAATCCCGGCAAGGTTCAAATGACAGGCGTAAAATCCCGACGCCTGTCATTAGACCTACACCGGGAGCCGACACCCGGCTTACCGATCGAAGGTAAGCCAGGCGCGGGGGAAGCAGTTGGGACGCCGACGGTCGCAATGCTGACCGCCGGCTTCCTGACTGTCTAATCCCGGCAAGGTTCAAATGAAGCACTCCCCAGCAGAAACAGGAACATTTTAGCAGGCACATGACATCGTAAAGTAGCATTCTCACTGTGAAATTGCGTGACTGTAAAGTATCTTTATTGTATGCAGATGGTTTCCCTTTCTAACTAATGCACATGGTTCACAAAGTGCATATATAAAAATATGCGCATCTGTGAAAGGCCTCATATATATATTTTGTTTAAAGTTATCTTCTATAGATAATATAACATTACATGTTAATTCAAAGCTTTAGCACTACTAGCAATTCTAAATATATATGTCTATTGACCCTCACGATGTCTTGTAATATCCTTATAATTTACATAAAGAGGTGTATGAAATCCCATGATATCATAGTTCTTGTATATTTTTACACTGCTTTGTTCGGGGCATCAATGTTTTGTAAGGTGGGCATTGTATTTTATATTGGTCACTTGCCTCCCATTTGCCCTGTTGTGATCTTCTTTTAAGTCGGACATTCCAGTGCTCACAGCTGACTTCAGAGCAGTGTGGGATGGTTAAGGCCACAGGAGTAGAGAAGGTCATATCAAGTGGTCCACAGGTGACCTCAGGTCCTAGGAGGACCTCCGATCCCTCCAGCTGCAAGCTTTTAACAGACAGAGATACAAAATTCTGTGAGATGCCAAGAGCAAAAAATCTTTAGTATAATAAAATCCTTTGTAGCATTGAATTGCTCAGTGCATGATAAAATCAATAGGCTAAACCTGGCAGAGATTTTTTAAGCTATGTTCCTTTCTAACTCCCCCCCCCCCTTTTAGGAGCAGCAGCTGTTTTAATGGACTATCATTATCCCAGCTTCACCGTCCCTATAAAAGGGAATAAATATTTCTTGTAGACCAGGACAATGATATGATAATTGAACAATATTGGTCTCGGATAGTGTCCATTCTAGTCTTTTAAAATGATGGTGATATGTGAACAAACTTTAATGCTGTTAACTCTGATATGTTTTGTCTATTGTCCTAACAGGTATCTTTCTTACTACTGTTTCCCAACGATAACTGCCCCCCAGTTGTCCTGGTTTTGATGTCTGCAGCCAAGAAGAAGCTTTGCTGATTGCACTTTTAAGAGTTTTCTCAAGTCCACACTTGAGTGGTTTTATACAGTGGCATTGGGTAGACAATGTAATTACAGGATTAGATCGTCTGACAGCTGGATAACAGCTTTCTTTTATGGGAACCAGTAAATCTTGCAGGTTTAGCAAGTGACAGGCAATCAACAAACATCCCACAGTGAAACTAACTACTTTTTGTTCTATGAGGTGGCTATGACCAGATCATCATCTACTCAGTCTTCAGGGCTTATAGAATGTTACAGCTGCATATTCTTCTGTATAAGAAAATATTAAATTGGTTTCAATGGAAAAAAATAAATCTTTATAATTTACTAGTGCAGCAAAAACAACATATACATTATACATAAGTCATGTATTATGGAAACCATTGCTGCATTTAACTTGTTTGTTATAGCTCAGCTTCATACAGAATTTGAATTAATATCCCAGCTTAAGCCTGGAGGCAATATTATTGAGCCATCCACCACTACCCCAGGAAACAGGAGACAGTGGTGGCCAGCTAAATAACCCCAGTATTATCCTAGTTTTGGAACACGGCTGTAAAAGTATTAGTAGACATATCATTTTCTCCGCCTCTGAATTCTTCATACAGTAGTTATCGAGAGAATAATGAATACTGAATAATACCAGTTAATTCTACAACAGAATGTCAAGGCATCTGAGCAGAAGGAGGCCTTTAATCCCAATGGCCTTTAGTAAATAAGTTAACCAACAACAGAATGGAAGCATCAGATGACAGATAATATTTTAAAGTGACCAGGTCAAAGTCTTGACATAAATGAAATGTACATTTTGTGGCATAACCTAGTTAGCAGTTTACACAAGACATCACCAAAATATAACATATTCAAGCTGTAAAGAAGATAGAGACAAAATACCTACAGGAGATGTTTAGTCGAAGAAATATTTGCTTTAGAAGGTGATGCTACATAGTTACTAAAGATAAAGGTTCACCTACATTTTAGGTTAAGTTGTACTATTACATGAAATTCTTCTACTTTAGTTTACTACTTGAGAAATATATTACTTTGTGTTGGCTTTGAGTTGAATTTGGAAAGCATCAAATGCATCAAGGACCAAAAAGGTCTAGTTAGGCCGCTGATCAGTGATAATTGCCAGTTGTCAGTATAATGGTTATATGAGATTACAATTTCACAGTCCAATGGAAAGTATCCAGCTGGTGATTATAATTGTATCAGCGAAATGGATCTTTCTGCTGCCAACTTCACAAAGCTTTCATTTTTAAACCTGAATATACAAGTGTATTTCTAGTCCATTCCATAAGTATTATGTAAGTAAGTATGTATGTGTGTGCGTGCCGATACAGGAGGTGCCGCTTCAGCACTTCCCCCTCCGCCGGGTCATGGACAACCCTGTCCACACCTCCCAATGGGACATAGGCTACCCACCTGGATGGCCAGGTGAGTGCAGGTGAGAAATGTATGACCGGGAGGGAGGGAGGATGGGGTAGTCCATGACTAGTCCGAATGGGCTAGTCTATGGGGTAGTCCATGAAAGGGCACCCCCTGTGCCGGCACCTGCACATGCCATATATATGTATATATTAATGACATATGTGTCCTGACATAGGACGCCTGATGAAATTTTGATGAAATTTTGTAATAAAATGAAACGTTGACCACGCGGAGATACCGGCTTGTGTTAGATGTTTTTACAACACCTATATACATTTATTGCAAGTCCTGTGAGTGCCTCTGCTCTGATGTCTACTTGTATGAATTTTCCTGGAGGCACCTGGGCACGCTGTTTCTTGTTTGGACTGAGTGCCAGCTTATTCTGCTTGTTATATATATATATATATATATATATATATATATATAGATCGATATCGGGTAGTACTAAATAAATAGTGCTAAACCACGCAGGTCACTCCAGGACTTGTGAAATAGTTTTCTTTATATGTGATACGACGTTTCGGGACTGCGCAGAGTCCCTTTTTCAAGATCCAAACAGATCTGTTTTTTTTCTTGAAAAAGGGACTCTGCACAGTCTCGAAACGTCGTATCACATATAAAGAAAACTATTTCACAGGTCCTGGAGTGACCTGCGTGGTTTAGCACTATTTATTTAGTACTACCCGATATCGGTCTACAGGATTTCTGCAGGAGCACCCAGGCAGCTGCTCATCTCTATATAGGAGTGCCGGACCATTGGATGCATAGATATATATATATATATCTCACAGACGGGCTAGGATAGAAGAGAGGATTGTGTAATGTACTGTACTGTATATTCTGTCAGGTTGATGCAGTCAGCATCGCTCTGGGGCTTACCATCTTAAAAGTGTTGAATGTAGAAATGTGAAGACACAAAAGTGGTGTTTGGGGATTGTTTGGTCTCTTGTGTTTATTCCCATTTAATGGAGGTTTACTTCTTCACCTTTCCAGTTGTTAAAAGCTTTTAATTCAAAGAAAGGTGCTAAAAATCCATTAGGTCCCATTCAAGATACATGAAAGTCTGGGGAGGATCTCAGGGGACCATTAATGGATCCAAAGGCAAGAGAGAGAAGGTCAGGAGAGTGGAGGAGAGAGAGAAAGAGAGGGAGGAGTAGAAAACAAGAGGACAGGGGATTGTGAATCTCAGCTGGAAAAATAGCAGATATATTAGAAAATGGAGACTGTAAGAGATAGGAGGATTGATGAATGTGGATAGATAGGTGAGCTGATAAAATGAAAGGAAGTATAGTGTTTACAGGGCATATTGATTACTTACAAAACTGGATTCATTGCACTTTGTGAGACAGCCATAGTATGCAATTCTCACTTAGTCAGCAGTTCTGGTGCACTTCAGTGATCAGATTTATAATAATGTTCCACTTTGGAATGATGTGTTTATTAAACAATGTAGACATCTATTAATAATCTGAGAACCCAGCAATGCCTATTCTACACAGGTTTTAAAATCCAATCATTGAGTATTCAGGATTTACAGGAATCCAGTTAAACTATTGAATTTTTTAACTGTAACAAATACAGTAAGCAAAAAAAACTAATTTAAATGAGTGAGACAACACTGCTTAAATTGTCCTTATACATTAAATGGGACCACATTCCCTGCCAAGTTTATGTCTCATTTCTGACATGCAATGGCATCGTATTTCACATTATGGGGCAAGGCCTCCTAATCTGTGGACATGGGTGATGGGGATCTGAATGTGGCCTAAAGTAAGATCTTGATTTCCCAGTAAGAGTTGCTGAGATAAAGGGAGCAGACACATCACCTGTCTCTGGTCACTCATCCAAACTTTAGTTAAAATATTTCAATAAAAAAAAAACACATAAGAAAAGTGATATTATTAGAGAGATATAATAATAGCATTAACAAGCATCTCCGTGTTCTAGATCAATGTGTGTTTGATTTATAAAAAATATTTTACATTGCTTATGTTTATTTCAACAGAGAGTCCTTGTTGTAACTGGTCCTGTGTACTCCAGTCCAACACTGACTGAAACTGTTGGTAAAAGGTGGGTTTAACGTAAGTAGTTCTGATGATATTTAAGTAAATAAGTTTAAGTAAGTTTAAGTTTTAAGTAAGTTTAAAGCTATTTATAGACCTGTGTTTTTAAAGGTGTAATGTGGTAAAGATCAGAACTAGAGGTTATTACATATCTTAATTTTTCAAATGTGTGACCACTAAAATGATAATTAATGCAAGAGTTCTCTGAATCAGCCCTATAATGTTCCCATCATCTAGTGGAGGCAGTCATTTGTGTACTGAGCCACTGGACCAGGGACATCACTGAGACATGAGGCATGAAATAAATTGATGAGATGCATTCTCATGAATACTGGCTCAGTTTACAAAATGGCTGCCGACAGTGGCGGACTTACTGCCATTGAATGGTGGTTTGGAGCTATGGTTTGCAATCACTATGAGGGACAGAGGGTGGGGAGGGGCGGTGATACTGGCCCAGTTACTACCAAGACCCCTAACGCCTCTCTTCTGAGCATGCATGAAGGTCGGCACAAGGCAGGGACTCAGGGTTCAATGAATCATCATCACCAGCTCCCAAATGGCTGCCCACAGTGACAGACTTACTGCTATTGAATGATGGTTTGGAGTCTATGGTTTGCAATAGCTAAGAGGGACAGAGGTTGGGGGTGGGGCGGTAATACTGGCCCAGTTACTACCAAGGTCCCCAACTCCTCTCTTCTGAGCATGCATGAGAGTCAGCACAAGGCAGGGACTCAGGGTTCAATGAATCAGCATCACCAGCTCCCAAAATATTGCCATGTTGTCCAGTGATGCAGTGCTACACCCTGGCTGCCCATGCCAAGTGACTGATGAGAGTAGACAGATATCAGGCATACTGTATGTTCATCTTGAATTATGTGGGTGGAAAAGAAGCATGCAGTATATTATTCACCCATATGCTGAGTTGTATGTATTTGCAGTGCACCCACCACCCACAGTACCTGTACGTCTGATTTGCACACTCACCTGCCATGTACTAGGTGCAAAATATAATTCCACCTTATTTGAACGGATGTCTAACTCTGCATAACCTACAAATACGTTGGCATGCCCCCCACTAACACTGCATACCTGAGAACAGCTCATCACAGCCCAGTTAAACCTTTTCAGTTGCGACTTTAGATGCAATTGAAATGTGTATGATTCTGCATTGCTTATACTACGCTCATTCCTGGAGCATGCACAGTGCAAAAATGCATAAGATGTGTTCCTCATACAGGCATCAGGCCCATTATGTGTAAAGGAAAACATGGGCTACCCTACATTCAAAGCAGCTTTATCATTATTACTGTCACCATAAGGTTGTTCCGTGTGTACAAATTTTAACTGTGTTCGCAGGATGTTAAAACTGTCACTATCTGAGCTGCAATAGTGTTTACTACCACAAAACAGGAGGGAAACAACTTGTATCTTCAGAGCGGCTTTAATTGAGTTTTCCATGCCTTTTATACATCTAATGAAACGCGACACAACTTATATTTTATATAACTTTCATGTTTTATTCCATACATATTTGTATGTGACAGGAAAGTCTTCTTCATCATCTTTCCACTGTTCTATTCTCCTTGGATTGTAGATATTTCAACCAAACGCCCCGTGTCTCCCCGTCTGTTTTGTTAAAGATATGTCTGTCAGATGCTTGATATTAAAAATAATCTCTTCTCACTCCAGGCTAACAGCAGCTAGGGGCGTCATTCAGCTAATCTATATACCAGACGCTGATAATAAAAAAAAAGGAGTGTTCTTATTTTAGACAGCTCCTTAGAAAGGGAAAACATTCGTGTCCTTATGGTGGCCTTGTCACAACTAGTGCAGATGGAAACAGTGTGAAGGCCTGTCTTAATTTAATGAAGAGGCGAACTGACTTGAAGGGACAGAATTTGCAGGCCTGATAAGGTGTTGAAGTCAAGGTCTTTCATCTTTACAGACTGCCTGGGAAAGAGGTGCCAGGATGTACATCTCTCTCTCTGAGCGTACCAAGGCTTTTAGTGCTGTTAATCTGGAATTTTCAGATGTTAGGGACACAGTGATAACTTAAATATCTTATAATGTGATAAAGCCACATCAAGGATCATTCATGGCAAGCACATAAAAGAGATGTCAACAAAACTATTAGTAAATACTGCCTAAACTAGTGTTGCTGTGTATTGCTGTGCACATTTCTATCTATCTTGGTTATGCATAGCGTATATCAAAGACATGCAAAGGTTGTACACATAAACAGAGGGAAGAAAGCTCTTGCAGATATATATTTTTTCCAAGGCTGCAGGAAAAGATATATACAGCTCTATATCTGGATGGCATAGCCCTTTATTGAGGTGTTTGGTCACACCCCCCCATACATAGAACTGATTGGACCTTCCTGCAGTCCAAGAATAAGTATACTCCTCAGAGAGTGTTACTGATTGTGTGTCCACCTTTGTATTTCTTCTATTGAAGTGTCTGAAGGATAGGTGGAGGTGATCTCTGCATCGGATTAAATTACTATGGAATACGAATGACTTTGCATTATACTGTAGGATTGCAACAGGTTTCTATTTAAATTGACATTCTTTCTTGGTTATGTCTCCAGAAAGCAATATATTAGCTTATTTGCTGTGCTACAATAGTACTAAAAACTCTCAATAGTTACAAAACATCAGGGTTGCCGCTATTTTATGGTACATGTTTTACATTTTAAATACACTGATATATTACCTAGATTTACTACAGGCTCAGGGGCAAATGCAGGATTTCTAGAGAGGGGAGGTCTCTATATATTTCCTTAGAGACGTTTCTTGGTCACCAAGGCACCCTAACGGACCTGGTTTTGAGGATTACCATACTTGGACACAGCAAAGGTGACTTATTTAGTACTTAAGTCTTTTGATTTACCCAGCTGTGCTCAGCCATGGATATCCTAAAAAACCTGGACTGAGTTTGGGAACCTCTGGCTTACCAGTTAAAATTATATATAAGCTCATGCATGAGGCTAATCTGAAACTGTGGTTGATACCTCCCGATATTTTAGTGGGGATCCAGTTCTCTCTGTGATGTCTAGCTGTGCATATTAAGGTAAGGTATATTTTCTCATTTTCCTGTGCACCTCTCTGGGGTACGATGAGAAATGAGAAACGATACATCACCTCGGAGTTCCTCCATGACTGTTCCAGAGGCACATGTATTCATGTATTCACCATTGTAAGTCACATAATGTGAGATGTTTAATATGCACAGATTGACACATTACATTGTTAACACACTTATCAATTAAGCCACATATGAAATATGCATAGGTTACTATTGCCATGCAATAGAGCAGTTCATCATTTGTGTAGTTTGCCAATGTAACATTAACTCTATAGCACTCGTGTTGCTTTTTCCAGCTCATAATATATACATGTCATTTTTTATTTATTATTACCAGGCCTATACATCCATATCTAAATTGTCCAATAAGAATGCGCATCTGAAGCTACAACAATGTATTGCTCATGTTTGACCTGCTGCCGATGACAGCTTGTAGAGTCGTCTTTGAATAAAGGGACGATAGGCTGCTGCATTTTCTGTCTGTGTTAAATTGTGAGGCTGTGATCAGTTTGTCCCATGTGGTTTTTCTGGCAAATTCTAGAATGCTGTTAACTTGAGACATTACCTCTTTTACACAATGTGATGGGATTTATCAGAGGATCTACCGTGCATTAATGTTTTTTTGACTGACAATTTGAACTTTGAATGAGAAGGGCAACGGACTTGCTGTAACCAGTAATACAGATTCAGATCCAAAAGCCAGATTTATTGAAATATGCCAAACAATATGTATCATTTTGCAGTTTATGTTGCCTTATAATAAAGTTGATGGTAATCACACACTTTTGCTTTTTGAAAACATTATTATCCTGCAGAAGATGTACATGTAATTCTTGAGAATTTTAATTGGAGACATACAACTTGCTCAATTGCCATCCATAACTAAGTAATCATAAATGCCGATTTAATGGCATAGATCAAGCTAGACACACTGAGCTATATATCCAGCTTACATACATCTGATTTGTTCTTATTAGAGCTCATCAGTGCAAGATATGCAGCAAGGGATTATGGCCCTCATTCAGAGGTGGTCACAAGAAGCGAGCGCTCGCTCTGATAGAGGGCGGCCGCTTGACATTTCAAGTGCGGCCTCCTGGTCGCTAGCTAAGCTGTGGGTTACCACCCACAGCTTTAGCGACCGACCAGGTTGATGGTTGCGGTGGTCAAGACCATCGCGACCATCGGGGCTTACGAAGAGACACTAAGGTTGGGTCTCGGCTACCGCAAGCCCAAGGGAGCTTCCTGCTCTGATCGAGCAGGAAGCTCCCCACTGACATCACTGCTGATGTCAGTGCGGCCGCCCACAACATGGCAGGCGTTCCTTAAGGAACGTCTCCATTTGTGAAACCACCCCCCCGCCATGCCTACAAAACGGGTTGAGTTGTCGATCAACATCGACAGCCGCCCCTTTTGTAGTGAGCTCCGGAGCAAGAGAATTTCTCTCTCGCTCCGGGGCTTGCGCTCAGCACTTGCGACCGGGTCTGAATGAGGTCCAATGTGCTGGAAAATTTTGAGAATATGCAGACAGAACATCTATGAAGTTTATAGTGGACTACAAGAAGCCTGAAGCCCTCCAACATAATGAACCCTCTACCTGCGATAAACTATACTAAGCAAGTGAATGTCTTCTGTTTTATGAAGATTTGTATTGTGTTGCGTGCAGTGGCGGTTAGGTTACTTGTATTCCACCATAGCTTACAGTATAAACAAAATACAAAATACTCAGCCTTCCATTGGCAATATGGACACCATAGAAGTTATTGGGCAACACTGGTTTACACAGGGAAGGTGCAATACTTTAAGCCACCATTGCAAATATTATACACACAGCATTACTCACATACTGTAGGACTTGAAAATGTAACGTTGGACAACTGCACTATACTATTTTAATCCGCTGACATTGTTTCCTCTTATAAAATATCATATTCCACATGACGACAAGTGACTGTGTACTGTCTAATGAGTTCAACCCAGAAAATATTTTTTTAATTTTGAAGGTTTTATTTTTTCAAATTGTCAATATTTGTTATAAATCTCAAACTATTAGAATCAAGTTTCTCATTTCCATCCATCCTGCCCTATTTAGACACCCTAAATATAACATTTTAAATCTGAAAGTATATTTAATTTTCAAAAGCATAATAATAATAACAAAAATAATAATAATAATAATAATAATAAAAAGCACTAATATGACCTTTGAAATATATTTATTTCCTTTTACATTTATAGATATGAAATGTATCACTACTCCAAACAAAAGACATGGGCAAAGAGCCATATGCCATTCAGTTCATTCTTCTTTCAACTTTTCAATTGTTTTTCATGCCTAAAGCAGTGATGTTGCGTGGTAAGTAGGATGATGACTTATGGTAGAGTAATAAATGGGAGGATGAGTAGGATGATAGAATAAGTTCCCTAAATTTCTAGGATGAAAGAAAAAGAATGTGGGCAGGACGAGTTGGTTTTTGGCAGTCTGGGTTGTAAAAGACGGTATTCTGACAAAAATGAAATCTTCTAATGACTGAAGAAACTACTCAAAGCCATTAATTAAGAAGCGCACTGTATAATAACAGTTAAGATAAATAAAGAGCTGGCAACCTAAACATTTACATCAATAGGCTAATACGGGAAGGATTGTAGAGCTAGATATAATAGCTTGCAGCTGTGTCCTCCAGAAGGACGGTATTGTTCATGACTACTTCCTCCCATAGAGACTTGTAGTAAAATCTACAGTATAAGGCTAGAAAGATGCTGGAAACAGTCACACACTGTAGATACTGTATATAGAAGTCTGTGCACAGCCTGCACATTCAGAGATGTACACATGTATTTATTAATGTTCATTTTACTACAGCTGGCAAAATAAAGCTTTGATGTAAACTGACATTTGTCTCATAGCAGCTGATTGGAACTGCAGGTCTGTGCTCAAATGGGGACGTACAGATGTGTCCGGCTCTATCGTTGCTGCGTATGCGAGCAGATACGCGCACTGCGTTCGCAACCGTGCCTCCATAGGATTGCATGGTGCGATCGCAGTGCGTGCCATAGCGTACTGTAGCGTATGCTGCTGCGGGTAAAGATGTAGCTGGACACATCTGTAGTTATGAGCCCGGCGGTTCAAATGTTATTAGTAGCTCTTTCAACTGTAATTATAGATGTACTGTAAAACTATTACAACATAGAAAAACTACTGTAGCAGTTCAGTTACAGCAAATTCATATTTTTCATTTTAACCATTGTTTAATGTCTCAAAATGAAATGCATTAACCACTTGCTGCCTGGCAAAGTATATTCCTAAAGCAAATATTCTTTCATCCGTTTTTTGTTGTAAGCAATTTGTTTTCTTATTGCATCAGTAATAAAGAGTTCTAACTCAGTAATGTCAGAGCGGGACCTCCTTACTTATAGACAACTTCTCTGATCAAGCACTTCTGTCTCATATGTCAGTATGTCATTCAGTGAGTGTCCTATAATTGCTGTAAATAAGTTTATCTGTTGCAAGCATTCCTGACTTTCACTACTGCATTAAATCCTCTTTACCATTCATGGTTGTGAACTAGGCTACTTGAAAACAGAACCTGTTTGGTTAACACAACCGATAATGGAAAAAGAAAGATTCATCCTACAATGCTTAAAGCCTCAAAGGAATAACACAGAGGGAAGTAATGAGAGGGAAAAATTCCTATGGGAGACCGATGGTAGACATCGTTCGGTGATTTATGAAAGTAACAGCGGTGACATTAGTGAAGGTGAATGCAAAGGTTTCTCTGATACCATGTAGGTGACTACATAAGTAACTATCCTACAGACCTTGTCAGGTCATTGCTGTCATACATTTCTCTCTGTACCACATTTACATAATACAATGCTTCCGGAAGGCCACATGCAAAGGATTAAGGTTCAACCTGTGTGAGATAGGCCTGGATCTGCAACTTTCTCATTCCCATTATTAACATGTCCATCTCTTAATAAAAAGCTGAAGTGACAACATGTCATACACTGGATGGACTGAAAAACATGGAATGAGTTGCTTAACTGTAGTCTGTAACCAGGGACGAAATGAGTCATAGCTCATACTGATTTTATGTGTAAAATGGACTGAACACCGGACTAGACAAAGAGATATTTGCTAATGCATTGGGAGGATTTGTACTGCGATCCTGTGCTATATCTCCATCATTCCTAAATAGAAAGCAGGGTACAATTGGTCATGCTTGATTCACTCTTGCCAAATGCCATTGTCTATGGCCAGAAACAGATATGTCATCCCTAAGTTGACTATGGGAAATCTGCACTGTCCGGAACAAAAAAAGCTATGGGCCTTATTCAGCGATGGATGGAATTGCAGAGCAGCACCCAAGCGGTTGTGCAATTTCGTCCATCTTAATGTAAATGCAGAAGGAGGCGTCAGACACTGGTCACTTCAGAGGCCCAGAATCTGCGTGCGCCGACACAGACCCTGGCCTCGTTTCTTTTCCGGGAACGGTGCCCAGCCACATCCCCGCCCGCCCTCCCCCCCCAAATGCTGCAACATGTCAATCATGCTGCTGCTTGGGGGGTCTGCGAGTGTAATTGCAGGACCCATTCTGTCCCGTTCTGTACCTGTACAGAACAGGTCCTGCGCAGGTGCAGACCCAGAAACATCAGACATGTACGTTCATCATTGGATGGGTATCCGGTTTATAGATCTACAGTAAAAAGGTAGACACTAGATGTTAGACAGACAATAGGTCGACAGGGACAAAAGGTCGAAACACTAAATGTCGACATGTAAGAGGGTTGACAGGTACAAATTGTCGACATGAATAAAATGTTGATTCAAAAATGGTCAACACATTTTTTTTTTTTTTAGGGTTAGGCACTTACCGGAGGGTTAGAGTTAGGCACTAGAAGGGACAGTTAGGGTCAGGCACCTACCCCGACTGTTAGGGTTAGGCACCTGGAGGGATGGGTAGGGTTAGGCACCTATGGGAGGATTAGGGTTAGGGTGAAGATTAGAGCTAGAAAAAAATATATGTGTCGACCATTTTGTGTTGACCTTTTGTTCCGGTCGACTAGTTGTACCTGTCGACCTTCAATGTGTTGACATTTTGTCCCTGTCAACCTTTTGTCCCTGTCAACGTATTGTCTGTCTAACATCTGCTTTCTATCTAGACATTGATAACCTTTTTACTGTAGATCTGTTAATCCACAACATTGGATGGATGTACATCTCTGAATCAGGCACTATATGATGATGACAATTATTATTATTAGGACATACCTTACATGTATGAGACACGATATATAAATGTACTACAACAAGCAGTTGTCTTTAGTTTAGAATAATCTTACATTTCTATATACAGTTGTCTCCACGCTTTTTTGGTATGTATAGCCACCCTCTCTATTGCCTGAAGTTGACCAAGCTTGACAGGACTTTAAGGCAGAGCAATGTTACTGTCTCACTGTGATTTGTACAAAGTATTTAAGGGCTACGTGCAAACCAGCTATATTAAATCTGTCTCCTTCATTTATTTGACAGGAGAATAGAGAAGTCGGAAGCTCACATAGAGGCCACTGATCTCTAAGCAGGGCCCGATGCATCCCACGTGGCATCCAGTCACCATGTCATTCAAAATGTTGAATGTGAAAATGTCAACACCAGAATGTCGACAGCTATATCGGCACTGTTGAAATGTCAACATGGGACATATATTCAGTGGCGACACTATGACTGTCAACATGGGCAATGTTGATATGCTAAACGTGTCGACATGTTGTAAGTCGAATTTAGGACCATCTCAACATTCTCAAGACTATATGATGAATGTCAACAAAGCATACCAAACCCATCGCACACAGCTATCTTAGTAAGATGGATGGCAAAGCATGGTAACTGGCTCTCACATCAATGGTAAGACAGTGTACCTGTGTCACTTTATAAAGAGCAGTGATCTCTATGTCATCTTCTCTCTCCTTCATTCTCTGTTCACATTAATTTTAGCATGACTATTTCTGCGTACCGTTGTCCATATGTGCCCCACCAAATTACAAAATAACTACATTGAATGACATGGTTTCAATTCTCACAAAAAGAATTTCTATATTTTATAGATATTCTGCTTTTGGTTATTGTTTGAACCTAAACTGTATGAAAAAAATCACTTCTAGTCTATCTAAAGGGCTTGTCTTGAGATCCAACCAAATCCATTCGAGGCTCCCACTCCAATCACTCTGTATCACTGACCTGAAACAAAGAACACTTTTCTCATTTCAGACTTTTCTGTTTGTTTCCATTAACACGTGCCTATCATTCGCCTTACCTTGGTTCCCCTTGATTGACTGACAGATAGATTTCCCATGAGTTGTCTTCTGCAATCGCCTCATGTGGGATCAACAGGCTCACCCCTGGAAAATAACGAGACGGAGCTTAGCGATAGAATCAGGGAGAGAATGCCTGACTAGAACAGACATCAATAAAATACATCTCCCTACATAGTACATGACAGGAAACTCTAAATAAAAGCTCAAATGCCTTTCATTCAAACACTCTTACGGTAAATGCATCAGGTTTATAATTTGCTCATAAAAATATCTCAGGAATTGGCTACATTTTACACTTTAAAATATTAGTTGTGCAATGTCTGGATGGAGTGGGAGGCATCAGTATCATGCCTCAATGCAACAAACCCATGCAAATCCAGTGAAAACATACAAACTCTACACATACAGCACCCTGTTTAAATACAGTTTTCAGCGCTGCAATAATACATGTGTCATTATACAGTGCCTGAGAAAAGCAGTAGTGTTGTATGTTGCCAGCACCAATCTAACTGGCTGGACACTGCAGAATGGGACTATGATATAGCATCAGCATTGTTAAACCCGCTTAAGACATCATTAAATCTCCATTTGGAGAAATTAATACGCATTTCATTCACTAATGTGAACATTCTTTTACAGGCAGCATTTGTTCAATAAACACTATCCAATGTTATCCCATTTGTAACTGTGTAATAGCAACATTATAATAACTCATGACTAATTGTGGCATCAATTAAACGACTGCTATAAACGAAGTCAGCTAATCAATAGAGACTTTCGATATATCTCTGTGGCGAAAGTATTAGATGAGTAACTTTATTGTGTTTTTACAACCTGTAAATTTGGTAGAAAGATTAATAGAACATTTGTGGGATTTAATGTCAAGCACAATTAATGCTAATGACATGCAGTAATGTTTATGATGTCCTGCTAGTATTATAGGAATTGTATTAAGGGGTGGTCCAAGTCATTTCTCAGTTCTTTGCAATCAATCCATTATTTTATTGATTGAAAGCTCTTTGGAGCAGAAAGCCACTCATTTGTCTCCAGTTATGTTCCTGTATGTAATCACGATGTGTGAGCCATTGATTTATCTCCCATCTGGAATTTTTCTGGTGGAACATGAACTTTCTCTATACATAATTCACTCTTTAATTCCCCAAAAACTTAAACCGTACCAAGACCGGCGATAAAAATCAGCATGGAGGGCACCAGGTGATCGGGCCCCAGTGCAGTATGGGAGATCACCGGAGGAATGGAGAACATCACCGGAGGCCCGGAGCATGCAGGTAAGTGCTATTAAGGGAGGGGGTGTCGTGGGGAGGAGGGGGGGTTGCAGGGGGTCCGTGATCGCAGGGGCGGGGCTTAGTGCTGGGGACGGGGCTTAGCGCCGGGGGGGTAGTAGCGGCGATCGGTCGGCGCATGCGCAGGCACTTAATCATGGTATTTTTTGCAAAATACCATGATAAGGCTCCAAAGGGGATTTGCAGGGACAGAGCTTTCTCGCAAGCTCTGTCCCTGCAAGGGATTTGTAGTAAATCCCTGTGATATTGCCTGAATTCGCAATGCGAATTCACTTGGTAATATCACACTACAATCTGCATTTAATATGCGGATTGTAGTAAATAGAGCCCTTTATGTGGATCTGGCTTTCTCAATGTATTTTATGTGGCTCTTGATTTCAATATGTATTTTAAGTGGATGTGGTTTTTCAAATGTATTTTATGTGGATCTGGCTTGTTTTTGTGTGTTTTATGTGAATGTGGCTTTTTCAATGTTTTCTACAGTATTTTGCTCTGGCTTTTTCTTCCACTTCGACAGTGAAAAAATTATATTGGGAAGTTTATGTAAATCATGTATTTTCAATGTGCTGGGCTCGCCCACAGCATGACTATAAACAGGTGTGACACAAGGTCATGCTCCTGCGAATGTCATACCAAAGGCGTGTGCACAAAAATTTGTTGTGACCTTGTGACATGCTATCGGCTCTTTAACTTGACCACAGATATTTTTTGGCTCTTTACCTTTGGCTGGTTGGCCACCCCAACCAGCCAGAGGTAAAGAGCCAAAAAATATCTGCTCTAGGGTATGTCAGAACACATTTAGCAGAATGTTTGTGAATGGTGCTATCAGAGCATTTGGTTCATGTTCTGGGTGTGGCCGAGTGTTTCATATAACTTCAGGTCTTGGAGGGGACGTTATGAGCCCTTCATCACGGCGCAAATCCAGGGGGGGACGACGAGATCGCTCCTCTCCACAGGTAGAGAAAAGGAGACTGCTGCTGCTCAGCGACAGTAGTCCTCCTGGTCTCCTACTGCAGCCCAGCACACAGCAGCATGTGCTGGACTGCTGACAGGTAAGATGGAGGGGGGGTGGCATCGGACCCGGGCCCCTCCAACAAGCCCGGGTAATTAGTCTGATTCTACCCTACTGGGGTCAATAGCACCACTGGTCCATGTAGGCTACTTTGTACTATTGGGAGGGGAGTTGGTCTTGCGAAGTCTTCGTCCTCGGCGAGGTCCTTCACTGGGCTGCTGGCAGCCTAATGCTGCCAGTGACGGGG
Source organism: Taudactylus pleione (assembly GCA_031769625.1). NCBI lineage: Eukaryota > Metazoa > Chordata > Amphibia > Anura > Myobatrachidae > Taudactylus > Taudactylus pleione. The sequence goes on along the minus strand of JAUIMM010000566.1, from coordinate 1,057,710 downwards.
TTCGGTGTAATGCGCATGCGTGACAGTCCATCTGTGTGTATACTGTATGCATGACACGGGGACCTGGCAGTGCCTGGAAGGCTTCACAGAGTCCAGGAAGGCACAGCCGGGTCTTCATTCCGGCAATGGGGAGCATATCGCTCTCACCATCAAAAAGATAGTGAGAGCGATGCTTGACAAACAGCGGTAAACTTAGATTACCGCTCTTTGTTAAATCCATAAAGGGTGGCATAAGCCCTTTTTAGCGAGCACTATTGGGGTTATGCTTCATTGTTAAATAGGGGACAAAGAGTTTAATGTAATGAATCGCTGGTTTTCAGCAATTTTTACAAGGTATAAATCAGTGATTTTTTTTTATAAGGCAACACCAGCCTGGTTTTTACATTTGTGCTTACTTGCCTACTCTCCTGGGAGTCGTGGGAGGCTCGTGATTTTTTGGGTAATAGCGCGAATTGCGTAATTTAGCCCTGCCCCCTCCTCGCAGACCCACGAATCGAGGGATTTTCCTTAAAGGGGCAGGGCCTAATGATGGCTATGGTCTGGCCCTGCCCCCCAAAGCTGAGGGCAGTTCTCCTCTCCAGGCTGCTCCCAGAAAGGATTCGTATAAAGCTGGTAAGTATGCACTTGTGCCATCTCTGTTTAGTCCTGTCTTTGGACTACATCCTGTCATTCTAATTCCTAGACCTCACCCGGCCTGCTCTTCCAGTTTCTGTATGAGACTTTGGTGGTGCAGGTTCCAAAGTGCTGCATGAATATTCACAGCTAGTTAGTTGTTTTCATTACAGTTATAGCATACTTGCCTATCCTCCCGGAAGTTGTGGGAGGCTCCTAATTTTTTGGGTAACCCCCCGCACCCCCGGGAGTGTTGGCACTTCTCCTGCATTCTGCCCACTTCCTAGTGAAGTGGGCAGAATGGGGAGAATATTACCGTGGATCGGCGGATCCATGCGTTGGGTGCAGGGCCTAATGACGAGTTTCTATGAGAATAGCGTCATTTAGTGCCACTCCTATTTTAAATATCCTGTGTCCGCGGTGAATTCCTGTGAGGGGCGAGGCTTAATGATGCAACCTGGCTGGCGCCGCCCCCAGGGTCGGCCTACATGCTTCTCCTCCTCAGGCTTCTCCCGGGGAGGAGAATTTATTAGTTGGCAAGCATGACTTATAGTGGTTTAAATTTTATTTGTTCAGGGTTTGGAGGAAAATTGAGTACACCTCCCACTCTTCCTCACATGGGGACTGATTCTAAGTTGGGAGCAATGCAAAAAAAAAATCAATACACTTCGTATCTGGACAAACCATGTTGCGATGCAGGGGGTGAAAATACATTTATGATTTATGCATGCAGGGTAAATACTGGTTGCTTTTGCATGTAGCCCACACATTCTCGACACCTTTATTTTTACACTGCAATTTAGATTTGAGTTTGGACACACTCCTCCAAAACCTAAATCTATCTGCACATTTTAAATCTGCCCCACCTGCAGTGCAACATCATTTTGTCCAGGTGCAAAGTTACAGCATTTGCTCTGTTTTACTTTAATCCAAACTCAGAGCCAGCTCCATGGTATTTTTTACACAAACTGTTTTTATTGAAAAGAAAATCATACATTTTTGATAGAGCAACATGGAAAAAGCATATAGATTCAAACAGTTGACAATTGGATATTCCATTTCGAATAATACAAGCAAAATTCTAATATAATGTAAATAAATTACATAATAAATTATGCAATAAAATAAACAGTAAACAATAAAAAAATAGACAATAAATAAACAATATAGGGGAAAGTTCAGGGGAAGGGAGGTCAGAGGGGAAGGAGGAAACTGAGCGGGGATGAGGGGGTGATATATGGGGCAAATTTCATAATCTCAAATAGATTTTATCAGAATCAAGAAGAGACAGATACGAGTACAGAGTTGGAGCCATTAAACATGGAATATTGTGTAGAGCCCTTGAACAGCAGCCAAGGGGACCATAAAACAGTAAAGTCGGTGGGACTACCTTTAGAAAAGGATATGATGTCCTCCATATCCATGTAATAATCGATCCTCTTGAACCAATCTTTAATAGGGGGAGGGGAGGTGGACTTCCATAAAACAGGGATTACCGCTTTAGCTGTATTGTTTAAGTGTCTCAGTAAGGAATTCTTGTATGAAGCCGTATGAGAAGAGGTCATGTTTAAAAGCCAAAACCCAGGATCTCTAGGGACCTCTCCCCCAAGAATTATCTTGGAACATTCAAATACGTTCAACCAAAAAGTAGCCAGGGAGGGGCAGTCCCCACCATATCTGGAGAAGGCTACCTGGTGCAGAGTTACATCTCCAGCAGACTTTTGCGACCTGCGGATACATTTTATTTAAAAGTACTGGATATCTATACCAACGTGTTAAGACTTTGTAGAGAGTTTCAAGAGTAGCTATACAAGAAGAACTGGCAAACGTGTTATTAAAAACAATCTCCCAATCAATATCCTGAACTGTATCTTGGAGTTCTTTTTCCCACACTACAGTAAATTGAGGTAGTTTATACAAATTTCCAATAATTAGTGAGTACAATTTGGATATAGTATGAGATGGAGTTTGAGAGGAAGAACATAAGGATTCAAATAAGGTAAGTGTCCTGGTGAGATCAGGAAGCTTGCAAGAAGTGGTGATAAAATGCCATATTTGGAGGTATTTCCAGAATTCGGATTGGGGGAGATGCCATGATTCCTGGAGTTCTGTAAATGGACGCACCCCCGACGAACAAACCATCTGACCCAGTCAAAAGTGACCATCGCTCATCCAGTTTTTAAAGGACAGTGTGGAGAGCTCAGGAAGGAAGTCCAAACTCCCAAGAAAGGAAGTGAGAGGGGAAACATTAGATGAAATATGCGGGAGACATCGAAATTTCTGCCAAGTGCGTAGTGTAGGTGTTATAGTGGGATGTCTAACAGTTGGTAGTTTGGGAAGCCATGGAGCAATTTCTATGGGCTGAGCCAGACTGCTTTCCTCCAACATGAGCCACTGTTTGAAACCCTTCGCTCAAGTCCATTCAAGAACACGATTAAGCATTATGGCATGATAATTGCTAGTGATGTGGGGAAGCTGCAGACCTCCGTCTTGTTTACGGCGGTAAAGAATAGCATGTTTAAAGCGTGGTGTAGAGGTTTCCAGACAAATCTACGGATAAGGCGTTCCATCTCCGCAAACCATGCTGGAGGTATATGGATTGGAAGGGTTTGCATTAAATATAAAATTTTGGGCAAGGAATTCATTTTGATCACGTTAATCCTGCCGATTCAGGATAAGCGAGTGGTATGCCATTTGGCCAAATCAGTGCGGATAGTTTGTAATAATAGTAAAAAATTATTCGAGAACAGTTGGGATATGTCTTTAGTCAGGAAGACTCCGAGATATTTAAGTCTAGTGGGATGCCAAATAAAGGAGAAGGATTGTTTCAAAGAATTTACCAAGGAAGGAGGGGCAGTCAGACTCATAGCCACAGATGTAGAATAATTAATTTGAAAATTTGAAAACATGCCAAATTTTTGGAATTCTGAAACAAGGTTCGGAAGAGAGGTAGCTGAGTTAGAGAGCACTGCAAGAAGGTCATCTGCAAAGAGTGCTAGCTTATATTCCTTACTGCCTATATGGATACCAGAAATATTCACATTACTACGTATCGCCCTAGCTAGAGCCTCCATACATAGGACGAATAAAAGAGGAGAGAGAGGGCACCCCTGCCTCGTACCATTTGAAATAGAAAATGAGTCAGAGAGGGATCCATTTATCCTAATTCTTGCTGTGGGAACATCATATAATGCCAAAATTCTCTGCAGACATGTAGGCCCTAATCCCAAATTACGTAAAAGACCTGACAAACTCCCATTCGACCCTGTCAAAAGCCTTCTCTGCGTTGATTGATAAAATAATAGTCTGGGTAGATAAGAGAGAGGCTTGATGTATTAAATGAATATCTTTAGTTGTATTGTCTCTTGCCTCGCGACCTAAGACAAAACCAACCTGGTCATCGTGGATCAATTTAGGTAGGAATGTTTTCAACTGGTTAGCTAGGAGCTTAGCAAAAATCTTCAAGTCAATATTTAGGAGTGAAATAGGCCTATAACTAGGGAATAAGGTAGGGTCTTTACCCTCCTTAGGTAAGACAGTAATGTGTGCCTCTAGTGATTGTTTGGAAAATCTCGTACTATCTGAGATTGAATTAAAGGCACGAGTCATAAGGGGTGCCAGTCTATCTTTGAAAGCCTTATAATAGGCTGTAGAAAATCCATCTGGACCAGGACTTTTACCAGCTGGAGAGGAGGAGATTACCCGATCCACCTCTTTAACGGAGAAAGTTGTTTCAAGAAAATCAACCTCTTCTGGAGAGAGCTGAGGATAGTTAAGCGATCTTAAATAAGATGAAATCGCCTCTTGATGGGTGATAATGTCCGAGTCCTGACCCAGGTTCTTAAGGTTATAGAGTTTAGCATACTAAGACTGGATGGACTCAGCGATTCATTTAGTTTCATTATGGGTCTGGCCATGCTCTTCTTTTATAGCTTGAATAAATGTGATAGCACGCTGTTCACGCAATGCCCTAGCCAACATCTTACCCGGTCTGTTTCCCCATTGATAGAAACGACTACGGCAGTTAAGGTAGGACAGTTTAATTTTATCCATGGAGAGTTTATGAAGTGCAGCTCTAGCTTCTTCCAATTTAGAATAATACTGTGGGGATAAGGAAGCTTTGTGGGAAGTTTCCAAGGATTTGATCTCAGCCAAAGGGCATCTCTTTGCTTCGTTTTCTGTTTTTTTTAAATAGGAGCCTAATTGAAAGCAAGTGCCCCGTACACATTTATGTGCCTCCCACACCGTTACCTTGGAAATATCATCTTGGTCATTTTGTTCAATATAAGAGTCTATGGAGGACTCGATTGGGATTTGCAATAGGCATCTTGTAGAATGATATCGTTAAAATGCCATGACCAAGGATTGAGCGAGTGTTGTGGAAGGGAAAGGGTAAGGAAAACTGGAGCATGGTCAGACCACGTGATAGATCCTATAGAAGTGTTTGAAATGAGATGTAGATGTTGGTGACTCAAGAAGAGATAATCGATTCTCGAGTAGGTGTGGAGGGGGCAAGAGAAGAAGGTAAAGTCAGATAAAGCTGGATGAGCGATCCGCCAGGAATCAGCTAGCTGATGGTCGTGAAGGGTGCGTCTCATCCACCTAAACTCCTTCCCGGGCCTATGAGTTGTTTTATTGGAAGTGTCACGAAGAGGATCAAGAGGCCAATTTAAATCACCTCCCACAACCGTAATTCCTTCCAATAAAGTCTCAGCTTTATCTAAAACAGCAGCAATAAAAGAGGGTTGACCAGAATTAGGTGTATAAACGTTCAAAAAAGAGAAGCGCTGATGGTAGCTCCATGGTATTTGAGGTGTTTGACACACCTCACTTTCTTTATTTCCCAAATAGTTGTGCATATTTTAACAATGCCTGGTATTTAACCATATAATTGCCTCCCCCATTCAATTGCTACTACCTGAATATAGCCAACACACAGCTAGCTGTGAGAGAGTGAGGGCTATATTTAACTATGCCTGGTATTTAACTAGGCGGGTTTTTAGAAGTGGAGATGTTGTCAATAGCAACCAATCAGATTCTCCCTAACATTTATCTAGCACCTTCTGGAAGATAATAGCTAGAATCTGACTGGTTGCTATGGGCAATGTCTCCACTTCTAAAAACCCGCACCAAAAAGGGGTAAAGTTATTAAAGGCCGATTTTAATCGATTAAAAATCGATCTAAATCGTTCAACATAGATATTGTGTTTCAGGGGCTAGAATTCTGTTAGTACTGCATATTTAAACTGGGTAGGAGATAGACTCTTGCTCAATACATTAGAGATTTCTAGTCCAATGTCAATATTGGTACCAACATTAATCATTTCACAAACCATTCATCTTTTCCTATTAGTACACTGGCTTCATACATCCTGAAGAAGGCATAGTAAGATACTTCATTTAGCTGATCAGTTTCTTACACCTGCCAACATCACAGGTAAGAAAATCAGGCACATTTTTTTTTTTTTACAAACAAGATGAAAGTGCCAAGTGACAGGGCCAATGCTCCACCTACTAAACAGAAACTGTTCCACTTGTATTAGCTTGTTCCCGCAACTGACCCAATCTGTTCCCGAACCACCCAACCACCCCAATTCAGACAAGGCTACACCCCTTTTAGGATGTAAAGAATTGGCACTGTTGTATAACAGGTAAATCTTATATAGATGATCAGAACGATGTGTAGCCGGCAAATCAGACTGGCGACGGGACCCTGCATCGCCAAGTGCAAACACACTTGTAGGATGCAGGGAGCGATGGCACAATGTAGGATGCCTTGCTGCAATATCTTCTGATGGACCTTGCAGCACTTCCAACCAGAAGATATCGCATGCAACCAAGGGAGCTTGCAAATCAGGCATACACACTCAACAGTATACCCGATTTGTCATTTCAATTTGCTCGGAAATGACAAATCGGGCCGATATCATTTAAGTCAGCACAGGCTGGCATTGTTTCATTAACATATACACTAGAATTAAAAGATCTACTTTAGGTCAGGATTACAGATGTGTCCTCATACACTTACCCTATAGCGTGAGAAGCAAGGCGTGACTTGGGCGCTCTGCCACCAGTAGCAATTCCTGAAATTTTTTCCTAATTTAGCATCTTAATTGCATGGTAGCCGCATACAAAGTGACTTATGGTGTACTAGTCACACTAAATGAGTACTTTTGTCGCAAAGAATTTAGTATAAACTCACAGATTAAGAAGGATATGCAGCCTACTCGTATTGGACCTCCATCCTTTGCCTTTCTGCGCAAGTCATCATTTAAGTCGCACACAACAGCTGCATGCACTGCCAGCCCCAATGTCTAGGCTATCTGTGCATTGTAATATTGTTGCATTAGTGATGCAAAAGAGATGTATATTTTGTGAAAAAGTCTATGGCGAGATGCATGGAGTAGCTTATTAGCAAAGTCTGTGGCATTCCAAACAGAGCTATTTGTCACGATTTGAAGTAATTTCCATCTCAAAAATATTTCCAAGATCACCCAGGATGCTACTAAATACCTCATACATTCACTGGTCATCTCCAGATTGGACTACTGTATCCTCCTCCTATCTGGCCTCCCTGACTCCCACCTCTCTCCTCTCCAGTCTGTTCTCAATGCTGCTGCTCGGCTCATCTTCCTCTCCAAACATTCTACATTTGCCTCCCCTCTCCTACAAGCTCTCCACTGGCTCCCTTTCCCCTTCAGAGCCAAATCCAAGGTTCTTACACTCACTTACAAAGCCCTCACCCTTTTCTCTTCTATTTACATCTCTGACCTCATCTCCCTTCACTCTCTCATCCGCCTAATTCGCTTAACAAATGCACGCCACCTCTCCTGCCAACTGATTACTTCCTGCCACTCCCACCTCCAAGATTTTGCCCCTTCTGCTCCCTACCTCTGGAACTGTCTACCTTTTGAAAACAGACTTTCCACCTCTGCGAATCTTCAAACGGCCTTTCCAGACCCACTACTTCATCAAAGCCTTTCAGCTCTCATCCTTACCCACTGCTACTTGCTCCTTCCTCTTTGTCTACCCCATATGTGTCACACCTGTTTGTCTGCCCCCACTCCTATAGAATGTAAGCTCTCACGAGCAGGGCCCTCTACCCTCAAGTGTTACTCCTTACTTACACTGTCATCTACTCCTCATCTGGTTGCTTACGCCCTGTTGCTTATTTGAGTGTTACGGTCACTAATGCAGCAATGTATATAAACCTTGTCCTTGTCCTGCGCTGTATTGTACTGTAGGTCACTGGTCACTTATTTGTCTATCTACTTTGTACGGCGCTGCGGAACACTTGTGGCGCCATATAAATAAAGGATAATAATAATAATAATAATAGTTTTATGTGGACATATTTGCTAACTAGTCCTTTACAAGACTGTGCAAGCACAATCATCTGCGCACATTATTAAATTGTTGATATTTACAATCAATAAATAAGTAGTATCAGTTGAACCCTATATTGTTCATATCATATCATACATATCATTATCTGGGGTGCTGCCAACTAACAAAAATAGTCACAAGGAAGAGTGAAGCATTGTCTCAAAACAGTGTGCGTCATTTTGAGACAACGCTTCTCTTTTCCTTTTCATTGAGGCTATCTAGTTCCCCAGATGTTGTGGAACTACTAGTCCCAATTCTCCCAAACCTATAGTTCTCTGACAGCTGGATAAGTACAAGTGGCCTATGACGCTCTAAATAAAATCACATCTGTTAAAGTTTAGCAAGATTTGGAGAATTACCATCCATTTCTGTATAACACAACTATTCATAAAATAAGGCAATAAAATGTACAGTATTTTGGAACATGAGTATTCTCAAGCAAAATGTTGCAGCAATAACAGGATTCTAATAAGGGCCAACATCTCTTGGCTACATCACAATTAATTCAATTTGGTTCCTTGAACCAGCTGAGTTCTAAAGCAAATGCAGCCTTGTTCTTGGGCAATGGCCCAGAGTGCACATAGCGTGTCTGGAGGATAGTATGTATTAAAGAAACGCTGCCTTTCCCTGCATGCGCCCCGCTATCTCCCGGAACACATCTATTTACTCATTGCCGCCAACCCTGAGAAGAATCTGGAATTAGCTTGGAAATGATCAAATTCAGTTTAGCGCTCAGCCAAGCGTATGTCCAAATACTATGCAGAGTTTGGTGACTGATAGCAGGCAACCGCAGACCCCAGAAGAAGCTGCCACTTTCCCTCTCCTGTGTCATTCGACAAGCTAGCTTTGATTAACCCGAACACCTGTTACCCAAGACTGCCTTTTATTTGATTTGGCAGCTAAACAAGTCCTCGTGTTTTCCATTCAATAACGGCACAAGAAAGAAAAAAAAACACATATATGCTGCTGTTTTTGATCTGTTTTCACATCACGAGTCTGGGAAATACACATACATTATTTTAGTCTGCACTGTATATCTGTTTGTGGGTCCTAGCATGTATTCTGCCTTAGAATCCTACCAGTAAAATGAATATATATCACAAAGCAAATATAGAGAAGTTAGAAATTGCTCTAATATTAGCTTGAGATTGCTTAATACTTATGATGTACTGACTGAATTATACCATCAATAGGGGCCCATTTATCATTGTATATTTGAGGTATAATCCCCTGAAAACACCAGTTTTCCGGGGTTTACCTCAAATATTAAGTCTCCCCCGGACGTATGAAGGAGGAACCGTAGCAGATATCTCCGATACTTGCTATGATTCCTCCATTCCCGCAGGCAGCTGCATCCCCCATAGGTTTCTATGGGGGATGCGATGCTGCCAAATTTATCAACATCCGGAAAGCAATGAATTCCCGATGTTGGCCTATGGGCTAAATGGCACATAATAAGCTGGCGGAGTGTTCCTGAGGCGCAATGGCGGCTGTGCATGTGCAGTCAGCGGGACTGTGCCTGCTGAGAAGCCCAACAAATCTCCAAGCACATCGCAGGGACGGGCTCCTTTCTGAGCCCGTGTCTCAGCATGTGCCGGATGATGCATCATTAATAAATGGGGGCCATAATAGTCTGATGTGTATAACAGCGCTAAATGCAAACACCTCATCAGCTGATTAGCTACAGTATCCTTTTGTATTGTTATGACTCTACCCCTCGCAATGCTGATCTTTATCGCACAATGCCCCAATGCCTGGGAGAGCTGAAGCTTATCGCTGTCATAGCAAGAATAGAGATTTCTGTATTCATGGCAGCTGTGATGGGGACTAGATGGGGTGTAAAGTAATTCTCTATCGCCATCTGCCATTTTCGGTAATCAGGGCTTTTCCCTGCTCTCATCTATTCATAGAGTGAGATATTGTGGAGAAAATAGTTTCTCCTGCGGCGACCCCACTTCAGTTTGGTATCGCATCACTATACTTAAGTACAGTGAGAGCAATTCATGATGCAACGGAAAAGATGATTTTAATTTTTTTTTTTTTCACTAGCAGATTCGCCGTCTCTGAATGGCATAATCTGTACATTGTATATTAGACGGCATAATCTGTACATTTGTATGTTAGACGGCATAATGTGTACATTGTATGTTAGATGGCATAATCTGTACATTTGTATGTTAGACGGCATAATGTGTACATTGTATGTTAGATGGCATAATCTGTACATTGTATGTTAGACGGCATAATGTGTACATTGTATGTTAGACGGCATAATGTGTACATTTGTATGTTAGACGGCATAATGTGTACATTGTATGTTAGATGGCATAATCTGTGCATTGTATGTTAGACGGCATAATGTGAAAATTGTATGTTAGATGGCATAATCTGTACATTGTATGTTAGACGGCATAATGTGTACATTGTATGTTAGATGGCATAATCTGTACATTGTATGTTAGACGGCATAATGTGTACATTGTATGTTAGATGGCATAATCTGTACATTGTATGTTAGACGGCATAATATGTACATTGTATGTTAGACGGCATAATCTGTATATTGTATGTTAGACGGCATAATGTGTACATTTGTATGTTAGATGGCATAATCTGTACATGTGTATGTTAGACGGCATAATGTGTACATTGTATGTTAGACAGCATAATCTGTACATTGTATGCTAGACGGCATAATGTGTACATTTGTATGTTAAGGCAGGAAAGCGGATTATTTCTATGTCCTTTTCAGCACTCCTCCATGATGGATCCTTCCCCTTCTGTGCCAGCAGCCAATCAGAGGAGTCCAGAGCACACACATTTGCTTATGCTGTCACTGTGGGCCTGATTCAGACCCGCTCGCAAGCGCATTGTGCTCGAAAGCGGGTCGATGGTGGGCAAGAGCGCACGTGCGGCGTGTGCACTGCATGTGCGTGAGCCCGGAGCGAGCACAAAAAGCACTTGCTCCGTGGCCACCTTTTGTAGGCGTGGCTTCACAAACGGAGGCGTTCCCATGCGAACGCCTGCCGTTTGTGGGCGGCCCCACTGACATCACCAGTGGGAGAGCTTCCGGCTCTATTAGAGCAAGAAGCTCTCTGGGGCTTGCGGCCACGAGACCCTACCACAAGGGTCTCGTCGCAAGCCCGATGGTTGCGATGGTCTTGACCATCCCGACCATCATTCTGGCCGCTCGCAATAGCTGTGTGTGGTTACCTACAGCTATGCGAGCGGCCAGGAGGCCGCTCCAAAAAAAAAAAATTCCGCCCTCCGCATCGGAGCCCGGCGGCCAGCTGATTGATGCATACGGAAAATGCGGTAAACAGGGGTTATACCGCATTTTTCGTTTAGTGCATCCCGGCCCTGTAATGTGACAGAGCACACAACAGCAAGTTGTACATAAATTACTAGAAAACGCACAGCCAAATCGAAAATGAAACAAACGATAAGGAGTGATAGCAGAACATACACTGCCACCAATGTACATGAATAGACCCCTCTGAGAGGGAGGTCAATCCTCTGCAATATCCACAAAGTACAGACGGAAAGAGAATTTTAACAGGGATGTGTACAATAAAAAAACGGCAACTGTACATGGTCGAGAATTGAATTACCCCTTATAGCGCCGATCAGGTTGAGCTCCTAGAGACCAGATTATTTACAGACAGGTGTGAAATGCAGCCTGAAGTAATACAAATACTGTAGTGGTGCAATGGCTTTCTCTGCCCACCATTCATGAACAATACTCTAGCTCAGTGGTTCTCAAACTCAGTCCTCAGGACCCCACACAGGTCACATTTTCCAGGTTACCAGGCAGGTGCACAGGTGTATTCATTACTCACTGACACATTTTAAAAGATCCACTTGAGTTTCTGTGAGGAGAACTGAAAAACATGCACTGTTTAGGGTCCTGAGGACCGAGTTTGAGAACCTGTGCTTTATCTGAAGTGCACAGCAACAGACAAATGTAAACAATATAGTATAAACTAATAGATTTGACCTCCAGACTTCAGGCTGTAATTGCCTGCAAAAGATTTGCAACAAAGTATTAAAAAGTGAAAGTTAGATTTAGGATTGTTTAATTTGTCCCATTACTTTTGGCCCCTTAAAAAGTGGGAGGCACATATAGAAACCGTTGTAATTCCTACACCGTTCACCTGATTTGGATGTAATTACTCTCAAATTAAATCTGAAAGTCTGCAGTTAAAGCACATCTTGTTTGTTTCATTTCAAAGCCATTGTGGTGGTGAATAGAGGCCAAAATATGAAAATTCTGTCAATGTCCCAATATTTATGCACCTGACTGTAAATTTTATATATATATATATATATATATATAGTCAGAAATCCACTGCACTCACCACTCCCAGATTTGGGGTGCAGACCTGCACTCGCCATTCCCAGGCATGGGGTGCAGGTGGCTTGTGACCACATTGCTTATATAAATAAAAACTGAAAACTCAGCACTCACCATTGTTAAATCACTCACGATAATATATAAATAACTGAGTTTTGGTTCATGGATTGATCAGTGCATTTAAGCCTGCAGCCCACATCACAGGACCCAACTTCTCTGCAGGTCCTACACTAAGTATGACAGATAGTGTAGGACCTGCAGAGAAGTGGGGTCCCGTGATGTGGGCTGGAGACTTAAATGCATTGATCAATCCATGAACCAAAACCCCATTATTTATATATTATTGTGAGTGATTTAACAATGGTGAGTGCTGAGTTTTCTGTTTTTTGTATACTATATATATATATATATATATATATATATATATATATATAGTATTGATATGACTGCTCCATGTTCTGTAATCTCACAAATGTTCACAGGGAAATATTCCCTCATCAGAAGGGCTTGTCTACAACGTTGCTTTATTTATGTGCTTTGCCAAACAATTAAAAACACTGCCACCAGCCTCTGATTGTTTACCGATAGATCACATCTAACTGAAAACCATTCATACTGCCTTTTTAGGAAGGTGCCACATGAAATATGTTGTTTTTATTATACCCATCATTAAGACAAAGTGGAGCCGCTTGCAGCATTAACATAGTGATTTGACGCCCATATTTCAATCCCAGGGCAGAGAAGCATAGTGTGTAGCCTAGTCCCAAATACAAATGTTTCTGCATTATTTGGTTCCAGACTTAATTCCCCCACTAAACAAGAGTGCAATCCAGCTGTACAGTCTGAGCTGAAGTCATGGTCGCCTTACTTATACCCCTTTTACACCGGAGCTAAAACCCGGGTTTTTGAAGGGTTAACCCGGGCAGCTCCCTGGTGTAAAAGGGCAGAGAGTTGGATCGCCGGGTCGAGTGACCTGGCAATCCAACCCAGGTAACAAGTAGGGTTTAACAAGGGCGTAGCCCGTGAAACCCTGCTATGAGAACAGCGCACTCCGGGTCACGAAGACCTGGAGTGCGCTGCTAGCCGGCCGATTGGTCCGGCTTCAGTGGCGCTTGGAGATGACGTCATCTCCAAGCGACCACTTTCACTCCGCAAAAGCCGGGTCTATGCAGACCCAACTGCGGTGTGAGCGGCGCTGACTCGGGAATATCCCGAGTCGGCGCCGGCAAAATTCCAGGTCTGATCCAGGTAGGAACTTTGTTCCAACTCCGGGTCAGACCCGGAATTTAGGTGGAAAAGGGGTAACAGTTAAACCTCTCCCTGAAAAACGATCTAGCATTGCAGAGAACAATGCTTTTCCTGCAGGCCATATCAGAATTGCACATTAGTTCTGATTCAAGGATGACCTGTCCTATTTCCTGCTTGAATTTTAATGAAGTCAGTCCTCAATGAATATGTTTGTCTTATTGCTGCTACTAGTCTCACCTATTTCTGGCCTTCTACAATAATGACACAGATACTAACATAATAAAATCATTTTGCAGCAAACAATATGCTTCTTTGTGTTCCAAAGAACCCCCATATAGTCCTCATTCCATGATCTGATTCTGAGTTGCACGCAAGACCAAATGTGGCTGCATTTACCTTTTTTGCAGTCTTCGCATTTGCAGCAGCAAACATACAGTATGCATCTTTCCGTATCTCCGAATGATTCAGCTGTTTCTCTCTGTGGGTGTTACTGGGAATCAGTATGATATACTGGCGGACAGGATGCCGATGGTGATGATCCCTCCCCCTCTCCCCCCTTAACCCTCCCCCGGTGGTACCTAACACTAACCTCCCTCCCAGTGGTGCCTAACCCTAACCTTGCCCCAGTGGTGCCTAAACCTAATCCCCCCTTCCCGCACCCTAAACCTAACCCTCCCCAGGTGGTGCCTAGCCCTAACCTCCCCACGGTGGTGCCTATCCCTAAACCCCCTCCCTGCAACCTAACCCTAACTCTCCCTGGTCGTGCCTAACCCACGCCGGCAGGTCCCTTTACCTAAACCCCCTCCCCAGCCTAACCCTAAACCTAAACTGCATACTTACCATCAGGATGCCACTGTCTGTATTTTGATCTCTTCGGGATTCCGGCATCGGCACTCTGACGGGCATCGGGATTACGGTGTCGGTATCCTGACTGGATCCCGTTACTGGGTGTCAGCTAGGTGGCCACAGGGCTTAAGCACATAGGAGAACCCTCTCGTGGGCATGAAGGGGGCTTGCGTAGGTCGAGGGGTGCCCATTGCACATAGAATGGGGTAGGTGATAAAAGTGATGATGGCTGTTCTAATGTATGCAGGGCTGGAGGTGGTACAGTCACAGAAATCTGTGTGACTCAGAATACTGGTGGATTCTGCATTAGAATTCCATTCGCAGTCAACTTTTTGAATGTTGGAATCCTCAAAATTAGGCTCCAGTGACCCAAGGGCTTGCAATCGTTCTTATATGGCTCAGACAAGGATTTGTTGTTATGCTAATATAAGATTTGATATCCTGCTTCATTATTCAGCCTCCAAGTAACCTGGCTATGATGAAAGAGGATGGGATGGTAGGGCGAGTGGAAGAGGATGAGAGTTCAAGATGTAGGAGGCAGAGGTGGGGGAAGGATAGGCAAACAGTCTAAGAGACAGTGGCAAGGAAGGTGATATGAGAGGGTATGAATTAATGTTGAAGAGTTGATGGAGAGTTGAAGAGGAAAAAGATGTAATGAATAAAGAGGAACACATGGGATTAGACAACCAGGTAAGGACTACTAGGTAGAGACCTCACAGTGAACACCTGCGCTGAAAATGAAGTACTATAGAAGAAGAACAGTTAGGACAAGGTATGATGTAATGGAAATCTACTGAATGGAAAATATGAACTATGAGGGCAGGAGTAAGTGCAGACCAGCTGTAACATTGCACTTCCTGACACGACTGTATCAGGAATAAAATACATTTGTATGATTTTTCTCTATTTGATTATAATTCCTTCCATGTATATTACAATGACACAATATGGTATGTAATATGTTTTTGCTTTATAAATAAAGCATAATAATAATAATAATAATAATAGTACCATTGATATTCATAGAGTATACAGCTATCTTCACAGAAGTATAGTACATACTGAGAAGATTTGCCATGTACCATGCTGTAAGCTCCCCTTTCCTCCCAGACAAGAGATCTAATTTTTTTCAACCCACATAAATCTGGAATATATCACCAACATCTCTCCTGCTAACTCTCAGCCTTCTCCCTGATCCATTAAGCAGTACATCCCTTCTGTCCTGAGTCATCTCTGCAGGAGCTGTCATGTGCTGACCATTGAGCGCCGTAAATCTCTCCACTCATGCCACTTCTCTATTCCCACACACTAGTGCAGTTACTTGGCAGCTGATGGTTTCCAACCACTGGTCTTAAATGAGTGCTGTCATTTTCAGTAGATGTTGTACATGTGCTTGTGCTTCCCCCTCCTCTCCGCCCACTCTGCATCTAACAGGACTAAAATGACACTCGCTTGGCGCCCAAGGGGGACTAAATTGTCTAACTATTGTGTTGTATAAATGTCTCCGCTCCCTGTTCTTATACTTTGAGCTGCTGTCGTTCTCTTCCCAATAAAACAAGATCTCTCTGCAGCTTGAAGCCCCTCACGTTGTTTGTTATCTTCATTTTTCTTTTCCTTTTTTTTTTTTTTCTTGACACCTGCACAAAATCAAGTCTGCGATCTGTCTCTCTGTGGGGTTCTCATTGTGACTGAAAAAGCGAACTCAGAACACAATGTGACACACAGTTGACAAAATACAATGTGTTTTCTTTTTTTAATGTTCCATATTCTTGTCTAGAATTATGATTGGGCCAAATCCACTAAGCAATGTTACTTACTGTAGAGAGCGATTTATGGCTGAGAATATATTGAGGTCCCTGTGAAAGGTGAAGGTGGCGTTAGGTGTTGAGCCGAGGATTCTGGGAGTAGAACCTATTTGAGCAACTCTATGTACAGTAATGTTAAGAGTAGGTCATAGCTGATTAAGCTTAATACTATGTAAGTCCAGATTTTTTTGTAATTGGCTAGCAATGAGAGCCATGTTACACTAGGTAGAATGTGTTTTTTAGCTGTTGTTTACTGGTTAGCCTTAGCCTATGAGGACATTAGTAGGTGTGTTTTGTGGTAGCTTATATATAGGGGTCGCTAGTCTTGAATCCATTCTTTTCATTTTGGAAGGGCCACTCCCACACCCAAAGCCATACTTTTATTTGTTTGTCTGGTGCTTCTTTACCAATTGTTCTATCAGGTGAGACGGAGCTAGACAGGAAGGCGCTACAAATTAGCAGCCACAAGTGACAAAAGAGTTTGCTGTGGGGCACTTAGCCCTTCGATGTAAGCGAGGTGTCCAGCTATGCTGGGGTCCTGGGTGCTTCTTTAGGGAGTCACTCGGTCTGTAGACGACTGCAGGGAGAATGGCAGATGAGTTCTTCATAGCGCAGGTGGTGTTTTCTTTTGCGGAGGGGTGTGTTACTGCCCCTCATTTTGTGAATAGTTTATTTTGGCTAGTGCTGATTTGTAGTGTCTTCTTGGCCACCCCTTTACAGATTCGAATTCAGTCATAAAATACTAATTGCTATGGTCTTTAATCCACGCAGTTATTGTCTGTCATTGTTTCAATTTGAGTTTTAAGGGTTTCTTTATCAGGGTTAATTGCAACAAAGTAATGGATGCTATGTGCGGTTTACAGTGAATTACAATGTTGCATTCAAAAGTTCATCACATCTTTAAAACTTTTTTAATTGTAGTTATGCTCAATTTTAATTGTGTAACCTCTTCCTGAATGGAAGTAGATTGCACCACAATGTCCAGATTAATTTCCAATTTTTAAGCTCAATGATATATATATATATATATATATATATATATAGAGCACAAAAGTCTTTCCTCAAGTAGATAATAATATTTATAAATAACAGAGAATGGCACAACCCCGAATATATACATATGCCTCTACCGAGGGAGGGCATATGATAACAGATTGATTATTCAATTGTAAAAAGTGTGGGGATGTGGTTTTGCCACATGACATATATTGGATGATTAATATATTAATTATAGGATTATGTAAGAGCACCAGTGATGTGTGATCAGGTGAGGCAGAGCCTATCCTGTCATACTTATATGACAGAGTTGATAGATATACTCCAGAGTTTTAACTATAAAAATTATAAGAAAGATGTAAAGAAAATATTATAATTATCTTATTAATATTATTCTAATCATTTTTATAGTCAAAACTCTGGAGTAAAAAGTGTACGGCAGGAGGTGAGGCACTGCCTCTCCTGTCTACCTTTTCCGCACATCCCTGATCAAAACACACAAAATATCCTGCACTATATACGGCTGCACCATTGTATAATGCCCACATGAACCCCCGGGTTCATATATGTATCTGTAAATCTGGCTCTGATACTAACCAGTGCCTCCCCAGCCATTTAACTCATCGCACGTCACTGAAGAGAACCCCCCAGTGTGTCTTGTATCCTTTTCATAATTTAACAGATAGTTAGATATATAACCAGCCAGCGAGAACATATGTAGAGTGTGCATACTGCACAGCACAGGAGATTGGTAAAGACACATAACAATTTGTTTAGAATATTTAATTGACTAGCACGCACATAAGTGCACTCTCTTTCCCCTCCATCGTCCTTATGACAACATATCCATCATTTTTATCCCTCATGTTCGCCGCCTGGGTATCATCCTGAGACTGACAGGTCCCCCACGTGGAATCCTGCACCTTAGTGCTTATTGGCTAAGAGTCAGGCCACTCTTAGCCAATCAGCTAAGAGTGGTCTGACTATTAGCCAATTATGGCTCTAGTGCAGGAAACCTCATGGGTCCTGTCAGTCTTTGGGGAAGCATTGTAAATACATTTAGCACTTCTGTGTTTGCTGGATCGGGTATTCATTTTCTTATGTTGCCAAGCCCCTGGATGCCTACTGGAGAAGACGACATGCCAGTGCCATGGAGTAGGGGTAAGTATGTAGTGTGATTGCGGGTGAGTGATCGAGTGAATGTGTAATAAAGGGTTAAAATATTCGGTGATCGTGTACTGTGTTTTTTTTATAATTTCTTCACAGTGGGGGTACAGGTGCCAGAGGCCTGCTGGCACTTCTGGTTCTCCAAGTTCTGCAGAATAGGTTTGCTGTGACCTGTTGTCCCACTGTGAGGAACAATATTATTTCTATAGTTAACCCATTACCCCTGCACCCACTGCTATCAGGGGTGCAGGGAAAAGCCCTTTGTGTCAGAATCCTGACTATTTATTTAATTTGTTTATCTTATGACTTACCCCTGCCACCTGACTGGTGGAGCTAATTGCCTAGGAGATCTGCTCAAAAGTGCAGGCTGCAACACTTCCAGTGTGTGCATTTAGACCAGGGGTCTTCAACCTTGGCCCTCCAGCTGCTGTGGAACTACACATCCCAGCATGCACTGCCACCTTTATGATATAACAGCATGCTAAAACTATGGCAGTGCATGCTGGGATGTGTAGTTCCACAGCAGCTGGAGGGCCAAGGTTGAAGACCCCTGATTTAGACTGTGGTATTTCTTCCAAGCTGATTACTCACCTGGGTCTCCTTCTGTTTGATTCCATATTGGAACAGTTGGTGTAGTCCAAATGGTAATGCTGGTCTTGAACTGCAGAGACTGAATATACAATTGCTCTCTGTGCATGCTGTTCCCTTTACACTTCCACAGCATGCTAGCACACCATAGTTCCCTCCTAAACTCAGTATTGACGCAGCCATGTTGGATTCAGTCATCTGACTTTCCTCCACCACTCTGAGCGCTGCTCACCGACCACCAGACTACATCAGTCAATCCCTGTGAGACCAAGGGTATAAGTATCCTGTACTGACAGCATTCAGTGCCTGAACTTCATCGCTATCAGATGCTCTAGGCTCCATTCCCTGACTAGCTGTCTACGGTTTACCAGTAGATCCTGCTGCGGTTCTAGACAGCCGATACCATTAACTGTGACCATCAGATATCCAGCTGATATCTATTACAATCGATCTCGGCCAATACCATTTCCTGTTAGCATCAGTTCCAGCTAATATATATTACCATTGGTCTCAGACCATACCATTTCCTGTTACCATCAGTCCCAGCTGATACCCATTACCATCGGTCCCAGCTGATATTCATTACCATTGGTCCCAGCTGATATCCATTACCATAGGTCTCAGCTGATATCCATTACCATCAATCCCAGCTGATATCCACTGCCATCGGTCACAGCTGATATCCACTACCATCGGTCCCAGCTGATATCCACTACCACCATCGATTCCAGTCAATGCCTGTTTCCATCATTTCTAGCCAATACCTGTTTCATCGATTGTACTCTAGTCCGTACCCAAGTCCAGCTCCATTCCAGACTCATTACAAACTCTAAGTTCAGCCATAGGCTGGGTCTTCTGAGTATGTACTATCCTGCTGCGTACCATATTCCAAACCTCTCAACCCACCAGCGAGCTGGTATCCAGCTCTCCTCCAGGCAATCCAGAGTCCCCAGCCCTGATACTGGGTTTTCATCCTTGGGCTGGTTGATCCTCAAGAGGGGGAACCCCATTTTAGTATTGGGGACCCCACTTTCTGAGGATTTGGGACTGGGACAGTTTGGGACTGGTGAATGCTTTGGCATTGGGACCCCACACTTTGTCTCCCTGCTATGGCATTACCACTCTAGCTGTTCAGCCTGGTCCTGGTTATAGGAAAAAAGAGGGAACGCCTGTTTTTTTACCCCGATTTTCCTGTACCAGATGAGGCTCCGAGGTCCAGGGCTGGTTAAGCTTTTGTGGTGAAAAGACCCAACACTGGTTTTTCTTAATTGTTAATACTCTTTTTCATCTATAATACACAGAAGCACTGTACAGATCACACTAATCTGTGCACTGCTTCTGCAGAACACACTGCTCACATGCACTTTTATTAATTTCTGCCCAATACAACTGAACTCGCACATGAAAAGCTCGATTCAGTGGAATACGAAGCTTAGTGAATTTGAGTGTTTGGTTGGGAAAACCTCTCACGTATCCCAGTGTTTCCCAGCATGTTTAAACTCGGCCAAAGTAAATATATCCCCTAGACCCTACCCAAATCATGCCTATTTCCCATTAGACCACACCTAGTTTTGCCACAAAAATGGGACTGTTAGCAGATATGTAAAATTATGCATGACACACCATCATCCAAATTAAATGTCAAAGCCACCTATTTGTATCCTACAGTATGCACAACTTTCTACATTTCTCATTGCTTCCAGAGTAGTGCAAGTTACTGTATAAAAGGTTATTAGACTACTAAATAAACATTGCTATTACCATATTTCTGTTACTTCCTACACTGGGTGCTGGTAAATTAAGAATTTGTATTAAGTTTTTTTGGGGCAGCACGATGGCAAAGCAGTTAACATCGCCTTCAACAGTGGCGTCACAAAGGGGGTGCGGGCTGCACAAAGGTGTCATCCACCGAGGGATGACACCAAGGTGCAGACTCCCCCCTCAGTAACAGGAGCCGGGTGCTGCACTGTAGTATTAAGTGCAGCAATCAGCTCCTGACACTGTGAGGGAGCCGACACACTGCACACAATGCAGTCCACATCTCCTGCACCCCTCGACCGTTAAGGACCACGGGCTGTGAGGCCACACCCTACCCGCATGGCCATGCCCCCTGTTCATGATGTCACGCCCCCTTTCCGGCACCGTGGTCTCGCCGTGCATACAGCATCCCTCCCCGCACCGGGTGACACTGCGGGGAGGGAAGCCTCTGGCCTCCAATCGCTCTTTCTGGAGTTTTAATCTTCTCCCATGTATACCTAGGTTTCCAGATGCTCCAGTTTCCTCCTGCACTCCAAAAAACAGACTGCTAGTTTAACTGGCTTCTGATTAAATTAATCATAGTTTATCTATGTGTCTTTGTGGTAGGGAATATACACTGTGTAGACAAAAGTGATTGGACACTGACAGCAAATAGATCAACAAGATTTTATTGACATCAGTACTTTGTAGGTCCACCACGTGCAGTAATTACTCCAGATACCCTTCATGGCAAACTGTCCATAAGTTCCTGGATATCAGCAGGCTGTATGTTTTGCCTTTCGCCTTAAGTACACTGAACAACTGTGACAATGAAGAAGGTTGAGTCGGCCTAGAATGCACCCTTCGCTCCAATTCGTCCCAGAGGTTCTCAATGGGCATCTGGACTTAACCCCTGGAAACATAACAGGTGGCATCTTCGTCCTGATAAAAATATTTGTTGTTTCCAGAGAACTGCCACATTGTAGGGAGCACAGAGTTATTGAGAACATCTCTATACTTCTCAGAGTTAATGTGACCATGCATTACAACTAGTGGATATATGCCAAACCAGCTGAAAATTCCAATCACTTTTGTCTACATAGTGTAGGTTGCAAGCTCCGTTGAATCAAGGTTTGATTTGAGTGGTTAACATTCTCTGTATAGCACTGTGTAATATGCTGGCACTATATAAATAAGTTTTAATAAATAAGATTGGAACTTTGACCTTTATTAATCAGACCCCTGTATTTGCAGAGCCATTTTCTTCCTCATATCATGAAAAATATTTTTAGAAGCAAGAGAATGGTGAAAGGTGCCCAGATTCCACCTTGCGCTTTCTATCAAGTTGCCCCATCACTTGGAACTAGTGCTCCACCTCATTCCTAGATAGGGATGGCCATTGGCTTGCCCTCCATCAATGGTTGCCATATACTGATAAAGTGGAAGGCAACGTCGATGGTATGAAACTATGCAACGGCTCACCATCAATGCTTGTAACCATCAAGGGACTAGACAAGAGTTTACCCCACCAATAAGATGCGTGCAGTGAGTGCCAATACAAAGTTTTGGGCTGGCCATGTGGGGAGGGTTACCTGAAGGCGCTACTGGCGGGGGCTTCTAGCCTGCCCTTAAGTCCGGCCTTACTGAGAGGCATAAACTCTGGAGGTACAGTATTCAAAACTCAACTCTTGTTTGTCATTGGTTATAACTTCAATTAATGTCATTCCAAAAAATATAAAACTGAAAGTGTTATATAAATACCAATATTATAAATTAATAATAAAATAATAATAATAATAATAATTATTATTA
The DNA here is from genome assembly GCA_031769625.1 of Taudactylus pleione. NCBI lineage: Eukaryota > Metazoa > Chordata > Amphibia > Anura > Myobatrachidae > Taudactylus > Taudactylus pleione. The sequence goes on along the minus strand of JAUIMM010000566.1, from coordinate 1,035,159 downwards.
TTATTATTATCATTATTATTATTTAACTGCGTCATCAAAAATGGTTGACTAAAATGACAACTGTAAAACATAAATACAAGCAGTCTCTCTACATAAAATCATTATGTGATAATTGCAGTGTAGATGTCATATAGTTTTGGCAAAGTTAATGGCATGACACAAATAAGTGCTTAAGTGCAGGGTGCAGTTAGCAGCAGAAAACAGTTAACGTCATGCAAACATGTAAGCAGGTGAATACAGACAGCACATCTGTGACACACTGTAAATGTAACCTGTATGTATTTATGTGCTGTGATGTATATACAGTATAATGTGCAGGCAGTGGCGTAAGTTCATCCCAGGAGCCTGGAGGCAAGTTATAATTTGGTGCACCCTCCCCCCCAAAAAATGGAAAATAAATATGGTGCATATCTATCTATCTATCTATCTATCTATCTATCTATCTATCTATCTATCTATCTATCTATGCCGGGAAGAGGTGCCAGGTATTGGGCGGCCGTGATGGTACATTCCAGGTACATATTTATAGCCCTAAGTGGGGTGAATATATTGTGGGCAATGGAGCAGGTGCCCCTTCAGTGCTGGGGCCCGACGGCAGGCGCCTCCATTGTCTCCCATAGTTCTGCCCCTGTGTGCAGGTGTGTAGGTGACAGGTATGCTTTAAATATCTCTTGTCCAGTGATTATTTGTATGGCATTTAAGCCACTGGTTGCATGTATTTAGCAATAGACATTAGTGGAGGTTTATTCAGGTTACAGAACTGATAATTCAATAAACCACTAGCAAATCCGGCTGTAAATCAATGCAGCAAAGGAGCATTTAGCGATCTAAAAACATTTTGCTTGCTGGCATTCTGCTCTAATGCTGCCACAGAACTAATTTGTTAAAGAGTTATTACAATATTGGCTTACAAATAATTATAATTGAACTGAACCAATGTTTGGATTTTTAATGAGATTCATTAGTGCTCATTGCTGGTATATTATAGGGAGTATGGCATTGTCTGTAGTCCATTGTAATTATGTGCCAGCTATTACACTGGAAAAGTGCAATTTTTAGAAAACATCATCTAGTTAATGGTAATTATACAGAATGTGTTTATTGAACCTCTTGTTTTACCTTTCAGCTATCTTTTAAGTCTATTATAAAACTCTTTGGGCAAAAAGTAATAGCTTGCGATCTGGTTTAGCTTGTGAGCTGATTTAGGCCCTCATTCAGAGCCGTACGCTCTGAGCAGAGCGCACGCTCTGAATGAGGGCCGGGCTCCATGAAAATGGAGCGTCCTCCTGGACGCTCGTATAGCTGTGGGTCACCACCCACAGGCTATACGAGCGTGCATTGTGATGGCCGCGATGGTCGTGACCATCGCGACCATCAAATTTGCGAGCCGGAGCCTGCGGTTGAGGTTTTCAACCGCAAGCTCCGGAGTGATTTTGGCTCTATCAGAGCCAAAATCACTCCCACTGACATCACTAGTGATGTCAGTGGGCCGGCTTTGGACGGGAGGCGTTCCCGTGGGAACACCCCCGTCAGGGAGGCACGCCCCCGGCACGCCCACCAAAGGGGGCGTGCTGTCAATCAACATTGACAGCACGCCCCCTTTGATCGGACACAACGAGCGAAGGACTTTCCTTCGCTCGTCGCGTCTGGCGCATGCGCACGACGGAGCTCCCTCCGTCGTGCGCATGCTCAGTCCATAACATCGACCCACTTGCGAGCGGACAGCCGCTCACGAGTGGGTCTGAATCAGGCCCTTAGTCTTTAAAATGATTGCCACTTTAAAAATACAGGGAGACTCCCATAAATCCCCACAGTGGCTAAATATCGCAAGCTACTACATTTAGCCCTCTACATCACTTTCACAGCTCCCAAAGTTTACCTTAAAATAATGTTGTCACAATGATTGACAGTTCCAGTGCTGCTGTGGGCTATAGTCAGTGTAAGGATTGTCAATCATTGTGATGGTGGTGGTATGATATTACGTGGACCTGGAAATATTATCTATCTATCTATCTATCTATCTATCTATCTATCTATCTATCTAGTAACAACAGCAATAAAATATAATTTTGCACAGGTTGCAAGTGTCAGTTGGGCAATTGATACACAGTCATTTGTATCACAGCTATCAATGATTTCTACAAGACACACATGTTTGAATTTTGGAACTGGTGTCCAAACTAACTCCATCTGAAATTATGTGTCAGAGTAGAAACCAGATTCCAAATAATTGCCATATGAAAGCTACACTACCACCTGGAGCATATTAGCTTCGCCCCTTCCCCAGTTCTCTGTGAGCTATTTAAATCAAATGCTCTTGTGGAGTAGAGATGGTTGTACCCCCACCACGCAACGAGGAATATATGAAAGCTGTAAGGAATATATGAAATCTCTGTAAAGCGCTGCGGAATATGTGTACGCTATATAAATAACTGGTAATAAATGATAAATAAAGCTGGGAACGCTCCTCCTCTTTCTCGTTATAATGATCTTGCCCACAACTGATAGCTTGTGTCTGCACATCTCTTACCCTGTACTTTACCAGGGACACCTTTACTCCATCCAACACCTTCTCTGGCCACCTTGCTCCTCAGCGTATGTGTAAAACTATATGGTCCAAAGGCACTTTTCCCTGTCGTGTGACTCTTTTGCTTCACAAATTACTTTGAGTGAGTAATGCCATCTATTCAGTGTTAATTAACAAAATAAACCCTGCCTTTCCCAAATGATAACTTACTTTGTACCATATGTGCAACTACCATAGGTCCAAGGAGTGCAGCTGCTAAGTGGGCCAGAACTGATGGGAGCCCATCTTCCTTGTCAAAGTTACATGTGTTATATACATTTTTCACCATTGGGTGGTACATAGGGACCCTTACAACTTTTGCCATGAGGCCTTCGAATACCTAGTAACGCCCAGCTCTGTACTGTAAATTATTCTGGATATTAGAAGTCACTTTTTATTTCCATTTAGCCTTTGGTATTATCATATGGTCTTATAACTTATCTTAGACTTGTAATAGATGTATAATTCATAGAAGTGTTACATTACCCCATATATAAAAACTTGCAGTCAGCTTTGCTTGCATTTGTAGGGGCAGATTGAATTACCCGCAGCATGTGTCTCATCATAGCCAGTTGTCTTGGATAGAGTGCCGAGAGTTGTCCCAGTAGAGACCCGCGGGCAGACCAGGGGCATCAGTTAATACTTATTTCTGCACGCCCGCTGCAGAATCAACACGAACTGATGCTTTTGGGTTGAACGCGGATCTCTAATTGAATAGCTCCCGTCACTTTACCCGGAAGAACAGATCGCACAACAAAACCGACAGATAATCTGCCCCATAGTGTATTAATATGATTGCAAGGAAAACAGTAACGAAAAAGAAAAAACTAAACAAGCATACATTTTACAAATCTATAACATAACAATATTGAAATATAATAAAACCAGATGACCTGCATCACATGGCAAGTTACACACTGTCCAGAAAGAAGCAAACAGCGCGTCTCAGAACCACCAACCTGTGATTGCTATGGAGGACAATTTCCAACAGAAACCTCATCTCCCAAGGGAGAGCAATTGAAAGTGACTAATTAGCAGCATGCTGGCATTGAGCCACTTTTGACAGGTAGTTTATATATATATGCAGCAGAATGCAAGATATTAAGAGACAAGTTTGAAAGGTCGGTGATGTGCTTGTGAATTAAACAAGGGAGGGGGCTAACCCACCGTCACCTGTCATTTGGTCTTTGTGTGGCTGCCAGGAAGTGTCACTGCAATTTTGATTGTACTCAAGCTTCCTCTGTGCACTGACAGAACAAGGGCCACACTGTCTATCACCAGTTCTCCAGAAGAGGTGCAGGCAAATGCTTATTTGTATTCACATACCATGGTGACATAATACTGAAATGTGGGTGACTGATATAAGGTGAAATGCTCTGCAGATTTAAAATGTATGCTTACGTCACCAGAATACATACGTTGTATAATCATTAGCAGCAATTTGTACATTATTTTATTATTAAGGAGCTATAAAAAAACAATATACCAAGAGGATCGGGGAGGCTGTGATAACAAAGACTATAAAGTATAATAGAGAGAAAAAAAAAAAACAGAACCAGATTGTTTTTTCCTTTTACAAAATTGCAATCTAGTTGCTAAATCACCAACATCTAACAGTTGCCTGTACCTCTGAGGCTGTTACATATACCTCTATGGCGGGAGGCATCAAACATTGCATTTTGGATGTGGCATCCCGCCACTGATCGCATGCATACTGGCATTCAGTAATGCTGTATTCATGAAGATTTAGGCAAAGGACAGCTCTGCCTATAAGAGCTGTCCTCTGCGGTGTGGGAACTTCCAGGGTTTATGATCTGGGAGTCCTTCTGCACATGAACGGCCATCAGGGGACCCTGAGAGGTAACCTATTGAATCCCTCTAGTAGTAAACTCTGATATAAAGCCTATAGGCTTCTATTAAGCAACACCATCTATAGATGAAGTTGCCTAATGGGAATAAGCTCCAGAAAGCAAAGCTTTTTTGGTGTATACGGTGACTGCAGTCAAACCTCCAAAGACAGCTTTTTTGGAGTTTTGACCACATTTTTACTGTAGATGCAGCCTGCCCTATAAATCATGCAAGATTGGATATAAGCATAACTGCAAAATAAACTACAGTAGCACCAGACTAAAGCAAGTGTATATCAGCCCTACAGGATGGCTATATTAACCCTTAAAAAAAAGTTTGCGTTGATCCCATTAATAACCTAGAGCTAATGTGCTACTTTGGTAATAACCATGCTATTTGCCATTGTAGAACACTGGTATATGCTGGTAAGGTTTAAAAATAAATTTGTGGGGCAATTCTCAAAGCAAATCAGGCTTTCAAAAAAGTCCACCAAGCCATACAAATGACCTTAGACTCAGGTAAGGTGTCATAGGACAACTTCTGCCAAGCACCAGAATGTAATAAGTGTGAGGTTGTAATAGGAGTTTAGCTATCATCAGTCAGTAGCTCTAAATCATATGAAAATGGGATGTTTTTGCAGGATTTTGGGCTTCTGCCTACTTATTAATCCCATCAAGGTGATGGCAACAGGAGGCCGCAGCCTTCATCGGGACCTCCTGATTATTATTATTATTATTATTATTATGTAAACTACACCAAAAAATGCTCTTAGTTACATACAGGCCCAAAAAAACAAAACAACAAATTCAGACTGTAAAGGGGGTAAAATCCAATAATGAGTTTTCTATTCAAGTAAGTGAAAGACGCTTAGTAGCAGTGGTATTCAATGAATCAGGGCCACGGGTGGGGCAGGCAGAAAGTATCAGAGCCTCTGACTGTGGAAGCAAGAATAGCAGGGTGAGGACCAAGAGGGAGAAGAGCCATGCAAGTGAGAGTAGGTAAACTGTAAGGAGATAATTAATGAGGACAAGGTCATGAGCTAAGGTTGTGATAAGGGCTGGTGCACTTTGATCCAATGTTTCTCCTTGAAAAACATTGGGAGGCTGATTTATTATGGACAGCAGAGTCTTAAGATAGTGTTGGCTGAAAGTTGATGGGTCAGACATGAGCAGAAAGACCTCTTACTTGCAAGTGGTAATAATATGCTTACCACAGTCACAAATGCCATAGCAGGGCACTAATGCACCCTGGGATGGCTCCACCAACCCCCACTTGTGGCATGATGACGCTGTGGAAGAGAAGGCCAGGATGAGAAAATTACCAGGCTGCTCTCAAGGCAGCAATGTGCAGGCTTAGGTACCCCGGAGCAGCGCCGGTATTGCCCCCACGGCTCGGCACATTGGCGTTAGCACTGCTTGCATACCCCTGGTTAGGACCCTGGCTGCCGGCCAATGTCTCCTGGGAGCTGGTCATTGCTAAACTGCCCTGGTGACTTTTATTTGATAAATAGCAGAGAAGAAGATTTCCTATTGCAGCAATGAGCAGCGATAAAAAAATTATAAATTTGGAGGGGTTTTAATAAAAAGACCACTATGCGCTGCAACTTCCATCAGGCTTTCAGTATTCATGTTCACAAAACCCTGTACTCTGTACATATACATTGTAATACTGTTTTCCAGTTGTTTTACCTGTACTTGAGTTCCACAAACAGAGTAAGTGAAAATTTTGGAGTTAACAATAATCTCAAATATCTTTTCTTTTACTGTATTTTAGTTAAAATTCATTATTCACATGAAGCAATACACCCATCTAACCGACACATAAAACATAACTGAAAAACTGGCAATGTGTATTCATTATACGGGCGCTGTAGGATTAATAGATCGTCATACTGACCTTTCTGTCATACAGAGGTAAAATTCAGTAATATTTTCCCAGGCGTACATATAAATGGGATAGGGTTTGGCTCTGGACAGGAGTTATAGGAAGATGTATGGATTGCAGATGTACAGTGATATATCATATGAAGTCACAGGGGCTATCAGGTCACAGAATTTTCTTGCGAGATGGAATATACTGTTGCTGCAATATTGTTTATATGTAATATGGGCAGTGTCTGCAATGTTGTAGCAATCTTTCTAGAAAAGTAATTTATAAAATGGGAAAAGTGCTGATTCCAAATGCCTTTACCTCCTCACTGCTTATGCAAAGCACTGGTATGTATGCACTGGCATTAATTTGTATGTGTAAGTGCACTTTCTAGTCTGCTTTTAAAATAAAAACAACATTATTAGTAACTTAACAATGGTACCTAGATACAGGAAGTTACAATAAACTACAAAATATTAGGGATGTGCAGGCTCGGATAGGTTCGAATTTGCATTTGCACGCCGAGTTCGGATTTTTCCCTCCAAATTTTTTGGAGGGAAAAATCCAAAGTCGGCGTGCAAATTCGAACTTATCCGAGCCTGCACATCCCTACAAAATATATGCAGTACAGAAGTTGTCACAATAAAGCTGCATACACACACAACGATTTTGTTACCAACGATTTTCTGAACGATTTTCTGCCAGATTATCTGTTAGATTATCTGTCAGATTTTTTAGTGTAATGAACGATTTTTTTGAACTACAAACGATTTTTACATATTCCCTTAATGAAAATGGTTGAGTTGGTCAGTCTGACTGAACTACAAACTACAAACGTGAACGCGCATGAACGATAATATTTCATCGTTTTAACTTAGAAAGTGATCGATTTTTTCAACGATTGAACGATAAACGATATCGTTAACGATAATCGTTCAAAAAATCGTTGTGTGTGTATGTACCTTAAGTCTTTGAACAAGCTTTATGAGTAGAGGAAGATTACTGAGTACCCCTCAATGTATGTGTTCCTGACTATGGGCGTCATTCAGACCCACTCGCAAGCGGCAGTACGCTCGCAAGTGGGTCGATGTTCCCCACTGCGCATGCGCACGACGGAGGGAGCTCCGTCGTGCGCATGTGCGAGACCCGGACTGCGACAGCCAAGCTGTCGCTCTGGGTCTCGCACCAAAGGGGGCGTGCTGTCGATGGTGACTGACAGCACGCCCCTTTTGGTGGGCGTGCCGGGGGCGTGCCTGCCAGACGGAGGCGTTGCCATGGGAACGCCTACCGTCTGAAGCCGGCCCCACTGACATCACTTGTGATGTCAGTGGGAGTGATTTTGGCTCTGATAGAGCCAAAATCACTCCATGGCTTGTGGCTGGGAAACCCTACCGCAGGGTTTCCCTCACAAGTCCGATGGTCGCAATGGTCAAGACCATCGCGACCATCTTTTTGGACGCTCGTATATGCTGTGGGTGGTCACCCACAGCTATACTAGCGTCCAGGAGGACGCTCCATTTTCAGAGCGAGCGGTCTGGTCAGAGCGAGCAGCTCTGAATCAGGGCCTATATTTGTATACATTTGTGTCTATTTTCAGAAACAAACCCTGTAACACTGCTTGTAAATTATTCATCATTGTAGCTGATAAACAAGGATCTGCAACTAACAAATCCTAACTTATTTGTGTAACATGAGTCGCTGTTCACACCTGTACTGTAAAGTGTCCACCCGCTCAGTAGACTGCTCATCCTATTTTAAGTTATGTCACAATAGTTCTATATATGGTGACAAGTGCCTGTATTGTTGTGAACTCCAGGTGACCATTGTTTTACAATTATGTTTCATTAGATGCCATTAGATACTATGTTATAACAACAGTGATCCCAGACTCAAAACAATAAGCCGTTGTACAGTATGAGCTCTACACTTTGTATTGTAATCCACACCTTGTCACTTACTAAGAGAAGTGCAAGATTATAATGACTATATTCCATCTTGGCATTTGTATATAGTGCATGGTAAACAAAGAAACACACCTGTATTAGGCATCACCAATCGTCCTCCTTGATGACCGAACAGCCCACATACTCTCATTTCTGGCTTGGATGAAATAGATGACAGGTTCTGAATGTAAGGAGTTTTATTCCGGCTGTGTAAGGTACCAAAGCACCTGTTATTACCATGTGGAAATGTCCCTGAAAGCATCTTCCCATGGAATTCTGGCCTCTCTGTCACACCCAGTGAAACCATGAAAGAACTTTGTACCTTGACCTTAATGTCTGTGAGAGGGTTAAATATTGAAGACTCAGTCATTAGCTCTTTGTCCATTGGGTCCTGGAAACAAATCGGACCACTGTAGGTTCTGCTCACTGTTAAGTCAGGTTGAAGAGATGAGTTCAATAAAAGGGAATTACCTGCAACACAAAGGACAATCTCTTACTTGCCAAGACCATTATACAATGCAAATATAAAATAAATGTATACTGCAGGTGGTGTTTGACAGCATAGAGTAAAACCTGGTTAAATTTGTAAATCCAGAAACAACAAGACAATATTCCATCTGCACTGGTTTTAATAGTCTTATGAAGAATATAGTTCTTAAATTTGTAAATCCCCCAGCACAAGGATTTTCTATATATCCCATGCTATTAAATCCTATGTGATAGAAACTACCTAAGCTTTACAGGAATTACAGACTGTGCACTCATGTGTTTCCAAGTTAATGAAATTTTACTATGCACTTATACATTGAGCCACGTCTTCTCAATTATTGTGCCTCTATCTATATTTCATACACATTCCAGAATGGTGAAGTTATGCTTGGGTTAAGCCAGCTTGCTCCATTGTAAAAAAAAAACTCTGTTTAATGTTATGTGATTTCTTGGACAGAATGTCTCTGGCTATAGCTGTGTATTGTGATAATCCTAATATAAGTCGTATTTGTTTTCCCCTGTGATTGTCTGTAATGAAACCTTCACCTTTCCATTGTAGAGAGGAGTGACGAAGCGGAGCAGATTCTGTGACAGAACAGGCCATTTCGTAGAATTGCAAAGTTCCGGTGATAGAATCTTGGATTTGAACTTTTGCTCCTCCATTCCAGATTTGTAAATTCCATATTCAAGCATTTTCACAATTTAAAGTAAATATATGACACAGGGACAATGATGGTGTCAGTACACTGTGCTCTGTGGTGTGGTTGGAGCTGGTATTCTGTGCAAACACTTACAGCCAAATTCCTCTGGAGAAATGTGAACAGGTGTACAGAGGATATTAGAGAGAGACTGTAAATACATGTCCATTATTCACCCACACCCATTCTGCTTCCAAACCATTGTTCTATCCAAGCTTGTTGAGTTTGTTCCATTAATTAAAATCAGGATACATTTTAAACAATGTACTGTAACAACAAATAGATAAGTACAGTAGCAGGGGTGTACAGTATCTAGAATAGGTGCAGGGTGAGCAGTGCCCCGCACTGTACACACACCCATAACAAGCTCACGTAATGTGTTCTGTGCAGTGGGTCCCCCTTCCTTATGTAAAGTGCCGAAGGTGCAATCTTTCAGGTGATATCTCTGGAATAATGGCACTGCACAGCATTAGGAAAGTCACTGTGCCACAGTCTTTGCTATCTTCTGCACATGCACAATTTTCCAGAATATCCCTGGGAAGGGATGTAGTTATTAGACTGCCGGACAAGATGTCGCCGGTCTAAATGCTGACGATTCAAGCTCGACATGGGACTTAAAATAGGCGTTGAAATACCGAAGCCTATCTTAATCCTGACGGCAGAATCCTGACCGACACCACCCTGAACGAAAGTAAATCCAGGGCGTCTTAGGAGTTAGCCACAGGGGAGGGTTAGGTTTAGGCACCCCCGGGGGAACATAGGGTTAGGCACCCTCCCGGGTGGGTTAAAGCTAGGCTAGGGAAAGGAAGGGTTAGGGTTAGGCGCCACTGAAGGAGGTTAGGGTTAGGCACCCCCTCAGTATGGATAGGTTTAGGGTGCGGGAAGGGGGGGTTAGGTTTAGGTACTCCCGGGGGGACTTAGGGTTAGGCAACACCATGGGAGTTTTAGGGTTAGACACCACAAAGGGAGGATTAGTGGGAGGGGAGGGGAGGGGAGGGTTTAAGATACTTACCAGCCGGCGTTGGGATCTCTTCTTGTCGGGCTGAACAGCCACCAGTATTTCAATCCCATTCCCCTGGGAAGATAGTGCAGCCAGCAGAATGTAAGCGAGGGGCACTGCACATGGAACCTTGTGAATGTTTATACACCACTGTTCAGTATATTATAGCAAATGCAAAAAATATTATGTTAAAGGGTAAAAAAATAAAGTAGTAGTAGTCCCCCCCCCAGCAGTGCCCTTAGTAGTAGTAGTACGACCTCCCCCATCAGTGCCCTTAGTAGTAGTAGTAGTACGTCCCCCCCAGCAGTGCCCTTAGTAGTAGTAGTCTGACCGCCCCAGCAGTGCCCTTAGTAGAAGTAGTCCGTCCCCCCAGCAGTGCCCTTAGTAGTAGTAGTCCCCCCCCCAGCAGTGCCCTTGGTAGTAAGAGTCCATCCGTCCCCCAGCAGTGCCCTTAGTAGTAGTAGTAGACCACCCCCCCCCAGCAGTGCCCTTAGCAGTAGTAGTCCGTCCCGTCCCCCCCCCCGGCCAGACACACACAAAGAAAAAGAAGACTCCACTTACCTTAATCGACGCTCATACATCGGCTCCTCCGTCCGACGTCCTCCCGGGCAGGCCCGCTCTGCATGATGGGAGAGATGTCATGACGTCTCTCCCATCACCCACTGCAGGAGCCGAAAGATGGAGCTCATGAGTGAGCTCCAGCCCAGCTCCGGAGTCTGTCTGACTCTCATCGGCTGCTAAAACAAACACACAGCTGCCGGGGCCAGCGGCTATGTGAATGTTATACTAGTAGTGTACTGCGGACTGCACTTATGTGCGGTCCACACTACCGCCCTGCAGGGCCGGCGCTCTTAGGCAGCTGCCTAAGTTTGCCTAGTTGTAGTGCCGGCCCTGACATTACCAGCACCAAAGAAGCCCCAGACCATCACATTACCTCCACCATGCTTGACAGATGGTATCAGGCACTCTTCCAGCATCTTTTGCGTCTCACAAATGTTCTTCTGTGTGATCCAAACACCTCAAACTTTGATTTGTCTGTCCATAACACTTTTTTCCAATCTTCCTCTGTCCAATGTCTGTGTTCTTTTGCCCATATTAATCTTTTACTTTTATTGGCCAGTCTCAGATATGGCTTTTTCTTGGCCACTTTGCCTAGAAGGCCAGCATCCCGGAGTCACCTCTTCACTGTAGACATTGACACTGGCATTTTGTGGGTACCATTTAAGGAAGCTGCCAGTTGAGGACTTGTGAGGCATCTATTTCTCAAACTAGAGACTCTAATGTACTTGTCTTCTTGCACAGTTGTGCACCGGGGCCTCCCACTTCTCTTTCTACTCTGATTAGAGCCTGTTTGTGCTGTTCTCTGAAGGGAGTAGTACACACCGCTGTACGAACTGTTCAGTTACTTGGCAATTTTTCGCATGGAATAGCCTCCATTTCTAAGAACAAGAATAGACTGTCGAGTTTCACATGAAAGTTCTCTTTTTCTGGCCATTTGGATAGTATAATAAAACCCACAAATGTGATGCTCCAGATACTCAACTAGCTCAAAGGAAGGCCAGTTTTATAGCTTCTCTAATGAGCAAACCCATTTTCAGCTGTGCTAACATAATTGCACAAGGGTTTTCAAGGGTTTTCTAGTCTTCCATTAGTCTTCTAACGTGCTTAGCAAACACAATGTACCATTAGAACACTGGAGTGATGGTTGCTGGAAATGGGCCTCTATACACCTATGTAGATATTCCTTTAAAAACCATACATTTGCAGCTAGTATAGTCATTTACCACATTAACAATGTATAAAGTGTATTCCTGATTAATTTAATGTTATCTTCACTTAAAAGAACAGTGCTTTTCTTACAAAAATAAGGACATTTCTAAGGGACCCCAAACTTTTGAACGGCAATATATATATATATATATATATATATATATATGAAATATATTTCCAACGGCTAAAATTACTCTATGCAACCAACCTATATAAATTGCATGTACCATGGGCCTGATTCAGAATTATACACAAACCCATAATTTTTGCGTACAAGTCCGCTGGTGGGTAGCAGCAGCGGCTCATACTCTCTTGGATGCTGCAGCCCTTAGCTGGGTAGGGATGTTCGAAAGGTAAAGCAGTGGCTTCCTATTGGAAGTGTTCTCTCTCTGTTAGTCGCAGCCCAGACTGAAGAAAACACCTCCTCCTGAGACTGCCTGTCCTGTGTGTGTAGGGCAGGCAGCACTTCCAATTGGGGGTGGCACATTTTACTGGAGGGAGGCTGCAAAAACGCAGTAGTGATGCTATTAGCGAACAACTCTGAACCAGGCCCCATGTCAAGGTTTAAAATGTACATCTACAATGTTACACAAAAACATAGATTTTGATTGCCGACAAAAACTAATCCAGTCTGCTCATTTTTATTCTGAAACAACCTAAATTCCTCGTTCCGTCCTTCGTTACCTGCAACAGCGCTGCATGCGGTATTGTCCGGTTGCCCGTTCAGCATGGCTGGTCGGATGATATCACATGTGACCGCAGGAGCACGCAGGTAGTCTGTACACACTGGACGATCTGGCCGATATGATGTTCTCGATCTGGCTGGACACCACATATCTGGCAGACATCGTCCTAGTGTGTACCTAGCATTAGCACTTATGTGATCCTCAGCTGCTTTTCCATGTTTATGGTCACCGTATGTGTATCCCAAACAAATTCTGTTACAGCATTAGTCTCTACCACTTCTGTTCGAACTCTATAGTATTCCACCTATCTACTACCCCTTCAGTAAAGAAACATTCCTCAGATGACCTCTACAGCTGCTCTGTGTTTTAAATCTTATGTTCCGCCACAGAATTCTTTCCTCCAGTATTTTGTAAAAATCTGGATATATCTGAACGCTTCTATGATATTACCTCAGTCCCTTCTCTGCTCCAGGCTTTACATATTAAGATTCTTTAACCTTTTCAGGTAAGTTTTGTTGCATACATAGCATTTTATAATGCCTTTTAACCATTGGTAGTATATTTTTGTCCTTCTTGATAAACTGTATGGCCACCAGAACTGAATGCAGCGTTCAAAGTACTGGCCCATCAATGCAGGAGCACCATCGCTGGCTACTACCTCATCCTGCTACTGTATGTTATCTGGCATAGTTCTCATGCAGCTTGTTTCTCCTGTCTAGGTTGGCTAATAATCTGACACATGCCAGTGAGGGCCATTCAGTGAACTAGACTTTCCATTATGCTCAGTAGTCAGATCCAATCAGGCTTTGATTTTTTTTTTTTTAGATCATTTTGTGTACAAACTTTATATAATGTTTGGCTCATGTACTGTAGCTGAAAAGTTATCTAGGGCATCTAACAAATGGGTGTTTTCAACCTCATCTGATGTATGCTGTAGTCACCTCAACAAGAAGGCACATTGATCCCTACTGCAAGGATAAAAAGCTGACAGTACTTGATTATCTCTGTTTGGAACTCACTTATTCACCCCAAAATGAAATTTGTGAAACAAAAACAGGACTGAAACAGGCCAGGTGTCAGAGGGATGGACAATGTTTAATGTGTTCTAGATTCACTATGTTAAATTGTTAAAGGACTCTTCTCCTGAGAAAGCTCAAGTTACCAGTTCTAAAAAAAAGCCTGTATTTTAATTTCTAGCCTTCGCCTCGAGGCTTCCTGAAGCATAATATTTTATTTATTCTTACCCATTGCTAAAGAACACTGTGTAACAAGACTCTTCACTTAATGAGCGAGAACTGTTCCCTAACTTTAAGTGGTGTTTTTTATCCTATGTATAATTCTGTTGCATAGTAAGCCAGAAAACAGCTGGCATGGGAAGAAAAGGAGGACCCACCCATCATCTTTTTTTGAATATTTGGGGTTGAATTTAGGTTAGCATCATCACACCTAGAAACCAAGTTGTAAAGTACATTTGACTTGGCAGCATTCACAGTAGAAACAGCATAAAACTTTGGCTGCCCTACAGTATGTTGAGGACATTCAAATAAATACTAGAGATGAGTTGTTTGGTTTTGCTGAAAACTGAACACACCCGAACTTAGGGTTCCGAGTCACAGACTGCGACATAACTGCTTGGGGGCCGGAGGAGATTCGTTCTGCACATGTGCAAAATGGATCTCCTCTGAAATCACGGGGGATGCAGCAGAAGACACGGTCACTTGGGATGCAACCATGTTAGAGAAAGCCCAGCTGGCCATGGCCGCATCCCATATGACCATACAAGGTAAGTGGTTAAGGGGAGTTGTATCAAACATTCTAAAAAAGACAAGTGGAGGTGTTGCCTATAGCACCCAATAAGATTCCACTTATCGTTTATCAAGTACAATCTATAATATGATAGATGAACGCAAATTGGTTGGTTATGGGCAACTTCTCCATGTTTTGATACATCTTCCCTTTTGTGCATAATGCTTGACCACTGTCTGCTAAATAGCAGCAGGAAGGGAAAGTGCAGCCTCCCTCTCCAGCCCAGCACACACTGCTACATGGGTCCAGGGAGGCTGCTGCCACTGAACTGCCTGATCCCCCTCCCCCCTGGATCCCTCTCCTCTGGATCCCTCTCCCCTGGATCCGCTACTGGGGCATATGTGAACCGGTGGCAAATACATTGTGTTTAACACATTTGTGGTGCTGGAAATATTTAGATATTATACTTTTTAATAACATAGCCAGCATATCATATTGAAAATTTAATTGGTATGGGCCGCCAGAAGTCAGTTGCCCCCCGGGGCTCCTAAAAACCTTGATCCGGCCCTTTTCAACATTGATAATAAAATTGAATGGCCAAACTTTAACTCAAGGTTTCAAAGGCTTTAAATGCTGCCTTAAACTTTGTTTTATTAAACTTAATTACTGTTGTTTAAACATGTCTATGAAAACGGAATATGGAATCTACTACCTGTGTTTGATAAGGCAATGTAAATGCTAAATGTAAAAAATGTTCACTGCTCCAAGCAGCTAGCACAATTAGGCAACCTCATGCTGCCCTCAGATCTCTCAGATGCAGCAAGGAGGGGTCTATTTCCTCCAGACAATTCCTGCTTGATTTACATGTGATTTGGACGCTATTGCACAGACGCTTCTGTGCAGCTCTGCAATACCGCCCATATCTGTAACAAGTTTAAAGATTTTCACCCCACTTTGTCAGAGCCACCCCATTAGCTTACAGGATAAATGTAAGCTAATGGGGTGATTTCCAACATGTTTTAAAAAAATGCTAATAATTCTAAATCATTAAACAACACTGGCAAAACCCTTATTTTGATAAGTTGGAATAGTTTCACAACATACTGTATGCATTGTATTTTTAAATAATTTGAACAATCTGCAAAGTGACTAGAATTGCATCTGAGGCATCAGTAATCACTATTCAGGCTCCAGTCTTGGGAAGATGAAAAAATCTGAAGAGTTTTACTGTGTAAAGTAAATTGCGCATTAACGTGTCACCTCCCTTCTCTATGGAACCACCACTTTCATAAAAATGAAACTAATCCTAATACACACCTCCTGATTATTGCTGAGACTCTTCTACACAGCGGAGCAGTAGTGGATAGGCGCAGCAGGCACTTCCCACTGTACTCACAGCAATGGGAGTGTGTAGGGGAAGGAGGTAAGTAGCGGTGGAGCACTTAGAAAGTGCTACACATGTGAGAGTGTGGCCATGTTGTGAAATGGCTATGCTCCATTGTGACGTACCGTGACCCCTTTTTGCGTGTGCTTTACTGTTCACAATTGGGCTGATGCAGATTGGGGGCCTGATTCAGAGATTTACGCTACTGCAACCACAATTGCAATATTTTATGGATCGCAATAACGAAAATATTCAAATATCTTCCAAAGCTTATCCCATCATAGGGACGCCCACTGCTGGCTTTTCATATCGGTATGATGACGTACAACAGGGTAAACATCGGAAACATCGATGCAGGTGGGACTGAGGGCCTGATTCTGACCCGCCCGCGTGCGCATTCGCACGACAAAGGTGGCTCCGTCGTGCGCAAGCGCGAGACCCGAATAACAACGGCCAAGCCGTCATTAAGGGTCTCGCACCAAAGAGGGCGTGCTGTCGATGGTGATTGACAGCACGCCCCCTTTGGTGGGCGTGCCGGGGGCGTGGCTGCTCAGACAGAGGCGTTCCCATGGGCCCCAAGCACTCCCACTAGTGATGTCAGTGGGAGTGCTTTTGGCTCTGATAGAGCCAAAACCACTCCTGGGCTTGCGGCAGCGAGCCCCTACCGCAGGGTCTCGTCGCAAGCCCGATGGTCGCGATGGTCTTGACCATCGCGACCATCATTTTGGTCGCTCGCCATAGCTGTGGGTGGTCACCCACAGCTATACGAGCGGCCAGGAGGCCGCTCCAAAAAGGAGCAGGGACAGCCCTGATTCAGAGCGAGCGCTCTGTCAGGGCGTCCGGTTTTGAATCAGGGCCAGAGTCAAGTCTGTCTAATCTCAAACACAGCATCTCTGCTGGCACGCAGAGAGCTCTCATGCTGAGAAGGAGATCGCAATTTATATAAGCACGCCCTTGAAACGGTGGTTAAACGGTCAGACACGTCTGCGTCTCCTTAGCCCCCCATTAATTCTCCTAAACGCTGACTACTTGTCAATCACTTTGTGAGTGAATCCTCTGTGTGAGTGCAATAACAAAACAATCACTGTGCATGCGCAGTACAGCTTTCGCATGTGCTATGGCTAAACATCTCTAAATCTGCATAAATATCTATGTGTCTGTGTTTTATTGTATTTTTTTTTGGAGTCGAGGTAGTTATAGTTATTGCTTTTTAATTATTAATTTATTTAAATAAAAAAACTGCAACAATACATGAGTTCTCATCATCAAGATGATGCTGATGATGGCTGGTGAATGAAAGCATCATGGTAAATTTAGGCAAGACTAGGAACACCGGTGGGCCCGCTTGGAACTTGCTCCGCACAACATCTATCCACACTGCAAAGTTTGCAGACTTTTGCTGTTCTGCTCATGCTGCCATTTTGCTCATATATTTTGGCACAGTGGTCAAAGTGGGAATTTTGAAGTGTGGTATGGAAAATATAAGGGTGTACTTATTCGCATGCCAGAGGTGCACACATGTGCCAGAAGAAAGGGCGTAGTCACTCTCCGGGGCTGGCACCGTTGCACAGCTGTGGTGGTGCTCAACCTCCCAACCACAGGCGGGACACTTCGGCCCGTTGGGGGAACTGCAGTTCAGTGCCCGAGAAATGGGCCTGTCCATCTGAAAATGGGGATGGTTGGGAGGGGTGCGCCCTCTATGTGGTGGCGCCCCTGTTCAACCGCAGTGGTGAAACATGCCTCGAGCCGGCCCTGTATGTGGGGTCCCCATGTGTGTGCCAGTGCACCAATGTAATCAACTGGTGGCCCGGCAACAGAACTTCTGGTGTGTCGCTCAGTGGCTAAAGTGCGGGTATACCATACAGTTATATACCGGCACACTTTGTGCACTTCTTTGGCAGAAATGTCCATGCACCTGTACAAATCAATGTGCATAACAGACCATTTTACCCATCATAAATTAGTCCCACTGCTTTGCTTTGCTGAAAGAAGACTGCACTTATTTCTTCCGTAGTGTAGTTAAAATACTGGCGGATGGAACTCAGGCTGCAGATATACCGACGCCAAAATCCCGACCACCGGCAAAATGCAGACACCGCTATCCGGAATGGGATCAGGATACCTGCGTCAGCATCCCGAACAACGGAATCCCGAATGTCCGGACGCCAGTATGTATGGTAGTTACCCGGGGATGGGGGGGTTAGGATTAGACACTCCTGGGGAGACTTAAGGTTAGACACCCCCCAGGGATGGTTAGGGTGCGGGGAGGGGGAGTTAGTGTTAGGCACCACCGGGGGGGAGGTTTGAGTAAGGCACCCCCCCGGGAGACTTAGGTTTAGGGAGCAATCTGGAGGGGTTAGGTTTAGATACCACTGGGGGAGGTTAGGATAATGCACCCCCCCAGAGAGGTTAGGGTTAGGCAACACTAAGGGAGGGTTAGGGTAGGGAGAGGGGGAGGGTTAGGATACTTACCTCTCTTGTGGGGATCTTCACACTTCAGCCTTTGCATTGAATAAGGGGCACCATTGCAAGTAGGCATTTAGTGTTTTAGGGGAACTACTACTGTAGGCATTGTGTCAGACCTAAGTTAGGGGGGACCCTTAAAAATGTTGCTATGGGGCCCAAAAAGTTCTAGTTACACCCCTGATACTGTGTGTATATATATATATATATATATATATATATATATGTGTGTGTGTGTGTGTGTGTGTGTGTGCGTGTGTGTATATATATATACATACTTCTGCTTGCACCCCCCTCTTCGTACTAACTTTTCACTCAGGTGAAAATGACTTTGCACAGGTGGAGTGGCGGATAAGTTTTGTGTTTTATATATATGTTTTATATATAAATATATAAATATATATATATATATAAATAAATATTTTTTTTAACAGAAAACTCATCCACCACTCCACCTGTGGAAAGTCATTTTCACCTGAGGGGCCAAATTAGTACCGGGGTGGGGGTGGGGGGTGGGTGCATGCAGAAGTTTTGCCTAGGGTGCCTAGAAGTCTAGCACTGGCCCTGTATATTTCTATATATATTATTCCTCCCCCACCCTCACTGATGCTAGATAGCCCCCCACCCCCTATGGGAATACACAACCCCGGCCCTCCCTCCCCTATATGCAGAGCGCAGCGGAGCGTGTGTCAGGGAGGGACTGACGATCAGTCCCCACTGCTGAAGCTTATCTCTGATCTGATAACTTGCAGAGAACAGCCAAATAGTGCTTGGAGGCACTGTGGTCCCTGACACATGCGCCCCAGAGAGCTGTTCGCACTGGGGTGCAATTCTGGAAGTGATGTCAGCAGTCACAGACCACTGCATCACTGCTGGGGGGTCCAGGGAGTCAGAGGAGATCAATTCTGCACAAGTGCAGAACGAATCTCTTCAGAAAAAGCCAGGGAAAGCAGTGTGGCGGCGCGGTCGCATGTGATGCTAATCATGCAATGTTGCCAGCTGAAGCACTGCTGGCTGCAGTCGCATCTAATGCAATGCTGCCAGTTAACTGGTTAACAAGGTGAAGCAGTGCTCCCTGATGCCCTGTGACAGCGCTGTCACCAACCCGTGAATCCATGCCAGGAGCAGAAGAAGTGTGGAGAGCTGCTCGGACGCTCAGCTTGCTGCAGGGTGCATGCTCGGAGCATCCTTTGGACACTCCGAGCAGCACTGAAGCTGCACTACTGGCTGCAGGGTGTCATTCCAAGAACCCTGCTAGGCAGATGCATGGACCATAGAGCAGCAATGGTACCTACCCCAGTGCCATGTGACATGGGGGATGACACCGCTCACACACCCCTTCCTTCGGCCCTGTAATAAGTTCTAAACAGGACAAAATAGTCTGTCAGTATTTGGAACGTACTGTAGCACTTGCTTATGCCGTCTTCTGAATACTCACAATGCCATGTAGATGTGACTGCTACAATGGCGTTTCCTATTCTGTTACTACAAGAGACAACACTTCTAGCTCTCATTTTTAAGAAAGTAGCTGTACTAGCTAAATGGTAGCTGGAATCTGGTTGGTTGCTATGGAAAAGAAAATTGTAAAGTTGATAAATTATCAATAGATGATCCAGATTAGCACAAGGTTAGAGCACATTTCATACATAAAATACATATTTTCTGTACTATACTAAGCACTTTTCCGTATCATTAAGTGACATCAGTAAGCCTGGCCTTCCGGTTAGAAGAGGATACAGATGTGTTAAAATCATACTGTAATATCTGGAGAATTATTTACTTTTTGTGTAAACTGCAAAAAACAAGTTCTGAACATTTATAGCCTGGTGTAATCTGTGACTTGGTGAATACATTGCATCTGCTTTGCTTAATGGGAAAATACACCCTATTTACTGTATAAGGAGTGTACCTTTCCACTTCATGTATCTAGAATACTGAATAAAGCATATGTACATACATTATTCTGTACAGAGATCACTAATCCTCTGCATATTTGCATTAACTAATGAGTGGAAGGTGCAGGCCCTTGGTTGTGACTAACTACAATATTAGCCAGATTTTTTTTAAAACAAATTATAGCAGTCATAGTCATTATTTGTTTCCGAGGCGCCAAGAAGCACAACAATGGTGATATACTGTACCACAGTCACACTAACACGACCTGTGAAACGTAATCTTGACAATAAAACAAGAACACATTAATGTTGTGTGTTGCTTAGGTCTACTGTGCCTATTTTGCGCTCTACCACACTCTGTGCAATTAATCCGTCTCCTCACTGCACTTCTACTTTAAATGGGGTACAATGGTAAAGAAGTCTGGTATATGTATTGGGTGCTTTCCTATTGGGCCCTAAATATCATTATTGTTAAATATATGGCTTGTGTAATGTTCAGTTAATGTATTTTGAAAAAGAGGACACTGGCTTTATCTTATTATTGCAACCATTAGTTTAAATGAGGCCAAACTATAAGCACCCAAAGTCTTATTTATGCAATACTGGCAGGAGAAGATTGCATTGCATAACGCATACCTTATCAGCCCATAATCAGCAAAGTCTGCCATATTGGTGCACAAATCAGGGTGTGGCTTGTACAGCCAGGGGCAAGCAGTGCTAATATATACTGCACAATGTAACAACAGAGAGAAAATAGTTTTATCACTTAGTAGTGCTGCAAGATGATCATCCAAAAGTAGGTAACCCCAATAAGTTGTAGAAAACATCAATGTTTGGGCTTAGTGGTATATACAGTAGGTACATTAAACCCACTGATGGCATCTCAGCCCATATTATGTTAATGCAGAATGTATATTGCTGAACCTATACAAAAGTTCCATGACGAATCATTGTTTAACTGTAAACAGATAACTGTAGCAACTCATCATCATGACTTATTGGCTTGTATACGGTATGTCTTCCAAGTGGTTTAACTATATACATCACTCTAAATGTCTGGCCTCCAAAAGGGTTTTTCAGTAATGTATTAATATTAGTATAACCTTTTGATGTAACCTGCTTGGTCACAATAGGTGTGTCAGCATAATGTGAAATCGAGGTTAGTCCACACAGATGTCCTTAACCAGGCTCCTGGGTTTATTATGGTAAACAGCGGTGTACACAGAGTTAAACGGCTATGACAGTGGTAATACTAATAGTAATCATAGGTCTCACTAGAGGATCTAAGTATTGCACGTTCTTGCAGTACTGCGGCACTCTACAGTGGCACGAATGGGGTTCGCACTTGCACATAAACACAGTGGTGCTATCATCCTGCCAGCGCGTCAGTACAGAGAGGAGCAGGGCCGCACTCCCCTCTAACAACTTATGTAATCAGGCAGTGTTGTTTTCATCGCTCTTCTACACTATGTAGTCAAAAGTGATTGGGCACTGATAGCAAATAGATCAACAAGATTATATTGATGTCACGTCCACCACGTGCAGTGATTACTGCAGACACATTTCTTGGCAAACTGTCCACAAGTTCCTGGACATCAGCAGGCGGTATGTTTACAATTCCGCCTTAAATATAGTGACCAACTCTGACACTGAATGTCGAGTTGGCCTAGAACGCACCTGCTGCTTCCAAAGGTTCTCAATGGGTTTAAGATCTGGACTCTGACTCTATACCAGTCCAACGTCACCCTGAATACAGGACAGGTGGTATTGTCGTCCTGATAAAAACATTTGTTGTTTCCTGATAAAAACATTTGTTGTTTCCGTAGGGACACAACAAATGTAGGGGCCTCCCTACAAAGTGTTCTTACTGAAACACCACATTAGTGGCCATTTGGAACTTGTGTGCAATGGTATGCATGGTGTGCATTTTGCTTGCGCGGGGGTGTCCAATCACTTTTGTCTACATAGTGTATATGGCAATTCAATTGTTCCTGGAATACAATTGTATAGTATAAAGGGAACTGATGGTTGTGTCATGTCCCAGGTCAACAACACATAACTCATTCTAATTATATCATGCATGGTTTATGAGTACAGAGGACACCAGAGAAATAAATCAAAATGTTAGTAAAAAGTTGCAGGATGGCATGTATAAGATAATAAACTAAAGTCATCTGGTGGTGTAAACCAATGTTAAATTATGCAGAGGTCATATAACTGTAAGCAAATCTTACAGGACAGTAGATGCTTGACAGTTATACTGTACTGTAGAATAGGGCTGCTTAGTAGATACAGGCTGCTCACCATACAGGATGTGAAGCTGAAGAAACTCTTGTTCCCCAGATTGTGTAAAAGTCTGTCATATTCTATTGGAAATGTGTACACTTGAGCAACCCGCAGGATAAGTTCATTGGGGGCAAGGGAGACCAAGGTCACATAGACTAACCTTGTCGGACAGTTTTGAAATTGAAAGTCTGAAAGCCTCCTGTCAGGGCAGACGAATCAATAACATCCACGCCGTACTCGCTCTGGCTTCTTCTATACAATGTAATTCCCACCACCAGCACGGCCACGGCAATGACGGCAGCTCCCAGGCCAGAGTACAGGGCAATGTCACTAGCACTCTCAGTGCCTGTACAGGAATTAAAGAAGGGAGAAATAAAAAATACAAAGCAGATTACTTATTGTAAATTGTTCAACGAAATCCACAGAGCTGACAGACACAGCGGTGAAATGTGTAAAATGAACCATTGCGCTCTAGTGCGGTGTTCTGTTTGAGTCAAGAGAGTATGCGTAACTTTAATCAGAGCAATTGCTCACACTATTATTCTGAAAATACATATTAAAGGAATAAGCAGGATGTCTATAAGTGTAAACATGTTGGAGATATCGGGCCACTGAACCTAGCAATATTATATACACATTTGTCAATCCAGGCACTGTATTTTACAATCTACAGTAATACGGGCATCAGAGCATAGGGTAACTTGTCATATGCCAAAAGGATCTCGCACTGGAATTTGAACCTTGATTGGCTGTGCCGAGCATAGTTTTTTCATGTTTGTTGTAAGGGGGTGTGGCAATTCGCCCCCTCCCGATTTGGACATTCCCCTCCCCCTAGTACCTGGGCCCTCAGTGCTGTCAACGGCACTGACTGTAGTAGACTATGGCTACCATTGGCTACCCCACTTGCTGTACATATATATCCACACAATTTTGACCACTCCAGACTGTGGCATAACTGTAAAGGGTGCAGGGTGTGCCCCCAAGCCAAGGGGGGCCACACCACTCACCCATTACCCATTGACTTTACTTACTTTTCATCTAACATTGCATAAATCATCAGAAGAATGGTGTAGGAGCTATTTGCCCAGAGATTTGAGCAATATAGGAATCACCAGGAACATGGCATTAATGTCTTTTTCCGGAGATATGAGGATACGCAATAAACTCTGACACAGTGCCAGAGACTTCCCAGCCCATGTGCCACTATGAGGAAGGGGCCTCCTCGGATAAAACAACCCTGACTGACTCCAGACCACTTTTAAGTTTAAATGTTCATTGGAAAATATTGCATATATGTACATAGAAAGCATAAACCCCCAGATATTTAATTTACTAAAGCTTTTCACACCAACATCACTTTATTTCTTCTCATGACTGCAGTTACACCACATAGTTTAAAGGGTACAGTATGTATTTGAAAGCTCTTGTAGACCTTGACCAATGACTACCACCATTTGCTGTAGCCCCCAATATAATCGCTGCTGCTGTTTGCCTACTGTCATGTGCACAGGAGGCATTATGCGAGGGAGGTGTAACCTCACACCTCTCAGCATATGGCCCCAATTCTGCATAGGGCACCTGAGGGGGCATGACCGTGCCCCTATGATTCACCATGCACCTAGTACAGTGACTGATCTTTTAGTGGCCTTGGTCATATCACTGAGCAATGATGATAAAGTTGTGAAAGATCCCACCAAACATTGAAATCTGTAACTAGAAATACCATGGCTCTATTACTGTAATGACAATTTCTGTACATAAATAGTAAATTACGTTAGCACATCTGTTATTGGAAAGTAAATTATACCTACCTACTCTCACAGAAGATGTGGGAAACTCACAATTTTTTGGATAGCCCTCTGTACCCCGGGAAGGGCAGGTTGGGGAGATGTACCGGAAATCACAGCTCTTTATTGAAGGGGCAGGGCTAAAATTAAGAAAATTGCATTGTTTTAACCCCGACCCCTCCCCAGGGAGCATAGACTACAGCAGTGGCCAGGGAATAGGGGTAAATTACCCCACATGGGGTAAAAATTAAATTGGGGGTAGTGGACGGACAGCCAATCATGCATATGAATCATTCTATAATGAATGATTCATATGCATGCCCGGCTGTGCCGCAGGGAGGCTCTAAGCCAGACACCTGCTGAGATGTTATTACCAGCAGGCGCCCGGCTCCTTCCATGCAGCGCCGCGTTAGCCGGAGGCTGGAGTTCTCTTCTGAACTCCAGCTTCCGGCTCTCTCCATGCGCACTATGGGAGAGACGTCATGACGTCTCTCCCATAGTTCCGTGGAGCAGCCGGGTGGACATGACAGTGGCTGATGCAGGAGCGGGGATTAAGGTAAGTGTTTTTTTTTTTGTACAAGTGGCACTGTAGGGGCATTATATGGGGGCACTACTACAGGAGCATTATATGGGGGCACTACTACAGGGCATTCTATGGTGGAAATACTACAGGGGCATTATATGGGGGCACTACTGCAGGGGCATGTGCACTACTACAGGGGCATAACTATGGGGTCACTACTACAGGGGCATTATATGGGGGCACTACTACAGGGGCATAACTATGGGGGCACTACTACAGGGGCATTATATGGGGGACATACTACAGGGGCATTATATGAGGGCACTACTACAGGGGCATTATATGGGGGCATTACTACATGATTTCCTTCCTTTCAAATCAAGGGGTTACCATTGGCGTATCTAAATATACTTTTGGGTAATAGGTAAAAAAGTTCCCTGACCCCTGCACTACAGCATTTTGCTGGGATAAGGCCTAATGAAGTAAAGAGTCTGACCCCGCCCCCATAGTGGTAATTTGCATCTCCTCTCAGGGTTTCTCCCACAGAGGAGAATTAAAAAGAAGGCAAGTATGAAATAAACATACAATTTTGTCCAGGTTATAAAGTTTATAACAGAACATGTATTATACCAGCTCAATAAATATTTTAGAGAGATCTAATAGAATTCAGACAGCACATGAATTAATGTTGTGCACACCTGCACATTTATGTAGGGGTAGGCACATATTGTGGTAAACTGAACTTTACTCACAATTCATTTGCATTAAAGGTTACTATTTTTCATTTATGCAACACTGGCCATGTACATGTGTGGTAATGCTTCTTGTTTCAACAAATGCATCCAACCATGGTAAATTGATGGTGACCCACAGAACAAGTGACTTTATCTCAACCAGTCACTGAGAATGAATATTTAATTTGAGTCAACAATTAACTAAATTAATAATTCATCGGTAGGTATTAGATTGAATTAGGAATAGCTTCAGACAATTTTTCCTGTAGTCACCAGAGGTCACTATTCTACATGAGCATGTTATTGAACTTGCCCTTAAACTTGTACAAGATGGTCAGTGCTGACTACACTTCTTTTTTTTTTTCAATACTAAGGATTCCAGCCATCATCACTTAATTTCTACAAAAGCAGATGAAAATATTTTCACCTACTTTTGTAGAAATTAAGGATCGGAGCTATTCATTATAGAGGTAATGCAGGAAATATCACTGATGTCTCCTGCTTGCCTTTCAGCCCCGATCTGTCCCACAGTCCCCATACACTAGTATGGGGACCTAAATTCATCAAGTTCCGAAAATATAATATTTTGGAGCTTGACTGTTTGACTGCGGGAAGGATCCCTCTGCCCCTTTTCGGCTCCTTCCACCAGACGCCAGGGCTTTGTGTGCTTGCATGGAGCTCAGTGCATGCAGGCGCACTAGCACTTTCAAGTCAGACTTGGTAGTGCTAACCTTCACTGCTACGGAAGTGCTGTAGCAGTGAAGGGGATCGTGGAGACAGCTGATTTTTGGATCAGCTGTCTCCGTACCGGAGCAGTGTTCAATTGCTCTGGTGAATTTATATCCACCGCTTCTACTTCTCAGTGAGTTGGATATTTAACTATCTGGTGCCGTCCGGCCTCCGATAATTAACATGATGAATGGATCCCTAACTACACTACTTGCTTGTGTGCCTATCCATAATATTAATATCTGCTATGTATATGCAAACTATTTCGTATTTGGCACACTCTCAAGTTGCTACTGGCTCTTTTGAAGTTAACTCTATCGGCCATTGGAAGCTAACACTCAAGTATTATGACAAATAGTTTAAAAAAAAAAGTATATGAATAACTTTAAAAAAAGGTCACAAGACTCCTGGATGCTGTCCATTTGATCCATCCCATTGTAATTACTGATTGCACATGAAGTTTTCTTGTGATGCTACAGTGACTGGTGGGCAGTATATTAGTTACACCTGCCTACAGATGATAGGCTGCATACACTTGGCTGTCCCTATAATGTGAATGTACATACTATATTGTCTTTCACTTAAACCAACAGCACAATTCATTTATCATGTTGCTGTTCTCTCTATTCATGATAAAAGTCCTACTTCCTAAAAAGATAAATGCAATATCAAGCAATTGAGAAATATTGATATATTTATTACCATCTTTCCTAAGTTAATGCCTCAAACCTGTTCACTAAAACCCTATTCTTGGTAAATGGGGAAAGGATTATATTCCAATTAAAGATTACATTTAGGTGTGATAATGCACAATCAGCCAAGAACTGAGAGAGAGGGTTCGGAGGCTGTTTTGAGTGACAGACAAGGATGCACCCTTTGGATTTACTGGTAATTTCATTGTGTACCCTGTGTAGACATCAATTATCCTAATCTTTTTCCAGTTTAGGGTGTTCTGGTAGGAACTTGGAAGGTATCAGACAACTGGTCTAGTTCCACAATTTTGCCATTGGAGACAGCCATGTATAATTATGTCCTTGGCTAAAATACACAGAAATAGAAATATCATTAAGGCTTTCGCTCCCATTTGCAGACTGGTTTACATGCCATACACCTAGGTGCTCCATGGGCCTGAAAGTTTTGGAATAAATAACATGAAGGAGGATAAACCACAAGGTGTTTCTGTGTATTGCCTCATTAATGTGCTGCTGGTATCCCTCGTTTAAGAATTAGCATTCTGGATGTGGATTTTGTTGACCTACTGTATGGAAACTTTCTGCCGGTAATTTGGGAAAATCCACCCTGTTTGAATACAGTCTACCCAGCATCCACCACCCCCCTCAAGGGAGAGACGGCGGTCTCACTGGAGTGAGTTAGCGGGAGTACTGAGGCAAGCCGCCGAGGCACTGGCGGCTGACAGGATCGGGATTCCATTACAAGCGCTGCTATCGAAGGTAAGTAGCTTTCATACTTCCAACAGCTGAGACTCTTGGGGACTTTACCGGAGTGACTGTGCGGCTTACTGGATGAGACATCTTGTTCCCCATTGAATATCATTGCGGATATTGACGACTATTTTACGGAAATAATCCAAGTACTATATAGGACATAAGTGCAATTTATGCTCACCATCCTTTATTGTGCTGGATTGGAACAGTGCTGTATTTACCACTCCCCTATTCTCTGGCGTTTGGACACCAGATAAATCTATTGTGAAGTGGAACGGGTAATATTACTCACAAGATTTAAGACTGCTCTTTTTTTTTATGTTTGTGTTATTGTAATTATGCTGGGACCCATGTATCATTGTATCTAACAGATAGTTTTAGTAAATTACTGTATTTTATTAACTGCACTTGGAATTTGTATTGGATATATTCAGGACTCTGGTTGACTGGTCTGGCACAGTTCTTATTTAGTTTTTTACTTTTGCTGTATATTTTTAATACTGCAGAGTTTTCATGTAGAACAGCTGCTTAATCAGTCTTGTAGAGTAACCTGACTTACATAGGGATATTTAAGTGGATGTTTCACTGTGTTACTGATGGCGGTAGAACGGCTGGATGTGATTTAGCATATTGGGTGTGTTCTTCTATCGTTTATGATGGGCAAATCCAATGTCTATACCGGGAAATTACACAAGTCCGTCCAGGTATGTTATATGTATTTCAGAGAATTGAACTCCAACGCGTGAATTGTATGAGTGGTTTTTGTAACGCTATTTTTCTGTCATCCGTTCTTAGGGCCTGATTCAGACCCGCTCGTGAGCGCACAGTGCTCTCAAGCGGGTCGATGGTCCCTGACTGCTCATGTGCCGCCTCCGGCGTGCGCATGCGCGAGACCTGTACTGTGACGGCAGCTCCGTCGCAATGGTTCTCGATACAAGATGGGGCGGCTGTCGATGTTGACTGACAGCTCGCCCCATTTTCTAGGCGGGGAGGGGGGGGGTGGCTGCACAAACGCAGGCGTTCCCTTAAGAACGCCTGGCGTTTGTGGGCGGCCCTACTGACATCACTCGTGATGTCAGTAGTGGACTTCCTGCTCTATTAGAGCAGGAATTCCACTCGGGCTTGCGAGAGCTGAAACCCTACTACAGGATCTCCTCGCAAGCCCGATGATCACCCACAGCTTAGCAAGCGGCCTGGAGGGTGAAAAAAAAATGCCCGCCCTGATTCAGAATGAACGCTCGCAAACAGCAAGCAGCTCTGAATCAGGCCCTTAGTCTGTCACTGTACCATTTCCAATATGTATCAATCTAAAGCTAAACTTTCTGGAGCTTGTACCCGATAAGACTATGTAACATTTTTTATATTTTTATTTGTCCTTTTGTTTGAGGTGTTATTTCCTAATTGCCTATGCCTCAAGGATATAAAAAATGGCAATTATTCCCCATAAACTATGCTTTTGTGACCTGGTCAGAGATATTTTGAAATGCTCTTATTTTCCAGGACATTTCTGATACTTCAGTGCGGTTGCAACACGGGGCCTGAAGAGCAGTCCCACTCTGCCAGCAGGAGCCCAATAACACTGACTGTACCTCCAAATGTTGCTTTATATGACCGGGAGTCTGCGGGAACAGTAAGTTCACCGGGGATCAGCTGGGTGTATATCACAGCCGCCACCAGAACAGAGCATTCAGCCGCATCCCTACCAAGTTTCCCTGCTTTTTTGCCTTTGGGAGAGCAGGGTCACCAAGATGCACTGCAACAGACGACACTGGCCACAGTGGTCAGAGTTCTGTGAGGGGACGAATAACATCAAGTGGGAGCCACTGCTGGACTCCAGGAAGGTGCTGATGCCTCCACTACACCTTATGAAACAATTTGTTAGAGCTCTAGAAGATAAGGATTCGGTAGCCTTCAAGTACCTTCAAAACTTCTTCCCTAAGCTGTATAAGGCAAAAGTAAAAGCCGGTGTTTTTGTGGGACCATTGATTAAGAATATCTTGCAGTGCAAGGAATTCCCAAAGATGCTCACTTAAAAGGAGGAAGCTGCTTGGACCAGCCCTATAGCAATGATTCGGGGCTTCCTGGGCAATGACAAGCCCAAAAACTACATGGAGTTGGTTGAGACTTTGGTGAAGAACTTCGGCACAATTATTCTTGATGCTCATTTTGAGAAATTCAAGGAGAACATGGGAGTGTAGTCGGAGGAGCAAGGCGAGTGCTCCCACCAGGATATATTGGAGTTTGAATGCCACTTCCGAGGACAGTATAACAAGAAAATGATGGGAGACTACATCTGGGGACTGATTCGTGAAAGTGATGTACTGTTTAATCGTGAATATTAAAGATACTCAGGGCCTGATTCAGAGCCAGATGCTCTTTTAGAGCGCTCGCTCTGAATCTCTTTTTTAGAGCGGTCTCCTGGCTGCTCGCATAGCTGTGGGTGACCATCCACAGCTATAGCGAGTGGCCAAAAAGATGGTCACGATGGTCAAGACCATTGCAACCATCGGGCTTGCGATAAGACACTTGTGGTAGGGTCTCGTCTGCCGCAAGCCCTGGAGTGCTTTTGGCTCTAGCAGAGCCAAAAGCACTCCCAGACTCACTTGTGATCACTCACTTGTGATGTCAGTGGGGCCGGCCCCAGACGGTAGGCGTTCCCATGGGAACGCCTCCGTCTGGCCAGCCACGCCCCCGGCACGCCCTCTAAAGGGGGCGTGCTGTCACTCACCATCGACAGCACATCCCCTTTATAGAGAGACCCATAGCGACGGCTTGCCCGTCGCTATCCGGGTCTCGCGCATGTGCATGACGGAGCCTGTCCGTCGTGCGCATACGCACTGGCCCAACATCGACCCGCTTGCGAGCACTCAGCGCTCGCGAGCGGGTCTGAATCAGGCCCTCAGTTCTAATTCTTTTGTGGTCATGTTTGTACAACTTTATATGTTAATTTTCATACATACTGTATGTTGATTTTTTTTCTCACATTGTGTAAAATAAATACAATTTTCCCTACTTTTGAGACATAAACAATAAAGAAACAGCACTTACTACCCAAGGACAAAACATTTGTTACATAGATGGCATTGCCAAATAGAAGGCAGTGAGCTTCTTTACACATAACTCCCAGAGAGTGATCCAAATAGGATCCCTCCCAGTGTCCCCCACAGCTTGTGCATGTGCTGGACGACGGCCGCACATTCGCAGAAGGACTCCTGGGTCATAAACTAAGAAATCCTTGTATTGCAATGGACAGCTGTTATCAGAAGAGCTGTCCTTTGCATTTATATTTGCAAATCTACAGTACATGCATAAAGCATTAATAAAGTGACAGGATGTATCGCATTCAAAATGCGATGCTCGATATATCCCATTTAGGGAGTTTATTGTTTAGGGAGTAGTTTTATGGTTTGATAGTTGATGCCAGGCAGTTTAACTGTCTCTTTGTTCCAGTTTATCCTCCCTCCAACCCTATTTGATTGTCATGTTGTGTGTGGTGGTAAAGAACAGTACGTGGTTTAGGATTAGGATTAGTTTGTTTAGTATTAGTGGATGCACTCTCCTTCTCATGGCATGATCTATATTGTAGTCCAATTGTTCTGACCGGGAATTGGCTACACCACCTGAACGGGTGAGTTGTTATTTGGAGAGCTGAACACCAAAGTTTGGTTTGTGTGGTTGATTGTGTTTGTCATGTAGATTCTTTTATGCTGCCATCAATTCATTATTATGAACTGGTCAACAAATTTTGGCATTATTTTAAAATGCAATCACTGCTTTCTGTGTCTTTATTTTATTATTATACTGTATTTAGTTGCAGGTGATATCGGGTCAATGCACGGGATACACCATTAGTGAGTTTAATACTATAGAAAGAGAAACAAACAATTGATGACAGAGGGCCTGATTCACTACAGATCGCAACTGCAATTACGCACGCAGTCTCACTGCAATGATATGCTAATCCATTGCGATCGCTATGCCGTCGCAGCACCACAAAAGGATGCCCACCTTACTTTACACACATCCATAATACATTGCAAGACTGTAAAACCATCGGAGGCTCACGCACACTTGCACAAGGTCAGACCTTACTCACGAATTGCTAACCTCAGCGCACGCACTGTGTACTCGAGCTGCGTATGACATCGCAGGAGATAATTTATGCAGACCACTGCAAAGGCGTTCAAACGCACTGGCACGCTTGCGTTTCGCCGACCACCCCCCGTCACTACCCACAAAAGGCACTTCCCGTCAATCACTCTGCGATGGGTCTGCGTAGTCACTGCGATTGTAGTCCCGATCACAGTGGCTGGTTCGCGCACATGCAATGCGCTGCATACGCATGCGCACTACAGCCGATTGCGTGCATAATCACAGATGCAATCCTTGCTGGTACTCAACAGTATGCAGTACCAGCTATTTTTTTTTATCTAGTTCCAGAAATAGGTAGAAATCAGTGAAATCATTTCAGAAATGTAATAAAAAAAAAGAAAAAACATCTGGAAACTTGTCCAGACTCAGTCTGGAAGCTACTATAAATCATGTATCAACTTGTAACTTTAGGTGAGTACCAGAACCTTTTTTTCTGATGACAGATTCTATGAAATAATGACTTGAAGCTACTACCAGTAATTAGTTTAATCTTGCTACATCAGAGTCTGAATTGTCTTAAAATAGAATCAGAGGGAAAGTAGAATGGGGGCCATGATGGCATGAATTTGTATCATCATACACATCCGCTCCTCACTTAGCAATGACAGCAAGGAGCCGGACTATAATGAGGCACCTTTGTGCAGAATGAGTCTGGGCTAAGGTGTTGTGACTCGCAGCAAATAGTGTCACCAAAGGACCGCCTACTTCTCAAGACAGAGGTGGGATCCAGGAGGACGGCCTACACCCCTTGGGGTCCAGGAGGGATCCCCTAAATTTACAAGTCTCTTGCATAATCCAGAAGGGCATACAAGTATGCTGTAGTTCAATACACGGTGAAATAAAAAAGCATGGAAATAACATGTCCAGATTCCTCTGGACTACAAATATTTAACATCAGGGTATACAGTGTGTTATGAACAAATATACTAGCATAGGCCAGTGGTTCCCTAGGAGTCCTCGCTTGTCTATGATGCTCAGGGGTACTAGAAAAACTTGGTGTAATATTGCGGCGGGACATCCGTGTGGTAATTAAAAACATAGGGAGTGCAGTGTCCTAAGGGGTCTCTAGCCCAATGCACCGCAGTAAAAGATAACATATGTGGACTATAGTTTTATTGCCAATTTGTAATTTTTCATAAATTGTAATATGTGTGAAATATACTTGTATGTACAACTAATTCTATTCTTGTCATTTGTTATTTTAAAAACACCCTTTCTATAGCACATTTATTGCTTTTCTATACAGCAATTCTGTTCATTACAAATGTATTGCTTTGCAAATGTTGGGGACACAAATAACGCAAATGAGCTGCCAGGGGGTACCCAGGTAGAAAGTGATTGAGAACCACTGCTATCGGCTATTCATTGAACATAAACCTTCTCTCTGTAAATATTCACAATTTGCCCCTAGATTTACCAGTAGATTTACACAGCTGTCAGTCGTTCACAGTCCCAAACAAAATATGTTACAGCTACAGTATAATACATTTTAAGCAATGAAAAATAAATACACCAACATAAGAGAGGCTGTTTGCCGTAGATAACTTGACGTAAGTACTTAGGCAAATATTAAACATATTCTACTGAAAACACCAGATTTCTCTCACCCATTTAACAGGGACTGTACCGTGTGTTGCTTCAGTGAAAATGTTACAAAACATTTAGTTAATTTATATTAACCAAATGTGATAGTTTCTATTAAATGTGATTATACTTGCTGAACGCACCTGAAGATAATTTAAGATGTGCACAAGCATCAAATGAAAGATTCTGTTTAGTACATTAGAAAACATAATTGATTAAAATTAACTCATTTACAGTATCCACTTGTATTTGATGAGAGCAGAATCTCTCAGCTACTTGGATAACTTGTTAGCACAGCACTAAAACACAATGTGATGAATAAACCGGTGGTGGCAGCAATTTATTGGAAAGCTCTTTTATATTTTATATTCATGTTACCAGTTCAAGTATGTGTTTTAGAATAACAAATGTAAGAAATAAAACACCCTGGGACAGATGTACTAAGCTCTGGGAAGTGATAAATTGGAGAGTGATAAACTAACAACCAATCAGCACCCAACTGTCATTTTTCAAACACAGCCTGTAACAGTTAGGAGCTGAGTGGCTGGCAGTTTATCACTCTCCAATTTATCACTTTCTAGAGCTTGGTACATCTCCCCTCCTATCTCCTTTATAAAAAAAATAAATAAAAATAAAAGCTGGTTTCATTCTTGTAGAACAGCGTTTTTCAACCACTTTGCTGTGGCACACTAGTGTGCCGCAAGCGGTTGTCAATTGTGCCGCGAGGTCAGTGCAGTCAGAGCCGACTTTACGGGTACTGCTGGCCTGGGCAGTGCTGGGCTCTTCAGGGAGGCTCAGGTGCGCCAGAGCCGTGACCTATGGAGACATGGCGGCATAACATAGGTCATGCACACTGCTCCCAGCTCTGCACTGTGTGCTCAGTCACTGAGTGAGTGAGCAACCCCAGCCAATGAGGGATAAGACAGGGACAACAGTGAGCCTTCTCAGCTGGTTATTTTATTTTTTTCTGTAGAGGCACACCATCAGTGAGGGACTGCTAATTGCTAAGGCACACCATCAGTGAGGAACTGCTAATTGCTAAGGCACACCATCAGTGAGGGACTGCTAATTGCTAAGGCACACCATCAGTGAGGAACTGCTAATTGCTAAGGCACACCATCAGTGAGGGACTGCTAATTGCTAAGGCACACCATCAGTGAGGAACTGCTAATTGCTAAGGCACACCATCAGTGAGGGACTGCTAATTGCTAAGGCACACCATCAGTGAGGGACTGCTAATTGCTAAGGCACACCATCAGTGAGGGACTGCTAATTGCTAAGGCACACCATCAGTGAGGGACTGCTAGTTGCTAAGGCACTCCATCATCGAGGGACTGCTAATTGCTAAGGCACTCCATCAGTGAGGGACTTATGGGGTGCCTTTGCAATTTTAAAATCTTGTTCAGTGTGCCGCAAGTTGAAAAAGGTTGAAAATCACTGTTGTAGAAGCACAGCATGGAGTTCTTTGCTCAATGTTTGAGAACATATTTTGTACAGGAAAATCTTCATGCTCCGTTGAACAAACTAATGTTGCAATTACATATGGGAGGAAATGTATCATGGAATTATGAAGATTGCCAGGCAATGCAAAAGTCTAGACAAAAGAATTATGAATGAGACGTTCACAAGAGTGGGGCTTTAACAACCCAATCCAAACCTATCTGAGCAGGATCTCCTGCATAGACTATAAAGGTGGGTACACACCTGACAGATATATCTGCAGATGATGGTCGTTCATACACACTGAACGGCTATCATCTGCGAGATGCGGCGACTAAGGGGCATGTCCCGGTGGGCGTGTCTCACCCCCTTCCTCATGGCTGCCGCTCTGTGTGTAAGGGCGGTCTGCCGACTGCCCGTACACACCTGCTGATGGACAGATATGTCTGCAGACATATCTGTCCAACGGCTGTGCAGCACAGCCAATGCAATAAGTCTGTGAACGCCGCCGTTCACCGACATATTGTGGGTACACACTGCCCGACAGGAGCAGATACATTGGCCGATCAATTGATCGGCCAATGTATCTGTCAGTGTGTACCCAGCTTTAGGCTCATTAGGAGGCCCTCTGTATAATCAGATACAGTGAGTGCAAGTAAGCACAACTAAGATCACCTAGTTCTATACAAAAGAAAATGTTACTTTTGTTTAGCCTTAGCAGATTTCTGGGCATATAGCATTAGCTCCATTTTCCTGGTGATTTATACGGGGTTAATATAGTCTATGGGTGCAAGGCTTCGTGATTTTAGGTGATGCTGGAGTTGAGGGTGATGCTGGAGTGCTAGTCCTCTCAATCACACCCCCAACTGCTCCACAGCTCTATTAAACTTGCCACTTAGGTGGTACTGCAACTTTAAATGTTTTATTATCCTCCTATAGTTCATTCGCTACTGACACTGAATACAAAATAAGGATGAGACAATAGCTAATCTCACAGTTTTGAAGATGCCACCTGTCACTCTAGCTTTCATGTGATTAATGATCAGACACTTATGTCATGTTTGAAAGATAGAGTAGCAATATGAAACAACAATGAAAGATCCTCTTAAGACTTATCTCTACAGTCTCCTGTAAACAGTGGAGACAGCCATCTTGTTGGTTGGAATAATATTCCTGAGCATTTAACAAACTCATTAGGAACCAGCGATATCAATAAATTACAATGTCACAATGTCACTTAAATTCATGAGAATACAGCCTATGCGAATGCAGTATATGGGCGTGAGGGGATGCAGTTAACTTACCAGCGTCCGGAATGCCGGCCGCCAGAATGCCGATGCGGAAAGCCCAATTTGGGACTAAAGATAGGCATCTAAATCCCGACGTAGTTTTTGGAGGTTTTACCACATCTGGTGTTGGCCGCCCCCAGAAAAGGATTTGGACTCCCGGGGTCATAAACCCAGAAGTCTGTACATCACCAGGCCAATTTTTTATCAGAAGAGCTGTCCTGGTGGGTAAGTTATTCTGCATACAGGTTATAGAAAATGCCGTTATGCAGGTGTTTGTGGGCAGGATGTATAACAATATATTTGCAATAATTGATACATCCCATCCTTTTTCTCTATGGATATTATTTACACAAATTGTCTTATCAAAGTTTTCTGTTCCTACAGTAACTAGTTGATAGGTTGCATTATTGTAATTATCTTTTATTTATAAGGAGCCACAAAGTGTCTGCAGTACTGTATAGGGAGGTAAACATGCCAAACGATGCACGCACCAACGCTTCGCGCCAACCATATTTAAGTACTGAATGGAAATGTGTGGACATGCCCCTCCTGTGGCTACACCTGTAAGCACCCAGGACATCGGGTAGAGAGCCTTGCCTGTCAGAGTTTACATTGTAGAGAGAGGGGGAATTGAGAGACAGTAGGAACAAAGGGGTATTCTCATGAAAATGTGTAAGTCACAAGTAGGATCGAGTATGTTAGGTCAACAGTTGTGTCGACACAAGAATGTCAATATGGTTGGAATGTTGACATGCTAAGCATGTGGACAGTGACCATGTCGACAGATAACAGGTCGACATAATATAATTTCGACCTAACGTCCCTGGTGCCCCAGCAATCACTTACCTGGTGCCATCAGCTGCAGCAGCTTTAGCGTGACCTCCAGGTTCCAGCGGTCAGGTGCAGATGTATGACGGGAGCAGCGGTTTAGGTGAGTAATCTCCTCCTATTCCAAACTCTTCCTCAAGCCCTAACACCTAGTGCCTAACCCTAACCTTCTACCCCACCCTACCCTAAGCATAATTCTAACCCTCCCGGCAGCACCGACAACTAAACATAGGCATTCTGACATGTTGAGCCATGTTGACATTCTAGTGTCAACATTATGAATTTTGACATGGTAACTGCAGACAATCTGACTGGGCCCCGCATAATCGGGGTATTATTGTTGTACCAGGTTTATGCAGTTTATTAACATTGTAGAAAATGACAACAAATTATATATTTCTGTGCACTTTATTGTAGTGGTACATTAAAACTGACTTACCACAGAAGCTGGTGGGCACAAGGACCCTGTACAGCTCTTCACGGAGGTGCGGCCTCTGACCTGCATCCTCTGTGCATGCGTGGCTACACCACACATCTTTCCTCTTCCCTTGTCCCCCATTACGGAGGTGCTCTAAATACCTCCACTTCTGTGGAGATCCCATAGTGACCCCATATTACACTACATCACTACTACAAACTGATATATCCATCTACCATCACTGCATCTAAACTTTTACAGAGTGTGTACTACCTGGTGCACCACGACACACAGCAACTCCTAACACTCCTGGATGCAATGGCTAATCCTGATATCCTATACCTGCTGTTAACTTGTTCCTGTTTCAACTTGGTTAATAAACCTTCACCTGGTTAAGCTGACCTGCAATGCGGACTAACCTCCATTGCACACTGCTGCCACCTGCCATCGTAGCGTCTGCCAATAAGTCTCACCATGAATGATCATTCAATGAAATGGTGCTTACTAGAGCTAGAGATTCTGGGCCTGATTCAGACCCGGACGCTATTTGCAGGCGCTCGTTCTTAAAAAGGGGCCGGATATTTAAATTGAGCGCTCACTCTTTGCAGTGTGTTGACACCTCTATGTCTGAGCGAATGTCCGAAAAATGCGCTCACTATTTTGTAAAGACGCCCCTTTGCCGTTTGCATCACACGTCATCTCCATTATTTATTAGATTAATCGGGAACATCGAAAGGCATCTGAACTGCTCGCAGTGCTTGTGGTAGGATTTACTTCCCGCTATCACTGCGAGCAGTTCAGGATAAAAGACAACCAAGTGACGTGGTCGATGACGCTCCTTTACTAATTATGCACTCCCATTAAACGCCATTTTGACCGTTAGGCACGCCTGCGTTCGGATCTCCACTCCCCCGTTTTCAAGCACCTTCCCCTGTTACCACCCACAAAAGGTACATTCTGTCAATCAAATTAGCAGCCTCTCGCTGTTTTACGAGCGAACAATTTCCGACCGCAATGACTGGTTTGCGCATGTGCATTGCGAACCATACGCAGTTGTGCAAACATCGCTCAGAGAGAACGAGCGGCTCTGAATCAGGCCCTCTGTATCTCTGCTGTTTGATTGGAGCAGTTCATGAAAAAGAACTTTTCATCTAGTTATAAAGTTGACGTAGTAATTGAGAACATGACTCGATCCAACAGCCTGCAAAGATATCTACTATATAAAAGCAAAAATTTGTCCTTCTGTCTTTCTATACAAATCCACAGTTTACAAGCCTTGATCGTGAAATTTTACATATGAGCGTATTAAAACACGGCGGAGGCAACTAAAAAAAATTTAAATCGAAATGAATTACTGTTAAGTTTTAATTAATGAAAAACCACATTTTTTTCATAGCATTCGCCCTCTACAGGTCAGGTATGGAATTACAAAAGGATTTAGCTTATCTACTATTTTTTCTTTTCTATCTTCTCTACTAAATCGAAATGAATTACTGTTACTTTTTAATTAATTAAAAAACACAATTTTTGCATAGCATTCGCTCTCTACAGGTCAGGTATGGAATTGCAAAAGGATTTAGCTTATCTACTATTTTTTATTTTTATTTCTACTATATCAAAGCGAAAATTTGTCCTTCTGTACTTCTGTCTTTCTATACAAATCCACAGTTTAGAAGTAACGATCGAGACATTTTACATACGAGAGTATTAAAACATGGTGGAGGCAACTAAAAAAAATGTAAATCGAAATTAATTACTGTTCATTTTTAATTAATTTAAAACCACAATTTTTGCTAGATGCTCATTCTGGGGCCTCACGGCATATGGGTAGGGCCTTCGGAGCAAGTGTTTTGTGTTGTCATGTTTTGTCATGATCTTAATGTTTATTATCGAAGAGAGCTTTAGCAGGCTTTGCCAGCATTCTCAGCTCTCTGACTATGCCAAATTATGCAACAACATTTACTTCTTTCTTCCAACTGTGTCAAAATGATGACTCTGCAAGGACCCTGCTGTACTGTGAGCTGCCAAAATATTACACATGGAATGCTTCTCCCAAAGATTTTCTGCGCAGAAAACAGGGAGTCGCTGTAGATAGTCATCCTGGTATCAGAGCAACAGAAGCTCTTGGCCGTGTTTACACTGTACATCCGACAAATTTTGAATTCTTCTATCTCCGAAGTTTGCTTTACACCGTTACAGGTCCTACTTCCTTCGAAGACCTTAGGACTGTTGATGGAGAAGTTTGTCACACTTTTTGTGAGGCCTGCCTAAGGAGAGGTTGGTTGGAGGATGATGTGTAAACAACATTCTTAAAATTCCGGGAAAAGCCGAGTACTCCAGCTAGTACTGTATAAAGACATAACCTGTATGTATAGACTGTACAGTAGGTGCAAGCTGTACTGAGACACAGAATAAAAGCAAATGATCCATCGAACAGAACACAATGCAGGGAAGCAAATATGAAAATGCTTCAAATTACAAAAAAAAAATACAATAATAAAAAAATCATAGAGTTCTACTCCTCCCACGCACACTCTACTGTTGTTAGCATGTGATCAAAGTGGGGAAGCAGAACAATGAAAGGCAATTTATATTAATTAGATCTAGCTTAAATCTGGTCAAAAAACAGCAATTTTCCCAAACTTTTTTCATGATTTAAATGACACTTGGGCCACATCACAAGAGCAAGGATTGTTCTTGCCTAATTGATACACTGCATGAACATAGAAAGCACCTTTCTTTTCTGACAGAAAAGTTTTGATTCATAAGAGAATTGCTTAGAAGTTGCGCAATGCTTACTATTATATAGGACTGCAAATATTCTGCCTGCCTGCATTTCTCTGGCTGACACCAAAGGTATTTGGTGTGCTGATTTAAAAAAATAAATAACTATGATTTAACTCTAAGACATGAGGATTTTTTACAAACTGGATGTGGAATATGGGAAAATAGCCTATTCCTGTGTATCCTGTGTAAATAACAATAATCACTGTAAAAGGATTATTTTTGGAACAAAAAGAAGACATGAGGTTGGTAAGTGTTGTAACACAATGGGCGCCAGGCCGGCTCTAGGGGTGTTCGACCTGAGCGGTCAAAAAGGTCACCACCCATAGAGGGCGCACCCTTCCTCACATCCCGATTTCATTACTGTCCCGCTGTTCAACCCGTGGGCCAAAGTGGCCCGCAGGTGGTCAAATTGCAGCTGTGTGGCGGTGCCCAGAGTCTGAATGGATGAGGCGCTGTGAGAGGGCTGGGGGAAGCCCAGATAGTGAGGCTCCCCCCAGTCTGTTGTTATTTGGAGGCATGCCATGTGGGCACGCCCCTCAGATAACGTCATGTAAGGAGGCGTGGCCTATGGTAATTAGGCCATGCCCACAATTTTGGTCGCGCACGGCGCAGAGCACTTGGCTGGCACAGTGCGCTATTAGCCCTGTAGCCGGCCCTGATGGGAGGAAATATGCTTCAGTCACATTTGCTAATTTTGGGAAACTTTTGAAAATGTTGCCTAATTCTCATGAAGCTCTGCAGGCTGCACCTTTGCTAGTGGCCACTATCAGAGAACGGACCAATTGGTACAGTATGAAGCTTGATGCATATATCACATCAAGATTTATGGGTACTGCTGAGGTTTTACTGCAAAAATCATTTGATACCTTTCACCCTTAATGAGTCAAATTCACTGTACCCTCAAGCCCACTTTTACTCCAATAAAAACACCCCCTAAATGCCGCCCAGACCTGTCACCTGTTCATGTGGAATTTAAGGGGAAAACACAACACACTTCCCGACAGGAATCGGGACAAAAGTCTTGATCTGTGAGTTCAATCTTTAAAAAGATCAGGATAAAGCTTTAGAAGCTATGAAAGAGACAAAAGAGCAATATGATTAAGACACTGGTAGCATTGATGGCCAATCTGGTGGGCCAAGCACCAGTGCGCACCAATCACTAGCTCTGCCAGAATTGGCTGAAAAGAGGTATCAGCTTACACTTTTAATAGAGCATCATTTGCACAATTGAACTTTATATAGTGTATGGGAAGTTCATGTCTACCAATATAACAAATGTATGGTTGAGATCAGGACAGATAGAAAATATGATTCTGAAGAAGGAAAAAAAAGGAACTGTACATAGGAATGAAGTAATGCAAAAGCTAACTGGTTCATTTTGAAAAATCACGTAAGTCGACAGACATAATGTGTTTTAGCTAGTGGCCAGAGGGTCGTTCTGTGGGTTAACTTATTATAATAGAGTGGAGTCACGG
The DNA here is from genome assembly GCA_031769625.1 of Taudactylus pleione. Classification (NCBI taxonomy): domain Eukaryota; kingdom Metazoa; phylum Chordata; class Amphibia; order Anura; family Myobatrachidae; genus Taudactylus; species Taudactylus pleione. The sequence goes on along the minus strand of JAUIMM010000566.1, from coordinate 993,325 downwards.
CCGGATTAGGGAGGGGGTGACAGGGGCGGTCACCCAATGGCCCTCATACATAGAGGGGCCCTTACACAGGGTCGGTGTGACCCTGCGGAGTACAGGTGTCCCGTGGTACCGGTTTCCGGTGCTGCTGCGGCTCTGAGCTCTAAAGCATGCAGCAGCACAGTCACTGCTGCTGCATACAGCAAAGAGCGGCTCCTGAGTCCCCTCGTCGGCGTCACATGACACATCATGTCCGTGACACTGATGAGGGGACTGGGCATCAGCTCTGCCGGGACTCACGTCAGGTGAGTAATCATGGGCGGAATGGAGCAGTAGGCTCCGTGTGGCTTGTGGGGGCCCCCACAAGCCTTAAACTGGCCCTGAGTGGAGTGAAGTAAGCTCCTTGAAGTATTCACTTAGCTCTTAAGTTTGTTGCTCCCCTAAACTAATGTTTCTCAAACCCGGTCCTCAAGACACACAAACAGCCCAGGTTTTAAGGATAGCACAGGTGACTTAAATAGTACCTCAGTCGTTTTGATTTAATCATCTGTGCTCAAGCATGGATATCCATAAGACCTGGACTGTTAGTATATCTTGGGGCAATGCCGATGCTTACTCTTTTAAGCAATTATCGGTAATCTGCGCATGCATCTGAGGCGCACTGTTCATACGTCAAGTTTCATTACTGATGTAGCTTGCAGTAAGGACTTATTCGCAAAGTGATTGACAGGTAGTGACCGCTTGTGGGCAGCAATGGGGAGGTGGCGACTCAAATGCAGACGTGTGGCGACTATATCGGGGCCTGTCTCTGCCCGCGACTGTGATCCCATATGCAGTGAAAATGGCTCTGGGTTCTCAGTTCCCTCAGGAGTCTGATAGTCGACTAATCTACGACTCAACTGTGTTGGAATTGCAAAGCTGCTAGTGGGAGTCTCTCAATACAAATCCTGGCAGCTGCGTCAATTGCATATTTTCGGACAAACGCTGGGTACAAATTTGCAGCTGCGGTGGCATTAGCGTATATCTCTGAATTGGGCCCTTAGTTCAAGAAGCACTGCCTTCAGCATACCAAAAAAACTTCAATTGTACATGACCTTAAAGTCCACTGTCTTAATCCAAACTTTAACTAATATTTATTGCTATCCATTGTTGATAGATTCCTCTTTTGTTGTTAAAATAATTGTTTGGAGATTTACTTTGTTCAAATGTTGTATTAGATTAATTGTGATAGGATAAGCTTTTGGTTTTCTTTTTACCAGAATAATTATGTGTTTCTCCAGTTCTCTGTAGCACACAATTTACATTGTTATTCCAGCAATATTTTAAATGTGTTTGCACCAATTTAGAGGCATAATCATTTTATGAAAACAATATTGGCTTTTAATTCAGTAAGGATAAATAATAATGTTTCATAATTTAGTTTTATATTGGCATCTATTAACAGGGGTTGGGGCTTGCTTAATAAAGGCAAAATTAATGATCAGTTATAGGAAATGATTTGATAACGCAGTGCAAACATGCAGATGTCAGTAACCCATAGCAACCAATCAGCAATAAGCATTCATGACTTCAGTGTGAGTCAGATGAACAAAAGCAAATGTCTCATTGGTTGCTATGGATTACAGCACTTTTATACTTTTATGATCATGTTAGTAAATTTCCAGATCAAATTATCTTATCATAACATTTGAATAAAAAAAAGAACTGCCTCTTGACAACCAGCTGTAGCCAAGCTCTATACCAGTGTTCCCCAAAGTCAGTCTTTATGGCATCCGAATCAGGTGTTAAGGCCATCCATGCTTGAGCACAGATGGTTACATCAAAATGACTGAGCTATTAAAGACACCTGTGCTCAAGTACGGATATCCTTAAAACTTGGACTTTTTAGCGGTTCAGGCCTCCTTTTACCAACGAAGCATAACCCCTTTAGCGCTCGCTACAGGGGCTGTGTCTTCGTTTCTGTATTTAGCAAACAGCTCGCTCTCGCCATCTTTTAGTTGGAGAGAGCAATGCGGTCCCCATTGCCAGCAATGGAGACAAGGCGGTGCCTTTACTGCTTTAGCGAAGCCTTCCAGGCACTGCCGGGTTCCCCGTGTCATGCACATGCGCATACGGGCCGCCGCGCATGCCCATTAAACACCGGAGCCCAGCCGAGGACGAGGACTTCGCGGGACCTTGCCGAAGGGGTCAGTCTTGGTAAATACCAGTGAATTTTTTGTTAGTATCACATTAGCACTAAACGAAAAATTCCACTGGTGTTTGCCTTCGCTGGTAAATGGGGGCCTCAGTTTGGGAATCACTGCACCAATCTGTGACAAACCCACCCCGATTCCAAATAAGACACAATCACAAACCTAAAGAAAGAACCTGAAAACATGGCTGACCTGACAGAAACAAGATTATTGGGAGGAATGCACCACAGAGAAGTTAATGTTAAAAATGGTTGAATATAATAATGTGCAGTAATGTATTTGACAAGCAATAATATCTGAATAAACTATCTACCATGCACTGTAGTGTCCTTGTCTCACTCAGATTGATTTCTTTTTTTAGAATAAGATATGTCATTATGATTTCCCTTTAATCTTGGGGCAATTATAATTTCTGAGGCGGTGGTGATGAAATAGGTGAGGAAGGAACGACAGGCTAATTAAATGGGAACATTGGATAATGTAACATAAAATGGTGGCTGGAGAGAGTAGGACAGTCGTTTAATTAAAATGTTCCTATATGTGTTGAACTAAAGAAAGAATTATCGTTTTAATATGGTTTAAATCTTACCTATGGAATTAAAAAACAGAAACAGGCTGTAGTCCAATTTAGAATATGAAAGCAGACATATGATTGGTTGCTATGCATAACAACAACACATGCATTAGTTTTTCATACAATTTCAAAAAGTGTGCATATTATTAGCATAGGCGCAACCTTTTTCTTAAATGAATACTCCCCATATTAATAAAAAATTATATGCATCAATATATCAATATATCCAGACAACACGAATGCCATAGTGGTTAGTATTAATGCCTCATAGTATAAAGGTCACGAGTTCAATTCCCATTCACAGTCTATTTGTGTGGAGTTTGTATGTTCTCCTAGTGTATGCGTGGATTATCTCCAGGTGCCAAAAGCTTCCTCCCACACTCCAAAAACATACTGGTAGTTTAAATGGCTTCTGACAAAAACAAATTAACCCTAGTGTGTATGCGTGTCCATGTGATAGGGAATATAGATTGCAAACTCAGGGCCTGATTCAGAGCCGGACGCTCTTTCAGAGCGCTCGCTCTGAATCAGTGCCCACCTATTGTATTTTTAGAGCGGCCTCCTGGCCGCTCGCATAGCTGTGGGTTGCCACCCACAGCTAGTGCGAGCGGCCAGGATGATGGTCGCGATGGTCAAGACCATTGCGACCATCGGACTTACGACGAGACCCTTGTGGTAGGGTCTCGTCGCCTCAAGTCCCAGTGGACTTCTTGCTCTTATAGAGCAAGAAGTCCACCCACTGACATCACTTGTGATGTCAGTGGGGCCGGCCCTAGACGGTAGGCGTTCCCAAAGGTGGCGTGCTGTCACTCAACATCGACAGCATGCCCCCTTTGTAGCGAGACCCGGAGTGACGGCTTGCCCGTCGCTATCCAGGTCTCGTGCATGCATACGACGGAGCTGCCTCCGTCGTGCGCATGCGCACTGGGCCAACATCGACCCGCTTGCGAGCGATCAATGCTCGCGAGCGAGTCTGAATCAGGCCCTCAGTCTTTATCTGCAAAGTTCAGTAGAATATGTGTGCACTATATAAACATATTGCTATGAATAATAGCAACACAAATATTGCAGGTGCTCAAGCACTCACAGAGCAGGCTCCTATGGATTTTACTGAATTATGCCATGATGATACTTGTAAAGTGTGGATCTATTGATGAGTGAATTAAGGGGAGAAGTTGATCAAATCGGATTTTTCCAATTCTTGTCCCATTTCCTTTCTCTTGAATGTTTGGAAGGTATAGTGTTATGAGAATAATTATAGGAATAATTGTAAATTGAGTTTCTGAGGACAAGAACCCATAGCTGCTTGTGTTGTGCCATGGTATGCCCATGCTACAGTCACCACCGCTTGAAAGGCTGTGAAACTAGAGATCATCAGTCCCTATAGTGCTGGACACATGTTGTGTGCAGGTGCTGTATCGAATTATAGGTCAGTACACAATGACAAGTTCCTGGACGTTCAGGGAATTGTCATTACATCTCGACATGCTGATTGTTAGCTATACTCGTACAGACTGATAATCTTGAACTTTACAAGGCTCAAACAATGGTGGCCGGTCATTGAACCATACTTGACAACTCTCCCTCATTGTCAGGGAGACTCCATGAAATAGCAGCAATGTCCCTGTTTCCCTGAAGAGTCTACCAATCTCCCTCATTTCCCCTTACCCCCATTATGACACTGGGCCTGATTCAGACCCGTTCGCGAGTGCATAGCGCTCGCAAGCGGGTCGATGGCCGGGCAGTGCACATGTGCAGAGTGCGCACTGCGCGTGCGCGAGCCCCGGAGCGAGTGAGAACTTCACTCGCTCGGGGCTCGCAGCAAACGGGGTGACTGTCGATGTTGATCGACAGCTCACCCAGTTTTGTAGGCGGGTCGGGGGGGTAGCTGGCCAAAAGGAGGCGTTCCCGAAGGAAAGCCTGCTGTTTGGGGGTGGCCCTAGCCCCTACTGACATCACACGTGATGTCAATAGTGAACTTCATGCTCTATTAGAGCAGGAAGTTCACTGGGGCTTGCGGTGGACGAGACCCTACCACAAGGGTCTCGTCGCAAGCCCGATGGTCGCGACCATCGCCAGGCCGCCCGCTAATGCTGTGGGTTACCCACAGCTTAGCGAGTGGCCTGGAGGCCGGTAAAAAAAAACGTCCCGCCCTGATTCAGAGCGAGCGCTCGCAAATGAATCAGGGCCACTGTTATATAAAAGAAAAAACAGAGCTATATACATTCAAATGGGATCATTAGTATAAATTCCCTGCATTGGTTATAAGGCACAATGATCCCTATGGCTACATGTATTTTCTGAGAAGTCTCAGTATGTTTTCATCAACAAGTATATCTTACTAACTGCTTTGGGGCTCATTTACATGTGGATGCAAATCAATTTTATGACACGCCTCTCAGATGTAGCAGCCACGCCCACTTTACCACCACGCTCACAGGTGCTGCTTTCACAATCTCCCTGAAATGCTTTTACAAAAGTAGGCAAGTATGCATTGAACTCTGCATGCAATTGGTGCAAAACAAACATTCATGTGTTTAAAGGAGATCTTCACATATTAGAAATGACTGATCTGAATTTGTCAGTGTAATCTCATGTACGCACACATGGCCAGTGAAAAACCTGTCTAGCCACTTTACTGCCTGAGATGTTCACACAACAATATAATATTGTAGTTTATATTAGTGAGACCTTCTCTATAATAGTGTCACTCTCATCATTATTAGATGTAACAAGCACACAGAACCAAACTTTGACATTTGCAGCCAGGGAGTTTGACATTTTTTTTATTCAATCCTAGCACTGTGTTGCCATCCAAAACCTGCAGACAGGCAGCTGTCTTGGTTTTCTCATGATAGACAAACCTGTGTCTCAGGAGCTATGTATATATATATGGAAATAACAAGATGCCAGGTCAATGAGGATTTTGACAAAAGTTAAAACAGCATTTCTTATGACTAAAATACTTATATGCTATTTTTATAGACACACTTCCCTATTAAAGGCAGTCATTGCAAGTACATTATTAGGAATTATGTTGCAGTTGTTTCTGGTCATATTGGAATCAGTAAGTATGACCTATACAGGGCCGGATTAAGTCTTGCGGGGGCCCTGGGGCAACTAAGTTGTGGGGGCCCCCACCAAGCCACACAGAGCCTCGGCAGGCTCACACCAACCCTGCTGTCCCTGGATTGCCTGGGCTCTGTACTTGACTGGTGGGTATACAAATAAGGGAGGGTTTCAGTTACTCACTGTTCCACCTGTGGTTCAACCCCGGCTGGGAAACTGCGCCTCGGTACTCAGCTAACCCGGCCACTAGTTACTGAAGGAAGGATGGCCACCGATTCAGCTCCGCCCGTATCTGCCTCCCAGCTCCTGCTGCACCCAGTGTTAGGAGACAGAGTGAAAAGTGATAAGAAAGTGATAAGGTGTCAGCCAATCAGCTCCCAACTGTCATTTTTCAAACACAGCCTGTGAGATGGCAGTTGGGAGCTGCATGGCTGGAACCTTATCACTTTCTTATCACTTTTCACTCTGTCTCCTAATACTGCTTAGTAAATAGAACCCTTTGTCCCTGTCACTCTGGAACTCCAGTCCCTGCAGACAGACTGTCTCCGCGCTGCAACAAGTCTCCTCTTAATGCCGTGATTCGCGAGAAATATGGGGGTGGGTCTTGCCGTATTGGCTTTGCCTCCATTTCACTGCTTGTAAAGGGGGGATTTGTCTGTCAGGGGGGTTTCTAAGCACTCAGAACCCCCCCTGCGTGCGGTTGTTGGGGGGCCCCTATGTGTGGGGGCCCCGGGATGACCGCCCCTGCCGCCCCCCCCTTAATCCGGCCCTGAACCTATAGGGGACATTCAGAGGTGTAGCCAGCTTTTGTCAAGAGAGGGAGTGAAGATGAAAAGTAAACACTGTGGCCCCATACCTCACACACAGAATGACCCTTCACTCACCATATGTTCCATACGGCCCCAACACCCCCATCTCTATGTTCCATACTGCCCCCACACCCACATTTCTATGTTCCATAATTCCCCCACACCCCCATCTCTATGTCCCATACTGCCCCCACACCCACATTTCTATGTTCCATACTGCCCCTACACCCCAATCTCTATGTTTCATACTGCCCTTACACCGTCAACTCTATTCCTTACTGCCCCCACACCCCCATCTCTATGTTCAATAATACCCCTACATCCCTATCTCTATATTCCATACTGCCCTCACACTCCCTTCCCTATGTTCTATACTGCCCCTACTTCCCCATCTCTATGTTCCATTAACTTTACATCCCTATTTCTATGTTTCATAATGCCACCTACACTCCCTTTCCTGTTCCATGCTGCCTCCACACCCCATCTCTATGTTCCATACTGTCCTGCACATCCCCATCTCTATGTTCCATACTGTCCTGCACATCCCCATCTCTATGTTCCATACTGCCCACACACCCATCTCTATGTTCTATAGTGCCCCCACTACCCTATCCCTATGTGCTATTCTGCCCCCACTCCCCTATTTCTATGTCCCATACTGCCCCCCACACGCCCATCTCTATGTTCCATACTGCCCCCACTTCCTCCCACATCTCTATGTTCCACACTACCACCACATCCTCGATGCCAAATGGCATACTGCCCTTACTCCCCCATTTCTATGTTTCATACTTCGCCCACACCCCCATCGACATGTACCATACTTCCACCCACATCCTCATACCTATGTTTCATATTGTCCCAATACCCCATCTCTATGTTCCATACTACCCTTACACCCTCATCTTCCATACTGCCCTCACACTCCCTTCCCTATGTTCCATACTGCCTTCACACCCCATGTCTATGTTCATACTGCCTTCACACCCCATGTCTATGTTCCATACTGCCTTCACACCCCATGTCTATGTTCCATGTTCCATACTGCCTTCACACCCCATGTCTATGTTCCATACTGCCCCACTCTCCCAACTCTATGTTCCATACTGCACCCACTCTCCCAACTCTATGTTCCATACTGCACCCACTCTCCCAACTCTATGTTCATTACTGCACCCACTCGCCCATCTCTATGTTCCATACTACCCCTACACCTCCATTTCTATGTTCCATACTGTTACCCTGACCCACTTTTCTTTTCCATACTGCCTTCACACCCCATCTCTATGTTCCATACTGTCCTGCACATCCCCATCTCTATGTTCCATACTACTCACACACACCCATCTCTATGTTCTATACTGCCTCCATTCCCCATTCCATACTGCCTCCACTCCCCCATCTCTTTGTGCTACTCTGCCCTCACTTTCCCATCTCTATGTTCTATACTGCCCCTACTCTCCCATCTCTATGTTCTATACTGCCCTGCACAACCCCCTCCACATCCAGTACTGTGATTCCCCTCTGCTATAATAATCTTACCTCTGGCCACCTTCTTGTTCTCTCTTTTATTGATTTATTGCTCTGACAGGCAGTGTTGTAATTGTAACATCATCAAATCAACGGGGGCACTGCCGGGAGCCGGGTACTGGTGACACTCAGGAGCCAGCCCACAGTAATCCAGGTACACTCGCTCCCCCATCCTCGTCCCTGACTGCATCACTGGGGAGAATCTATCCCCAACTGTATCCTAGTAACATTATTGTTTCATCATAATGTTTTAAAAATATTACAGAACAGTGTTCCATTCACTTAAACCTAATGAGGACATGTAGAATATAGAACTATAATATACAAATGTAATACATGTTTATTAAGATCTATGACTTATTTATTCATATACTTGACGAGCATGCATATTTATAGAGATCATTTAAAAAGCAATAAAGGGCTGTTGTAGAGTTGAAAGCAGGTCTGTTTGTGGAGCCTATCTTGCGTGTTATTGTACAGCGATAGTCTGGAACCAAGTGTAAGCAACTATGGGCCATGCAGAGTTATAAACATTACAGGCATGGTCGCAGAGAACCGACCCGGGCCCCATTACTAATGGGGGTAATGGCCTAATCGTGGGAGGCGTGGCCACTCCACCTTAGAAAAAAAATAAAAACCTATTTGCAGCGCTGCTTTGTGCTGGGTAGGGGGCGCTGTGAGCCCCAGCCCGATACAAATAGGGGAGGGGGCACAATCAGTGTGATCGCTCCCACCCACAGGCAGAGAGGAGACTGCTGCTGCCGGTGAAAAGGGTAGGGGGCGTCAGAACCGGGCCCCTCCAACAAGCCCGGGCATTTAGTCCCCGCTCCCCCCTCCCCTTCTCGGCGCCCCTGGTGCATCTGCACTTGTGACTATGCAGGAGTAATTGGCCTGTAATGTGATGTTCTCCTGTCGGTCATTGAGAGCCTGACTACAGAACTGTGGGCTGTGCAGAGTTGTGTGCACGAGTGAAGAGTTGTGTGTGCGAGTGACAGACTTGTGTGTGCGAGTGACAGATCTTCGCACCAAGAATTGGGCTGGTGCAAGTTATCACTAACAATGAGGACAGCTATGAAACCAAGTATATTGATAAGGGCAGCCTGGCCACATACACATTTGTATACGGGCAGATATATACATGCTTGTAATACGAGGGGCAGTTACTGCTGACCTATGCTCAACTCTGCTCTTTCCTCCCAATTATTTAACTGAAAGACCATTGTTTTTTGCCAGGGAATCTCATTTTTGTAAGTACATTTTGTCTAAAATTAGAACAAATGAAAAGTATCTGGAAGTTTGACACACCACATAGGCAAATCGATAAGATCGTTAGCAGACGTTGGTAAAATGCAGTGGGAAAGTGCCTGCTGCTGGCAGTGTGCGGTAATTTTCCAGCCACACTGATGAGCAACATTGTAGCCAACAGATGAACCTTATCCCCTATGACACCTGCCTTGGTGGCCAAGTGAGACTCTGAGCAGGATCCGCCTTTGTGTGGATAGCATTAGCCTCTACCTATAAGTTACCTTTTTTTGTTAAAGGTTTCACTAGAAAATTACTTCTAATTAGGGATGTGCAGGCTCGGATAGGTTCGACTTTGCACGCCGAGTTCGGATTTTTCCCTCCAAAAAAACGGAACTCGGAAAGAGGCACAACGTCATCTTGCATGGACAAACATCATCATTCCTGGACTTTTGTCCATGCAAGATGACGTTTTGCCTCTTCCCGAGTTCCGTTTTTTTGGAGGGAAAAATCCGAACTCGGCGTGCAAACTCGAACCTATCCGAGCCTGCACATCCCTACTTCTAATTTATTATATATAGCAATGAAGTGTTGTGTGCGTTTGATTTCTGACTTAGTCTTGCTTGGATATAACCAACAATGTATGGCCATTGGCCAAGCACAAAATGTCTGAGGCAATCCAAATTTAAATGGTTAAACAAATTTAGATTTTCTAATGCGCCAAATCACTTTTCACACATCAAACAACATAAGTAAAACATATACAAACAAATGTCACAATTCCCGCAAATCAAATTACCAAGGCCTTACAACCTCACTAAACAAAGAGGGGTCATGAAGATACAAAGTATGGCGCATTTAGAGTAACCATAAAACCTGCCCTGCCCACGAATAGCATCATGAAGTCATACTCTCATCTTCTTCTCATACCTTCTATCTTCAGTTCCCAGTGGGGATTTATGAAGAGTATTCAAATACTGTATGGGCAAAACATGTCATAGCAATGCATAAACAGTTCTACTGTTAGAGACAGAAATACGTGGGAGGACTGTATAATGTTGTACAGTTTGTTCAGCTCAGGGTGTGGGAAAGGTTAAATAAAATGTCAAATGCACAGTTTTCTGTTCTGTACCATGCAGACCTATCTATCATACTGGGCTTCTGGCACCTGAAACACACAGTGCATATCATTGATATTTAGCCGAACAGGTTGTTCTTCAATTATCTCCATAATTGCCTTTGATTTTGCTTCAGGACTGATTCACGTGCTGTTAAGAGGAGCACCTCTTTAACTGAATAGCCGCAGTGTCGCTACATAAAGAGCCTTGGTGTTCCTTTTGTAAAGGGAAACGACATTGGGCTGCATATGTCTTACACCTGTATTGATTTTATTGACGCATTTGTTTTGTAGGAAGAATGTATTCATGTAGCGGGATGTGGCAGCTTCTGAATGCTATCTGTGTATTGACAGGGTGTTTAACACACAGAGGGACATTAATGAAGTGTCAGTCCCTTTGTCTGTAAGAGCATAAAGTGTTTTTATGGTGTCAGATAATAGGCAATGCGGACAATGTAATAAATAACTACTTTTCTCCTGTCTACTCTTTCCTACTCATTTTTCACTGCAGAGTCACTAAGGATCTTACAGTAGCTCCACGGATGTATAAAACACCCAGATTAAGGTACGCAAGTACTAGAGAGGGTAATACTATAATATTTATTGATAAATCTTAGCTTGAACTGATGCATGAAGATTGATAAAATCGGCCACTGTAACATACAAGCTGGCTTCTATAAATGAGCTACTATTTAACACAATTCACAAATATATCTGTAAATATCCAATACAATGTCATAACTCAACACATTTTTTTTTACATTATGGGGCCTATGTATTAATAGTGGCGTAAATGCCGCGATAATTAAGGATATTGCAGCGGATATTTTCATTTTAAATGAAAATATCTCCGCTATGGGAACTCGTAGGGACGGCGGTTGTGTTTGAAATCTCCTGCATTGTACCAGTAGTATATATTGTAGCAACAATTCGTTAAACTGCAGTTTCTACATAATTTTATGGAAAAAATCTTGATACATAGGCCCCAATAATGTGGAATGAAACAGAAGCGATATGCTGGGTATGGCGGGAACAGAGACTGGTTGCTGTGTCCTTCAATCGATTTCCTGACAGGAAAAACTTTTTAGCGGTTCGGGACCCACTGTGATAATTGTCTGGAAGGTGTGCGAAATTGTGCTGTATGTAATGAGAGTAAAAATAATTAAAAAGTAATGGATTGTACTGGTTGTCTACATACAATACAAAGTATGAAAGCTGGTACACTAGGTGAGTGGTATGCAGGGTGGGGCAAACTATTACAGAAGTATATCAGTGAGCAATTTCTGAGTAAATAGACAGCAAAATAGTTTAGTTCAAGTAATAGCAAAACACTGCAGTCCACTGTCAGCTACAAAATATTGTAAATACTTTTGCTAGGATTAGTTTGACCTTTAAAGGTAAAAATAAATTGCTCACGCACAAAACCAGTTTCAATAAGCATGTCTAGGGCTCCCATTTTTAAGGTGTATTAAGATGGGTTTGCCTAGGATCTGAGCACATCCAGTGTTCATCCTTTCGCTGATTTTTGATATCCTCTGTTTTGAATTGGGTGAAGACAAAGTAACCCTGTAACCAATCAAATAATCAGCATTCATACCTGCCCTGATTTCAGTGGGACAGTCCCAATTTGAAGGCACACACACAGATATACACAAATCTGAACAGACCTCCCAACTCGATTTTTGTATATCTGTGTATTATATCTCTTTATATATAAAATAAAGTTCCTGGTTCAGGGGTCTGTTTGTTCATTTTGGCTAATCTCTTGAACCACTAGACCAATTTTGATGGGGTTTTCAATATTCTATTCAGCATTTGCAGAGGAAGGTATAGGTGTATGAACCATTCATCTGTGACAAAAGTGAGCCAAGCAGTGACGATTTTACTGAAGTAAGTCACAGAAATAACTGTTGTGCTGTGTAAATAACTGACTGCTGCTGCAGGGACGAGGGCTGTGCCCTGATTGGCTCTCTGAGACAATGAGAGTCAATCAGAGCTAGCAATTTGCCCTGTTGCTTAGCAGCAGCCTAGAGAGGGGAGGGGTCATGGGCTGAGCAGGGTCACGTCTGAGGCAGACAGAGAGTGAGAGACTGCCTCCAGCAAGCCCATGAAGATTCCCTGATGCAGACACAGTAACCGGGAAGGAGCCAGAGGAGGCATAGCTATCAAGGATGAAAAAAAAAAAAACAACCATTAAATGATTTCCATTTGATGGTGGCAAACATTGGACTGCCACCATCAAATTGTAAAAACACTACCATCTGAATAAAAACATAAATGGTTAGTAACCATCAGATTTACACCCGTGTGCGTCATTCTTCCTTCCTTCTGTGCATGAGTGCCTGGATCTGCTGCTGATTCTCTATCTGCTGGTTAGGGGGTGAGCAACTCTGAGCACTGGGCAACTGCCGCCTCTGGGATTTACCTGCTCAGCAGTTTCAGGCCAACATTTATATCTGTCACTAACCCAGAAAACTTTGCAGGGAACATCAGACCATGCACAGAGGAGCGGACACCAGGGGAGCGATCGGGAGTGCCCGGGGTGCTGTATCCTTGTCATTGAATAAAATTAATATTCACTCGACAATGACGGGTAGGCACTGCTAGTGTATATATATTAAGCATATTCCAGAACTCCATATTATAAAAAATACCAAAAAAATATAATATAATGCCATCAGTCACAATAAAATGTGTAAAAATGCTGTATACTCATCATGTCACAGGGTACAGCAATCATGACTCATAGAACAGCAGACAGCCCAATGGCTGTTTCAGTGCCACCATGCACCTTAATCATGGGGTATATATACAAACCCATTTATAGCTCATATGCTATACAAATATACCTATATATACATACTTTCAGACCACGTATATGATTATAATCTCCAAACCCTCTATACCATCTTCATACATTTAACTTGAGCTGAGTCATTGTGTGAATTGTGTGCATCTTGTCATTCAGTACATCCCCTGTATTTAAAATACACATTTCCCAGCATTGTTATACCTAGTACTTGAATTTACAACCTCCTCCACTGCAGTCAGACACCTAACACATAGAGCTATTTGCTCCTGCATAGGAGCCAGGTAAATCTATATATATGACACTATGTAGTTGTAATAGTTAGTTTAAAACCACTGCATCTTCTGTGAGCAGATCTACAGTATGTTGTGTGCAGTCACACAACCAATCACCTGCAGTCACACACTACATAGATTTATGTAAGCTGCAATGGTTTTAAACTACCCATTATAACTAGCTTCATATAGTTGGAATTACAAGGCTTCCTTTGCAGGAGAAAATAGCTCCATATGTTAAGTGTCTTCCTGCAATGTTTGAGGTTGTGAGTTCAAGTACAGAGTATGACAATGCTGAGAAATATGTGTTTTAAATACAGTGGATGTAACTGCAGGTGCACATTTTCCTGTATATACAAGAGCCTGTTTACCCCTCCCTCCCCATACATCAGTAGAACATTAACAACCTTTCCATCTCAGGGAAAAAAATTGGTCCATCGGGGGTAATGATATATAAATATACTAAACATTCATACATTTTTTGTAATGGAACATATGTGCCCTATACAGAGTAGACAAGGTGGTGCCAGACAAATCATATACACATATATAAACTTTACCTGTCCCCTTCACTCTGTCATAGCAGCCATTTTGTGTATTATCATTTTGTGCGCCAATTGTAAGAATTAATGACATCACTGAGGCACTGGGGTTGATTCTGAGTTGGGAGCAAAGCAAGAAAAGCAAGTAACTTTTACCTGGACAAACCATGTTGCAATACAAGGGGTGCAAATACTTTTTTTTTTCCATGCAAGTTAAATACTGGCTGCTTTTGTATGTAGCCCGCAAATCATGTACAGGTTTATTTCATACTCGCCAACTCAACTGATTATCGAATTTGGAGGGTGGGGTGCTCTCCTGGCCTCCCAACAGAGTTGGCCAGTCTCCTGGTGCCCCACTTACCAACTGAAGTCTGCCCATCAGACTGGAATTGCTTCATTCAGGATTCTCCCGGAGGAGGCATACTGAAAGTCAGAAAGTTTGCTTTATATCTACACTGCAATTTAGACTTAAGTTTGGACACGACCCTCTCAAATTTAAATCTCTCTGCAAATTTTACTCTGTCCTACCTGCAGTGCAACACGGTTTTGTGCAAAGTTTTTCTCCCAAGAAGCAACCACTGAGAGTGCAATTTACTAATTTAGTAGATACCACAAATGATTCTGGCTCTCCTACTACACAGCTATCAGATATCAGTGCACTAGCTGCTTCCATTTACACCCTTCCCTTACACTTATGCAGGAAAAAGGTGAGCAGTGATCATGTAATTCACCAACATATCCCTGAACATCTTCCTCAGTGCTTTAGAAACATGTCAGAAACAGCCAGCAAGACATAGTTGCTGGTTAAAGGACGGGTCACATAGATGTGATCTAAACTGAATAAAAATTAAACAATGTTTTTCTCTTTTAAATAAAAAGATTCTTGCCTCCTGCCGTCTCCTATAGACTGTTGCTAGTGGTATGGAACTCACCTCCAGACTTTAAAATAGAGGGTTTGACGTAAAAGCCCCCCCCACAACAAAAATAAAAAAATCAAGCCAATTTTTAATTTTTAATATGTTGACAATAATGAGCAAATGGGATTATGCATAATGGCATGCAAACAGGAAACTAAAATGAAGAATAAATAAGATATATGTATGTGTGTGTATATATATATATATTATATATACATATATACACAGTATGTGTATATATATATATGTATATTATGTATATATATATATATACACTGTATATACATACATGCATACACACATCCCTTCTGCCACTTGCTGTTCTCACTGTATTACTGTGAAGTGAATAAAATGTGTGTATTTTATTTTGACAAAAGAAGAGCGACTTACTTTCAGGTTTTATCTCATGAAGAAGTTTTTTCTCTACAATAAAACAAAAACAGAAAAAGAAATAGGAAAAAGTGTACTTAATGACTTAATATATGGACTATAGTTAGCTTATATCCTTCCTCATATGTGAAGTATACAAGACATATACTTTTTGTTATAAATTGCCACAAGCACAGACGGTTGGGTATATTAACTGTATCCCGCACAGACTACATGACATTTCTTCACTCAGTGAATATATTGTCATTTTAAGGTCATTTACACTTACAAAGTCTTTCAGTTTCCAACAAAATCAGAGCAAGAATGAAAGGTCACAGAAAAGCATTCCGTGGTGACAGCAATGGTTACAAGAGAGACCCCTTCACTACATTGGCTTGTGCTGGAGGCCCAGCATTATCTACTTAGGCTGGGAGGAATTACCCTCCGAGTTTGCTACAATGGCAAGTTGCAAATCACTATCTGTAGTAATAAAGTTACTCTCTGAAAAATCACCAGAAAACTTCCATTTTATACCAGTCTCAGGGCGGGATGTACTAAGCATCGTTTCCGCGATGTGGTATATCCCGCCTGTCTTTGGGTACATTCCGCGGTTCAGTACTGCAGTATGTACCAAGAATATTACAAAGGACAGCTCTCCCGATAGAGCTGTCCTTTGAGATACCCCTGGACAGAGGGACATCCGGGTTTAACACCCAGAAATCCCTATGGCGTCCTTCTGCGCATGCACAGAAGGGCACGGGGGTGATGGAAGGGGTCCGATTGGATCCCTCCAAAGGGGGAGTGTCCCACTAAGAAGCCCATAGGCTTCTATTGGGTAACGCCACCTTCAGGTGACGTTACCCATCAGGACGAAGTGTTTAATACATCGGGACAGTGTTTAGTACATTTGGGGAATGTGGTATAACCCCCGCAAACTGCATTTTCGGAGATTTTACTGCATTTTGGCCGTTAGTACATCCCGCTCTCAATGTTTCAAATGTTTTCAATAAAAATGCCATACAGTATGTAATAAGTGCTGAGATCACAAGTCACTGAAAACAAGCCAGAAAGACACAATTAAATATACAGGTCTGTCTGGCCAGCAAGATAGCTGCAATAGAAATCATTGCATGTTGTTGGGTGATTATTTAAAATTATTTCAGTTATGGGTACACTTATTATTTTATAGAATTACAGTAATAATTATATTGGCAGCAATTAACTTAATTACACTGGTACCCACAGCCCAGTGGTACCAGAGAGGGACAAATGACATTCAGCATTGGTCTTTTTTCCAAGTCACCATCAGGACCGCCAAGACATATTGTGGACCTGGATGCTAGAGGGGGCGTGGCGATCCATGTGCATGGCCACACCCACTCCAGAAGAAAATATTATGAATGTTATGCACCAAGGGAAGTACATTCCTCCACCTTCATGGCTGTCCCAGGCTTCTACCAGGACCCCCAGACAAGTTTGGTCCCGGGTCATTTTACTGACATACACCCTAGATATAAATAGGTAAATTATAAATCTATAATAGAAAACAGTATTAGCTTATAATGGATGTCCTTTACACTGGAGCAATTCATTATGGGGTAGATTTATCAAAGTTTGAGGAGAGATAAAATGGATAGATAAAGTACTAACCAAACAGGTTCTGTCATTTTACAGGATGTGTTTGAAAAATGTCAGTTAGGAGCTGATTGGTTGGTACATTATATCTGTAGACGTTATCTCTCTTCAAGCTTTGATACATCTCCCCCTATATGTATTTACTTATTCACTCTGTGGCTGTCATGCATATTGAACTTAGTTTTACCTCTTGTTGTTCGGTTATAGCAGTACATTCAGTCCCACGTCTACTGGATAGCCAATCACTATGAATTCTCCTAGGTTTGTTAATGTCTCCTTAGCTTAATGTCTCCTTAGCTGTGTGAAGCTACGTAAGACTGTCCTCTTAAGTTCTCAGCATCGGCTTGTGTTGGCTCAGGGGCCTGGCAGACTCATACATATTCAATGTTCACAAATGGGAAGCAGTTTCCTCACAGGTGTTTGCACTATGGAAGCGGATAGCCTGAATTCGTGCCTGCCCATGGTATACAGCTTTGTAGAAAAGAACATAGACGTACACAAAACAGTAATTAGGATGCTACATGCCGGTCGTCAGATGGAGCTGTCTGGTAAAATCTATTGAGGAACAGAGTAACTGAAGACCCTGGAGAATGCTGCCAAGTTTTAAGCAAAGCAGCATTTACAGCATTAAATACTGCACTTCTTCCTTCTATAAATCTGTAGTGTAATGTGCTTACACAAT
Source organism: Taudactylus pleione (assembly GCA_031769625.1). NCBI lineage: Eukaryota > Metazoa > Chordata > Amphibia > Anura > Myobatrachidae > Taudactylus > Taudactylus pleione. The sequence goes on along the minus strand of JAUIMM010000566.1, from coordinate 975,587 downwards.
GCACAATACAATGCCCATCAATTTGTCAATGGCCAAGGAGTGACCTCTCTGGTCCTAGAGGTGGATATCCAAGACGGTGGTTTTATTTACCCTTTTGAAAGAAAGCATACTATATATTTTTTCTTGAAAGTAGTATACAATATTAAAAATAATGATTTTCACAACAATTGTGGCTTACTGGAAAGCAATCTGTTTGGGCCCTTTTAACATTAGACTTACATAGGTGTCCTTGATGCTGTGGCCAGCGATCTGGAGATAAGTATGACACCCACAGACTTATGTACCACAATTATAATTGCTATCTTATTAGAGCCTTTCACACTTCAGAGGTAGAAAACCAATACTAAAGGAAAAGTGTTGGGCTAGGCCACATGAAAAAGCATACAGGTGAGACCGTGTAAATCAGTGTCAGCTGACACATGAGACTAGCTGGGTGACCCATATGAGAGCACCATATATGCTTAGTCAGGTGATACTGTGTGTTTAGTCAGAGAGCACAATATGTGATTAGTCATTTGGCACCATGTGAAATTAGTCAAGTAATATCTTGTGTGATTAGTCAGGTGACACCATGTGATTAGTCAGGTGAGACCATGGGGTAAATTAACTAAGAATCATGTCTGGCCAGAGTTTAAAAATACTCAGCATCGCTGGAACACGGGAGAATTTTGTCAGCTGAAACACTTAAATTTACCAAGAATTGTGTTTTCCAGTGGTGTATGAGATTGTGCTTTTTCCCTGTGTTCCCCGTGTCTGACCGCAGCCAAACACACTCGAACAAGTAATCTACACAGATCAGTGAGATCCATGCAGGCTTGTGTGTTTATAGTGTAAAATTAAACGTGTAAAAAATAGAAAGAAAAACAGCATGGGGTCCTCCTCCCAAGCATAACTAGCACTGGCAAAAATGCATTGTGGGCCCCCGCATTTCTATAAACCAGCACAAGGCTCCTACTAGTGTGGGGGGAATAATGCCACAGCCAGTGGCCAAAGCATTCTCACCCCAAACTAGTCAGCCCAGGCCGGGGATTCCTGAGGAAGTGTGGCCCTACAAGGTTCCCTGCACTTGTAGGGCCGCCATCCAATCAGTGGCCGTACTACTAAAAAAGCCTGGTGCTGCTTATGCTTGAGGAGGGGGACCCCAAGTATTTTTTTTAATATTAACCATATATTTGCTTTATTATAGTCAGCATCATGCACAGATCACACTGATCTATGTATGTTTCTGCTAAACACGCTGCTCAGGATGTAGTCTATTTTTAACTTCTATTTTGGACCGAGTTAGCTTAATTTATACCCGTTTTTGCAATCACAACTCTTGGTAAATGCCCGTATTACTGTCTATGGAAAGTAATTGCGAGTTTGACCGATGGTGTATTTATTTCGATTTGTATTTCCATCCGTGTTTTGCAGGGAGAATCATGATTTTAGACCCGTGTTTGCCTTTAGTAAAGCTCCGTTTTTTATATACTGGCCAAACACACCCGTGAATGGCATCTCGGACCAACACATTTCTTAGTAAATTTACCCCATTGAGTGCTTAGGGCCTGATTCAGACTTGAGAATAGAGTTAGAAATCTCTGTCAACTGATCATCTTGGTGAAACCATGCTGCACTGCAGGGGGGGGCAGATTTAAAACGTGCAGAGAGATTTAGATTTGGGAGGAGTGTTTCCAAACTGACATCTAAATTGTAGAGTATTTGTGGGCTACATGCAAAAGCAGCCAGTATTTACCCCACATGTAAACAAATATATGTATTTACACCCCTTGCATTGCAATATGGTTTGTTCAGGTTCTCATTTGAGAGAGATATCTCTCTCTATTCCCAACTCTGAATCAGGCCCCTAAGCTGGCCACACACTAGACCAACTTACATCCAACCAGCCAACTAGTTGATTGGTTGGAATGAAAATCTGGTAAGGTATGAAAGCAAATGACAATCATCAATTTGCTCCAAAATGCTGGAAAATGGACAAAAACTGTTTGAACAAATTGCTTAGATCAAACATTTAATAAAATTGTCTGATGACCATTTTCATCTGTTATCTGGCATTTAGGAGCAAATTGTTGATCATCATTTACTCCCATCCGTTATCAGATTTTCATTCCAACCAATCAACTAGTTGGATGGTTGGATGAAAGTTGGTCTAGTGTGTGGCCAGCTTTAGTCAGATAACACAATATGTGATTAGTCAGGTGGCACCATGTGAAATGAGTCAGTGTGATTAGTCAGGTAATAACTGTCATATGGCACCATGTGATTAGTCAGGTGATACCTTGTGTGACTAGTTATGTGGCACCATGTGATTAGTCAGGTGGCACTATGTGAAATTAGTCATGCGAAACCTTGTGATTAATCAGGTGGCAGCATGTGATTAGTGAAGTGGTACCATGTGATTAGTCAGGTGATACATTGTGTGGTTAGTCAGGTGAGACCATGTGTGTTTAGTCAGAAAGCTCCATATGTGTTTAGTCAGGTGGCACCAAGTAATTAGTCAGGTGATACCTTGTGTGATTAGTCAGGTGGCACCATATGTGAAGTTAGTAATTTTGCATATGGCCAATCCCTACTGCTGCCATATACATTAAGAGGGTACCACTGTTATTACAAAAAATAAAATAAAATTAATGGAAAAAATAAAAAAAATGCTTTTATTCTTTTAACTGAAGTATTTATATATATATATATATATATATATATATATATATATATAAAGCTATCTGAAGTGCCTGGCATTGCCCGGGTTGAAATCTTCAAGTTATTTATTAAGTGAAGTTTTATTATGTGATGTCGTCCAAATCCATCCAGTGGAAGGCCCAGGACAGGCTCCCTGGGTCAAAGTTTTGCCCAGCACACTCCGCCGTAAGGTCCGACCAGTGCCCAACCACTACATTAGGCATCTCAGACCAATTGCTACCCCTCTGTGAAGTTTTTCTCCAAATCCATCCAGTGGAAGTCTCAGAACAGTTTCCCTGGGTCAAAGTTCTGGCCAGCATACACCAACAGAATGTCTGACCGGGACCTCAACCCCCTAGTATGTCTTCTGGGATCCAATGTTACCACTCTGTGAAGGATTCATCCACATCCATCCAGTGGAAGGCTTAGAAAAGTCTCCGCTGGTCAAAGTTCTGCCCAGCGTACATCAACGGGAGGTCCAACCGGGACCCTAAGTCCCCTAAATCCTGGCAAGATCCAAATGGACCACCTCACGTTGGTTTCACCCCAATCGGAGCAGGGTGTCCGAATGCATAACCGGACAGACAAACATACAGATGTGTCCGGCTACATCATTTCTGCAAACGCAACAAATCACACCACACATAGGATTGCACGGTGCGAACGCAGTGTGCGCCATATCATTCAGAAGCTTATACTGATGTGGGTAATCGCATGGCGCAATGCGTGCGCGCATTTATAGCGCAAACGGCAAAGATGTAGCTGGACACATCTGTAGTTTTCTTTTTGACACTAAATAACTATGTAAGATTTTTTAGATTTACCTCGAGAGCTGTGGAAGATATTTGCCAACAAACAAGAAAACAGAAACAAACTTCCTTCTTCTTTTGAATATGTGTATATATATATATATATATATATATATATATTTATATAATAGGGGTGAGCGGGTTCGGATATCTGAAATCCGAACCCCCCCGAGCCCCCCCAATCCGAGGCCGATCCGAGTCAGGCTCGACTTTTCCCGCCTGACTCGGATCTGAAATCGAGGCAAAACGTCATCATCCTGCCTCCCGGGTCTCGTGGGTTTAGGATTCTATATAAGGTACCCGTGTCGGCGCCATTTTCTCACTCGGCTGTGGACAGTGAAGAGGCAGGGTGGGAGTTAGGGCTGGCTGGGCTGTGTAATGTAGTGTAGTGTTGTGCTGTGCTGTGCTGCTGTTGTCCATAGGGGCTGTGTCCACTCCTCCAAAGTCCATAGGGGCTGGCTATGTTGTGCTGTGCTGCTATTGTCCATAGGGGCTGTGTCCACTCCTCCAAAGTCCATAGGGGCTGGCTGGACTGTGTTGTGCAGTCAGTTGTCCATAGGGGCTGTGCCCACTCCAACATCCTGTGCAGTGTCCAGTCCTAAAGGGGTGCTGTAGTGTTGTCCAGGGGGTGCTCTGTCCATCAGGGGTGCTCCCCCCAAGTGCAAAAAATATAAATATTTTTTCTGTGTTTGTGAATTGTGTGCGCAGTAGCCGCACGTGCATCAACAAAGTAGCGCCAAGCATGCGCCTGTGTCATAAATAAAGGTCCGGCTGGCTTGACCGCTAAAGGGTGCTATAACCCCCAAAGCACACTCCAAAGCAAATAAAAAAATAATTTCTGTGTTTGTGAATTGTGTGCACTGTGGCTGCACGTGCATCAACAAAGGAGCAGCGCCAAGCGTGCACCTGTGTCCCATAAGTAAAGGGCTGGCTGGCTTGTCCATTAAAGGGTGCTGTAACCCCCAAATTGCACTCCAAAAAAATATATATATTTTTGTGTTTGTGAATTGTGTGCGCAGTAGCCGCACGTGCATCAACAAAGTAGCGCCAAGCGTGCGCCTTTGTCATAAGTAAAGGGCCGGCTGGCTTGACCGTTAAAGGGTGCTGTAACCCCCAAAGTGCACTCCAAACCAAATAAAAAAATATTTTCTGTGTTTGTGAAATGTGTGCACCGTGGCTGCACGTGCATCAACAAAGGAGCAGCGCCAAGCGTGCGCATGTGTCCCATAAGTAAAGGGCCGGCTGGCTTGTCCATTAAAGGGTGCTGTAACCCACAAATTGCACTCTAAAAAAAAAAATATTTTTTTTTGTGTTTGTGAATTGTGTGCGCAGTAGCCGCACGTGCATCAACAAAGTAGCGCCAAGCGTGCGCCTTTGTCATAAGTAAAGGGCCGGCTGGCTTGACTGTTAAAGGGTGCTGTAACCCCCAAAGTGCACTCCAAACCAAATAAAAAAATATTTTCTGTGTTTGTGAATTGTGTGCACTGTGGCTGCACGTGCATCAACAAAGGAGCAGCGCCAAGCGTGCGCCTGTGTCCCATAAGTAAAGGGCCGGCTGGCTTGTCCATTAAAGGGTGCTGTAACCCACAAATTGCACTCCAAAAAAATATATATATATTTTTGTGTTTGTGAATTGTGTGCGCAGTAGCCGCACGTGCATCAACAAAGTAGCGCCAAGCGTGCACCTTTGTCATAAGTAAAGGGCCGGCTGGCTTGACCGTTAAATTGTGCTGTAACCCCCAAAGTGCACTCCAAACCAAATAAAAAAATATTTTCTGTGTTTGTGAATTGTGTGCACTGTGGCTGCACTTGCATCAACAAAGGAGCAGCGCCAAGCGAGCACCTGTGTCCAATAAGTAAAGGGCCGGCTGGCTAATTTCTTAAAGGGTGGTGTAACCCACAAAGTGCACTAGTCTCCAAAAAAAAATAAAAAATTATTTTCTGTGTTTGTGTTAACCTTAGCCGCACGTATATATCAATATAACATAAATGGAGGACCAAACTTTCTCCGATAAAAATAAAATAGGGAAAGATCAAGAACCACTTCCTCCTAGTGCTGTTGCTGCTGCTGGGAGTTGTTCATCATCCCAGAGAGGAAGTAGGAACACCACTACTTTTACTAAACAATTGACCCTCCAACAGTCCTTAGCGAGGAGGATGAAGTACGACAGCAGTCATCCTGAAGTAAAACATATAACTGAGGCCTTGACTGCTATGTTGGTGTTAGACATGCGTCTGGTATCCGCCATTAGTGCAGTGGGATTTAGACAATTGATGGAGGTAGTGTGTCCCCGGTTCCAAATCCCGTCTAGATTCTGCTTCACTAGGCAGGTGATACCGAGACTGTACAGAAACGTCAGAAAAAGTGTCCTCAGTGTCCTGAAAAATGCGGTTGTACCCAATGTCCACTTAACAATGGACATGTGGACAAGTGGAACAGGGCAGACAAAGGACTATATGACTGTGACAGCCAATGGGTAAATGTATCACCTTATGCAGCAACAACAGCAGCGTCACCAGTAGCAGCATCTCAGAAACGCCAGCTCGTTCCAAGGCAGGCTACGCTGTGTATCACCGGTTTCAGTAAGAGGCACACCGCCGACAACCTCTTAGAGAAACTGAGGGAAATCATTGCCCAGTGGCTTACCCCACTTAGACTCTCCTGGGGATTTGTTATATCTGACAACGCCACCAATATTGTGCGGGCATTACATCTGGGCAAATTCCAGCACGTCCCATGTATTGATCACACAATAAACTTGGTGGTGCAGAATTTTCTGAAAAGCGACAGGGGCGTGCAGGAGACGCTTTGGGTGGACCGAAAAATTTCTGGCCACTTTTGCCATTCTGCAACTGCGTGCGCCTGTGTCATAAGTAAAGGGCCGGCTGGTTTGTCCGTTAAAGGGTGCTGTAACCCCCAAAGTGCACTCCAAACAAAATAAAAAATTCTTCTTTTTTTTCTGTCTTTGTGAAATGTGTGTGCAGTAGCTGCACGTGCAACAACAAAGTAGCGCCATGCGTGCGCCTTTGTCATAAGTAAAGGGCCGGCTGGTTTGTCCGTTAAAGGGTGCTGTAACCCCCAAAGTGCACTCCAAACAAAATAAAAAATTCTTTTTTTTCTGTCTTTGTGAAATGTGTGGGCTGTAGCCGCACCTGCATCCTCAAAGCAGCAGCGACAAGCGTGCATCTGTCCGTTAAAGGGTGGTGTAACCCTCAAAGTGCGCTCCACAAACAATAAAAAAATTCTTTTTTTTCTGTCTTTGTGAATTATGTGGGCTGTAGCCGCACCTGCATCCTCAAAGCAGCAGCGACAAGCGTGCATCTGTGGGTTAAAGGATAGTGTAACCCCCAAAGTGCGCTCCAACCAAAATAAAATATTCTTCTTTTTTTCTGTCTTTGTGTGTGAAATGTATGCGCAGTAGCCGCACCTGCATCCTCAAAGCAGCAGCGACAAGCGTGCATCTGTCTGTTAAAGGATGGTGTAACCCCCAAAGTGCGCTCCAACCAAAATAAAATAATCTTCTTTTTTTCTGTCTTTGTGTGTGAAATGTATGCGCAGTAGCCGCACCTGCATCCTCAAAGCAGCAGCGACAAGTGTGCATCTGTCTGTTAAAGGGTGGTGTAACCCTCAATGTGCGCTCCACAAACAATTTAAAAATTCTTCTTTTTTTTCTGTCTTTGTGAATTCTGTGGGCTGTAGATGCACCTGCATCCTCAAAGCAGCAGCGACAAGCATGCGTCTGTCTGTTAAAGGATTACATCGGTGACAGCATCCAAGTAGGCATATCAGACAGTCCGTACCTGTACTGGCAGGAAAAAGAGGCAATTTGGAGGCCCTTGTACAAACTGGCTCTATTTTACCTGAGTTGCCCCCCCTCCAGTGTGTTCTCCGAAAGAGTGTTTAGTGCTGCCGGGAACCTTGTCAGCGAAAGGCGTAGGAGGTTGCTTCCACAAAATGTGGAGAAGATGATGTTCATAAAAATGAATTATCAACTCTTCCAGGGAGACCAGCCTCCAGAACGTACAGAGGGACCTGGGGTTGTGGATTCCAGCGGGGACGAATGAATACTCTGTGAGGATGAGGATGTACACAACACTGAAGAGGGTGAGGAATCGGTGGATGAGGAGGATGAGGACGACATCTTGCCTCCGTAGAGCCAGTTTGTGCAGGGACAAATTTATTGCCAGCTTGTTTTGTGGGGGCCCAAACGAACCAATCATTTCAGCCACAGTCGTGTGGCAGACCCTGGCGCTGAAATTATTGGTTTGTTAAAGTGTGCATGTCCTGTTTATACAAAATAAAGGTGGGTGGTAGGGCCCAAGGACAATTCCATCTTGCACCTCTTTTTTTTCTTTGCATTATGTACTGTTTGGGGCCTAGTTTTTCAAACTGCAATCCTGTCTGCCACTGCAGTGTCACTCCTAGATGGGCCATGTGTTTGTGCCGCCCACTCGTGTCGCTTAGCATAGTTATCCAGCTACCTCGGTGCAAACTTTTGGACATAAAAACACTATTGTGAGGTGTGAGGTGTTCAGAATAGACTGGAAATGAGTGGAAATTAAGGTTATTGAGGTTAATAATAGCATAGGAGAAGAAAAACCCACAAATTCTGTGATTTTAGCTGTTTTTATGCTTTTTAAAAAAAAAAATACAGATCCAAAACACAAAACCCAGAACCCAAAACACGGAAGGGTGGTTTTGGCAAAACCAATCCAGATCCAAAACACGAAGAAAGATCCAGATCCAAAACCAAAACACGAAAAGTGGCCAGTGCACACCCCTAATATATATATATAGCCACAATGGTCCAGCACTCACATAAGATAATAACTCTGCTCGGTGCCTCCAGACAAAATGGTAAATGTATAAGCACAAGTGCGGCACTCATGACCAAATAAACGTACAAAAATGTACAACACTCAAAAGAGTTTACAACGTTTCAAACATCTATATGATTTTCGTCATATAAATGATTGAAACGTTGTAAACTCTTTTGAGTGTTGTACATTTTTGTACGTTTATTTAGTCCTGAGTGCCGCACTTGTGCTTATACATGTATATATATATATATATATATATATATATATATGTGTATATATATATATATATATATATATATATATATACACACTATGTATTTTTAACAATTTATGTTGTTATTATTTATTTTTAGTTATGGATATGAAATTCCATGGCCAGAGGTGTCAACTCTAAGGTACATGCATGAGCCAGATTGTCAGGCATCCACATGTCCTTTACTGCTTCCGGATAGTATTGCCAGACAGATGACAGATCTTTTATGCTGCAAAAAGTGATAATAAAAAAACATGGTTATCTACATTTTAAATAAATGGACTTAACAGGTTGCAAAATGCAACATGTATGGGCACAAAAATCTAACAGATGCCCAATGGCAAAGTAGATAAATATGGTTGTACAATGCCTGCATCCAAGCTTGTGAGTTGTCTTTGACCAATTACAGTACTGGAATCCGACTGGGATGAAAAGTGAAATCTTTCAGATTGGGCTATAGATGTGTATGTATATTAATTATGAGTATTTTACCAGTCCATGAAGAAATGTATTGAGAGTCACCTCTTATTTTCAAGTATGCCTTAAATAAGGTTTTGTTAAATCTGGTGATCTCATTTCTGGGCAGTCAGGTCAAGAGCCTGGATTGATCTGTGTATGTCCAGATAAGCAATGCATATAGCAATGTTTCAAATGGCACAAGCAGGAGATCCTGCTTGGCAGGTTCATTTTAAATTGCAGTGTTTCAAAGTCCCTTGAGATGGGTCATGGTGTAGACCAGTGCAATGCAATGGGTAACCTAAGGGGTACATGAGACCCACCATGTCTTCATCTGTGGCTCCCAGCTTCTTCTCATTTTACTCACCATCGGATATTTCACCTTCCTTATGTCTCTTTGGGTTTAGCTATTGATGTCTGCTTTTTGCCCTGCTAAACGTCACCAGTAACCCCAACTATTTTTGAATAAGGACTGGTGCAGGCTTGGAATATCATTGAGCAGAGAATAAGACTTTACTTGCTCTCATTATTTGCCTCAATGACTGACCTCCGTACTGCATCAGCCCCTCTTTCCAGACTGGCAAGCAGCAACATAGTTTATGATACCAGCAGCAGCAGTGGCCAAATCTCCAAGTGCAGAAAGGAGGGATGTAGTACTATTCCAATTTTAGGGAATCATACCATAAAATTAAGAATTTTTTACGCTGCAGGATGAGTTGGGAGGTATGCCTCACTCCACATTTTTCTTTCAATCTGGTCCTGGCATCAGCTTTTTCCCTGCTGTAGGGATGCCCATAGATCATGGATGGTTAGCAACCATCAATGACTTGCCACTAATGGCTAATGGTTTGCCACTGATGTTCCGACAGTTATCAGCCAAGTGTGGCAAAAAGTAATTTACCTGGTCCACGACATGTAGCCCTACACCTGCTGCATTGCTTATCTGCAGCCCACTTTCTTGATTGGCTTGTTGCTTACCATGGCTTACAGCAGGGAATGCCCATCAATAGTTTAAACTACTGATGGTTTTCTGTCCATGGTTTAATGCCATCAATGTTAAACACTGATGGTATCATCAATGGAGACCATCAATGGTTGGCCCGTCAATGGCCATTCCTACCGTGCTGAAGCAGGAGGGGCCATGATGTGTGTGGTCGGTGCAAAGAGACAATGTCATTATCAGTGGAAGTCACCAGTGCTCTACACAGAGTTCCGTCCCCCATGGACCAGCACAGATGTAAGCAGCTATAAACACAAGAGCTTTTCTGCACAGATAGCTGCAGATAGGAACCTGTGATTGTGGGGGGAAAGCATGGGCAACATGTGACAAAAGGTGTGGGGGGATGTCATGTCTGATGAGTGGAGAGTGGGGAGGGTATGTCATATGGGGTGCAATCACTACTTTTGATCTTTAAATTCATAAACACCCATATATTTTTAGACATTATAGTATGCACTATTTATTGTCACCCACTCATTTAAATTATATTTATATTACTTAAATTAATTGTTAGCAAATTACCCTGTCAAATGTGGATTGAATGAATGGGCAAAACAATCAAGGAGCCAAGACTGAAGAGGGGATGTGTCAAGATTAATACCCCCCAAGAAAAAAAAAAGACAAGCTTAGCTGGAATCTTAGCAATTACACCTTTTTGATTGACATACGCTGTTAGGATTGTCTCCCATTTGTTCTGCTTCTCTGTATGTATACCATGATACACACAGTAGACTGATTATCAAACCATTTGCTGGCAAAGGGGGCTAGAGACACAATGCAGATGCCCTTCCAACATTGAAGGGATTAAGTAGTTTCTAACAAAGTAAGAAATCTGAATGCCCAAGTGATAACAGATGCTGTTTTGTGCTGTTGGGACCTTGCTGTTAGTATAATGAATGAAGGGCTGAGATCTTTTCACCTCCCCATCTGCAATCAGTCACTGAGAAGAGCCTGCAGAATGCAGCTATTCAATATTAACTATAGGCTCTTGAATAGCTGGTGTATGAGAAGCAGCGAGGATCAGTCTGCAAAGGAGATAAGCTCTGTTGTAATCGGAGATTACGCCTCTTGTACTTTGATAACATTTGTATGATAAATAGGTTTTGATGCTGTACTGTGTATTATAAACTCTAATGTCTGGGTGTTTAAGTAACAGCTACAGAGACGCTTTTTTAATATTCAAAGACTAATTACCCTTTAACTGAAATGTTCTATGAATGAAAAGGAATTGGCTGTGACATTCAAGGAGGAATTAACCATTTCTAGGACATATACTGTATAATGTATTGCACTACTGTGTATACAGTATGCATTTCAGTCACTGATGATTTGGAGCTTGTGCTATCCAATCAGGCGCCTTTGTTCTCAAAGCCATTTCCATACTTCTCAAAAGTCCATCTTTTTGAACTGTTTCCATTTTCCCCTCTAACTTTTCTTATTAACAAAACATCTATTTGTGATATACTCTGAATATGTCTCTTTGTTAGCTTTATGATTCATACATTTATCATTTTATCCACAGCTGTTTTTCTTTTGCAGGCTGTGATCTGGGAGATCTGAGGAGAACTAAGTCTAAGTGGGCAGACCATGGATGTGGCAACACAAATTGCGCAATTGTGGGATTACACTCTGAGTGGTGGGTTTATAATGACATATTTCACAGCAAAGTGCGTCATCACATCACCCACGTCACTGGAGAAGTGGGCAGAATCCCGAGAGAGCTCCCACAAAATCGTGAGTATCCCGGAAATTATGGGTCAATAGGTAAATATTGGCTGGGGTGGTCACCGTAACAGGGCATCTCGCAGAATGAGGTGTTCTATTATAATGTGACACAGATGCAATCAGTTCATAGCAGTGGGGCTCCTCACTACCCCTGTGTACTGTATGTATTGCCAGGCCCAGTACTCTGGTTTGGCAGATCCCGAAACAAGGAGAAGCCATGACCATGGTAAAAATTGTACTTTTCATAAATTACTTTTACTAATGATAATAGAGAGGTTGTAAACAAAGACTGAATTCCCTTTTCATATAGAATACTTCTCAATACACCTGAATTGTAGTCAAACGTCGTATCATAACTACCTACCTGCACTTAAGGCCCCTATTTAAGTTTAGCATAAGCATGCTTTTATTCGTTAAACATATGCTACAGTTACTAAGGGGGTGGTTCCGATGCCTCCTGCCAGCTTCACAGATCCAAGTGCTGCATCCAAAGATGGCCACAGCCAACGGCCACCTGAGTAAGCCTAAACTCACCCAGACCGCCCACCAGAACTCCTCTGCCAGGGCTAAGAAATTGGCGTCAGAAGACACACACTCTGGCTTCAGCATGCCTACAAAATGGGGGTCGTGGCTGCCCCCTACCTGCCCCCAAACAGTCGCAGCTTGTAGCTTAGGGAGCACTGGGTGCAATACTCTTATCATCATATTTGTATGCAAACCATTGGGTTTACGTACAACTGTGAATCAGGTCCTAAGTTAACCACACAACTATGCACTTGCAGAGAAAAGATAGATGTAATGAACGAAGTGCACATGACGTGTGCCTACGTTTCGTGGAACAGAGGGTATTGCCGCCCCCTCCCCACCCCCAAATGGCAGCAAACTGTCAATCACTGACTGTCTGCTGCCAGGTTACTTGCGTTCTCGCATACCCGTTCTGCACATGCGCAGAACGGGTCTGGAAACTGCGCAGATTCCCGAACATCGGGAATCTGCGTTCAGCAGTGCACTCTAGAATTAGGCCCTGTGTTATGTAACTGTAAGTGCAGCTGTAAAAACATACTGCTACACAATAAACCAAACTCCTGGTTCAGTCCTGTGATGTCTAGTACATCTAGTGAATCCGCTATTGTATACTATTTACTCTGCACGTCACTACCAAATAGTACACACATATCAATACTCACACCAAACCCTGTGCTTTTTACATGAGGTTCAGGACCTGATTCAAAACTGCACACAACGCCGATGTTCATGTAGTTGAACAATTTTTTGCTGCTGCATGTGCGCAAAAATCCCTAAAAACTCCTACAGTGCATGCGTTACACAGAGTGTACACACAAAAGCGCTGTTGAGATGTACGCTATCAAATTGTCTTAGAAAAGTGATGGTCGATCCCGTGTGGTTACTGGGAGGTGTCTTAGCACACGCACAGGGATGGTCCGTCTTATAGGCATGTTATGTCACAGGCGTGTCAGTGAAAGTGGTTTACACAGATGCTCAACCGCTAAAATAGAAAGCCATACCCGGCCTGAGAATCTGCACCAGCCATGGGGCTGTTGCAAGTTTCGATGGTGCGGCCGTTGGAGAAAGAAGGGAGACCGCGCATAAGCGCACCCGTGGCCACTTCTGCGTCCACCTCTGACTCAGGATCACGGTGAGAATACAATAGAGGAAAAGCTCCAAATAGAGGGAAAGGTGACATTTCCCACGAGTGATAAAATACTCTGATCTGCCTGTTTTGAATCAGCCTTGAAAAGGTTAAAGGATATAAAACTTTATAATTATGACAAAAAGGGAGTTACAAAGTTAATAACATTGGTATAAATTGGATTGGAGACCTATTTGTTCTAGTTTCCACTCTCCTGAAAATCACACTTCTGTGAAGGACAGAAATCTAATTTCTTAAATTCTGAGAAACAATCGTCCTTCCCCAGAGGAAAGGCAAAATTGAAAAGTGGAAGCCCTGTCTGTTATCTATGTCATCCATTTTTGTGACAGAGCAAATGTTTAAAGGCATTGGTCATCTGAATTATTCAAGTATTCTCCTTCCAAAGCCTGACATCCATGATAAAGAACTTGTGGGACGTCTATGGCTCAAATATATTTCAATAGAGAATGAGAAATAACTGCAAATCACTGAAATCTATTGTGTCGGTAGCTTTGTTGGTGAAGAAACATTGGGCAGATCTTCTGCATGAATTATTGCATTCCTTATAATGGTGCAAGATTGTGCTCCAATAGGTGGAATAACACATCTCACAATGACAAATGCATGAGAGCACTGTGCTTATACATTGTTTATTCTGCTACAGTCCCCATGCCACATCCCTCCTCTAAAGAATCACAGAGACTGTGTATGTTGTATGTTATAGGACACAACTTGCTTTTATAAACTAAATTATAATAGGTCATGGTGAGAAAACAACATAAATATAGTAGGTAAACAGTGCATCCGTAACGGTATACAATCGGGAATCCAGCAGCCGGCTTCCCGACTGTCATATCCCGGCGAGGGTGAAATGCCGGGCATCTAGATGTAGACGCCTGACATTTCCCCGACGCCGGGAGACCCGCGACCTGCATCCCGATCGCAGTGATGCCGGGCGCCGCGAGCGGACAGCCGCGGAGGGGGAGGGTTAGGTTTAGGGCACCCGGGGGGGACAGGGTTAGGCACCCCCCCGGGAGGGTTAGGGTTAGGCTAGGGGGAGGGAGGGTTAGGGATAGGCACCCCCGGGGGGGGACTTAGGGTTAGGCAGCGGGGAAGGGGGTGGTTAGGGTTAGGCACTTAGAGGGGGGATTAGGGTTAGGCACTTGGGGGGGAGGTTAGGGTTAGGCACCCCTAAGGAGGGTTAGGGTTAGGGGGTTAGGTTAGTATATACTTATCTTAGCGTCGATCAGGATTTCCAGCGCTGTCAGGCTTCCGCTGCCGGGTTCTGCTCATCTGTCGGCCAAGCGCTGCCAGTAATCGAACCGCCGGCCATGCGGACGGCTGTATTTCATACTGATTCCTCTGTAACACTGTAGAACCTGCAATATTGTCCACAGGTGTCTAATCGTTGACTAATGTACCTATATATATTTTTGCAAAATAAATGGTATGCCAAATGATGTTTAGTCTGTCACGCAATGCTGATTTCCCATAGTTTAGAGATTATTTGCTACTGGCATGCGTACAATATCCTGAAAAGTGAAAACCCCCGATGGTGCATGTGTCACCCTGAGTTTATGCATAAATGCGCTGTTGCATATGGGACCGCTGGTATCAGAACTGGTGAGGAAAAGCCTTGGGCATTACTGGGTGGTGACTGGGAGGTGGCCTGAAGAGAACGCAAAAAACATGTGTGGGTGTGCTATGGGAGTGTCTGTAAAAGCTGCTGCATTCTCAGATGCAGAGCCACAACCACAAAGGCCATATTCAGGTGGAAACACTGCATCTGTGTTAGAGTTGATACAAGTGTTGATGG
This sequence comes from Taudactylus pleione, assembly GCA_031769625.1. Lineage (NCBI taxonomy): Eukaryota > Metazoa > Chordata > Amphibia > Anura > Myobatrachidae > Taudactylus > Taudactylus pleione. The sequence goes on along the minus strand of JAUIMM010000566.1, from coordinate 960,377 downwards.
TGCAGGAGATGGTGCGCCAATGGTGGAGTGTCCAGACCCAATGACGGTGCTGCAGAGTGCACGGGCACCAAAGGTCGGCATCCCATGGCTTGCACATTCCGTCACAGGCTAGTACACAAAGGGAAAGCTGCAACTAGCATTTGCATATTATCACTGCTGCAGCTCTGAAAGAACATGCAGCCGTGGCAGCTATGTGCACCTTGGACGCAGGTGTTGTGTAGCTTCTTGCTCCCCTTATTGTGACATAATGGGTAAGACTTACTAAGTGGTGGGTTTGACCCCAAAATTTAAAATGTCAAAAATAATAAATGTAAAACACATCTGGTTTTGCATTAATATTAGGTACTTGTGTACTTTACGGACTCATTGCAGAGAGAACCCAATGAATGTTTTAAATGGTACTTGTGTACTTTACATCCACAAGTACCGAAAGTTGTCCCCACCTAAAGAAGAAAGTTGTACCCTTGCGGGCTTGCTGCTCTCGCCACAAGGTTATATTCCCCCTCTATGCCCACTTGGATGGTAGGGAATGACGCTGGACACTGGGAATGACGCTGGACACTGGCTGATGACGTCAGCATCCTCTCCGGGGAATTAGACATTACCATGATTGATAATAATAATGAGTGTAGGACACTGGGTACTCTCTGCAATGAGTCTGTAAAGTACACAAATACCTAATATTATTGCTGTTTTAAATTTTCGACATAAATCCCACCATTCTGCAAAGCCACCGCTTTATCTTTATCTTTCTGCAGGGGCCCACTGCCGAAGGCAGCGCATGCTGGGATTTGTAGTGTTACACCAGCTGGGTGATCAAAGGTTTTCCACATATGATGTAGATTATTAATAATAATATGACATTTGTTTCTCTTTAAATAACACAGAGAACCTCTGGATGAAGGTCCATGTGAAATGACTTGATCACCTTGAATGCACAGTCCTTCTGTGCAGTTTTCCGACTCTTGGCTCAGCCCTTCGCACGGCTTTACCCCGATTGTTTCGGCATGTATGGTGCACTCTCTGTCTCGCTGGTGTTCACACTCTGGGCTGCAGGCGGACCACTCGCTCCATTCCGACCACTTTCCCTCCACTGAAAATTGGGGAAAATAATGATGTCAATTGCTTTGTTATACACCTACTGTATGTATTTATATGCTGGTATTTTATGGTAACTTTCATTTATTTCCAAAACTGGTAAATGTCACTTGGTTGCCTATTGCTATGCCACTCTGTCATATTACGAAGAGTACAGTTAATCATAGGTAAAATATATTTTTTAATGACATGAAAATAGAGGAGAAGATGTATCAAGCCTTCCGAAGAGTTTAGAAGTGGTCCAGTGGAGTAGTTGCCCAGCCAATCAGCTTCTGTCATTTTATAAACTGTGTTACATGCTATGGGCAACTTCTCTACTTTATAACTTTATATAAGATTTGATAAATTAACTAAAATCAGCACCTAACACATATTAAAAATATATATTATTCTGACTGATAATTCATAGTTTGCTGGAAAAATGAGTTTGTTACTGGCCTTTTTTAAGTGAAGAAAAAACATATGCAAAATGGGTGTTTTTTGACTGCGATAGGGTTTTTTTTTTCTGTTTTGCTTTATCAATGGCTTAAGCCAGTAGGTGCCAGGGATTGCTGCCCCCATAGGATTGCTGCCCCCATAGAGCTCTAGCTCCAGTAAAAGCCTTATTAACTTTTGATTTGTTCATGTTGAAACTAAATCCTACATAGTTTTCCTCTATGGAGCAGAACCAGGCAGCAGAGAGGCGTACTGAGGCGCGCAGACATATCTTTCCACGCTGGCAAGATGAGATAACTGTCTCTGTGACCATAAGGCCTGGAGGAAGTTATCCATAAAAGGGAAACAACTTCCTGAGACAGCCACATGACAAGGTATGCCACTCCCCCCCCAAGTGCCCTCTTCACCCCTTTAGCTCATGACAGTAATTTATTCAAAGCAAAATCTTGTTTATGCTGCACACAATGAGGTTATTTGGTGCACCTACTCTGTATTTTACTAATAATGCCATTGGCTCTGCCCAACTATTCCCCCACTGGCTCTGCAAACTTTCCCCCTCCCAAAATGCTGGCACCTTGTTCTGTAAACCCATATGACTTGGAAGAAATCTGGCAACATTTGTGCAAATTGAGGCACTCAGCTGTTCCAATGCTGACTTTGTACTGCACAGAATTTATGCTTCTAAAATGACCTCCAGTGACACACATATCAAGTGAAGGATGGCAGGATGGGCAGTAGGGTACATCTGTTGTTCCTATTTTACAAAACACGGGGGTCGGCGCACATCCCTATTTACAAATAATATCCAGTACTTCAATTAGGCCTGATGTTCCGCTATGCGCACATTTTGTAAAATTACCTGAAAGAAAACTTTGCTTGTTTTAGCTTGCACCTCTTCTGGGATAACCTGCATTGTAGTAGCATGCAGGGTTCCTAATTAATCACCCTCACAATGTTGTTCTTGATAAATGTCAAGTGAAGCTGTCTTAAATGTTTTGTTTAAAGAAACTGAATAAATTGTTGTTACAAATGAAAGAAGCACTTCCATGGAGGGTGACTAATGACCTGGAGCTCTGGGGCTGCTCCGGGCACCCGTTTTTCTTGGTGCTACTTGTTTTTTTTTTTCTTCTTCACCGTTCTGGAGAAACCAGTGACTGTGTAAAACTGGGGCATGTGAGCAGGAAGCTAAATTATTGATATCTGCAGTTGGCGACTCATCTTAACTCTAAGTACTGGCACTGGACAACAAAAGTTGGGGTCAAAATAAGGTCACTTTTATTTTGATATCATCCAATTTTTCATGAATTTTTCCAGATTTTTTCTTGAGTTATTAAACTAATTAAAGTTAGTATGGTGGCGGACAAGAAAAATACCGGACAAAATACAACAAAACCTTCCTACAAATCATTCACTGGCGCTCCATTCTCTTGAAAAAGCTTGTCCAGATGGGCTGTGCCATTTCCCAGTAGGGAATTGGTATGAAATACCGTCGGCCGCATGGCCGGCGGTTCGATTCCCGTCAGCGGCAGCCCGACAGAAGCAGAGTGCGACGCAGCGGAAGCCCGACAGCGCTGGAAATCCCGATCGTGGATAGGTAAGTATCCACTAACCTAACCCCCCTAACCCTCCTTATGGGTTCCTAACCCTAACTTCCCCCCCAAGTGCCTAACCCTAATCCCCCCTCTAAGTGCCTAACCCTAACCACCCTCTTCCCCGCTGCCTACACCTAAGTCCCCGGGGGGGTGCCTAACCCTAAGTCCCCCCCGGGGGTGCCTAACCCTAACACTCCCTCCCCCTAGCCTAACCCTAACCCTCCCGGGGGTTGTGCCTAACCCTAAGTCCCCCCCGGGAGCCCTAAACCTAACCCTCCCCCCCACGGCTGTCCGCTCGCGGTGCCCGGCATCACTACGATCGTGATGCCGGGCACTGGTCTCCCGGCGTCAGGGAAATGCGGGCGTCTACATCTAGACGCCCGGCATTTCACCCTTGCCGGGATAAGATAGTCGGGAAGCCGGCTGCCGGTATTTAGGCAGTCGGCTTCCCGATTGCCTCCCCCCAGCAGGGACCGATTGGCCTATAATTGACTAAAGGAGAGTGCACCCATTTAAAATATATAACTAATTAACTAAAAACTTCCATTCTTTCTGCCACAACACAAAACAACCACTCAACCAAAAGGATGATTCTGGAGTTACCATAAGTGTGGCATATACAGTAGCTGTGCTTACTCACACGGACGAGTGGAACGAGTCTAATTGTACCCTAAATATCAGTAGTTCATTAATGACTCTGGTACCTACAATGACCAAAGTATTGTTGCTTGAGCCCTGAATAACAAAGAATGGAAATTAATTATTTTATATTTTAAATACAATTAATTGTATACAGCACACAGAACTAGATATAAGTATACATCCAGCATATAAAACAAAATAAATACTACAATGTAACTTAAAGTCTTTTTTTATACAAAAATATAAAAAAGATACATTGCCGAGGACAGACATTTCCAAGGACAAATAATCAGGCCTGTGACGGGCAAATGGAATTGTTTCCTGCTCTTCAGCATGTTTCATATTGCATTGCCTCTGACAGAACTCTACGCATGGCATAAACAAATAAGTACAGTATTACTGAATGATAGAGACATAGGTCCTGAAGTACGTAGTGGGCGTGCCTATGCTCGGCTAAACGTTGGAAGGCATTAGTATACTGTATTTTAGCAACTGCGATCTGTGAGACAATGCAATTACGATTGCATTACCGTATATCTCAGAATCAGGCCCATAATTAGCATGCAGGGTGAGGAATGAATATCCCCTTCACTATCTCAAATCTGCAGTTCCCATAGACAGTAAAGCTGGGTACACACCTGAAGATTTTCTGTCCAACCATCCAACTAGTTGATTGGTTGGAATGAAAATCTGGTAACGTATGGGAGTAACTGATGATCAGCAATTTGCTCCTAAATGCCAGAAAACAGATGAAAATGGTCGTTAGACAAGTTTGTTAAATGTTTGATCTAAACAATTTGTTCAAACAACAGTTTTTGTCCATTTTCAGACGTTTGTGAGCAAATTGCTGATTGTCATTTGCTTTCACTCCTTACCAGATTTTCATTCCAACCAATCAACTAGATGGAGGGTTGGACAGATAATCTTTAGTGTGTACCCAGCCTTAATGATGGTCACTGTGAGACAAAAATGTCCAAAATGTTGGTGAGTCTATCTGCTACACAGGGTCACACCATGACCACAGCATCTGGGTTGGATACTTTGTACCCAGGCTACCAGAAATATGCTTGAGGAAGAAGATAAAATGGGAGGTGTTGGGGGGCATGTGGCGTTGTGATTTGCCTCATAACCCCTGAACAGTGCAGCTAATTGTAGTATTGTGCAGTGGGGAGAGGGGCTACAATTACACAAGTCACAGACAATTGTGTCATCGAGCCCCTGGATTGCCCACTGTACTGCGGAAGTTGATGCATCTAGTAAGCTGGTGTACTCTCGGGAGCCTGGAAGAGCCCAAAATTCTGGAGCATGCCACGAATTTTGGGAGATAGGTAAGAATGCATCAATGCACATTATCTGTGTGATATTCTCTGTGGACTGAAAGATTGTATTGCCTGCATTTGCTTTGCATTGTGCACAAGTGACATCTTTGCCACCAATCTCTAATTAAGTAAATTAAATAGGTTATATACAGATGAGGATGCATCTTCCAAACTCTGTTCTGCACTGCAGTACAAGTGGCACTAGCTATCTGTATTTTCATGTACAATGTAATTAGCCATGTGTGATCATCTGAATCCTCATTCATTTTTCTTACTTGCTTAGTTTTGTTCCTTGGTAATAAATCTCCAGCTTTGTCTGACCACCTTGGAACATGGGGTGAGAGTACCTGTATATGTTCATCCTCCCCATACTGTAGTTCTAAGCATGAGTACATATCACAGTGCTGCCGTCTAATCATTCTCAGCCTTATACTGTTGCAAATAGTCAAACACACTTAATTGTCATTTGAGATGACCTTTGTTTTCACCAAAGCTAGATGATGACACATTGTTCTCATAGTCCATAAATGTGTGGCTGGATTATGAAAGCTTTGTGTCAAGATTTGATAAAGGTGACGATAGAGATTCACAGTTTCATTGTTCTCTGAACTAGCAACATGGCTAGAGTCAGACAGTCTATAATTACATGTGTTTGACATACATCTAGAAAACCTACAGTCTGACTTAATAATAGACATTTGACACATACTCGGGGGCGGGGGAGAAATATCTTCCAAACAGTATGGGAATAATCATTCTCAGTAATTGAGAGTCAGTCCACTAAACGAGATGTTGGGGCTTCACAATATAATAAGGGCATCAATTAGAGGGGTTAGATAAGTGACAGCTGTGCACTGTACAAAATACACTGGTTGACATATCAATGCATTGCCTGAGTATATGTATGTTTAAATAGCAAATTCCACTAATGACATGGGTTGAAAATAATTTGGGATGACAATGTATTGCCTGGGTAATTATACACTAAGGGGCCTATTCATCAAACGATAAATGGCCCGGTAACCATGCGGAAACGCATATTTAAGTTACCTGGCCATTCATCATCAGGGGTCCGATAGGGATGTTATTCAGTATTAGGGATGTTAGGGACCCACCTGATGAGGTCACCGTGAAGTGGTAGGTGGGCAAACATCTTTGGCCAAACATGTACTAAGAACCTCTATATAACACCATGTTAATTGATAGTTTATTATATATTTTTTATATTTATTATTCTTAGTACTTAGAGTGTGCATCAGCTTCCCCCCTTTTTTCTGCAATAGAACTACAGGTCTCAGCATGCTAGCACCTCTGATAATGTTGTAATTAGGTTGTGCAGCCCATTCCCCCCCCCCCTTTCCTTTTTGCCATCTAGATCTGCCAGCGTTTGCAATCGCAGGAGCTTAATTATGCACGCCCCTGTAACAGCGTTCAAACGCACAAGCACGCCTGTGTTCCTTTGACCACCCCCCCTCTCCACCCTCAAACGGTCATTTCTTGTCAATCACTATGCGATTGGACTGCGTGCTCACAGCTTCCCGATCGCAGCTGCCAGTTCGCACATGTGCACTTCGATGCATACGCATGCGCAGAGCACAAACATCGATCAGCTGCAGACGTGCGTTCCAAGCTGAATCAGGCCCTCTGTGAGCTCCTCAGTCAGGGGCAAATCCAGGGAAGCCACGATCAATGTGACTGCACAACCCACCCTCGCAGAGGAGTTGAGACGGCTGCTACTGTTCAGCAGCAAAGTCTCCCTGGTCAGACAGCAATGCTGACAGGAAGCCACCACTAATGGGGATGTGAAACAAAACCACTGATAAGCAGTGATGTGCGGTGAGGTGAGGCAGAGCTTTTGCTGTCATACTTAGGTATACTCCAGAGTTTTGACTATAAAAATTATAATAAAAATGTAAAGAAAAAATTATAAATATCTTTTGTATTATCCTAATCATGTTTATAGTGAAAACTCAAGTGTAAAAAATGTATGGCAGGTGAGGCACTGCCTCCCCTGTCTACCTTTTCTGCACATCCCTGATCAAAACACACAAAATTTCCAGCACTATATACTGCTGTACCTTTATATAATACAAACATGAACCCTCGGGTTCATATATGTATGTGTAACTCTGGCTCAGATACTAGCCAGTGCCTCCCCAGCCATTTACCTCACCGCACGTCACTGTTGATAAGAGATTTTTTTTTGCGGCCGCGATCGTGAAACACATAGACCCAGGAACTTATCCCGGATCCTGTGTTTTTTCGCCCGAAAACTGGATTTTTTTTGTGCAGGAAAAACGGGGTAATTAAATTGCACTGAAAAAAAAAATGCGGTAAAGTCCCGTTTTTACCGCACGAAAAAAAATTGTGCAATTGCATTAAGCATATAAGGTCTATTTAGATCTGATTCAGTATAATGTTATTAACAGATATGCAGATCTGTTAATGAAAACATTCTGACAGGTTTAAATTGCTATTATTTACATAATTTGTTTATTAAAAATAATTAAAACTTTTGGAGACATTTTTGGAGAAATAATTGAATACATATAGAAAGACTTTATGGGGCATGTCCAAATAACAGCGGGTTTTATTATGTTCTGCATCCCTGCGCATAACACTGATATTTCCTTGCAGCCTCAGAATCTGCATGGAAAAATCCACGTTAAAAGCAGCCACGTGTGGGGAAACCCACAGATTCCAGCATTTTATGCAGCATATATGTGTAACCACGTGTTACCCCAGAGTTTACTGCACAGGAAAAATGTTGGATAATTGAATAGCTCTGGACGTGAAACCTTGAGCTTTTTCACATGCCTAATTGAATATGCCCCTATAGGCTGTATTCAATTAGCAGTGAAAAGCCATTTCGCCAGGTGAAAACTTATCCCCGTATTCAATTCCAAAGACTTTTCGCTGGTGTGAAAATGCTGCGCATATGAAACCAAGCAAAAAAAAGTGCAGAATTGGGGTTTTGGGGTGCAAAGTTGCAGGATCCCCCCCTACAGCCTTGGAACAGTCCCCCAAAGGTAAACTGCATCAATTTTATTTTAAAAAAGACTTTAGATCACCCCAAAAAAGTACTTTCATTTTGGAGGCGAAAAAGTCCAAAGTTGGGGGACAAAATGAAAAACTAGCGAAATAGACTCCAGGGGGTCTCCCAAATATGACCCAGGTGTTTTTTTGATTGGGAAGGTGGATTTTTCACTATTTTTAAAACTTCACTTTAGCAACTTTAAAATATGCTTGCACCCATTTTCAGGTACCCCAAACGTGCTGGAACTACTTATTTTCTAAAAAACAAAAAAACCTGCTAAATGCTATTCTTCACCACTTATGCAAAGACGCAAAATAGCACCTATTGAGACTATTTAAGTTCCCCAAATACCTTCAGCAGGGCTATTCGGGGGTATCTATAGTGATCCCCAATGTCAGTGCATCTTTTGGGGGGTGTCAGGCTGATTTCCCCAAATCTGACAGTACTTTTCGCTTGTTTGCATTTCGCCGGGTCCCGTTTTCACCGATTTCTAATTGAATATGGGGATAAGCGGGGGCGAGCGCGATACTTTTCCGCATTGAAATCCAGCGATGACGGCGAAAACCTTGGCAGCGGGGGTTTTCGCACCTAATTGAATATGCCCATATGTGTTTTATATGTGTGGGGAGCCTTAGATGCCCTATCGCCCCTGAGCACTGGCTTCTATACATGGGCTGTGAGGAGTAGACTGGGTGGAGGGACACTATGGAGAAGAGGGTCCGGAAGGGAGTGCTTAGGCTGGTGGCTGATGGAAGATTGCCTTCCAACAGCCGCTCTGGGCAATCTGATAATGACCACATAAGATACGACCACATCAGCCAAGCTTAATTTGTTAATTGTTTGGACATGTGACGTTTGTTTAAACCGTGCTGATTGATCTTTTTATGTTCCATGCTCTGTGATTGGCCTGATTTAATAGCAAGCTAATCTTTAATTTCGGATGAGGAATCATTTTACTGATTGGCTCACATTTTGTGAATCACTGAAATTTGGTCGCATTTTATAACCAGCCAAATCGATCTTCCCTCCTCTAGAGAAAAAAGCCCTGAACACAATAACCAAGAATTTCGATTTAAAATAAGAAAACATTGTGTTTGATGAATGCTTTACACACTTCATTACAATAAAAGAAAGCTAAATGTCTTAAAGGCTTAGCAGCAGGAACAGATAAGAATTTTGCATTACCAGGTTCTTTTCCATAGCAAAATGACAAATTCATAACAAGATGTCTCAGAAAATAAAAACACATTTATAATATGCGGCATTATTCTCAGAGGAATAAATGTACAGAGTGCTATGCATAAACAACAAACAGGAATTTTACTGTTAAGGAAGAAAAGGAAAAATAAAGTAATAGGATACTAAAGGGGCCTATCCATTAGCAGATAAATTTGAATGATGAACAATTTATCGTTCAGTCGTTCAATTTATCTGCTAATGGATAGGCTGTGAACGATAAAAATGCGCACTCTCGCGGCCGACAAATTGGATCTTTTGTCTCTCCAACATGTTGGTCAATTATCGTTTATCGCTGACAGATATTAGAAATATCTGTCGCGGTAAACGACGAAAGACAAACGGATTTTTAATGAAAATGAATAGAAACATAAAAAAACATCCACTCCCAGAATGATGTCATGCAATATCGTTTGTCGTTCGTCGTTTGCAAAAATCTGTCATGTACATGACAGATATCTGTCACAGCAGCCCCAGGATAAATCTTTTGTCTTTCAGAAAGATCTGCTAATTAGGATGGAGTGCATTTCATATGCAAGGAGTTAAAGTAAACACCTGAGCGTTTGGGTATCGGCCTCTGGACAAGAAGGGGCTAGTTGTTTAGTGAGGTAGTGTTGTGGGGTGGGGATAGGTTTGGTTAGCCTATAGGATTGGCAGGGGGTGGGTCAGTGCTATTTCAGAGTTGCTGCTTGGCAGCCATTTTATAGAAATTTCTCTGGTCGGCTGTTTCCCGCCCTCCCTCCCTTATTCATTGAGTTGTTTGGTGTCAGCTTTTCTTGTGGCGGGAAAGAACGGTTGCAGTCGCCATCTGTCTTTGGAGCTTGAGGTGCTCTCCCTTCCAATACATGGCTTAGGCTGATTTTACCCTACTGGGGTCAGCGGCAACCACCTAACCAGGTGAGCCTCACGTCGTGTCATTGGGGTGGGAGGTGGATACCTTGGGCGTGGTAATGGGATGGCTGCTCGCCTCCCATTTAGAAGATGGATGTGAGTATGCAGTTGGTGATCTTGCATTGTGGGGCCATTCTTTCTGCGCCACCATACTTTGTCTGTCTTTCTTTCTTATTCTATTAGTTACAGTAGTTCAGTTATACATTAAATAGATTAATTAGTTTAAAATTAAATAAAGCTGACCTTCCTTTCCCCTTATATAAGTCTCTGTGTCATTATTTCATTATGACTATGGTTGATGATTTACCCTGCACTGTTTGGAGAGACTACTCATCAGGCAATGGGGAGTTTATGGATAGGCCCCTTAATAGATCATATAGAGTATTTAATATACGGATTGTTCAGCTCTTCAGCATGGACAGATATTGTGGTAAGAACAATATGGGAATTCGGCTATAGGAAAGGAGAAATTCACAGTAACCTGACTCTATTTAGAGGTTGCAAGACACTGTATTTTATGTATCGTTCTGCATATATGACTGCCTTCCATTCCAACATTAACAAAAGTGCTGATTTGCATTAAAGATGTGTCCTGGAGCTCTGCCTGAGCCCTACATAGCATATTACTGATTGTATGGTGTGCAGGTTCTTCTCTCTCACACATATAGTACATGGCTGCAAAGAGGTGGTATACTTTAGTATATTTCCAAACAAAGGAAGCTTCATAAAGTCATTGTAGATCTCAGAGGAAGCAACATTTTAAATTGAATACTATTTCTATTATCCTAGATAGGTCACTAGTAGAATGAAAGTCTGAATGAAAGTGAACATTTTTATTTAATTTATTTATACATTTTAGTCAGGTCTCATTAAAGGGATTCATCAGGTTGGAAGTTAATACCACTTGCAGCTTGCAATTAGGGATGTTATACATCCAGGAATTTCGGGGATCATACAAAAATTGGCAATGCGGCCCCAGTGTCCTGAAAACATTTGTCAGGATGCAGTAATGTCTTGCAGTGAATTCCTGGGAAAGGCGAACCACAGGCACCTAATAGCTGCGTAAGTTACAGTGTCCAGGCCAGCTACACTTATCAACAGCGACCGGCGTCTTCTCACCATCCATTGCGCGCAGGCACTCCTCTGCGTTGGTCTGGAAGGAACCATTTTCAGACCCACTCCAAAGTGAGAGTGCTGTGATTCAATCACTGTCTACAGACTACAGCTGCTGCGGCACTGCCAGTCACTCACTCTCATGCGGCCAGCCAGCAACCAGAGAGACTGGCTCTGGGTATTATTATTTTAACTTGGCTTAGCCCTAATGCATACACACACAACGATTTTTTGAACGATTATCGTTAAACGATATCGTTTAACGATAATCGTTCAAAAAATCGTTATGTGTGTATGCACCTTTAGAGTTTAACTCCGAATCTGTCAATTAATTATCCTACTCCTACAGTAAGTGCTGTGCAAACACTCCATGCTAAATATAAAGTAGATAAATCTTACGCTGCAATAAGAAAGAAATATGCACTGTCGCTTTTCTGTGTAAACATCGGTACCATCGACAATCGGCTACTCACGCAACATTTACACCAGGTCTGACCTGCAACTGACACTGCAAGTCTCTGCACACGCAATGGGCTCTCAAGCTGCGTATGCAATCGCAGTGGCTAATTTATGCACGCCCAAGCAACGGCATTCAAACGGATAGACAAACCTGCTTTTTTCCTACCACTCCCCCGTCACCACCATGCTCACAGCCTGTCACTCACTCTGCGATAGTTTCCTCTGTGCACGTGTAGTGCAGTTTATATGCATGTACATGTACAGTGGCTAACAATCATTCGATCTGCGTACTTAGTTGCATTTGCGTACACTACTGAATCAGGCCCATAGTTTTAATTTCAGATTACAAGCCTCATTTACTAACGAGTTTTATCACCAAAACGAGTGATAAATGTCACTGTGTATAATAAATAGAGCTCCAGACAATCAGCTCCCAACTGTCATTTTTCTAACAGTTGACAGTTAGGAGCTGATTGGCTGGAGCTCCATTTATCATACAAAGTGAATTTATCACTCGTTTTGGTGATAAAATTCGTTACTAAATGGGGGCCTACGTATTTAACCAGTGCCTGGTGTGGTCGCGTGTTTTGCATGGCAAACCTTACATCCCAGGCACAGACCAGATTTGGTAAACCTTACAATTTATTGTATCATCACTTCAACTGTCAGCTTTTTTCCTTTTTAATCTTCAATATGCAACATGCAAGCTACGTTGTTGAAGTAGTTAAGGTTGCAGTTAATAGTAATGATGGTGACTTTCTATAACATTCACTACTAACACTATGCTAATGCGCTGCTAATGTCTCAGTTTGTAAAGGTGTCCCTGAAAGGCAGCTGTTCTAGGGACAATGGCGAGAGGAGAAACATCTTCTCTATTGTGCTTTGAACATACTGGAAAGCAATCTACTGTATTTGTTGTTTGTGTAATGAATTTTAGCTATTTCGCAATTTTTCTTAAAGTGCATATTAGGCATTGAAGAATAATTGAAACTCAAGGCCTTTCAGTCAGATGAAAATAATATTGCTTACATGGAAATAACATTGCTATTCTACAAACATGCTGGAGTCAGCATCGGCATTAATTATTTACAATACTGTGGTCTGTTTCAGAAATGGGGGTCTAGGTGACAGATTTGCATATCTACCGAGCTGAGATGAAATAGGACTGATGATAATAAGCATAGTATTACTGCAGACACTGGACAGTCAGGGGTTTAGGATGTACGACTCACCAGGGCACTGTACTGTGCAGCTGATTTTTTGCATGGATGACCCTACACAGAAGGTCCCGCCGTTGAGAGGTGTTGGGTTGGTGCAGGTCCTTGAGCGTTTCTGCACTCCGCGACCACAGTTTACACTACATGCTGACCACTCTAACCAGGACGACCACCCTCCGTTCACTGAGAATGAGAAAAGAAACATATGTGTAATATCTACCTCAGCAATCCCATTAGCACAAGAACATCATTAAATGTGTGTTTGTGGCTTGTATACATTGGAAGCGACCATGTTATAGGGGAAATTAGCCTGTGCATTTATAAGGACCCAGGGACATAACTGGTGCCTGAAGTACCTCAGTGATGTCACTGCTTAATAGAAAAGTCATCTAGCCGAATTCTCATACAGTGGGAGATTTATCAAATCTTCTAAAGAGGGTAAGTCAAGGTGTTGCCTATAGAAACCAAATTCTAGATATCAATGTCAGTGGCAAACGCAGGATTTCTATAGGGGGGTTTCCAAATGCTTGATTTTAGAGCGAGTGTGGCCAGTCCATGAAGAGGGCAGAATTAGTACTTATCCAGATTTAATATGCGTCATACAATGTGTATTTTGTGTCATAATTCCAGAATATACAGGACCACAATAAGTCATTTGATGCAGCAGTAGGGCCATCCTGCCTGAATGTTTTTATTTTAGATGTGAGCACCATTCCAGAGCATTGGAGCAAGTCCGGGAGCCTGGAGGAGCAGCAGAAGAACCTAGCACTGCCTGGATATATGTACATATTGGGCTCTATAGCAGTACATGTTTTCCAGATCTCCTAGTTGGTGCACAGGTTATTTATTACTGGCTGATACGTGTTAAAGGATCCACAGGTGGAAATTATTTCATTTGTGATACTCAGAAGAACATGTAGCACTAGTAAAATTCTGTTATATTACTATTTCTACTGTGGTCACTGTATGTGCTAGGGTGGGGGTTTCCAGGCAGATGGAAACCCCCCATGCGTTTGCCTATGATTGTACAAGGTAAATGATAGCTACAATCTAATTGGTTGTTATGGGCGACACCTCCAATTGACCTCTTTAAAAGGTGTGATAAATCTTCCCCTGTAGTCTTTAAACTGGATACACACTAGACGATGTGTGTGCCCATCGATGGCAGATGCGACGGCCCTATATATCAGGCGGTCTGTACACACTGCACAATCTGGTTTCCAACCACTCGATATATTGTTCACTTGCACCATTCACCTTCCTGGCATCGGCAGCTGTGTCGCTCCATCTGCCATGCATGCACGGCCGATGGAACAAAACTGATGTTGCCATGTGGAAGCGCGCATGATCCAGACGATCCAGACAATAAGTTGGTCAAATTCGCCATATCATCCGAGAAGTCTTCTAGTGTGTACCCAGCTTAAGTCTAAACAAGTCACCACTGAGTGTAAGCAACATATTTGTGTTTATAGGTATGCAATGAAAGGCTATAAGAACCAGTGGCGTATCTATAATGGGTGCAGTGTGTGCGGGGCACACTGGCCCCAGGGTCCAGGGGGGCCCCGCACCGCACACCCTGCACCCATATTATTTTAAACTTACCTGTCCGTGGTCCCGCAGCGGGTGACAGCACTGCTCAGAACACCGGAAAATGGCCATTTTTCCGATGTTCTGCACATGTGCAGAAGTCTCCGGGCACACTCTAGTGCCCGGAGTCTACTAATGCTCCGGTGGCTGGACAGCCGCGTAAGTCGGCTGCCGGCCACCGGGAAGAGAGGAGGGGGCCCCACACGGGGAGTGCACACGGGCCCCCTCCTCTCTTAAGATGCCCCTGCTAAGAACTAAGGGCCTGATTCAGAGCCGGACGCAATTAGAGCTCGCTCGTCCTGAAAATAGGGGTAGCTATTCAAATGAACCGTTTGCTGTTTGCGGTCTGTTCACGCCTCTAGGTCTGAACAAGCGAACAAAACTTGCGGTCGTTTTTTGGGAAACTACGCCCCCTGGCCGCTCGCATCCTACGTCATGTCCGCTATTTATTAGATTAATCGAGTACATCGACCAGGGTATGAGCTGCTCGCTATTCTTGTGGTTGGTTTTTGCTACCACAATTTTGCGAGCAGTTCTGGCTTAAAAAAAACCCAGTGACGTGGTCAATGACGCTGCTGTTTTAAATATGCATACCCATAAAACGCCCGTTTTAACCTTTAAGCACGCCTGCGATTGGATCTCCACTCCCCGTTTTCAAGCACCTTCCCCTGTTACCACCCACATACGCCTCATCCTGTCACTCAAATTAGCAGGCATTCGCTAATTTGCGAGCACATGAATTTCGGCCGCACTGACTGGTTCGCGCATGCGTATAACGATCCGTACGCATGCGCAGTTGGGCAAACATCGCTCGGAGCGAACGAGCTGCCGCTTACGAGTGGCTCTGAATCAGGCCCTAAATGTTTGTAGTGGCTTTATTTATACAGATGTGTCTTCAAACAGTATCATGGCATGAGATGCATGGCTTGACTTTGACACTTTACCTCTGTCACATTGTAGCTGCATTTAAAGTCAATTATAGGGTACTGGGCAGTTAGGATTAGCATTTTCGCCCCAATGAATGAGTGGCACACAGTTGCTGCATGCAGTGCCAGAGCCAGTGTCCAGAATACTTATGCATTGTACTTTTGTTGCATTAGTGATGCACAACTATGGTGCTGGCTGCATGGCACAGTTCAGTCTCAAAATCTAGTGCGATTTGAGGATTGGTGTATGTGGACACATCTGTAAGACTAAAACCCTATTAAGTTAATTGTTTACTACTCTAGACCATAAAGTTGTAGCCTCATCAGGTTGTAGAAAGGGATTATCACAAAGCAATATTACAGAGAAATATCCTCTTTTGATGGCTTTTACCACGCAAGTAGTCAGTCAGATTCTCCAACTTCCCATTTTCCTTGACAGCTCTTTTCCACACGAGTATCCTGACATTTCTGCTACAAGAAACACATATTTCAGCTGCAATCAATAGTTTCAGCCACTGAACTTTTCATTCGGTCTTTCACGGCTCCGAGCTTACAGCATACTGAGCGCTGACTGACAGTGGTGACCTGTCGGGAATTCCGAGGTTAGCAGCTCAATACTGCAGGACATCCTAAGGAACAAGCTGAATTATCCTTCATGTCTAAAGAACCTGTCTACCTTCAGGGTATTCTGATAGTGTAAATGGGTTTCTAGAGTGTAGGCTCTTTTAACTCATCTACTAGATTTTATCATCTATATTCATTGACCATATTATGCTATTATGTTGGTTGTAATTTTTGTGGAGTACTCGAATGGGAATAATAGCGATTACGCATACAATCTCACTGCGATAGTATGCTAATCCATTGCGATCACAATGCAATATCAGCACAACATAAGGACGCCCACTTTATCTTACACACATCCGTAATGTTTGGCACGACTGCGAAACCATTGGTACAATAGAGTACCATTGCAGCCTCACGCACACTTCCACAAGCCCTGACCTTACTCAGAAATTGCTAACTTCCATACACGCTATGAGATAGCATGTGAGATAGGTAGGGCATCGCAGTGGATAATTTATGTATTCCCCTGCAACGGCGTTCAAACGCACTGGCACGCCTGCGATCGGCCGACCGCCCCCCCATTACCACCCACAAATGGCATTTCATGTCAATCACTCTACGATGGGTCTGCGTAACCGCTGTGATCGCAGCCCAATTCGCAATAGCTAGTCCGCGCACTGTGATGCATACTCATGCACAATATGCAACAATCGGACGATTACGTGCGTATTAGTAACTGCGTTCTTTGCTGAATCAGGCCCTAAGCCTTGCAGAGAGATAAAGTGGATGGAGATAAAGTACCAACCAATCAGCTCCTGTCACCTTACAGCCTATGTTTGAAAAATGACAGCTAGGAGCAGATTGGTTGGCACTTATCTCCATCCACTTTATCTCTCTCCAAGGCTTAGTACATAGACTCTTTACACGCTTATCTATATAGGTGGACATGAGTTTATTGACCTTTGTATCCAAAGTTTCCTAAAGAAAATCAAAGGCTAACTCTGAATTCATTGAGTTAGGGTACATATTGTATATATATGGTGATTGAACCCAATATAGTCATAGAGGACCAGTACCCTATCACTTACTAATAAATGTACAGTAACTCATAGCAACCAGTCAGACATTACTAATCAATTGTTGCGAGTTACTCTGCATGTATTGTGTTATTAATAAATCACCCTGATAGCATCTCTGAGTATTCCACAGTTGGGACATTATCGAGTTAATGGTGCTGCAAAGAATCATGTTACCTCTTGAGCAACTACAGTATATTCCTCTAGGCAAACAGATGTAAGACAATAAGTGATAATACAATGTATAGAGTGTGAACTTCAGGGTGACAAAATAATTACCTCAATTCTTGTGTAACTTTTGTGATACTGTGTATGTACTCCAGGGTATTGGTGCAACAACATGCAGCCAAAAATGGAGAATAATTTAAGTTAAAAAAAACAATTATGAATACGACAAGTAAGTTGCTTCAGGAAATGTACTGAATCTCACATATTCTCACCAATTACCTTCCTGATTTAAATATGAAAGGTAAGACTGAATTGTTGAAATTGGTCTGTGAAGCAAAATATGCAGTGTGGAGATGATTGACAGTTTCCTTCAAATATAAAATGAGCAGAGGTGTAATTGTGAAGAATGACGCATGCGTGATACAGACCACCCTGGACTGCTCTGCGTGCTGCTGATACTTAGAGTGACGCAGGCACACCAGCTCTGCTATGCATGACAGGTACAAACACTAGTGTTGGGCAGACACAGCTGAGCTCTGGCTGCTGAAAGGTGAGAGGGTCGTGCATGTGAGTGCCGCAGTCTCTCAAGGCTTCGCACAGTGGAATACAGTGTAAATAATATTGATCATATGGAATTGTGGTTCATGTATTTTTGGATCTCTCCACCGCATGCTGGTTTCTATTACAAGCAAGCATCATGCATAACATTCTGGTAATTGTAGTAATTAATAGAATAACAGTATTTTACTTCTTGTTCCGTGGCTAATTCCCAACCTGCAAGTCACAGCGGTTCATTGACAGCAGTGCCTGCGTTAAAGGGGAAGTATAACGAGCACATGGCCAAACAAATCTGAAAACCCACTTCTATATTAGCGCTTACCCTACCCGCACCTATACTGGGCAGCACGGATGGCGTAATAGTTAGCATTGCTGCCTTACAGCACTGAGGTTGTGGGTTCAACTCCCACCACGGCCCTTACTGTGTGGAGTTTGTATATTCTACCTGTGCTTGCGTGGGTTTCCTCTTTCTACTCTGGTTTCATCCCATACTCCAAAAATATACTGGCAGGTTAGTTGGCAGGGAATATAGAATGTAAGCTCCATTGGGGCAGGGACTGATGTGAATATGAGTTATATATATAAATGGTAAAAAATAAATACTGCTCGCACTGGTTTGTCCCCACCACTGGCCCAATCTCCACTCCACTCGATTGGAAGGTATGAAAAAATAGGTGGATATACCTGACCATATTGGCTTTTAATGGCTCTTCCAATTTTCTTTGGTAAGAACTTGAAGTCAGCCTCATCCTATAGCCAGCTTAATGATGTAAGCCCTAGCTAAAGCCAGCATTGTGATGTAAGCCCTAGCTATAGCCAGCTTTATGACGTAAGCTAGCTATAGCCAGCTTTATAACGTAGGCCAGCTATAGCCAGTTTTATGACATAGGCCAGCTACAGCCAGCTCTATGACATAAGCCAGTTATAGACAGCTTTATGACGTAAGCCCTAGCTATAGCCAGTTTTATGACGTAAGCCCTAGCTATAGCCAGCATTATGACGTAAGCCAGTTAAAGCCAGCTTTATGACATAAGCCAGTTAAAGCCAGCTTTATGATATAAGCCCTAGCTAAAGACAGTTTTATGATGTAAGTCCCAGCTATAGCCAGCTTTATGACGTAGGCCAGCTATAGCCAGCTTTATGACATAAGCCCCGGCTAAAGCCAGCTTTATGATGTAAGCCCTAGCTATAGCCAGCTTTATGATGTAAGCCCTAGCTATACCCAGCGTTATGACATAAGCCAGTTATAGCCAACTTTATGACGTAAGACAACTATAGCCAGCTGTATGATGTGAGCCAGTTAAAGCCAACTTTATTATGTAAGCCAGCTATAGCCAGCTTTATGATGTAAGCCAGCTATACGCAGCTTATGAAGTAAGCCCTAGCTATAGCCAGCTTTATGACATAAGCCAGCTATAGCCAGCTTCATGATGTAACACATAAGCCAGCTATAGCCAGCTTTATGATTTAAGACAGCTATAGCCAACTTTATGACATAAGCCAGCTATAGCCAGCTCTATGACATAAGCCAGCTATAGCCAGCTTTATGACGTAAGCCCTAGCTAGTGCTAGCTTTATGACATAAGCCAGTTATAGCCAACTTTATGATGTAAGCCAGCTATATCCAGCTCTATGTCATAAGCCAGCTATAGCCAGCTTTATGATGTAAGCCCTAGCTAGAGCCAGCTTTATGACATAAGCCAGTTATAGCCAGCTTCATGATGTAACACATAAGCCAGCTATAGCCAGCTTTATGACATAAGCCAGCTATAGCCAGCTTCATGATGTAACACATAAGCCAGCTATAGCCAGCTTTATGATGTAAGCCAGTTATAGCCAGCTTTATGACATAAGCCAGTTATAGCCAGCTTTATGACGTAAGCCCTAGCTATAGCCAGCATTATGACGTAAGCCAGCTATAGCCAGCTTTATGACAAAACCCAGTTAAAGCCAGCTTTATGACATAAGCCAGTTAAAGCCAGCTTTATGACATAAGCCCTAGCTTAAGACAGTTTTATGATGTAAGTCCCAGCTATAGCCAGCATTATGACGTAGGCCAGCTATAGCCAGCTTTATGACATAAGCCCCGGCTAAAGCCAACTTTATGATGTAAGCCCTAGCTATAGCCAGCTTTATGATGTAAGCCCTAGCTATAGCCAGCTTTATGACATAAGCCAGTTATAGCCAACTTTATGACGTACGACAACTATAGCCAGCTGTATGATGTAAGCCAGTTATAGCCAACTTTATTATGTAAGCCAGCTATAGCTTGCTTTATGATGTAAGCCAGTTATAGCCAACTTTATGACGTAAGACAACTATAGCCAGCTGTATGATGTAAGCCAGTTATAGCTAACTTTATTATGTAAGCCAGCTATAGCCAGCTTTATGATGTAAGCCAGCTATAGCCAGCTTATGAAGTAAGCCCTAGCTATAGCCAGCTTTATGACATAAGCCAGCTATAGCCAGCTTCATGATGTAACACATAAGCCAGCTATAGCCAGCTTTATGATGTAAGACAGCTATAGCCAACTTTATGACATAGCCAGCTATAGCCAGCTCTATGACATAAGCCAGCTATAGCCAGCTTTATGAAGTAAGCCCTAGCTAGAGCCAGCTTTATGACATAAGCCAGTTATAGCCAACCTTATGATGTAAGCCAGCTATATCCAGCTCTATGTCATAAGCCAGCTTTATGATGTAAGCCCTAGCTAGAGCCAGCTTTATGACATAACTCAGTTATAGCCAACTTTATGATGTAAGCCAGCTATATCCAGCTTTATGACATAAGCCAGCTATAGCCAGCTTTATGATGTAAGCCCTAGCTATAGCCAGCTTTATGATGTAAGCCCTAGCTATAGCCAGTTTTATGAAGTAAGCCCTAGCTATAGCCAGCTTTATGATGTAAGCCAGCTATAGCCAGCTTTATGATGTAAGCCAGCTACTGTATAGCCAGCTTTACGACATAAGCCAGCTGTAGCCAGCTTCATGATGTAACACATGAGCCAGCTATAGCCAGCTTTATGAAGTAAGCCAGCTATAGCCAGTTTTATGATGTAAGCACCAGCTATAGCCAGTTTTATGATGTAAGCACCAGCTATAGCCAGCTTTACGACATAAGCCAGCTGTCGCCAGCTTCATGACGTAACACATGAGCCAGCTATAGCCAGTTTTATGACGCAAGCCAGCTATAGCCAATTTTATGATGTAAGCCCCAGCTATAGCCAGCTTTATGACATAAATGATCCTGAACTCTTTAGGAACATGAAAGATTTAATCTACAGAATGACTTTAGCTTCATGTCATGGCTAGAATGACGATTATACCAAAGCTAATAATACATCTCCGACCTTAGCCATCTTTCTGCCACAAGCCAGACAAAGAACATATGTGCTGTGATATGTTTCACTCTCTAGATGTAGGAAGTTAATATCTGCATTCAAAACTAGAAATCACTGCTCTTTAGCTACAGACAATGATACAACAAGTTAACCACGGTTTTGTATTTTTTATTCTTAATGTTACTCCTAGTTGGCATGAGTACTTGCAAATAAAGATGGGGGTAGTTTGAATCGTACCCTCAATAATGCTGCAGAAAGGAGCCAAACACAAATCATGCTGTATCAGCCCAATTATTAACCAATAGGTACAAACAAGCAAGGGCATAACTAGTGCATCTGTATTTGGCATTCAGGGCATCTGGAATGGCACCCTGCAGCCTAGAAAACCAAAATCAAATTATAGAGGGAGATTTATCAAAGCTTGGAGAGAGATAAAGTGAAAAGAGATAAAGTACCAACCAGTCAGCCCCTAACTGTCATTTTACAGTATGTGTTTGAAAATTACCAGTTAGGAGCTTTAGTTTGTACTTTATCTCTCTTCACTTTATCTCTCCCCAATAGTGTTCATAAAATGTATCACACCATAATAACAAATTAATTCTAACAAACATTGCCAACTGTAAGAATATGTAGCTGAAGCACTCACCATATACAATCACTGTGGCTGATGTGCTCCGCCTTTTAGCGACAATATTAGACGCCATACATGTGTAGTTTCCGGAATCAGATAGACGAGCGTGGCGTATGATTAGGTTGTGATCCGCTCTAGTGTCGATGTTTTCATCCTGCAGAGAGTCAATTGGTTCTTCATTTTTAAGCCATTCAACCTAAAGAAAGAGTCATAAATTTAAGAAAAAAATTAGCTATCGACAGTACAGATCAAGGCGACTTCACTTAATTGGTAAATTAATATTCATCTAAGGATCGCACTCGAAAAAAATGTATATTTTCAATGGATCAGATCTGGTATACTTTTCAAAATGAACCATCTTTTATAAGGGGATGAAGAATTATTTTAATAAACGGACAAAATGGAGAAGATTTATGAAGCTCTGGAAAGTGATAAAGTGCAAAGTGATACATGACCAACGACTCAGGGCCTGATTCAGAGCCGGATGCTATTTGCGCTCGCTCGTTCAGAAAAAGGGGCCGGATATTTTAATAGAGCGCTCGCTCTTTGCGGTCTGTTGACGCCTCTGTGTCTGAGCGAGCGAACGAAATATGCGCTCGCTATTTTGTAAAGACGCCCCCTGGCTGTTCGCATCATACATCATCTCCGCTATTTATTAGATTAATCAAGTACATCGAAAGGCGTCTGAATTGCTCGCAGTGCTTGTGGTTGGATTTTCCTACCGCAATCATGCGAACAGTTTAGGCTAAGAGACAACCAAGTGACGTGGCCGATGACGCTGCTTTGTTAATTATGCACACCCTTAAAACGCCCGTTTTGACCGTTTGGCACGCCTGCGTTCGGATCTCCACTCCCCGTTTTCAAGCACCTTCCCCCTGTTACCACCCACAAACGCCTCATCCTGTCACTCAAATTAGCAGGCACTCGCTATTTTGCGAACACACGATTTCCGACCGCAATGACTGGTTGGCGCATGCGCATTATGACCCATACACATCTGCGAACATCACTCGGACCGAACGAGCGGCCGCTTACGAGCGGCTCTGAATCAGGCCCTCAGCTCCTAACTGTCATGTTACAGGCTGTGTTTGAAAAATTACAGTTAGGCGCTGATTGGTTGGTCGTTTATCACGTTCCACTTGATCACTTCCCAGAGCTTCATACATCTGCCCCAATACCCCAATAGTGTTGACTTGCTTTGCCCATATAAAATCACACTGTTTGCATTAAAACAAAAAACAGTTTGTCTAGCTGCTTGAGATTCAGAGAAAAGTGATTCATAATTATTTTCCTACCTAAAGCTACTTTGACAGAAGTTCTGATGACTGTATCTCACACTTTATACTTGTGTTGAATACCAATAATAATAGTATGGGGCTTTCAGCAGAGGATTGAAATTAGATAGATAAAGAAGCGGAAATACAGTACAGTAACTAGTAAAATGAAAAATTTTTGAGCAATTGATATAATTCTAAGACATCATTTTATTGTGTTAGAAAAAAAATCATGAAGACCATTATAGTTTTCATTATGTATATGCAATGTAATGTATGCAATCCTATAGATGAAGGTGCACATGACTGGTCAACACAGGGTCAGTGTTTCAGCCTCCCAAGGTGCCACTGATGGTGTACTACACTGTTTTAGAGCCTATTTTGTGGGAATGAAGATATAATGCCCAATTTATATAGTCATCAATGTTAACAATTCTTGGGTATGAAATGCCAACAGCCGGGAAACCATCTGTCTTAATACTGATGCCGCAAGCCCGAACGCTGAAGATCCTGACTGGGGCTGGTAAGTACCCTAACCCTCCATTCTCCCCCCTAACCCTAACCCTCCCTTAGTGGTGTCTAACCCTAACCTCCCCCCGGTGGCTCCTAACTCTAACCCCCCCTGGGGGTGCCTAAATCTTACCCCCTCCTCCCCGCACTCTAAACCAGACCCTCCCGGGGTGGTGCCTAACCCTAACCTCTCCCTGGTGGTGCCTAACCATAACCCCCTTTCCCCGCACCCTAAACCTAACCCTCCCAAGGGGGGTGCCTAACCCTAAGTCCCCGTGGGGGTGCCTAAACCTAACCCTCCCCCTGTGGTTAAGCACTAACAGTGCCCGGCTTACCTTCGTTCGGGAAGCCGTCTGTCTAGATTCCGGCGTCGGGATCTAGACAGGTGTCAGGATTTAGATGCCGGGATTTAGTCAGACGGCTTCCCGGCCATCTGCATTTTGACCGCATCCCCTTAGAACACGGTGGCTTAGTTTCAACTAAAGATGTGCGGTTTGGTTCTCCAGAAATCTGAATCCACCCGAATTTCGTGAATCCAGGTAAATCTGAGTCGCGGTTCTAATCTACTGAGGAGATCCGGGTAAATCCGGGTTGTGGTTCTGATCTTTTTGCGGTTCAGAATTCGGATTTTAAATCTGAATTTCAGGTTTTGGATTGAATAAATTACATTATTTTAGCTGTTTTAAAAACTTTATCTATTTTTTATTTAAAAAATCCAGATTCAAAACCAAAACCAAAACACTTTAGGGTGGTTTGCAATACCAAATCCAGAGTCAAAACCTTGAAGGAGATACAGATCCTGAACCAAAACCAAAACACGGGGGTCGGCACACATCCCTAGTTTCAACATCATGTTCTGTGGCAGCATCTTGAAAGTGTGAAGTTTTCAAGGGACAGGGAAACTATAGTACATTACTGCATGTTCCACAATATTCAGACTTTTCCAACACTTTCACTTAGAACTGATGGAAAGAGTGTACGAAAAATGATCTCTATGATAGTGCGATTTTTTTGTCCAGCTTCATCGTGCAGCCAGTCACTCCTAACTTTGATTACTGTTATTTCCAAAGAGTTGTAAATATGAATTTAGAACATTTGCTTTGTATTTTTGTTACTCAGCTGTGAGAGAAAACCCATTATTTGGGCAGTGCAGTCTGTGAACCTGACACTCTTGAAGGAAGAGACTACATGAAGCGGAACCATAACTGACAGCTCTGCTTCCCAAGATGCTATGCTGAAGATGCAGGCCTCACTGCACAGGCCCTTGTAGTGGTCAAGTCTCTGAATACAATGGGCCAAAGTATTACAATTAAAATAGCCAAGGGAGACACCAGTCTCTGGATGCCTGACATATTAATACGAAAATATCAATATAAACATAGTCACTAATGTAACCTATATTAGACATAATAGTTATAGTACCTGCTTCAAAATTGTAAAGTGTACAGATGCAGACACTGTTATGCCAAAAGGAATTCAGCTTATCTTCAACTATGTTACTGTAATTACACACAGCAAAGTCATTATTTTCTGAGATGACACAATCAGAGATCAGCTTATTATACATCACTTTGAGATAAAACTGGTGACATCCAAATGTTTAGTCAAATAGTTATTAGATTTAAGAACATCTCAAATCCATTATAAAGAAGCACATTTTTTAAATAATGGTGTGAAACAAGAAGAAGCAATGATGCCAA